>OW051497.1:10210067-11485334 GCA_932521035.1 Oscheius dolichura | reverse complement strand
GTACAATATCCTTGTCATTAAATGCAACCGGGTGAATATTTGCGAGCATGCCATCTTCAACAGGGAAGGTTGCTAATGAACCGAAGGGCCAGTTCTCAATAGGCATAAGAAAGTACTCTTCGTTCATAGGAAACACGGAAACTGCAGAGTTGCTCATCTCTGGAAATAAGGTTCTGGTATAAACAAAGTAGACGAGGAAAACATCAGCAGAGAAAGATAGAAAGATATGGGCTCTAAGGGATATTGTATACTGTAAGAGGAGTTACAACAGAATAGGACGCGATGTATTGCAGTGAGGATAATAGACGAAGTGTCCTGCCAATGGGTTGTGGTCCCTCTGGTCCGGCAAGTGGGTGGACCACTGCGCAGATTGCGTAGTCTGACGCTAGGTTACCGCAAATCAACAGCAGGAAATAAAGCAATTTCTTAAAAAGAGCAACCAGATTTGCCTTGAAAGCAGGCCCAGCTTACGAATTCTTTCATCAGTTTCGGTCACTAAAGCAGTGGCGTTTGTTGGCTATTTCAGGCAAGCTGGTTAGATATAACCATCCTTGGCACTACAAAACGGAGTATCCGATGGTATTCAACAAAAGGCCATTCCCATAACCCACAATCATCTCTGTGCTGTCTGATGCCCTTCTTCCCGGCTAGACGCGTCCAGTGGCTATTTCTAGCCGAGCCCCGGTAAGTCATCCCCGTCCCCTGCGCTGCAGCGTATGCATCCGACTCACCGTCCAGAATTTACCGCCCCTCTCTCATTTTTAAACTTCCCTGTCTCTGACCGCTTGTACTCACTCTACCGACCTCTCTGTTGAAATACAACGCTTTTGCTCTTCTCGCTATGTCAAACACCAAAAATACTGCTACCCTTCTTCGCGGCCAGCTATTTTATAGTCTTTTTCCGTTAATCATTCTTCAATTAATGCCTCTCACCTTTTTATTTAGAGAGATGTCTCCGGCTGTCTTTCTTTGGAACTTTCCGCTCATCGACGAGGCCGACGAGACCGACGACAACGATTCGGACGCTTCCAGCGTGAACTGTGAGTATTTAATTTTTTTCGGGTTCAAATAATATTTTTCTAGCTGATGGAGACTTGCTGCCCGATCTTATTGATACCGAGGATATTCCCCAGGATGATCCCCTCATGGAGGAGCTGCTGATCTGGGAGGAGAAGATGAAGGCTGTTATGGTCCACCTGGACAAGTTCGTGAAGTCTTTTGAGGAGAACATGAAGAACTCGAACAAGATGATGAACGCCTTGGAGATTGATGGCAAGGATTCCAAGGAGAGCGCCAATTCTGAGGCTGATGATGAGGACGACGAGAACTTGGCTCTCTACTTCGAGAACTACAGCCTTATCCCTGGAGAGATCTTGGCTCTGGATGAAGCTGCTAATGGTGACGACTATGCTCCCTACTAGGCTTGCTCCCTTTAATCTTCTTCCCAAATCATAATTCAGATTTAACGGTGTAGTATTTGTTCTTTCGACTCCCGGTTTTGTAACAACCTATCCGTAAATAAATCATCCGCGAGACGGCTCGTTCTCATTGCGTAAGAGGATGAATAAAGTGAAAATGCAAAACGCATGAGTCCAATTGATGACAAAGAACTGAGTGGTCATTTTTTCCCAGTGAATGTGTTCGGTCATGCGCTTGTCGGTTGATTACAAAGCATGGGAATCGAACGAGTTGAGTTCTGCCTCCCGGCCGCATTAGGTGGCTAAGTGGAGACAGTTAATCATGAGGTGGAACACGTTTGGCTTCTCGGGTAATTTTCACAAATTTGCACAGATGACTTTCTTTCTTTTCCCGAGGAGGGGGCATGATGATCATATTAACCCTTGTGCCGATGGCAGCGAATTAAAAACAAGTTGATATTAATCGTTTTCTCTCCGACCAGCAGACGGGCGAGGTTCCGGGTGAAGAGACGAAAGTAGAAACGCAATAAAAAGGAACAGTAGCGACAAGACAATAGGCGCTACTCATTACAATAAAGTTTATTGAAGAGGTGCTAGGTTTCGAATGTTTTTGAACGCGGCTTTCTGATAGTAATCTCTGATGATGATGGCATTGGCCAATACACAAAGCAATTATCTACATTTTCAGGTCAATGTTGTTCGTGCCCCCCTTCACACCCGTTCCAGCTCGGAGGCCAAGAGTTTTGCAGAGCTTGTTCCTAATTTGGGCGTGGCTCAACGCCTTTTTCAATATAAAATGATGGCAAACCGCGGCATGATCTGCAGATGAACTAATCACACATCAAGATCCATACACTTTTTTGTTCCAACCCGCGCCTGTTGTATTGACGACCCGCTCTAACTGCATTGTGTCTTGATGCAGTATTTGGATCGAAATCACACGGAACAGCGTACTTTTTTACCCTGATGGGTACCCCAGTTGAAAGAATATTACAACAACAACCGCTGGTATAAAAGCTGTCCGCTGTGTTCACGTCAATTGGACAACAGCTTTTCTTTCTTTTCTCTATTGTCTCTTGACTGCGGTTTTATAGAGATGTTTCTCAAGAGTACTGTGGGTCTTGCCTCCGTCGCCAGTAGCCTGGTTTTTCTGGGAGCGGTCAGCTTCTTCGTCTATATGTTCAATGACATTAACAACTTCTACGACGATTCTCTCAAGAGTATTGAAGAGTTCAATGTGAGCGCAAATTATGTCGCATACTATTTTTCTTAGGAATACTCGAATCTAGCGTGGAACACCATGATGAAGGACTCGCACACCGTTGCAAGAGTTGAAAGAGACGTCTTCCATCGCAGAAAGAAGGGAGCCAGCTCTTGCAACTGTGCACCGCAACCCAAGTGCCCCCCTGGACCCCCTGGTCCCCCAGGAACCCCCGGAACCCCAGGAGAACCCGGAACTGATGGAGACGACGGAGCTGAAGGAAATAACGGTCTCTATTCATCTAGTATGTTCAGATTCACAGGGTAAGTGGAGATTGTGACCTACTGAAATTGTGCTTTAGATGTATTAAGTGTCCTGCAGGCCCAGCTGGCCCCACTGGTGGGATTTCTCCTATTATACGAGGTAAACTTTATTTTAGGACCTAACGGACCTCCTGGACCTCCTGGCCCCGCCGGAAATCAAGGACGCCCTGGACCACAAGGAAGTGGAAGCGCCAAACCAGGACCCCCTGGACCTCCAGGAGACGCTGGACCATCAGGAAACCCAGGAGCCCCCGGACAACCAGGAAAGGCAGGAGCCCCCGGAAAGAGTGGACGTGGACAGCCCGGCCCTGCCGGACCTGCTGGACCTGCTGGGCAACCTGGAAATAACGGCGCCCCAGGTAAATTGTTGCTTCCCCCTTAAAGCGGTGTGTTTAAGGAAATGGTGGCGGACAGGGACCTGCCGGACCTCCTGGCCCAGCCGGGCCCGCTGGAAAGCCTGGAAATCCCGGAACCGACGGACAACCTGGACCCGCTGGACAATCTGGAGGGTGAGTTCTTTCATGAACAATGTAAACATTTATCTTATAGCCCTGGATCCGATGCTGCCTACTGTCCCTGCCCTCCACGTGGCGGTTCTCCTGCTCCATCTGCTCCCGTCTCCGGTGGACAACAGTCAGCTAGCAACTACAAGGCCCGTCGCGCTCGCCGTCCTCATGGCTTCAGTCACCGTGTCGTCAAGCACAGACAGTAACGCTTTACCACTTAACCACCCCATCTCGCTCAACCAATGTCATTGTTTATTCAAATATACAAAATAAACACATTATGCTGAATTGTTTGAATCTCCGTAAAATCCAGGTGAACACGAAAAATATTATGAAAATGACAGGAGTTTGTAGAGACCACTGGTTCTAGACTGATCCCGTTCTTTCTTTACTTGTACTTCTTGCAAGATTAGCTATTCTTCGAAAAGGATTCAATTGAGCTAGTTGTGATTTTCTCCGCTTAACTTTTGCTACCCAAGTTCGTTGGTTTTCCTCTTCTTCATCTTTATCTAAAGTCCACTAGTTCTCAAAAGAATGAGGCCCTTACCCATATTATAGCTGTCTAGACTGCTTGAAGTGGTTGTTCTCTTCCTTGAGGTCGTTGTCCGTTTCCTACTAGGTCGCCTCTTCACATCTACTTCAATATGAACTTTGGAATGGAGGGAATTCTTTGCAGATGCATTACTGATCCCATCTTGAGCTTGTTCTGACCTATCAAAACCCACAGGACCATCCGTATAGAACTATAAAACATTTAGGCGGGAAACCAAAGCCATCTTACCTCATCTATCGAGTCTCGGCGTTCATCTTCGGCGATTTCAGATATGACGCGATAGTTCTCTGAGGTCTTTAACAGGGCGAGATAGCCGTAACCCTCCGTGGCTTGCTCCAACAAAGTCATTAAAGTGTCTTTCATTTCTTGAAAAGTTGGACGCTGTTCCGGATCCTTGTGCCAACATTGGGACATCATTTCAGAACTAGAAAACAATTATTTTCTTATGAGAAAAACACTTACATTCTTTCCGGAGTAATTAACGGTATCTTAGGTCTGTTGCCCTGAACCAAGTGGGGAATGAGCTCGATTGGTTCAACACTTTCAAATGGTATTTCTCCCATCGAATACATTTCAAAGAGAACAATTCCAAATGACCAACTAAAGGATTACAAAATTAGACAGTCGAGGAATGAACATACACGTCACTTTGGAAGGAGAACTGCTCTTTTTGTAAGCTTTCCAATGCTAGCCATTTGATTGGGAGGCGGCCTGAAGCGGACAAGGCATGCTCTCCAGGCGCAGCGGACATAGCCAATCCAAAGTCACCAATCTAACAAAAAGTTTACGAAAAAGAATAAAGACTAAGTTACCTTCGCATTCTTCAACCCCTCAAGTCCGGAAATAAGAATATTTCTAGCGGCCAGATCTCGATGAATGATATTCTTATCAGCAAGGAATCTCTGCAAAAAACTTTAATGGAAAGAAATAACTCGAAAGTACCATTCCGTTAGCAATCTGCCAAGCCAAATGGAGAAATTCTTTTGTTAAGTCGATCTGATCGTCCATTGACTTTGACTGAACTTTGGGTAAAAAGAATTTAAAAAAGTTACAATTTCAAGTTCCACTTTCTTTTGCTTCAGGTAGCGGAGAAGATCCCTATTTGCACAGTACTCCAAGACGAGGCACGACTTTCCGGCTGTGATGCATCCCAACATATTGACTATATTGTCATGTAAGCCAAGAGTCTTCATCAGTTGAATCTCATGCACGAATTCTGTTCTTGCATTCTCAGAAGCGTATCGGGGTAACATCTTCACAGCGCAGTCACAGTCGGTATATACTCCCATCTGGAATAAGGATAAACAATTTTCAAAGTGGAAGGTACCTCAGTACGGTAGAACTTTTCTATTCCTGGAGACGGTCCAATAAGTTTCCCTTTGAATACTTGTCCATACGCCCCGTGGCCTAGCCTTTCATTCTTGACTATCAGCTTATCCCAAGACAGTTCCCAATAGTCTATTCTAAAGAGATGTATCCTTGAATATTATTGTAACGTACACATCCTCTTCCGCTCCCCCAGCTCTACCACTTTGACTACTTTTGAATTTGTTCAACTTCTCCGACCACATGTATTTCTGCCTATAGAGAATAGTCACAAGAATGAGAATAACCATAACCCCTACACAGGTCCCCACAATGATTAACATTATAGTGGGAACGGATGTCTTCGCTGAATGTTGATCTCTTATCACCAGGAATTACAAAAAGCTTACGTTTACACAGATTAACTTGATAGCTTTTGCTATCAGAAAATTGAGGATCTGAGTGAATGTGATTGGGTTTGATAACTGTTTGATTCTTGTAAATGTCCGCCGCTGCCTGTAGAAGTGTCTAACCATGGTATATAGAAAACTCGGGCCAACTGACCTGATCAAAACAATAAATTTCAAAATCAAACTTCTCCATTTGCTTGATAAGAGTGTCACTCTGGTTGTAAGCATCAATAAAAGGCTGCAATAATTAAATTAAGGCAATCATGTCTACGCCACATAAAAAGGACGATAGGGTTGTTTTATCTTGACCACACCCTGGCACTACTGCGAGGGAAAGATGACCAACCTGAGAGACGAAATCAGTCATAAGGGTTAGTCTTGGCTCCTCCTTGGATTCTGCGTCGATTGGAAGGTTAACTGCTCTTGTTACCAGGTCTAACGTGACGCTATCATTCACATCTATTGTTGGGGCTGAGAATATAATTACCATAAGATAGATTAAGACACTTACATGCATCCAGAAGAACCTCATCCACTTTCAGTGACTCCAAATGATTGTGAATAGCGTTGTAATCACTCAACCACCCGGAATCTGACTTATTTTGGGCTAAGAATCTAACCAAAACCTTGTATTTCCACTTCTTCAATTGATTGTATTAGCCGTTCTTCTCGTCAAACTTACTAAACAGTCCTTTAACGGTTTCTCTATAAAGCTGACTGCATTATTAAAATCATCAGAAGAAGTACGGTTAGACAGCGCAAAGAGGTAAATTATATGCCATGATTCTTTTTCTGTTGCGGATTCCTATAAGCAGTGTTTGTTTTTATCTAAGTGATTATCAAACCGTTGTGGTTATAACCTCAGTAGTGGTCACCGTAGTCGTAGGTCCTGGCGTTGTCGGCTCAGGGCAATTTCCATTGTCCTGCAGATCTTGACATTCTCTAGCTGCTGTTCCTCCACACGGTCGGATGCAATCCTGTCAGTTATTTTTAATATTAAACGGAGTTTACGTACAGCTAAATAAGGTAGGCAGTAAAAATCTGGAACGACATATTGGTAAGTGGTGATGTTTGTGTAGTAGTAGGACATCATTTTGGAGGTTATATTGTTACCGACTCCAATAATTGTAATGGTCTCGCAGCTATAATCCTCAACCTTTTCAACCCATTGTTTCAAACTGAACAAATCCTTACATTGACAACGTCATTGTCGAACTTTTCACTTGCGTTAAATATTCTGTTGCTGATCATAACCACGGTGTTATACAGACAAATCGAGCTGGTGTGGGAGAGTTGTTTTGTCTGGAAATACAATCTATTTCATTTTTTTTTCATTTCAAAAAGAAAAGGAACTGTCTGGAACCTAGGATTTTGAAATTTAGAAGAAAAAAGACGGGTTTGAAGACTTACATCGCTGAGGAATGCAATAGTAAAGTTTTCCGAGTCCGAATCGTTTTGAATTGTCTCCGTGGAGAAATACTGTCCAACAAAATCTTCGTACTGTAGGCTATCGACAACCTCATCACAAGGTGTCCCATCGCAGCACATATTTGGAGGATAGTACTAAAACTCTCCTTGAATAAGAATAAGAACAGAAACATACATCATTGAAGAGTTTGTTGAAGATGACCAAATTGCCCACTCCTCTTATTTGGCAGCTGTGGATCATCCCTTTCATAAATTGCTGTAATCCTAAGAAATCTGCCCTAGTTGTGAATCGCGTGTCCAGGTCTATTATAAAAATTATTCCACAATCATGTTTTATCTGAATTATAGATTTCTAATAGGATTGGGGTGCCCCTACCGAACCACTGGGTGTCGTAAGATTTCGAATGTCGGGAGTGTGAAGACTTTCAAAATTATCTTGGTCACAAACATCCGAGGGGTCCCAATCGCCGGGGACGTCTGTTTGATTGTCTGGCAGACCTTTAAAATGGCCTGTTAGAGGAAAGAGGAAGCTCTACTCACTGCATAGATTGTGCACACAATAAGGAAATAGCAATAGAAGGAGCACAATGCTCTTCATGGCATATCCACCTGCCCAATTGAGGAAGTTCTTCTTTTTGGAGATAAGCGGAAAGAGTAGAGACCAACTGAACAACGAGTGGTGTCTTGTAAAGAGGAGTGTAAAGAAGTTGAAAGAGGACTGTGGACCCCACTACGAGGTGTAGAAAATTCAAAGGATCGATCACCCCGGTAGCAGTGGCTGCTGCTGATAACAGAGGTTGATCCGTCCTGTTCCTAGCTACTCATACGACCGCGTTTCCTGTTGTCTTTTTGCTTTTCTAATTTTTGTTCCTATTCGTAAACAAAAAGGTTTCATAATGTACCCTTTGTAGAGTAATAGGCGCAGCTGCTCTCTTACCTACTGGGGGGTGCTTTGAATTTTTTAAAGAGATAACATCAGACCCTATTACAAGCATCAGACTCTATTACAAGTTCTATGAATTTTGGAAGAAAACTGGGTGTTATCCAGGAAGGGAAGGACCGTTTACAACAGCAACCCCTTTATCTAGGCAATTAGTCACGTTCACATGTCAAATGACGGTAGCCAAAAAAATTAAGGGATATTTTGTAAAAACAAAGGGAAACAGAAGTAAACAGATTGTTTTGAAAGAAGTTTCCCTAGAATCTAAAGCGAAAAAACCAAGATTTCCCTGCTAGCCGATGGTAAATGATAAAGATGAGCAGACAGGGGATGACTATCGGAAAGCCATAATAGTGAAATAAGCTGAAGAAGATCAATGAAGCACAAGAAGAATAGCAAGAAGAAATGGGTTTTCTTCTGATAAGAAGAACGCCATAAAATTATACGGCAGTGGTGAGCATGTCAATTGCTGTAGGCCAATTTAATTCATCTGAGAGCAACGTCAACACAGCCTCCTACAGTGTTCCTACTTTGAAATCTCTTAATTACAGTAGTTAGATGATGAAATATTCAGAGAAAGAGATACCATCAATCCCGAGATGGAGGTGACGCGTTGTCAAAAGATTAGAAGCATAATAAAATATAATGACTGTGTTGCACACAAGGGACGAGCCGTGCTTCACACATCAGGACGACGGGCTCCAAAGTAGCCTAATTCGCCGAAAGTACTTGACTACTGCCTGAATTTTATAAATAGTTGAAGCTTTCCCGATCTTCGTAATTCGATTGTAAACCCCCAGATAATTATCGCTTTTTATTGTTTCCACGTATTTTAGGGAGATAAACACTTCTTGGGAAAAAACATTAAGCGAATTTCTCTAGAGAGAATTTTATCGGAGGCACCCGGAGGTAATACCAGTCAATTCATCCCCATTGCCTCCTTTCAACATGTAGAGATTACAAAACCGTGGTATTTTATTAGGACCATAAGGCACAGAGAAAGATGTCAAGTGATCAACCGAATATTATAGTTATAGGCTGTCTGCCGATTACACGTTGCGAAGTCACCAATAATGTACAATATACATCCATCATCGAAGAGATCAGACCAGAGAAAAAGGAAGAAGTTCTTCCTCAAAAGAAGTTAGCATCTTGTGCGGTTTCCAGAATATCCACTGTCGCTTCCCTCATTTGCTCAAGGTCTCCCTGGAGTTCTTTGAGGGCACGCAGCTTCTGGCCAACCTAAAATTGCCCTTTAAATTACAGATAACTCAGTAATAATACATAAGATTCGGCTTCTCCTACAGTCATAACTCTCGAGTCTGTCTGCAAGTCTTCGTCCTCAGAATTGGCAAAGTCCGCTAAAATAGAAAGTTAAAATTAAGTAAATGTTGTCCTTACTTTCATCGGCGCGTCTCAAAATGCTCAAGATTGACGGAATCATCCTCTGGTCTCGTCGCTGGACGCATTTCAAAGCATCCTTCAAGGCGATGTTCAGCATGCGACACTCGGCAATAAGTGCTCTTTCCCTTCTGACAAAAAAACGGTTTTATGAATGGCAAATATACACACCTCAAGTTCTGGCTCATTCCGGCGGTGACAACGTCCGATTTGATGGCATTGAGGGCGAAGTTGGAGAGACTCTTTCTGAGATTCGTACGCTCTGACATCATTCCATGGGCCACTCCAAGAGTAGAGTTAGCCTTTGTATATTGCCGATGGACACGGTTGTAGCTAGCGCTGCTGCTGTCTTCGTCATCGTCGGCCCCGACAGGCGCCGAACCAGAAGATGTTGACACATGCGAGCTTGCTTCCGCGCTCATTGCCTGAAAAAATTGACGGGTAAAATTAAAATAATGAAAACTCACGGCAATGAGTCCGCTTTGGTCATTGATCTTCTTGTCTTTCATGTCCAGGTCCACCTGAAGGTGTCTGATCTCATCACGGAGATCGTCGAGTTCCTTCTCCCTGGCATCTAGTAACTCATGAAGTTCTGAGTTCTGCTTTCCAACGAAGTCAGTCGTTTCCTCGTAGCGGGAAACATTGTTCTGCAGGTCGTTGAGTAATTTTTCTTTTTCATTCAATTGAGCAACCTATAAAAAGGAAAGTATGGAATAAAGAGATGAGCACTTACAGTTTTGGTATGTTCCTCTTGCAGTCTGTTGTATTTGTCTTCGAGGTCTTTATCATACTTCACGTAGCGGTCACTCAAATGGTCCAACTTTTTCACAAAGCCGTCCAGTTCAGCTCTGGCTTGCATCCTATCCCGCTTGAGTTCTTCAACCTTTTTCTGGTACACTCTTTGCTCATGCCGAAGCTGGGCAGAGAGCTGATCCAACTGGTTAGTGAGATCCTCAATCTTCATGTTCTTCTCCGACAGAATCAGCGCCAGTTCTGGCTCTGAAAATATTATTTATTAGAACGTTATCAGCCAGCGGTATAATGCGGCCTCATTTCAAAGGATTTGCCGCTACGTGTTTCTTCTGAAGTTTCAAAAGCCATTAATTTTCTTTTTCATCGTACAAGGCCGTAATGGTGTCTCCCACCTCCCTGTTCTCATCGCGATGAGAAGTCGGGAGACTCCGCTATTCAATCCAAAAAGAGACAACGACTTTTCGGGACACGATCCCCGACGTCGCTACCTTTTGATGTCTTTACCCGACCCCTTTTTATAGCTAATAAAAGCCATCGGTGATGAATCACTGATGTCGGATTGGGGTTCCATTAAATTAATGAAAACCTACGGGTATTGACTCCGCCATACGGCATTGGATATGCCTGGGAGGAGGATGTGCTGGCTTGGTTTTTGCTGAGTCGTCGCAGTTCGGATTCCAGGTGCTTCACACGTTGGTTGAGGCTGGACACTTCGTCGTCTCTTGGCCGGAGACTACCATCCACAAGGCGTTCGTTTGGCATGGGGTTGCTGCATTTCCTTTGCATTGGAGCCACATGGCTAAAGGGGGAAAGATAAGAAAGGTCAATAAAGAAAAGCTCACTGCGTAGCAACCATCGAGGCTCTGTTGGCGGAATGTGGTTGTGGAGCTACGGCAACCTGAAACAGGGTCATAGTAGAGACTAGTCTATTTTTTGTATGCTTTCTAATCTTATCTACAAGTTTTTCGGGATCAGCTGATTCGGTGGGGTCGCGATTACTGGCAGCCTTTTCGGGAGGGAATGCCTGTTGCCCATTAATGAAACCTGTTCCCCTTTTCTGCCCCAGTGCAACCGCCTTCTCATACTTTGTAATTAGCGTCTTGAGCCTCACCTCCGGTTTTTTCCTATTAATTGACGATTGCGGCATAGGCGAGCCGGCTGGCCGCTTGTTATCAGATGGTGAATGTTTGCCAAATCGTTCGGTCAATTTATTATATAGTCTATTCATCCCGCAGCAGCAGCAATACATAACTAACTAATCAGGCTTGCATAAAAAGAAGAGGAGGGGGATATACACATATACTGGGGGGTGTGGCCCTTGGCCGAAGGGGCGAAAGTCGCTCTCTGAAACTAATGATTTGATGGAGAGAGAAATTGTGAAGGTTTAGGCCAGATGGTTATCTCCGAGAAAGAGAAGACAGAGACATGCGTGAGATGTGTAGAGGAGAGGGAAAGGCGATGGGATTATCGACAGATGATTACAATTTTAAATGGATTTCGCCGACTGTCGCAGGTGTGGATCGTATAGCGCTTTAATGGCCATAACGAGGACTATTTGCTTATTAAAATGAGATGTCTCTCCCCAAAAGGGGGATCTAATAATAGCCAGCCTCTTTTTCAGAGAGAAAGGAAAGGAGAGAGCTACAATCGCCAGCGGGGATATAAGCTGTAAAAAGCATGAGAGCGCAATCGATGCATGAAAGCTGTAAGTTTGTAATAACGCCAGTCACAGAATGTCTTACGAAACAGCCTTGGAATCTTGTAAAAAAGGAGGCAACATTTCATCCCTTGGCGATCTATAGATGCGATTAGGAGATAATGGGCGCGGACAGTCTGTTAATTAGTGGCCAGACTAGGTTCTGTCATGTGTGCTACTCAAGGCTAGGAAGTAATTTTCTCACACTCGCTCAGATATAATTAATGAGAACACCAATAGCCTCCTCTACGAGGTCACGGGAAGTGGGAGCACACCTGGCGTCATTTTACGCACAAAAGGAGCGGTTTAAAAAGGTAAGCGCACGTTTATTTGCATTTCGGACACCTGCGGCTTACAGGAGAAGGACTTTTTGAACTCGGTCTGACCGGTGGATCAAAAGAAGAGCGACAAATTGGCGGGAATGTGGAATAAGACTTTGAAATAAAGCTGTCATGGCATATGTACGCATGCAAATTTCTCGTCATACTTGACCAAGGACATATGCATAATACGAAGCGAAAAGCCTGGGATGGATCCCCCAAATCCGTCTTAAGCGGGGAAGCTTCCTTACGACGAGGCGCAAGCTGTCACAAGAGGTAAAAAGGGGTGGAACGCTTTGAGTGCTGCCGCCAAGAGTGTCAAGCTTTTCCTCATTTGTTAGAAAAGAGAGAAGCGCACGTTTAGAAGGGGGTCCGTCGAGAAAAAGATCTCTACTGGGGCGGTCACTAGCGGCGACGGAAAAGGAAGGATATAAAGGTGAGAAAAAGTCTGACCCTGCGCGTGGCTAGCCATTTGGAATGTCTTCTTTTATTCTTCAAAAGGAGAATTTGGAAAGATGAGAGGGACAGCTGAACGGACCTCGGGACACGGACAATTGGCCGGCGACCCGACCTCTCCTCACATCAATGCGAGGAGGAAGGTCGTACGTAATTAGCTGACGGGATTGTCCTCCTCACAACGGGAATTCTAATGGAGTGAATCTCTGGAGGTCAAACGTATGAGATATGTACTCCTGTAGAAGACAACAATGGGCAAGGATCAATACGAGGCTTTGCATGTGTGTGGTCGTGAATGGTTGTTGACGCGTCGGCGAACTGTCTACCCCGCGTGGGGAGTGAACAAGTGTCGCTACTCCGAGAGTCAAAACAGCCGATTAAAGACAGTTGCCGCTTTATGAGAAGAAGAAGGCGCGGTAGGGAAGTATACGATATGACTGAATGCCCCACTATAAATGTCACGCCTAAGGGTTGCTGAATCACATCTGTGCGCCATCTGTGAAGACGAGTGAAGGACAAAGCAGGGAGAACACAATGTGACGTTCACAAAAATTTCAACCGGAGCGCCAGTCAAGAGAAGTCCGTCTATTTGCCAAGCCTGAGTCCAGACCCTTTCGGAGGCCGCTTTCTTTTCTGATTATCATCAGCGCGTGTGTGTAGGGAGCTGTCCGGAGCAGCAAATGGAACAAAAGCGCAAAAGGCTCTGCCACAAAATTGCAGTTAACCCCCCATTATCCCAAAAACAGTCGGTCGATAAAATGAACCACTCACTTTCTTGCTGGAGGAAGATGGATGACGCATCTCTTGGCCAAGTGTTGGAGGAGGGTGAACTGGTACCGGGGCGAGAGAACGTCTTCGAGACCTATAAACATATAATAAAATAAAGATTCAACTTGTTCATTGGTTTGTTTTACCCGTCGTTTCAGTGTTTAGTTAAGACATCGCTGAAATAAACTCAACTTTTGAGCAATTCATCAAAATAGTTAGACATTAAAGACGTCTGCTGAGGGACTGTCTACCAGCATGGGACAAATTGATGCGGTTGAATTATTGATGACTAATCGAACATCCCTCCCCTTCGCGACAGAAGACCATTCACGGTTTAAACAGAGCGAAGGCAGATGGCCCAAACAAACGGGTAATTTGAGCTATACAGCAACAACAACTGGCCAAAAAGTTCAAGTAAAGTATAATACGAATTCTTGGGAAGATACCCAAACGGAAACGATTTCCTGGCGGCTCGGTGGGGCGCTTCTATTGTGTAGGCGATGACCGATCGTATTACATTTCCTCTCCCCCTTATAATGCCTACTAGTCATAAAAATATAAGACGTTTCACTGAAAATAGAAGCAGTGATGGAGCGATTAGTTCGCTAGGTCAAGGGCCAATTTTTCCTGACAAGAACCGGTAGACAGTTACATGCACCCCATTGACTTGCCACTAGTCACACACACCTGTATATCGTGGAACATGTATCGGAGATTTCTGTGTCGGAAACAACAAAGAGTGATGAGTCCTCTTCTTCATCCTCGTATTGTGGGTAAGAGGCTCTTAGCATGGGCATACCCACACCTATTATTTATTCATATAAGAAGAAGAGCCGTGAGTAAGATGAAAGAGGACAAATATCGACAAATCAAAGCCTACTATGCTGACATTAGGTCTTATAGGGGGAATTAGGACGGGAAGGGATGTATTGTAAACAATTCTAAACCCCAAAAGCTGAGAAAACTGACCCGTAAGCTGATTTTTAGCGTTCTGATGGCGGGAGAGACATTGAGAGCCATCCAAAGCGCATATTTAACGTGGAACAGATGTTAACCTCATCCCAAGCGGTGACATGTGGGCTACATCTTGTTCTGGGCATTTTTTGGAGGGTCACGGTGCAGAAAGTGGGTTGTTTCCGGGGATGGTTGTTAAACCAAGTGGGGGGCCGACATAATCGAGCCTAATTACGAGGAACACATGGCTCCTCCGCTCCCCTGTGGTCAACAACGGAAGATGCTGTCATGGGTGATTTAATAGCTGGAGGATGGGGTGAAAAACTGCTCAATAGGGAGACGCTTAAGGTAAGGATGCGGGCATTTGAATGTGAGGAAGAGCAGCTGGAATTGATCGGACTGCCGCACACTATGGCAAAATAATGATGGACTCCATCTGCTAGGAAAATGTCAAAAGGAAAAGTAAATAGGAGAAATGTTCATGTCAGTAGAGAGGGGCAAATGGATCTGGTGAAAGAAGAACCGCCAAGGCGGGAGCACATGGCCGTAATTGGCAACCATAGAGAAATTAGCCCCAAAAGGCTGAGGTCTCAATGTTCGGTCACATCAGCTGGTGAGTTGCCCATCGGATGTTGGGTATAGTGCCTCAATAACGTCTTGATGGCTGTCAGTATGGCAAACAAAGAAAGCCTTAGCGTAGGGAAGAGGAAGGGGGAATAACAGCATATTAGCCCCGGAGCCATCTCAGGTGTCAAAGGAAATTAGGAGATAGACTTACGTCAAAGGAGAGGCGCTCATTCGGCAGAGACGACCGTCCGACCCGCTAACGTCGTGAAACTCAGCCCCGTGTCGGAAGTTCACATCTGGAAACAGTGAATATTTCCCGGAGGTTAAACCAATGATTTACCGTTAGCTGATATGAATCGAAAATCATCCACATGGTGTGCTCTGACAGGGTTGGGAATCCTTTGCCGGCCTTCTATCGGCAGGGGGTGAACATCTTGACTGATAGAAATTGGTTTCGGCTGGAAAATGCACACATTTATCTGTTTTGTATTAAAAACAAACTTGAAATTGAGATCCATTGAATTGAAGTGAATTAGTAGAATGACATCGAGGTACAGCCGATGCCGGCTCAAAGCCAGCCTCTACTGCGTCGACGTGAGTGACCTCCCGCTTTCGCAATCGAACTGAAATCGATAATGGTAATTGGTAAATAAATCTTTGTTATTTTGGTTGGTTAGTCACACTTTTACCTACCACTAAAGCTATTTAAAATTGCAACAGCTAGGGAGTCTCCCACACAAAATAGACACATCGTTCGAAATTCGTTCAAAAAGGGAGTTTCGCAGTTCTGTACAGTACCGCTTCAAATAGGCATACTAACGTTACATCAGTGTTTTCGTGTAGTAGCGGCGAAAGAAGCGAATAGCTGTGACAGAGGGCAGGTGAGTTATAGCCGCCTCAAAACACAGCCGCTAGATAGCCCCTCTCAACAGTTGATGCTTGCTCAAAAAATGTTGGATCAAGTTTCTAGTACAGACTTTTTCTATTGACATTACGCGGTTTACTCGAATTTTAGCTTTATCTACAGAGATATCTACACCCGCCGCTGTGTAGAAGCTGACAAGGGGGAAACCAGTGGGTGGTACAGTTAACCGGCTGAAAATAATTTCCCCAGGGTGCAACGCGATGACCACCGCCTTTACTGCAGAAAGCTCATTCTGCCCTATGATCTTGAAAGCCTTTTTGAGAATTCCTAGTAGACGGCTACGTCTGCTAGCAGCGCTTTTTACGATCGAGGTCAGATAACAGGCGGACGGTGATCCCCTTTATCCCAGATCAGATAAAAAAGTGAAGGTGGGATCCATGCAACAACATTTTTTATGACTTAGATGACCTAAAACAGTACCGGAGATTGGAGTACGGCCACGAGCCTTACGCGTAAGACGAGCAGCCATCTTGGCCTGATATCAAGACAAACGGAACTGTCCTCTCTCGGATTTTTAGTGCAGTTTTAGTAGTTCTTTTGAGATCAAGTTTGTTTTCACCAGCGGGCTCATATTTTGATTGATGAGTTTGGTCCTTTGTAATATTTTGAGCTGGGTTCATAGCTATCCGTTTGAAACATCACCCACGGTGGCTGTAAACTATCAAGAGGTCATTATGCTGCGCAGATAAAGTGCCAGGCGTATGCAAACAATGAACCATAAATCAACCCTTTCTCACTGGAGCTGGAGTAGGGTGGCCCTCGACTATGTATTTGCATATCTGGTCAGAGAATAGTTCAAAATTTGAAAGTTACCCAGTCCAAAGAGGGGCATTGTAGAGTGGAGGGAGAAAGTGAGTGGAACGAATTCATAAAAGGGTGCAGCTGGAAGCCCAGCTGTAGAGACAGAAATCCCGAAAAAAGTTCGGCTCACCTCCCGGAAATAGCAGGCCGAGGATATTGGCACAAAGCATGACCCGTGGATCTGGGTTGCGCACAGGAGCCACCGCGTGGGGTCAGGCCATGAGGCAACTCCCCAAATGGCCAGCAGGTGCCGACTGACCGAACCGGAGAGACGCAGACAGCCCCAACGGCTACCGATGCGGTTAAGCGATAGGGTAAGGAGGATCGGAAACTATCTGCCTCTAAGGAGCTTGAGACGATTACTAGAGATGGTCAGTGATTAGAAGGAGGGAGCCTAAGGAAGTAGCCTATCTCTTGATGGAGAGATATGCCACTCTTTTACCCCCGTAAGTGACGGTCTCGGCAACACAAGGTGACAGATGGATAATTACGATGCAGCGGGTAATCTATACTTAATGGCACTGTAGAACCTACATCGTTTGAAGATGCTCATGGTAAATAGCATCGAGGGGTGAATTGCAGAAGCACTACATTGCCCGTCGGGGAGAACACGGAACACTTGAACGGGACGGGGGGAGGACCGCAGCCGTCTCCGTTAAAAAGCCCCCTCACAGAAGATCTCTTTATGAGTAACCATTAGTCAGCAGCTCATAATGGACTGCCGGCATGACATCGACATTTCACCATGGGAAGAAGTAAAAGGTGAGTTTAATCCTGAGAAGTCAGCTGTCGCCGGCAGGGGAAGTGGTCTGGGGCATATCCGAATCATCCCTGCTAGGCAATACTTATCTTTTCTTCTGTATAACTACTTCCGCTTGAATAAATAAGTTTGAATCAAGCTATAGCGTTTCCGCACCGCCGCACAGTCAAACGGCCATTGTCTCCCAAAAAGTCACACCCGCTCCGGGGAAAAAAGCAGATGTACAAACCTGGAGAGAGGAGAAAGGAATGTAGGCAATGTTTCTTGACTCGTTTCGGATGAGTGGTCACATAACGGCTAGTAGAGGCAGTCGACACAACGGAATGGGTGTCATCACAGTCATCGTAGATGGGATACGCGGAGGCTCTGCTCCCATGTCGTTGAAAAACTTCGTGCTGACTTGGATATGATCTTGGCTCGTACATGCTCTGTGACATCATGTTGGGAATGTTGTTGTGAGGGTGATGTGAAGATTTCTTTTGTACAGGAGGAGGTAGATGGGTCATGCTGCAGAATCCAGAACTCTGCTGGGTGAAATAACTGGTGCTCCCATCAGAGGAAGAGGAGGGATGGATGCTTGAGGCTGTCGGTAAGCTCTCCCTTGAGGAAGAGGTCTTGACATCGTCATGCTTGTCTCCTATTCCGAAAGTGTTTTTCAGCGCTCTGGATATGGTATTCCGAACGGATCTTCTTGACGAAGAACGCACGACGAGTTTTTCTCTCAGTGACCCGGTGCTGACTTTTTCCCCATAGTTCATACTGAAAACCAGAAGGTAGCAAAAAGAGGAGACAAATACGAAGAAAAACGGTTGAAGGATAAGGTGTGCGAGAGAAGGTAAATATGGTAGAAAGGGAGCCGCCGGCCGGGAAGAAAGACGACTGGGTAACGACTTTGCAGATGGTGCGAGAACAATGAAATTTTTGGCGCGTTTAACAGAGGTGCCGACGGATCATTATCGACAAAATTCAAAAGTGAGGTCGGTGGCGGGATTTGGACTAGTAAATGAGGGTCAGCCAAGTACGTACACAGTGATGAATGAGCGACAGGCGCTGTTGCCCTGGTGGGCAAAAGTTGCGCAGCAGAAAGGAGGCAGAAGCAGTCACCAACAAAGATTAGATGTCTGCCGAGCATAATAAACACTATACGGACGGTATTCATCCGCCTACTTGAGCCAATGGTCAAACAAAATAAGACATGTTATACAAGAGAGGGGGCTGTCACTGATCGCGGCTCGCATATGAATATTATAGGACAGAAAAAGAGGAATATGCGGTCCAATATCTATCTGCCGCCGCTGCGAGAGCAGAAAACAGTTGTTCGTGTCGGGGCTCTGCATGTTCCTCCATGATAAACAACTGAGACGGGTAATTTGTGTAGTAGGATAAAATCGCAAAGTGGAACACCCAGCTGGCTTCAGAATAAAAGTAATGATAGACAGAATGCAACAAATATGTCAGGAAGGAAGACAAGTGGCCGCTACACACATGGTCAGCTGTCCAGCAGCAGCAACACATAAAAACGACCGGACGGATAGCAACCCCTGAACTTCTGTTCATCTACAATGCATCAAAAAGGTGATAAATTGCTCTGGAGAAAGAGCGAGCTTTCGCACATCGCAAGTACTTGCGGCTCGTTAATGTTTGGATGTTCGGGGCTGGTGGTTCACTACTCTTCCATAAAATTTAACAGGGGTAGTAAGTGCTTCAGCCGCTGCTTCCGGAAGCCAGTAAGTGCCTGGTCCTAACAGTAATTTACAGCTTCGAATTGCTCTGAACATGCCGGAAAGGACACACATTATGAGACAGTTTTCGAAAGATGGGCGGCGGAGATGGACGCCTAGACCGGAACTCGTGGCTTCTTTACGTAGTAATTACTCTTTGAATGTAAAATAAAGACTCTAGGGGGGGGGGGGGGGGGGGGGGGGGGGGGGGGGAAGTGCTCAGAAAAAGAGCTGGAGCTGGAGTAGATTCTTCAGTTGGGGCTACACTGCAGTACCGGGGGTTGGTAAATGCGCAGATGGTAATCCATCCTTCACATTACTGCTCATTTGACGAGGTTTTATTTTACTTGTTCTCATTATAAGGAGAACATCTGCGTGCCGCATTCACCACAGGAGGGGTATTATCTGTTTCTCTATAGCTGGATTATTTTGGCTTTTTTAGGGTTGATTATTTTCGACTTCAGAAAAGGAAAAAGAAAAGTTACTGCCTAGGTTACTCAACAGTAGAGCAAGCAAGTGTTTGTTATTTTTCACTGTGAATAATCAGTATAGAAAGGTCTTGTTACTAGTTTACCTTATTTCAACAATTGGTGGCACTGTTGTTGTCGAGGAACACCAGGGATAGCATGTGAGATCGAATTGTTACTTGGAAGCCAAGTTAAATATTTACCCTCCCCAACAGCATCTACTTTTATGCTTCCTGTTGCCCAGAGTGTTCTCCTCTGAAGTTTATTAAGTCGTGACAATGCCGCTCCTTTCACATGTTTGATCTTTGATCAATATGCCGAAACAGAAGGTGCTCCCACTAGCGTACCTACCTTCTGTCAGCTGTACGGGGGCGTCTAGCGTGACTGCACCAAAAGTGATACCAAAAGAGCCGTGCAACCGACCCGTGGGCATTAATTAATATTGGTAATAATCCCGTCGTTTGACTCGACTGTACGACACCGTCTCCTGTCTTAATCTAACGCTCTCGAGCCGAATGCGCGGAAGCCTCCCTCGGCCAGCCTTGCCTCCCCCAAATATTTGCATATGGGGTCTGCGGTCAGTATACAATTGACTACCTGCGGTCACCTGCTGCCAGCGCTTATATAACATTCTACCCATCTATCAGTAATCCATTCTTTTTCTATTAATTGATGCCACGATGACCATTTTCCTTGTCTTTGTACAGAACCGACGTTTAACTTTTAGAACCAGCAGTTCTCTGCAGAGTTCTTCCCTGTTCAACGGTAATGCAAATTCCTCTATTTGGACAAAATTGAATACTTCTGTAGAGTCTTTGTGGTGGACAGAACGGCGAAGGTGAATGACATTTAGTCAATCTGAATGCCATCCTCCGCCTGTTCCGCCAGACCAGCGTCTTTCCCGTTATATGAAGAGGGATTCCCCTTGGAAATTTTTGACCTCACAGATCTCTCTGTTCCCTCTTGAGCAAAAAGGGGAGCGGGACCTGTATTCCTTGGCTCGAACGGCCCCGATCTGTTAAGAAGCCCGGGATCGTCATAACGAAAACAGAACCAGAGATCTTGAAGCGTGATGGCTCTTTCTCTCGCTCTCGTTTCAGTTTTCGTTTCTTTTCTTGTGAGCAGTGTCTGTGTCTCGAAATTCTCGCATTTTTTTTACCTTCCTTAGCCATGTCGAGAACACGGTCGGACGTGTTATGCTGAGTGCAGCTGGAGTACACAAACAAACACGAAACCTCCTCAGTGACCGTTGACAATAGCCGTTCTCTTCGAGCCAACAGATTCCCTCAAATCTTGATGTTCATCTCTGATACACATTCCCCGGTCAAATTTGCTTTAAGCTGCTTATGAAGCCCGCCCGCGTTGACCATTCCTTCTCGCGCATGTGCCGCTAGTGAGCGAGTGAGTGTGTCGGAACCCTGTCGGTCATTCGTTTGCTCCTTTTGTGTTTTCAGACTAGCCTCTCCATAGCAAATAAACTTGTTTCAGCCACGCAGTCAAGCTTCCTGTTGCGCACAACAATAATAAGAACAAAAAGTGTGCAAGGATGAGCCGGCACGGCTTAACCGCCTTAGATCACGAGCCAAAGAATTTAGGGGGTAAGTGATACTAACCACTAAAAGGCATGGCAATTATTCAGTTCCACCTCCCAGCTATCGAAGCACCGTAATCATGGATACCGACACGTGGAGTCAATACTCTTCAAGCTCCGGTATGGGCCATAACATAAAAGAAAGGTTCCATTTTTTCAGCTGGACTAATGAAAAGACGAAACAGTTGGACGAATCTGGTGGAATCCGACGAAAACCTCAACAAGCACAAAGTTAACTGCTACCCGAAAGTAACGACACCCTTCAAGCAAGCGGTACAACTAACGAATGGCTTATTCACTTTTCCATATATTTTAGCCTCTATCTTCAGCTAATTCCGTCGCTTCCGACTTCCAAACGACCGATATTTATAGGCAATACGTGGTAAGTACCATTCCATTTGTGGGTAAACTATGTAAATTTAGCCCCGGGGGTCTCTACCCGTGTTAGCCGACCCTTCCCAACTGCATATTAGACCAGCAGGCTCACTGCCAACCGCTTCACGAGGACCTTCGAAAGCTCCCTCGGTGGCAATGTCACCAATGCCGGGGTCTTCTATTCCTCCTAAAACACCGATTATTCGAACGAAGCGGAACCGACTACAGGAATGGAAGCAACGGTAAACTATGAGTAGAATGTAGATAATATGACAGTTCAGATGTTGTAAACCTATGGTTCTTTTGTGCTGCTTCCTCATTGTCGTAGTAGCTATTGTAGCAGCTATTGTAGCCATCGTCCTTACTCACGTTCTTCCTCCTCCTGATGTGAGAATTTCATGTTATCAGATACACTAAGAAGTTTAGAAACTATCTATGAACTGGTATCCACCTGAGAGCGTTAGAGGGACACAGAATCAATCGAGCAGTGTCCAAATGTCTGGAAAAGGCAATCAGGTAAGCTGACAAAAGTTTGTTCAAGGAATGATTTTCTAATTTAGGTGAGACTTCAACTGCAAGGAGGGTTCCCCTTCAAAGGAAGCTACATCAGTTATTACAATTTCGACCAGGTATTTATGCTCTTGTAAAGCAGATACTTTCCTTTTAGAATAACGTTGTGGTTGTTGACGAATCTCTCAAGGGCAACGGAAGGAACTTGGCATGTTTCGTTCTACCTTTGGACAGAGGAAACATCCCGAATGCCAATGACATGAGGAAAGCTGCAGCAGCTTCCAAATCGGTTAGACCATTTTAATATGGTATGCAATTCTATCTAGCATAATTCGATGTCCACTGGATGGCAAGAGTCCTGGATGTGGCTGCCTCAGCCGATGATGGGCCCTCCTGTTGCCGGTAACAACACAAATATGCCCGAGTGTCAAGGAGCCCGATGGATTCAATTGACCCAAGCTCCTGACCAAAGAAACCGAAAGTGCACGGACTGCTTTGATTTCTGTTTGCCTGACTATGGAATAGAGGGCAGTGGTAGCACCAAATTCCTGAATATAATGAGAAGGGATTGTTTCTATCTCTTCGTTCCCGAATGGCGATCATATGCTCAAGCCAACTCGATCGAACAGGTTCTCCTTTATTCTTTTATGCTTACAGTAATCGTTTAGAACCAACGCGACTTCGAAACATACTACCGCAATCGAATGCATTTGAACCCGACGTACGGAGGACCCAACGGCGAAAGTAAATGGATACCTCTGTCCGTTCCCCGTATGCATATTTACAAGCAAACATAGCGCTTCATTCAGGAGGTGGAATGCAGAATGTTGCCAATCAGACGGGACAGTTTATGAGTAACATGGGTAACATCCCTGGAGCTTTCCAAAATACTGCTCAAGGAGTGTCTAATACCGTCTTCGGGTAGGTTCATCTAGGATTGTTTAACCCACTCTGTCAGGAATAACCAAGGCCAGCCCGGTCTGTATGGCAACGCGATGAACACTGTGAACAACGCAGCAAACCAGGCTTATACCGGATTAGGCAATGTTGCCAATCAAGCTTATTCTGGAGTGAACAACGCTGCAAACCAAGCTTACAACGGAATCCGATCCGGACTTCAATCGGCCACTGACGCTGTTTCAGGCGTTGTCAACCTCAATGGAGTGAATGGAAACACCAATACAGTATACCAAACGGTTTCTACTTTTTAATAAATTAACTCTTGCTTAGGGACCGAACACCAATGGTCAACAGGGTATTAATGGGCAGATGCCTAACTTCCCCTCACCAAATGGACTAGCTGCCTCTTCCAACAGTCAGACCAATCCCTACGGCTTGGGAAGCGGAAGCAATCCAAACAATGCTAATTTGAATGGGTACACTCAAGGCATCAGTGGATACGGTCCTTCTGGTGCTACCCAAGTTGGCCAGTCCAGCATTGAGCAATCTCGATATGGAAATGGACAGCTAAATGGAAATGGGCAGTACAATGGAAATGGTCAGCTAAATGGAAATGGGCAGTACAATGGAAACGGCCAGTTAAATGGCGTTAACAGTCAAAAGTAGGTCTTATTATAGCCAAAAAGTATACCCGACTTCAGCACCGGAGGATATATCCCGACTAACCAACAAAATACGGGACTAATCAACTCGATCACCCAAAGCAGCCCCTACAGGATTGGAGAAAACGTTCCCTACACAACTGTGGGTCAGAACACTCTTGGTGGACCGGCCGTTGCTGGAGCAGCCCTTCCTCAAAACTACAACGGTATTGGAACTGGATCTTCCGCCTACAGTGGCGATGTTGTAAGAGTGCCGGCTAGTACTGTAAGACTTATTAATGTATATCAATAGCAGACATATTTCAGAGGTACACGAATACCGGTCAACTGGTACCGACCGGCGATCTGAATTCCGGATCCGGATACACCCCGAACCTTGTTGTTAGGGCAAACATGAATTAAATCTGCGTTTTTAGAATCTAGCTGGGACGGAACTTTCTCGATATGGGCCAGTTAATAGCCCTTATCCTTCTGATGTTCATAATTTCCCTCCAAACGGCCCTTGGGTCGGTAACCCCCGCTAACTTCGACAAAACATATCGTTTAATATATTTCTCAACTCAGGACAATTCTGAGCCGGTTAATTTATGTCATTTGTATCTTAACTCGACGAGTTTAATAAAGCATTTATGTTCTATTGTCTTTTCCCGGGAAAAGAGACGTTTGAAAAGGTCAGGAATGATACGTTTCACAAGTTATGTTGGCCGTTTCCCTTTAAAAGAAGCTATCTTCTCAGCAGCCTCGCAAAGCGATAAACCTCACCATAGCAGCTGAGAATGCTGAGAAGATCTTGATTGATGTTCACGCGGCTAAGAAAAGCAGCCTCCTAATGCAAGTTTTAATGGTTTAGTTTATAGCTCATTTCCCAAAGAATCCTTGTTTCAGTTATCTGATCACTTAGAACCTGAGGGGAGGAACCTCTAGAGGATTGTCAGGTTCCCCAGGGAAGACCGCGTTTTTTTTCTCTTCCAAAGCTGCCTAATGTTCCATTCACTGAGAAAAATGCATATCTACCTCTGGTCAGTAACATCTCGACAGGGAAGCAAAAGTTTTGATAAAAATATTCAGTTCTTGCCCTTCTGCCATAAGCTAACATTTCGGATTTTTAAATTTGCACCAGTCTGCTGACATTTAGCCTCTCCTGCCTGTCCCTGACAAACTGTGCACCCTCTCCCGTTTTTGTGATATAGAACGAGGAACACGTCAGAGGCGACAAAAATATCCTTACTCACGAGGGGGCAGGTCATTTTTACGCCCTGCACTCGCTTTCTGACCAATCGTTGTTTGTGATAGCCGGGTGTGAACGGTTTTTGTACCTCTCTGGTCGATTGTTTCGTCTCGTGTATACAATTCTAGTTGTTTTGCCTCCCTAATGCACGCGATGATGATGGGGAGTTACGGGTGATTCAGTGTCACAGACATCTATCACAGGGCAGTTCATCTCCTCTGCTTCCAGTCTCGCATCTAATTACCATTCTTACGGTGAAATATGTTCCCTTAGAAAAGCAATCGTTTCCCGCTGGGCATGCTTACTTTTTTTTCCATTTTGCACTATCATTATGACATTTTAGTCTAGACGGAATGATTCCTCTGTTAAAATTGAGCTATAGGTCGATCCACAACCGCAAGATGAACCCTCCAATGCCTCTCCATGTCTTCTTTGCCTCTGAAGACGGGTACATGACCGTCGTCAAAATGACGACGGTCCAGAACAGTTATGTGCTGGCCGACATGGTCGAAGTATGTTTCAGTTAAAACCAGGAAATTAATCTTCTTTCAAGACAATTTTGGATATTGGAGGGCAGCTCGATGAGCCGTTCATCCTGCCCATCAGTAGCGTCCACATGAAAAAAATCTTCGCTTTCTATGAGAGCCACGAGGAAGA
The DNA here is from genome assembly GCA_932521035.1 of Oscheius dolichura. Lineage (NCBI taxonomy): Eukaryota > Metazoa > Nematoda > Chromadorea > Rhabditida > Rhabditidae > Oscheius > Oscheius dolichura. The sequence goes on along the minus strand of OW051497.1, from coordinate 11,459,738 downwards.
TGCGGAGTGGTACAACCAGGCTGGCTTCTATGAACCCTCCGCCCTTACAGACGAGGATTGTGAGCTGTTCGAAATCACCGAGGAATTCAACTACAACCACCTCACCGAACTGCTCCAGGTACGACTGATGTCTCTTTTTTTAAGTCTGTTCAGATCGCGGTGGAGTTCGGCTTCCGCCAGCTTGAAGCCGCAATTGGAGAGTACCTGGCCTACTTCAATGACCCTTCTGATGATGATGACGAAGATCTCCCCCCGTTGGTTTTGGACGTAGACTCCGACGAGAAGCTGACCCCCGAGGAAGAGGAAGAGCTCCGTCAGCGTTATGACTGGATCCGTAAAGCATAGAGTCAAGCATGTTATCGAGTAAATCTGCATTGAGGTCTGAGTCTGTTTATAAAAGCCCGTTTCGCAACCGTCTCTCTCTCCTCAGCTGCAGTGTCCGTTGATGATTGCACCGTTTTTTTGTCGTTGACCATCGTGCGAATTTTGTCTTTCATCACATATTAGTTGACCATTGTGTTCAGGCAAGGATGGCTGATGGTTGCCCCCACGACTTTCCATGCGGACGTGAGCTTCTTCTTTGTAGAATTTTATACTGCTTCGAGTCCCTTAGTTACAATCTTATAAAATACATTACTATTTCGAGGCTTAACTACATTTGCGATGTTTGTACCAGGAGCGCTTTCCCACCGGTTCAATAGAGCGTTGTGAATAGCCCATATGCCAGTTGCAACTGTCTGCAAAAAGAATATGCAAACGAGCGCATCTCATAATTTCGCAACGCCAAGCATTTGATAACACGGTTTCCTGGTCAATAATGCGCTGAGTTCGCCCATCTTTGTCCTGCGGAAGAGCGAAGAATCCCTTTTATCATGAATTTCTCATTGTTTTGATAACGTTTAGACCAACGTTCTCCCTCACCGCACCGAAAAACTCACCAAATGCGCCCTGCGCTCGAATAATTCGACGTTGCTTATTTTTTTTTATGTCTATCTTGTTCTGAATTTTATGGCGGACAAACTGATATAGGTTGTATTCCATAAGAATAGGAAATTGCTGAAATATAACCCAAAATAGAGTTTTTGAGGTGAACATAGTGTTTCTATCGATAACTCAGCAATTTCCTATTCTTATGGAATATAACCTATATCAGCTTGTCCGCCATAAAATTCTGAAAAAGATAGACGTTAGAAAAATAAGCAACGTCGAATTATTCGAGCGCAGGACGCATTTGGTGAGTTTTTGAGTGCGGCGAGGGAGAACGTTGGCCCGTTTAGACCCCCTTCCCATGACCCAGCTGACCATTATTTCTTCTGAGGAGAACGTAATCGCAATCCATATCGATGCTTGCCGCCAAAGTCCTGTTCTCAGGTCCATTATTGAGGTAAATTTGGAGGATTAGCCTATTTAAATAACCGCTTCAGCTTCCCCGTAATATGCTCGATCAGATGCAACCGATTACATTCGGATCTCCTACGCGCTTTCTGGTTCACGTGTGTCGATATCTGGAAAAAGTGGCCAGGGGAGAACTCCCGAAACGAGCAACCGCTCTATACTTCAGCTATACCCCTGCAGAAGAAAACTTCATGAATATTCCGATCTCTCAAGTTGGACAGTATGCCATGGTACGATTTGATATTTGAATTTCTGTTAAATATAAATTAGGCTGCTAGGATGTTGGGCGCGTATGGGTTTCTGCATGTCCTGGCTTTGAAGTGCGCCTGCCAGATGAGCGTCCTCCCTCACTCGGAGAGAAAGCGTCAGCTTGGTATCGACGACACCGTTCCGCTGGAGCTGAAGAACAAGCGCCGATCTGAGATCGGTAAGTATATCCTCTCCTTTCTGGGTATTTTCAAGGCCTAATCGTTCTTTCTCACCATTTTATCTTTCTAAGTATACGGTTACATTACCCTAGCTCAATTTCTTAATCACAATTTATTTCTTTGACTTTGAGGGTATCACACTTTGAAATCACATATGAGCAATAAAAAATCTATGACAAAGGCACAATTTCTACATGTAAGTAATCACAACCTGAAAGGCGATACAGTTCAAATAAGTATTCGGAAGGAGATTCTCTGATAAAATGTATAATGCACTTAGAAATATATAACAAAAAAAGCTCTCAATTAAAACTTAGATGGGTAACCAATGGCTGAGCTCCAGGCCCTTATTATCGCAATAGTGATCAGTTAGGGAATAATTAATACAATTGAAATATTGGCATATGGGACAGTTAATCTCAGCGTTGCTGAAGTAGATGTAGCCAAGAAGTAAGAATAAGCAGACAACAGCAATTGACGAAGCCATTACCAACAGCTGGAAAATATTATAAGAAAGAATAAACGGACGAACTAACCGTTCGTCTTCGAACCAACAATTTTCTTTGATTAGGCAATTTTGTTAAATCCTCCAGCGTCGCCGATAAAGTGTCTTCGTTAGCCAAATCGATGTAAGGAAACACGACTGAAAGAATAAAGAAAATGTATAAATATTTTCACTTACTCAGCGTAATCAAAAATCCAAAAATGAATCCGAAAATATGAGCCCAGTTGTCGACATATGGAACTGTTCCACTGAGCAGCAAGAGAAACACGATTGCAAGGTGCTCCAGGATCGCATAGTGGTAGCGAAAGATGAACTTTCGATGATGGGCAACATCCACTATCATTGCTGCCAAAATTCCGAGTTGAGAACCGGATGGGCCAACTTCTGGCTGAAGAAAGGATAAATAATCAAATAAACAATTAGGAGCCTTACATTGTAGGGGACGAATATTGCTGAAGCAAGGTTTCCTCCAATTCCAGAGCCAAGGTATACAATTGCCATTCGTTTCCATCCGATCAGGGCTTCAAGATCTAACATGAACATTTTGTGGACCACAATTGTGATGATGAGGTGGACGAGTCTGGGAAAAAACATTTAGAAAAGGTAAAAATAAATCTGTTACCCGGCATGGATGAATAAAGAAGTAAATAGGCGGTAGAACTGATTCGGGTGGTCTTTATTTACAAATGGCAGCATTCCACAAATGTCTCCGAAACAGTCAACCTGGCTGCACAAGGTTGCATTCAAGTGGTAGTATCCTTGGACGAATTCGCAGTATTCTTTAGTGGTAATACGGCAGAGTCCCTGCATTTGGATGCAACATGGACGACCGGTGACCTAAACCCGCTGTATAAAAAAGATATATTGTAGAAAACAGACCTGGCATGTCATATGAGGAGGGAGGACACCCTCAGTCCTTGTCTCTTTACAAATCGGCCATTTTGTGAGATCGTCCTCCCATTCTCGCAGTTTTACAGATCGTGGCAGTATGCAGAAGTCAGGATCCTGTCCACAAACGGCCCCTGCCTGTCGGTGGTGCGGTATCGTATTAAAGATGGTAAGCTTCGTGTGATTATTACGAAGCAGATGGGAATCTGACATTGTTCTTGTTAGTTTGCTCCTCGGTTTGCTCCATTTCACCCAAGTTGCTAACGTTCTCTGAAACATTTATCAATAATTGAACATAGATCTTACCGGGCATCCGTTTTCACTGGTTTGGTAGCATCCTGTCCTGTCGTTGAAGATACAGCATCCTGTATGGTTCTCCTTCTTTCTTTCCATGTCAATCTCATTCCATATTCCTCTTTCTCTTCGCATACAGGGAGAATATTTTGCTCCTAGCCGCACTAGATCGGCAAACCTCGGTCCTAGCCAAATGTTTGTTGGTTCGAAGTAGCTAACCCTCCGTGAAGCCAAAGAAACGTCTAGCACTTCGTCCTAATAAAGTCCTTGAATAGAATAACATTGAAACGTACAATTCTTTCAACCCGCTCGAAAAAATTAAATGGGCCAAAGCCGTAGAAACAGAGCGAGATGATACACACCAGGACTTGAACTGTAGTGACCCAATAGGTGAAGAAAGGTCTGGAATAAATTGCATAAACTATAGAATCTAATAAATCGAACCTGTGATCTTCTCCCCTTTCTAACAATTGTTGTAGCTGTGGCTTGAGTTTCTTCACTTCCGGTTCTTCCAAGTTATGGTTAAACATTCTGCCAATGGGTCCAACTCCTCTGTATCTTCGCTGTCTTCTTGGAACAACTCCTTCAGCAATTATTTCCAATATTTTATTTCCAAATGCCTCCTCAGAAAGGTCGACAGCCGGTTGTTTTGTCAGCGTCACTTTCCGTTGAATATCTTGACCAAAATTTCTGAAAGGCGAAGCACGGTCTGGTTCTCGGCTGTCGTCTGTCGGTTGCTGAGGTGCAAGAGAAACTTTTTGAGGCGGCCCGTGTATATATGGAGAACCAAAGTCTACAACACAACAATAAACAATCAAACAATACATGCGTGGATACATTCACAAGCTGTGGTGTGAACTAAACCATATCGCAGTAATATTTACCTGGTCCAAATGGAACGGGTACGTGTGTTCGAAACTGACTATCTTGCACACCAACTAGAAATTCTTCTTTTGTTAAAGGTACACTGGCTTCTCCCCTTTTTCGGGACTACAAAAAATAATAAAATAAATATAAGAATTCGCCTGCCTCAGCTGCCCAAGATTGACTTTTCCTCGATGCCGGTTTATGCCCATCATCCTCTTCATCCTATAATATTCAAATTAAGATAGCCAGTGTATATTTTGGGTTAAATTTTGCGCCATATTAGGGAAAGTTTTGACAGTAGAGGTAAAGAGGGGGAGACGGCAAGACAGGTCTTACTAAAGGGGGCCCAGACGACACCTTTAGTTGAGCAAAGCAATGCCTCGGTCTGGGAATGGGATTCCCTTCATCGTCATATAAAGTCGGCAGGGATTCAAACCCTCTGAAGCGTCTGCGAGAACCGAGCTAAAGTATTATGGCAACGCTGGTTAGGAAATAAAAAACACTGACCAGTGGCCGGGTGCCGGTGGAAAGATTCGTAGGCCTCGACAGATCAGTCAGCTCAACCCAGTCTCCTTCTGGCTCTACTATCGGCTCCTTGAGAAATTATATATTTAAATATGAGCAAGAATGGCTACCTCTATTTTTGGTTTCTCCATTTCTTCCTCTTCCGTAACTTCTGACAGCTCCTCTGGGACAGTTTCAATTCCTGGAGAGTGCATAACAGGTGGTAACGACATTTCATCTAGATCAGCTGTGTCGAAACTGCTTCTTTGGGATAGTGGCTGGTTCCGAGGTTTCGGTCTTGATATTGTACCTCTGTATACATTAGGTCTTCCAAAATTAGAAGCTCTTACCGTTTGATAATGGAAGAAAAAGCGTTATACACAACTTTAGCTACAGAATCTTTTTTCTCCAGTCGAGGTGGTGGACGCGACTCTTGCGAGGCGGTCCGCACAAGTACCGAAGTCCCGGCTGTACTGAATCGCTGCAAAGGACGTACTGTAAACATATTACGAAAGTCAAACCTGATCTGCTGAAGGTGTTTCTAACGCGACAGGTGTATAGGAAGCAGGTCCAGAATCGGCAATTTCATGTTGAGGTTGTTGAACGGTCTTCACAGCAGTGTCTTTCAATTTGTACCTCTTGTTGAGGAATCTCAGTCGCCTGCTATCCCATTCCGATCTAAATAATGTACGTCAAAATACGGATGAGTTGTACTCACAGATCTGGTGTTCTTTCGGCATAAGGAATCCCAACAAATTTGGCGGAACTTGCTATGGCCTGTTGGATTCTAAAATATTCAAAATAGCAAGCTAAAGTAAAGAAAAACGAACTGGCTCTGCCCTCGGGTTAGTGGAGGTCGCTGGTGGACGGATTGAGAACATCCTACATCGCTTTGCTGTGGTTGCATCCGTCGGGAAGATGAAGGAAAAGGGCCGCTTCTATGTAAAGCATCTCTCGCATCAGATTGTCGGACAGAACTGGGAGAGGCCGCTGTGATCGTAGCAAAGGATTCCCCATTTGATGGGTCACCCGGTCGCATCTAACCTCTGGAAGAAAAACTCGGATTAAAAGTGAAAATAAAGAAAAACTAATATGGAATAAATGAAGATTGAAAAGTAAGAAAGGGTGGTAACAAATTACTTGTCCAAGCAAAAGAAACTATAGATGAAAGGTTTAAGCCGCCTTTGAGTCCCTATGAAAAATTGATATATGGGCATAACGTTCTTAAATTTACATGGAAAATGGTATAAACAGCTAGAAATTTAGACAGGGTATAAAAAATAACGGATTTCTTAAGATGTTTCACAACAAACTTTCGAGCACACTAGCTCAGTACAGTTGAGCACGGTTACTTTTGCGTTATCTGGCCCAATGACAACAGTGATCGGCCAAATGAGTGTCTCATACGGAAGATGGAGCCGTTTAAAAATTATACAATTTGAAGTAAACGGGTTTTACTTTCCGGTTCCGTTTTCTATGAGCAGTTCGTTAGCGTTTATTTATACCAATCAATATCACAAGATCAGATAGATTTGGAAACAGACTTTTAAATAACCGGCCGATGTAAAATCAATCTAAAACAACAAACAGTTTTTGAAATGTTTGTTGTCCACCTGAAACGTGTGTTTGTTGGCAACCTTTTTTGAGCAGTTCCCACGGTTCAAAATTAATGGCATACGGGAGAGCTGCGCCAAGGTTGGCTACGTTCCCATGCTGACTCATTCTCGTCACCGTTCCTCCCAAAAAAATAAACCATTCACCAGTCCGCTGTGCCCCTCTCTTCACAGTGCAGCTCTTTTCATAACCTTCCCGTGATCAATCGATAAACACTTTTCCTTTGTGGTGCTTCAATGCACGCATTAGCTGGTGGTGTAAAACCTAAAAACTCAACAGCTGTGGTTTGCCATCCACACACCATATGCAACCGGTCCTTGCCTTCTGACTCGTGGCATAACTATCCATTCCCTTGTTTCCTTCAACCAATACAATGCGCTTTTCATTAAGATTACCTCTTTTTAACTGTTACTTATCTTCTTACTGTCTATTAATCCTTTTATTTCAGATGTATAGATCATCTTACTCTTCAGTTGCGTGTGGTGTGTGGATTATCGTACAATAATAGAAGCACCATTTTTATATTTAAAAAATAACAATATTTAAAATGTGGAACCCCTTCTACAGTGGAGATACGGACGAGCGGCATTCCGATTTGCTGTCTCGAACATACCTCTGGTAAGTTATTTGCTCTTTTTATTCTTATATTTTTACAGGTATCATTCAACATATGTAAACGATTTCAAGCTAAATGGCGCAGTTACTGGTATGTGTCTATTCAGGAGATCTTCTTTTGACCGTCAAATCTACACATCCGACAGGATTCCATAGCACCAGTGAGTGTCAATAGAACCGAAGAAGCGTTGTGTGTGGGGGATGTAGCTCGCGCCTTGTATGCGCGAGGTCCCCCGCATCTCCAGAATTTTGCTTTTATTTGTACAGTTCATCTATAATAAGCGGAAGGCCCGGGGTTCGATCCCCTGCACCTTCAAAACTATTTTAGGTTTTTTTTGGCTCCAAAAACTCACCAAATTGAACTGATTCAAGAAGGCATGGAAGTCGCCTTGTTTTATATATAATTATTGTATGAAATTCCGTTTACAGGGGAAGATCAGCTGTATAACGCGCGGCACGATTTTTAATAAGAGCTGTTTCCTAGTCTTCTTGGTAGATGGCACTGTCAGGTAGGTCTTATTTTTTTTTAAAGCAGTTATGATAGAATCTATTATCGTCTTCTTTTCATCTGTATTATTATATTTTAGGCTGTTGTCCCTTCCATCGTTATTAACAAAGAAGACAATAGATGTGGAATATGGATAGAATCTGATAGACTGGTGGGAGTGGCGCTAAGATGTATGTTATTTATTTCTAAAACAAAGCCGCTTACATGCTTGTTCTCATAATAAACCTTTTTCTAAGTGCGATTTTTGCCTTTTTGAGACTATCATACCAGAAGAGATAAGGTCTTGCATTCAGCTCTTAGATTCTCAATAATGTGAATTGGACACATCGTCTCGTTCTGCTTGATATTTATTTATTCGTTCCGGGTTGTTGCAGGGTATATTAGATCCCGGAAAAGGAAGAGTTTGTACGGCCAGAGATAGAACGGAGAAGCCTTTTGACGGCACATTTGGTGAGGTCGATGTAGTCACACTGGTTTGTGTCGGAGTGAAACGACGTGCCTAAAAATGCAGTGTTTCGAAAGGGAGCTGCTCTTACCAGGAGCACAGTTGAAGGAATATTTTGCACCCGATACGCAGCGGATATACTTCAGACAATTTTCGGGGTCAGGGAAGAAACCATTAGTAGCGCAGGTGGAACCTAGTTATCACTCTTTTAGACAGACTTCGTGTCTTACCTGAATCAGACTTTGGGGGCTTCTCGGTGTTGCCATTTCCGCCAGAGCTAGGGTTCAAAGTCTCAGTGGGGCTTCCTGCACTAGGAGGATAGGTAGCCGTAGGATAGACAGGGGAAGGATAGGCAGGGTATGGATACGAAGTTGGTGGGTTAGCAGCCGGCACCGCAGGAACTCTTTCTCCTGCCAGTTCTTTGACAATGACATTCAGAAGCGGATATTTCTGCCCATTGCTCGAGGAACATTGGCCTTTGAAGTCGTCCATATCTAAGGTCCAGACAAAAGCTCCCCCATAGCCTTGGGACTTGATCCATTTCGCCTGAAATAGTCGTGTATTAATTCTAACGATATATCCACCTTGGCAGTGATGGACTCGGTGTCGTCGTACCCCCACCACTCGGTTCCGTCCTTGATCACGTAAGGAACCTTCTGCTCGTCCTGCCAATATCGAACTCCTCCAGAAGAGACAACGTCACAGATCTCATAATAAGCAGCAATGCCAGCCTCCCGGGTGTAGGTCTTGGCGGGGAAGGGGACGGCACCTCCTTTATCCTGAGGAATGCCGGTAGTTGGCTGGGACAGTTTCCAACCTCTGCCATACGTGGCAATCCCGATGATTATCTTGCCCCTGGGTATGCCAGCGTCGGCCCAATGAGCAGCCGACCATGCCTGGAATCGAATTATCTTTAATAAGATTAAGGGTATTACTGTATTCAGAAGTTTATCGTTGGCTGACATATCCCGGCGACCATAAAGAGGGGAGTTGCAGCCGATGTTCGAGCTCCACGAGCCCCAGTAGTCATAGGACATCAGGAAGAGGAAGTCAAGATCTCTAGAAGATTACCTTTTCTGAATAAATATTAAGCAGTACCTTCCAAGAGAAGCGCCGTCGTAGCCGGCGTCGATTGTCGCTTGACCGGGAGAGACAGCCACAGTTATTAAAAGGCGAGACGGGCCACTGTTCTCCTCTTCAGCTGCAGCCCTCAATTCCTAAAGCTCGTTTTCATTCCAGTCTAATCTTGGCGGTACCTTCATCAAAGCAGCATGGTTAGCCTTGTCCGAAGCATCCGGGTATTCCCAGTCGATGTCAATCCCATCAAATCCCCATTTTCTGGCCCATGCCACGGCGTTGGCGACGAACTTCTTCCTGTTGCTTTCCGTTGAAGCCATGGACTTGAATTTGGCGGTTCCAAAATTCCATCCGCCAATAGAAAACAGTGTCTTCAAGCCGGGATCTTTCAATTTAAGCGCATTGATCCGTTTGTACATGCCACCGCCAGCTCCATCTACAGGGATATCATTCCACTCAACGGCTCTGTAAACGGCTAATAGATTTCGGGGAGCGGAAAATTACTTCAAGGAGAAGTCTTCATTCATTCCGACGAATGCGTAAAGAACATGGGTACATATTCCCGGGATATAGTCTTCTGGGAGGTACTTTCCACGATCTGGTCTAAAAATTATTTGAGAGAAGAGTACACCAGTATTTAGGAAATGATTCTATAAAGACTGGACAGTCTACCTGTACTGAGCCCAGTTGGTAAAATAACAAGCTCGGACGTATTCATTTTGCGAAGAGACGATGTCCAGATTTGCGAAGAATAACAAACAGGAAGAAAAGCTGAGGAGGAGAAAAAAAGCGGAAACCATTCCTCCTGAAATCTTGCTCTACAATGTGGTAAAAAATAAAAAGGTTTTATAAACTCTGCCGGAGATATCACTGGGATGTGCGGCGGGGACGGGCTAAAATGGGACCCAAATTTTACACCAGATCGGAGAAAACTGAGTCAACTAAGGTGTTTTCGGTAAAATGACAAATTGAAAAGGAGGGAGCTAAAAACGGAAAGGTGAGTCCATTGCCTAAAAACTGGAACCTTCGTTTTTTAGGTATAGTGGAGGAGGTCTACACGTCTGCGGTGGTATGCTTATGAGCTTCCATTACTCTTTCATTTCAGAACGGTTCTGGGCGGTCATGGCTTTCCATTCAGTGAAAGTTCTGTTATTTCTCTGCCATTCCGCTCAGTGACCACCTCGCTCTTTTTCACCTCCATTATCCGGAATACCTGCCAACGTCAAACCCAACCCAAGCAGGTGCTTCCTCTTTTTGCCGTGGTCCGCCATCGCCCGCCCAGGAAAATGAAAGCTGCCGTTCGACTTTTTCTAAATCTCCTTCCGCGGTTATAAGCAGCCACCAGGTGAGGGTTGACAGATCTGCAATGACTGAGCGTCTTCTCATCCAGGTAGAACTCTCACTCCTTTTCAATTATTGACCATGCGTTTTAGACAGCCTCCTTTGTGAGCCTTGTGGCTCTTCTCGCGGCTCTAGCCTGCTCGTGGTCCATCTTCAATGACTTAAACAGCTGGGAACGCGGTATCAAGGAACAAATGACTGAATTCCAAGTGAGTTGGGTCGACTATAGCAATCATTCAACTAATTTCAGGTGTACTCCGATGATGCTTGGACGAAACTGATTGGACACGACCGCCCTACACTTAACACTCTCCTGGGAAGGAACAAGCGACAAGCTGACAAGTGCAAATGCGGCCCCAAGGCTGAGAAGTGCCCTCAAGGACCTCCAGGACCTCCAGGGCAGCCTGGTGACGCCGGAGAGGACGGCAACCCTGGAGAAGATGGAGGCCACGGAACCACTCAAGAAATGGATTACAATGGCTCTCCTGGAAACTGTATCAAGTGCCCTGCTGGACGAGCGGGACCTCGTGGCCCTGTGGTAAATAATGTTTTAGTCCGGTGATCATCTTTTGCTTCAGGGACCTCAAGGAGCTCCTGGACGACCAGGATTCGATGGACGTCCTGGCAGGGGTGGAAAGAACGGGAAGGAAGGCAACTGCGGAGTGCCAGGAGAAGCTGGAGATTCTGGAGAACCTGGAAAAGACGGTGAAAAGGGAACAGATGGCAAGAGTGGAACAAGAGGAGTCGGCAAGCCCGGACCCAAAGGACCTGCCGGTAATCCTGGCCGACCTGGTCCCGCTGGAAATTCTGGAGACGATGGAGGTCAGCGTTTGTTAGACTACTGTAACACTTCTGTTTACAGAGGACGGAAAAGAGGGTCCCGCTGGGCCTGCAGGACAGACCGGTCATCCTGGAGAGAAAGGAGATGACGGCCAACCAGGAAAGAATGGTGGAAAAGGAACTCCTGGCTCCGACGCCGCCTACTGCCAGTGTCCTAAGCGGTCTGGCTCTGTTGAAACGGAGCACAGCGGAAATGCTCCTGGATCTGACAAGGTTACCTTGTTCTTTTCTTCCTTTAACTTATCCTACTTCAGGAACCTAAATCCGATCAGAAGGGTTCGGAGACAGGTGGATATGAAGGAGGAGCTCCTTCCGATAGCCACAAGCCAGCTGCAGGAGACAAGAAGGACGAATCGGCTGCAGCTGCAGGAGGATACCCAGGAGCTGAACCAGAACAGGCCGCCACGAAAGCTCCTGAAGGCCACCACGCCTCTTCCGCAGCCAATGGAGGATACCGAAAACGTATTGCTCGCAGAAGAAAGGTTTTGGCTAACTAACTTATTTATTCTCAATAAATATTGTATTCATTTGGTTTGTATGTTTTAGTTTCCATTGGGCAGGAGTCAGCATTGTCTGCTAGAGTATAGAATGAAAATTAATGTTTGCGAATACTTTATACATGGAAACAAAAGCGTTCAAGCCTTATCTTGATGAGATTGTGATACGTAGGAACGCTTAAATAGCGGTAGAGTGATGCCCTCCTCCGGAGGTTGAACGCTTAAGCCCTTTTTCTATTGACGCACTTGGTGAGGTCGGTGTGGTTGCAGAGGTTCGAATCGGCGTGGAACGATGTGCCTACAAATATCATTCTAGGATATTGGAGGTACCCTACCAGGAGCGCAAGTGAAGGAATACTTTGTTCTCTCTATACAGCGGTAGAACTTGAAACAGTCTTCTGGGTCGGGGAAGAAGCCATCAGAAGAACATTTGAAGCCTAGAATATTCCTTGTCAGATAAGCATAGTATCTCAGCAGCACCAGAAGTCGGTGGTTTAACGACTCTTTGAGCTTGGGTAGTTGGAGCTACGCGTGGTGCGCTTGTTGTCCAAACTGGATTAGTCGGTGGTTTAGTGATCTGGCCTCCAGGAAGTTTCCCTCCAGCTAGCTCTTTGGTTATGGTATTCAGGAGAGGATACTTCTGCCCATGGCTACTAGAGCATTGCCCCTTGAAGTCGTCCATGTCCAACGTCCAAACAAAAGCTCCTCCATACCCTTGAGCCTTCAACCATTTCGTCTGAACTTTTCTGTTAATTTGATAACAACCTCACAACCTTGACAGTGATAGATTCGGTGTCGTCGTATCCCCACCACTCGGTTCCGTCCTTGATCACGTAAGGAACTTTCTGCTCGTCCTGCCAATACCGAACTCCTCCAGAGGAGACAACGTCACAGATCTCATAATAAGCAGCAATGCCAGCCTCCCGGGTGTAGGGTTTGGCAGGGAAGGGAACGGCGCCTCCTTTATTCTGAGGAATGCCGGTAGTTGGCTGGGACAGTTTCCACCCTCTGCCATACGTGGCAATCCCGATGATGATCTTGTTCTTTGGAATACCAATATCAGCCCAGTGAGCAGCCGACCAGGCCTGAAATCGGATTGTCATCAGTAACAAGAAAGAGTACTGTATTCAGAAGTTTATCGTTGGCTGACATATCCCTGCGGCCGTAAAGAGGCGAGTTGCAGCCGATGTTCGAGCTCCACGAGCCCCAGTAGTCATAGGACATCAGGAAGAGGTAGTCCAGGCTTCTGCAAGATGATTGTTCTTCGATAAATATGGAGTAATACCTTCCAAGAGAAGCGCCGTCGTAGCCGGCGTCGATTGTCGCTTTAGCGGCAGCGACAGCCACCGTGATCAAAAGGCGGGATGGCCCATTGTTCTCGTTTTCAGCAGCTGCTCTCAATTCCTAAAGTTTCGTTTTTGTTCTAGAGAATGCCTAGAATACCTTCATCAATGCGGCATGGTTAGCCTTGTCCGACGCCTCCGGGTATTCCCAGTCGATGTCAATTCCGTCGAACCCCCACTCCCTGGCATAGGCAACGGCATTGGCCGCGAACTTCTTCCTGTTGCTTTCCGTTGAAGCCATGGACTTGAATTTAGCCGTTCCAAAGTTCCATCCACCAACAGAATAGAGAGTCTTCAACCCGGGATCTTTTGATTTAAGGCGGTTGATGCGCTTATAGAGACCATCATTACCACCGTCATTCCATTCAACAGGTCTAAAAATTGGCTATAATGTCTCCGATTAGATATAGTTTACTTCAAAGAGAAGTCGTCATTCATTCCGACAAAGGCAAAAAGAATGTGAGTGCATAGCCCAGGAACATATTCTTCTGGAAGGTACTTTCCTCGATCGTTCCTGGAAACGAAGATGTTATCTATTGGCAAGGAAGAGTATACCTGTACTGGGCCCAGTTGGTGAAATAGCAGCCCCGGACATATTCCTTCTGGGCGACTACTGCATCTAGATTGAGGAAGAAGAGCAAACAGAGTAATGAACAGGTGGAGACAGTGGAAACCATTGTTCTTAAAATACTGTTACTCATATTTAAATTCTTAGACAAAGGGTAGAAAAAGAGACACAAGCGACAAACATTTCAATGCGTATATGGCACGCTGAGAAGTTCTTAAACTGATCAGCCTGTTATGGGCCGGGTTAGCTAAAGAATAGATGCAATCTTGCAAGTTCGTTGTAAGGTCAGCAGAAAAGGAATAGAAGCGTGAAATTTTAAGTGATCTGAACGCGGAAGAAGAACATTTTAAAGCTGCTGTCTTTTATACCACCCCTTAAATGAATGAACAGTTGGCAGGCTCTTCAAAACAGTTGGCCCATTGGTGACTCATAATTTGTTTATAGCATGATTTTCCTAGAGCAGCGTAAAGTGTAACTTGACCAGGGAACTAAATGACATTTATTCTCTTAATTCTTGGAGAGATATTGTAAAAAGATGAACTGCAGCGTGCTGGGAGAGCCTCTGAACTGATGTTGGCTGTAGTGGAGTGAAACATAAGTGAACTAGAAGTCGTCAGTTTGCTAAAATGAGTAAGAGATAGAGTATATGTAGTACTACTACTACAAATACGCCCATTGGATGAATGACTCAGATGGAGTGTTTTTAGACACAATTTGGTTTTTAGAGTGTCGAAAGAAGAAACAACAGTAACCCCTCGGAAAACAACTTCCTACGCTTTGTACAAGCTATTGAAATTGGTGATTCGATTAACATCAAGGTATTTTAACTTCCCCGTTGTAACGTACTTTTTTTGTCCGTAGTCTGCTCCAAAATCAAGAAACCCAAAAAGGCTTTTAAAGGAACTGTCAGGGGCTATAAACAACTTGGGCTTATTTTTGCTGATCACGATGCCGTATTTATTTTTTCGAATTGACGTCAGAATCACGAGAAAAATGCGTTTTAAGTACGAAGAATTTAAAGGTCAGGGACAAAGGTCCCGCAACGACTGTCCCCAACCTTTATATTGCGCGAAAATTTCATTTTTGAACGGTCGTTCAAATTTAGACCAATTTACTATTTTTACTCCCTTTTCCTTCTTTTTCCATGTTTGTACTTTTTTTCTTATTGTAAAAATATCTACATTTTATAGCGGATTTTTTGCAGCCCCACTGAATATGTGGCATGCAGCAGTTATGTCAAAAAATCAAACATAAGGTAAAAAACGATTTAAAATATTGCAATTGCTGAATTTTGCTTGATTATTGTTTTGCTTGTGCCTTCACTTGTTCTCTTTACGTGCCTGAATATCTTAGCAGCCTATTGCAACTACTGCAATAAAAAGAATTGTAGAAAAACGAGCAAAATGAGTGTATTTTGCAAAATGCGTTCATTATAAATTCTGTTATCATTTTATTTGTATTGCTTCGCCTCTCTGTTTTCTTTTACATTCTCCTTCAATTTTTTTTCTTTTTATGTGATCTCATATTCATTTTTCAGGAGAACCTCGCCTGCTAGAAGTAAAGAAGACGACTACATGATGTACTCCATTTTTGTGATAATTGTATTGTTGGTTTCAATAAATATACCACGAAAAATAGCCGAAAACCAAAGAAAAAGAGAATGTAAAGGATTGAATAATTCCGCAACGCGATACAAAGGTACACCATGCTAACGTAACGCTCTATTCCGGCCCCAATTATACTTCCATTCAAAGTTGACAAAATCTGGCATAAAAAGGACTGAAAATTAGCATAATCCGCTTATAGCTACAATAGGCCAAACTGATAGGTCCTTAACAGTTCCTTTAGAAGAATAGTTCGAATAGTTACTGCCTGTTGAATAAAGGAATAATTTAAGATTTCAAGCAGATGTGTGAACAGTTTGCAAAGAAACCAAGATTTTGTGATCTTTTAGACCGACCATGCCCGTGAGCTTGCTTTTTTCTTTTGCAGGATCTCCGTCTGGACCCGACCGGCAAACACCGTCCATGCAACATCAATGGACTCTTTAATCCAATCCAATGGAAGAAGAGCGCCAACTAGCCGCGAAACCTGTCGACATCTGTCTTCCTGACTCTGCGCAGAAAAAAATAAGCAGTGTGAGAAATAATATACAAGGAAATTCAGCAAACATTTTTTATTGTGGGATGGTCGCATTAATGTAAAACTTTCCAAGGTCAGAAAGTTCGCCGTCTCCAAGAAGTAGAGAAGTGTAGTGGATGTCGTTTTTCCAACGGCCGGTAAACCAGGAGTAACGGTCCACTTTTGGGTGCTTTTCACAGGTTTTAACCATAAGCTTAAAAGCGAGGTATGTAATATTTAATCTCTAACCTTGCATTGTCTCTTCTGTTTCTCTAAGGAGTCGATCTGAGCTCCATCGCTTTGCTTGTGCCAGTTAGCCAATTCCGTGACCCAGAAATTCTTGCCATATTTCTCCAATCTTTCCAGCTGTTCCGCGAGTCCGTAGTCATACCAGTGAAAGCCAAGAACGTCAATTCTTGGGTCACGTCCTCCATTCTGGGATCTATAACAAGGTTTCGATTGTTCTGCATTCATTTTGACTCCTACTTGTATGCTGCTATAAAACTGTCCATCCAAACTACGGGATCTCCATAATCCGGCATTGTCCCCCAGGTGATTTGAGGTCCGACAATCTTGGCTCCTGTTTTCTCAGCGACTCTCTCGTACTTCGGCCAGATGCGAGCAGCTTTCTCCGGTTTCATGTTGGCCTGGTCAAGGAGGTTCGGCTCGTTCAGTACCAGGAAGTATTTGACACCCAGGGATTTGATATGGTTGACGGCATCCTCCTCATTGAAGACATCATTCCACAACATGGGAATGAATTCCATGCCATATTTTTCGCTGTAGTTATCGGGAATGTTGCTGTCTTTCTTGAGAGCCCAGTTGTACCACCAGGAGACGCCTGACGAGATGGCGCGGATGTCTCCTTCACTTGCGAGGTTGTAAGCTATTCCCCGCTTGGGGGACTTGGCATCGATGGATAGCACTGCCATTGTTAGGAGCACAGCAATGGAGATCTTCCCCATGCCTGAAAGCTAAGTCGGAGAAGCGAGGCGGACTAGAAGAGGTTACAGCTTTTGAAAACAGATCAGAAATTGAAAGCTAGGGCAAAGAGCAGGAAGTGGCACCGCTTTCTTTACAATCGACCCCGAAACACATGTCATTTGATTGAGTATAAATGTCCGTTTGATTTGGATCATTTGTACTCTCTCCTGCTAACGAGTTCCTGCCCACAAAAAAGAAGGGCATGGAGTTGAAATCTTATGACGAATGTTTTTACCAGAGGTCTACACTCCATACGGGGCCATGTGTGAAATGGCGTGGGGCCGAAAGCAAAGATTTCAGGAATTCCAAAAGTTTATTTATAACTGGTCTTAAGATGGTTCAGCTTGTTTGACATGGAGTGCCCACTAGCAGTGATGACTAACCTTTTAAATCCGAGGTGCAGCTGTCGAGTTGCTCAAGACAGATGCTCCTCTTTATCGAGCAACTGAACTTGTTTGTTGTTTGCTCATTTTCTGGAAAACATATGTGTAAGTTAGTCGGAAACTTTTTGGAAGACTGTAGTTGTTTGCACAGTTTAGGAACGTTTCTCTTTTTGGAATTATAAAAGGGAATCTGAGGAATGGTAAAGTTTAAAAAGAAGAGCACACGCGGGAGTCATAACTTCTTGATAATGCTCCGATCGGCTCAGTGTAAACAATCGCGTACCTTGTCTGAGGCACGAAAGCAGTTCAGCATTAACAACATTTATAATAAAAACAATAAGACTTAATCGCAACTACACACAGTTACAAAGTTATACTTCGCAACAGGATACGATCCTGGCTCAATGCAAATCTTCCCGCCCTTTGCTTGGAACTTTGTCGGATTCGGTACAGTTTTATTCAGCAGCTGAACCTTGCGGTCGTCAAGAGTCCTCCAGTCGTCGGTGAGGAGACCGCCAGTGTCACCGGAGTTAGGATTGAAGCACCAATAAAACTGATCCGTTAATCCTCTATCGATGAGGTAGTCTGCCAATTTATTTTGCCAGGTTTCATCGTTGGTGCCCTGTCTGTAGTGCCCTCCCCATTCGCCGAGAACTACAGGCTGGCCGCTCTGGTCTCTGTACTCGCCGAAATGCTCGTCCCAGATACCCGGCATATTTTCCGGAAAGTCCGCAGTGTTAAAGTATTCCTGATTGGATACGTCAGGTCCATACACTGCAATTTAATGGAATTTATAAGATCGAATCGCCTACCGTGAGGGGAGTAGACGACCTGCGTATTCCATTTCTCTCCAGGAAGTACGGGATGCTTCTTGACACCTTGAAGGTTCTCTCCCCAGAAGAAGGCCTTCTGGCTTGGGCTGTCTGTGTCAACGTTCTGCGTGGATCCTTCAACGAAAAAGAAATTGTCGAACTTAGGTCCCAGAGCACGGATCATTCTCTCTGCAGCCTGATTCCAGTCGGTATCTTTCTGTAATCCCCAAGACGCTGCTCCATGCGGCTCGTTCTTCAAATCAATGGCAAAGACGTTCCACTTCTTTCCAAGACGGTCTAACACCTTGCCCCAGATGTTGATGACCTCGCTCTCTGGGTACTCATCGTCGTACCACAACTCAGGGATGTCGTCTTCAGACCGTATCCGATGGTAGTCGAGCATGATGAGCAGTCCCTTCTTGGCAGCCTTATCCACAAGGATCTCCAACACTTCCATTCCGGTCTTTCCTTCGAGGTCCGGGTTTGCGTCCGCATTCACGTTTGTATTCGGTTTATTTTCTTTGACCATCGAGAGAGCGAAGGGCACGCGGATTGCATTGAAGTTATTTCTGAAGCAGACATATCAGCCCCTGAATTTGACCAACTTGGAGATGATATCCAGGAAAGAGTCCATCGAGTAGGACCACAGTCCGTGGGGAACCAAGGTATCAGTTTCCGCTCCAAACCAATTGATTCCTTTCAAGACCAGGGGCAGTCCATTTACTCTCATAAAGCCGCGATCGGTGTGGAAGTTCGCCCCATCGAAGCATTCCTCAGCAAGGGCGCTTGACAGAAGAAGGAAGAGAATCGACGAGGGTATCATCGAGGCTTACCTGAAGAGAGATTTTAAGCGTTATTTATCAAATATTATAGGAGTTGTAATGAGAATAACAGGCGCGTAGACCTGTGAAGAGTACGCTACTATAAAAATGCCAATGAACAACAATGGAATTAGTTTCGATCCATACTAACTGTCTAACAAGAGTATATTAACTTTATCATACTAACAGTTGTCAAATGGTTTCAAGCGAATGCCGCTTCGATGACTCACACTTATTTGTTCTTTTATGCTTTTCTTTGGCATGGTTATGAAGAAAATTTAACTGGATGGACACTGTTTCTCGCTTTTAAAAGAAGGACGCAAAACTGGGAAGACGGAAATGAAACGCGCCGACTCCGACCTTTTAAAATGTACTTACGGATTATATGAAATAATGAGGAGGACGAATCCCCGATGATACGAGGTCAACGCTGGTAACAACAAGGATACAGACGAGTACATAGTATCGGTACAGACCATTGAAACATCATACAATCATCAGAGATGGAGAAGAACAGAATTGTGACTTGTTGCCAGTGGGGTAATGAGCTGTTCGTGCCATCCTCCTAAGTAAAACTACATACCAACCGAATTTCTGCATCGTAAGCACTCCTCTTTTTCAAAAAAAAAAGATCTTTATAAAACAACTGTTAAGATTATTGTAGCTATAGCCTACATTTTTTATGCGTCAGGGATGGCATACAATCTTTTGCTCTTCGGCAAGCTTATTTACTAGACAGTTGTCCAATTTTTAAAGATAGATACCGCTCAGTGACTCAATGCTCTCTATCGGAGCAGATTCTCCTTTGTACTAACAGTTGATGCCCAGCGCTGAGTCATCGCCAATTGCTCTCTAGCGCCTGTTTTCAAGCTTCCGTATTCCTGCATCTAAAATCATGAGATCAAGGCATCTGCTCGAAGAAGAAGATTGCCTGTGATTGTGTAATATCTGTCAACGGATAAAAGGGGCAAAACAGCCGCTAGCCAGCAATTTAAAAAGGTTCTCTAGTTTGCTTCCTTCAAGTTCCCTTTTCACCATCTTACCTTTTGTTAACTTCATTTCTTCTTCTTATAATGTAGCTTCAGGGCACATTAGCACCGCCAGCTACCAATATGAGCACTTCGCTGCTGGAGGTGAGTCGTACTCAAGTTCTAATGCCGAAATATGTAGACGGCTATAGCGAACGTCGCTGCTCCATCAGTAGATGTGAGCCTTTTGAATTCAGCTCCGCAGGTTAGTCAGGGTAGACCTCTCAACAGCCTTCTTACTAGGCAGCCCTGATGCTCCAAAGCTTGTCAATCCTTGCAGCTTGTACTATTGATGCTTCTCTTGTAAATGACAGGACAAATGGGGCGATCGTTCTCTTGAAAACACCAAGGTAACACGAAAGTATTAATGAAAACATCAGTTTAGGTCCTTCCGTGCCTCACTCTACCAAACTTCGGCTAGCATGTCGGATGCTTTCCGCACTGCTGATCAGGCTATGCTTCGAATCAAAATTAACTTGGAAGACGTCCCGGAAATCATGACTTCGTTGGTAAACGCCTATGCCAAGGTAGTCTTTTTCAGTTTCGCATCTTTTTTAATGCCTAGTAGAGGTAAACAGACCGTTTTATAGCCTGATGACGCCGGCTCTAACTTCATTGGGAACCTTCGATTGAAAAACTTCCACGAAGTAGTGAAAATCTGTAACGAAGAAGCAACAAGAGCACGCCAGAAATTCGACGAAACCCTCTCTCTTATCCAGGAACTGATTCAAGCCACCACCGCAACCGTGGGAGATAATGAGGACAAGGTTCGGGAGGCAAAGAAACTCTTCAGTGCTTATGAAAGGGATAAGGCTGCTCTTGTTATAGAGGGGCAGAAGTAGGGAAATCTCGGTTATACAATAACAATTATTTACAGACTAGACGAAGAGATTAAGAAGCAGCAGAAGCTCATCCAGGATGCCTCTAACAAATTCGACGTAATCATTTTGAAGAACCTGAGCTTATTCGTGGTTTTAGGAAGCAACCAAGAAGATGAGCAACGGCTGGCACATCTTGGCAGCAGGATTGTCTGATATGTTCAGGCAGCTTACAGCCTTTGTGGATCCGAATACGTCTGAAAAGGGAGAACAGAATCAGGGTGGCAAGGTGAGCCCGTTAATTGAGGACTCGTTAGGACATAAAAATATTTTAGAAAATCTCTGGTGCAAAACTCCTATCAAATGCGTCTGCAACCTTGGCTAAAAGTGCTATGGCAAGTTATGAGGTTTGCTTTGTTATTTTAGTAAATTCAATCGAGGATTTAAGAGAGCAGCGGAATTGTCAAAGGAAATGTACATCTACCAAAGAGAGAAAGAGCAGATTAAGATGAAAGAGGTAGATATGTGGACAATTTTGAAAATATTTTGTCTAGGCCGCAGCTAACCGTATGGCACTTGCTCAGATCGCTACCAAATTAGCAAATACAAAAGTTGAGCAGCTGAATATGGAAGAGATTCTGTACTACCTGGCAAAAGGGATAAAGATTCTCGGGCAGATCCAGGAGCAATGGAGTCGGCTGCAAACGTTCTTCGCCTCTCTTGAAAGTGTTATCATCGGGCCAACGACAAGACATTTGGCGGATTTCGATTCTATCGTGAATCAAAAAGCTCTTCGAAACTCGGGACTGCTTCGCAATGAACTGGCCATTACCGGTATTAAAGCTGCCTCATACTGTACCAGCGTCTTCAACGTGGCTCGAGCCTACACCGAGATCTCGAAAAAGTATGTTGATAATTAAACGATGTTTTAAGATTTACAGGTACGTCATGCCGCAAATTGACTCTGCCGTGCTGAACATGACCATGACTCCGGAAGAAGCCAAGGTAAAAAAAGTAATCCCATGTGTACAAAGAATTCTAGAAAGCGTTACCTAAGTTGCATGGCAGAATGGAGCTGGTTAGTAAAGAAGTCGACGAGTTCATTGAGCAGAAACTAGTCGAGATGAAGGACAGAGCTACTGCTCAGATGACGGCTGTTGCGACGAGCTTCCAGAAGTCGCTCAATACCCCCATGCTCCGTGGATAACTTGCTGCACTTTTACGAACGACACCGCGCAACACCGCTTTCTTATTAAAGTGCTTTCTTATTAAAGTGCAACACCGCTTTCTTATTAAAGTGCTCCTACTTCATTCTTTAATATGTTTAAACAGCTGTCTGACAAAATTATTTATCTCCTTTAAAAAGGAACCGTAATCTTAAGATTAGAGCCTAGTGAAAAAAAGACGGCGTCTTCAAGCGATGGTAAGTTCAGCCCTGACTTGACTAATCATATTTAGGCTCTTGCTCTTCCTGTGGCGACCCAGAACCTGGTGAACCATGGAAATGCTCTTGTAGCTGAATTCAATCAACAAGAAATATCTATACACAATATAATATCGAGACAACAACAAGTGGGAGCAAAGATTGAGGAAATGATAACCAGCTTCGAAGCCCACGAGGTTATGAGAAGACCAAAGACGACAATTGCAGTCCTTCAAGAAGTGAAGAGCAGCTTTGACATTGTCAGGAATAATATCAATAACCTTGACGCTAAGGTATTGCCCAACCTAGTATTAACCGTCTTTTGCAGGAAAAAGAAATGAGTGGTCTTATCCAAAACATCATTACCCGCCAACATCACGGATTTTCGGAGTCTTCTGAGGTTAATAAGCAAATACTTGAAGTAAACAACAACCTGAGAGCAACCCAAGAGCAAATCAAGACTACTCAAGATAACCTAAACAGGGTAATTACACTGTTTCTGTCTTTGAAAATATCCTCAGATGGCATCCGAACTAGAGCAACTGCAGCGAGGCATTGCAGATGCTGAACGTAAGGTGGAGAAAAAGAAAGTACTCAGCGGTATTTTATTGGGTATTACAGTTCTCACATTCGGTATGGGGGCGGTAGTTACCATCCCCGTTGGTGTTGGAACTGCCGTGTCGTTCAAGGATTTGGACGTAGGCTTATCTTTATTAACTTCTCATAATTAGACAACAGTCAGCTAAAAACGAATTGGGAAATAGACGCAGTATGTACGCCTCCACTGAAGTAAATCAAGGACGTCTCCAAGCCTCTTTCCAACAAAATTTAAATCGAAGAACATCCTTGGAAAGAAAGCAACTTGAGAAACGATTTGAACTTGACGAAATCGCCAAAGCTGTAACTAAGTGAGTAGCAGACCTAAACAGCATAAAATATTTGTTTCAGACTGAAAGGGACGCTTCATCTTTCAATAGGATACAGGCAATTGTTGCTAGATGTGTCGGACGCATTTAAAGAGGCAAGTTTCTAGTTTTTTTCTGATACCTCATGAAAAATGTGATTCAGGTGAGCAGCTACACTCAAAACCTACAGAAGAATCTTGTAACAGTTCAACAAATCCAAGCGGCTGGACACTCACCTCCTGGGTAGCAGTTGATATTGGAATATTTGCTATGTTTTCAGCTCAATGACAGGAACTCTCTCAAAGGATCACAAAAACCTTGACGCTGCCTGGAACAGAGCGAAAAAGGACTTTGTAGTTGCGTGGAACAAAGCAAGAAATCACCTAGAAACGCATGTAAGAACACAAAATAATCCATCTATCTACATGTTTGCAGATTGCTGTAAACCTGGTTGACATGGGATTTTGGGTAAAAGACGTTGGATTTCACAAAAATGCTAATAACACTCGTCGGTCTGCGGAATCTGGAGGTCGCAGAATTTTGAAATCGGTCCACGGAACATATTTGCGAGCCTATAAGACTGATTGGAAGGTGGACATGGCTCCTAAGGCTCAGGACTGGGAGCACTGGTATGTCGAAGACTGGGGAGGCAGAGTCGTCTTCAAAGCAAGTCATTCACCAGGGCGATACTTGAGGGCCTACCCGAATAGCACAGTGGACTTAGCGGCTCGACCACAAAGATGGGAAACCTGGACGCCGTACAAGAATTCCGATGGATCGTGGTGTTTCTTGAGCGCCCATGAACGATTCCTCAGTGCTTTCCCCGATGGTTCTGTTACTACCATGGAAAAATGTCAAGGGTGGGAGCATTTCTGGCTCGGACGATGGTAAACAACAAATGTGATTGTCTAGCTTCGCTTATATTTTCCTGTGCATCTTTTCAATTAGCTTACTTTGCTCAAAGCCAAAAATATTGTTCCCATTTAGGGTAAATGATTCTATAATAAATTGTTGACTACAGATTGTATTAAAACTGGAAAGACAGAAAGCTATCAGGGGAAGTACCTACCTGTCTTCAAGTTTGTGTAGACTCTGCTATTTTGGAGTCCCTTGTATAATAGGAATCTTCAACTACACACAATTCTTTAGGGTACAGCTGTTGGCCGCGAAGGCTACAATGCTCTTAGATGTGGTTAAATAGGGAAATGCAAACTAATAAATGCAAAAAGAACTTTCGACCACGGCAGGATTCGAACCTGCAATCTTCTGCTCCGTAGGCAGACGCGTTATCCATTGCGCCACGCGGCCTTGAAACCTGACTTCGAAGAAGTGGTTTATCAGATTTCTCCTAACATCAACATCAGATTAATCTTTATATTTTTCTTGCAAAATTGAAAACTAAAGCCTGGCGTTTAGGGGAACAGCCGTCGACCACGATGACTACCATACCCTTAGATGTGAGTAATATTCAGAGGCATCAATAAATCAGTTTAGACAGTCATTGCAAGCATGGCGACGCCCACAATTAACACGAGCTTCTTGACTTCAGCTCCCCAGGTTTGTTTTAAAATGCTTAACCAAAAATAACAACTTTAGGCGATTCTTGTTATCCAAAGCCTGTCTATTCTGACTGCCTGTACTACGGACCTTTCCCTTGAAAATAACAAGACAACTGGGATGATCAAGCTTCTTAAGACACCCCGGTAATGCAAAGATGTTAACAGAAACCCCCCGTCAGGTCCTTCCGTGCTTCACTCTATCAACTTTCGCGTGGAATGTCGGAGTCCTTCCGCACTGCCGATCAGACCATGGTTGGAATTAAAATAATCGGAAATGAGATTCTGGGATTTATGGCTTCAGTGGTCGGCGCCTATGCTAAAGTACCGTTCTCTCAAATACTTCAATTTTTATGTTTAGCCGGAAGATCCAGATTTTAATTTTATTAGCAATTTTGGAATGAAAAACATTCATGAAATAACTAAAGTTTGACGATATCCTCCCTCTTGTGCAGGAGTTAATTCAAGTTACAATGGCCACAGCAGGGAATGAGGAAAAAGTGTGGGAAGCGCAACAATTGGTCGCTGATTATGATAAACAGAAAGAAATTCATGGGAAGCAGAACAATAGCTCCATTGCAGACTAAAAGCCGAAATTGCCCAACAGAAAACCATAATTCGGAACGTCTCCGTTGTTTATGATGTACCGATTTAGTGCACAGAACTCAGTAAAGGTTTTTAGAAAGCAACAGCAAAGATGGACGAGAGCTGGACTTCTATGTTCAAGGCTCTAAAAGACACGCTTAAAAAGTTGGTTGGATTGTTCAGTGACAGCACGTGGACTACAATTCCATCGGTGGGTAAACTCATACTTTTATAAAAGTGAACTAGAGCAAGGATGATGCTACGACTGCCGGTCAAATTGCAGCCAAACAGTCTAGTGCGAATGAGCAGCTAAACTTCGAAGAGATCGCTAACTACCTTCCAAGGGAAATCAAAATATTGGGACAGATCCAACAGCGGTGGACCGTACTTGAGAATTTCTTCGGCTCTCTAGAAAGCGTTATTTTTGGCCCTATTATTGAACATTTGGCTAAGTTTGACGCTATGGTGAAGAAAGAAGGACTTCAAAATGTCACTCATTTTCGCAATGAACTCGTCAGCATAGTATTGGAGGTTGTGGCAGTCCTTACGAACGTTGCGAGTGGAGCCAACATCTACAACGACGTGTCGGTAAAGTAAGGGGGCTCAATTTTTAAAGCAAAACTGAATAATAGATACGTTATGCCACAAATTGATAATGCGGTCGGAAAGATGAACATACCTAAAGCAGAAGCAAAGGTAATAATTGAAAGGACATCATGTGTATCCGTTTGCAGAAAGAATTACTAGGAATGGAAAGCAAAATGCAGGAAACTACTAAAGAAGTACACGATTTCATTGTGCAGAAGCTTGTCGAAATGCGAAAGGCCACAGAAGAGAAAATGGCCGCCATGAGAGACTCCTTCCAGAAGGCGATCAACAGCACTTTTTAATCCTTACCTGCGGTTCATTAAATTTAAAAAAATAAAAATTTGTTTGTTGTCTCGTGATGGTAGTAGCCAAAAAGTGTCTGGGCATTTTGCACAAAGTTGTTCGATTAGCTGGAAGCGTTAGAGCTAACCACATTTTAAGAAATCTTGATTCAGGGGAGTACGGTTGAAAACAGCTTCGCGAGCAGATACTACTAGTTCAACGGCTATAATTAATCAGAGCAAGGCAGAAACAAGAAACAGCTGCCAGGAAGCACTCAGTGCGATCCTGAAGTTCAAATGCTTAGAGTTCAACTCACACTGGCCCCACGTGTTTTATGTTGCTTCTCATTATACCCGTTTCTTTTTCCCTCTAGTGAATGGGTGTTCTACAGAGGAAACAGTTATGTCAGGTGCCTATTAGACTCCTATCAACTGGCTTCTTTTTGAAATGACACTAACCGGGGAGCAAATGGCAGGCAAGATATTCTAGGATAGAACAATTGCCGGCAGCTTTGCAAACTGGTCAGCTGTCCCTCGTTTACCGTTTGAAAATGTTAGTTGAGTCATCAAAGGGAACATCTGCTTTACACCATCGGACACCTGTAGGAAAAACAATTCTTGCGAGGAATAAAAGAAGATCTTTGTGAGATATCCAGTTGTTTTGTAGGAAGTCACCAATTAATTAAACAAAGCTAGCTGTTCTATCCATCATTACCTTATTTTCTTTATTCAGTTTTCCGTCGAATAATATTGCCCGTCGACGCTACAGTAGTTCCAAAGGGCACCACTCCCGTGACTTGTACTAGATTAGTTTGTTACGCGTTTAGCTGTTTTGCCAGGATGTGATAATAAAACCCTTTTGAAGTACATGACATTTCGAGCCATGTACACCGTGTGCAAACTGATATAATGGTTTCCGGACGACCTATGATAGCAGTTTTGGTTCAAAACAAGCAAATATGTGACTGTCCACCAGTATTTAACCAGACGCGTATCTCAAGTTCATATTTTGCAAGGCACTCTCTCCCTTCGGTATCCTTCCTCAACGCTTAGTGTCTTATTGTTAAATATGGGCCAAATATAGATTAATTGTAGGGTACAGCCATCTACCATCATGGCTACTACACCGTTGGATGTAGGTTTACTCCAAATTGTGAGTAAGAAAGTTTTAGACGGCCATAGCAAGCATAGCTATACCCACAATTGATGTCAGTGTCTTAACATCTGCCCCACAGGTTCGTTAACACATCCATTGGGCAGAGAACTATTTTAAGGCAGCGCTGATGCTCCAGAGTTTGTCGATTCTTGCTGCTTGTACCATCGATGCTTCCCTTGAAAATCAGAAGACCGTGGGAATGATTTCTCTTCTGAAAACGCCACAGTACTATTAAAATAATGTTAATGAAAAGACGGGTTTAGATCCTTCCGCGCTTCGCTCTACCAAACTTCTGCCAGTATGTCGGACGCATTCCGAACAGCTGACCAGGCTATGCTTCGCATAAAGATCAACCTGGACGATATTCCCCAAGTTATGACCTCAATGGTCAATGCTTACGCTAAAGTACTGTCCACTCAATACAATATCAACTTAAATTTTAGCCTGAAGATCGTGGTTCAAAATTTATTGGAAACCTTCGGATGAAAAACTTCTATGAAATAACCAAAATCTGTACAGAGGAAGCGACAAGAGCTCGTCAGAAATTCGACGACACTCTTGCTCTTATACAGGAATTGATCCAAGTTACGACAGCGACCGTGGGAGACAACGAGGAGAAGGTACAAGAGGCGAAGAAGTTGCTCACTGCGTATGAAACAGAAAAAGCAGCTCTGGAGGAACAGAAACAGAAGTAGGACTCTTTCCTCTATCCCTACCTTTTTCAGACTAAATGCTGAGATTGCACAGCAGAAGGTTCAAATCCAAAAAGCATCTGCCGAATATGACGTAATCATTTTAAACGCGAGTATGACTTTGGGTTTAGAATGTGGCAAAGAAGATGACAAATACCTGGACCCTCATAGTGGCATCTGTAGCTGATGCGTTTAAAGACGTGCTCGGAATCTTTAGCTTTGGTAGAGCTGTAGGAGGTGGCTCCGTGAGTTTTCCTATTAAATTTGTTGACTGCATTGACACTTCATGTTTAGAGTGCTCCAGCGGAATCCAATCAGTTAGACTCTGCTCTTGAAACTGATACTATAAGTGTAAATCGTTCCTAAGTTCACATTGCAACATGTTTTTAGAACGGTTCTGACTCAGACTCGAGCAAGGAAAGGATTAACAAGCTGATTGACGGGGCTTCTTCTGTCACCTCCAAAGTGGCTACCACTGCCATTGGAAGCTACCAGGTTACTTGTTTCAGTATAGACAGCAATTAAACATTAAAGAAGGCAGCTGAGCTTGCGAAGGACATGTATATCTACCAAAGGGAGATGGAACAGCTTTTACTGAAAGAGGTAGGGCGTCCAGACGCTATCAAATTTGTCTAGGATGCAAACAACAGGATGGCTCTGGCCCAGATTGCTGCCAAACTTGCTAACACAAACATCGAGCAGTTGAACTTGGAGGAGATAATCTTCTACCTGTCAAAGGGTGTTAAGATTCTCGGGCAAATCCAGCAGCAGTGGAGCATCCTTCAAAACTTCTTCGCCACTTTGGAAAGTGTTATCATTGGCCCAATGACCAGGCATCTGACGGATTTTGATGCTATTGTAAAGGAAGAAGACCTTCGGGAATCAGGGCTGTTGCGAAACGAGCTGGCCATTACAGGATTCAAGGCGGCAGCTGTTTGTTCCAGCGTGTCCAGAGCCGCTACTGTTTATAATAGGGTGTCAGAAAAGTGAGCATATTACCCACACGGCAGGAAATTTAATTACAGATACGTCCTACCACAAATTGATTCTTCCGTAGTGAAAATGATAATGACCAGAGCGGAGGCTAAGGTAGTGAGCTCACGGAAAAAATCATCACGGTTTAGGACGAATTGCCTGGAATGCAAGCCCGAATGGAACAAGTTACAAACGAAGTCCACGACTTCATTGCACAGCAATTATCCGAAATGGAGAAGGTCACTGCCGACCAGATGATTTCAATGAGGGGCGGCTTCCAAAAAGCGCTAAATGGCACACTTTATGCTCTACCGCACTTGACTAATTAAAGCTTGACTTTGCAATCCTATTTTTTGGAAAAGAATAGTATCTCTCTTTATCTCTATACTTTGTCTTCAGGTGTTTACTGTAAATATTCAGGTACAGGTTAGAAAAGAGCCGCTTCGAGAAGATGGTTGGTTTCCAGTCCAACTACTGTTAATATCATTATTCAGGCCCTTGCTCTACCAGCGGGAACCCAGAACTTGGTCAACCATGGAAATGCTCTCCTAGCGGAGTACAACCAGCAAGGACTGGCCATCCATCAAATAGCTTTCAAGCAGAAGGCTGTTGGTGCAAAAATTGAAGAGATGGTAGCCAAGTTCAACACTCATGAGGTGATGAGTAACCCGAAGGATACAATCGCTGTTCTGCAAGAAGTGAAGAGCAGCTTCGAGATGATCAAGACTAACATTAACACTCTCGAGACGAAGGTAGTTTCTACCCAGACGACAACTGTGAGGATTCCTTAGGAGAAGGAAATGAGCAATCTTATTCAAAACATCATTGTCCGCCAGCAGCAGGGAAGCGCTGAGTCTGCTAACATCAATGCCCAAGTCGTCAACACTCAGAATGCGTTGAACGCCATCCAAGATCAAATCAATGTTACCCAAGCAAATCTGAACACCGTAACAGACCTTATTATGTCTTAAGAACGGCACTTTTAGATGGCTGCCGAACTACAGCAACTGCAAAGAAACATCGAAGATGCTGAGCGCAGAGTGCAAAAGAAGAGAAAGAGAAGAAAGTGGTGGGTAATTGCTACCGTTCTGACCTTGGGTGTAGCTGGAATTGGAGCCGTCGGTGCATTTAAAAGTGTGGAGGTAGATCTTTATTAGACTGATTCTTTCTATAATCACAAGTTATAGGCAGCTAAAAATGAACGGGGACATAGACAACAAATTCGTGCCAACGCGGAAGCCAACTTCAAGAACCTGCAAGCATCTTTCCAACAGAATATGGCACAGAAAGCAAATCTGGAAAACGATCAGCGACAGAGACAATTCGAACTTGGACAAATTGCGGAAATACTGAACAGGTATCAATAGTTTTTAGAAACAATATTGACCAGACTCCAACCATCGCTCCAAGACACGTCAAAGTATCGCCAATACTTGTTAAAGTTATCTGACGCTTTTACTCAGGTTGATATTCTTTCTCATGAAGGTAACAATATAATTTAGGTTAACAGTTATGTCCAAAACCTTGAAAAGAACCTTGGAACTGTTGAACAAGTTCAGGCGGCCGGTCATTCTCCGGATGGGTAAGTAGACACCTTGTCTGCACGATACTCTTTCAGATCGATGAATATTACCATCTCTACTGATTACAAAAACCTTGGCAACGCTTGGACCAGTGCAAAGGAACAGCCAGTAGTTCAGGTAAGAAGTCCGGCACATAGTTACCCGATTTGTAGATGGCGCTAAACCTCCAAGATCCAAACAATCCAGGAGCCACACTCGGGGCTATCAAGGCTCTGAACCTGGCTGGCAGAAAGAAGAGATCCCTGGAGCAGGACAAGGAAATCTTCTCGTGGTTGAAAAGTCTCCAACTGAAATGTAACATAATAACCTAATACTTTTATTTTGGCGACGTTTTGCTTTTAATAAATTCGTTTGCCCATGTGATTCTCTTTTTACTAACATTAAATCTTCTCAATAAATTCATACAATATTGCCTTTTTCTCCACGCTGTAAAGAAAGAATTGTCTGTTCCTTCCCCCGATCAGCTAGTAGACTGTCTAGGCTGCCTGTTATTTTGAGGTCATTGTGAATGAAGCGTTCCCACCACGGGGCGCATATACAAAAGGAAATGGTATAGCTATCATTCCTTTCGTTTATCTTCGATGAAAACCGATTTCTTTGCTTAAGAGAAGGAGAAGGCAGCCGTCGACCACGATGACTACCATACCCTTAGATGTGAGTAATATTCAGAGGCATCTATAAATCAGTTTAGACAGACAGAATAGCACCCTGACTGTCTTCAAGTTTGTATAGACTCTGCTATTTTGGAGTCAGCGTTCCCACCACATAGGCATGTATAAAAGGGCTGTTAGCGGTCGTTATTCCATTCCACCGTCTTTCCTTCCCTTCCTTTAGCGATACAATTGACACCTGCGAAAATAGCTAATCCTACGCTTTTCATAGTTAGGTGGCCCAGTTAATACTGGAGTAGTATAATTCTTTTACCCCTCCTTGTATAATAGGAACCTTCAACTACACACAATTCTTTAGGGCACAACTGCTGGCCACGATGGCTACAATGCCCTTAGATGTGAGTAGTATTCAGAGAGCTTTACAGATCGGTTTAGACAGTCATTGCGAGCATGGCGACGCCCACAATTAACACGAGCTTCTTGACTTCAGCTCCCCAGGTTTGTTTTAAAATGATAAGAAATAAGAATTTTAGGCGATTCTTGTTATCCAAAGCCTGTCTATCCTGGCTGCCTGTACAACGGACCTTTCCCTTGAAAATAGCAAGACAACTGGGATGATCAAGCTTCTTAAGACACCCTGGTAATGCAAAGATGTTAACAGAAACTCGTATCAGCTTCCTCCGTGCTTCACTCAATCAACTTTCGCGTGGAATGTCGGAGACCTTCCGCACTGCCGATCAGACCATGGTTCAAATTAAAATAAACGGAAATGAGATTCCGGTATATATGGCTTCAGTGGTCGGCGCCTATGCTAAAGTACCGTTCTCTCAAATACTTCAATTTTTATGTTTAGCCGGAAGATCCAGGTTCTAATTTTATTAACAATTTTGGAATGAAAAACATTCATAAAATAACTAAAATATGCGCCGAAGAAGCAACAAAGGCTCATCAAACGTTCGACGATATCCTCCCTCTTGTGCAGGAGTTAATTCAAGTTACAATGGCCACAGCGGGAGGAGACAGCGGTGAGAAAGTACGGGAGGCTAGAAATCTGCTTGATGCCTATGAAAAGGAGAAGGCTGTGTGGGAGGAGCAGAGCAAGAAGTGGGTCGAGCTTTCCATATTAATGTAGCTCAATTACAGACTAAGAGCCGAAATTGCACAGCAGAAGACCGTAATTCAGAACGCCTCTGCTGTATATGATGTACCGATTTAGTGCACAGATTACAGTAAATTTATAGAAAACGACATCCAAGATGAACGGCAGCTGGAATCTTATGATCAAAGCTGTAAAAGACGTCCTAAAAATGTTGGTTGGTACGTTCTCTAGTAACAGTTCTTGGAATACAATTCCATCGGTGAGTAAACGCATTTTTATGAAAATGAACTAGAGCAAGGAGGATAGTGCGGCTGTCGCCCGAATTGCAGCCAAACTGGCCAGCGCGAATGATGAGCAGCTGATCTTGGAAGAGATCGCCAACTACTTTCCAAGGGAAATCAAAATACTCGGTCAAATTCGGCAACAATGGATTGTACTCGAAGATTTCTTCGGCTCTCTAGAAAGCGTTATTTTTGGCCCTATTATTGAACATTTGGCTAAGTTTGACGCTATGGTGAAGAAAGAAGGACTTCAAAATGTCACTCATCTTCGCAATGAACTCGTCAGCATAGTATTGGAGGTTGCGGCAGTCCTTACGAACGTTGCGAGTGGAGCCAACATCTACAACGACGTGTCGGTAAAGTAAGGGGGCTGAATTTTTAAAGCACAACTGAATAATAGATACGTTATGCCACAAATTGATAATGCGGTCGGAAAGATGAACATACCTAAAGCAGAAGCAAAGGTAATAATTGAAAGGACATCATGTGTATCCGTTTGCAGAAAGAATTACTAGGAATGGAAAGCAAAATGCAGGAAACTACTAAAGAAGTACACGATTTCATTGAACAGAAGCTTGTTGAAATGCGGAAGGCCACAGAAGAGCAAATGGCGGCCATGAGAGACTCCCTCCAGAAGGCGATCAACGGTACTCATTAATCCCTGCCGCAGCTTATTAATAAATTTGCATTTCAAAAAATTACATATATATGGCAAAGCAGAGTAGTGTGCAGAAACTTGTGTGCTGGTTTCTAAAGCAAAGTTCAGGCTTTAGCTCACTTTCAACAGCATATACTCGGGGTGATAAACGGATGTGCCCAAATGTTTAAATTTATCCATTGTTGTATTTTGTGCGACAGCACTTGATAATATTTGGTGAACAACAGAACAACAGTTGCACAAGCCTGAGATCATATAAAGGACCGAGAGCAGGGAAGGTTTCCGAACTTCGGCCTTCTCATTAAATTATCTCTCCGAATAATGACAAGTTCACTGAACAACACGGCAGAGTACTTACTTTCCCTCTTAAATTGAATACCTCAGCCGTAATTTTTATTATTTAGGATATAACCGTACATTGCTATGGTCATTGACATAGCCAATACGACGCTAGCTGTAAGTTTGGCCGATAAATTTTAACATATCATGTTTTAGACGGCTATAACAACTGTAGCCGTACCCACAATAGATGTCAGCATCTTTACTTCTGCTCCACAGGCAGCCCTAATGCTCCAAAGCTTGTCTATTCTTGCGGCGTACACTGTCGACGCTTCACTTCAAAATGAGCGCACGACTGGGATGGCCAAACTTCTTAAAACGCCACAGTAATACAAGATTTACAGGGAGAATTAAAAACCAGTTCAGGTCCTTCCGTGCTTCACTCTACCAAGTTTCTGCCAGCATGTCGGACGCTTTCCGCGCTGCTGATCAAGCCATGCTCCGAATAAAAATGAACCTGGACGATATTCCACAAGTAATGACTTCAATTATCAACGTCTACGCTAATGTAATGTGTCCCGGAAGATTATTATTAATCTCGTTTCTTAACCAGAGGATCAAACTTCCAAATTTATCGGCAATCTTCGACTGAAAAGTTTTCAAGAAATATCCAAAGCTTGCTCAGAGGAGGCAAAGGGAACACGAGAGAAATTCGACGAGTCTATTGCTCTTGTCCGGGAACAAGGGGAATATGGTACAAGTAACGTCGGCGACAGTGGGAGAGAACCATTGGAAGGTGAAGGAGGCAAAGAAATTACTTTCTGCTTATGAAAAAGAGAAAGAGGCTCTGGAGGGACAGAAGTTGAAGTAAGACGAGCTCCTATGAAATGATAAACTCGACTGATTCAGACTGGAAGCTGAGATAGCGGAGCAGAAGATCCTAATCCAGCAAGCCTCTGTTAAATATGACGTAAGCATCACTGTTAGTAATTTTTACTCTTTTAGCAAGCCTCAGAAAAGATGACCAGTGGCTGGCCTATGCTGTGCGCAATTTTTGTAGACACTATAAAAGAAGCATTCGGGTTCTTCACCTTTCTTAAAAGGGGAGATAGCAATCCCGTAAGTGTAGTAAATGTAAGAAAAGAACCGTTATCTTTTAGAGACCTCCTATGGAATACCGTGACCCTGTCTCTATTCCCAAAAGCTCCGATGTGAGTTTTTATCTAGTTTCCCCGTTTTAAAAAGCTTTAGCCAGGTATCAGCAAGGTGTTAAGCAGAGAAAAGATCAGCAGATTGATTGACGGAGCTTCTCGTGTCACCGGAAATGCGGCAAACTCTGCTGTAGCGAGCTACCAGGTTCTCTATATATTATTTAGAGAGATTAACTTAAACTTTCAGCAAGCGGCCGAAATTGCAAGAGACATCTACATTTACCAGAGGGAGATGGAACAGCTCCTTATTAAAGAGGTAATTATAACAGAATGAAGTCACTTCCGTGTAGGACGCCGCCAACAGGATGGCACTGGCCCAACTTGCGGCAAAAATGACAAATACAAGCGAAGAACACCAAGAACAGAATTTGGAAGAAATGGTGTACTACCTGTCAAGAGGTGTAAAGATCCTTGGGCAAATCCAGCAGCAGTGGACTAGAATCCAAGAGTTTTTCTCCTCGTTGGAAGGCGCTATCATTGGTCCGATGACAAAACATCTGCTTCAATTTGATGCTATGGTCAACGCGGTAGATCTTGGAAAATCGGGGCATCTTCGAAACGAACTGGCTATCACAGGATTCAAGGCTGCCGCTATTTGCACCAGTGTAGCCAGAGCAGCTAACGTCTACATTGAGGTGTCGAAAAAGTAAGATTCTAACATACCCGGTAGACAACTTGACTACAGATATGTTCTGCCGCAAATAGACTCGTCCGCAGTGATTATACTCAACAGAGAAGACGCTAAGGTAGTGAAGACAAAGATAAACTTCTAACACTTTTTAGGATAAACTACCAGGGATGGAAGCCAACATGGAGCAAGTCACCAAAGAAGTGCATGCATTCGTTGAGCAGAAGCTTGTTGAAATGCGTAGGACCACAGTGGAGCAAATGACTGCCATCAGAAACGGCTTCCAGAAAGCGATGAATGGCACTCTTCATGCTTTACCACATCTAGCTAATTAGGTTTGATTTGCCTGACGAAACTACCGTCAGTAATAAAGATTTGCCCAACTATCGTCTCAAATACTGTTTAGCCCCATCTTTCAATCCGATACCCTCTTTATGCTTTACCACATCTAACTAATTCACATTGATGTATCTCTATATACGAGAGCGTTCCCGAGTAATGTCTAGAGGTCGCTTTGTTATGTTATCATCGGCCATCGTCAAACAATTAAAGGAACCCACAGGGACTCCCGGATAATCCCTAGGATTGGGACAACAGGACCTTGACTAACAGAAAAAGGCTTACAAATTGTTAGAGCTCTAGAGACAGAGGCAAATGCACGGGAACAGAAAAAACGAGTGAAAAAAAACGAGTCCTTATCCACCGCTGTCTTCTCTACCGATTGACACCAAAAAAATAGGCCGGTCTACATTTGCCTCTCTCTACCAACAGCCTTTCTTTTGCAGAAGAATTCTATTTTGGGGGTATTGTAGTCATAGTGCGGAACAATTGTTAGTTTCTAGCGAAACTTTAGCAACGGCTCTCTGAATCATCTGTTTTGTATTGTTATGCGGTAAACAACGATTATAAAAGAAGACGCCCACCCGTTGGCCTGTTACTTTTTCTACTTGGTATCCCCTACGAATGTGGTTTGCTGGTTTCTTCTATTCTAAAAATGTAGCCATCAGACTACCCTCGGCTATCTTTACCATAATCCTAAGCCTTCAATTTATTGATAAAATTTGATAAACTTTAGGTTAGACCGTCTGCCACCATGTCCAATGTGTCATTCGACGTGAGTTTCAACTCAGCTTTAATATCCAGGCCGTTTCAGATGGCAGTCGCAAGTATAGCCGTGCCCACCATCGATGTCAGCGTCCTAACGTCGGCCCCACAGGTTGAATAACCTAAATTCAACCACGTACACTTTCAGGCCGCGCTGATGCTACGGAGCTTGTCGATCCTGGCGGCTTGTGCCATGGACGCTTCCCTTGAAAACAACAAGACAGCTGGAATGATCAAGCTGCTCAAAACACCCGGGTAATGCAAGGATTATTGAACCATCGGGTTTAGATCCTTCCGTGGTTCGCTGTACCAGACTTCAGCTAGCATGTCGGATGCCTTCCGCACTGCCGATCAGGCTATGCTTCGGATAAAGATTAACCTGGACGATATTCCGCTGGTTATGACCTCACTCGTGGAAGCGTACGCAAAGGTACCTTCCCCTAAATGTTAGTTTTAACTATAATTTTTAGCCGGAAGACCTCGGGTCGACATTTATTGGAAATCTGCGAATGAAAGATTTTCAAAGCATAGCTAAAATTTGCACAGATGAATCTGTGAAAGCACGTCAAAAATTCGACGACACTGTCCATTTAATAGAGGAATTGATCCAAGTTACGACTGCGACCGTGGGAGACAATGAGGAGAAGATGAAAGAGGCGAACGCGTCACTTGCCTTGTACAATGCGGAGAGAAAAGCTCTGGAAGAGCAAAGGGAGACGTGCGTCCTTTGCTTTGACCATATTTTACCTCGTTTATAGATTAAAGTCAAGAATTGCAGCACAGAAAGTTCGGATCCAAGAATTTTCGGTTAAATATGACGTAATCTCGTTAAACACAAATACTATGCTTGTTTAAGAAAGCTACCGAAAAGATGACGGACACATTTACCGTAGTTGTGTCGTCATTGGCGGACACACTGAAAGACGTCAGTGGATTCTTTAGCCTGGGGAGAGCTGCAGCTGTTTTTGTGGGTTTTACTTGCTCGTTTTGTGAGACCAAACTTGCTGTGGATTCGGCAGTATAATTGAATGTATATTCATTACCTTTATTTGTGGTATTTATGGTAGTAGGTGAAACACAGGTTTGTATCAGTTATCTAAAAAGAAAGATTTATAATGGAATACTTCTTGTTTAGACTTCATCGGAACATAACCAGTCGTCAATTGGTGATGATAACGCAAACGTTAGACATTCTTAAGTTCTGTTTTAATAAGTTTTAGAACGGTTCGGACGCCAAATTGAGTAAGAAAAGAATCGGGAATGCAATTGATGGAGCCTCTTCCGTCGCTTCCAAAGTTGCCACAACTGCAATTGGGAGCTATCAGGTTACTTACAGTACTATAAAAAACAATAAAAAGCTATAGGAGGCAGCAAGGTTGGCAAAGGAGATGCACATCTACTACAGCAATCTGGAACAACTTACGCTACAAGAGGTAGAGTATCTAACCAACAATAAAACCAAATAGGATGCTGTCAATCGGATGGCAATTGCTCGTATTGCCGCTAAAATGACTAACGGACGGGTAGACCACGTGAATTTCAACGACACCATCCTCTATCTGTCAAGTGGTCTGAAAATCCTCGGGCAAGTCCAACAGCAATGGGGTGTTATTCAACATTTCTTCGCGACCCTGGAATCTGCTATAATTGGCCCAATGGCCAGACATCTGATGAATTTTGACGACATTGTGAAACAAGAACATCTTCGCGAGTCAGGAATATTAAGAAACCAACTGGCCATCACGGGACTCAGAGCGGCAGCAATATGTACAAGTGTTGCTAGGGAGGCTACAGTCTACAACAAAGTGTCGCAAAAGTGAGCATATTTGCGCATTTGGTAGCCAGTTTGATTACAGATATGTCCTCCCTAAACTCTACACCTCCGTGGGCCAAATAAGCATGTCCAAAGCTGAGGCTCTCGTAATAATATTCTGGGAAAATTCAATCGTCTCTTTAGGAAAAATTGCCCAAGATTGCAGATAATATGGAACAAGATACCCACGAAGTTCATGCATTCATACAGGAGGAGTTGGCGAAAGCGCAGAATATCACCGCGGGCCAAATGATTGCCGTGAAGGACGCCTTCCAAAAGGTGCTCAATGGAACGGTTACGCCCTACCGTTTGATCCATTAAAGTTGAGCTTCGAACATTTACTTCTCTCTTTGTCTTTGGAGATGAGTATATGAACCTCATTTATCTCTATACTTTATGTCATCATAGTATCAACGTAGTGTTTATATTTGCAAATATTTAGGTACAGGTTAGAAAAGAGAGTCTCTAAAAGATGGTTAGTATCCCTGTAAATTGCTGCTAAAATAAAATTCAGGTTCTTGCTCTCTCCCCGAAAACACAGGGTATGGTAAACGAGGGCAATGCTCTCATGGCAGAATTCAATCAACAAGGATTGGCTCTTCATGATATCACGTTCAAACAGAAGGCCGTGGGTGCAAAGATTGAAGATATAATAGCAAAATTCGCTGCTCATGAAGTTATGAGATTCCCAAAGACCACAATTACAGCCCTACAAGATGTGAAGAGCAGTTTTGAGGTCATCAGAAGTAATATCAACGGTCTGGAGTCAAAGGTGGTTATATGTCGTTATATGTCGAGTACCCCCATTTTTCAGGAGAAGGAAATGAGCAGTCTTATTCAAAACATTATAACCCGCCAACAGCACGGTAACGCGGAATCTGATCAGGTGAATGCTCAACTCGTCATCACACAGAATACTTTGGACAGTATTCAAGAGCAGATCAATGTTACTCAATCTAATTTGAACACCGTGGGTTTCATCTTATTTTAATTACGGCGCGTTTAGATGGCAGCCGAACTAGAGCGGCTGCAAAAAAACATTGCAGATGTTGAGCGCAAAATCGCAGAAAGGGAAAGGAGTAGATGGGGATGGCTCATTGGGGCGATTTTCACGTTTGGAATACTCACATTTGCTGCCGTTGGCGCATTTGAAAGTGTAGAGGTTCAGCCTTGCATCTGTAATATCGAATCATATACAGGCAGCTAAAAATGAACGGGGGCATAGACAACAACTTCGTGCCAACGCGGAAGCCAACTTCAGGAACCTGAAAAAATCTTTCCAACAGAATATGGCACAGAAAGCAAATCTGGAAAACGATCAGCGACAGAGACAATTCGAACTTGGACAAATTGCGGAAATACTGAACAGGTATCAATAGTTTTTAGAAACAATATTGACCAGACTCCAACCATCGCTCCAAGACACGTCAAAGTATCGCCAATACTTGTTAAAGTTATCTGACGCTTTTACTCAGGTTGATATTCTTTCTCATGAAGGTAACAATATAATTTAGGTTAACAGTTATGTCCAAAACCTTGAAAAGAACCTTGGAACTGTTGAACAAGTTCAGGCGGCCGGTCATTCTCCGGATGGGTAAGTAGACACCTTGTCTGCACGATACTCTTTCAGATCGATGAATATTACCATCTCTACTGATTACAAAAACCTTGGCAACGCTTGGACCAGTGCAAAGGAACAGCCAGTAGTTCAGGTAAGAAGTCCGGCACATAGTTACCCGATTTGTAGATGGCGCTAAACCTCCAAGATCCAAACAATCCAGGAGCCACACTCGGGGCTATCAAGGCTCTGAACCTGGCTGGCAGAAAGAAGAGATCCCTGGAGCAGGACAAGGAAATCTTCTCGTGGTTGAAAAGTCTCCAACTGAAATGTAACATAATAACCTAATACTTTTATTTTGGCGACGTTTTGCTTTTAATAAATTCGTTTGCCCATGTGATTCTCTTTTTACTAACATTAAATCTTCTC
The DNA here is from genome assembly GCA_932521035.1 of Oscheius dolichura. Lineage (NCBI taxonomy): Eukaryota > Metazoa > Nematoda > Chromadorea > Rhabditida > Rhabditidae > Oscheius > Oscheius dolichura. Next base: position 11,419,627 of record OW051497.1, on the reverse strand, counting down.
AATAAATTCATACAATATTGCCTTTTTCTCCACGCTGTAAAGAAAGAATTGTCTGTTCCTTCCCCCGATCAACTAGTAGACTGTCTAGGCTGCCTGTTATTTTGGGGTCGTAGCCAGAGCAGCTAACGTCTACATTGAGGTGTCGAAAAAGTAAGATTCTAACATACCCGGTAGACAACTTGACTACAGATATGTTCTGCCGCAAATAGACTCGTCCGCAGTGATTATACTCAACAGAGAAGACGCTAAGGTAGTGAAGACAAAGATAAACTTCTAACACTTTTTAGGATAAACTACCAGGGATGGAAGCCAACATGGAGCAAGTCACCAAAGAAGTGCATGCATTCGTTGAGCAGAAGCTTGTTGAAATGCGTAGGACCACAGTGGAGCAAATGACTGCCATCAGAAACGGCTTCCAGAAAGCGATGAATGGCACTCTTCATGCTTTACCACATCTAACTAATTCACATTGATGTATCTCTATATACGAGAGCGTTCCCGAGTAATGTCTAGAGGTCCCTAGCTAATTAGCTTTGATTTGCCTGACGAAACTGCCGTCAGTAATAAAGATTTGCCCAACTATCGTCTCAAATACTGTTTAGTCCTATCTTTCAGTCCGATACAGTTTTTCACGGATAAACAATCGAAAACTATATCTGGCACTCTGAAATAAGGCTCCTTGAAACTGGCATTTGTTGAATGCGCAAACCATCTTAATATTTCCGCTTGGCGATCATGAACGCTCCGAAAAGAGAACGTTGCATACGTTGCATACAGCAGCATTTGAGTATGGAAGGAATAATGAAACGTGCTGCCGAAAATAACAATAACACGCAGAAAAGGAGTGTTTACTGTTTGGTGTAAATGCAAAGCCTGATGGACCTACCCGAACCGTCCAGAGATTGGATGATAGTCATTAGCACTTCCGAATGTTCCTGTCAGACAACACTTGCCAGAATAAGGATACTGGCGAAAATAACAACAACACGCAAAAGGGAGCTGTTTACCGGGAACACCTCTGCCCAGTGGACTAAACCGTCCCTAGGTTTGTTTAGATTGGTCTGTGGAGCCACGTATCTTTGTGCAGTCAGCCTGATAAGCAACATGCGCTGGCACCTCAAACATTTTCTCGCTATTTTTCTTCTCGTATTTTGTCTTTTATGCTTATTTAGTACCGATAGGTTAGTTTCTACCTAATTTTGACGCCTTTCGTCTATTTTAGGCTTCGGTTTCGAAGTAGAGGCATAAGATATGGCAAATACCTACCTCCAGATAAAGTTATCCTTACGAAATTATCAGAATCTTCTCAGGTGGTATTTGGAATGAGAGATAATCGCGATGGTGGGTCTTTGCCCAGCGGTGCCACAATTGTTTAGGAAATATGGGCAAACCCTCGGCTCGCTTTCTAGTCATCGCCACTAAAAATCTCCGGTTCCATTGTCGTTTCCCGAGTGGAACAGAAGTGCCTGCAAAATCCTATGAATTCTCTGAAAATCATAACATGTTCTACGGAGTGTACTATGCAAATTGTGAAATACCAAAGGGGGAAGGTCATTTCACCACTGTCGACGTAAACATTGTTGTTGCTCATGAGTACATGTTTTTTAGGTTACAGAAGAGAGTGAACCGCAATGGGTCCCGGTTCCCATTACTTATACTATTGAAGATGAACGGGGATCGATGGATTTCTCTTTTGATTATGGGCTATGTGTTCCAGTTCTGTTTGGAGAGAAATATTCTGGCAAGAACTTTGCTGAGGTACAATTTTTCAACCCGTTTTTGAGAATATTATCTTTTACAGTTCATGGAATTGAACCGGCTTCTTGGAGTTGAAAAAGTGACAATGTATACTGACGGCAAACGACTAAAATATGATCTCCGAAAAACGATAGACTATTATTCCCATCTGGGGTCAGCCACCGTTCCGATCGCTTCAAACCCTTTTCAGTCTTCTCCAAGAAATCGTATTCCAACTGCCAGATAAATTTTCAAAGATCTGGTACCACGGGCAATTAGCCGTCATTACAGGTAGGCTGTTATCTTCCTCCTGGACACTTTTATTTCCAAAATTTATCGACAGATAAGAGATAAGGATCTACCTTGCTCCTTCTCCTTGCACCTGCAAGTGCACAGGATATTGAAACATTTTAGACTGTCTGGTGAGGCACACGGGGGCAGCAAAATATGTGGTCTTCCATGATATAGACGAGTACCTTGTGCCTACTGAGGAAGTGAACGTTTTATCCGTTCTAAAGAAGAAGTTGAAAGATAAAGTGGGATCTCTTCGTGTCCCCACCCAGTATATGAGTCTAAATGGAAAGTAAGTTACCCGTACCTTCATAAAACATGAGATTAGTCAAACCGGCAGCTTGATTACCTTGGAAGCTGTGGAACATCCGGCGAAACCTGATCCTACCTTTACCAAATGCGTTCTACGACCTGAAATGGTATTTGAGCAGGTGAAGCATTTAAAAGAATACTAAAGAAAATTATTCTTTAGGGTATTCATCATACGAGTAGGGTCATCCAAGACGACTACACAAGCCCCCACGGTGATGTAGCCGATTTAAAATTGTTTCATTATAAGAAGAGAGGAATGGGAAAGACGACAACACGGATAGCTGATATCTACGGAAAAGAGCTGCTAGAAAACTATAATCTCGTCGTGAAATATTTGAACCTTTGAAGACGGGTATACTTCTCATACGGTGTAATTGTTTTATTATTGTTATTTATACAGTCACAATATGTTAAAACAAACTTTTTGCTAGAACAACGGCTAAGGGAAATTACCAGGGGATCAATGAGAAGTGAGATCCTTTCCGACTCCCGAAGAAAACGGAACTGTGCTGTCAGCTGCACAGATTCGTAGTCATTATTCCTAACTTTACACATTGTATAGAGGTAAATTGACTGAAAAGTACTGTTTAAAAATGATAGGACAGCTTACATCGGGAATTCTCTGTTTCTTGTTGATTTCTTCCTTCCAATTATTGCTTCTACTACGCATTCCTGCTATGACTAACTGGTTCGGCAAATAAGGTTCAATCTAAACATCTTAATCGTGCTAAAATACTTAATTCTATCACTTTTGAATTACAGCTCAGAGTTGGGAGCTCCAAGCAAGTATTGTCCTTTAAATGCTCTATGAGAGCGTTCTGTAGTTTAGGCAAGAGACGAGAAAAATCTAAAAACGTCCTCTAACTAGATTGTCATACCCTCTTTGGTCTCCTCCATGCAGAGACAGTATTCCAAGGGGACGTGATTCTCTATACAGCTCCTATCAAGAGGAATAGGTTTGAAAAGACTGATCCCTACAAATTTTTCCTATAGAAGACCAACCGTTACCTCTTTCGGCTGTTCTTTGCCCAAGTTTCCCTTCAATAATATCCAAAAGCGTCTCGTATATGTCAAAATTACTAGAAGAGATTTATCACATGATACGGAACCCACTTTGTTATCCTGTTAGCATTGTTTTTGAAAATATGCGCGATTTCTGGGAACGCTTTTCGGAATCCTGGTGGTAAATAAATTGACATCAAGGGCTGACGTTCCTCTGATAAAGTATTTCAGTTGAATTTTAATTGTTTACCAATTTTCCCTCCGAAGAGACTTCTTGTTGGCCAGACGCGGTTACCATGATCTCCCATGAGAATAAGTACCGTGTTTTCTAGAGCGCCTGCATCCTGGAGAAATAGTTGTCATGGTCTAGAAATCTTACTCTCAGGCTCGCTAAACGGTCAGCAATGGGATCGTCAAGAAATTCCAAATCACTTGGGTTATCGTGGGTAATACTACAAGATATCTACTGTATAGATAGATAAATTCTCCACCTTGCTATAAAATTAAATGAGAAAGCCCTCTTATTAGAGTAAAAGTCTATAAATCTCTTCCAAGTGTCTAAATACTCCTCGGGGAGAATTCTTCCATCATGGCATAACTTCCACTTATTTTTTAGTTCCTGAACTAGTTTACCAACATATTCCAATACGCTACTTTGTAGAGACTGATGTAAAACGGACGATAGAAGTGAGTAGTAAGAGGCTCTGCAAAGCCCCGTTCCCAGGTATCCACAGGATAGTGGAAGAGTCCTCGAGAAAGGTGCATAATGTCATCATTAAACAGGGTAACGCTGTCTAAAACAGTTTAGAAGTCATGAAGATGCTTTACTATTCATCCGCTTCCATATAAATTTTATGTGGTTGGGATTCAGGCGGATATCGCTTGGGAGAATACTATTTTTGTTTGGCTGGCCTTCAGCATCCAATAATGGGTGCCTCTTTGCTAAAACAACTTGGCTATAACTTCGCTTTCGAATTAATACGAAAATAGGAAGTAACTCTCCCTGGCAAAAGAACAAATCATACCAAGTTCCATTCTATCAGCAATAAGTGGAAGTAGATTGATTGCACTATTATCGCCGACCTTGTTGTAACCGTTCAACGTAATAAATCCCATGTCTTTCATAATATTTGAGGTCTTCGTCATGTGTCTGGTGAACTGTGATCTGGCGACACTGTCCAGCCCCAGAATTGAAACTGATAGTCTTGAAAAATTAAAAATAGCCGCCTGAGGAGCTGGTGGTCGCCCTTAATCAGCCCTTATGCCCTTGTATACCATCCGCGTACCTTCTACTATGACCTTATCTGTAGCCGAGTCCTTCAACCCCATGTACTGCCTGCTAAAGATAGTCTCATTTCCGCTGGAACAATTAATGACGAAGTTATCAGCATTCACAGTGAAAGTCGGTAATTCTTGGCTTATCTACGAACAGGGTACACCACGTTTCGGAAAGTCACCTCCTGGAGCCGGGTGATAGTGACACTCAATGCATCCGGTCGTATTCCGCCCCCTAATTCCATTACAGTGCAATTGAAGTCGTCTCTTAGATTTGAGACGGTTTCAGTCCAGGCGAAGGAACCATCTTTATTTCGTTGAATGATATTCCACGTCTCTTGTTCACACGAGACGCTTCTATTGTGTACGATGTGGGGCTAAACTACTGTAATCGATCTGGGACAAGCACACCTCTAGGCTTGGTTCGACTGTTTCTGCTAGCACAAGCTTACACGTGTTCTCTAGAAGGTGGGCTTCTTCGTATAGATTTTGAGGATTAATCCAAATCTCTTTAAAAGATATATTATCTTTTAGATTGTAGAATACAGTAGACAGTACGGAAAAGGCGATTAATATTAAGAAATAATGCAGCCAGATCTAAAAAGAGGGATCTAGGATAAATAAAAAGAAATCTTACGTTATCCTTCATAGCAGACTGTGTACATATACCCTGTCGAAAATAGCAATGCCCTGTATTACGTGACATTGTCTCGCATTAATCCGTTACACATCCGGTTTTATCCACCCCCTTTCAAACAAATCCCATGCGCGTAATGAAATTTTCTCTGCCTACTTCCTCCCTTCATAACAATGCCTGGAAAACAGTTGAGGTATTGTTTTTTCCAACTGCGGTCACATGTATATGTGTCCCTGCAAAACACAGTCGGTCCTCAAGCGTGGGTCGCATTCGTGTTTCTCTTCCCCCGTAGACGAATATCTGCCCTCCCATTCCCCCTTCAATAGGTTCTATTTTTCGGCGTCACTGGCTTTTTTGCAATTGAACCTGCGTTCGCTTCCCCGTTGCCAAATCCCTGATTCAAACCGCCATATATGACGTGATGGCGGAAGAATGGCGCCCTCCTCTCTTGTGGGGCGCCATCCCCCGCAGATGTCTGTTTATGGGGTCTTGTGTTCTTCTACTCGCGCATGACCCAATTCATAAATAAGGTAGAAGAGGCAAGCACAGTCTCCCTCTACTACTACTCTTGTCTCTCTGTCGTCAGCTGAGAGAACGTTCTACGTCAGTGATTCACTGATAACCGTGAGCAATTTCTGCGACCTCGTTGATAAGTTTCGTTTTTACTATAAACCACACATTTCCCCGTTATCAGGTCCTGCTTCAAATTTCTTCCAGAAGAAGAAGACGTTGCTTTTGAATTGACTAATGCATTTGGGGGAAAATTCTCAATTGATTGTACTTTTGTGAGGGGGAAATCTCGGGACAATGGGCCATCTACAAAACTATTGATGCTCAGCATCACGTTTATAAATTCGTTGACGTATGCCAGTGGGCGACACAACTGTGTATACAACAGTACAGAGTCATCCCATAGAGAACATTACGGGCATGCGTCATATATACAGAACTCATATTCAACAAAATTTGTCATCTGTGGCCATTCCGGGTGCTGGTTTCCGTCGCTTCCGCTTTTTTTCCTATAAATGGTAACCGTGCTAATTTTCATCTGACACGTGATCAATTCACCACCTCTGCGTAGCCCTAACCCATTCGCTTTTCCAAGAATATGCAAATGACAGCTTCCAGTCATTTGACAGCTCGCCTGCCCTGCCTGCCACGTAGTCATACCTTTCTTTCTTTCTTTGTTTATTCGTCCTTCCTTTCTGCCTCTAACTTTTATAGCAGTTATACAGTCAGAATTGGCACATGACCGCTTGTCATATTATCTATTCATCGCTGCGCTTAAATGAATGGGTCATCCATTTTCACGTGCTTGGGGAAGGAAAAAGAAGAAGGGCATCCGCTCTTTTGCAGGTGGTCCGCACTTTTCGAACAATATACAGTGCTCTTGAAGTCATTAGCTCGTCCTCTCTTAAAACAGGCTGTTTGCTTGTGCCATTCCTTTTTATTTGCATTGCAATAGACAAATGCCAAAGGACATTATGAAGCACACATTCTCACTTTTTGTTCTTTTGCGAACGCATTCGTCTCCATCTCTACCAGCAGTAGTAGTAGTGTAACATAAGTCGTAATTCTAGAACGAGCCTATTTCGGAAATGGGAACGTAGCCTGGTTTCATTCAGTATTGAGCCCCTCCCATTGCTGAAATAGCCTCTGCCCGGAGAGCTTCCTCTTATACCAATGAAATGGCTCTTTTTACACGTGGAAGGGCTGTCATCTCCACGTAAGCAGACCAGACACAGAATCCTCTTCAGCATGTCATGTGCTGGCTGGGGGATGAGTTGGAGAGGGGGAGACTGGAAATACATGAGAAGGATCCCCACATCCGCAACACTTTGGAACCTGTACGGGAGGGGTCACTCCTTTTTTCTCAATACGCCGCAATTGTCCGAAACCACAGTTCGCAAAAAGTTGTGTGGGTGTATACCGAAAAGTAAATAGGAGACCGTTGCGCTCTTGAAAGTGCACGCGTACCTTACCTGTCATTACAGACTCAACTGGCTGGAAGATCCGGGAACATTAAGCCATTTCCTCAGCGCTGGATGAGCACATGATTTTCGATTAGTATCATATGCGCAAACTTTACGACAACTGCTCAAATATATGTGTCTTCGAGGAGCCTTTCTAGTTTCATCTTTGAGTGCACTGTCTATAGAGAGGCGTCAGCTTTTTATATACTTTGTTCCTCAAAGATTGCTCGCCACGCTGCAAAGGCACTACTTCTAAACATTGAAGGAGGGCTCGCTAAGTGTGGGAAACGAGTAGAGCCAAACCCGCGTTGAACCCATTACCCCCCGGGAATGCGGGTGGTCACCAGAACCGAAATCTCGCCCTCCTCTCACTCTTGCGCAGTCTTTTTCATATGGCACACATGTCATAGCCAGCCGTCACGTGCCTGTTCAACGTGGGTGCGTCATTTCGCGCCTAGACCTCTTTTCGCCTCTCCCGCGCACTTTAGCCTGGCACAGGGTGGTCCGTCTCATCTCGCCATGCCGCTTATATTTGTGTATCAGCTGTGACCCCCCGCGTGGGGTTGGTAGTGGGGAGAGAGAGGGAGTGTGTGTGTGCGGGGACCGCCCAGTTCTTTTTCGGCACGGCGGCCGCTGTCACCTCCTTTTCGTTTCCTTTTGCGTAGACACATTCTATCAGCTGATTTTTTGTAGCATCAGCTGTTTATTCCTGTCAACTTATCCATGTGCCTGTCTTGTGTCTCCTCCTCTCTGAGACTGTCTACCCCCTTCCCGCATCCTCTGCGCAATAACAGCACAATTCCCGCGCGATATTCGAAACTCTTCGTATGTGTGTTGTGACATTCGACTAAATCTCTAGTTAACCATGCTGCTGCCCCCTCGTGAACCCCTGAAATTTTCACCCTTGTCACCATATTTCCCAACATTTTACATTCTCTGAAATCATCCAAAATATTTTGAGGGTGAGAGATTTCATAATTGCATCCACTCCTTGTGACCCCTGCTCCCCCTCTTCTGGTCATCTATTGCAAACACCACGGGGTCCCCTGAATCATGAGGGGAAGCCGTTTATTCCGGAAGCAGACATGTTTTGCCACCTTCTTTTATGAGGGAAACAACTGTACCCCGGAGAGGGATAGATGCCCTTTTGCCTCCCCGTACCCCTCAAATTGCGGATCTCTTGACAAATAACACCTAATTTGCCTCCCGAACGGCGGTGCCTGCTTTAGAAAATGGCCAAATTCCTCCGGGGTATCCAGCTGTTCGTCTATGCCTCTTCTTTTTGTATGTGTATGGCTGCTGAGGCCAGCGCCGTTTCCGTGAGCTGACAGGAATTTCTCATCTGACCCAGTTTACAAGGTGACTCACACTTTCTACACATTCGATGATTCAGCCACCGTATCCCACGCTTCTCTGCTAAATTCCAGTTGTTTTTCTCCGCAGTCGTCCTAATTTTTGTCTGTTTTTATCCCTCCTAGTCAAGAGGAATTCCCCAAACTGACGTGAAATAGGGTGGACCCTCAATTGAGCAGGCTGAGAAGAGGCAGGGGGAAGTGATCATCCCCCTGGGGAGTCCCGCCATGACCAATGAGGAAGAACACTTGCAGGACACCAAAAACGGGGCACAATTCATTTTTCTTCAGTCGGGCGGTATAGCTCTCGCTATTGGTTTTTCTATCTGTCACCCAAGAGGCCATTTTGGCTCTCCATACGATGTGAACTGGAATATATCGCACCTCATAGAAGATGCTTCTATTTTATTGTGGCGGCTTTTCAGCGCAGCTAGCTGATATCGTCTAGCCGACAATCACATGAGGAGAAGCATCTCTTTTTCATCAACAAAAACTAGAGACGGGCTTGCGGCTTTTGCTATGATTAGACAGTTCCCATCATAACCGTTATTCTGCACATTGGGGACGGCTACCGTAGCCCTTCACGTTCCTCTAAAAGCGAGCTGTTCATCACATATCGGCATCGGTCCCCCTCCCCGCCCCGATATTTTGCTACTCCCCCTGGTGATCACCAAATGACGAGAAATTTCGTCAGATATGGTCAGTTCTGACGGTCTCCCACGTGCCTTTCATTTGTTCCCTTTTGTGAAAAACCACCGCGCAAACATTTCCCGCATTTTCCGACGGTTGCGCACACGGGTCAGCTGTAGGGTGCTCCCTTCATCAGCGGGCGTTACCCCCTACCAAGCCAAGGTCAGATTTTTCGTCTGGCACTACCATGCACATCGCATACTTGACCATTTAGAGTAGTAAAGGATCCTATCTACCTGTTTATACGGTCTAGAGGGGAGGAAGTGAACGCGTAAGCCGATTGCCTGACAAGAGGTCTATGAGACCAAGGGCATTTCACTCATTGTGCTCCAAATACCTGTAACGGAAGAAAACGTCATGCTGTTCCGAATCCCTCCACCCTTTTGTATAAGCAGCCCCTCCCCTCCTTCCGGTTGTAACTTTTTAGACTCCTTGACCTTAAAGTCCCTCATTCGTCATTCAATGTTCCGAAAACCTGCCCTTCGCAACATGTCAAGGAGGAAGAGATTCTTGATCTCTTTCTCGACCCGTTCCAGGTTTTGGTGTAAGCTCGCCTTCAGCTTATCCACATCTCTCTCTCTCTCTCGCGGCTGTTACTACTACTACCAGGGCGTTCCTGAAATTATTGCCGGTCATTCTCTGCGCCTTTTTTTGAACTGACAGCTGCTGGCTGCTAGCGACTCTCTCCCAGAAGAAACTGTCTGCGCATTCCGACTAAATCGTATGATCAAATCCAACCGGGGCGCATCACATTTCGAAATTCGTATAAATGAGAATTTCCGCTAGCCACACCTTTTCCGCACATGGTGGTCGTAAAATGCACCCTTCCTCACGCGCTTTGCATCATCTTCATCTATCGGTCCAGCTTCCTCTTTCCCTTGCTTTCTTCCTGCAGACGGCAGCAGCTGATTTGTGACCTGCCGATAGTCCAGAGCTTTTTCCATTTTCCCGAAAGATGTTACATCATAGCCACTGAACTAATTACCCACCCGACCGCCCACAAAGAGTATTTCTATTCGTTACTTGTGCAAATGGGGCTACATGTCTAGAATGTCAATTTAGTCTCATCAAAGCAATTCCGACCTTCTTGTCCCCCTAGTCAATGCCTGGTCAGTTCGTCCTTGCAGTGACCAATAACGAAGACTATCAGACGTTTCCTTGAGACTTTTTGTCTTCCCCAGTCTGACCCTCCCGCATCGAAACAGTATCACCCTCTCCCTTCTCCGCCCCTCCTCTCTTCCCCTATAAACAACAGAGATCTTTTTATTTTTCGCCTACATCAATGTTTTTGGTCAACGGTTTCCTTGTTATTGTACCCCAGTCGCTGTCAGGGAAAGCGAAGTGACCCTGGTCTGTTTTTTAGCCCAGGCCATGCTTCGCTTTCCTAAATCACATTAATCGATGTATCTCTATCTCTGTGCCTTTATTTAGACACTTTACTCAACTCTATTTTCAGGTGTAAGTGAATGAAGCTCAGCAATAATGAGCATCCGTAGTATTCGGGATTTTATTCGTCGTACGGACAGAAATGCTGCCCCGGAGGAGATCGGCATTGGAAGCACTCGTGTCCTTCAAGACTTTGCCCCTCCTGAACCGAAGCAATTAACTCCCGAAGAGGAGAAAAGACAGCCGCACAAGGTCTTCATCTACAGCAAGAAACGGTAGGCTCTCTAACGGGTTCCTTTTATTCACTCCTTTCTTTCCAGTGTCTGGCTAGAGAAAATATTAGTGCCTTCTCTGTTCGATGTACCTCGTCACAGATTCCCTGATCTGTCCAACTTTGATAGAAAGGATTTCCCCTTCATTGAGGCAGACACGGCTCATGCTGCCTGGGCTTACCGCTGGGACTTTCAGCCGTGGGCGAAGGAGTACAACGTTACTGAGGTTGGTTGTTCTTTGCTTTACGCGCAAATTACGCACTTGTGACGCACTTTCTGCGACAAGTGAGGATCGTTCGCCACTCTGATCCTCTTGTTGCAAAAAAAATCGTTGAGCATATTTATTTTTCGAATTTGCAGGTCTGCATATGGGAATTGGCACAATTTTTGGATGAGGATCAGCCGCCTTCATCCTGGGGAACAACCCGCGAGCAAGTTCGACCTGCACTACAGTATCTCGGCCAGGTGAGCCACTGCTTCTATTTCCTTTTGGGTGCCCATAGGCGCCAGACAGGAGCCACTCCAACTAGACAGACGAGTTGCGATAAGCCTGGTTTACGGGACGCCGAGTTCTCCTTGTCTTTTGAGCTTTGTAGTAATATCATCTTGCAGTTGACACCCCCGAACAGCGAAGACCAGAAACAGAAGCCGATTGAAGACAAGAGGTCGAGAGAGATGGTAGCCTACGAAGCTCGATGTGCCATGTTGAAGAGAAAGCCGATGGAACAGCCGCCGTTACTGGACACGCCGAACATGGATCTCATGAGGGAATTGTCCGGAGGCCGGCTGGAGCGATTAATCGGACGTCTGGCTGCCTTGCCGTACCATTCTCTTGTTCTGATCGACCACATCAGCTATGTTAGAAGGCCGACGATCATCCTCTTCTACTTCATACGCCTAATGAAAGGCAAAGTTCGGAATCTTCGTCTCCAGAACATCCAGGCCGAGCAGCCTATCAGTCTTCACGACAACATCGACCTAAGCAACCTCGACTCATTGGCAGTCCTTCAGTCTTCTAAAGACCCTGCTTGGCGTGAGGACAGTATCGTCTCAATTATGGACAAGTGGCTCAATACGCCGATAGACGAGAAGCGGAATATCAGTCTCTTCTTCTCCAATGTAAAAGTCAAAGTCTTGGAAATCGTCGAATTTATCATGGTTGACTTTAAACTATCTGTTCCTAATCTACTGTGTTTAGGACTGGCACCAGAGAAAAGTTCCTGAAATGTTTAACAAGATTGTTTTTGATGCTAATGTCTGGTCCGTTTACGATGTTTTGCAATACATGGAGCAAACTAAAAGCTGGGGCGGCTATTATGGCCATCCCTCCGACGACCAATTAGGCTTTGGTAGATATGACGCTTACCGCATCCCGCCTAAAAAGAAGCAGATGGTCTTCGCTCACCGCTATACAGACGCAGTTATCCACTATTCCTACCGAGAAGGGTAAGGGACTCCCAACCACCTGTTCAACCAACATTTTCAGACAATTCGTCTTCCAATGCTTCCCAAGTGTTAAAATTATGAAGCACCGTGTATTGGATGCCCGTACTTGGCGACACCATATCCGTGCTGGCGGCGACCGCTCTGGAGATGGCCCTCCCCTCAGTCGGGACACCGTTGTGATGGTGGTCAAGCCCGTCCCAGAGTTGGATCAAAAGGGTGGATTGATCTCTATGGTCCGATCGTACCTCTTCACTTAATTCATTCATATGTTTCCCCACTCCTCTAAGGTATTTTCATAGCTTTAGGTTCATTTTTTTATTGTACTAAGTACACACTTTCCGGGGTCCCTTGCTCACATACTGTATATTTATTGCACATCTTTGGGGTGTCATAATACCCGAATTGTCTTTTCTTCTCCCCCTACAGGTAGCGCTATTCAACATGTCCCGTGTGACACCAGTTTTATCCGGTCATATCGTATTGTGCCTAGTTAATCTAGCCTTCTCTGACGTTTTCTTTACTCAATCCAAAATGATCTCTAAACAGAGTTAAGATATAATTTATTCGTTGTATTCTGCATATTATTGTAATAATTCAAAATTCATTATTCGAGGAGTATCAAGGGGAATGAAGCATACATATTCTATAACATTGTTTGTTTGTTTGCACTTAAATAATCGCAATAGATTAAAAAAGATCTAAAGGGAGAAATGTAGGAAAGAAAGGATATATATAGACAAGATTATGTTCTGATAAATAATCAGTTTGCTCTGGGAAATAAGAAGCTGTAAAAGGGGGCAGAAACAAACTTGTACTGGGGAACATACACGACCGATATGCACGATTTTGAACGGTCTCGATTCATGTTACGTAATGCGGTCTCGACTGCTATACCGGCCATAGCTCGGTCATTTGTGGACCATTTTCAAAAATTCAAACCCCAACTTTTTCACGAGGCCAAACCGATTCCAACTAAGTTTCAGTTCAATAGCAGCTGTAGGAAATGCTCTAAGAGTCAAACGATGCAAAAAATTTCAAAAAAGATCCGCTGTTTTGGCATGTCATGTATGCTGGGAAAAGAACGAAACAATAGGAATAAACAGGGAAGAGGGGGGATAGGATATGGGGATTAGCCGGGTGAGCAATCCTGTCGGTGAGAAAGGCACAAAGGGGACAAGTATTCACTAACCGGTCATTAGATAAGAGATAGGGGAAGGCAACGGGGTAACTGAGAGGTAAAACAGAAAAATCAAGGCATGAGGAGGGGAACAAGAAACCCACACAGAGTTTCAGAGATTCTCAGCCATGCAGAAGAGACAGTAACGGACCCCACCTTCCTCCTCCATGAAGTTGTTACAGTTCTCGCAGCGGGCCTGGAACAAACCATTATGGCAGAAACGAATAGAATCCCACCTTTCCTTTCCTAGTTTCGTATAGATAATAAGTTGGAACTGGCACGCGTCGCTTGGGCTCATATTTTGGCTTGTAATCCTTATCCTCCGGTTCAATCTTCTTCTTTCTACCCCTTTTCGCAGGAATATACGCTTGGACATCCGGTTCGATCAACTCTTCTTTAACTGTGACTCCGTTACCTTCTGGTAGGAGCAACTCTTCTTTGATTCTCTTTCCGTCATAGGTCGGGTCGAAGACTTCCTTTTTAATTTGAGCCTCATCGTTTTCCGGGGTAGGTGCTTTCCGCCAAGGGTTTCTTCTCCTTCTATTAAAAACTGTTCCCATGTTGGTTGAACTCCCGGCTATTTCTGGATAAAACTCTTCTCGATGCTGAATTCTTCCCCTCTTGGAGGTTGTTGCCATGGATTTGATCTCATCGTCGTCCGGAGGGGGCACCGTTCGAAGTGGATATCTTATCTTGGGTGCCGGTCTAATACTGATTTTATCCTCATCGGTTTCTGATTGAGGCACTTCTTGACGCGGGATTCTTCCCTTCTTGGAGGTTGTTGCCATGAGTTTGATTTCATCATCGTCCGAAAGAGGCGCGGATCGAAGTGGAAACCTTCTCTTGGGTGCCGTTTCAATGCTGATTTCCCTCTCCTCGGCTTCCATGGGAGGCGGCTCTGTATGATCATCGGCTTCCAGAGGAGAGAGCTCTGGATGATCATCGGCTTCCAGAGGAGACAGCTCCGGGTGATCATCGGCTTCCATGGGAGGCGGCTCTGGATAGCTCGTCGGGCTGCATACGGTCTCCACGTCGATTTCAACATCGGAAAGGTCTTCACCTTCTTCATCGTAGAAAGTAGCATCGTTCTTTATATTCTAAAATATAGGAATTATTCACATTCAGTTGATAATCTAACAAATGCCCCCTTCCTCTGCCCCCGCTTGCTGGCATACGCTGGCTATTGCGCTGCCCCGATGTTGCGCACAGGTGTTACGACCACCCGGATAATGTCACCGCTACTTTGTTCGAATTCACCCTTGAGACTATCGCTATTCTTTTCAGAAAAGTGCACTGGCATCTAATATTCTTTTATAGCCTGATAACTGTAGCTCTGGGCTGCCGCAACGGAATGGTGTAAAGACCTACCTCAAGGAGCTGATGCAGCAATTCGTCACACTCCAAAAATCTCTCGAGCGGTTCCCAGGATCTCTGAAATACATAGCCTGTATAAGGGAATCACACGTTGTTCATATTATATGTGAAAAGCATACCTTTTTGGTGCAAGCAGCTCCCAACTGAGTAATGCCGGGTCGTTTAAAGGTTTTAAAAAAGAATTCGTAGATTAGAGCCTCCAACCTGTAGCCTAAAAGAATAATTGTATAAATCCTACCCTAATAATGGGCAGATGTCTGTGTGTCTGTCTGTATGACCTGTCGTCTGTACGGATTGACCGGTCAAATGAGAGAGAAGCAGAAAGTTCGACCGTCTGACTTTATCCGACTGTCAAAGCTTATTCGACCAGAAAATTACTAAAACGGCTCTTTGGGAAGGGGGAGCCGACGCTGTCGACTGTTTTTTTTGTTCACCCCAGCGCCGTCGAAGACGGCCGGAGGCATACTTGTAGTTTAAAAATACTTACTTGGAAGATTCCCGTTACTGAGGCGGTATTTCTTCCTGACGATTTCCTCGTCCATTGTGTAAACCTGCGTAACTATTTCTAGTTTCTCTATTGCCCCAGAAGCATCTGAAATCAGAAGGACAGTTATAAAAATATAATAAAATAGCTCACTTGAAATACGCACAAGATCCATAAGCTTTGTGACCTTGTCTTTTTCCTCGTTCATTGGATCCATGCCCTTGCCTGAGGCATCACCCTGAAATTAATCGCCCTGTTGAAGATACAATAAAAAAGTGAGATAGAGATGATCACAGTAAGCAAGATCAGCGAAAAAAATCAATGAATACGAATGAAGAGTGCAGGAAAACGCCCCTTGAATGGATCGTCATGGATGTGTAATGTGGGAAAGGCGACGACGGTCAGACGGTGAGCAGGCGGCGAGTGAGCCAGGCCAGATCAGATAGTGCACTCTGTTTGGACTACTATTCCAGCACATCTGGACAGTCGACCTTTTACCCATCCGCCAGTCTGAGAGATGTCATGTTAGCCGACTTAATCATAAAGCCATAAAACACCGCAAGTTGCAAAAGCGGAAGGAATTACTGGGCAAACAGCCACCGACAGAATCACTGACCGGAGAAGTTTCAAACTCTTGTGAAATCAGAGTGATGCCGCTAAAATGGTAAACACGAGTTCGAGAAGAATTTCAACCGTCTTGTTTTCGACGGGGTACGGTAGCCGCGGCGGCGAGAGAGACCACCCCGCCTACTTGCCCTGGGGGACGTAAAAATAACATCACCGATAAAAAAAGGGGATAAATGATATGCTCATGCTCTTTTGAGAGGAAATCGATGGGCTATAGGAGAAATTGCGGACTGTGGCTTCTATTCCCAAGCGAATGACAATGAGTTGGGCAGAGCAGCGGATTCCCACGGGTGACGACCAATCCATTTTTGTGGAAAAAGCAGCCACGTGTATAAACAACGATACCACGCTTCTTTTCGGGTCACCTCAGATTGTATCCTTATCTCGGGATCCTCTTTCCCTCCAGCATTTAAATCTGTTCAATCGAACCACCCCAAAACAGTTGGCGGTTTCCTTTTAAGTGCACGGACACTTGTTTATTGCATTATTTTACATGATAATAGACTCTAGGGTGTATACAGCTTGAAATAGCATTTAGAAATAGAATATTAGAATCAAATTAGTGGCACCGGGAGGTTTCAACTCGGCAGAAGTAGGGCGGTTACTTCTTGGCGACTATTCCCTGAAAACTATTCTTTAAAAACGCTGCTTATTAGGAGGATTGGGTCCTGATTGCTATATGTCGCCTTTTTTTTAAATAGCATGAAAAATGCCCACCTTCTTCTTCACATCATTGTCGTTATTCCTCTTAATGAAGCGTCCAAAGGCGTCCCGGAGAACATGATATGGCATGTGCTAAAACAGTTGAATATTGCTGCAACTGAATACTAACCTTCGTGGGACTCTTTTCAGCGGTGGCCTTCTTGTCATGCGTCTTAGAGCAGCATGGAACATCCTAAACTTAGTTTAAATTCCACTTTTAACGTAGCACGAAGACTGTCACGGCTCGAAGGCTCATTAACCTTACTGCCACTCCAGGAAAAATCGATCTACCGCGCATTTTATTGGATAATATGCCCTTTTTGCTATCGTATCACACAGTAAAACAATGGGGAACGCACGGAAAACGCATTCATATCCGTTGTTTGCGCTGGCAGTACGACATGTAGTCTCTTTTAAAGTAAGCTCACTTGAGGGGCATGGTACTGGACAGCAGCTGCCGCTTGGATCGGAGCGATAGGAGCCGGAGGAACCTGGATCGGAGCGGCGGGGACCGGGGGAACGGGGACCTAAAAGTTTAAAAGGGTACTTTTGTTAACTTACATTGATCCTAATAGGGAATCGCGGGCAGCGGAGATCCCAAAGGTCGTCCAACCTCTGAAATGGTGCTGATGACATGGTATTAAGTGGCAACACTCACATTGTCGTTCACCCCGTACTTCTGGTAGATATGACGAATCACCATAGACATGATGCACCTGAAAATATGAATCCAGACCTTTTCTTTTGCACTTAACGCGTAAACACCTTCAGGGGGCAATAACAATAAACATAATCTTACAAGGGAACCTTTTCACCTTAGATTGGACTCGTGAGACGAGACCTAGTGCATTCGAACTATCCCAGGCACCGGGTTCTGTTTTCCCAAAATGACTCACGTTACGGTGTAGCACGCCAATTCCGTTTTACATGTTAAATTTGTCAAAACTGGTTTTCGTCCTTGTATCCTTGGAATTGCAGTAGATACTATGTGAAGCAGTGGCCGAGTGGATAGTGCACTCGTTTTCAAGATTTTTGCGTTTTTTCTGGCCGAGTTCGAGTCCCTGTTGGAGCAATCGTTTTTTGCTTCTATATTTTCATGAGAAAAACGATTTTTGATGGATAATAGTTGTCAACTGATACCCATGGTGAGTTTGCAGTCCTATTCAAGGATCACGAAGTGGTTAGCATTTCATCTCGGGCATCTCTTCTTCAATATGGGTCGTTTTGGATTCAAAAAAAAAGAGGAACAGAAATGCAAGTTGAACAATGAAGACAAACCATGCTTATTATCTTAATTAGGTAGGCTAATTGATAGGAACGACAATAGCAAGTCAGAGACACAGTTCCCCTGTGCGTAAAAGATGATTTTTCTCATCGTTATGATATGTGTGCGTTCTTTTTCGCTTGGAACCCGTCTAGCGTGGCCCTTTGCCAAGTCTGTTCCAAACTAAAAATCACACCAAAGCCAATAGGCTCTAGGGCATTTGTGGTGCTTGAAATGGAGTGCCAAAGCAATTAAACTCACCCTGTTGACAACTATTATCCATCAAAAATCGTTTTTCTCGTGAAAATATAGAAGCAAAAGACGATTGCTCTAACAGGGACTCGAACTCGGCCAGAAAAAACGCAAAAATCTTGAAAACGAGTGCACTATCCACTCGGCCACTGCTTCACATAGTATCTACTGCAATTCCAAGGATACAAGGACGAAAAGCAGTTTCGACAAATTTAACATGTAAAACTGAATTGGCGTGCTACACCGTAACGTGAGTCATTTTGGGAAAACAAAACCCGGTGCCTGGGATAGTTTTTGACGCTCTTTCGAATGCACTAGGTCTCGTCTCACGAGTCCAACCTAAGGTGAAAAGGTTCCCTTGTTAGTTTTTGGTGAGGGAGGCCAGCCCAGAAAACGATAACACACGCGCTTGAACCATCTAGACGAAACTGACTGCAATGACCAAATCAATACGTGAGAAATAGGGGAAGGGCCCTCGATCGACGCGTTTTGAATCACCATGGCGCGCATATCCTCCCTCCCCGTCTACCACCGAAGCTCCCCTTCCCTGACACGAAACATCTAATCATCATCTATCGGCATTCACACAGTCAGCTGGTAACATGACGCCTATCTGTCGGTCAACAGTCCATCTAAGAAGCCGCGGCTTCCGGCGATTAACACTCGGTCACTGTTTGAGGCCGAATGGCGGTAATCTGCCAATAGCTGTGTTCCGACCCGCCAAGAAGATGGTATCACTGGAGAACTCGGATCTCACTGTTTGCTTGAAATAATACGCTTGACAGAAAAATTAAAACGGGTCGAGGTATCTCGTGAAATGGATGCGTGTTTAAAAAAATATGGCTTCGACTCAGACAGATGATAGCCGGAAGGACTATACAATTCCCACGCATCCGTTGGCAACTGACACGGTTTAATACAAAAAAAGAGTCGTTTTTTTCCACCCATAAACGAACCCGGAGGCTCACATGACTGTAAACTGTTCCTTCGCGGGAGTTCTTCTGTTTGAATCACCTATTGTAGACAGTTTCAAACCGCCAGACGGCATCCCTCTGCCACCTTCTCGGTCCAACGCTATTCGGTGACCTCAACGGCCGCCAAACACGATGGCTCCCAGTCCACCGTATTCTTAATATTGACAGTTTGCACAGAGTATGTTGCTGACTAGCTAATCGTCCGATCAAATATGCTTATTTCCTTCTTAACAGAACTGAATATGTTAAAAATTATGGAAAAGCACAAGGTTTTCTTCCATTGCTAGCTGGTTCTAGGTAGTTCTTTCGCTGCCACTTATGGACTGAAGATCCCGGCGCGGTCACAATTGGAGCCGGTGCCCTTATTGGTACCAGCTGGCCTCAGAATACATTGGAAGAAGGACTGATTTTGTACTTTCTTCCGCCAAGCAACTATCGATTGTTCTCAGTACTACGCCGTTGGATTCCGCCTACAACATAAAAAGGAACAATCCTATAACTCTAGAAAGAACAGGCGGAACAGAAAATTACGTCTATTTCACTGTAGAACTTCTTTTTGCTGTGCAGGTTTTGTGCTTGCATAAAAACGGAAACTGAATCTGTAAGCGGTGAAAACTGCTCCTCAAGTCGCATATGCCTTGCTTTACAGGGTCCCGGAACTTGGGAGCCCGGTAAAGAATCCCCCGGGCATCTAAGGTCAGGGAGCTTGCTTTACAACTACTTCAAAAACAAAACTAGCCTTGTAATTTTCCTCGCGATCTTCGTTGTTCGAAATGGTTTAACGAGTTGCCGACTTCAAGACGCGAACTAAAGCGAAGCGAGAACATCCTCGGATATTGATCCTGAAAGCATTTGCCGTCCAGAACATTGCTCAATTGTCTTTCAATTATCACCATAATGATAATCCAGATTCTCTTTGAGCTAACAGCGGCCGAAGACAATAGGGCGGAGTCAAAGGCGGAAGACGCGCAGCTTGATCCGTCGGTCACACAGCGGTCAGTCGAGCATGAACTACTGGCAGCACCCGCAGAGCAGTTCTCCCTGTGCCTCGGCCTTTCTCTACCAGACACCTTGGGTAGGCCAAGCGGGAGACAAGAACCAGCTCGGAGGATGGTTCGTCAACGGTCGTCCGCTGCCTACTCCCATGAGGCAACTTATCGTCGACATGGCACAGGTATGCTCTTCAAGGGATTTCGCGATATATAGATTCAGAGCGGTGTTCGACCTTGTGACATCTCCAGAAGATTGAAGATCAGCCATGGATGTGTCAGCAAGATTCTAGCCAGGTGTGTTTGAAAGGAGGAGGTGATACAGTACTTTAGATACTCAGAGAACGGAACCATTTTACCTGGAGCCATTGGCGGCAGTAAACCACGAGTAACCACCCCGAAGGTAGCTGTTTTTAGATTCTCTAGTAGCATAGAGCACATTTAGGTGGTGGACTACATCCGACAATTGAAGCAGGTTGATCCTGGACTATTCGCCTGGGAGATTCGAGATCGCCTAGTACACGACGGAATCTGTGATCGGAACAATGTTCCATCTGTCAGCAGTATAAGTCGGATCCTTCGGAACAAGTCTGAACAGTCTTCGCGTAAGTTTAAGACTCTCGAAGTGGTTCTTAATTGTTGTCAACTCCCAATCTCAGATCACTGTATTTTTACATAACAATATTCTTTAGCAACCTACGGTTCTTACACCAAGTGGGCCCAGAACTCTTTTCTACCTCCTGGACTCCCTATTCCTCCACCTATCAACATGGGTAATAGTTTCTGACAAACAATATATCTTTAAAATACAGATCCATCTTCGCCACTTCTCATCTCTGTTGATCCGACTACACCTGTGTACCCATCCGATGTGTCATTTCATTTCAATTCCGCCCCTCTTCAATAAGAAGCATATCGCACAACCATTCAGTATTACAAGTATGATTAACATTTATGGGTTTCCAAATCATCAAATGACACAAATCATGATCTGATCTACTCTTTTTAAACGTTGTAAACTGCCGTACCTTGAATAAAATTCATTGAACAGCTAGCGTGGTAATTGCGCCCCGTTTGCAAACTTCAAATTGGATACTGTAGTTAATATTGGCTTTCTACAATATAATAGTATTGGGTAATGATGTTTTCGGTTAGTTTCTTATTTATAAGAAGGTTTAGAAAAGATGTTAATCAAATTCCATGCATTTACACCTATATTAGATCTGTAACTTTCCAATTGCATCTAGTGGCGGGTCTGGGTCTCGTCACGATAGTACCATGGGGCAGGCAACCCGCTACCTTCACATGATAATTGCTAGATGTTGAAAATGTGAGTTAATATAGTGGAACAAAAGACGTTTTTCTTATTTCAAACAAGGAAAAGTGTCAGTAGAATGAAAAATATTGCTAAACGCCGGCATTCGGGGATTCCGGAAGGTTTTAATGCAATGGAGTGTCGGTCCTTGATTTTTTGAGCACTTATGCAGAGCGTATTTCAGTCTACAGGCGTTGTCACAATTCATACTATTAAGAAAATAGGTTTCACCAATTTTTAAACCAACGATAAGTGTGCTTCCCGCCTACACCTTCTCTCTAAGTACTCAACTGACCTGAAGACTACAAATCAGACCGTGTTCATTTGATAAATTGCGTTGATTGAAACCAGTGTTTAACAAGAGCATTCCGAGAAGCGATTCATCTGAATTACTGTTCCATACCGCCTCCGTTTCACTCATTGGGGCCAATTCAACCTCCGTAGGATGACTTTTAACTAGTAGTTTGTAGTAAATGGATCATTTTAATCACAGTTAATCACAAGACCTTGCCTACACATTTTGGAACACTATTCCCTTATTCTCAGCTGCTATGGGAAACCCAACGGATCCCCATTTCCTGCTTTTTCCCACCGACGACCTCCGCCCAAGACCTTTGGTCCCCTTTCCCATGAATTCGTTGTTCAACGGCTCTTCTGGCCGGTATTTCATTGGCTAATATATGAACATCGTAGGGCTTCTTGTTGTCTGGCCCTTATTTGAATTTTGTGTTTTTGACCTAATCTCCTGGCCAGACTAAGGTCGTACGGCTTCTCTGGTTTCCAATTCTGCAGCTAGGCATAGTTATTAGACTATTTCATATTCAATCCGCCATGAATGACAAACCAGCTCAATGTGGGTAATCAGGAAGGCCTGTTGGCACGTATAGTTAGAGTCATCATGTCTTAGACACTATACAATTCTCGCTGTCATTTTAAACCTCCTCGTCATATTTCACCCATTCCGAGAAGAACCTTTGTAAATAAGATGCTTCCCACTGTGACGAACTTTGAATAGCCTGGTCCTTACTCAATTTAGTCGCTTCTTTTAACCCGATGTTTGTGAACCTTTTTGGACCTGGGGTTAGTATAGCTCGTCTGCTTTGCTTTAAACTTCTTTTGGTAGATCAACCAGGTCTTTAGCTCTCCCATAGTCAAAATCCCCTGTTCTTTCTTTCTTCCTCTTTAGCAGACGCCTTCTATTGCAAATTCTACCGTCATTCGACGTGTTAACTTCCCGCAATCTTACGAATATATCAGTTGATTATTTTTAGTCAAGCTGCACCTTGTGCAATTAATTTTTTAGTTCTCTTTTGTGAGATTTCTCTCACATCAACATCATCAGAGGGGCGGAGACGTTTTCCTTCAGCTCCTCCCTCTCATAAATCCTCCATTCTCAGCAGATCTTTCTCTCCTGATAATCCGCCTTATCCAGCAACCGTTCACAATGGGCCTCCTTCGATACCTTGCAGTTGTTATCCTTGCTATGGTTGTCGTCTCATTTGCTAGACTTGGACAGGTACCGCGGTATTTGTATGTACAGGTAGCGAACATCTTTAGGACTCATATGAGATGAGACCTCTTCCTTTCGGAAGAGATGAAAATCGTGAATTCTTCTTGCCTTTTTACATGCACAAGGTGAGGAAATTCTGCTAAATTTGAAGAATTGAAGAATTAGAACGAGAATCAAATTACTCCATTGTTTATAACTGTTTTCATTTCAGAAGTCATTCTCCGAGAAGATGAGATCCGTGAAGGGACGAGTGGCAAACAACATGCTGCGGGATACTCTCTTTGGTTGATGGAAAAGATCCTAATAAATCATGGTTGTTGTAATTGGGGTTCCTCATTTGTTCGAGGAAAAGGTGTCGACTGGTGGGAGTCATACTGGGAGGCTAATTCCACTCCCTCTTCGTGGAAAGGCGTTTCACATCCTGGATCAAGTAAAACACTCTACACACTCGAGAACACAGAATGATTACAACCATTACATAGTATTGCGCGCTTCCGAAATATGGGAGAGTTCCCTTCACCCCCGGCGGAGATCCGAGGGAAGTAGCCTTATACAAGACGAACAACAGGAAGTGTAACAGGGAAGCTCTAATGTGAGACTATGAGCTTCTGAAGGACGGGGGAACTTACAATATCTAGCCAAAGTCTGTTTTCAAAGATTCAGGACACGTATACTCAACTGCGCCGTCTCTCCGGTGTTTGTTCAATCGATTTCAGGCTCCGGTGGGCTTCCGGAATCCAAATGTTAACGTTTTCCGCTCTTTGTATTCCATTTATTCTTTTCAATAAAGCACAGCTTTAGTTTGTATCTTGTCCCGAAGTCGTTCCCCTTCTTTCCTATAGAATTCACCTGTTTTTAATACGAAAACAAAATGCTTTGTTCCTTATACGAATAGAGTCTTGAACAGTGGTGAAAAATATTTTCAGTAGTGCAATGTCAGCTAGAACAAATGGGGAATTGCTTAGAGTACCATCTATCCGTTTGGCACGTCCTCTGGAGCTGGATACTAGCCATCTTGTAGATGATTTCAACAAAGGATCATTCATGGTTTGTGATAAACTTTACTTTTCGAATAACCGAAATGATATCACCTGGTCTACAAAGAACTTCTCATGCAGATTAGAATATCAAAACGGGGCCACGTGATAAAAAGGGGATTTTCTTGTCAGGTTGACTTTATTTATTAGACTATGGGAAGGGTAATCTTCTTAAATTTGATGTGTCTATAAATGACCTGTGCTTGAGCAGAAAATGATGAGTAAAGGGGGATGGGGAAAAAGTGACGAGGAAACTGTTGAATTGATCAGTCTTCCTTGTATGGCGAGTGAGTCAGAGCTTATCACTCGGCATGCACGCATCTAGCAGTCATCTCGCTCCTCCGAGCAGTGCTGTATCGGTACAATTACCTTTATATACAACTTTAACCTTATTTCAACATTTTAGGAACACTCACCAGGACTTAGCACTAAACTCAAGACTCCTAAGAGGCATTATTCCCAAGATGACCCCCTCGAACGGATGGCGACGCCGATGTTTGACAAGGTAACAGTTTCCGCTATATTTTCCATTTTTTTTCTTTTCAGTATGAAGTCAGGCAGAGAAAGACAGGACCCTCATCCGCTGCTACAGTTCTGGCCATGTCAGGCCTTTTCGTTGTCGGCCTTATGTTAATGGCCAGCGGAATTATCGTATTGATATTGGTACGTTTTGATACACATCCCCCGAACGCATATCCATTTGATCCAGAAAGGGGACCTCTGGTCACCTGACTGACCCAGAGGATTGTGTCGCCGACAGATATTCGGCAGCGATAACCGCTTGATTATTTATGCAGAGGGCGAGAAGTCAAGGCGGTCGAAAGGAAAACACTACTTTCGGTTATGGATGTGTGCCGCTGTGGAGATTAGAGAATACAGGCCAAAACAAAACTAAGGTGCCTTCCTCTACCGGGTGGTATATAGGTGCGAAGAATTGCTTCGATGCTTCTATGAAACGCTGGACTTTTTTCGTCCCGCAAAGATTATTTATGACAGTGAACAGACGAACGCTCCGGAAGTATTGCAACGGTCCCCTTCATCCATCACCGCAGGATTCTTTAGCTTTTTAGCAATCCATCACATGTTTCTCGGCTCTTCTAGCAAGTGTCACATTAAATTGACCCATGTCTAGCAAAAAATGGAGATTCAGTCCGATCTCTCTGGGTCACTTTGGAGTTTCTGCGCTTTCTCCCCTAAAGCCGCAAAACGATTTAATATTGACAGTTTTCTCCCCCTTCAATTTCAAAAACCGCAATGGAGTTGATTGGAGAAAGTCGCCGCCACAGACTTTTCATCAAGGTTTTACGACTTCTTTTCCTTTTCTCGCCGTAGAAAAAAAGAACGGCTCTATTTCATCGTAGAGGCGACTGAACAGAGAGTGAAGGGACGAGACCGAGAAGAGAGATAGATCCGTCTTTTCTTTTACGGGTCGAGACCCTAATCTCACGAAGATCCACACGGATAACTGGCAGGTGGGGCAGGTGTTTGGGGCTTGCCTAAGCCAGGTACCAGAAACTTCTACCCGCACGCGTAGGAATATCCCCTTCTTATGGGCCTTTGTTTCGTTATCAAAGATTTGCCGGCAGATAACAGGTTCCAGATCTCGTGCAGGCGCACTCCCTTGATCAGGGCTGCCGTATGCATAAACGACTTAATATGACACACTATGCAAGATAAATAATAAAGCTCTCAGCTTAAAATGAACCAAAAAAAGGATAAAAATCTTTCAGGAGACAGAAACAGCCTTCGTCATCACTGGATGCCTCTTCCTCGGGCTCGGATTTGCCATGCTCTTGGTCTGCGCAATTCTACAGAGGAAGAACGTCGTCAAATTTGTGTTGGACCTCAACAGAGACCTTTATTTTTTAAACATGAACAAGAGCTACATGTGGAGACTTATGTTTGAGATGAGGTCGGAACTTCCCCTCTCCCATGATTAACTCCCCTCTTATTGCCCAAGTATCCTCTTGTACTGGTACCCATATTCACTTCCGATATGTATTAAATCATTTCTCCATAATTCTTCCGTTCTTTGTGTCCATTTGGGTTGTCAGAAATGACAAATGAAAGATGATCCTGCACGGTAATTTTGAAGTCGAGCGTAAGAGACAACGGGTTCTTGTGTGAATTGTCTGGATTCTTCAATTGGGTTATTGAAATGCAAGATCAATGAATCGAGGACGGATGCTTGTTTTAAAACAATGCTAGATTAAAACAGCCATCTACAGAAAATAGTGTATTAGAGAATGCCAACAAGGGGGATCCCAGTTTGCTCTACAGGAAATCTCTAGGTTCAGAAGTTCTGCCAAGAGCCTAAACACTAAAGGTAGCCCGCGGTTATTATTAAAACTTCCTACAGGGTCACTCCAAAATATCATAGCATGTCTCCAGTTCGTCTGACAGCCACCGAGCGGTCTTTGTCCATCTCAGGAGCTCTCCTTCTCTCCCGTACGATATGCGGGCGACCTTTATCCATGTTGCAAGGGCGTTTCTGATCCAGGATGATAGTGCGCGGACAATCGGGGTGCCTGTATAAAAGGCGGGCAACGGAGCGCAAAGCCGCAGTTCGCCAGGATGGAGGACGGTAGGCTAAAAGCCTACAAATTTGTTGCCTATGCGGCCGTTTCTTTCTCCGTGGTCGCGGTCCTTTCTGTTGTCCTTACCCTCCCCATGGTTTACAACTATGTGAGCCATGTCCGCCGGCAGATGCAACACGAGATCTCCTTCTGCAAGGTCAGTCCTTTTAATTCCTCATCCTTTCTATTGTTTATTTCTTCATCTATTCTATTTCTTCAGGGATCTGCTAAGGACATCTTTGCTGAGGTTAACTACATGAAATCCCAGACTTCCATCCCCCGCAACCGTACAGCTCGTCAGGCATACGGAGGACCCGAAGTTAACCCAGCTCCCAACCTCCAGTGCGATGGTTGCTGCCTTCCTGGACCCCCCGGACCAGCTGGTACGTCGAAGCCATTTTAAAGAAAAGTTTCGGCGATGTTTTGGCAATCCTCCCGCGAGATCACCCAAATTTTCACGCGCCCCATACACTTCCTATGAAATTATATTATTTCAGGAGCCCCTGGAAAGCCCGGAAAGCCCGGTCACCCTGGAGCCCCTGGAACTCCCGGAACCCCTGGAAAGCCCCCAGTTGCTCCTTGTGAGCCTGTAAGTTGATCGCGCATCTCGTCGATGACCCTACTGTTTTAGACCACTCCACCTCCATGCAAACCTTGCCCACAGGGACCTCCCGGCCCACCTGGACCACCTGGAGCCCCTGGAGACCCGGGAGAGGCCGGTAAGTATATTTAAGACTTACGGAAATTAATGAATTCCTTCGTAGGAACCCCTGGAAGACCTGGATCTGATGCCGCCCCTGGAAGCGCTGGACCACGAGGACCCCCTGGACCAGCCGGAGAGGCCGGAGTTCCTGGACCTCCTGGAGAGCCTGGAAGCCCTGGTTAGTTTGATGTCAAAAAGGGAGAAAATGCTCGCGCCCCACTACAGTATGCCGATTTTACAAAACCGAAGTTCGGCTCTCCCCGGCCTTTCTCGAGCGCAATAATATCTTGGCCCCCCTTGAAGCCCTTTTAAACCATTTTTACCCGTTCTTAATCTACCTTTTCAGCCGTCTCTGAACCACTCACACCTGGTAGTCCCGGAGAGGCTGGTGACGCCGGTAAGTTCATTCTTTAACAGTTAAAAGTCGAATTAATCGACTGGAGCCAAACACCACTGTTACTTAGCAGTGATGAACAAACAAACAAACATACATATTTTAATAAACAATTTAAGGACCACCTGGACCACCCGGACCTCCTGGAGCCCCTGGAAACGACGGACCCCCAGGACCCGCTGGACCTAAGGGTATGTCCCCGTAGATGGTCCCCTTTAAAAGAACATTTTACAGGAGCTCCTGGACCTGACGGACCCCCTGGTTTGGACGGACAGCCCGGACCTGCTGGAGCCCCAGGACCTGCCGGATCTGCTGGAGAACGTGGAATTTGTCCTAAGTATTGCGCCATCGACGGAGGAGTGTTCTTCGAAGACGGAACCAGGCGATAAACGATTTGCGACATTCCGCACTGATCCCACCCTTAGCAATTACCTCGATTCGATCCTAATTTATTGTTCCCTAAATAATAAATTATTTGCATTTACCGATTTTCAAGTTTTTCATTTGATCAGAAATCTAAAAAAGCCTTCGAGAATGGTCGTGCGACAGCAATCGTAAACGCTGTCCCGCCGTCCCGCCGATAAACGTAAGAAAGGGAATTTGCGACCAGAATGAATGTCGGATCGGATCTCGAGGTAACCCTCTCGCGTTCCCCCTCCAGACATAGTTCAGTTTTCCAGTGGGTGTCACGTCGGAACCACTAAAAAGGTCACTTACGACAAGGAACGGGATCAGTTGAAAAAGGATGTTTCCTATGAGGCTTCTTAGTCGAAAACGAAGTCGTTTGACTTATTCGCAAACTTCAAATTATTGAAAATATGATTTTATAGAAGTTGGCACCCCCATCCAGGCCTTTGAAAAAAGCAGGCACTGTACAGGTTAAAAATGTTCCCATTGTTGGTCACAACTGATGACTTATGGTTATGAGATGACTACCTAGATGACCTGTCGTGTTCACCCTTTTAAACAGAGGGGCACCACCGGCAGCCCGCCTTTTTCCTGCTACGCTTCAAGTTAACTTTCTACACAAGCCATCTTATTTCTTGATTGCTATGACGGTTGTTAATTTGACAAACATTCACTGAGAAGCTCCCCATGTTGATTTGCATAACTCAGAAACCGTTTTAAACCTTGCACGCCAATCTCCACGTTAATCCTGATCGTATGACCAGATCTTCTTCTCGAACAAACCGTTGAACCCATATGGTAACGTGCTTGACCCCATAACCTTTTGAATTGTCTTTCTAGCGCCTTGCCATCTCAGGTTGTTGTGGACGAGCCTGGGAAAAAGTTAGAAAACAGATTCCGGAACAGAATCCCCTTCTGCCTCTTTTTTTTGACGTCTTGTTTCAGAAATTACCGGACTTCCCCAAATTCTTCGCTTCCTTATCTTTTGCTCACTGTTATGAATACGGCAACCACGTATACAACAACACAAT
This sequence comes from Oscheius dolichura, assembly GCA_932521035.1. Lineage (NCBI taxonomy): Eukaryota > Metazoa > Nematoda > Chromadorea > Rhabditida > Rhabditidae > Oscheius > Oscheius dolichura. The sequence goes on along the minus strand of OW051497.1, from coordinate 11,390,437 downwards.
TAATTTGAAATTTCAGGGAATGTCTCAAGGCCCATGACGAATGGTTTGTCTAAGTCATCCGGAGGACAAACGACGACTGCTGGACGCCTTTGAATTGGATGTGAACGGCTCGCCGATTGTCATTGTGCCATGTCCAGAAAGCAAGCATCCTTTTAATGTAGAAGAAGCCAACGCGACGAAGATCATCTGCGCCTGGCTGATGGGGAAAGGATTTCTGAACAAAGAAATAGGAATCATCTGCTATTTTCGTGAACAAGAGGGGATTCTGGAGCAATACGCCAGAGAGACTGAAATTCCTCTCTACACAGTTGAAGAAGTTGCGAGAGCTTCATTCGAGGTCAGCATTATCCTTCCTACAAAGAAGCCCCTCAATACTGACCCCATCATCAACGAAAGACGTCGTCTGTATACAGCTCTGACTCGTTCCAACCATGGAGTATTCATACTAACTGATACCGAAGTTCTCGAGGGAAACAATGCTGAGTACGGACATAAACTCATTTATGACAAGATGAAAAAAACAAATATGGCCTACCCGCTATCATACTTCCTGCCGGAAAACCAACAGGGGTATGTCGCAGCTAACAACGCAATCTATAGACACCGTTTCAGAGAACACCAAGGAAACGCTGAATCACAGTAATTCCCCTGCTACCTGCATCGCTACCGTTACCGAGCTACTAAATTTTGATCAAAATAGCAACCAACAATTATTTCTCGTTTAAACAAAGCGTAGTTTTGTAGCAGTCACCTATAATCTGAAGGAGTTGAAGACATTCACTGGTGTCGTCTCTTGTTCTTCGTTGACTGGTCATCTGTCCAATTTTGTACTCATTGCATAACTTCGAAGTCGTTAGAAAATGGGCGCGCCAATATCTCATCCATATGACTTGTGTTGTCCGCTTGATCGGACCCTGTTTTCGCTTAATCTTTCGAAACCATGTGGTGACGTGATTGGCACCAGCAACTTTCGTACTTTCCAGCTCTTGCGCCCTGTGTACAAGACGGATCCGCTCAACTTCGAAAACAGCCAAAAAGGAATCTCTTGTTGTTTTGCTTTTCTGCCGTCCTTCCTTCGATATTGCTCGGATTTGCACAAGTTCCTCTTCTATTTTAAATGGACAGCGCCCCATCTTTCTTCTTATGATGGTTTTTTTACACATGCTTAACCCCGAAAACTTTTGAAGTTTCCTTCTGGTTCGCCTGTCTCAACGCGCGCGAGAGAGGGAAGAAGACTGATCAATAAATAAGTCCTCCTAAATCTCTGACAGGTCTCATGTACAAGAGTTATGCTATTCCACAAAGCTGATTAGTGTTTTGGGCCCTTTGCCATAGTTTCACAAGTTTTAAACGGGATTTTCCTCCTTCTTTGACCCCAAAATCTGTCCCCTCTATGAATGCTCCTCACGACTAGGAAATGGACCGAACGTAAGAGGATCAAAGTATTCCTAGACCCAATGACTGTAATTTAGATGTTTTTGTTGTCATTCCAAGTGGGCCGTTGTCTTGAAAAATTCCAAGTTGCCACATTTTTGTCACGCCCGCGGTGTTTACAAGGTTTGACAATCCGTTCTAGTGAATTCAGCCATACTTATTTAACCTAATTGTATGCGCAACAGATAATCCATGCTTATCTCTCTTTTATACCTCGCATTTCTTCTAATGGCCAACTTTAGTGAAATGGCTGAGTTTGGTAAACTCCTTACCGCCTTTGGACACCCCGTGGAAGACACCCCGGTTTTCACCGTGCCCTGTAAAGGCAGTAGACGCACCACTAACGTGGAAGAGGCCGAAACCGCCAAGAAAATCTGCTTATGGCTCTTAGGAAAAGGATTCGCCAATCATGAAATCGGACTGATCGGTTTCTATGCTGACCAAGTGGAAAATCTCAAGCCGTTTTGTGAAGCCAACGGCATCTATGTCTACACTGTCGAGGAGGTCACGGGACGATCTTTTGACGTGGCTATTATCCTTCCGACGAAGAAGCCGATCAAGAGTGACATCATTCTGAACAAGACCGAACGCCAATATACAGCTTTCAGTCGCGCCAGTCAGGGTATAATATTTATTATGGACGAGGAAGCCGTCAGAGGAAAGAAGGGCATCTACCAATTCAAGGTGTACTACGAAGTATCTAAGGAGGGGAACAAAATCTACACTGCTTCTTATTTCTAGTCAAGAAGTCTGAAGAGGTATGGCATTGTAAACAAAACAATGTATAATCCATGAGTTAAGAAGCCTCCAAGAGATGCTCAGTTACTATACCTCCGTTTCCCGCTAATTTCCGAGCCGATGATCTTGTCTTGTTCTTGGAGCCAGTCTTAGTATATATATTTTCTAAATAATCGATTTACTTGCTCAGTTTATGGATATCACTTTTTTATTTATCACGTTTTCAATTAATTGATTTTGAATAAATTCTGCGCATTACAACTGGACCGCCTGGTTTCAAGGACGGGGTATCACGCAGTATGAAATCTTGAGAACACCACATAAATGAATCAAGTATTTGTTAATCTTCTTGATCATTACCAAAACTATCCTTTCGCCCACCGGTTATCCGGAAGACAGTTTGGTTGAATACAAAGCATAGCCTGCTCTCCCTCAATTTTTTAATACAATTTTATTTTTTTAAAGTTCCAAAGTTAAATTTAAAATCTATCAACTCTTTAGAACGTCGTTCATTTGCCTACAAAATTCTGAAAAGTTATCGGCCAACGAGGTATCATGTCTCCCCGCGCTGTTTACGCCGTTCTAACCCGGACAGCGTAATTTTTTCGCTTTGCATTTGAATTTCCCACTCCGATAAAAGCTCTCCTTGCATCACTTTCCTACTTTACTAGTGGTAAAAGATCATAATTTAGAATATTCCAGTTTTATCCTCGTGATTTTTGAAAAGGGATGAAAATTCGGTCCAAAAAAATAATTTCAAAAATAGCTGGAATAACTTCACTGGTTCATTCTATCGATTCCATTCCTCCTGACTGTAAACATCTTATCATAACACTAAAGTCTATCCGTTCTTTTCAATATTTGCTCAACTAAATAACGAGCTAATGGAATTTTACAGATGTCCGAAGCCCCTTCCTCACTCTTCGGGCTTAGTAAAAACGCCGTCGTCGCTGCCAGCCTCGCTGGGGCAGCCTTCGTCGGGTATTGCATCTACTTCGACCACAAGAGGCGAACTGCTCCGGACTACAAGGAAAAACTGAGACAGAGTGCGTTTTTTTCTACTCTTTCATTTACCTTTTAATTTATAGAACGTCGTGCCCAGAATGGCCCCATTGGCGCTGGTGTGGGAGTAGCTGGAGGAGTTCCTTCTCCCTCAGACCCTGCTGGTATGCAGGCTTTCTTCCTCCAGGAAGTCCAACTTGGCGAGGAACTTATGGCTCAAGGTAATCAACTATTCCTCCTCTATTTTTTAAATTTAAATCTCTGAGAAAGCACACAGATAAGAAAAATAAGACCGCCAGTTTGAGAATATAGCGGAATTATTTGAATTGCCCGGTTATGCAGCAAAATCTTAGATAGGATTATCGATTTTTAGAAAAAGGCCGCGGTGAACTAAATGCATGGAGCCAATCAATAAGCCAAGGTTTTCTGTTAAACACAAACTGACGCAGTGATAGTATAAAAGAGAAAATCCCTGATCACGACAGAGCCTACCGTTCTCACGCATGCTCATAAAATTCTTAAAAACTAGTGTTCCTAGCACATGTGTGTAGAAATAACGCTGATGTACAAGATAGATAATAATTTATTAATTTGCAGGAAACATCGAAGAAGGAGCCGAGCACATCGCCAACGCCGTGGTTTTGTGCGGTCAGAGCCAGCAGCTCCTGTCCATCTTCCAGCAGACTCTGCCTCCAGAGCAATTCGCCGCCGTCGTCAGCAAACTGCCAACTACTCGCGAGGTTGGATCAGCTACTGTACGTTTTTCCATTTTATAATTTAGCGTTTGTCTAATATCTTTGGAACCGCTGCTGTCGGAGGCGGAGATGATCCATTCTCCTCCGAGAGTTCTATTGAACTTATCGATAATGCCGGAACTCAGGTAATCGGAAACAGGAACTATGCAGTGGTAACCAAATAATTATTCTATGACAATTTTAAACACAAATTGGCAGACCTTTAATTAATTTAAAAATTAAATTAACAAGTCTTTTGAGTTATTTCTAGTGTGAAGTCTAACCGCCTTCCTTATCTATACAATTTTCAGGTCCAGGAACTCATGGATGATGAACTCGAGTAAAACAGACAATGCCCTTGTTGCTTTCTGTTCAATTGTTATACTTTTTGGTTCTCATATTCGAGTAGGTGTGATGATATCTAAACCTGATCATTTAATTTTAAGTTCTTGTCTAGACTTTGTTTAGGATTGTTATTAGTTGTTGCGAACGTCTCCAATGAATTCCAATGCATTTCATTTCTCATTACATTAAAAGAAAATAGAGCCATGGCAAACGAAACAGATGAAAGATTTTTATTTTAGCTTTGAGCCTGACACTGTATTCATCACAATAGAAATTTTCAACCTAAAAAAATCTCAAAAATATAACGGAATATCATATAAATAATGACCGGAAAGAGACTAGATCATGTATTGCATAATGCTGCACTGGGAAGGATATGTAGACGGGGGCAGAAGTAGTCGAAGAAGGGGGGCCAGGTGGCCAGAGAAAGACGTTTCTACTAATGGCGCTTTGCAAGTGAAATGTATTGGCTGTGTTGAATGAAAGGCAGTCAGCCCTGGAATTGATTCTCCTATAACTATTGGTCAATATCGGCCATCTGCTCGTCCGGATGGATCTGCTTGCAATATTGAAACAATATCTTCTGATAATACTCCCTGGGAGTAAGAGTCCTAGCAGTGGAACATCTGCAATACAATTCTAAGACGGGAGGCTCCAATGAAAGCGAACCTGCTAGTGTTGAGATCCAGACTTTCCATGCTGGCAAGCACCCTGTCGGAGGCAAAGGAGAGTGTCCTCGGATGCTCGATCCACTAAAAACAAGATACTGAAATGGTAGAAAAGATTAGGCTACCTTGAAATAGTAGATGTCCGGCGGGACGAAGGGTCTGCCTCCGACCCAGTTGAGGTCTGGCTGGCGACCGTTGATGAGGCAGTCCAGCAGATATTCCTAAACAATACACGTAATAAAGATGATCTTGTGGCTTCGAGATTTACAGAGTAGAGGTGTATTCCCAACGTACCTCAGGCAATTGAGCCAATTTATTGAGCTGTTCAGGAGTAAGGCCATAATTCTTCTGAAGAAAGGCGACGTACCCAAAAACTTCTCCTAAGTGTACTACCTAAACAATTAATCTTGAAGATTTCGGTTCAGAAACCCACTTTTCCTCCTATTGTCATAAATGACCTGCCTAAACTACGGCCATAAAAGTGAATATCCCGTATGTACTCCGATCCGACAAGATCTAAAGGGCACTTCATACTCATAAAAAAGAAGTACGTACCAATACACATGGTAGTGATGATCAAGCCAAAAATGATGTATGTCAGAGTTGCGGGAAAGAAGTCCACATTTAATGGCACGATATCTCCAAAACCTGAAAAAGGAAAGTGTCAGGTCATTGTTGATAGCATACCTATAGTGGTAACAGTTACAAAACAAAAGTAGAAGGCGTCGAAGAAGTTCCACGACTCCCAGTAACGAATAAAATAAGCTCCACCCGCAACGTATCCTAAATGTTGTTTTAGAAAGAGTAAAAGAACTCCGTACCCAGCATAATGAATAAGATAAAAACGACGGAAACCCTCCTTTCGTGATGAGGCGGCGCTTCTATTTCCACCTCTTCCGCATGCGCACGATCGTCGCTAGGAGAGCCGCCATTCTCGCTGTTCTGAGTATGGATCTCTGAGATATCTGAATACGAGGTTGATAAGAAGTTGTTGAGAGTGCCAACCTTCAAAGGTACCAGCATCAGAAACATTGTCCTTCTGTTGCCGCCTCATCCGTTTCTTGCTCTGGATTAGCCGCTGCTGCCTTTGAAGGAGTTCTATTGTTGGCATCACTGTTTTCCTCGGCTTCAGCCGAAAGCGACAGCAGACGCATTTAATACACTTCCAGCACTGGGCATAACAGGCATCCATTACTTTCCTATAGGTGTTGTGAACCCAGATTATTCCTCCTGGAGGAGATTACATAAAATGAAAGGAGCTACAGGACGTACCTGAGAGGAATCTGCCCATATCGGCGATGGTGACGAGGATGAGAGGGATGCCGAAGAGAGCGTAAAAAATAATGGCGATACGTCCAGCATTTGTCCTGGGGACAATGTGACCGTACCCTAAAATCAAAAGTCAGTCTCATTCTTCCCGGATTTTTTGTCTTTTTGGACTCCCACCCCCTCAGATGAGTTGAGTTCCTTAACGCGACAAGAAAAGCTGTGTCGAGAATCGTCTCAGCGTCATATCTTGGTCCTAATGTCAATTCGATGAACGTTTGATGCGCTTTCCATATGGACGACGACTCCCGGGAGACCCCACAGGGCAATCGAGGAGACGCAGACAAACGTGCCGACGCGTCAAGACAAACGACAGCTTGCGCGACTTTTTGTTTAGATGTTGTGACTAGGAAAGTTGTTTTTACTCGGCGGCAGGGTCAAGGTATAGATTAGACGGCGAGGTACGGGGTCAACGAACTCACCGATAGTTGTTATTGCTGTCCAGGAGAAGAAGATACTGCTACCAAATGACCATTTGAAGGGACCCGTTCCTGTAAATTACAATATCAAGTTGTTTGCATGAGAACAGCCTCTGCCAAATCTTATATCACGGCACAAAGGCAGCAGAGAAGGCCAAAGACCAGAGGAACTCGAAATTTCGGATAAGGCTTTGTAAAACAATTGGAAATGGCGCTAATTGGCAAGTATAAATAAGTAAAAAGATTTCTGACAAGGGCGGGATTCGAACCCGCGCCTCCGAAGAGACTGCGACCTGAACGCAGCGCCTTAGACCTCTCGGCCACCTTGCCATGTCTGACATCTCAATTTTGTCTATATTCTTGACATTTGATTCGTCATTGACGCGGGCTCGATCGACAGAGCTACACTGCATAAGAAACACTTCTTTTTGCTTCCCTGCTCAGAAATAACGAAAGGAAAGAGAGCTTACCAGTGATCACATCCTCTGGAGTCATGTAATTCCTAGTGTAATCTATGAAAACGTCTCGAATTATAGAGTCCATCCTGAACAATAACCTTTGTCAAAATCTATTTAATGAATCCTACCCTGCATGGGCCGTATTTTCCCAAATCGAAAAAGATGTTCCATTCCCGTGCATGACCCATAATTCGTCTGAAAACTCAATTATTGCTCCCATTGTCGCGCACGTACCTATTATGCTCTTTTTAAGAGCTCCAACACGGTGCGCCGTTTCATTCCTTAGTTGTTCTTCGAAAGGTTTTTCATACTAAATCACAAGGGAAAATAATAAATGATTATAAAAACGACTAACATGATAGAATATTGCCGCTCCTAATAATGTATAAGCCGCTGAAAGGATGACAAGACCAACGTGAGGAAGAGCTATCCGAAGATTCTGAAAAAGATATAGGATAAATTAAATAAATAGTAAAATAAACGACCTCAATGCTGCCATTATTATGAAAATGCCACATTCGCGACTGCGGATCAAAATCAAAACGGCTCAAAAGGCGCCTTTGAAGCATCACTAGGGTTCAAGGGATCTACTTCATTACAATAGTCCGGAAATTCTGCGCCGCCTCTATTTTTCATCTCGGCTACTCATCAGGCCCTTTCCTGTTGCTAATGGAACAAGTACATCAACGCACAAGGCGTCATTTGTATCTTCTTCGAGAAAAACATAGCTCTCAATAATTTGACCCTATTTTGGTTTTCTTTACTATTCCTATTCCTTCCTAATACCTATTTCTAAATGCCCCTTTCGTAAAGGGTACCCCGTTTACATCTTTGCTACTTCTATCATTCCACGGGTACTTGATTGAGAACCAAAATACTGGCATAGGCGGGTACTAGTAAACAAAGAGTGATCTCTAGTAAAAAAGCTTATCTGATTTCCTAAATTAAGCGCCCTCCAGTGCCCTAGATTTAAAAGTAGCTGGATTAATTCTGTTATGATTCATTCTAGAAAACTTCTTTTATCATACTTTTCCTTCTAATAAGGGGTAATTACACCGTATTCGTCTATAAGCCAGTTTTTTGTTGGCAAATCTTCGCCTAGGCCTTTTTAGCTCAAAATTATTGTATGCCACAAATCAGCGCCAAAATCTTCAGATGTGCTTAGCGGTGCTGACGCGTCTGCGTGACAAGGTGTCATGGGCGTCGCGAGGTCAGCCAAGTCGCCATTATCCCAGGGGACCATCACTCAGCAACACCCCAAACCACGACGACCCACATCGATCAGACAGACAGGAATACTCCTACAGGGCTCGCGTCTACCCCTTATACCTTAGTGTAAAAAGTGGAAAAAAAACTAAATTTAGAAGAAGAACTTACACGCTTCCATCGTCCTTTTCGTTTATTGCGTTCTTCTTCCAGCTCACCGTCTTCGACATTCTCCAGCCCATCTCCCTCCGCCTGGTCGGCTAGCTGGTTCAGCCGCTCCGCACTAAAACAACGATCACCGTGGAAATATAGGACATTTGACTCTTTTTGGGGGGTGCAATTCGTTTTTCGTCACAATTTTCAATCTCTATACCTCTCTCTCTCCGAAGGCGTAGTAGACAATTACTTCTGGACGGAACTCAGTCTTTTTGTCTGGAGGGAGAGGCCTAACCGAGAGAAAGAAACGGAAGTTTACACTTTTGGTCTCTACCCTTCTATTGAGGGTTTCACGCCTCTAAATAACCAATAACAGCTAGGGTACGATTCAAGAAATGGCGCAAATCCAATTTTTCTCATAAAAACAGGTTTCTAAAGAGTTCTGCTAACTGTACAGAGTTCAAATTCAGGACACTGGCAACTCTGCAGGGGCATGCCCATGTCTGCTGAAAGCTGAAGTCAGTAAACAACACTTCTGAGATCCTTCTACCCCAGCAAACTATTCATAACAAGACTATTTTCAAAGAGATTCCTATCCGGAGCGCGTCTGGCCGAAGAATTAGATTTAGGCGCTTATACGGGCGTGGAAAGTGTTCGCCGGGAGAGGAAGAGGGGCAGCAATGGCGTCGAGGATTACTCTGATTATCCCAGAATACTTCTAACCCTTTCGACCACATTATTATTTATTACCGTGGCTTTTGAACGATGTTACATCGCCCCCCACAACTGAAATGCGGCCACCTGTCACGAAGAGCATTTTGTCGTAGTCGTTTTAAGAAGTATGCTAATGGTCGTTTTGGAAAGAATATTGTTTTGGGAACATGTGGCTAACAGGGAAGTGACGGCGGCCATCGGCTAGGAATTGGCTATTCATCTTCGTTGACTAGAGCTCGGGAATAGTCTCAAAACTTTTTTCCCCTCTCGCACCTTCCTACTCCACGCCATTTTGATTGTCTTTCCAATTTGGAAAATCGCAGGATATTCCAGTCACCGAGGGGCAATACTAGAATCCACACTCTCTCTCCCTCTTTCACGCTCAAATCTTCTGGACCTTTGAGATTTTGCCTACGTCACTACAAAGAGGCGGAAGATCATAATTCAGTCGAAACCACACTATTGAACCCCCACGAGAAAGAAGGAGCAAATATTGTTTCTTCTTATGGTATTTTTTGCCTAAATGGCTCGTTAACGCATGCGCAGTGGGTCTCTCTCTCTACTCTCCGCAACTTGTCAAGGTCAGAGGATGATCCCCTGGGGCTCTGAGATCGACCCGGGCTGCGAGATTAATTCGCCTACCCATTACACCTATCATAACTGCTCTTCCTAATGGTCATAAAGGCGTGATATAACAGTTGACAGCTGATCCCATGGCTTTATTGCCGTCGGGACGTTCAAATAGAATTCGCGTGTTCGTGTCGTACAAAAATTAAAAGGGGCCCCTAGGAGAATATAAAGAAAGATTGCTTTTAAAGCAAAATAGAGAGAAGAAGGAGAGATTGAGCCGCTTACTTATGAGCAAGACGTTCGGAAAAGATGGAAGACATCCGCCCCTGTAGGTTGATCGCCATTTCTGGTCAGTCCCTCCGGCGAATCAAGAGCCCAGCATCAGAATAATTATTAGAATGTAGTTCAAAAGGGGAGAGTAGTTAGCAAATTTAGGCTGGAACGCTAGTCAGCCGTAAGGTAGACAGGGGGAAAATTACTCGTAATGGGTGTGGTGAAGAGCAAGAGAGGGGAGAAGAGGATAAACGATTCTGAGTCGACAAAAACGAATGCTACGGGCAATAAATAATGCAGACTACTTGATGAGAAAAAGAAAAGGAACGGTTGTAAAAAAGGAAAGAAGCGTTCAAAGAGAAGAATCTACCTGAGCTCCACAATTTCGCGCAAGTTATGCAACGACGGTGGTGATGAGGGCGGGCCGAGGGAGACCGACGACGGCCGGTGGCCCATATACAGGGGATTCAGCATCTCCTCTTACGTGATCATCTACGGCTTTCTCTCTCACGCAAGAAACGGCAACGCCTGCGGCTGCGTCGGTCAAGGGGCGTGTCTACGTCCCCCAGGGGCGGCGTGTTAGCGCCCGACCCTCCAGTGCCAAGTATCAACCCCAGTCGAAATCACGGATAATGAAGAGTCCAAACCACCCCTTTCCATTCAATTTCGTCTCGGGGATTTTCACATAATTTCTACTGAAGAGAAGATCTTCTTCTGCTCATGTGTCACGGCCAGATCTCCTTGCAATTATATCAGAAGGGGCAGGAGTGAAAGACACAATGGGCCAACCCATTCTGCATATAATTTGTGCCGGAAATGCCCTTAGACAGATGGCTCTAGTGGTGGAAAGTCAGATTTCCATTTAGATAGCCGTAAATATGACAAAACAATTGGCGTTGGGCTCTGAGATCAAGAATCTGACACCTTGAGAACTAGGAACGTTTGGGCGCGTCTATTATTAGAGCCTCCGAAGCGACCAAAGCATAGCAGAGAACAAAAGCCGTTTAAAAGAGAAGAAGCAGAAGGTAGAAAAAGCAAAGAAATAGCAGTAGTACTTTCTGCAAGGGATAACGGAACCTGGGAATATGAAGACCGGGGCGCGCGCTCGTTTACAGTTTATGGAGGTGAAAAAGGTCGTCCAAATGAAGCACAAAACACTCTGATCTTTTTGTTTTGCATATGGAAGGAATCTCTAATCGAGAACTGCTGAATAAATGTGTGAGTAATCAGCGATCAACTTTAGACTATCGCCGCCGTACTCCCTTTTTTACGAAAATAAGAGGAACCTAGGAGTTCCAAAGATAACTACCCCCGAAAGCGTATTTTCTCTTATTGTTGGATTTGAATCAACTGAATGCCTCCTGTTATTTCCCTGTTCGCGCAATATGAGATCGCCGGAAGAGCATATTGCTTCTTTGGCGGCTTTAGTGGGAGAACTAAGAATGAGTGGTGGGCCAGATGGTCAAGTAAGGGGAGAAAAGGAAGCAACTGAACTTGATCTTCCACTCGAGTAGCTCCTGTCGGAGAGCGGCAATTGATGATTCGCTTGTCTCAGGAATGGGTTTCAACTGAGGAGCGAACGGACGTGCTGGGTGAGCCATGGAGCACGTACAAGCTGTGTTTATTCCAGGTGGCAGCAGCGGAGAGGCTGCCACGCACACCATCACGTTAGACTTTGTGATATTTTCGGCTGAGCAACGAATGAAGCATGAGCTTCGTTTGACTCCCGTCGTGGGTAGGTAGTAAAAGGATTCGGATTGATCGGTGATTCTATTTGTGGCCTTAATTAGGTTGATTTTCTTCGTCGTGAGAAATAAGGCTTGCAACGAAGTAACAACAAAGAGCGGTTGTGTGAGAAGCCTGGGAACTGCATATGACAGCCAATTTATGTGGGAAAAAACTCATCGGAACGCTTTTCGTCAACTAAACTTTCAACTTTTGATTGAAAAACAATTAGTCAAGCGATTGTAGTTAACCGTTTCTGCGTTTTACAGTATATTTTGCTTAATGGTAATTACTAATTAGACAGAGGAAAGGAATATACACCGACCTCCGACGAGAGAAGAACATTTTCTGCTAGGTGGCTCTAGACATGCTAAGAATGTCCCCACTTGCTTGGCAACGCAGCTGTTCTAGGTGTGAAGGAAACAAAAGCACATAAAAGATTTCCATAACCCCCTCAAAGCTTTCAGCACTCAAAATACGAGCTGATAATTGACCGCTAAATTGAGTTACCTGACGTATATATAGATCAACGGAGATGGATAACATTCCCCTACTTTCTCCTTTCCCTACCTACAGGGCCAATAGTTCAAGCGGAAGGGTCATTACCCTTCTCTATCTAATGCTACATTGGCTTCCTGGTAATTGGTGAGTGCGCTTTCACGGCAGATGACCTGCATGCGTTATTAGATTCAGGTAGCCGCTGGCTTTAAAAAGAATCAATTGATTTACATTAAGGAGTCGGGCGTACAAAATTGAAAAGAAAGGGCTTTTAATCGGGGGTCTTACTGTAGACAATAGGAGCACAGAGACACTGTATTTAACGGTAAAGATAGGCAACACTAAACAGTAAAGAAGTAAGTTCTTATTTTAACCAAAAACTAGGAACTACCGTCTTTCTGTAATGAAAAGGGACGAGGAGAGTGTCATTGATAAGAATGCTTCAGTGATTCCCAAGAAATCAATGCACAAGAGTGTTTAAATAAAAATATAATTGAACATACATATGTGGGTAAAGACGACGTCTTGGAGTCAGCATAGACTTCGCAAAGAACAATTGTATTCAGTGACAAATTGATTTACCGCGTATGATTTACCCCACTCGTCACGGAAGAAATTTCAAGTTCCCATAGCAATGAGCACCGAACCATGCGGCTACGTTACTATTTTCTGCACACATAATCAGCTGGTTAATCTTTTCTGGGTAGTTACAATTAATTCGGACTGCCGTGTTATGTCCCGCGATCTTTCAAAGAACAGAACTAGAGCGCCTTTAATAAGCCCTGAAGAGCTGTTCCGCAGATGTTCCTCTATGTGACCGAAACAGAAATGGGGGATATTCTTTTACCCCGGGAGAACACTTATTTTTCCCCGAAAATCGGGTTATCCTAATAGGATGACCGCAGGCGGAAGAAGCTTGTCAGTGGTTCAACTTTTAGAGAAAAGATCACGACCCTTACCTGTATCTTTCAATCCGTGGGACCTTGCTATCGCCTCCATTCGCTGTATTCCTAAAGTACAGAGAATTTTTAATGGTTTTAAATGGGTTGAAGAAGCGCGAGGTCTGCCTTTTCCGCTTGCGCAAAAAACTATTGAATTCATAACTGGATGCATTTATAAAATAGACCGGGGTGGTGGTTATTTGGAAGATGGCCTACCTACCGATATATCTGAGCGGTGAACTTGACCCTAGCGAACATTAATCATCTGGAGACTGAAACGTGTGTTACTTCAGCAAGAGACGGGTCAGCAGGCGGGCGCGAACGTAGACCACCTTTGCAATAGTTGTTATGGGGTGGTAGGTGAAATATTTATAACGTAGATGACAAAAAGGGAAAAAGAATGTTTGAAAATAAACAATCTCCGTAAGGATTTTCTATCAGAGGAAGACGGGTGAAATCAGAGCTGGCGGCACATTAAATTTTTTCAAAAAAAGTGACGAAAAATCTCGGCTTCGTTCCACAATACTCTAAACACGGAAATAAATAGTTTCTATTTTAGTATTGGGGTCAAAACGACGGAGTACTGTTAAAATTAAACAGGAAGGTTTAAATATTTTACTGCAAGCCTTACTTGGGTTGGTAACTGCTTCTGGATAAACAGGAAGTCTTTGGAATCTATGAAAATGATGAAAAGAGCCTCCACAGATAGTAGCAGGGATAATATTTTGCAAAAAATAAGTATGGAATGAAAATTAATGCAAACGTGATTAAAAATAAACAACATCTGTGAAGGATGTAATAGGGAGACACTAATTTAGAAAGGAGTCAACTGGCGGAAACTTCATACAAGAGTCAAATTTCGTTCTTATTGAATAATTAATAAAGTATAATAGAGAAAGGAACAGGTAGCAAAGATGAGAGGAAGGCAAACTGGACACGCGAGGAGGCTGAAGCGCCTAATCAGTAGCCATAACCGCATTTTGGACGTCTGCCTTCGTGAGATGATCCGCCCTTGAAAAAAGATTCGCTGAAGAAACGCACCGACTACACATTAATTTTCAATGGATCTCTCTATCTGTCTACTCGGCGGCGGGCCGGAGGTCTCCCTCCCATTTTCTTGCAATTTCTGCTCCTAAGCACATAGTCTGATGTGAGCTGTGTATGTGTGTGTGAGCTTACAAATTTATGAATAGTAGAAAAAAAAGAAAAGATGCTACGTCGTGTGTTCCCTCCTCCCGCTATGAATTCCGGCCCCCATGTTTCATATCGGTTGTTCGAATTGAGCGAATAATTTATCCGCTTGCATTCAATGCCACACCCCACAGACAAAGGCAAGGTGCTCGGTCCAGGCCCATAATAGTCACAGGTCGTACTAGTTACTTGTTTTGATCTAGACATTTTTACTAGTTATAGAAACGAGCGAATTGCACCCCCCTAAAAGGAAAACGACGGAGGGGCCTACCTGGCTCCTTGTGCTCCCGATCGTGCCGTGTGTAGAGAGCCGTCTTTTACTGAATAGACGGAGTCGTTCGAATTATAAGTTTGTGGCAGCGGCCTGAAAATTAATAACTGTTCAAAAAATGGAAGAAGAACCGGCGCGCGCTTTACTCCTCTTCATACATAACACCTGTCTTTACCCATTTTAATTCAAGTTTTTGGTAGTTTCAACTTTTAAAAGCTATGAGAAACTCAAGATTAAAATAGTTGTAAACCTACGATAAAGGTGGAACAATGACTGAAAGTAAAGCGAACACCATTAGGTCCTGTGAATTTTTGGTTTATAAATAGCCCATCCCAGTTAGTTTCTACCCCATTTTGAGAGAAAACTATCGTATACTTTATAAATTTAATGGCGCATAAAATCGCTTCAAACTTTGAAGTATACCTATAGTTGTAAAAATCTTACGAGCAGAGAGACCTCACCTGAATAGATATCGGTTGGCAAAAGCATTGGAGAACATTCAAAATAGTTCCAGCACGCTTTCCCGTAAAGTATTATTAGGAGAGCCCACCAAACAAGTTATAAGCTCTATCCCTGTGGCGGTGGAACGGAAAACATCAAGCCGGAGTCAATATATAGCCTATTTTCTCATAAGATTTGAAGATGAGAAGAAGACGATTTAGTAGAAAAATAATTAACGTTGCAAGAAGTTTATCTCCAACTCTTGCTGCTTGCGTAAGACAATAGAAAAAAAAGAGCAAGTGTGGCCGTTTCGGGATTTAAGCAGGTCTCGGACGGCTTACTCGGGTTAAACCCATGCCTCAATTCTCCGGGAACAATCTACCTGAGAGAATGAATAGAAGGGGAGAAATTTTTGGTCAATTGCATCCCCCCTCTCGTCTCTCTTTACTCCCGAGGTCTCTCTAATTGCTCCAAGTACTTACGGAGGTACAGGTGGTACATAGGTGCCGATGAATTGGTGCACATTGGAGCCCCGGAGGCCGTTGTGCATCGAGAGACGGGCCGACCTGATCATTGTCTAAAGAGAATCAACTAGTCCTTTACATATCTTCCTAGTAATTACTCACTTTTGCTGATTATTCTACCCAGGAGACGCTAAGGTCTTGCACATCTGAAAAGTAGAATTATTTAATTCAAAGACAAAGTAAATGATAGAGATATAAACAAGATTCGTCGAAGCTAGTGTTGTCTCTTGAGGTGCACTGAAGGATATATGATTCCCGTGGGTTATTTAGGCATAATCCAAACAAAAGCAAGTATATTCCATGATGGCTTCTAAATTTCCCACACTTCAATATTCAAAATGGAAGGAAATCCATATAAAAGGCGGATATGGTCAGGTATATAGGTGGGCTTAATAGATTATTCAAGAAGATTATGTTTGCCAGCAGAGGGGGATATTCGGTTATTCCTTGCGGTCACTAATTCTGAACCTTTTCCTCATAAGAGATTACAAAATAGAAAGAAGAAGTGAAGGGATTGAAAAGCGAACGACTGCTCTCAATTCCATATTGGGGGTTGTTTTCGGTAGCCCCCTGGGGTTATCCAAAAATTGAACCCCTCAAATAATCTCGGTGAGTTCCTAGCAGTTCACTGATGGCTTATCGTAAGGAGACGTTATAGTCAGACTTTGCAAAGATCACTTTAAACTGGGGAATAGTAAGAAAGAGGGAAGTGTAAAGAGAATAGTTTCTAAAGGATTCGGAAGACGAACAGACAGAGCTCATCCATTCTGGGATGACAGCGTGCCGCCTCTTAGAAAACAATCAGACAAGACCGACATCGTTTTTTTATTCGTACCCTGTTGCCAGTTGGTTGAACTCACTCGAAAAAAGCGTTCCCGCTAGGTAGTGTCAGGCGAGGACCAGTTGACGCGAGGAGAATCGCTTCGTTAACAGGTAGGAGCACTATGGATACCCGTCCGAAATAGGCACGTTGTATATCTCATCGCCCGGGGTGACTGGATTGTGCTCGACAAGTCACAAAAAATGGAATCTGGCTGCAAGATACTAATGCCTTCTCGCTTCTTGGCGTTCACGGGAGGGGGACGCAATTTGATATGCTCAAATGCACAAAGGTCGCCCTCCCCCCAAAAAAAAATAACTGCAATTGGAACCGTCCGGGAGAGCGTGATTCTCAGCTTCATATATACATAGGGATGTAAGGGGAGGAAAATAAAGGGAGACGTCGCTTTTCACATGCCGACCACACACAAAGTCAAAAGAGTAGCCTTTAACTCAATGAACGGCTCCAAACTCTTTGGGACTAAGTGCCCTGAAAATGGCCCCTCGGGTCGCAATCAGAGCCTCACCGGGCAGTCGAAAAACGACCGCCTTGTCTATTTAATGCGACCGATGTTATATAGAGGGAACATCCGATGTCCATCCGCGGTCACTCGGGGGGTTAGTCAAAAATTGAAAGAGTTTGCTCTGTAGTTTGGTTGCACTTTATGAAGCCAGGAGTGGGGGTGAGGATCAAAAGGGTGTTAAATGTTTTTAGGTAATGAGGAACTGAAAAAGGGCAGAGTAAATAGTAGGACCAAATTTTGCAGTTTTGGTGCAACAAGAGAAGTTTGTAATAGTGGAATGAGGAAGTAAAACAATTGAGGAATTCAGAAAACTTTCTGAAGCTGTCGACCGACAGGAGACTGTATGTAATATGTAGAGAGAGGGAGACCTCCAGCTGAATGGCTTGCTGTTGCTTGTTGCTGTTGCAGAGAATACGGAACGATGACCCCATCTGACATATATGCAAATTCAAATCCCTAAATCCATAAGGGAACGGCTGTCCCTCTCAGTTTGAAGTCTTTATCTTACTGTATTCGCCATCTCCCTACGCGGTCATAAATCTCGTAACAGGATGTCTACTGCGTTAGAGGGATTAAAACCTCTTAAAAGAGTCGGAACATGTGTCACGATGATGTCGCGAGCTTCGTTCGCCATGGCAATTAGGGTTGCGGCGGTTTCAGTAGAGGTGTCGGTCGGCAACGCGTATCGCAGAATCGCATCTTGAATGATGTCCCAATAGAGAAAGCGATATGGATTCGAGTTAGCTGCCGGAAACAGAACCTTGTTACATGCAATTTAGAGAGTTATCGCCTTTGACTGTTGACCTCACGATGGTCGACTAGGTAGCCAACTTCCTAGAAAAAGAGCAGAAGCGCCTTTTAAGGTTAGACGTGGTCGTAGCCTAGCCCTTCAAAGGTACATTTCATCATTTAGGAACTTATTATTTCTTAATCGGTGTTTAATGAAATAAGCTGACTTCTGAGGACCGCTCTCTCCAACCTGTTGTTGTTTTCGGAGCACTCCTTCTTGTCCAAGAAGCTTCGTGCAGAAGAGGGGCAACCCAAACGGAATACGATTTACATGTCTGTTGTCATAGAAAAGTGGCCAACTGAGACAATGAAGTATGGGCCCCGTTTCGGCAGGGATGAGGAAGTGGCAAAGGATGTGGTGAGGTACAACCACTGGGCGAGTGTGTTTAAAAGAGCAGAGGAGTCTAGTAGTAAAGTAATGTGGGCAGCATAAATCGGGGCATCTTAAAAAACTCCAGGGTATTGTTGTTTCGAAACGGCAAACATTTTGAAAATGTTATTGAAGTTTGGGAGAAACTTGGAATAAGTCAGAGCCATTTATACGTATGCTCTTTTATAATTCTGCCGCATTGTGACGACGACAATGGACAAGGAAACATGGAGAGCAGACACATGAAGCACAGCCGATTTTATTCTAGTGTGGACGACGTAGTGAATCGGTTCGGTCATATTGGCAAAGTACATGTGAGGGTGCAAAGGTGGCGCACAATGGCAGCCCGCAGGTAATTGTTGGCTTGGTGGATGCCGAAACAGCAGACTGCTCCTGGGAGACGCAGAGAGTTGTGATCTACCTCCGGAAGAAACGTTGTGATCGTAAGACTTCACAAACGTCAACTGTTTTTAAAATGACTTCATTCCGTCTTGGTCGGCTATCGTCAGGGAATAGCTCGAAAACTGCCCGATTTCATTGGCAATTTGAGGTTGCAAGTAAGGATGGGGCCTGCCACGTAAGAGGTACGACTATTCGGAGACGCGACATCGTCATAGATAACACTGAAATAGGTAGAAGATAAAAATATATATGGTTCCTTTGTTTTTACGCTTTTACACGAGTTACGTAAAAGCAGGACAGCACCGACGGCAGGCAGAAAGTTGTCAAGTGGTGGCACTCCAGCAACGACACGCCGCATCTTCACCTCCATCTGCCATATTTTTTCGCAGAGATAACACAACGCCTGACAGTTCCTTAATCCCGAGAGCCATCCGCCCCCGGTCGTAGTCGAATCATCACTCGACTGGTTTCCTCGAACCGTCCCCGTATTGTAAAAATATCCCCTCGAAATCCTTGTCACTCTACGTTGCTCCCTCCGACCGTCTCGCTTACCTCTGAGATTTTTACTGATACTGTTACCGGTCTTTTCGAAATGGCTATTCTTACAGTAGACGTCACTATATTTTGACTGCCAGGCAGACATCCCTCTGGCACGCGCATGATGTGCCGAGAGTCGCGCCATCTCGCGTTTGCTCGGATAAGCGTATTTATCTTTTGACATTTGCACTCGAGATGACTGACCAGCTGCAAGCTTTCAGCACTTGAATCCTCGTTGCTATTCAAGAAGGTGGCATTTTTCTCAGTTCTCCCTTCCGCCGGTTACTGTCTTTTAAATATATCCCTCTATTTCTGCTATTACAGGATTAAGTTTCAATTTCAAGTTTATTTTAGCTCCTCTAGATCCCTCTTGGGCATTTTTTACACTGACGCCTATCCCGAAAAACCAGGGAAATCTTTGTTTGAAGTAGTCCAAGACACAATGGTTCAGTGGAAGTAAGCAAAACCATCTTCTCTTTGCTCATACAACAAACTTGTTCAATAGTTCCAAACATTACAGTAGATCGAACTAGAAGATCATTTTTTAAACTGGCTAGGTAACTTTAAAAAGACGTTATTGCCGCGCTTACTCACTAAAGTGACTGTATCACAATTAATCTTTGATTCTTTATGTGCAGGGATAAGAAATCTACTTCCACGCTCTTCCGATATTTCTTGTGTGTTATGTCGCTTGAAGTGCTATGTTAACAAACCTTTGTCCTGCAAGTAGATCACGATGAAGTGTTCTAGGTTGGTCGGGAGCCATTTCGACCGCTGTTAAACAAAAAACTTGCCCTACCACCTAGTTCTGAGAAGTCCGCCGATGGGATCATCCGTTCTACAAAATTCCAAAAATCCAAAATCCCTTCAATGCCCAGGTGGTCCGGTTCCGCTGCCAAACTGTACACCGTGAGAGTGCTCAACCGCCTACGTGTGCACCAGTCGTGGCTCCTCCGCTTCTTGCTCATCAAAAAAAGCTTTTGCCAGGGCTATCGCTTTCCGAGAAGTACATTGAGCCACCAGCGGAGGTAAAATTCCTAGAATCTATGGCATCGGATGTCGCAGGACTATCTATTTACTTGTACCTACCGCAGGCAGCTCTTCACGTGTCGCTCCAAACTTCTCCTTGCTAACATGTGGATTTGGCCATTTTATTCAAAATTTCGAAATTTTTCTTCCCCAAAAAGGTTAAAAATAGAGACGTAAATATAGTCTATTCCAAGATACTGGATAACAGAGCCTGCCATCGGCTCATTGGCATGTTCAGCGGCTTGTCGCAAGCCCTGAGCGTGTCGCCAGTTTGTTTCTCCAACTTATTATTTGTATTGTTGAGTGGGTGGATGCCGGCGGGGAAGCCAAACAGATCCGGCTGGATCCGCCGCCGCCGCCACTCCGGAGCAAGCTCCTTATCACTCCATCTTCGGCACATTTAAATATGGGTCGTCTATTTTTGACTTCTTCACAATCTGTTTCTGAGACAAACCATTGTTCCCGGTAACCACTGAAGGGTACTGTAGCTTTACAGATACCTCAGTAACACCCTTACCTTGTGATCCATTCTTGCTTCTTTATCTTCTAAAAATATGCGGGGTTCTCTCTAAAATAAGTCATGATCTTTATCTTATTTTTCATAAATTTTAGCTCCTTTAAATAACCTGTAATTGTTTTCAGGGCACGGCTGAAGGACGAACGAGATGGAGAGTCAAGACCCAGGCTGGCAGTTTCTCCGCCAATCTCAGGAGCAGGTAATTCCAGTATCCCCCGTCGTTAATATACAAACAATACTAGATGCTCGCGGCCACAACCAAAAAGTTCGACTCAAAGAAGAACGTTTGGATCTCTGATGCCGAAGAAGGCTTCGTGGCTGCCGAGATCAAGTCAACTAAAGGCGATACCATCGTTGTGATCACCGAGAAAGGTGGCGAGAAAACTCTCAAGAAGGATGACGCGCAGCAGATGAATCCTCCCAAATACGATAAGACGGAGGACATGGCTAATTTGACTTTTCTCAATGATGCCTCTGTGTTGCATAATCTCCGCCAGCGTTACTACGCCATGATGATCTATGTAGGGTTTTATTCCTAGTCTAACTAAACGGTGGATTCAGACCTACTCCGGATTGTTCTGCGTAGTAATCAATCCGTACAAGCGCTTGCCGATCTACACGGAGAGTGTTTGTAAGATGTACACGGGTAAGAGAAGAAATGAGATGCCTCCCCACTTGTTCGCCGTCTCTGACGAAGCTTACAGAAACATGATCAACGGTATTTTTAGCTTAAAAACAATAATGCAATAATTCTTAGACCGTGAAAATCAATCCATGTTGATTACTGGAGAATCTGGAGCCGGAAAGACCGAAAACACCAAGAAGGTTATCTCCTACTTTGCCTCCGTCGGAGCCAGTCAAAGCAAAAAGGAGAAGAACTCCGTTTCCCTTGAAGACCAGATTGTACAGACCAATCCTGTATTGGAAGCCTTTGGTTACATTTTCAAGACTAAATAAAAACTGGTTGTTTTCAGGAAACGCCAAGACTGTACGTAACAACAACTCCTCTCGTTTCGGAAAATTCATTCGTATTCACTTCAACCAAGGGGGAAAGTTGGCTGGAGGAGATATTGAGCATTACCTCCTGGAGAAGTCCCGTGTCATCAAGCAGGCCCCCGGGGAGAGATGCTACCACATCTTCTACCAACTTTACTCGGATGGAGTCCCCGGCACTAAAAGTTTGTTTTGCTCCCAGTCTCACTAATGTTTGTCTTCCAGAGAAGCTCCTTCTGGACCGTCCCATCAAGGAATACCACTTCGTCGCTCAGGCTGAAATCACTATTGACGGAGTCGACGACAAGGAAGAGATGCAAATTACCAACGAGGCCTTCGATATTATGAAATTCTCTCAACAGGAAAAGGATGAACTGTTCGCTATTACAGCCGGTCTCATGCATATGGGAGAATGTACTTTCAAGCAGCGCCCTCGCGAAGAACAAGCTGAGTTGGACAATGGAAAAGGTGAAACATTCATTAACCCAGTCATGTGCTTGACTTTCAGAAGGAGAACTGGCCTGCAAACTTTTCCAATCTGACTACGAGAAGTTCATTCAAGCTCTCCTGAAGCCAAGAGTCAAGGTCGGAACTGAATGGGTCAACAAGGGGCAGAACTTGGAACAGGTAGCTATTGCTCTTGGCGAGCACTGGAAATTTTAAGGTCAACTGGGCTTTGGGAGCTCTTGCTAAAGCTCTTTACGCCAGAATGTTCAAATGGCTCATCACTCGTTGTAACAAGACCCTCGATGCTCAAGATCTTGCTCGTGATTACTTCATTGGAGTTCTGGATATTGCTGGATTTGAGATCTTCGACGTAATTCGGTTGTCAGACAGAAGAAGTAATCGTTTTTAGTTGAACTCTTTTGAACAGCTCTGGATCAACTTTGTCAACGAGCGTCTCCAACAGTTCTTCAACCACCACATGTTCGTCTTGGAACAGGAAGAATACCAAAGGGAAGGAATCAAGTGGGAGTTCATTGACTTCGGCCTCGATCTCCAGGCTTGTATTGAGCTGATCGAAAAGGTACCTATACATTTTGCCCTTCTTATGCCCCGTTCAGCCCCTGGGTATCATCTCCATGCTCGACGAAGAGTGTATCGTACCCAAGGCCACCGATCTCACCCTTGCTTCCAAGCTTAATGACCAGCATTTGGGCAAGCACCCCAACTTCCAGAAGCCTAGGCCACCAAAGGGCAAGCAGGTAAAACTCTTCATTACTAAATTAATTTTTGCCCTTAGGCTGAAGCCCACTTGGCCATTGTTCACTACGCCGGTACTGTCCGCTACAATGTCAAGTCATGGCTGGAAAAGAACAAGGACCCCCTCAACGATACTGCCGTCACTGTTCTCAAGGCGAACACCGGTAACCAGCTGATGTCAGAACTCTGGGCCGATTACAACACCCAGGAGGATATTGCCGCTATGGGATCAGCAAAGAAGGCCACTGGAAAGAAGAAGGTATGCCTCCAGTAAATCCTTAAATGTAGTCTCTTTCAGGGAAAATCCGCTTCTTTCATGACAGTGTCCATGATGTACAGAGAGTCCCTCAACAACCTCATGCACATGCTCCACCAGACACATCCCCACTTCATCCGTTGTATTATCCCCAACGAGCTGAAGAAGAGCGGAGTGATTGACGCCTCCCTTGTGCTTAATCAGCTCACCTGTAACGGTGTGCTTGAAGGAATTCGTATCTGTCGTAAAGGATTCCCCAACAGAATGCCCTACGAGGATTTCAAGCAGCGGTAAGGCTTCAATTCGCTCTCCAGATTGAAGAAATTTCTTTCTAAGATATGGAATTCTTGCTCCGGATGAAGCATCCATCAAGGATGCGCATAAAGCCGGCGAGAAAATGACTGCGAGCCTTGTAAAGAAAGGCGGTCTAAAAGAGGAACAATTTCGAATTGGAATGACCAAGGTTTAGACGGCATGGCTTTTTGTGCGCTTTAGTTCTACTTTGTTCATTTTGTTTTGTGAACCCATTGTCCTTTTGTTGAGTTACTGGTTCAGTTTTCTTCTTTAGATATGCTGTCCTCGCTGCCAGCGCCGCCAAAAGCGGAAAGGATAACAAAGAGGCTGGAACTAAAATCTGCGAAGAGCTTCTGAAAAACAGCTCTTTGAAGCCGGAAGAGTTCCAGACCGGTCTGACTAAGGTACTCCTCAGTTCTTAACACTTCTAAAAAGAAAACTAACTCTAGTATTAGACAATTTAACTGACCGTTTATTTTTAGGTCTTCTTCAAAGCTGGAGTCCTCGCTCACTTGGAAGAGCTCCGTGACGAAGCCTTGTCTGTCATCATTGCCAAGTTCCAGTGTACCTGCAGACACTTCCTTGCCCAGTGCGAATACAAGAGACGCCTCAACCAGAAGTGATTCTGTCCTTTTGTATTTGACAAACTCGTTGCTTTAGGGTTGGACTCTTGGTTATCCAGCGCAACATCCGCTCTTGGTGCACCATCCGCAACTGGGACTGGTTCAAACTGTTCGGGAGAGTCAAACCCCTCATCAAGGGAAGCAAGAAGGACGAAGAGATGGACGCTCTCCAAAAGAAGTGGGTTATTATTCAGAACTATTTCGATAAGAGTTTGTAGGTTCAAGGAACTGGAGGAAAGCCACCAAAAGGAGGAAAGGAAGAGAAAGGACTTGGAGTCCGAAAACGCTCGCCTGCAGGCTGAGAAGCAAGCAATGTTGATCCAACTGGAGCAGGAGCGTGACTCTAATGCTGAAGGAGAGGAGCGAAGTGCTAAGCTCCTTGCTCAGAAGGCTGATCTCGAGAAACAACTGGTTGATCTCAACGACCAGCTTGCTGATCAGGAAGACAAGAATGCCGCCCTTTCTAAGTCTAAGAAGAAGGTCGAGGGAGACAACGACTCCTTGAAGAAGACTGTGGGCGACCTGGAAACCACTATCAAGAAGCAGGAAAATGAGAAACAGGCCAAGGATCACCAAATCCGTAGTCTCCAGGATGAAATCACTGCTCAGGATGAGCTGATCAGCAAGATCAACAAGGAGAAGAAACAACAGGAAGAGGTACATTTAGAAAAGGGTAGAAACAATACAAACTGTTTTAGACTAACCGTAAGCTTCTGGAAGACATCCAAGCTGAAGAGGATAAAGTCAACCACCTCAACAAGATCAAGTCCAAGCTTGAATCAACTCTCGACGAGCTGGAAGACAACCTGGAACGTGAGAAGCGTGCTCGTCAGGATCTTGACAAGCAGAAGAGGAAGGTTGAAGGAGAACTGAAGGTATATCCTCCGTTTTATTTCAGCAAATCATATTTTTCAGATTGCCCAGGAAACCATTGAAGAGCTTGCCCGTGTCAGACATGAACAAGATGGAGTCATCAAGAAGAAGGAGGTCGAACTTCACTCTCTGCAATCCCGCCTGGAAGACGAACAATCTCTTGTTGCCAAACTTCAACGCCAGATCAAGGAACTTCTTGCCCGTATTCAAGAACTTGAAGAGGAACTCGAAGCTGAAAGACAGAGTCGCGCCAAGGCTGAGAAGTCCAGAAACGAAATGCAGCTTGAACTGGAGGAATTGGGAGACCGACTGGATGAGGCTGGAGGAGCTACTCAAGCCCAGATTGAACTCAACAAGAAGAGAGAAGCTGAACTGGCTAAACTTCGTCGTGACCTTGAGGACTCTGCTATCAACAGTGAAACTGCCATGGCAGCTCTCCGAAAGAAGCACAACGACGGAATTGCCGAACTCAGCGACCAGCTCGACGCCGTCCAGAAGATGCGCGCTAAGCTCGAAAAGGAGAAGGCCCAACTTCAGAGAGAGATTGAGGAACTCCACAATGCTACTGATGTTGAAGCTAAGCAGCGTCAGAACAGCGAGCGTCTCGCTAAGCAGTTGGAGGCTCAACTCACGGACATGACCCTCAAGAGTGATGAACAGGCTCGTCTTATCCAAGAGCTCACAATGTACAAGAACAAGATGCACTCCGAGAATTCTGACCTCAATCGTCAACTGGAAGACGCCGAATCTCAACTGGCGGCTCTCAACAGAATCAAACAACAACAGCACTCACAGATGGAGGAGCTTCGCCGAGCACTGGAACAGGAATCTCGCGAGCGCCAAAGCCTCCACGCCCAGTCCAGCAACTACCAGTTGGAATGCGAACAGCTCAGAGAGCAACTCGAGGAGGAACAAGATGCTAAGACCGAACTTCAACGTCTCATCAGCAAAGCCAATGCCGAAACTGCTCAATGGAGGGCTAAGTTCGAGGGAGAGGGCATGAATCGTGCCGAAGAATTGGAAGAGGCCAGGAGGAAGCTCGCCAACAGAGTCCAAGAAGTTCAAGAGCAATTGGAAGCCGCTAACCAGAAGATTGGATCGTTGGAGAAGAACCGACAGAGACTTGTTCATGATCTGGAAGATGCTCAGGTTGATGCTGATAGAGTAAGAATAGTCTTTTCGAGTAACAAAATATTCAGGCTAATTCCATTGCTGCCTCTTTGGAGAAGAAACAGAAAGGATTCGACAAGGTCATCGACGAATGGAAGAGGAAGTGCGAGGCTTTGGTCCAGGATTTGGAGGCTGCTCAAAGAGACACTCGCGCTGCTGCCACCGAAACATTCAGACTCCGCAGCCAGC
Source organism: Oscheius dolichura (assembly GCA_932521035.1). Lineage (NCBI taxonomy): Eukaryota > Metazoa > Nematoda > Chromadorea > Rhabditida > Rhabditidae > Oscheius > Oscheius dolichura. The sequence goes on along the minus strand of OW051497.1, from coordinate 11,364,215 downwards.
TTGAGGAGTCCAGCGAGCAGATCGAGGCCGTCCGCAGAGAGAACAAGAGCTTGGCTCAAGAACTCAAGGATATTGCCGACCAGCTTGGAGAAGGCACTGTTGTTCCGAATCCCGTTCATTACCATATTTTAGGAGGAAAGAGCGTTCATGATCTGCAAAAACTTCGTCGTCGTCTGGAACTCGAGAAAGAGGAGCTCCAGACAGCCTTAGATGACGCTGAAGCAGCCCTTGAAGCTGAAGAGTCCAAGGTTCTTCGTGCTCAGATTGAAGTCAGCCAGATCCGCTCCGAAATCGAAAAGAGACTCCAGGAGAAGGTATTCATTCTAATGTATTGATCATGAGAATAATTTCAGGAGGAAGAATTTGAGAACACCCGTAAAAACCACCAAAGAGCTCTCGAAAGCATGCAGGCTTCTCTTGAAACCGAATCTCGTGGACGTGCTGAGCTCCTTCGTATGAAGAAGAAGCTGGAGGGAGACATTAACGTAAATTTTTCCTTGTAACTTAAAAAAGAGACAATTTACAGGAGCTTGAAATCGCTTTGGACCATGCCAACAAGTCCAGCGTTGATGCTCAGAAGAACTTGAAACGCTACCAGGATCACATTCGCGAGCTTCAATCCCAAGTTGAAGAAGAACAGAGAAACAGAGACGAGGCCAGAGAACACGCCAGCTTGTTCGAACGTCGGTCGACATTGTTACAACAGGAGAAAGAAGATCTCGCCATCGCTTATGAACAAGCCGAACGTGCCCGCCGCCAGGCCGAACTCGAAGCCGTCGATGCCAAGGACAGTGTCGGAGCTCTTGCCGCCACCAATGCTTCTCTCAGCGCCAACAGAAGAAAGCTTGAAGGAGATCTCCAGACTCTTCAACAGGAAGTCACCGAAGCCGTCCAGGAATTGAAGACTGCCGACGATCGCGCCAAAAAGGCCGCTGCTGATGCTCAGAAGTTCGCCGACGATCTCCGCGCTGAACAAGAACACAGTCAAAACCTTGAGCGTGCTAAGAAACAAAACGAAAGCCAGATCAAGGATCTCCAAACCCGATTGGATGAGGCCGAAGCTGGAATGATGAAGGGTGGAAAGAGAGCCATCGCCAAGCTGGAAACCAAATGTCGGGAATTGGAATCGGAGCTAGACACCGAGTCAAGAAGACACGCCGAGACTGGAAAGAACTACAGAAACAAGGACAGACGCTGCAGAGAACTTCAGTTCCAGGTTTAAACAAAAGAGTATCGTGGAAGAAGGCTTGTTTAGGTTGATGAAGATAAGAAGGCACAGGAGCGTATGTACGATCTGATCGAGAAGCTCCAACAGAAGATCAAGACATACAAGCGTCAATTGGAGGATGCGGTAGACTTTTAACTTTGAAGGCCTAAACAAAGTGAATTCTAGGAAGGATTGGCAGCACAGAACCTTGCCAAGTACAGACAGCTGCAGCACGCCTTGGAAGATGCCGAGGAGCGTGCCGACGCTGCCGAGAACTCCCTCTCCAAGATGCGCTTGAAAACTCGAAGTGCATCTATCGGTTTTGGCAGAGGATTAGCTCATTCGGTATGTTGTTTGGGCCTTGTTAACTATTCCAATGGTTCCGCTTTCAGATGTCCTCAGCTGCCATTCCCAGTGCTCGCAGTGGCTCACGAGGTCGCATGCTAGACGACGACATTGATGAGTAATCTTACTGTGCCATATTTATCTTTATCCCCCCTACTTATATTGAAAAAATGCATATTCGCTAGAAAAAAAATATGAACCAGAGCTGTAGAGAAACGGCTGCCGTGCCCCTACCCACAATTCATAGACCTGCCTGTTTTTTTATGGTTTCAGAGTTCAGCGATTTCCCTTTTTCTTCACTTTACAAATCAATGCCTCTTTTCATTGTCATGCAAGACTTCTAATAAAACGTTTGTGAATACTCAATGGGTTTATTTTTATCGGAAAAGGGGGCTGACTAATACGGGAGCGGTCTATTGCCAGCTGTTTCTTTGTAACCAAGCAACGCTACCGCCATTCTCTCCAGGATATCCTCTTGTTATTGTGATATTTAGTCTAAGCATCTACCGGAAAGCCACGCGACGTGAACACGACATTACCCCCTCCGTGAGTGTAATGGCAGCAAACAGAGGTTGACAGGAACCTGTTTCTCGCTGGCCTCCCATGCCCTTCGGCAGTGCCATTGTTGTCTCCGAACGTTTGTCGGTCTTTTGATGATGTAGGTTGCAGCCCTTCTTTTGAACTAATCAATTATAGCATCTAGAACGACAAACACCTTATGAGGGTTGGTTTGCTGGCGTTGCTGAGTATTATTGTCCTTATTTCTCAAGCATCGGCAGCTCGATTCACTCAAGAATGTTTAACAAGAGTAGGTTTCCTTAATCTCTCCCTAAAACCTTTTTAGGCGAAGAAATCAGATTGTAGCGTCTTCAATAATTGCTGCCAATTCCGTTGTGGGGCAGCCTCTTCTCGAATTTCGACATGCATTGCCGACAAGGGATTTATTAAGCCCCACCAGACTGAATGCAGCTGGTAGGTTATTTTCCCCCCTTCTTTTAATATTTCCTTTTGTCAGCACCCATCATACATCCTATGGGAAGAGAGAAATTTATTCAACACGGTCCAAAATGTCACGACTTGATATCATTGCGGGAGTTATGTTTATCTTCGTTACGGATATGTTTTTACTTAGTTGTAGCTTTTAATAAGTAAACGAGCTTTCTATTTGTTACAGTTATTGTGTTAAAAAGGGGAGAAGATAATCAAGGGACCAACCGTTTGAAGAAAACCGTAAACAACACATGAAAGACCTTTTAGATCATTGCAGACGTAGCCGCTTCGTTTGAATTCAGAGAGGGAAGCTCCAAGGTACGGTAGCGATCCCAAGGGGAAGTGAACGATTCAGAACGTCTGAAACGGACTTATACACAAATTCTAGTCGCTTCTTACTGAGAAAGAGGATAATTGTTCTTGTAATAGGCCCCTCCATAGATCGAGTACAAGGTGTCGTCCATCACACTGTTGTTGTTAGACTTGAAAGTTTGCATGGGCAGAGCGTACTCATTGTTTCTGTTCATCTCGTTGATTTCTGAAGTTTATAATCTCTCCCCCATAGGTTGTAAAAGGAATACCTTGAAGATTGTAAACCTGTTTGACGGTGGCAAAGCTACTCGGCGGGCAGGCATATTCGTTTGCTTCGGCTAAACTTTCTATGTTTTCAAAAGAAAGGAGAACGTACAGGAAGCGGTGTCATTTTCAACGGAATTGTTGTAGGAACGGCTCTTTGTGGCTGCTAGAATTCATCTATTCAATAAAAAAAAACGAATCCTACCGTGGGACCAGCTGGTAGAAACTCGTACGGCCTTGTGAATGGGAGGACTGCGATAGGTTCTGTACCAGAGGTATTGGAAAGCACAGAAGAGCACGAAGAAGAGATAAAGATATACCGCTACCAATAGGAAGGAAAATACAAGAATATACGCCAGGTAAGCTGAAAATAACGTGGGGAAGGAAGGTTCTTACCGATTGTGAACTCGGTGTCGGTGCAGCTGAGCGTAGCCAAGGACTTGCAATCTCCAAACAAGAACTTCGTGCTGGTTTTAAGACAGAAAGCAGTGAGAGCGTACAGGCAGAGCATCTATAAATTATCAGAAATGAAATTGATGAATAGTTACCATGTTGGTGATAGTAGGACTGAGCAGGAAGATAGGAATCACCCGAGCTACGTTATAGTTGCTGATGCGATTCTGACGGGGCCAGTTGAAAGACATAAAGTTCATGAAAGCTCTTAAAACTTTAAAAATAAATGGAAAAATGAGCCTGTTACGCGATAATGAAGACCCAGGCGACAGCAAATAATATGATTCGTTTCGATTGCAATTCCATACTTTCTCTGATCACTCTGTCCCGGTATTCCTCACGTTCTGATCTTTTATGGCTCTCATCCTGCAAATGGATAATCTAACTGTAGACGCCTTACTTCTACCAAAAATGGAGAGATTCCAAATCCCGGAATAGAAGTCTTCTTCAAAACATCAATGTCTGAGACAGTATAGAGGAAAAACAACCCAAGAAGGAGCTGGATCCAACCAATTAGTCCAAGAAATTGCTGCAAATTCTCCGTGAATCAAGGAAAAGTGGGAACGAACCTTGGGATAAAGGATATTGCAACAGAGAGGGGAGATCCTAACCTTCTCTTCAGAGAGACACGAAACTGTGGGAGACGTCGAGCGGGGCATATTGTCTGAAACAACAACATCATGAGGCGCAGAGAATATGAGAATTTTATGATCGTGTCATAGAAAGGGTGACGACACGGCTAGCTAGTCGGATATGGTCGATTGATTTATGGCAGGGCGAAGTCGCCGAAAACTTCTCCTACTAGCATGAGTTAAATTACGAAAGTCCAGAGAAATTGAGACTCTCGGTCCTCACCGAGCACCAGGCACTTTAATGAGGTTGGAAGCAAATGGTACAGGCTAGTAAGACTGGTACGAGGGAGAGTTTTTTAGCCGGCACTCCTTATAAACATCTGCATTGGACTTTTTGCGCATTTGCAGGTGTCTCTTTCTAGGCTCTCACAGGCGAATATGAGCGCATTGATTGATTAGGAACTAACTTCGAGGAACCATCGCAGGCATGTTGTGCTGCGCAAAGTGCAGCCAGGAAAGATTGCGCTACCAGCCGGCGTACGCGAGACAGACTAATATTCAGCCAGGCTAAAACGATAACAAGAAAATAACAACAGAGTAACCCCAATTGCCTGCTTTTCTAGCAATTTCTAGTATAGAACATGAAATTATCCGCCCGTTCTCTGTGAAGCTTTTAATTTGAAAACTAATAATCAGTGAATCCCATAAGCTACACTCTCCTGCATGAAATTGTTATTTTTACAATCTGCCTCTTCTTGGGAAAGGTCGTTCAGGCAAACAGAAAGAAACTGACCCCTCATGGGAGCGAAAGTCCACTCCTCGGACATGTCTTCGGTGTGGCGACTCATTCCCGAAGTATGGGAACAATACCAACTCGACGATCTTTTTCTTCTAGAAATTATTGTATAGAAATTTAATAGAAAAGGAATTAATGATTAAGATAATCAATGGTAGGACAAAGAGATACTTGGTAAGTGCCAATTTATTGGAATGAATGAGTGAGAAAGGTATAATTGAATAGATTTTGTACATCGGGGAAGGTAGCAGTGGGAAAGACAAGTTACTCGCCAGGGAGAAGTTAGCAAATTTGAGTGATTTCGAAGTAGCCGGAGTTGTCCACTGAAATAATTAGGATTAATGTTATTTCGAAGGGATTGCTTTCTTGCGCCAACCCAAGTAATCGGGCTATCCCCATCTGTCAGGAGGAGGCTTGCGCATGTGAAACTTCAATTAGAAAAACTGACCCGTAAGCTGGTATTCGTTGTACTCTGGAGATATAGATGTACATGGTGTGAAGGGACTACGGGGCATTCTGAGACTAATTGCCTTGGTTAGGATTTCGTTGATAACCACGTAGCGGTCACCAATAGTGATGTTAGATCCAATAGTTGCCAGTTTACCGACCACAATACCACGGAGGTTATCCATTTGGTTGTACGTCCAAAATTTAGGATCAAGAATATCCTCCTTATTGGTGAAATTATCAAACTCCGGATACTTTTCACGGAGCAACTTGAAGAAGGTCTGGAATGGTCTTCCGATTAATTTGAGCATGAAATTACTTTAAATTTATCTTCCTCTCCTACACGAGCCGGCCAGGTAAACAACGTGTGGCAATACTTCAGGAGGGCGAAGCTCCCAGCAGTCGCGCTGTCGGCAACACTTAGGTAAAACATAAAAAAGAAACAGAAATGACTTACAGAGCACTGGCAGCAGTTCCCCAATCATGAAACTTCTCAACTAAAAAAGCAGTATGATGAGTCATAAGTTCCAGGAGCAATATATTTCTTGTGTCAATGGCAGCCTTTACTGTCTCGGCTGCCAATTTCAGGTATTCAAAATCTGCAAAAGTGGATTAACTACTCTTAATTAAACTGAGCACTCACTGGAAAAATAGGTAGCTCTTTCATCCTTTGGTGCAGTAGTGATGATAGCCTCAATCTCAAAGTCGACTTCTTTCGCGACATCATCTAATGCATCAAAGAGAGCGCTCTCCTCCATTACCTCCTAAAACGGTTTCATATACCCGTAGAGGGTAGCCCCTGGTATTAAAACCTAACTATTTCCTTAGAAATGAACCAGTTATCCTCGAAGATGACGATAAATAAACAAAAGAAGCAACGGGTCGGCTAACCTATCAAGGGAAACTCACAGTTTCGTCGTCTTCGGTAGGTAAATGCTGTACTGCAACTACACCATTACGTTCCACTTCTACATATTGGTCATATTCGGACAAATCTCTAAATAGCATAATTAGTTAGCTCTATTATCTAAATCTCTAGCTCTAATTCCCTTTAGGCCGCCATTAAAAAACTGACTTGATGAATTTCTTAGAACCAACAGACTTGCGATCCTCGGGAATGCCCTTGGTGCTGAAAAACAAACAAGTAGTAGATTACTGTAGACAGATCTTTTGATTCCATGCGACCCCTGACTCATAACTCGGAGTGTGAGGCGCGAGAATATCTACAGGTAAGGTAATAAGCCCCCCAGGGTGTTGTTAAACATCTGCCCAGCCCAAAGAGAGAAACGTTTCCTACCTTTTCGGTTTCAACAATGGAGACCCGAGGCAAATAATTTCATCTTCAGAACCTGTCTTCTCCACGGTCCTCGTCGTGATTCTTGGGTTCCCAGACAAGTTGCCGTCAGGACGGCCAGAGTCTCCGTTGTCGGAGTTCCTCTTCACTCCATTGTTTTCCGGAGGATCCTCGCTTGCTCTCTTAGTCGACATTACAGTGGCTTTGATTTATAACCTGGAATGATAGAAGTTGTGAAACTCTGTTAGTCCCCAGAAAGAAATTTGAATCAACACAGTGTTACCGAGAACATGTGTTTACCCTAAAGCGGATGCCCGGAACGATTTGAGAAACAGTTGTGGACAAGCTCGGCTGGATGACCTTTCTAATCGCCTTACTCCTCTTCCCCGATTTGAAATAGCCAAATAGGCGCTAACGGCTTGGAGGGCAGGGCATTCTCACCGTCAAATATGCCATACAATAGTTATGGAGAAATAAAGCGTGGGGAGGCGATCAGGGGAAAGAAGGGGACAGCGCTGACCGCTGCCCATCGATCCATATGAGTAAAGTTTGGGAGGCCGGGGTACGGAGCGAGCAGTGGGCGCTGCTTTCTCAAGTACAAGCCTGTCATCGGTGGGCAACGCGGAATAGCGTACGGCACTTCTCATGTCTCACCCAGATGGCGATCTCACAGATAATAAGCGCCTCATATTGGCCCTCCTTTTTTACAATCGGATCTCTCCTCCTCAGGGGTTGGTTTACTGGGCGCACCATTCGCCAAACGTTTCTCTCTTTGGGCTGGGCAGATGTTTAACAACACCCTGGGGGGCTTATTACCTTACCTGTAGATATTCTCGCGCCTCACACTCCGAGTTATGAGTCAGGGGTCGCATGGAATCAAAAGATCTGTCTACAGTAATCTACTACTTGTTTGTTTTTCAGCACCAAGGGCATTGGGAGTCCAAGAGCGAAGACATGCTGGGATGGTTTAAATCAGAATGATAAATACGGCATGAGATTGACTGATGTGTTGTACAAGGGAACGTAAAGTGATCCACATGCCTGACGAGAAACTGAATTCACCAGCCTCGATTAATGAGAAGAGCAATGAGGAAGAGAATTGCGAACTGTCTTGATGAAGTTCGGCACTCTGTAGAAGAGATCAGGACGCTGTATGTACCGTATAAGATAAACATGAAACTTGATAAATGCAAATTTATTGAAAAGAAAATGTCAAAAAGGTAAGTGAATATTGGCTTCGTACATCGGGAGAGGTAGCAGTGAGAATGACGTTCATCACCAGGGAGAATTAAGAAGAGACTCGGGTGATGTTCTGGACCATTAGCTGGAGAATCCCTTTCTTTCTGGCTCTCTTCGCGAAGTCCACAGTCTCCCTGACCGCAGCCACATAATTGTGAGCTACAAAAATCGCCGATTGTTTTCTTAATTAAACTGAGCACTCACTAGCCAGGTGATAATTCACATTGAAGTTGCCATCGGTGTTCTCCATATCATCGAGCAATTCATGGGCTACTTCCCACAGATCTTCCAGTTTATCGAAAAGGGTTGCTGCCGCTGCCCCTTGAAAAAGATATTAGGTACCCGTAGAGTGCCTCCCATGTTATTAGAACTTAATTAATTACTGAAAAACCAAGCTGGTATACTAGATTCGATAGGTGAATCCGGTAAACAACCAAAATAAGCGATGTGCCAATTTAGCTTTTAAAGAGTACTCACATTTCTGTTGTTCTGGGCAGGTACACGCGGTAAAGCAGCTACTGCCAACTGTTTTGCACATTCGGAGGACTCTCTAAAAGTCTAGCTCTAATTCCCTTTAGGCCGCCATTAAAAAACTGACTTGATGAATTTCTTAGAACCAACAGACTTGCGATCCTCGGGAATGCCCTTGGTGCTGAAAAACAAACAAGTAGTAGGTTACTGTAGTCAGATCTTTTGATTCCATGCGGCCCCTTACTCATAACTCGAAGCCAAAATGTTTGCGAGAGAGGATAACATCCACAGGCAAGGAAAAAAGACCCCCTTTTTACAGCCGTTCAAATTCTGTCAAGTTCAAAGAGAGAAGCGTTTCCTACCTTTTGCGTCCCAGCAAGCCAGTCTCAAGATATTCAATAGTGTCTTGATGTCCAAGGTTCGTCTCTTTCATGATCGGCGAGGCTCCTTGATCAATTCCCGGGCTTCTCGTATGACTACCACCATCTCCGCTGTCTGAACAGCGTTTTTCTTCTCCAATATATTCGACATCCGGGGGATCCTCGCTGGTTCTCTTACGAGGAGCCGACATATCTGCAACCAAAATTGATTTACGGTAGCAGTTGTAAAAGTCTGCTAGTCCCCAGAAAGAAATTTGAATCAACATGGTGTTGCCGAAAACATGTGTTTACCATAAAGCGGATGACAGGAACGATTGGAGAAACAGTTGTGGACAAGCTCGGCTGGATGGCCTTTCTAATCGCCTTACTCCTCTTCCCCGATTTGAAATAGCCAAATAGGCGCTAACGGTTTGGAGGGCAGGGCATTCCCGCCATCAAATATACCATACAATAGTTATGGAGAAATAAAGCGTGGGGAGGCGATCAGGAGAAAGAAGGGGACAGCGCTGACCGCTGCCCATCGATCCATATGAGTGAAGTTTGAGGGGCCGGTCCAGAGCGAGCTGTGGACGCTGCTTCGCAAGTACAAGTCTGCCGTCGGGGTCCAACGCGGAATCGCGTGCGGCACTTCTCATGTCTCACCCAGATGGTGATCTCACAGATAATAAGCGCCTCATATTGGCTCTCCTTTTTTACAATCGGGTAGTCTCTCCTCCTCAGGGGTTGGCTTACTGCCTCGTCTCGAAGCCAGAAAGTTGATAAATACGAGTTTATTAAAAAGAAGAAGTTAACGAGGTATATGGTGGATAATATATTTGTAGCCGAAAAGGTAGCACCGGAAAATGACACGTTGCCTCATCGGGAAGTTTACCAAATTCGGATGGATTTGGTACCTCCATATTTGTCAACTGAAAGAATTTGGGTTAATGTTATCTTCGAGGGGGCTGTTTTCCTGCGTTAATCCTAAAGTCGGGTACGACTATCTTCAGCCATATGGCGCGTGTCAGACAAGGGCGCAAGCATGTCAAACTTCAATAGGAAAAACTAACCTTTAGCCTGGATCTCTTCATAATGAGGAGCTTTGGAACAGCACGGTTTGTTGGGATCACGGAGGTTTCTGATGGTGATCACCTTCCTAGTAAGGCTGCGACGGGCATATCCATGCATCACTTCGATGCCAAACTTTCTGCCAAGGGCCAGCAGTTTGTTGGCGGCGACACGCTGAAGGCATAGATCTTCGTCTAGATCCCAGAAGCTCTGATCCACAATGTCTTTCTTGGTGGTGTAGCACGGGGCCTCGGGATACCTGTCAAATAAAACACTGAAGAAACTCTAAAAAGGGCATTAGGCTTGTTTTAGAATAAAGTTACATTGAAATTTCTCACATCTCTGTTGTTGCGCCTCCAGACTAATAGGTGACGGCAGTAATATACGAGGGCAATGCTGGCAGAGGCCGGGGTTCCTTCGTTCCTTAGGTAAAATATGAAAAAGGAATCGAAGACATTTACAAAGTCCCATTGGGTCCTCCCCAGCTGGCAAAATTCTCTTGAAGAAAAATCAAATGCTCCCGAATTAAGTACAAGAGCTTCTCTTTTCTATATACTTTTGCATATGTTACGGCCTTCTCAATTCCGCTAAAGTAGCGCTTTTCTAAAAAGTAGTTCTATTAATGTTTCCTGTAGAACGCATACCCGAAAGATAACGTTGAATCTCATAATCGTATTTGCGTACGTCCGAATTCACTATGCACACGTGGACGTCGTCCAGCAGATCTTCTATTCCATATTTCAGATCAATCTCCTGAAAAAAGAGCCATATCCCGTAAAGAGAAAGCCACCCCTGTTCATAAAACCATTATCCACCATCAAAAATTGCAGTAAAAAAGTTTAGTGTCACTAGGTTATTAGGTAAACGCACATTTCCGTGTCCCGGAGAAGGTGGAAGCTGAACGGCATCTAGCCTCGCAAGTTCTGCTCGAAACTGTTCTTCCAATGCAGAAAAATCCCTAAAAAGGATAATTAGCCCACTTGTTCATTTGAATGGATAGCTCAAACCCCCCAAACCAACGTTTTAAAAGCTTACTTGAACGCATTGTTCGATCCAGTGGACTCATTGACCGGAGCGGCTTTGTTTCTAAGAAAATCAATGATGTAGTAGATTAACATGGGTATATATTCGACCGTATACGGTTTTTTACCCGTATTTAAGAGCCCAAATGAGAGAAACGGATTAGAATCCACAGGTAAGGAGAAAGGCCCCGGGGGAGTTATTAAAAATCTGCTAATTTCAAGAGAGAAAGGTTTTTTACCTTGTGGGAGCCAATAACAGAGACTCATGGCGAAGGTTTTCATGGTGAGATTCTGTCTTCTCCACGGACATCACGCCTCCGGCAGTTCTTTGGGAGGCAACAATATTACCATCTGATGATTCTCCGCTGTCTGAACATCGCTTCACGGTTCCATTATATCCACTAATTGGGGGATTCTCGTGTGCCCTCTTACGGGGAGCCGACATTCCTGCGGCTGCAACCAAGAGTGATTTACAACCTGGAAAGATCGAAATTATGAAAGTCTGTCCCCCCGCCAAAAACAAATTTGAATCAAGATGGTGTTGCCGAAAACATGTGTTTACCGTAAAGCGGATGACAGGAACGATTGGAGAAACAGTTGTGGACAAGCTCGGCTGGATGGCCTTTCTAATCGCCTTACTCCTCTTCCCCGATTTGAAATAGCCAAATAGGCGCTAACGGTTTGGAGGGCAGGGCATTCCCGCCATCAAATATACCATACAATAGTTATGGAGAAATAAAGCGTGGGGAGGCGATCAGGAGAAAGAAGGGGACAGCGCTGACCGCTGCCCATCGATCCATATGAGTGAAGTTTGAGGGGCCGGTCCAGAGCGAGCTGTGGACGCTGCTTCGCAAGTACAAGTCTGCCGTCGGGGTCGCGTACGGCACTTCTCATGTCTCACCCAGATGGTGATTTCATAGACAATAACTCATATTGATCCTCCTTTTTTACAATCGGGTAGTGTCTCCTCCTCAGGAGTTGTTTTACTATGCGCTCTATTTTGCCGTTGCAAAGCCAGTGAGTCGGCGAAAACATCCGGATGTTTTAGGAGTCCAGGGCCCTGTAGATACTTTCTGTCTTCATAATCGGTTGTTGGAGATCCACAAAACTTTGTGCTCCGCGCCAGAAGCATTTGAACCGGTAGAAGCTCCCCCTAAAGCGTTTCTACACCCTTCCAAATCCATTCCCTGACCATCTTGTTCGTTTTCGTCATGTTCATTGCTCAGCTGTGTGCCAGGTGTGGCGGGTGTTTCCCAAAAAGCCGAGACAAAGGAAATGGGATGGCCACAGCTACAGTATGATTGTACAAAATGATCTCTGATATAATCCATAAAACCAAAAAGATATGTTCGGGGTCACAAGTTCCACATTCAGGTTGCCAAAACGGTGTTACTTCCTATTGGCCGAAAAAGGCAGTCTCGCGTTGCAGTCGACTTCAAACGTGGGTCTTTTCGGCGAAGAATGAACCCTGTCACGCCCCGTCTATTTCCGTAGATCTCACAGTTTTTAAGACTCCTGGGGAGATGTTTTTGTCCTGGAGATACCTGGGCGTCTCTATTGATAGAAGATGGGATGCTCTATTTTGTTCGAGAAACTAAAGTGAGTGGGATCTGGACTGTGTCTCTCGCTTTGCCTTATCGCCCGCCGTAGCCCGTAAATAACCAAAGGGGCCAGTGTTTTGTCCCGGACAAAGTCGTATTCGCTAAAGATTTTGAAATCAAAGCCAGCGCCGGGACATAAGCACGTGAGCGGTCATATTTGGCGGTGCTTTTGTTTTTTGATACTGTAGGTGGGTGGTTGCCCGAACCCATGATGTCACCGCTTGTCTTTACTCTACCAACATTTTTGATACTTCTGACGTCCTAGGGTCGCCACTCAATGACGGGAGGAGTTGTGACCGTTCCTCCGCCGAGAGTGCAATAGAGCGATCCGGACCATGATGTCAGCTGGTCTCTGGCCGACCCTAGTCAGATTGTTTATGGCAATGCACTTTTTGGGCCCAGTTGACCGTTTCCTGTCTTCTATTGTTGAACTATATATGGGATCATGGGATCTCTTGGCAGGTTTCCAACGTCGATGGGTTGAAGATCACGGGGGCAGCTTTACCGTCAAGAGAACGGGGCAATTCGTCAGAGAGAGAGAGAGACGAATCGCGAAATCTTATTTGATCTTCGAACTAAAACTGTAATGCCGACTCAAGGAACCCACGTGTTGGAAATGTCTTCCTATGACAAATATTTCTACAAAAAGTCTGACGTGTCCCCTTTCATAGAACTGATTTATCAACCTGGCTTATAATCCTTTGTACAGAGCTCCCTTTCCTTCTTTTAACTTACTTGATTTAAAGGACCCTAAACTATTGTTTACGGTTACAGTATCCACTTCCAAAAGAGGAGATGTCTGGTTTCGTTGGGTCTTCCCCCAAAAAATTTTCTGTTTGCGTCTGGTCAGGGGTAAAAGTCCTCCCATTTGATGGAGTGGGGCTATTATCAGCATCAGCTTCATTGAAATAGAAAAGATAACTGTCGGCCCATCAGTCCTGGTTCTGCATTTTGTGCTTGTGGTAGTATTGTCTTCAACCTATGTATCCACCTTTGATTCTCTGACGTCAAAGTACAAGTATAAAAGACGCCGCGGTCGAGGAAACCCCCTATCGGGTTGCGGTGCACCCGTAGTCGGGTCGCTTTTCTCACCAAATTATATCCTATATCTGTGCCATTGAGCGGTCATCTCAAATGATCGGCCGACCCTCTCTCAAATTTTTCTGCGTCCTATACTAGCGTCGAGATATATGCCTAACGCTCTTTCTTCTCTGTTCTCTACCCCTCTGCTTGGTCCGGCCTTCTTTGCATTCTACGCAGCCATTCTGTTGTGTAGAAATAGCGTCTTCAGCTGGATGGGGGCGGAGCATCGGCGCAAGTACGTATGCACCGCCCAGAATACCTCATTCGGTAGACAGTCCACCACTCCAGCTAGCCACTTGCTTCCTCTTCTCTCGGACCTCATCCTCACTCCCAAGGTATCAATTCTATCTCTTGCCTCTACTACAATTACTTTGTTGTTCCCTGGAAATATTTGATTTTTGAGTATTTCAAAACGGATTAGAAGCCGCGTGACTCTAATGAAAGCAATGCTATCAGGAGCGAGGGTGACGCCGTGCCTCATTAACCCGCTTCGTTGACCCGCTTCCTTATTTTTTTGTACACTCACGTGAAAAAGGGCATCGGTTTCTGATTTAACAGACTGCTTTCCCGCCGCTGCCATCCGTTATCATAAGGGGAAACTCGCACTTTTGTGATCACCGGAAGTATGCGATACTTCGCTGTCCAGTTTTGCCGCTTCCCGCGGTCTCAGTTCTTATCTTTCCGTGTTCCCCCCGCATTTGAGTCATTCTCCTATTTTCAGCCCTCCACCGCTTCGGCAAGGTACTTTTGCTTGTCGTAGCGTTGTTCTAAGGAGGTTCCTCTGCCAGAAAATCAGTCGCGTTGAATACAGCCGGTCAGCGCCTGCCGCTACCGTAACCCAGGTAAATATTTACAATTTTATTGTATGTATTTGTTATTTTTTAGGCGACTAAAGTCCCTGCGGCCCGTTCAAACCAAAACCACACCCGTGGTACAGAAGAGATCATCTTTGTTCCTCCAAAAACAGGAAAACCTCCTTGGTAAACTCCTCCGTCGAACGCAGTAACTAGACAATTCAAAAATGCAAGCTCACACCTTGATGGAACTCATTGGAAACACCAAGGTACTTTTTGATTTCTTTCTCTTGTTACACATATTATATCTTAGGTTGTTGTCCTCGATCAACGCCCTACCGATCTTGAATACTGCCGTGACATCGCAGCAGACAAAGACCAGGTCAAAAATGACGAGGCATTCTACCTTATCAACCTGGACACCGTCCTCTCTCGCTTCAACCTCTGGTCCAAGGAACTGCCTTTTATTGAGGTAACTATATTCATGTTTTATTCACTAAAACTGATACTTCAGCCTTTCTACGCCGTGAAATGCAACACTGACCGCGTCCTCATCCGTGTATTGGCCGCCCTCGGAGCCAGTTTCGACTGCGCCAGCAAGGAAGAGATTGACATTGTTCTGGAGTGTGGAGTTGACCCTTCCAAGATCATCTACGCCAACCCGTGCAAGACCAAGGGATTTATCAGCCATGCTCGTGAACGAGGAGTAGACAAGATGACCTTCGACAACGTGGAAGAGCTCCAGAAAATTGCCGTCTACAATCCTGACGCCGAGTAAGTCCCTATTTTCATATTTTACCAATTTCTGTTCCTCCAGGATGATCCTCCGTATCGCTGTCTCCGATCCCACCGCCACTTGTCCTCTCAATCTGAAGTTCGGAGCTGAGCCAGTCATCGACGCCCCCAAGCTGCTCCAAGCTGCCAAGGAATTGGACCTCAACGTGGTTGGAATCAGCTTCCACGTCGGCAGCGGATGCAACGACTCCAGCGCCTACCGCAGAGCTATTCAACATGCCAAGGAGCTGACAATCTTGGGACGTGGTCTCGGATTCAAGATGGGCATCATCGACCTGGGAGGAGGATTCCCCGGAAGCACCCACCACATCTCTTTCGAAAGCATCGCTAACACCATCCGTGAAGCAGTCGACGAGCATTTGGCTGAACTGAAGAACATTCGTCTCATTGCTGAGCCTGGACGTTTCTTCGCCGCTGCTCCATTCACGCTTGTAGCCAACGTGCTCCATGGATGCCAGGTGGCTGCCAGCCGTCTCACCAAGGATCCCGAAGACGATCGAATCGGCTACATGTACTACTTGAACGACGGCGTCTACGGATCCTTCAACTGCATCCTCTTCGACCATGTTCACCCTGTAGGACAGCCTCTTTTCGTAAGTTTTACGCTTCATTCTTTTATTAACTTATTCTCTTCTAGGATGCCAAGGGAGAGGAATATCCGTCGTGTATTTGGGGACCAACATGCGACTCAATGGACCAGATCGAATCTCTGAAGATGATGCGCAAGCTGTCCTATGGAGAGTGGATGGTCTACTCCAATATGGGAGCCTACACTTGCTCCGCTTCTACCACCTTCAACGGATTCCAGCGTCCTACTCCTATCTACACCATCACCCAGGGCTCTTGGTACGTTTTCCTTTCATTTTACTGTTTTCCCAGAGTTTCCTAACGGTTTTTAATGCCAATCTTTTCAGGGATAAGATCAAGAACAGCTGCCATATCTAAGCCCCCTACAATATCTAATATCTTGCTCTCAACGACTAATACCGCCTTCTATCAACGTATCCAAGTGAGATACTGCTTTTTATGACATGGCATCTGTAATCAAGACATATTCCACACGGAAGTAATTGTAGTAAATCTTTACTAAAAACTAGTGTTTTACACTGCTTTTATCGAGATCTCTGTCGTTTCATTCGTGGATTCCTTCGCAGACTCCTTCGCCTGGCTTATCTCCCGCTGTATACTCAGTCTCCTGTTATCCAACTTGATAATATTGACGATTCTTTCATATATCTCCTTTCGGGCTCTCAGTCCCCATAGGAAATCGTTATGATTAAATTCTTTTAGTCTCATGGCTACTCGAAGGGTGGACTTTGGAATAGCTCGCATGAGATACGTTTCCACATCCGCTGCATTAGCCAACCAGTCATAATCAGAGTAGTACAGGTAGAGAGGAGCTGTCACGTTGCTTAGACTGTACTCCGGTGGATTTGGCTGGAACAAGACTTTAAAATATAACTGAAGTAGTCCCACCTGTCCATACAGTTTAATATTTCCCTCTCGTCCTCTGTCGAAAGCAGCAAACCGCCGGCTTTTGATCATCTGCGCAAAGTGGAGCATATTTCTTGTGGAAGTTCCGGCCGGGTTGTGAGCGAGGTAGATACCGATGCGTGACTAGAACCTTCCCGTTTCTTTTCACTCAGTGACCTACTGAGTTAAACTGGTTGCTGTTCGGCCCAGACAGGGAAAAGATGAAGTTCTCACATAACGGATTACTGGCCGCTGTGTCACAAACAATATCGGTCAAAAGTCTTGTAAAGATGTTGTTGGTTAGGAACTCGTTATCACCGAAGAAACTGTAAACAAGCTAAAAACGGCTGTTTCAAGAAAAAAAACATAGAAAACCCACGGAGAACTGTTCGTAGATCTGCCCCAAATACTTGAACAATCCCTGTACGTGGGACATCCTCGCCACCGGGGCGAGAGCATGAAATTGCCTGATCTTCTTATTGTATTCCGGCTGTTCGCTAAGCAACGCAAACATAGTCAACGTTCCCTGGGAGTGACCTACATAATATAACACGTCTCTGAAAGAAGATTTTAAGCTAGGAGGAAGTGGAGGGTACCTGTTGGTTACATTTAAAACATAGTCAATCATTGCTGGGAGATCATATTTAGCCATCTCTTGCCAAGAAAATCTCCAGAATGCTGGATCAGTTACGTGTTTCGACACATGTTGTTTTGAGTAGACATTTCCTCGCATGTTCCCGAGCCAAACGTCGAATCCAGCATCAGCAAAGACAAATCCAGCTGACTGATGTGGTAGATTCAGAAGCCAGATGGAACTTGTACACAGGAGGCCGTGTTGTAGGAAGACTGGAGGGCGAGGATGTTTACCAGGACCTTCTAAAGCAATATTCTTATGTGATTAACGGAAATTTCGAACTTTTCCCGTACGGAATTCTATGTAGTTGAAGAATATAGCCATCTTTGGTTACAACATTATGTATCTCCACGGTATAATTCCAATGTCTAATTATTTCGGGCTATAAATCGATAATATACTTCTTTAGTTGGATAACTCCTTACCACTGTCATAATAGCCTCGGGATCAATTGTAATAGGAGGCAGGGTTGCAGTATTATTGAAAGGGATATCATCACTGATACTATTGGATATAGGTTGTATAGGTTGCACAGAAAAAGGCTGTATAGGAGCGACAGTTGGGAAAAAGGGAGGTGCTGAAAAGAGATAAAGAATTATAGAGAGTACCCAACCTTGAAATGTAGGAAAAGTGGGGAATGTAGGAAATGGAGGGAAGGTGGGAAATGGAGTGAACTGCGGCACTGCGATTGGCAGTAGTAGTAGCAGCCACATTAGGTATTAGGAGAAAATTGACAGCAGAATGGGGTCATCGCGGCGAGAACTTTCTCTAAAAAGTTTATCGCTGTCGGATACGCAAAAGGAACCTCAACTATATTTTTGACGCGTTAATCATATTATCCGTTGTGATGTATCAAAGATCTAAAAGGTTTCAAAGTGTCAAATCCTTGATTACCAGTCTGTTGAGGAGGGAAACAGAGTCGAGAACCTGTCTGTCCTCCATAAAAGCAGCGGATTAGTTGAGGTTGATACAGTTATGCGCTCCTTTGACGCGGCCTTATGCGCATTATCACTCTCGTCAGTCACTCTTCTTTTCTCCTTCTACAGTCTCTACAATGTCTACGTCAGTATACAGGACATCTGGATTCAATTAGATAATGAAATGAGCAGCTACAAGGTTTTAGTTATTCTGTGTCTGTAACATCCTTGTAGGGGCACAGTAACCTATTATGGAATGAAATGATAGCACTGGGTGCGGCTACCCCCTCAACTAGGAAACGAAGACAAGGAGTGGAGAGATATGGCGGCTACGAAGTGCAAGGGGTGAATCCAGGACCAATTTGCAGCTGTCAGTCGGGAATTGGAAGAGAAGAAGACGATTTTGGAACTGGAGGATGCTCGCCAGGTCCAGAAGGGCGAGAAGGATCACCTGGGTTGGATGGGTATGATGGAATGGACGGAATTGATGGGCACGTTATTCTTATCTTATTCACACCAATGTAATTTTTTAGAATAGATGGCGAAGACGCCGAAGATTGGGAAAATGCACCCTTCCGAGGATGTATTACTTGCCCAGCCGGAAAAATTGGGCCTCCAGGGGAGAAGGGCAAACCAGGTGTCAGAGGAATGAGAGGAGCTAAAGGAAAGTCATCTTGCCATGGGAAGGAAGGGGAACCAGGCATGCCTGGCCCTATCGGGCTTCCCGGGCCACCTGGGGAGGATGGAACTGTGGGTGCCCCGGGAGCCAAAGGAAAAGATCTGGAGCAACTCGTCCCAAGGAAAGGAAACCGTGGGCCTCCTGGAGAAGTTGGCCAGCCGGGAGAAGAAGGAGGTTTTGCTCAAATATTAATGCCAAATGATGTAAATTAAGATCAAGGAGAAGATGGCCCTGACGGTCCGGAAGGTCCGACAGGGGCTCCTGGAGAACCTGGCTTGGCTGTAAGTATCCAAGCGTAATTTCGGTAAATGTTTTAGGGTGCATTTGGAATTCCTGGTGATGAAGGAAAAGTTGGAGCCCCAGGGAAAAGAGGAGCGGATGGTCTTTACTGTGGATGCCCTCAAAGAGAAACAATACAGACGAAAGTGCATGCGCCGGGAACTTACATCAGTAGAATACCAGCTCATGGATATTCAAAAGGAGCTGGTGAATACAGTGCGGGAGGAACACCACAGACAGCTTACGGAAAATAAAATTATTAAATTGTGTTAACAATGTAGATCAATCTCCGTAACTGACCGTATTAATCTTGGTGTAATGGAATGTTGGCCTCGATGATTACCAGTTAGCGTAGGAAATCCCGTTACCGATACAAGACCCGACTGCCGTTTATAAGCAGGGTAATCAGTGATTGGGACAGCAGCGCAGTGATGAGCGTCTCAAAGGCTACAGCCGGGGCGCTAGCCTTCTCTTCACTCACACTTGTTGTCTCTCTTTATGCCATCTACAACATCTACAGCGACGTTCAGTCCATCTGGAGTGAACTCGACTCTGAGATGAGCACATTTAAGGTAAACCCCTTTCCTTTTTAGATAATTGATTCCTTAGGCTCAAAGTGACGACATTTGGTCTCAAATGTTAGGACTTGGAGCCGCCACCCCTTCTACCCGTCAACGCCGTCAAGGATCCGAAAGATATGGAGGATACGAAGCTCAGGGAGTCAATGCAGGACCCACCTGCAGTTGCTCTTCTGGAAATGGGCGCAGTGAGGATGACTACGGAACCGGAGGATGTCCTCGTGGACCTGCTGGTCCTCGCGGAGCTCCTGGTCACGACGGCCATCCTGGACTTGATGGCATTGACGGCCACGATGGAGAGGACGCCGACGAGTGGCAGAACGCTGCCTTCTACGGGTGCATTACCTGCCCCACTGGAAGGCCCGGACCCGCTGGAGAACGAGGAAAGCCTGGAGTTCGTGGAATGCGAGGAGCTAGAGGTACTCCTGGATACTCCGGCAGCGACGGAAACCCCGGAACACCCGGTCCTATGGTAAGAATGAATGAGAATACCATTAAAATCTTATTATTTTAGGGGCCTCCTGGTGCTCCTGGAGAGGACGGAAAGATGGGATCTCCTGGAGCTAAAGGCAATGATGTTGAGCAGCCAATCCCCAGAAAAGGACACCGCGGACCTCCCGGAGATATCGGAGCTCCTGGTGACGATGGCGACCAAGGAAAGGATGGGCCCGAAGGAGCTTCCGGACCCCCCGGACCTGCCGGGCCTCAAGGATTCCCTGTGAGCGGCCGTTCATGTTTCTATTGAGGTTTTCGAATTTAGGGAGCCAGCGGACTTTCCGGAGAAGAAGGGAAGGAGGGAACACGGGGAGCTGTTGGCGCTGATGCTACCTACTGTCCTTGCCCTAGCCGTAACAACAAGGACACTCAGAGCTCAGCTCCGGGAAGCTACAGCAGCGCTGGATCTCCTTCTGCTGGATACTCTGCCGGAACCGGAGGATACTCCGCTGGTGGACATGCCCAGGCCAATTATGGCAAATAATCTTATCTTTTTGTAATAGAGAGCGATGCGATTTGAGTCGAGCGAGCAATAAATGAGCGATTTAACTATTCATGTGTATGACTCTCTACATAGAAATGTGACGAGAAGTGATATGATAGGAAAGCGAAATGGAATGATTAACTCCAGTCATAAGTGACGCTGAGAGCGAAGGTGTCCTCGGTTTGGCCTGTTTCAATGTTTTGGAAGAAGACGAGAATCTGAAGAACGTTTGAGCTCTAAGAAAAAGGCCGTCACCTCGATACAAACAGGTTTTTGAACCACATTAAGGAAGAAGATATTAACAGAACTGGTCTGTCCTCCTTCCAATTCTAACGTTTCCCGCTCGAAGTGCAGCAGTTCTGGTCGAGAAGACGACAAACGGAGCTGCCTGCGGATACTGTAGGCATTATGGACTGGTAACTTCTAAACAAGAAGAAATATTTGCGTTTTTCATTGCTTTGATACCTTGGATGTAACATTCTCAGCTCTGAGAGAGACTTTCAACTCATAGCGCCTCGTAATCGTTGGCTGCGATGTTTTTGTGAGGATGAGCCAAGCGTGCAAGAGTTGTCGTGATCCGGCATCCACAGCCGTAACAACGGATTGCCGTCTTCCTAAAGTTTTTTTATCTCTGTGCACCAGTGACGGGCTAACCTATGGTCTGTGGAACAAAATTCATCGGCACAGTAACTTGAGGAGATGTTGCCAAAAGTGGAGCATCGCCAGCATATGGCTTTAGGCTGCTATTCTCCGAACAGATCTCTATTAATTGGTTGCCAGATTCTCTCCTAAAAAAGTGAATGATTCATATGATCCTCAGCGCACGCTGTAAAGTTCAAGGAATTACACTATACCCTCCGCGATTTGAAGGTGCCTGGGGAATGTTTAGATAACAACAGAATCGCATAGTTAAGAGAACTAACCGGAACAAATCAGAGATCATATTCATTGATATGGTCAACCTTATTATACCGTTTTGTAATACTTGTCTTATTTCTAACCCAGACGAAGCTTTTAAGATGAAAGTTGTTTGTGCCCCTGTCTGTCCCTTTCAAAGAAACCTTTCCCTTACTTTCAGTATACAATCCAGTTTGTCACCCAATTTTCGGTTATCATCTGTTGATCAAGGGACCCATGGCACGCCTGGTCCGCCTCTTCGGCTGGCAGGTGTTGTGTCTTATTTTTGTTTTGTGCTTTGCCAGCTGCCTCTCCCACGCTCATGAGGTGCGCTCTTCCCTTGGCAAAAGATACCTGAGTGCCCCGTAGCTTGGGGTTAGCGCTTTCTTTCATCTTTCTCTTTTCCTTGTGACCAGTATAATTCAGCTACAGCGACATGACGGACTATGCCCTAGTCCGCTCTAGGAGCGTAGCTCTGCCGAGGTCAACTTCAATCTACGACCTGAGCAGGCCCACTCAGGTAGAAATTGGATTCCCAGATAGTAAACTTTGCCTAGCTTGTCCGCACTCGTTCGGTACCGGACATTACCTCATACTTCCGCTCAAGTGATCGCTACAAGCCTCAGTGGCATTCCGTCTACCAGACCACGCCCTACCGTTACCGTCGTGACTACGACCTCGTGGGTTTCTTCTCACTTTAATTAAATAAGAAATATAGTACGACGATTACTGGTACGACCGCTACTACTACTTCTCTCCATTGTACAGCTCCTACTATCCCCGTCGCCGCTACTCCTACAGCGACTACCTGCCCAATCCTTACTACTGGAACTCTTACAGCAACTACTGGACCCGATACAAGGGATACTTGTAAGGATTTTTGGGTATTATCCTCTGATGATAATAGGTATAACTACGACTACCCCTACTATAACCGCCGCTATGGAAACTCTGCCTTCTCCAACTATCTGAACTCCGTCTACACTCCCTACAGGTTTCCTCCTTTAAAGCTGAAGATAACTGCTCCTTTTAGATCCTACCTGATGGACTCGCTCTCCACTTCTCTCGGAAGAGGTCTGTCTATGTACAAGGCAGGTAGGGGGTAGTCTAACTGAGCCGGGGGCGGAGTAGTAGAGATAGGCTAAGTGATAGAGGAATGTACCTAATATCTTAATATCCAATAGCTTTCTTTTGTTTTTCAGCCAGCCATCTATGGTACTACTAATCCTTTCTCGCCACTTTATCTCTACCACTAAGCTCTAGGTACTTTTTGTTCGATTGCTTTATTTATTCGCCAATTAAGGCTTAATTCCCTACCGAACGCTTGATACCTACTGGCTTACTCCTTCTTATTGGGATCGTCGCTTCAAAGATTGGCGTGAACTCTACTGCACGTCTAAGGACCTTTACCTGCCAACCACGTATGATAGAAAGACGAGACAATACTTCGCCCAGTGGACCCCGTAATTCTACGTCAAGGCGATCGTATTGTAGTGTAGATAAAATAAAGGCAGTGGTTCTTACTTGAGCAGTCCAATGTTGAATCGCAAAGTCTGTCCAAGAGTTGCTCTTATTTCGACTCTTTCCACTGAATGAACGACAAAATGAAAGACAGAGAGTAGCCTGAAACAGAATTTTGTGGGAAAATAAGCTCCGCAGTTACTTGTAACAATGTGTGTCGCCATAAAGAAGAACAAGAATGGACCGAGAACTTCCTGGATCTCCACAAAACAAACTGACAATCAAGTCTTGACCTGCCCCCCTATGTCTCAAGTAAACTTTAGCAGTTGGATCAGACGTTCTAACAGAGACAGCTCTTCTGTCCTCTAAACTAGAGATTACTGTCTTTTAAAATTAGGCGTACCAGGTAATTTATCAACATCAATCCTCTTTGTGCATTGAGAATTGCTTGCGTGATACACTCTGACTGTTCTATTTACTACAGGTGGTCTTTTGTAGATGAGCAAATCCAAGATGGCCAAGGGCTGACCATTGTCCCAACGACGGAATAAGACTTTTGTATCAAGGGAGCTGTTAGCAGGAGTAACTGCGTTGTAAGTGTAGAGGAACGGTACGTAGATAGACTCATGAGGGCGGAGAAATATCTATAGGATGACTATCAGAGATTCTTACAAACTCACTTCTGCCTTCTGTTTGTTGATAGGTCGGATAAGATCCTTCTCCATTGGAGTTTGCAAGGCATTCACCCTCTTATAGAAGTCCCATTCTTCATTATCGCTTATAATTCTAAAAGAAAATTAAAAGGTTACGATAGGACTAACTCCAGATCGGAACAGTCCATCTCTATCACACAGTTAACAGGATCAGTGAACGGATTCTCCAGTAGAAATTCGAAGAAGTTCTGTTCTCCGAGCCCGGGATATATTTGATGTTGTGTTGTAATGCCCCGAAAGACGGCTTGAAGAAGTTTCGAGGCTTTAGACTCGTGTCGAAGTTTCCGGTAAGCCTCTAACTGCTCGTCGAATATGAATCTCTTCATTTCATTCTAAACGGTAATTGGATAAAGTGTAAGAAGATTGTACCTTTCTGGCAGAGTGGGGCACTCCATTGGATCGAAGTCGTTCCCATTCTCTTAGCTTCTCCTGAGATTCTTCGTTGAAAAGATCCTCATACCTCTGTTGAACATCCAGCCTGGAAAGATCCCCCTACACCTCTTCCTTATTACAGTACCGTTGAGCTTGTAGAAAGCGCTGGAGAGCATTATCCGAAGCTGTATTCAACGGCTTTGCCAATATCCTATAGGAATCTGGTCCTTCTTCGCCCAAACGGCACAGCCGCCTGCTGACCACCGCCGTCGTTTTGCTGTTTACCATGTCTGAAAGAGAGAGAGAGAACTTCACGTCGGGTCTTTGACCATACGCTTAACCGGAACCCATTATTTGTCTGTGTTTCTCGCTCATTTCCTGAATTGTTTCCGTGCTCCCAGTGCAGGCCACTGACGTTTGACACCAAATCAAACAGTCTGACCGGACGGTGTGAAAAATATCGCATGGATATGGAGAGCCGCGTCTGATAGCCAGAACCACTGGCCAGAGGTATATAAGCGGTCAGCTCCTGGCATTGCCATCAGTCGCTCCAATGGCTTTCCTCCTCAAGCTTTCTGCTTCCTTCCTTCTCTTCGTTCTCCTTTCCCAATGCAAGGCCGTCCCTGTGGGAGACCGTGCCCTAGCGGAAACAACGATGGCTACCACTACTGCTGTTGATACCCTCGGAGAAACTGGAGTCAGGGTGAAGAGACAAGGAGGAGGATGCGGTTGCTGTGGATGCGGAGGCTGTGGTTAGTTCTCTTTCCTTTACAATAATACTAAAACATTTAGGCTGCTGCGGTTGCGGAGGAGGATGTGGCTGCTGCTGTTGTAGACCCAAGTAAGAATCTCCACCGTTGCCTTTTAATCTCTTGTCCATTTATAGATGCTGCTGCTGCTGCCAACGATGCTGCACCTGTTGCAGGTTAGCTCCCTCTCCAGTCTTGCTAATTTTCCCTCTTTAGAACTTGCTGTTGCACATGCTGCAGACCTTGCTGCTGCGGTTCGTTTATATCTTCGCTTTCTCGGCTCATAGGATCTCTTTTCACTAATCACCTCTCTTTTTAGGATGCGGATGCGGATGCTGCGGATGCGGAGGTGGACGCAAGAAGAGACAGGCTCTCCAGCAGCTCAAGATCCGTCTTGCCCAGAAGAACGCCGCTGTTCCCCAGATCGCCTTTGACGCCGAAGTTCTTCCCGCTCCTGAAGTCGCCCCTCAGCCAGAGGTCGCTCCCCAGCCCGAAGTTGCTCCTCAACCCGAAGTTGCTCCCCAGCCTGAGACCATCCCCGCCCCTGAAATCGAAAACACCACCGAATGGCCCGAACCCGTATTCGAGCTTGTTACCGAAACCACTGCTTAGTTTGCCAGTGTTAACTTATTTAATAATAAATATTAGTAATTTACTCACCGATCTGATTGGAAGAGGGATGGCCGATATTAGCCATTTTAATAAACAGCAAGCCGGTTATTTTCCTTTCCGGGTAAATAGCGGCAAAAACGACTGGGCACTGCAAGGCTACCGCAACCGCTTCCTGTCCTTGACGAAGCAAAGGCTGCAATTTTCATAAATTTCTCTGAGAACTTCGCCTTACCCTCAAGTTTATAATGCAGGTGCCCAAAAGTATCAAGGAGTTAGCATCCCATACTTCGATGAATAGGTGGCTAAACTGTAGAAACTTGATCAGTTCCTTCTCTTCTAAACCAGCTGGCCGGTCCACAATAAACTTGGACTAAATTTGGCATACAGACAGAACATCATGGGCCTTACAGTAAAACCAGGCTCATCGTTGATCTCTCTCCCATCACTATCCAACCTTTTCAGAATTCTCGGCTCGCCGTTGTTATTTGTTTCAGACAGTAGAAGCCTAAATAAACTTATTATTTGCCAAAGTTCCTGTTTACTCTTCTGTTGTCATCATGGGGAAACGGTAGAACTGTGTAGTGAAGAATAATTTTGTAGGAGAAACAGATTCTGGTTTATCCAGCCTACAATAAATGTAGGGAGTGGTAAATTGTAAAGAGTACCATTTGAAAGCAAGAAACTGAAGAACGATCTCATTGGTATTGAGACGATCGTGAATTTCGACATTGAGATCTATGGTGCTATAGGTGCCGGAAACGTCAACCTGCGGTGGCGCCTCTCCGTGGCGGTCTAAGATCTGGGCAAATGGAGCCTTGGCTAGGGAAGCATAGACAGATCTCGAAATATTAGTCATCCTTAAGAGAAGTTGTAAATGTAAGGAGTTAATGACCTTGACTCCTTCCAAGGAAACTCATAAGAGCTGGAGAGATCATCTCTAGGGGACTCAACCTCCGATTCAATGAGCTGATCCAATCTATCCTCAAATGCTCTACTTGCAGACGTTCGACCAGAATCCACTTTCTTTAAAAGATAATATTAAGAAGGAACAATTATACATACTGGTTTCTCCACTGGTGGGAGACTGCTAATGTTATTTTCTTCTTTTTCTGCTTCAGTATTTCTCCTAGCTTCCCTATCATCGCTATCCGTTTTGGAAATTTCTCTTCTAGGCCCAGGAGTTCCGCTTCTAACAGGCTCCTCTGCTCTTTCATTTGTAATAGATCTACCAGAATCCATTGTCCACTTTCCACCTCTACAAAAGAATGGCATGCATTATCCTTGACCTGCTTACTCTTCTGTTGAGAATACAAAATGGATGGTTATTTTCGGGGCGCTCTCCGTGAACATGCTATCGTCTTTCTGGTAAAGATGAAGAAGATTCTTGAAACAGAGACATTCTTCTGGATTTGGCCGAGGTCCGCCGATCAGGGCTACTGAAAGCAACCAGTAAAAATTGCTAAATTTCTCTTACCGCTAGCATGCACTGGCCCGAGCTTCTGTCGCTCGGGTTTCCATACTCCCCAGCCAATGACGACGGATTGGGCATCACCAGCTACATTACCCTTAAATGGATTCTAATCTATTTCTTGTGAATGGCTTACTTGTTTATTTCTTGTCCCAATAAGGTAGTCCAAAGCAAAGACAATTGCTAGACGGTTATCTTCTGCCATTGAAGGAAGAGTTACTTTCGATCTCACAAATAAAGTGTTGATTTCCGTTCTATAATCTAATGAGCCGGGAAAACAACAAAAATAAACCTGATATCGGTAGAGCTTCTGCTCAATGGCCGCCCTTTCCTTCGAAGAGAATGAGTACCCATAGAAATCTCATCAGCAGACGACAGGTGAACAACTAGAGGCTCGAATAGAAATGTATACCCGTTGTGGATAGATATCTAGAGAAATAATTTGGCAATTGACTTGCCCTACCCTTAGTCTTCTTTCTAAAACACACATTGGTTGCAATAAAGTACCGGGATTGTGATTTTCTCTGTATAGTCGATCTGTTTTCATCTGAAAGTTCACTATACTCAACAGCTCCGAAAGACTCACATCATCTAAAATTAGCTTTTCTATTTTCTCAGCGTGAGGGCCGAAGGATAAGGCGATTTCTTCCAATATGGCGGGGATGGTAGGCAATCTCTTGGGAAGAGCCAGTTGAGTTACTAAAATGTTTATGATAGACAAGGATTTATTTTTATTTTTTTACTATTTGAATTATAAACAAGTCCAGGAATCCGTTCCTTCTCCCCAACAATACAGAAATCTGGAAAGTAGTCAAAGGCTTCTACTAATGGAGAATGAACACATAGACAACAGTCCAGGATTCCAATAGCCGTGTCGCTGTTAAAATTCCTGGTGAAGGTAAGAACTTTTGGTGTCCCCGGATGTAGTTTCAGTCTGGAAAAATTGAGCTCTTATTCTATCAAGTACTCACTTTGTCAGGGGTAGCTCCTTTGGTAGTTTGTTGTACTCCGGGACAGTTTCATAAAATCCAGATATTGTAATCGGAGCCCAGGCTATTGTTTTTAACGGCTCGCTGAAAACAAAACATGAAAATAATAGATTCTGCTTACTTTGGGTCTTCAGTATCGACAACTACTTCTACAATTAGAAGAACAGAATCGTCTAACCTTGGACAGTGGAAAAATAAAGTCTGAATAAAGGGTTATTCGTAAAATAATGAAATATACGTCGTTGACGTAGCAGTCGTGATGGTCAGGCCTATTCCAGGAGCCATGGTAAGGACTGCCGAAGAGTTGACAGGTTTTGGCATCGAAAAAGAAAGACGAGATTCGATAGCGAGAACTTGGTGCCAGCTAGAAGATAAATTGAGGTTCAAAAGGGAAAAATACTTTTGTGTAATGCAGTGCTTCAATAATTAGAGCGAATCCGTCATTAGTTCCACGATGTGGAAGGTCTCTCTTGATGGGAATACATCGTCTGGCCAGGAAGTTGCTGTACCAATCATGGATAGAAGACATCTACCCCAAAAGGGGAGGGGGGAATGACTATACGGCTCGGGATTATTTGTGGACTAGAGAAGGTGACCCTCGTGGCGCGCTGCCTAGCAACCAAGCCAACAGCATTCAAATTGGGGTGTAAACATCTGGAATGGTCTGCCAGTTGATATTGACGAGTTTTTTAGCAGACAAGCATCCGCTAGTGGCTCTCTTTTATTCCCTATTCCCTCCCCGAATGCCTTCTATTGAAAATCGAACAAGGAATAAAATAAAACTGCAATAAAATTTAATGAGGTTCATGTGTATGACAATTCTCTCCCTCGCCTTGCGAGTACTCGTGGTTATAAACAGCAGACATTATGATCGAGGGAAGAAGACGGAATGCATCGCGGATGGCTCAATGGACACGAGTCTGAGCCAGGAGGGAAACATTTGGGTGCATTGCCCTGTTCTCGAAATTCGTTACCAGCTGGACATTGTTCAGTATCTGAAAATATCTTTATTTCTCTCATAAAATCTCTTCAATACTTGATGATCTTCTTTTGTTTGATCCTGTGCTACCAGTGTTCCAAGAGTTGAAAGGTCGAGGCTGGCCAGTACTATGACCAGCGGGGCCTCCTGCTCCACTACCTAAAACTACAGTACTACTGACTGATTGTTCTTACCCCAATTTTTGTTATCCTGAGTGCCATCGCCGTAATCATTGTAGTCATTGCCCATTCCATTTCGTGGTCCCATCTTATTTGGGGCCATTGGTGCAGGCCCATTTGTGCTACTGCTAATTGCTACTGGTACCATGTTAGGCCTTTTGCCTTTGCCCATATTTACAGCAGCATTACCTACAAAAGTGAGATTAATCTAACAAACCAAGTTACCAAAGTTCGGTTGAGGCGGACCCCAGTCTCCTTGATTCTCCCAGTTGTTTCCTTTCCCACCAGTCCAACCATTAACTGAATTATCCGGCGGTTGGGGATTTCCATTTCCAGAGGGTACAGCAATCCATCTATTCTTGTTTGGGACGGGAATATTTTCAGGGATGGGGGGAGGTCCATTCCAGTTGCCGCCGCCTTGTTGGGTTGGAGCTCCATTGTTCCAACCATTCTGATCATTCGGTGGAGGTCCTTGCCAGTTGGGAACACTCGATGATTCAGCCCAATTGTTGCCACCATTTCCATTGTTCCAGTTCCCTCCATTCGCTGGTCCTGACCACTGGCCGCTGTTTGATCCACTAATTCCTTTAGATTGTGGTCTTGGTACTTGAGAATTCTACAAAATAATTATCCACCATGTTTACCGGCCTCTTTACCTCATATCCTCCGTTTCCTCTATTATATGCACTGTTCCCTTGGTTAGAATCGAAAGGATTATCGTAGTCACCCCAGTTCCCATTTCCAACTCGGTTTTCATGAGGTCCGTTCATTCCATTTCCACTGTTTCCAGTTGGATGAATAGGCTGAGGCTCTGGCAATGCTCTAGGCGGAGGAAGCTGTTGCTGCTCTACATTGTTTCCGCTGTTCTTTCCCTGAAATGAATATTTGATCTTTTATCATTCTGCTTACATTTTGGTTCCATCCTCCTTTCATCCCACAACCTTGCATAGCATTTCCCGAGCAGCCGTCGTTTATCCCCTGAGGTGGTGGTCTGTTAGTGGGCCCATACGGGCAACCAGAAGTCGTGGTTGGTCTATTCTGGTTGTAAGGGCAGCCATTTTCATTCCAATTGTTATAATTATTATTCTGATGGTTATTATTGTTGTTGCTTCCGTTTTGATTCATGTTCTGGTTGTTGTTATTGTTCGGACTGCCGTTCATATTCCCATGTCCACTGGCGTTCTCGTTGCCTCGGTTGTATCCGTTTTCATTTCCATTGGTATTTCCATTATTCATATTGTTGCTGTTGTGGTTTTGGTTGCTCCCTGGGTGGATATTTTTGCATCCAGACTGTTTGTTTTGCGGACAGCCGTTTCCTTCTTCGTCCTCATCTCCATCATTCAGTATACCAAAAGGACGCGGTCTATATGGACGAGGAATCAATGGCTTTGGTTGAGGGATATATGGAAGGCCTGAACAGATTAATATATCTTTATAAAACTATCTAACCGGCCGGAGGAGGCATTGAGTCAGTAGTCTGCCCACAGCAAATAAATCTCCTGATCTCTTTATTAAACTCACACCTATATCCACGATTACATTGCTAAAATTCCAGATGTAAGGTGAAAGGAGGTCCTACCTGATGATAGCAGTCCCTCAGACGGTTGCCAAAGTCTATAAGGGGCCTGTCGTCCTGATTTTGACATCTTGGAAGACGGCGATTAGACGGCCTAAGCACACAAAATTGTTGTCAATAAAGGTACACACTTTTTGGTGGTTGTCGTAGGTTCCTCTGTCGTGGTTGTAGTGGTGGTCTTCCTGTTTCTTGGCCTTTTCGTCGTTGGCTCCTCATAGTCTACCAGTTTCTGTTATACCCTCTCAAAACAGAACCCTACCTTCATCCTCACCACCATTGTCTTCATCATCCGGCCTCTCT
The DNA here is from genome assembly GCA_932521035.1 of Oscheius dolichura. Taxonomy (NCBI): domain Eukaryota; kingdom Metazoa; phylum Nematoda; class Chromadorea; order Rhabditida; family Rhabditidae; genus Oscheius; species Oscheius dolichura. Next base: position 11,333,269 of record OW051497.1, on the reverse strand, counting down.
GGAGCCGCCGTCACTACTAATTTTCTCATAGGTTGAATTACAGGATACTCTGTAAACGGAATCAGTTCATCTGGAATTTCAGCTGAAAGATAGTATTTTACGGACGAAAAGAAAACACACTGGTTGTTCCAAGTATTAGATTTTCAGTATCCGTGGTTTGGCTGTCAGACCAACAGCAATAATCCTAAATATAACGGTGTGGGGTGAAAGAGGGGACTGACTTGAAACCCGGGAATAAGAATAGGAAAACGTTCACAGACTGTTCCCTCTGGGCAACTGCTCTCATTATAATTGCCTAACTGTTGACTACATTGTTGGAGATCACCAGAAATGGGATGAATGTATACTCTATTATCTAGAGAAGACTATTGATAATACAGAATGTAATAAATATACCGGAGGGACAGTGGATGGCAACGCCGGCATCAGCAAAAAGCTTCTTGAAATAACTCTGGTGGGTAAGATAAGGAAAAAGTAGCAGCAGGACGCAGCAACGCATGCTGCTCCAGCTTTTCGGGATCTACAAAGGGCGACTGTGGCCTCGACTCCTCGCGGCTGTCATGTTGCGCCCCAAAAACTGACAGCAGAGACGAAAAATAACATTGTCGGCTTCTGACCGTTAATCAAATATATCTTTGACCGGATTCTGTCTATGTCTATGCCAAGAGTTCAGACAAACGTCAGCTGGAAGGATGAAGTTTGGATCTCGTTAGGGCAATTCCGGATCCTTCCTTTGAGTGCAAATGAACGAAAGCTTGTACTACCAGCCACTATTTCGCGCCACGAGTTAATTTCAAAGAGTACAAGATACCGCTATCCTACCCTAATAATGGACAGATGTCTGTGTGTCTGTCTGTAAGACCTGCCGTCTGTGTAGATCGACAGGTCAAATGAGAGAGATGCAGAAAGTTTCGACTGTCGGAACTAATCCGACTGTCAAATGTTTAATCCAAGCGCGGCCAAAGGCGGCCGGAGGCATACTAGTAAGATAGAAAGGGCAAAGCCGAGAAGGTGAACTATCTCAATGAGTCGTTATTTAAAGGGACAGTATGACCGTTTCTGCTACCGTACCCCGATTTTTCGAAACTATCATGAATTTTGTTGTAATTGGTCTTATTTTGTAGAGCTAATTTTGCTCATCAAAATGCTCTATTTAGTTTTTCCTGAAAACGCTGTAATCGGGAGAAAAATGCAATCAAACGGCGGATATACTCACTACGATATTAGTTTCATCTGTAAATGACGAAAATCTGAGAGGGGCGACTGAAAGTCCGCGGACTTTCAGTCGCGCGTCCTGTTGACTCCGGTGTTTGAGAGAGTATTTGGGCCAGGTCCACCTATAAGATAATTTCCTTAACTGACATTCAGTCATGGATAATCTTCGTTCGTCAGCGAGAGACATTTCATTTCCCCTTCCTGACTGGGAGAAAGGAGCAGGAGAATGTCGTAAGGAGGGGGATAACACGAGGGAACGTCACGGTGATAGGAGAACACAGGAAAATTTCATCGGGAAAAGTAGAAGGTTACGTGAAAATTTATTTTTGAAAAAGAATCTTGAAAGTTTTTAGCCGAATTCTTCTCCGCTTTCTATACGAAATCCGCTGTCTGCGAGAATTTTATCGACGCTTTTTTTCTCCTTTCCCACCAAAAACGGCCGTCTGTCTAGGGAAAATGGCGGGGACGGTTCGTGATCTGTGATGAAATCCGCTCAGACTTTGTGGGAGTGGATGAAGTTCTATAGAGCCTACGACCTCACGATGCTCCAGTCCGGCTTGAGGCTTGGGCTTCTATCCTTTGCCACGGCTGCACGGCGACGAACGAGCAGCAACACGAGTTGAAGTCGGCGAAAGTCGGCTTAGGTTTCTGTTTCTTTCCACTCCTCGGGCGGTCATTTCTCTTCCATCGAAGCAGCCAATGCCGGTTGCTGCCGACTTTCAGATACAAAGCTTTCGAAAGGCTTTGTCTAGTCTTGACAGGCCTCGCCATGTTTCGACAAGTTTCGAGAAGTACCGACGACAAGTTCAAAGCTCTTCATGGAAGAGATTTATCAAGGAGATTTATGATCACTGATCAACGACTGTTCTGGAAAGGATGGAGCCCCCAACTTCTTGTTTCCAAGCCCCCCATCCCCAAAGAAAAGAACAAATAAGAATCAGTGGCGATAATTTATTTAACAGTAGAGCCACATTGATTGGTCATCCTCCAAGGGCCCCTCACTTCCCTTTAATGGGAGGTTCTAAATGTTATGTTTTATTCTTTCTTATTTTAAAAACTTACTGGTCTCCGAGTCGTTGTTGCTGTGGGTGTAGATCATATTGCTAGGAAATGTGTGTATACGGTGGAACGGAATAGTATGCCTTCAAAGGCAGAGAAGGGGTTTATATAGATATAGAAAGTGGGCGGGGACAAGGCGTTTTGTGGGGGAAGAAGAAAAAAGCGTCTAGACAAAGACTAGTACACGTGGCTTTAGAAGAAAACTGTATAGCGACGAGGACGGGAAGTGCAGGATAATCAAAGGAGGGATGGTATAGCCTTTGCTGTCCACCTTGGACCTCCCTCCACAGGGGAAGTGGAAAAGGAACAGTCAGGGAGATTATATTTCTTTCCACCCCCATTTCTGTGCCGCCAAAGCAGGCAACCTCGATTGTTGTGGACGTTCGCGACTTCAACTTCTACTGGCGCCTTACGCTCTTCTGGATTCCAAATCCTAACCGAATAACGATTTCAACCAACAGCAGCGGCAACAATAAGATATATCGCTCCCCATTACTCTTCCAAAGCAGCCAATTCCTGTAGCCTACCTCTACCGACTTCGACTTCTACTGATGCTACCCCCTCGATCCTCAAGCCGGACTGGAGTACACAAACGGCCGTTTTTGGTGAGTCAATTAGGTTGTATCTACTGGATTCCAAATCCAAACCGATCAACGACTTCAACCAACAGCAGCAGCAACAAGATCAGCGGGATGGATGCGGACTCCCTCACCCCACCGACGGGTGTTCTCACCCTCCTCACAACATTCCCCCATCCTTACCTTTTAATTATTTACATATTGTCAAAGAACCTCATCATCTCCAACAGTCCTGGTGGATTTCACCACAGATCACGAGCCGTCCCCGCCATTTTTCCTAGACAGACGGCCGTCTTTGGTGGGAAATGAGAAAAAAAGCGCTGATAAAACTCTCACAGGCAACGGCTTTCGTATAGAAAGGGGAGAAGATTTCAGATAAAACTTTCATGAAAACTATGAGGATGAGGTGTTTCCCAGAATAACAGATACATACATGCTGATTAGAGGTCCCAATGAAGAAATATGGTCGTTTTGACAAAATGGGGATGGCCTCATCTTATGGAGTATACGACCCAATTCCAGTAATTTATGGGGAATTGTTAAAAATTTTCCCCCATTTTCAGTGACTGCGTGATCAGCAAATCATGTTGTTCACTCCTGACAGTCACCTTATTTGCCCTTCGGCATTCACACACATCCGTGGTATCAAACCCTATCATTCCGAGCTGTCTCTCGAAACAGTTCCGACCAGTCATTCCATGCCCTGACACCTTTCAAATGTCAGAGAAGCTTGTCTTTTTTATTGTACTGGGTGTATTAGCTATAGTTTTAAATCTTATTCTTTGGAACACATATTTTGTTACGTCTTCTATAGTAATCACTTATAAGCCTAAATATAATCACGTAGACATCAATTATTATTTCCCGGAGGGTACTCAAATGCCTGTGGGTTCCTTTGACACTCGCCCCTCGCGGACTTTCAGTCGCCCCTTGATGAGAAATCATATTATTGCGGATTTCATCGTTTTCCTCAGTTTACAGTGTGCTCCTGATTGAATAACTTTAGTTTCCTGCATAGACGTTAGCTCCTCTCATTTTGCAAAAAGAATATCACTCATCTCATCGGAATACGGGTTATCAACAGAGCACAAGTCAAAGTTCTTTTTCTGTGATTGTGAATAGCAATAAGGAAAACTTCCTACAACGGGGGACTGAACAAATGTACGTGGTTCCTCAGCAAAGCTCAGCATTTGATTGGGTGATATTGCCCCTGTTATCCAGTTACTTGCCCGTAGAAATCTAACAACAAATGATGACGATCAATTTGACAGGCAGGGAACACTTGTGAACGGAATTTGGAGACAGGGATTACATTAGTTGATATAATTTTAATTTAATTTTCTTTTTTTCCATGGCTTTCTGCTCGTTCCTCGCACTACAATCAACGGGTCAGGCCTAAGCTTTCTATTATTTTTTTATTAATACCATAGAGGTAGAATTAACCTCATATTTTCACTATATAACCACAGTTCGATTCAAACCTAGTCTATTCATCTGAGAAAATAGAAATCTTGGTCAAAACCACCATCTAGCCTAGGTGAATTAATTAAAAGAGTCAGGCCCAGCTATTCGACCTCCAACGGGAATTTATAGGACCCCTTTATTTTGATTGTACTTCTTTCATTCTACAAATAGACCTACGCCTTACAAGAAAGGGTCCCCAGTCCAGACTGCAGCATACATATGTCATGAAAAAAGACCTTCTCCCCTCCAAAAAGGAAAATAGGCCATGAATCTAGTAGAGTAAAACGGGGTGTTTATTTTAAATGATTAGACTACGCTATGCTTTGTATAACGAGTTGTTAAAATTTATCCTCCCAGAAATGGGCCACGGGCTTTCTCTCGGTAAGATATTAGCGGACCCGCCCCACAATAGCAGTGAGCCACACGCCGGAGCATGCCGCGCATCACCAATTAAGACGCGGTTGCCGTAAGAAGAAGACTGAGATTTTGGATATAGAAAACGGGTGAATAACGTCCAGACTTTATGTTGCGGTACTTCTTAGATATATTAAACTTGGTTGAAACAACGCTGTATTCAGACACTTTACAAACCAAACGAAAAGGCAGAGGGTGAGATTGTCTGCGAGGTAGCCTTCATGGGATTACAAGAGCCGGCAAGATACGGTTGGAGCTGGACGTTTGGAATATCCTTTATGGAAAAGTAAGTTGTTTCAAAATGATTCATATGAGTTTAGGTATTCCACTACGTTCGATATGGAGAATCGTCGGGTCGGATTTGCAGAGCCTAAAAAACGATTCTTCTGATTTGTTTTCGCCCACTGATCTTATTTTGTAATCTCTTCGTAAAGCCTGTTTTGAATGTATTCGTTTAACAACTACCTCAATAAATATGTCTGTTGTAATTTGACCATCTTGCTCTAAAAGCTCCGTCCTTTTAATCGATATGGTGACAGTATGGACTGAGGTCGCCTGTTCCTTTGTTTTCTCCTAGACTACGGTCTAGTGATATCGACGCAATCAAAGTTCGCCCCAGCCCTGGAAGTAACTTGTACTCCCAGTGTCATCTTCCACAATGTCGTCTCACAAATGCCGTCGTCTTGAAGGAAAAGTAGCTGTTGTAACTGCTGCTACTAAAGGGTACGTTATTTTACAAATATCCACATGGAAATTCATAGAATCGGGCTTGCTATTGCCATTCGACTAGCTGAGGAAGGCGCAAATGTAGTGATCTCCAGCAGAACACAGAAAAACGTCGACGAGTGAGGCTTGCTTTTATTTTTATTGCACATTTTAGCGTTGTTGCTCAATTGCACAAAAGAGGGCTTAAAAATGTCAAAGGAATCCTCTGCCATGTCGCCAACACTGAACATCAGAAGGCTATGATCGAATTTGTATGTTTCTTTTATTCGTTTTATCTGTTTTTCTTCTAGACAGTGAAGGAATTCGGTAAAATTGATATCCTAATCAACAATCATGGAATTAACCCGGCTTTTGGAAGCATTCTAGGTATTTTCTACCTGGAATAGTCATAATTCCTGTTTTAGATGTTGAAGAAGGAGTTTGGGATAAGCTGTACGAAACAAATGTCAAGGCCGGCTGGCAACTTACTAAACTTGTCCACCCTATTATGCTTAAGAATGGGTAAGCCTTATTGTTTTGTCTCTGATTGGTGACTTTTAGCGGCGGAAACATTATTTTCAACTCGTCTTACGGAGGTTACAAGACCCCTCCGGTAGGTTTTTACCTGTAGTCAGGATGTCACAACGCTTTCAGGGTATTGCTGCGTACGGAGTCACCAAAACCGCTCTGATCGGCCTCACAAAAGCACTGGCTCTTGAGTTAGCCAAGGATAACATCCGTGTCAATGGAATTGCTCCCGGTGTGATCAAGACCAAGATGAGCAAAGTCCTCTGGGACGGCGATGGAGACGAAGGAGAGCGATCCATTGTGGAGAATCAAGAAATCCTCCTGGGAAGATTAGGAGTTCCAGAAGATTGCGCCGGGACCGTTGCCTTCCTCGTTTCCGACGATGCTGCCTACATCACCGGGGAGACTGTCGTCGTCGCTGGAGGAGTACACGCTAGACTGTAGAATATGTATGTTTACTTTCTGAAGGAATAAACATAACGGCACTTGTATGACCTGTAGAATAAAAGGGAGATTAGACTTTCTTGATAGCACGGCCGCTAGCATATTGCAGCCCGGAGTAGAGGGTCGTCGCTGCTGTTGTCCAACTAAAAAAATATTAAAAATAACAATTAATATAATAGCTTACTATAGGATGGATAAACCTTGGTTGTAGTTGGCACCGAACTCGAATACTGGGCCAGCAAGCGACGCGGCTACCACAGCCAGTTGGAGCGCAGTATTCACTTTGCTAATAAAAGTTGGGACAATCTGCATTGAAGAGACTTCGGGGTTGAAAAATCTAGAGGAAATCGTTTAAATTTAAATAATTTAACGCGTACCGGTTTAAGGAATAGGGAGGTTCCATAGTTTTGTATCTTTTATAAAATCCTCCTAGTATTAAACAGACATCACGAAGGATTACAATGCTGGTAAGAGGTACTGAAAAGATTTTAATTATAAAATTACGGAAGGAATCTTACATGGAATGAGGCTAGCGTGAGTCATTGTTAAAAACATAACAGAAACCAGTAGTTTGTCGGCTACAGGATCTAGAACAGATCCGAGGAGAGATTTCTGGCCTTTGAAGTTCCTTGCAATGTATCCATCCACCTAAACATCCTTTTTCATTTAATTCTATTCATTTCCTACCAAATCTGTGAAACCAGCGATAACGAATAGGGCAAAAGCTGGAGTAAATTGTTGACTAACCACTAAATAACCAACAACAGGAGTGGCTGCTATTCTTAAAAGAGAAAGTTCAACAATAAATTGCTATTACCTGGCCACACAGATGAAATTTGGTATTGTAGCTAGTTTATACTTTCCAGGATCGTCATCCTTCATTTCTGTCGATAGAAATCTTGAGGTATGGGGAAAACTATAAACAGAATTGTGGTGTTAGTCTACTGAGAACTTGCCTATTGTTTGGGACGAACCACGTGCTCCTAAATAATAGCCTAGAATGTTGTTGACCATAGTATTGGATCCTCGATGCGATTGTTCTGGTTAGAAACGGCACACTTCGGCATATTTTTTGCATTTTCTCATCTGAAAAATAAGATTTTCTATAAATACTGGATGTCCAAATGAGATGGTAGAATAATGTATGTTGCTGTGGCATAAACAAGTCGGGCTACTTCTTGGGGGAGTTTTAATCAACCTCTCCAAGTAAACATGATGTCTCCCCAAAAAATCAATAGGTCACGTCTATCAACGTAAACAAGATTCAAAAGCGTTGCTTATACCATTAGTATAGCGTCATTAGGAAAAGTGCAGGTCGGCTCATCCAGCATTTTGACTATGACGGCGTGTTGTGGTCGCTCCCTCAACAATATTCAAATGTTATAACTGATAACATATTACTCCCAATTGCTCTGTTTTCTCCGTTTCTCATAATCCTTCCTTATTTGTTATTTATTCCCCTTCCCACGGCAGAGTTTTCAGTTTATAACAGTTTTACAGTACATGAGCGATGCTTGGTTTCCTCTCCTTCGACAAACCAAAGACTATGGTCAAACAATGGATACAACTCCTACATAACCCCACTTCTTTCTACTTGGCGCTTTTAATATTGGCGCAAATTGGTGTCATAGCTGTCTCGTCTTTACTCTTCCCATTATTTGTGAGGTTTGTTATTTGCAATATTCTATTTACCTACGTAATACGAATCCAATTAGCCTATTTTCCCCCTTCAGATGGATTATTCTCCCATCTTCGATACAGCAGGAGATCCCATTGAACCTAGTCTTCCTACCCTGTGAGGATAATCTCCACGGAATTTGCTCGTTTCCAACTGCTCATCTAGATGTCCAAGATGTGAGAAATTCGCGCTTATCTTTTTATTTCATCTTCACTTTTCAGCTAGGCGTTTTTTCTACGTCTACGTACTATCAAATGGCTGTAAAATTACATTTCTCGGAGGCGGATACAAATTTCGGCATCGGATTGTTTCAAGTAAGCACACAGTGAAAAGACCAGGACGCCGACTAAGATGTGATTCAGAACGAGCTGACACTTCTCGACGTAAATGGGAAACAAATCGCCAGGTGGAGACGGACTGGACTATTGAAGCAGCCCGGATTGTTTACCAAGGCTCTTTGGCTCGCGTTCTTTCCGTTGTACTTTCTAGGATTTTTTCATAATCATTATATCTTGGAGGTAAAATGTTTCAAGAATCTTTACTTCTCTTTATTCAGATTCCACTAGTCAATGAATATTACGCCTCGCCTGATAAAATAGCCCACGAGCTGAACTATTCTCTCCAGGATCGATTCGCTCAGGTATTTTTTTGTCTTTTCCGGTTCACATTAGTGCAGGCATGGGTGGGCATGAATAGGACTAAGGCCACCTTTTAAAAGATACTGCTAAATCGGGGAGAAAGGATTGCGAGCGACTGGTCTTATAGTCAATGAGCCATCTTGAAAGGACGACGACCTTGTGTTCATCATCAACGATGTTTTAAACTGCCCTTTCCACATGTCGAATGTCAAAGATTTCTCAACTTTTCCTTGCCTATTTTTGAAATAGAAACCCCTGGTTGATAACGCGTCTGAAGCTAGCTTGATAAGCTCATCGCCCTATTGATATTTTTCAGCTGGATGCAGCGTATTTGCTCATTAATGCCAAGTTCGGCTTCATCAGGAATTTCTTGTACTACTGGCCAATCAGCTCCTTTATTCTCCTGGCCGTGGCCTCTGCACTCTGTGAGTAGTTATATTGTACTTTACTATTATTCTTATTTATAGGTGGGGCATTCCTTCTGGCTCTCTTCTGGGGGCATAAAGGTTATGTAAAGTACACCAGTCGGAGAGAGTCGCGCGTCATTTCTCGACAGGATTCATTGGAGACCGAGACGCTGACGTCGTCAACTAGGAATTCTGCAAAGGATCTAGCAAATGTAAGCGATATTTAGTTCTATTTTTCTATTTTTTTTGATTGGCCGCTATTCGAAAAGCTCTGCTATCTTTTCTAAAGTAGCAAAAAATCCAAAATCGATTTTTAAAGGCTAAATTGAGTCTAGATCGTCCAGAAAGGTGCCTAGGTGGACCAGATTCGTTCTGAAAAGTAAAACTTTTAGAAATAGGAACAATTTAATAGGGTTTGTTGCTCTGCAACAAACTACAGTTCCAAAAATCGAGATTCCCCAAAGTGTTTTAGATGTAGACATATTTATTTATGTTTTATTAATTTTTCAGTATCCATCATCATATGAAGACTATCCAACGAGTGAGGACTACGTTTCAGTCTATCCTACCCTTGACAACAGTTCCCAAGCCTGGAATACAATTAGGAATCGAAGAGACAAGAAACTGTCATAAATGTACATAGTGTATATAACCAGACGAATGGGTAACCAGTGCCTTTACACGTGTGATCTTCATCTCCTTACTTTACCGTGATATGTATAAAGAGCTATCTATCATTTTTCTTTATTTATGCTTTACCGGCTAAACACCGTGCATTACCTCTCTTATCGTATCAGATCTGTCCTGTTTACCGTGTGACTCCTTTCCAGAGGTGCCTAATGGAGGCATGTTGCCTGTAAGCAACACTACAGGGCAATGTCGTCCAACGCGGACGTACCCTTTTGTCCCGGATTTTGTGGACGGGTGCCAGAGAACAACAGTATTGGGTGGTCGGATTGTTCGGTTAGTATTATTCTCTATTTATATATTTTATATTATAAATATTTAGCCCTGCCCTTGGGGAAGCAGGACACATAATACCCAATGCCTCGAGTGTGATTCCCCAATATCGTCCTTTGACTGGTGCTACCTCGTCTTTATGGTCATTGTGCCGATGCTCATCAACAGCTTGCTCGTCCACCTTCATTCTATAAAGAAACCGTACGTACTGACCCTTTGAATGTTATTCTTTAATATTAAATTACATTGTTAAATTTCTCATATTTTAGACCACGACTCGATGAATTCTTAGAAGTATTTTGCTGTTTTTGTGAATCTGTATGTGCTGCCATCTCTTCTCTCCTATTTTTTCCTCCTAGAGGGTATCTGAGTCTTTACGGTTGTCATAAAGCGGGTTTGAGAGAATGGTAAGCTCCTCCTCTTTCTTTTTATTATTCTTTTAAGGTATCCTGCTCTATACAATCCAGTCATTGGCTACGTCAAGCAAATTAAATGCTCATATGAAGTCGTCTTTCCACTGTGAGACTCCTCCTTTATTTTTAAGACAATATTTCCAGATATTCATTACCCTTTGTCTATTTTTTATTTCTACTACTTTTTATGTTGATCCTCCGATGTCTTTTCTATTCCTACGTGGTAAAAGAACATGACCCCCGATCCTTCTACTACGGTTTAATTTCCTTGCCTAAAGTTGCGGTTATCCACGGCCTATTTGTGAGTCTTTTCTTATTTTTTTAATATTAAGAATATTTTTAGGCGGGAGTTATCTATTTAACATTTCCCTACCTGTTGATAATGTTCAGTGTGTGTTCCAATGCTTTCCATCTAGCAATGGAAGGCAAGGCGCCTGTCAAGGAAATACTAAGTATGGTTTATTTTATAATGACCAATCGATAGATCTCGGTGTAGCTAACAACTTTTGTTTTTAGAGTAAGGAAATTCGAAAAAAAAAGTCACGAGATATACGCTATTTAGGCTTAGCTTGGGCTTAACGAGGGAAATTTTTGAAGCGAAAATTAGATTCACTTCTATCTATAAGATATTAGTGCCAATTGATAGATCTCGGTGTAACTAGTAACTTTTGTTTTTGAAGAAGTTTCCGAAACTTGAAAACCGGTGTCGGATCCATCTTTTTGGATTAAAAACCAGGATTACGGTCTACAGAGCCGAAGATTGGTCTTTCTCGTTGAAGTTTTGCATAGAATATATGAAAAATTAATAATTTCAAAAAATATTTTTAGGGAGGCTGTATCGATCACCTCTCCAGCTGGTACTTCTCTGCGTCAACATGATCCTCCTTGCTTTTGCCATAATAGCCCTGACAGCTGCAAGGTAAGTCCTTTATGATTTATTCATTCATAGACATCATTCGTAACCAATCTGATGAGGACCAATCTGATGAGGATCCATGGGAGGGGGGCTATTCCTTCGTCCATGTACACGGTTATTTATTAATTTGTTTTTCTTTTCAGCAGCTCCTACTACGGCCTCTTCTTCTTGTTTCTAGTCCCGATACCGGCGCTCTTCTATATCGTCACCATTGGCCTAAGTCATCCAAGTGTTTTAAACGATGTGTGAGCTCTCCCCTTTTGTCCCATTTATACGTGTTTCTGCTTTTAAACTGCGCACTTCTTTCATTTTCGCTTACTCATAGAGATAACCTTCTCGTAACAATAGGGATATGTACCTCAAAAAATCTGAAAATGTCAACAACTGCCGGTTAGTTATTGTATTCTGTGATAACAGTGCCTAAATGTCATTATAGCAATATGAATTGCATCCTCTAACTGTTGCTCATGATTTTTAGGAAAAAAACTCATTTATTTGTCGGATTATTGTTGATACCTCGATCTCCAAAGATTGCCACTAAAACTTTTGTAATAAAGACTTTGATTCTTGAGCACCTCACTCAATAAGGAGAATGCCAGGAAAAGACAAGATTATATCCTGTACTGCTACGAAAAAATATCAACAAGGTGCAGATGGAGACGAAACCGAGGATCCATAAACAACCACTTCTATTTTCTAGCGATTCGAGGTTACCTGAGAACGGAGCCTCATGATTGATGTAATTTTTACGATTTCAATGCTGACGCTATGGTTGATTCATGTAATACTTTAATGGGACTCGTCATATATGGATGCATAATAAGGGCTACTAGGGTCGATCGAAAATTTCTCTAGGATTCCCTGTAGCCGCGCAGCAATCAGTGTATAAATTTGGGCGATGTTCTTGTGCCACGACTATCTATAAAAAATTCTACTGTTATTTTGTTTTTTATCAATTAAGAAACGGCCAATTTTTGTTGTCAGACATCAGCTTTTGTTTCCAGCTAAGCTCTGGTGCTACGAATATACTGATTTTAGTTTCCAGTAAATTGTACTGGCAGTATTCAGAGAACCGTTTTAAGGTGTGATCAGACCAATGAAATTTGATTGGACCAATATATTTCCATTGTGCCAAGTGAGAGAGCCTTCACAATAACAATGAAAAGATTGGAACCATATTATTACATCTGAATTCTACACATAACTACTAATATTGTTGGTTTTAGCTGTATTCTGCACATGAGACTGGCTTTTCAGCAGTTCCGCAGCAGTTTACAAAGAAGCACTATTGTTTACTTGCTCTTTTGAAGCGGCTCTTGCTTTCCAATAACTGCTTTCTTTACGGATGGTGAAGCCTGAACAAAATCCTTGGGATGTACTTGATTTAGAAGGACGGTGAGGCAGGTTTTGAATTTGTAGGACAATCTCGTTTTGAGGCGTAATTTAGAATTTGTCTGAATTTCCTACCCATTTTAATCCTGCCTCACCCTCCCTTTACCGAATGAGGACGTTATTATCAACTTACAGTTTTTGGTGTAACAGGACGAGGAGCACTCTTCGTTTCCGTTTTCGGTGCTGGTCTTGGTGGTTGAGATTGCACTGAACAAGTTTATTCTTACGTTTGCGGCTGACCAACCTGGGTCTGCTACACTGTTGGTCTTAGGAGGATCTGCTACCATCCTCTTAGGTAATGCCGGCTTGGGTGGAGCCTTACGTAATTCCACCTTGGTCACAGTTGGTTTTATTTGACCGTTAGTTTTGGAGACCTCTTTTTTCACCTAAAGAGGGATATAATTGCTCTTTTATTGTGGGAGTACCACAGGATGTTTAACTGGACCACGGGTCCTGTTTTCAGCTACAGTTGTTTTTGGGTAAACTCTGGGAGAATTCTTTGGAATTGGCGGCTTTTGAGGAGTAGTACGTTTCGTCGGAGAGCGTGACTTACTCGGCGGAGTGTGTTTCTCGCTTTTACTGAATGCTGAAGTTTCCAGGACCTCCTAAATAACTCACGGTGGAGTTGTAATGTCCTCAAAGACTCTACTGAGGATCTCCTCAATTTTGACCTCCGAATCTCCACGATTTCTAGAGACTGCTTGATAATCAGAACACTGTTTACTTACATCCTTCGTTGATGATCGGAACTCTCGCTTGACATTCTCCGACGGACGGCATCCTCCACTTTCTTGTCCTGGTGCTTGTCCTCCATGTCCTAAAAGAGCAGCCAGATTTAGAAACCAGCTAAACAACGGTGTAGTGCCCAAACATTCAAATGTGTAATTGGTCAGACTTCATCGCTCCCTAGCCGCCAATTACCACGATCCTCATCATTAAGTATAGAAGTGATCACACGATTCTTTCCGAATAGCACGCGGAGCTAAAACACATGCGAATTAAAAATACCCACCTCCGTAGTTTGTGAATACTTCTTCACGGGAATTAGTTGTACTTCATGGCTTTGTGGGGCAACAGCGTTGGCGACCATCTCCTTGCTGGCTTCTTCAACAACTTCTTCGACTAGAGAGAGAACTTCCATGTTCTTGGTAGACTTCAATGGCTCCTTCTTCTTGGCGGCAACTCTTTTAACTGCTGCTCCTGGGGGAGCGGGCCGGCCTTGTCCAATGGATTTCTAAAACGAGCACGAAATGGCCGAACAGTAGAAAATAATACCTTGGGAGGCATATTTGGGGCAGGCATGACAAGACAAGCTTCTGGTTTGATGTTGAGAATGCATGGAGGCATCCATCGGCAACAAGGGCTCATAACTTCCTGGTATCGAAAGATAACACCTTCTGCGTTTATTTAGAATAATAATAACAACGAAAGGACAGTAGTGAATAGATATTGAAGACTTATTGAAGGATTACAGAGATCGTACCCGCAACAAGAAAGTCTAGTGTAGATATCGGCTGTTGTTGAGGTAGTAGTTGTTCCATTTGCCTGAAAATCATAAGAAACGCTGATTTAGATGAACTTACAGTGCAGGTATAGGCTTCGACAGTGGGGTCAGAGCATCCATAAACGTCTAAATCATCTTGTCCGCCTTCTCTTTTCATTGTGAAGCAAAAGGATGTGGTACAATCCACAATGGTCTGTAATAAATCAACTCTATCAGTTAATTATATTTTTAAAAGCCTTCTTTTTTAAATCGAAACTTTCCTTACCGTATCAGAGGATATAATTCTACCGCTTTGCTGCTCTTCCGTGTGACTGTAGCATTTTAGAGCAGACCCAACGGATAAAGTCAAAAGAGTCAGTAGAACGGGCCGCATGCCTCAAACAGTAGCAAAGTTAAACAATGGAACTGATAAGACCATCACGTCAGATATTCCTGGACTTTTGAATGATTCACGACTTTTTTACAGGTCTTTGAGATAACTTGTGACATTTTGTGCGGAGAGACGTCTCGCTGTTTTCTGCCGGTGTTTCTGAGTGTTTTTCAGCTAGTGAAAAGAGCAACAGATGAGCTGAACAATTCCCTGATTTATGGTGCCTCCTGCTCGAATTGACTCCCCATGGTCGCAACATTACTGCACACTCCCAAGCCGAAACAAAGATGAAATATGATATTGAGGATGTCAGCTGCACTCTCTGACCATTGACCGATATACATTTGCTACTTCTCGTGATTCATGTTTCCCAGGAAAACTTGTTTACCCGCTTATTTTCAGCTCTATCTCAACATTATTACTGCGTTGTCTCCCTTACCGTCCATCACGGCTCTCAAGCAATGAATCACTAATTCATCTCCCTGGCTGCTAAGAACATATGCGCACGAGAATACTAAACTCGACGGAATGACGGAACTTCTTCCGTCGCGATATGGCACACGTTTCGTAGCAGACGGAGCCTGTTGTAAAAAGCGTGCAGCTGCTTCTTCGAAGGGTAGTTGGAGGACAACAAGCACGGGCCGGCTACGAGTCACCTCTAATAAATTGGCCGTTGCCCGCGAATCTTTTGGCGGCTTGCCTTGCGCAGACTCTCCGGTCAGCCAGCGCCCCCGCCACTAATATTTACTCGAATTTACTGAGTTCTGATCTGATCCACTCTCCGGCAGTCGCTATCTCTTACTTGAATTAGGGCTCTCTCCTTTTTTACCGCGAATGCTAGGTTCCACTCGATTGATTGTCCCAAAGTGTGTTGCTTTATGCTCGAAGCTTTTGGTCAAATTCTCACTTGGTGAAAGAATCGCAGATTACATTATTCAGAGCCTTTCGCCGGGGTGATGAGCGCACAAAATGCGTCATATCCTCCTATTCAATGCGTTTCTACTCCCCCACAAATAGCTGCCTAGACCGGAGAATATCCCGCCCAATTACCACACATCCTGGGAGGTCTTTATGAAATGGCGGAAGCCATCTACTCGGCTCCAGTGTAAACAACGAAATTTCCATAACGATGTGTAACATTTCATTTCATTTTTCATTACGACATATCCCGCGTACTCCTCTTTTTCTTTCTTGTTCCAAAGACCATTTTTATGAGACGACACCTTCAGAAAATGCAAGCCCGAGTGGCGAGACGTACGAGTTTTGGATCTACGACAAGTTTACGACGGAGCAGTGTCTCTTCCAAGGACATTGCTGCCATCCAAGAAGCCCTACGAGTACGCTATTTCCTTCAATTTATCCCTATCCTCATTCAGAAACAGCAGAAACTGTCCCCTCAACTGCTCCTCTTCGTTTTGGGTACCTTTCCCTTCATTACATTCTTCTATCTGTACTCCGTTCATATGCACGGCGGACGGTTTTTTGAGGTGAGATCTATTTATTTTGATCTTGTGATGATGCCACCGAATGTGTGCATTACTTGATGAGGCTAAGATGTGGCCAATCACAGAGATTTTTTAGACATTTTCATGGGTTTTTGGGCATTGGCCGTTTGTGTTACAAATTATTCCACCGGTACTGGATCCAGTAGCCTGGAAAATAGTTGTGGTTATAATATCACTACAATTATTGTTTCACCTAGTCCTGCCACATGACGAGATTGCTGTTCTGACTTCTTTTGGTCAGTTTTTGGCGGTATTAATGAATGAATTCTTTAGGAGAGCAGAAGCGGCTTGTAAATAGTTTCAGTTCGTTGGTCCTGCTCCTGCTCTTATTCCTTCTTGGAGTAGGATTGCGACTTTACCCTCCGGATGTGGTCATAGTCCATTTCAATTCAATTATAGTCGTCCTGGCAATCCTCTGCCTCATTATCTTTCTCATTCTCTACGTGTGTTACTATTTCGGGGAGAACTATAACAGTAAGTCCCCTCAGCTTTTAAATTATAAATGATGATCATTTTTAAGTAACAACACTGCCGGAACTATGCTTCGGAGTGGAGCTGTCTCCAACGTTTTTGGAGATTGATCTCAAACATTTTGCTAGATTTAGAATAGGCTATTCGCTTTGTGCCCTTTTTGCCCTGTCTGCTTTATTACCAGTATTCATGAGCGGGAAAGTATTGAGTAAGCGGGTAGCTAATATTCTGTAAAAAGAGCTTTGGAGGATCGTTAGCCTGTGTCAGTATCCTTCAACTGCTGTACATCTTTCGGAAAACGTGGCAAGAACAATTGGAATTGAATTCTCTGGATGCGGCAGTCAATAATCTGGGAATCCTTAGGTTATGGAGTGATATGGTAGGTGGTATGGCCCATCTTCAATCAGATGCCTGTTTAGGTCTGGCTGCCAGTTCTTTTCACCTCTCCAATGGTTATCATTCTCCATTCTGGACGGACGATTTCCCTCCTACCTTGTCTTTTTATTGCAGCAGTTTCTCTATTCTTTATCTATTTCACGGGTCAAATTGATAATCAGAAGTTTGAGTTCAGGTATTTTTGAGACTTTTCAATACTAATACTACTTTAGAAAAGCCAAAGGAACTCTGAAAATTAAAGGAGTTGATGCCTATTTTATCACAGCCAAGTATAAAACCGACACGGGCGATACTACGTACAATTTGTTACTAGGTATGGTATTTTAATCAAGAGAACTGGTGTGCTTAGGAAGCGGCTACTGGGCCTACTGTCGCCATCCGAATTATCTCTCAGAAATAGCCACCTTCCTTACGTTTTGTGCCTTCCAAGGGCGATCTCCTTTATTTACATATTTCCCATTATTCTTCACTGCGGGTTTGACAACCGTCCTTATAATTTATGGAAATAACTTTAGGTTATCTATTCATTCGAATGTTATCAGATGAAAATCGTTGCCTCTTGAAATACGGTCAATATTGGATACAGCACACAGCTCGAGTACCATTCCGGTTGATCCCTGGGCTTTATTGAAAACATTTACAAATGAAAGATCTGCTTTTTTTCTATTATGATTAGTCAAATACCCAAAAGATTAACATAACAAAAGTGAGCAGTTAGACTGGTGGCAGCATGGGGCGGGTGCTACTGCGTCTCTTCGGCCGCTGTAGCTGAGGATTGTTTGAGGATCGCCGTCTTTGCTGGTGGGAAGACGACGGTCCCACGGAGGATCTCCTCCTCGCGACGCTAAAAACAATTCAAGTGTTTTATTTTCCCCTGGCAGCTCACTTTATAGTGGGAGGAGGGAGACATTCGAAATAATAGTCATCCAAAAGGGCGTCCTCGTAGGAAGGAGGTGGGGATGTGCCGCATCTAAATAAATATATTAATGAATAATTGGGTGATGGCTTACTGTGGTTGGTGAGATGAGTACAGTGGCGGGGAGACTTCTTGTTTAATTTTACTATTTTCTTTTGCCGCAGCCGCGGCCCTTTTTCTCATGTTACGAGCTTCTGAAAACGAGAGTCATTAGTATGGAGAGCTTTAAAGACAGCAATAATCTAGTAGCACTTTTAGTCAAGCTCGAAAAAGCAGTAAAATTAAGACAGGGAGTTGTAATTGTTTAACATCGCTTACTTTGTATAGTTTTAAAATTCTTCTCCCTCAGCCGGGCTGTTATCCTCTGCAGAACTCTCCTCGTTCTCCTCATCTCAACAATTCGATCCAAATCCCATTCCTTGCACTTATTTATACCAATTAACATGGCTACAACCATTCCTATGCAGAATACAATTGTCGGAAGTACAATTGATGTCATTTGTGCATCGGAAGGCACGAAATTTTGATGTTCCATGAGGTCTAAAAGAGTACAAATGGAGGAGAATGAAGCAGACAAGTTGTAATTATGAGTGATTGGGGGATAAAAGTGGTCTGAAGGCAATAAGGAGCGGCGAAAAAGCGTATTTGAGAGTGTCCCACCAGTTGCTCGTTTCAGAAAATGCGGCACATTGATTCCAGATGCGGTTACGGGTTTTATTCACAAAAGACGAGGGTATTCGTATTTCATATCAAGGAAATAAAACAGAATACAATCTATTGCAACAAAATTTGTAGGGGCAGCGTAAGAATGTGTAGCTCATGGTGAACTGAAGGCGAAAGCAGCTGAAGCGTATCGATCCAAAACCCTTTATAGGCCTGGCCGTGGGGAGAAGTCCCTCAATTATACCCTTAAGGTTAATTTTTTAGGCTTCCCGTTCCTAACACTGTCCACTGAATAAGGAGGAAGTATAAATACCTTAAAATTTATTATTGACAATCGCAAAGCACAGGGAAGTGAAGAGACCATGAAGATGTTTGAAAAGTGATAGGTTTGAAGGCGAGGGGGATCACTTGGAAGGACTGCTCTTCAGACCTTGGAGTTGTCAAAATCTCTCAAAGAAGTAACCCGTACGGACGATGATATAACATTAGTAGTGGATCGGTCATCGATATAATCAAATTCGTGGTCGTTTAAGCGAATCCTGAAATATTTTTATAAACTAATGAAGCCAAAATGTATAGAAAAATAAAGCAAAAAGATTTGCCGCCAGCAGGGGTCGAACCTGCGACCTTGGGCTTATTAGACCCACGCTCTAACCGACTGAGCTATGGCGGCTGTGAGAGTGCCTCCTCTTTCTGTCAGTTATATCTTCTCCCCAAATACAATCAACAGGAGGGAACTCACATTTCTTTCCTCTGATCCGGAAGAACAACAGAGTGATGAGGTTGGTTTATTACCAGTGTACTCCGACGACAGCACCCACAGCGGAACTTGCAATAGAGGAAGAGCATTATAACGAGGGCTAACGTTGTCACGACGGCTGTCGTTGTGATCAGCACACAATTGAAGGCATTATAATCCAATATCATCTAAAAGGAACGGGTGTGTGTTGTGTGAAAGAGGACAAAAAGGCAAGAGCACCACGTCTCAAATTAGGGAAGCGTTCGGAGAGAGGGTAATTATTCAAAAATGTCATTCCTCCCAATGTGTTGAGGAAAAGTCGACCGGAAGCCATGAGGCTCTGGCAATCAGAGGCCTTTCGACCACCAGTCACAAAATAACCTCGGTAAATTGAAGGCAGCCCGTCCAGACAAATTTAAACTGAGACGGTTGTAATATGGGTTTTACTTTTCTACTTTTGTTTTTCAGGAGGAAAAGAGTTTCAAGAGAAAAAAGATGAGCTGCAATAGAACAGAAAGTATCCGTTACTCAAAGCAGAAGAAAATAACCACGGCTGAGAAAAAACATGCGCCTCGGCTGAACTCAAAGGGTACAAAACAAATAGGAAGTCTCTGGCTTGTGAGCAGAAGTGCAGTTGGAGCAAAGGAGAGAGAGTGTGGCGAGGAGACGGCTGTCCCGGCTACCTCTCTCAGACATGTGTTGCGGCACTGCGGCAGCAGTAGCGACAGCATACTGTGAGGATGATGGAGAAGTAGAGAAAAAAGAAGACTGGCCAAAAAATAAGAATTTAAAAAAATGTGTCGCGAGAGAGACAGCCAGTGGGACAAGAGGGACTACGACCTGGTGAGCAGCTGAACATTCAAACAGATTGGCAGCGCGTCGATTATTCGGCTGAACGGTGTGCCGCCGGTTTGTTCAATGAAATTTTCAGTGAGACAACACAGTGAGCATGACAATAGGCAGGTTCTCTCTCCTTCTCTTAGAGAACTGTGGAGTGCTTTGACTCAGACAGTAAGCTTACTCAACTTAAATCTGCGTGGGAGAGGTGGCTCACCCTTTTCGCAATATAACTTTACTGTAACTCTTTTGAAACAGAGAAAAATTGAGCCAAGAATTAGAAATCTCAAAAAAGAGAATCTTTGCTATTCTTGAAGGTTCCTGCTAATTTATTTCCCAGGCAGAATTAGGCCGAATTTACTAGAAAGTCCCTATTGTCTGGAAAACGTCTCTCTTATCCTTTCTTCAGATCATTTGTTGACAACTTGACTTTAAAAGAAAGAGAAGCAAAAGTGCAAAAAAGGATCCACAATTGTGGCACTTCCCTATGAATATAACGCGGGATAAAAAATGGTGACATGCGCAAACTTTATCAAGGATGACAACCAGGCATAACTATGTTGTGGGAGCGAGTAGCTACCACTTAACTGCTGAGAGCAACAGTCAATTTGTTATTTCCTCAACAATACAAAAGATATACAGCTCGTGAAAAGCCCGCTCACTTGATAAATAACAAGTCACCGAGACCAACAGCTCTTTTTTCAAATTCCCTCTCGCAGTGGGAAGTCAGTTGCTTTCATTCTGTTCTATCACAACGGCAATTACTGCTATAGCTTACGGCCTGCTACTACTAAAAGTAAAGGTAAACATGAGCAGCTAAGGTCACTGCTTTCGGCAAAGGAATGTCGCGTGAAGATGTAGCAGCAACATAAATTTTGAATCAGTCCGTTTATCATAGGGTATGAAGCACGGCCAGTCTAAAATAGAATCTCTATTGATTTCGGCTAATAATTCTCCTGTAGGCAACTTTGGCGTCTTCATTTTTGAGAACGGGAAGTACCCATTGTTCGGAATGTTGCAATACAATCCAGGAAGAAAGACCACTGTTAGACAAACAGACTTCACTCATCCATCACAATGTTTTTCTCTTACCACCTTCTTTTGTATATAACTCTTCCCCTTCGTCTGCCTGTTCGTCTTCTTTCCCTCTCAGGCTAATCTCTAACTTGATGAGTCAATGACACAATGACCTAATTCCTCATTTTTGTGCCCTTTTGTAATTAGAGCACCCCGTCCATAGAAGCGATTAATCGATATTGATTTTACAGCGCCTAGAATTCCACTGCCTGGATGCTTCGCTTTTTTTCCATGATTTCTAATCAATACCCAATACTATGCTTGTATTTCTAGAAGAGATACTCTTTGTAACCCCGAGGAACTTTATGGAAATTTCGCCCTACGCTCACGTAAACGGCAAGCAGCTGTTGTGCTGAGGAGGAGATATCAATCCTATAGGTACACATGATTTCAACCTTTCCATTGTTTTTCCACTTATGCAAGTTCATTTTCTTTTTCATTATTTTTTTTGATCTCCATACTATGGGAAAGAATGTTTAAATTGTTAGAAATTGTCATTTTCTGAATACAAATTTAATTAGTATGAGAAAAACAACGATGCAGGCAATTGAAACAGTTCTTTATTTGTTTAAATTATTATATTTTAAAGAAATAACTGTTTAATTATTGAAAATTTCAATGGAATAACCTTTGATCGTATAATTTTGAAGTTATGACCGTGGGTCACACGGTTTTTTCTGTCGGAATAGTAACAACGATCACATCATGTGCAGCTTTGTACACAAAGCATAACTGAGCTTTACAATTGTGTGTTATCATATACTTATATTTTTCAGATGACTGAGACAGATATCAATCATAAAAGTGCTCTTCCCTCTGACATAAAGACTATCGTGGTGGCGTATAACGCTCCAAGGAATCAATCTCAAACAACAGTGAATCAAGTTTATTTTTTATATAGGATATTTACAGATCCGAGTTATGAATACATTTGGATTGGCGAATACACATGATGCAAGGAAAGTGAGACGATATCCTATTAACAAAGGAACAAGATTATGGAAATGCGGGTAAGTCAGGAAGAAATATATGCTTAGCTATTGTATTTTTAGGGAATGTGGAAAGTTTTTAAGCTCGAAGAGATCTTTTAATGAACATATGAATATTCACGATCAGAAACGACCTTTTGAGTGCGAGTACTGTGACTATGCAGCAGGTATGACCCTCTCCTGATGAATCTGACCAATGTGGCTATGAACTTTCGGTGCCTTTGAACTTATACCAACTCATGGTTTGTAATGTATTGATAAAAAAGCAAAACATGCTCTGGCAGCGTGCCAAACACTTATTTGGCCTTCCTTGATTGTATTTTTAGCATATTCCCAAAATTTCCAGCCAGCCAGATGACTCTTCGTCGTCATGTTCTCCGAAACCATACTGACCCACTTGAATGGGGATATAGATGTCCCTACTGTAGTCAATTCTATATGGAACCGGCCAGTTACCAACAGCACATTCAGTGAGTTTGGATCTTTTCTGGCCATTGTAAGTTGTCATTGATACTTCCATAATAATGGTGGTGAACAGGTCGCCATAATCAATAAGCGTCGGTTGTTAATGGGTCGCAACGCCAAAAAAGCGGGGGGATCGACTTAGGTCCATACAAATTTTGCACTTGTCCCGCTCATTTTGACTTTCCAATGCGCTCTTCAAACATAACTATCAAGTTACTGTACTCTCTGGTTTCTAACTTCAGTCTTCTGTTTGTTCCCTGATTGAACCGCGTGGAAAGATTTAAAGCATAAAGACTGCATTTCCCCCATTAGTAATGTTTCCATCATCAGTGTTTTATTCACTGAAAGATCTCTGCCAGTTGTTTTGAGCTACCCCTGGGTCAATTGATATTTTCTTATCGCTTCAGAGAAATTCTTACACAGTGGCAAATAGTCTTAAGCTTACTTCCTTCTTTATCATTAGTTTTTTGGTTATAGATCCCGTCACTTTGCAAAGTCCTGCACCTTTGGATGCCCCTATCAGAATTGCCAGTTTACAACAAAAGGTTTCCGGCACTTCCGGGAACATCTCGCAAAACATGACGGAGGAGAACGTTACATCGGTGAGATCTGTCTAGTTCTGGTTCTTCTTACTTTGCTATTTTTAAAGGCCCAACGGAACCCCATTCCCGGTCGGATGAAGAGTTGATGTTTTATTTGGTGGACGACGAATGCGGTAAGCAGCTATCAACCTCTTTTTATAAAATGTTTTAGGAGAAGGATACAGAGGGGCAAACGTTATACGGAAAAGAAAGTTAAAGCCTCCAAAGGCGATCATTTATACGAATGATCTAATAACAAGAGGACCCCCTACTGTCCAAAGGACAGCTTACATCGACCAGGGGTTCATCGATCGTGAGGATTATATGAAACAACCTCTACAAATAAAACCCCGTCCAGTAGTTAAAACAAAGCGACCGGTAACTAAAACTCCACTTATCTTTTAAAGAAACCCTTTGCAGATAGTGAATAATCCCCCTCCTCTTATCCAAGGAGACATAATGCCGGCGGATAATGACTGGATTGAGAATGAAATCGAGGTTTGCTCTATAAATCAGCTGGATATCACGCTTTTTGCACAGGTAGCGACGGTGGAGCCACTAAAATTGGCAGACGGGCAGGAGGACTTCGACCTGGACTGAAATTCCCTTCATTTTTATAGGAGTTATTATTGCGTATATATTTTAATTATTTTTCGCCTATTCAGTTCTTCTGCTAGCTAACTATTCCTTGTTGTGGAAATATGATTGTGCCTTCCGAACGGGTCGCTTTATTCGAAATTTCCACCGGGTGATACAATAAAGTTTATATTTTCTAATTCTACGGAATATCCTTGTCCTATGGTCATCTTCCAAAGCTTACTTCTATTTCTTTGCTATCTTTTTTGCTATTTCCAATTTTGCAGGGACACGCGACGAGCTATCTGCTCAACAGGAAGGCTGCACATCAAAGAAAGGTAAGAGGTTTCCGCAATCTCCAAGGTTACGGGTCCTGGCAAGACATTTCAGTAAGGGTGATGCGGTAATTAGTATCTACAGCAGTAAACGGAGTACCTATAACTCACATGGTTGCAACCAGGTCAACGAGTAGAGTAGCGTCGGAGGAAAGTAAGTACACCCCGGGGACAACCATCTTTGTAAGTGTCTAACGCTTCAGTTACAGGCATGAGCATAGAAGTTATCTATGGAGAACCAACTGCCCACTCTCTCAACGTTGAAGCAAGATCCCCTGACGATCAGGAATCCTCTACCTCCAATTTGGTCAGTAATAAACGTTTCTGTTTCACCTTCACCTGTGTTGTTCCGTAACCGCCTGCACTCATTCCATTTGAAGCATGCATTATTCTCTTGTGTTTCTGGAAGTTTTTCAAACAGCAAAGGAAGGATGGGAGTCGTTTTTGCCTGCTGCTCTGCCGTAATGCATGAATTGAAAATTTAGACGTTTTTAAAATAAAACCCCGTGAAATAACATAAAAAGGTGAAATATTTTAACAGAAAGATAGGAATATGAAAGTCAATCAAGCTTAGAAAAATATAATTTGATCAAAAGGCCATGTTGTTGTGTTCAATCCCATAAACGGGCTTTCTAAAACAACAAAAGCATTGTTTTGAGCTCTTCCTAGCCTTGTTTGTACACATTAATTATTTCCAACAGAATCGACTACAGGAAAATATTATGATTATTGTGCATTTGTACCACCACCCTCTGCTTTAGTGAAACCCGCACTTTTCAAGGACTTCAGTAAAGAAGATCCTTTCAATCCTTTCAATCGGTGCCGGTTGCGTAGGTTGAAAATCGTCGACAGAGCAACCCCCACCTTTACCCGGGGTTCTAACAATACGCACTGTTTTGTTGTGTCGGCCACCTACATCTCTTCAAGTTCTTAGTCCCAGCATTGTTGTGTCTTTAATTCCTAGCTGCCTGGTTACAAATGGGAGGAATAGTTACTGTTTCTAACTTTCTTTTACATTATTATTTGTTCCAGAAACTGTCAGTAGGCTACGCAGAAAGTGATGACGATCTCGACTACGAACCTAATCTCAACGACCAATTCCGAAGCTGGCGGATGCACACCGGACCATCAGCCTCCCAAGTATGTGGCAGAAGTTGATTTTATGCTCAAAAGGTTGCGCAATGACTAACAAGAGGCTACCGTGTCGGCGACATTTTCTAACTCCGGTCAATATTATCTTCCAGTTTGAAAACGACTTCGACATGGAGATACCGACGGAGAAGATAAAAGCAATGATATCAGGAGATGAATATATCTTTAAAAAGGAAGCTGAAGGCGACGTGAGCAGTTAAATTACCTTTAAAATGATCTTTTTACAGTTTGTCGAAGAAGTTTTCACTCAGAAGGTGCCGAAAATATATAGAGGATACCTTTTTGGAGACATAATAGGTGAAGGATCTTATGCAAAAGTTAAAGTGAGTCTATTCCGTCGATGTTCTTCTTATTAATCCAATTTTTAGGAAGTGGTAGAATACGATAGCCTAGTTCGTAGAGCAATTAAAATTATCAAGCACAATAGAATCAGGAAGATACCAAACGGGGTGGAGAATGTTCAACGCGAGATAAGGATACTGCGGAAGTTGAAGCATAAGCACGTTATATCTTTAGTAGAGGTAGGAAAGGTTTAATTGATTTGCGTAGATTAAAAATTAAGACGTTTCGAAATGAGGAGAAGGGAAAATTATATATGGTGCTTGATTTTTGTATGGGAAGTCTACAACAACATATCGACCACTCTCCGAAGGGGTATCTTGCCGAATATGAAGCTCATATGTATTATATACAGCTAATCTCAGGGTAAGATTTTACCATTTGGATAAAAACTAATTTTCAATGCGGGCTAACCTGTAATAAAAACCGCAGTGTAGTTCCAATTCTGTCCGATTGTGAGTTGCCTCATCCCGATTTTAGCCATCTTCTTCCTAAAATTCATCTGATAGTTCGGTTAGAAATCATTTAGATAACAGCGCTAAAAGCAAATAGCAGGACATAAACGTTACCCGATGATTAGGATGACGTGAATCTGAATCAATATCAGTTCGTTATGAATAGCAATGAGTAGACTGCGTGGGCAGACGGTATAAGACGCGATTAAGAATAGGGCTCGGGATATGTGGAAATATGCGTAGGCCATGAGACAGATTACAATTCCCAAAACTGTCAGGGAAGCGTTAAAAACAGTGCATCGAATTATTGACCAGTGGATGGTAGAGATGACCAATTAGTCTGTGACTCATCGTATAAAGAATTTCGTTTCAGGTTAGAGTACATTCATTCCAAAGGTATTATCCATAAGGATATTAAACCGGGAAATTTATTATTGGGACCGGATCTCGCGTTGAAGATCTCGGACTTCGGAGTGGCGGAGGAGTTGCCGATGTTCCAGGTAGAGATTCGTATTTCCTTGTTATGGTAACCAAATTTAGCCTGATGATACTTGTAATATTGTCCAGGGGACTCCGAAATTCCAAGCCCCTGAACTGATTTCCGGGAATACCGAAACATTCAGAGGATTTAAATCAGATATCTGGTCAACAGGAGTGACACTGTATAATATGATTTCCGGGTCGTATCCATTCGAGGGAGAGGTACCTTTCTTTTCATTCCGAGTCTTACAATTCTCACAGGCAATAATGAAGCTGTTTGACAATATCGCGAACCAGCCGCTGACTTTGCCGGAAAACGTTGAGATCTCAACATTCCTCGTGGATGTGCTCCATGGAGTATTGCACAAAGACCCCAAGAAGCGGTTATGTATCGAGGGGATCAAACACAGCGAGTGGTTCAACAGGAACTTTGACGTAAGCTTCACTCTATTAATACTTTTATTAATATTCTACAGGCTAGTGAGATCGCCGAGTACATGGAGAGTAGGCAGAAAGTACACCGCCCTCCAACTGTTAGTTGTTCCTTAGAGATGATGTATGGTGAAATAGGCGAAGGTAAGAGGGCCACTATCATATTCAAGACATCGTTTTCAGATGCTGCTATGCCTTTACATCACTCCCTGGTGAGGCCAGAAGATATTCGATATCAACAGAGAAGAATCGAAGAAGATGCCGTTCTCCCAATTCTGCCTGCCCCGAGAAAGAGAGCCCCTCCTCGTCGCCGTATATTCAATTGTTTTGCCCCTTCCCGATCGCCGTAATTTATATACCGGGGGTTTGTAGGTATTGTTGTATAGTGTTTGTTAGCCTGCTACTTTCAAATTAGTTTAATCGCAACATAACATTTAACGGGTACTGTTCTTATATTGCATTGTATCATGGAGGTTCTAACTACTTCAAGAGTTCTAGTCTGTTAATTGTATCTTCTGACGAATATCTTCCCGGTCATAACTATTGGACGTGTTCAATAATAAAAATACGTGCTTATTGACATCCCAAAGTAGATTTGTTCTCATATATGTACTAGGTACGTCTGCTCCCATCAACCATATACGAAAATTTGCATTCTGAGCATGATTTTGTGCATATAATATCAAAGCGAAGTGCGCCAATCGGAATTTGTAGACGCTAGATACAAAAGAATATACTGCATGCCCTTCTGTATATCGTTCAAACTAATTTGTTTTACATGCCAGTTCGCCTCAAGGTTCGTTTGAAGCAAATACAATATGATGGACAATTTGAGTGGACACATTGGAATCCCATGGGATGAAGAACGCCTTTTTCTTTTCACCCAAAGGGATTACGGTTTATCAAGTTTCAAGTTTTATTCCCATAATCAGCGCATATCACGCGAGGGAGGCCTCTTGACCCTTGATGCTGACGCGAGTTCTTGAACTGCTACAGTGGGACGGCGAGGTGGTTGGCCGGTACTCTACCAGGTGGCCAAGTCGATGAGGAGAGGGAGTCTACATCCATAGCCGCTGATGTTGCTTCTTCTGTTGGCAGAAGTTGCTGACCGGCGAAATCCAGTAGAGCGTACGACCTCACGGTGCTCCAGTCCTGCATGAGGTCGAGATCCTGACCTTTGTCACGGCAGCACGGTGGCGGACGAGCAGCAACAGCAGTTGAAGTCGGCAGGAAACGCGGCTGGCTGCTTTGGCGGCAGAGAAATAGGGACTGACCGCCCGCGGGATAGAAAGAAGCAGCAGGATACGGTTTATAAACCGTCATAAATGACATCGAATTCACCAATAAAAATAACATTGGGCCCATATTTTTGTTTCTCCGTACAGCATCTGTCCCCCTGTTACGTAACTTACTTCCGTTTTGCTTTTATATTTTCGATTTCGCGATTCTTTTATAGAAGGAAGAACGTGAAATCGGTTAGAAGAACGCGTTCCTATCTTCAACCGAACTGCACCAATGACCCTTCTAGAACTTTATAGTCACAGTAAATTGCATTCCAGGATCACCTGATCCTGTGATAACTCGGGTAATTGTAGAGTCTATGAGCAGTTTTAGCTCTTATCAGAAAATAACTCGGGTAATAGCCGACTATATGATCAGGTTTAGCTCTTATCAGACGATAAACTTTTTCTTGTTCCTGACAGACTTATCGCCGAGCGTTCCCCTTTTTTTCACTCCATAAAAAGTGCTTTAAAAAAAGTGACTGAACAAGAAAACAAAACCAGAACGGCCAATACCTTCTTCGTTCTAAATAAACTCTCTTTAAAGTGTGAAATTGTAAATTCCGAAACTTCATTTCCTTTGTCGAGAGAATACAGTATTCCGAACGCTTGTTGACCGAACGAATGAATGAATGAAATGAACAAAGAATACTAGGTTGTTAGATAAATTTGTCCCATTTTATGTAACTTGCTACTTTCTCCTTTTTTTTGGGCGGTTTTGCTGTCACAATGATGAAAATAAAAACGATAACAATAAAAAGTTACGTAAAAAAGGGGCCAATTTACCTAACAACCTAGTAGAATATAAATTATTTCGCAATATTAGCTGATTTTCAATTTTAGTGGAGCAATGGGAAACGAACCAAGTCACTGTAATACTACTACTCACATTTCAAATGCTTGCAACTATCCCATTTGGGCGATGGTCGATGCCGACAGGGCTATATGCATCAAAGCTGCTTCAAGTCTCTCCATGGCAAGTAAAGACACCTCAATGAGCGGTGAGGGAATTAGCAGAATTAGTCAAGAAGAGAACCCCGTTTAGGTTCGTCTGAAAACGAATGGCAAATTGTACATGTGGCCAAGTCCGTGGGGTTCACAAAAATACTCCCGGGAAATTATCTTCCCTTTCAACCGGGCGGTGTCGGCGACACGGTTTATATTACAATTTACTATCAACGGGGAAGTACGTTGCTTCTTTTTGAGCCTTCGCCGAAAGAGCGGGAAACGTTAACACAGAGACCATTTTTAACTTCTACGGAATGCTCTCCGTTACGTAGCAGCGACGCCGAGAAAGTCGGCAAAAATTGATGAAAATCGACAAAAACGACCGTCGAAACAGAAACCATGAAAGCGACAAGCGGAAATGTGAAGTAACGGAGATCATTCGAAAAGTGGTTTCTATGATAACTTTTTATGCTCGTTCGAATGCTATAGGTAGGGACCGGAAAGCAAAAATTAGATTTCATCGTCGCACGTTGATCTTGGTGTCAATCGGAAGATCTCGTAGTAACTGACAACTTTTGTTTTTAGGGTAACGAAATCGGTCCATACATTGTTGAGATATTTGCGATTTTGTGGCGCCCGCCGAGCTTGGTTTCCTGAACAAATTTTGGTCGCGGGCTTGACGATCCAGGGACCAAATTTCGATGGCCGCCGGCATCAAAAACTTTGGCTTTTCAGATTTTTAAATCAAAATGCTCCTCACAATGTGACGCATCGAATGCCGTAAAAATTTCACAAATTGAATATTAGAATATTGTGAAAAATGCCTAAAACCAAAGCGAATTCGCAGCGGTGCGCCGTTACCTGGTAGCTGGCGGGTAAATACCAAGCAAAATTGCTATTTCTTACAAGTTTCATATATAAAACAAGCTCGTAAAAAATTCGGAACGTTCCGATTTTGCTAATTTTTAACCAGAAAATAGTTAACATCATACTTAAATAGAAGTACAAAAAACTGGGCTGGAACCAATTGAATTGAAAAAGTAACATTTGTATTTCTCAAAAAAATGAGCAATCTTTGTAATTCATTTTCTCATCCTTTCTAATATATGTTTCTATATTTTATGCCTATTTTCTGTAGCAAACAAGCTTTAAAAATTATCGGATATGGGAGTATTGTTATTTAGTTACAAAATGTTGGGTTTCAATGCAATCAAAACTACAAAAAGTGTCAGGTGCTTTTGGCGCGCGTTTGCGGTCCCTAGGTATAGGTATTGGAAAAAAAGCCAGCCTAATGTTAAAACATTTCCTTGTTAGCTACTATGGTCTCCGTCTGTGAATGTTGGCCTCGCCGGAGGGACTACAGTGTGACTGTCGGTGCAGACTACCAAGTGCATCCTGTCCAGTATGGAAAGCTCTGGTAAACTAGTGATACTAATCCTTGTTAACCAAATAAAAGTTTATTTTATACTTTCCTGGATTGACATAAACAATTATAGGAAAACTAGTATGCCTCCGGCGGCCGTTGGCCGCGTTGGGATTAGTTTATTTCGGTCGAGAAAGATTTCGACAGTCGGATAAGATCTGATGGTCGAAACATTCTGCTTCTCTCTCATTTGACCTGCCCATCTACACAGACGACAGGTCATACGGACAGACAGATACACAGACATCTGCCCATTATTAGGCTAGGATAAAAGTTGTTTCATAACAAGTAGCGGAATATATAGCTTTCTCAATTACAAAATTGGTCATGTTACATTCATTTTTACATTTTTTTCCTTGTGAATAAAGGAACTTCTAGTTTCAAATGGTCTTCCATTTGAGTAAATTGGGATGCAGTCTAGGAGGCATCCAGTATTGAATATGATCGACGAGTTGCCCTCTAAACGTAGTCAGCAGTATCGTTCTTCCAGTCCAATACTACTGTAAATAATATGAGCTTGCTTTGTAAAGAATGTTTGGTTTGTGAAACAGGTTTCTAAAGTTAGTAGTCCAAATGCAGCTCACTTTGCTTCAATCGAGCCCGGCGCGAAGCGCCGGGCGTGATTTGGGTTTAGTTGGAGCACATGCCAAGCCCTTTTTTTGATTTTGATGGCATAACTTTTTTCAGTTAAGAGATATTAAAAATCTAACTTCGCCATCGTGTTCCGCGTAGTTGATTACCCCTAGTGACCAATTTTCATGAAATTTGCCCATAAAATAGATGAGCTACGACTACAAACGTGTTTTGGAAAGTGGCGCCGTACGCCGTCTGCGTCCGCTCGCTGTGGCGCTTTCCGCTGTGGCGCTTTCCGCTGTGGTGCTTTCCGCTGTGGCTCCTTTTTTTTAAAACCTTTTGCACGCGTCCAAAAACTTTCACAAAACAGCTATATATACAGTTTTTTACGCTGATTCTGAATATGTAATAAAACAATTGGGTTGGTGGGTTAGTTTTTCTGCTATAGCATCAAACATATTTTTTCATGGTTGTTTCGGTAGCCCTTTTCGGCTAGAGAATTTTGAAAGTCTGACATGGTTATCTTATTCGGGATGGTCTTTTACCCCTTGATACTAATTTTCATAAAAGTTGGCTGAAAAATGGAAGAGCCACAGCATCAAACAGATGCGGCACGTCGTCGATGGGGTGCTTTTCGCTGTGGCCTCCTTTTAAAAAGGTTGTGTGTCCATCTAAAAACCTTTGCAAAACAGTTATATACACAGTTTTTTACGCTGATTCTGAATATGTAATAAAAAAATTAGGTAGATGGGTTAGTTTTTTAGCTATACCATCAACTATTCTATTACATGTTTCTGCACGTAGCCCATTTCGGCTAATGAATTTTGAACATTCGACATCACTATAGTCTGTTTCAAATGGAAAAACTTCTCCCGCACGGTTCAGACCTTCAAATTTTTCGAGTTCAATTTCTTTCAAAATTTTCGATAATTGTATCTGACATAGATTTCGGCGATTTTTATATTTTTTCGGTAGTTCATAGCTCAAAATAAGCAAAAGTAGCGATAAAAATAATCAAGATATATGTGAAATACGCATAAAAATGCATGCCAAAATGTCAGGTTGGACCATCTAGACGGGCAAATGCTCTATCTGGACCCGACTTTACCTTTAACTAAATTTTTTCCATTTGAAATGGACTATATCTTATTAGGGCATGAGTGTTTAGCTTTTGGCACAAATTTTCATGAAAATTGGCAGAAAATGGAAGAGCCGCAACATCAAACAGAGGCGACGCGCAGCCGCCGTGTCTGTTGAAGAACGCATTTTTTCTAGCAGTTGGACTGCAGAGCCGTAAAAACTTACTAAATTGACCTTATTTACCTTATTGGTGGCTTCTTCGAGCTTTATACAATTTTTTGTCAATTATACGAAATCGACAGGAAGACAAACTTGTGCAATGACGTTTGCTGCTTTTAGAAATTATTGTGGCACAACCCATTTTTCCTCCTAGAGAATGGGGAAAACCAGGACTATTTCATGGCACAAGCTTTAGGATCTATGATATTCTACCGAATATCAACAAAAAGGGAACAATCCGTTTGTTAAAAAGAGATGAATCTCAATAAAAAGGGTGATTTGGGAGACTGTACAAAAAGGGAACAATACTCGTTCAGTTAAAATATAACCAAATCACGGCTATCTTTTTGGATATTGCCCTTTCTCTGCTATTTTTGGCAATGAATTATGTTCAGCCATGGAAAATAGGGCTCTGGGAAAAAAATGAAGGCATTGTCTCTGGGAACGGGTATTTCCATGACACAAAATACTGACAAAGCGGACATATGCGGGGGGTCGAGGGGGGCGGCAGCCCCCCTCGTAGATTATAAATAAAAAGGAAAAATCAAAGTAGAAGACTGAAAGTTGTCGAT
Source organism: Oscheius dolichura (assembly GCA_932521035.1). Taxonomy (NCBI): domain Eukaryota; kingdom Metazoa; phylum Nematoda; class Chromadorea; order Rhabditida; family Rhabditidae; genus Oscheius; species Oscheius dolichura. Next base: position 11,300,081 of record OW051497.1, on the reverse strand, counting down.
CCTAACCGATAGCCGTGATTTGGTTATATTTTAACTGAACGAGTATTGTTCCCTTTTTGTACAGTCTCCCAAATCACCCTTTTTATTGAGATTCATCTCTTTTTAACAAACGGATTTTCATACTAGCTCCTCGCTTTCTTCTTATTCAATCCCGAGAAGAAGTTTTTTTTAGAATTCCTCCCCCCCCCCCCCCCCCCCCCCCCCCCCCCACCCACTAGAACTCACAAATTTGTTTCCTTACATTGTATCCTTCCAAATCAAAAATGTCGAAACCCTTGGTATGACAAGAATTGTGAAATGTTTATTTTCCTTTCATTGCTCCATTTTGTTGCGTCTGTCGTGCACCCCTGTTAACATATCCACGCGACCGTACTGCTGCCGCACCAAACGCTTGGCTCTGATTTGAGTTGGAAGGGGTACACACCGATGAGAACATTCGTTCCAGGGGCATACTTTAATACAATATTCGTAGAATTCGCAATCGGCTTGACGGAAGCGCTTGCCACCATCTCTGGGAAGAGTGTGACCGGCCATCATGGGTAGGAGAACAAGCTAGAATTTATTTGACGGCAGAAAGGGGAGAGAAACTATCAAGAAGGAAGGAAACGCATTGCGGTGGATAATGAGAAGGGAACCAAGTCAAGGCCTTTTATATAAATCTCCTTGGGATGGAAATTTGTCTCGTTGTGCTTCACCTACAAGGAAAAGGGACAAAAAGACCTGCCTTATAGCTTTTGACATGAATAACCTTCTAACCATCCAAAAACATCCGAAAATGAGTCAATAAGATTGATGACAGGGAGAACAAGGCTGTGTTGATGTGCTTTACCCTTCTACTTTTGGATTCTTTCTCCGTGCTGCTGAAAAAAAATCGTCGCCCTACTGGGCAGTAATAAAATGTGTTTCCCCTTTTCTCTCTATACTTACTAGAGAAATCAGACACGACTTTTGTTGAGTGAAATAGCGAAATGATGTGGTATACACTTGTAGGTTCTCCTAGCATCCTTTTGATACAATTTACTAATGTATCTCCATTGTTAAAGAATAAGTTGCAGTAGTTTAGCGAGAAGTCGTTCTCACTCTGTAGGACCCCGGTAATCCAGCGTTAGTTTAATATCTTCGTTGGATTCTGCGTCTCTGGTGATCCTATTGTCTATGCTGGTGACCTGACCCGCCGCAGCAGATGGTTATCTGAGGTGAAGACAGCCACTGACAATATAGTATAGACCAGTAGCCTGTTCCTTTCCATCCTAAGGCACGTACTATGCCATACTATACTTTTTACCCTTTCTTTTTTCCTTTTTGTCGAATTTTAGCCCTATTCCACCATTTCCTTTGATATTTTATTGATTTCTTCTAATAAAATGCTCTTTTATTAGGATCATTTCGAGTAGGGGGCGGTGATAACCACCAAAAATTGGAGCTCATTTCAGTAACCGCGCCCTGAAATTCTACCCAGGCGCGTTTCAAAACTGCCACTATTCGCCATTGTTAGTCATTGCTCCGAGCTTCGAACACCATTTCCGACCTCATGACTTGTGTAATCAAAGAGCCCTTCTCTCCTGCCCGTATTATTTATTTTTCTTCTTATTTCTCCAATATTTTTCTCTGAAAAATAGCCAAACGTTCGTTATTTCAGCTATGTCGTTCAATGTCATCAACGTTATAAATACTTCAGCGACTACAGAAAATCTTTCTCGACATGAATTGCTCCTTTGGGTAAGAAATCAACCGAATTCTTTAAAAGGGAAGACTTTTTAGGTAAACGACTGCCTTCAAAGCAGTTTTGCTAAAATAGAAGAGCTTCACACTGGCGCGGCATATTGCCAGGTTTATTTTCGTACTTTTCTGTTGTAAATACACGATTTATTTCCCAACAAAAATTTAATTTCCCCTTTTCAGTTCACCGATCTTCTTTTCCCCGGAGCTATAAAGCTAAATAAGGTTCGATGGAACTCCCGCTCCGAATTGGATTGGCTCGAAAACTGGAAGGTATTTTATATTTATTTCCCTTCTCATCATTTGTAGCTACTTTCTACTACCTGGAAAAATATTGGAGTAGACAAAGTTGTTCCCGTTGAGCGACTCATCAAAGCCAAGTTCCAGGTATGCTATCTTCTTATTTTATTTAGACGGTTGAGATTTTAGGACAATTTTGAGTTCCTCCAGTGGTTCAAAAAGTTCTTTAACTGCAACTACAACGGGCAGGATTACTTCGCCTCGGAAGCCCGAGGAGGTGCCCAGCTGGGAAGTGGAGCTGCCCCAAGTTCTGCTGCAGCTACTCCCAAAGCTCCAGCAGCTCATCCAAGGGTACCTGCGTCTGCCCCGTAAGTCATCCATTCTATTCCCATTTGTCATATTATTCATCCTATTATGCATTCATTTTCAGTCGAGCTGCTCCCACGTCAGCGGCGCGTTCCAAAATGGTCGCTCCTACCGCTGCTCGAAACACTGCCGCTCCTCCACCTGCCGCTAAAACAAATGGTTCTGCAACCATCCCGAAGGTAGATCAGTGATTTTGTTCTGGTTCATTGTGTTTTCAGCCGCTTTCCGCTACTCCCAGTCGATCGAACTCCAATCTTGGGGATCCTCGCCCAGTCGACGACAAACGACTACAGGAGGTGCTCGACGAAGTTCGCCGTTTGAGAGACGACCTGGCTGAGGTAAGAATAATTTTTGTGCCTACATTTTTGAGGGATGACTCACTCTATTTATTTTTATTTTAGTGCTTAAAGATAGTGCTTCCTCGGAAGCTGTGACTCATTCCACTAACCCACAATTTTCAGGCAAAAAAGAGTCTAGACGAGGCTGATGCTCTCTGTGATAACATCGCAGGGGAAAGAAACTTTTACTTCGGAAAACTCCGGCGCATTGAGGTTTGGCCTTCTTTCTTCTCGCATCCTTCTTCTTTCAGATTCTATGCCAAGAGAATGAAACCCTTGGAACCATAGAAATCAACAAGCTCGTCGATATTTTATATGAGACGGAGGAGGGATTCGAAGTCCCACCTGAAGAGGCTACTATGTAATTTCGCTATTATATTAGCACTTGTTGTCATAACTTTCTAATCGATCATAACTTGCACGACCATGGACGATTGATTTTTGCTCTCTTGCTGCTCATGCTTATCCAGTTTTATTTATTTCCTACTTCTTGCCTCTATGTAGGCTTTAACCGCCCTGATTCACGGTTCGAGTATAATCAAAATGCAATGACTGAGCCATGTCTGCTCTTAGATTCTACAGATATTTTACTTCCCTTTCCTCATACTTTCACATAATAAATCTTTGCTTTGCTATCTTCACTGTCCAGAACTATGGTCATAATCCAGTGTTATTCCTAGAATTGGAACGCGTTGTCCGTCGAATGCAATCATTTTTAGTGTATTATGGCCTCCACCACGGTCAATCCATCGACCCTCCTTCCTCTGGAACTTGTTGACAAGTGCATTGGTTCCAAGATTTGGGTTATTATGAAAAGTAAGCGATATTATTGATATTCTTATCCAGTTTCAATAGCATTCGTATTTCCACAACAGCGGCGGGATATATTGATTTTGGTGGAGTATGGCCCTAGCTGACCCGGCTAAAGGTCACCTAGTCATGCCCAATGCTTTTTATTTGTTTGAATGCTACACACCGCAGGTGTCCAACGGGCTAAGACTCATTGAACACAATCGCATGGAAGGCACAACAAAAATGCTACAAAAAGGCGGCGAATGGTGGGGGGTTGGGAGAAGAAAATGATTATCGAGGATCAATTTCATATTTACAGGCGATACAGAGATTGTTGGAACCCTTACCGGATTCGATGACTACGTGAATATGGTCCTGGAAGACGTAGTAAGACTAATTCCCCAAATTCATACCTTTTTTGATAAATTTAGGTTGAATACACAACCACGGCAGAGGGAAAGCAGGTCACTAAGTTGGACTCCATTCTCCTCAATGGAAATCATGTCACGATGTTGATTCCTGGCGGCGAAGGGCCCGAAGTCTAAGCATACGTCTTTTGATCTCAAACAGATATCTGTTAACTTTCCCACGTGTGAAATAAACCAGTGCTGTGAGAGAACTGACTAACGCAGTCGCACTTTACAATGCGGCTCGGCTGGACGAGGATCGAATTGTCTCGGGTTTTCATCACCCGTTTCCCGGTTTCAAAATTTGAACTGTACTGATAAAACAAGAAACCAGAGATTGTTTGTATGACCTATGCGGGAGCAATGACAAAATGTTTGTTATGGTTGTACTAAACTTTTATTTCCCTCCTTGCTTCCAGGTTATTAGTGACTAAAAAACCACAACTTTAAAAGTTGTTCCCGTGGTTTGTGTGCAACTTATTCGACTATAAGCGGCTGAGATTAACTGTTCATCAGGCTTTCCGATAAGAAGTCTATCTTATCGGTGAGGTCGCTTCAAAGTGCTTGACTAGGGGGCACACATCTATTTCCCCTGTATTTTGTTGTGCCATTACGTGACATTAGAGATAAGTATAGTCACATTGGCTCCTGATAATGACTCCATCGACATTGCGTTCCCTAACGGCGTCTGGCGTATCCCATTCCCATCATTTCAGTCCCCCCTTGTTCCCATTTCAACTGACTTTGCCTATCTATAAACAAACATTTCAGATGACTTACGATTCTGAATTCATCGAAGGCACAACAGTGAAAACCCAATGGGTTGAATTGTTACTTTGTAAGCAACTGAAGGAGCAGATCAAGATCGTTGATGTCTCCCCGCTGGGAGAGGACGCCGTGGGGTACATGTCAGTGATCAGAAGGCTTCACCTAGAAGGAAGTTCCCATGGGCCAGACACAGTTGTTCTCAAGGTAGACAATTTTAAGGGCTTTATGATCCATAAACCTTTTTTAGACACCATCTTCCGCCGGAGGAATGGCAGCCGTAGAAGCCGCTGGAGGGAACAGTGATGCAATGAGGTCGAACCAGCTTCAAGAGACATTTCACACAAATGAATGCACCTTCTATGAGCTTCTTTCCCATGGAGGTTAGACGCTTTCCTTTGGGGTAATTAAAAACTTGCAGATCACAATGTCAAAATCCCCAAAGTCTACCATGCTGGTAGCCACGAATCAGAGGTCCCGTGCATTATCATGGAGGACGTGGATTCGAAAGTAGTTGATGTCATTCCCGGATTTGATGAGTCGAAGGTGACTGTCTCTTAATTCTTGTGTAACTCGCCAATTTTAGCTGTACGTCGTTGTTGACCAAATAACCGAACTCCAGCACTGGGGTCTCCATAACGACAAGTGGCGAGTCCCGGTAACAGAAACTGTGAGTACCCCTCTCCTTCTTGACAACAATGAAATTCAGCAAATTGAACTCGCTAAAGGTTGCGACCCAATGCTCAAGGGATTGATGAATGCCTTCTTCACAAAACATAAGGACTACTTCGGAGATCTTGGAGAGAAATTGATGGAGCACACTATTAACTCTGACGATGAATTCACCTACAAGTACAGTATGCAGTACTATGACAAAAGTAGGTAGACTTTCTAATATTCAAACACTTTTTCTAGAAAAGACAGCAGTCGTTGTCCACGGCGATATGTGGACGGCTAACTTTTTGTGGAGAGGCGATTCCCTCGCAGCCATTGTGGACTGGCAGCTGACCCATCCAGGAGGCCCTGTGGAGGATCTTTTGAGAGTTTTGTCGACTTGTACAACAGCCGGGATTAGGAGAAAGTTGACGAAATCATTGATCAATCACTACTATAACCTACTTCTTTCGAAAAACGACGGAAAACTGCCATTTACTAGAGAACAACTTGACGTATGGCGTTTGATTCGGTCGAATTATGCTGACTGTTTTAGGAAGAGATGAGAGCTTATCTCCCTTACGGATGTGTATGGACAACATTCGCCGTTGCCTTCTGGGAGAACAGCATCCTAAACACAGAGGCGAAGCTAAACGAGGCCTTAGATCGTCTTAAGTCGTACATTGAGGACACAGTGGAGGAGTATGGCTGGTAAAACAGGGAACACAACACATATCTTACATATCAAAAATTACTTTGTGCCTTATTCAAAAAATAAACTATTGATCAGATATTTTCAATAAAAGTCTCCCTTATTTTTTACACTTTTTGAGTCAGCTACCCACGCCTCCGATCCCTGTTCTGTTCTTAAGTGTTTTTCCCTGTCTGATCTAATTGGTTAACTATTCCAAAAGTGTTCTAGTCGTTGACCCCATTCCGGTTTGGCCTTGGCGACTTTGCGCACGGGGGCAACTCCCGGATTCGCCCCCTCAGTTCAATGATCTGTTTTTGTTTTAAATAATTAGGAAATTCCAAATGGGTCGAGTTGTCTTGTTTTAAACTACTTTTGTCCGATCTTATCTCTGCCCAAGACCACCAATACAATAGACGAACAGTGGAACTGGAGTGTAACAGGGGCACTTTCAGGTTCCCGCCTTACCCGCTCCCTCACTTTCTGCTCCAATTCTCACTTTCTCTCGTTTTTCTCTTATAAAATGTCTTTAGAATATCATGTCCATTTCCCCAGAAGACCATATGAAAATAGAGGAACTTCGATCCAGTGTGAAAGAATATGCAAGTCGACCTGACTCTAAGAAAATCAACCCCCTATTCAGATAACTCCTTATTACGACACGGACTTCAACCTTCTCCGTTGGCTGAAGGGGCATGATTATGATATGGAAGTCATTATACCGAAGCTAATCAACCATCTCAAGCTGAGGAAATCATACTGGAAATTGGATGAGTTGGCCGACAAGCCGCGTGATCATGTAGTTCATAAACACTGGAAGGTACGAGGATATCGTTGACCAAGGAACAGAAAAGGATTGCAGTCAGGACTTACTGGAAAGGCAGTGGTTACGCCGAACACCATTGTCAATATCGAACAATCCGGGGCTAATGACTACTGGGGGATGTTGAGAACTCACCCCATTAATGAAATTCTACGGTATTAATTTTATTATACTCGCTTTATTTTTTTTGTTTAGAGCGAGGGTACACGATTTGGAGAGTATGTTGAGAGCTGTGATGGAAATGGAAAAGGAGACAGGTCTTTCTAGCTAGATAAAAATAGTCAGATTCTTTTTAAGGGGAGCAAGCCTCCGTCATTTATATCATGGACTTGTCCGGCCTAACGTGGGATAAAAAGATGATGACCCTCGTTTCGGGGGGATTAGCCTCGATTTCCGCCTTTATGCAAGAACATTACGTGGAAATGATCCATTCATTTGTGTTGGTTAATGTGCCCACGTTCATTTCCGTTGTTTGGTAAGATCTGAACTTTTTGTCTGACAAGTGAGTGATCTCATATAGGAATATTGCTCGACCATTACTTCCTGAGAAAACAAGAAACAAGGTGAACATTCTTGGAGGGAATTGGAAGCAGGACGTCTTGAAAGTAGCCGATGTGCATTCTCTTCCCGCTTATTGGAATGAGGAAGGGGCTGACGGGCCGTTCTTGGCGGATGTAAAGAGGGGAGTTCCCTTCCCAGAGGAACAATACTATAAGGAGTTGCCCAATCCCGCCTGCCAAGTCCTGTCGATCCCCGCTGGGAAAGTCGGTTATATAGACATCCAAGCACAAGAGGTAATCTCAGAAATCATGTGATATGCCACGAATTATCCTGGCTACGCTTCCCATGAGCGTATCGGAGTAATTGTTTACTTCCCGTCACCTTTCGCCACAATGAGCAGAAATAACGACTCCGACTTTAGGGACAAACAGTGAATTGGGAAGTCCATGCCAACGGTCACTTTGCCTTCTGTGTCTACGTTTTGGAAGCGGGAAAAGAGGAAAACCTGACCGAATTGGAAAGAGCCTATCCCTTGTTTAGTGTAATATCTCTTATAATATTTGTATCATTTGTTTTCCCGTTCAGAAAGTACCCGGCCCGACGATGGTTCCCTGCCTGGACTCCCTTGTAAGCCCCAAAACAGCCACACTGCGCTTCTGGTTTGGAAATCAACACGCCTGGTTTCACACGTTGAAAATCCAACATCTGATTAAAGCTGAATAGAGGAAAGATACAAACAGAAAACTGAATAAATTTTATTTATTGTGAACCCGTCGCGGCTCAAAATCGCAATCACAACCCACCAATGACGGTATTTCCTTATTGAAAGGGGGAAAAAGGTTGGTGGTAATTTCCATAGATAGAATCCATAGATAGAATATACAGTAAACATTAGAATACTATTCAACCGGGGCGATTGTTTCTCCCTTCTTTAGACCAGCCGCTCTACTTTGAGAAGGGTTCGTATTATCCAGACGGGACATCACCGGAAGGTCAGGATAAGCAGAGATTTGACTGTAGCTTGGCGGTTCGGGATAAGGTGGCGGTGCAACGAGTCCCGGCAGTCCCTGGAATCATGACGAATCTTGTCTCTGTATTTTCGCAAACAGACAACCTCATTAAGACCCATTTCAAGAGAAACTTCCTTTTGTGGGGCGTTGATAAGAATAGTCTACTAATGGCAAATGCGTCAGATCTAGCCCCTTTCCTACAAATGAAGCCAGCAGGGTCAGAGGCTGTTCCAAAATAGTAACAATAGCGTATCCCTCACGTCATTTTAACCCACCCCCTTTGGGAAGGAAGTGAGTTCAACTGGTACCTGGAATTGTCTTGGATCCCTCAAGGAGCTGCTGCTAGACGCTGCGGAGTAGTACGGCACCATTACCGGGTACATCGCAGGGGCGGCTCCGCTCTCAGAGGCCGTCAGTTCCGGTGGATAGTATCCTTAAAGTGCGTGTGTAAAAGAGCAGTGGGAACGGCGCTTACGTGGTGGAGGGACAAAGGGCGTGGGAAGAGTTTGTACCTCGACGGAAGCGGAAGACGTTGAAGAAGCTGCCGCTGCATTTCGAGCTCTTCTATTATGATCAATTCTTTGATTCCTGGTAATAGCCCAGTTGGACTTCCGCCTGTCTTGGATGCATATTGATCGTATGACTAATATAGACGAAAAGAAAACAACAAACGCAATGAATGGAACCAACAAAATGAGAAAGTTGGATTCCGTTGACATTGCAACTATCTACCCATTCCGTTGAAGTCGCAATCCTGAAATATCCAATTGAAAACGGCCCCCTGACAAGAGAGGGAACGAAAGAGAGAAAGCGAGAAAAAATGTACATAAACTAATCTGGTGGTCTGGTTATTTACGCGGAATAAAGAGTATGACGCTGGTCCCCGATAAGCAAATGTGCCTGGAGCCGAAGTTATTTTTTCATGTTTGTACGTGTATAAATAATAGAAAACAATGTAATAGAGTGCCAAAACATGTCGCGTTACGGTGCAAGACTCAGAGAGCAGGAGCAAACTCGCTGCTAGACGTTCTCACCTCGTCAGAATCTAATTTCCCTGAATGTCAATTTTTTCACCTTTTAATGGCATAAACATTACAATTCGGAAGCTTATGGTCTATGAGGTCCATTTCAATGGGGGTCTACTATTTTTACACCCGAGGACAACAATAGCAGGTGGCCTCTGGGACTTTCCCGAACGTGGTTACTCAGGATTTCTTGTAAACAGTGGTCAAGTTCATATCGCAATGTGCCTGCCCAGAAAAAAACGGATAAACGGAAGTGTTATCCAACTCTCTACCAAGGGCATAGCAGCTATGCCATGACTGCACTGATGCCCCAATCAGCTGCTACAAAAAATATTTTTTCCTAAAAGTGCTACTACAACATGATAGACGCACGGAAGAGGGCAACACAAGGTGACTACTCTGTCGGAATGCAGACACAACGTAAGCAAAGTGCGAACGCAACAACAAGAATTGTACAGCAAGGGTCATTCTTGGTATTCTCTTCAGTATGAATAGTACGAACCTTGGGGGAATTTTTAGGGGAATGATAAGGTCTATTATCTTTTACGTTTCCCTGGAAAAAGGATAGCATAACATGTTAATCACCATGGTTCCCCGAATATAGCTCGACAAAAGTGAGCAATATGGCGCTTAGATAACAAGAATTAAGCTGATTTTTCATGCAATAATAAGTACTTTTGTCTGACTTATTATTATTGCAGTCGTCTGCACATGTTTCTCTCTGTTAACTCGATAGCTATGTCTTTAAAAAGAAACTGTCCAGGGTTTCTGGTTTAGAGTACTTTGCCTAAATAACTTACAGTATCTGGTTGCTTTGTATACATTTAGTTGGTTTTATTCCGGCCGTACTAGGGAAGGGCCTTTAAAGGGGGATAAACAGCAGTTCTACTGTATCGCCGGCTTGATATCCTAATCCTGGATTTGGATACGGTAGTAGGCAATAAAAAGGGAGGATTATCATTGGAGCAAATTGAAATAAAGTGCTGGTATAACTGCTGAATAATGATATTTGTTAACTTTTACTGCCTCATAAGAAAATGCTGACAAACGGGGTATTAATTATGAGAAGAGAGAGGCAGCCCGCGGGAAGCCGACTGGCGCTCGGTAATCAGCCGTCTCAGTATAACCATAGTAACGACGGCGACCTGAAAGAATGGACAGGTTGGCGGAACTTCATTGCCGCAATCACGGGGGATGAGAGGAGATGAGTTAATCAGAAGAATACGGTAGGGGGAGGCAGGTGATGTCGACCCAGAGGAAGGGATCGTCCTGATTGCCCTCGGCTGAGGAATTGTCTGTGTCTGCAAAATATTTAACAAACGTTAATAAAAAAAAATAAAAGGCATCGGGGATGTTCTTTTGTTTACAGAAAAATCAGATCAAGCGTGAAGGAACAAGAAATAGGAGCATGAATACGAAATGGGGAAAAAGAAGGAGTTCGAGCCTCTTTTTAAGTACAGTACGCCTCTGTAACTTCTTTCTTGTTCCGTTTACCCTAGCCTCTCCTGTCTGCCAAGCTTGTTGCGTCTCTCCGGGTAACTACTCAAGCCCATCGCGTTATCAGCTCCGGCGATCTCGAAGCGCAATTAAAGTAAGCGACGTTTACTGCACTCTCATTTTCTTAAAGCTTTGATTTATTCTCCGAATTCAAAACTAGTCCCAGTAATCTTTTTAATGCTCGCACTTCTTCTCCCCAGAGGACAACAAGATGTCACTCAGAGGTGGAACATAGCTGGCCTTTCCACAACTTCTAAGATTTTGTGTGTCCAAACAAGATCTCCCATCTATTCCCTAATGGTTAGAGGAATGATTCATCTGCGGATCATAACGCTTTAAAGGGTTTCTTTGGGCACGTGCTAGCTCACCAAATGTTATTTCAAAGAAGCCGTTGATCTCCGAAATAATCTCTTCCCTCATTGTAAGCCGATAGATCCAAAATCCTGTAAAGAGCTTGGATCTGTGTTTTGTGTTCCTTCCGGCTATCCCCTGACCATAAAGCTATATTAGTCCTTGTTTATCCTAAGCAAAAAATGAGTAATTACAGCCGGAAACGCGGGTTTCCTCCTGTAGTAGCAATTTAGACAGAAAGGTTTCCTCTCTTTTAATGGTCCTCTAGAGAATACGCTCATCAACCTTGTCCTAGCCGTTTTGCCGAATCAAAGCATTGTCATCATCCCGCCATTGTTATTTTTCACCTTTTCTCATCTGTAATTGTATTATGGCCGCTGTTAACCCCAACTCCACATCCATTGTAGTCGAATAACAATCTTCTCGGGGGCTTCTCAAAGCTGTACACCTCAAGGTAATTCCCAAACATTCTCTTATTGTGTTGGTGACAATAGAAAAATTATTCATGCATGCGAAATCTTGCGCACTTTAGGGCTCCAACACCCTATAATAGTCTTCATTCCTGCTCAATTTTTGATAGCAGCAGATCTTTTTTCCCACCAAAGTGGTGAGAAGATCTTTTTGTTTAATGAACTTGCGCTCTTTAGGGAGAAATAAATAAAGGTCCTGGTGAGAAAAGAAGCCCTTTGACGCTTGTGAGTAGGTATTTTTAATGGCATTTTGCAGCCGAGTCATTTGCCGAAAATTGGTCATGCGGTCCCTGCCACCAAATTCCAATTTACTTTTGGAAAAAAACAGAGAAGGACGTTCTCTGTTCATGACAGGGCGTTGTTTATTCCCATGAAAACAAATCCTGCAAGGAGCAGTACATTAGAAATGGATGACAGCTTCAGTCCCGGGAAAGCGGTGCCCGTTCCCGCTCCCACGACTAATTTGTGCTGTCATGAAAATCTTATTCCATGCCTGTTCTGCCACCGTCGCCCCCCCCCCCCCCCCCCATCATGGCTTTTAGGCCGGGAAGGCTGTAAGCAGAGCTCTCACGATTCCGGCGTATGGCCAAATTGTGTCCATCTCCTCTCTCTTGCTCCCAAATTGCGTTCCATAACTGTCCTAATTCCATTTGGCTTCGTCTCTTTATGCCCGCCAGTTCCGTTATTAGCGCCGAGCGCTTTTCACCTCTAAGAAGTTGTCCTGCTTCCTACCCAAGGGGTTCCCACAAAGAATCCTTTGCAACCAGAGAGGAAATGCCAGTTGAATGCTATTTGATTTGCTTAAAGGGAGCGGCAAAACATGACCTAGTACCTATTCTCTCGGAGAACCCAAAAGTTGGCCCCTCCCAGCGCGGAAATTTGGGTATTATTCACATTGTTCCCCTAACTATTGAATTTCGCTGGGTGCGGCACTAACTAACTAAACATACCATTGCCGCATAACCTCTTTGTTTTTCATAATGCTAGGGAAATTGCTTTCCAAAAAAAACGCCGCTTCTAATTATTTTCCCAGCAAGAATTGTCTCGTTATTAGCAAACCTAATTCATCAGTTCTTGAAGCTTGCTCCTTTAAAATTGACATAATATTTGAGCCTAGGCCGTTTTGCTACCTCATCCATTCCTTCATCATACACTCCCAAATTAGCCTTTCATAGGGTTTCACGACTGCCTTCAAATGTGATAGCTATGCGAGCAAATGGGGGACTCATTTTGTCCTCTCTCCTCTTCCTTGTTGCCTCTGTTATATCCCTACTTTCAGATGCTTTGTTTGATCATGTTCCTTTCGGGTCTCACACTCCTTCAAAGCTTTTCCCTGGATGAACCCATTATAATGGAAAGGATAGTCCATCGAGTGGATTGGGATGAAGTTCTGCTCGAGTATGATCCATCAGTCGCTCCGAACAGGAACATGACCGTAATCCTAATAGTATCAGCTAGTAAAGATCAGTTCTAGGTAGAAGTTAATGCAACGTTGCTATCGTACTTTTACGAGCTAACCCCTAAGAGGATCGCCATAGGAATTTATGATGTCAGTATCAGTTGGGAAGATCAAAGACTTCGTATCTCTCCAGGGGTGAAGGTTTCGGTAAGGGGATCTCTACCAACTTCATTACGTTCCGTTTTATAGATTCCAACGACAATTAAAGTGTGGAAACCGAATATCAGCATACAGAATGCTATCACAGATGAAGTTCTTCAATCGACAGCTTCCTATTCCAAAGGAAAGTTCCGACTTCACCAAAAAAGACACCTCCAATTGGCAACGAAACCAGCTTCAAAAGTATGCTCTGCCTCTTGTTTTACCACAAACCCCGATGATTTTTAGGAAGTGACACCAATTTTCCAACCATTTGAGGATGGTAGTGCTGATAATGTTGAACTTAAGATAAATATCCAGGGAGTGTTTCCGATGATCCGTGACACGGTAGGTTGGATTCAGCTATGATGGTTATGCTTGCTCAAACGTTGATTGTACAAATCATTGAACCCATTGTAAATATTCTTTTTTGGTCCAATAAAATATCACGCTAGATTTAAGGCCTTTATTACCTACATACCCTATTATTTACAATTTGATGAGATCAGGAATAAGGTGAAAATGAGCAACAATAAAGTACCTGTGCATTACCGGCACGGAAAGGACTAGACCACGGGTCATGGGAAGTTGGTCAGACGGCAGCAGGCTCCGGTTGTGGGAGGACAGTAGGCATCTTGATAGCCACATCATACGGAGGAGGTGGTTCTCGCGGCACTCCACAGATCCACATATCTTCTGCATACGTTTGACTTAATGCCGCCTCTGAAATACAAAGTTAGTAACTAAATATAGTCTGTATCCTTGGCGGTTTGCAAAAGGTCAGGAGGGGCAATGAAAGTTGTTTCCAACTCACTTGCTTCCAGCTATAGCTACTGGTTGCCGCGGGGGATTACAGGCTTTCTTTTTTACTTTCGCTGTTCTTTTTCATTCCGTTTAAGGACTCTCTATTCACCTGAGTTCCTTGGTGCCGGTTGGTTATTTCGATCAGCATACTGGGCATAGATCCTACAGCCAAACGTAAAAATAAAAACAAGTAGGAATACACAGATTGTCACTCCTTCGGCTACTGATTTCGTTACCGATGATTGCTCTAAAAGTTTGTTATTGTCTTTTGGGGGATTTCTGGCAAACCCTTACTTTCTTGGTGTTCGTTTACGTAATATTTGTCCCAGGAGACTGGCCGGTACGTGTGATACGGCCACAGCGATTGCATAGGTCTGAAAGAAGGATGTGGGAAAAGCTTCAAGACCATTTTTAGTTCTCAAGAAGGGGGAAAGAACGTTGGAACCAGGGGAGATAACATCGGAGAGGTGTAAGAACGTTTTCCATCACGGCTATACCCTCACAGGCAGGAAGTTCAAATGCATTGGAACTGCCACAGAGATTGTAGCAAGAGCGGCGGAAATGGTTAAGATTGGGGGAAGAATTGGAGAGAGGTAACTCGACCGGGGAATCAATGATTCGATGTGGTCGTGTTCACTGGAGTATTGTCATAGACGTCGGTAAATGTGAACACTTTTATCAATGTCGAAATTCTCTTTGAAGGTCGGTCATACAAAGTCTAGGGTTTCTAACAAAACCCTTTCAGGTCACGAGGGTTACAATGGGTTTTCTGAGAAAATGGATTAATTTCTAGCTCGAAAAGGGTAAACTCCAAAAACGGAGGAGATTGAATTGTGTCAAAGTTCTTCGAGACCAAAAAGTTCTGACAGGTGAAAGCGAATACAGAGACTCCCGCATAAAAATGACACTGAGGAGGTACGGAGTGAAATGGCAGCGCGGAAACCGGTAGCAATCATAGAATTACTGTGTGCCACGCGGAAAAGGCACGGAAAAATAGACATGTTCGAAGTGAGTACTCGATGTTGCCCGTTTCGGATCCCAGTTTTTACTTTCATTCAGGCATTTGCTATTTTTAAACGGGTCTTTGAATCCTTGGAAAGTTAATCCTTATCCGTCAAAGAGAGAAGAGGAAGAGGTTAGAAGGTGCATTGTGATAAAAGTGAGGTTCTAGTGATGTGGTTCTACATGCTGAATGATATTTACGGCATTCGTTTTTTTCCTTCACCGTCCTTGACTTTACGAGGTTGCCATCGAGGCGCCACAAAGCATTCTCGTGAAAGTCGCGTTCGGTCAAGCCTACAGTCAAAACATCGCTTGCGCCATTTAATAGCAGGTGAAAATGGCAGAATAACAAAAATAAGATTAGAACGGTGTAAAGGGTAACATATTCTTTGTCCTAAAATGCGTATGAAATCTTTTGAGGGGCAGGTGTCGGCAGCGGGAAGGCCGTAACTATGCGCCGGATAAAGACACATAATTGTAGAGAATGACCATGGCAAAACCGTCGGACATATAGGCTGGAACCAAGGACTACAGCAGGCAAGAATGCGCTCACCAGTATGTTGTGGAACTGGAAAAGTAAATATCGAAAATACTGCGGCCATCCTAAGAGATCATATCGAAGAATACAATAGACACTACGGCCTTGTGACTGTGTGTAAGGTTACAGCATTGGATTGCTGCCCACAAGGCGGGAAATGGCGGCAGAACAAAAGCAGGAGAAGAAATAAAGACAACTATAATAAAAACATCAAGGAAGTTCGACTGAGGTGAGGGTCTCCAACGTCATTTTGTTTGTCACACGGTTTAGCCTCTAACCATGCGGCTGTGATAAAATCTCCGCGTCAGACAGGTGTTTCAGAATCTTTACAAACCTTTTGACGTATTGAGGAAATATATATAATATAGCTGTTGGATGAGCTCTGTCAAAACCTACTGGATACTTCTTACAGTAAATATTAATCTTCCTCTCACGTCATACAGAACTCTCTGTTTTTGTCGGCCGTCTTTAGATTTTCTCGGAGCGACAGCAGTACAAAACCCCGACCTTGGATGTAATTCACTTCTTGGGGAGACTCGAGGAGGGTCATCTCTAATACATCATCTCTGCTGCGACAGTTGTACAGGAACAAAGTGATCTTCTACAGCCTGCTTGGCATCGCCCTCTCGTCGTCAACGCCTAGAACTGATGCGCAACGACAGCAGACGGATAAATTTGTGTCTTGGCGATTACACCCCGCACAATTGTGTTCATGATAAGGTTAAAATAAAATTGAAATTAAATACACACCGCCGCTATTCCTCCTTTCGTGCGTCATTTCGTTTTATTAACGATGAACAGGATATAATCCGATGCCGGCTTATTTCAGCCAAAGTTTATAACTTCTAAAAAACAATGTTTCCCTACGAATGCTCACGAACAAATGATAAATACGTGTGAACATCAGAATAGCCATCAAAACACAGCTGCAGCACTTCCTTGGCGCATGCAGGCATGTATAAACAAAAGGATATGCATTCAAAACTTGTACGCAAAGAAATATGATGGGAACCGCTTATTTTTGGTGTGCCCTATTCCTTAGGATTCATAGAATCCTTGCCTGAAATTAAGAGTCCAGACCAAAGAAACATGATGCGCTATTGAAATATCATCCGAGCTCCGTAATCGGCTAAAATATTTGAAGAAGAATCAAGAGAGAAGCACAAAGTTTGGACTTTAAAAGAAGTGTAGAAGACATTTTTCAGAAGACCAGCCCGTCTGCCGGCTATTTCCGAGGGATAAGCGCAGCCCAACGAATGATGTATGCAAAACTTTCTCACAAAATTTTTTAATCCCTCCCACGAAGGTATTCCCTTTCAAACACTTGTCAACATAGACAACAAGAGATGAAGCTATAAGTTTCATTGGGAGGAAAAGAAGAATAATTGATCAACAGAAAATGAAAATTGTGAACAGAGAACGGGTTTCCTTTGGAAAATAATAAACGTGATAGTCACCTATAAAAATATAATAATAATAAGAAGAAGAAAGTTTTCCGGGAGAGAACGAAAGCAGAGGCATGTGTGGAAGACATCACAGAGGCAAAGATTGGGCAAGGAGTTAAGCCGGGAGGGTCTCGAACAAAACGAGGGCCGTTTTACTAAAAGCTTCAAAGAAAGATGGAGATGTAAATGGAGATGGTCATTATGGCTGGAAAGGGATAAATCTCTGGGCTACTCTAAAAGGATCCATGTCCTCGTAAAAATATGATACATATAATGCGCACAGCGGATAAGGCGAAAGAGATCATTGGGAAATATATAATCACGAAAAAAATATATATAAATTCAGCAGACGGCGGTCTTCGGACACACAACTGTTAGGATGTAGTCCGTCAGCAGCGACGGCACAGTACTGTTGTCGTCGTTGATGGCTTTTAAAACTGAAAACAATCAATTTTTTCCTGTTACCCCTTTAAAAACTACTTTTTATCAGGGAAGCTAATGTGGTGTTGTCGATGTTCTGTCCATCATTATAAGGAATAGACGCCGTCATAAATTGAGGCAATTGGGTTTGATCCACCTTCATCTGAAGTTAATTGTACCGTTTTATAAAGTAATAAAAGTATACTTCTTTCAAAAAACTTACTCCTTTCCTCTTCCGTTCGTTTGCAAACTGTCGCCGCTTATTTTGTATAGACAATAGTAAAGAGATAAACGAATTCTTCATTTCTTTTTCATATTCTAATTCATCCCTGAAATGATAGTTTAATTACAGTAATATGTTAGAAACTACCGTAACGCAAGCTCTTCAACTAAGCTCTCATTGTAAACTTGGATAAGTTGCTCCATTTCGGCATTGAGACTGACCAATTTGGAGAAAGATAGCTCTTGTAAATCTGAAGAGAACCCTTACGTGAGTAGAACCCGTCGCAAGCATATCGAATATGTAAATGCTTTAACCAAACGTGCGTAGTGCTTCAAGCAGGGTGCGTAATGGGTGAGGACGACCACAAGGACTATACGAGGCCTGCAGTTCAACCAACCGTTTCATTTTAATGGCTCTATGTATTTTACAAAAAAATGTTTGGTTGAACTGTTATAAACTCAAAAATACTACGGTCACTAGACCTGCAAAATTCACCATTTAAGGCCTCGTCGTTGTTTCCTGGAGAACACATATTACGACAACAGGAAAGAGTATTTTCGAGGGGGAATTGGGGGATTGGGAGATGGGGAAGGAGTAGCGACTTTTAGGCAGCAAGCAGTGCGGAGAAGCAGTGCTGTGCACCCATAAATCGCTACTGGCTTGGGCGGGTACTCACTTTCGGGGTTGCTCGCAAGTGCCTGGGCCTGACGGAGTTTAGAGTCAGCGTCGCTGGAATGGCCGGAAGGGAGAGGAGATCTCATCGACGAATACATTGAGTCAACTGATTCCATTGTCCTATCGGTCATCATGGACATCGAGAAATCGCAGGACTAAAGCCATTGGTTATTTTGTGGTCTTGTTGATAAATTACTTGAAGCATCTCATCAATCTCTTCAATGACTTGGTCAGCTGTCTGTGGTGGCGAGTCCGTCAGACTGCCCTGGGAGACTAGTTGATGCATGTCCAGTTGGGCTCTTAGTTCCTCTTCGTCGCAGGATTCGACCCCGCCGTCGTCGCTATTCTATAAACAATACAGTTTATTGTTGTCCAAACTGGCGCAGAGGAGCTTATGAGCAGAAGGACAATGGCAGGGCTGCTCGTTCCCATATGACTCATTGAGAAACATATTTGAAATGTCGATTGTCTGTAGCGGGCAGTGGTGAAGACGGGCGGTCAGGAGCGAGCCTATTGAATAGGCAATGAAGCCATTACCATCTCAAAAAGAAACTCTACGGGGTTCTTCGAGCGTGTAGCATTTTTATGAATGAAATTGATATGGGATGCATCAAAGCCGGGACGACCCCGTTCGCCTTCTCATTATCCATTAAACCGCGATGCTCACGAGGAGACAGCCGGCTGTTCCTATTCAGAACATCTAATTGTGGCAGTCGGGTAATAATTAAGAGCTACTCGCCGGCGTGGATTAAGGAAATTAGCCGGCACTTCTTCTTCCCTTCATTTTGGAGGAGCATTAAATAATTTACGGGATGGCAGATAAGAATGACAGAAGAGCAACCTGCGCCATATGGAGACGTGTTTTTGAGAGCGAGGAGGAGAGCCCCTCCTGGCATCGATTGGGGGCCTTCTGTGACATAGATGAGAGCTGCACCAAAAAAAGATGAAGACGTGACAGCCGCTAATATAAGAACTGACTGCCGTGGTGACGAAATAGCCGTGGTCAGAATCAGACGGCTTCTAACTTCAATAACAGGGGATTATGAAACGGGCGTCGGCTCTTTGTTGGGAAGCTTTTGTCAAGACTTTGACGGAATCAATTGGCTAGCGCTTGTACTTTCGAGAATTCAGGAGTGAGGAGAGGGGACAGGCCGGGGGCCGACTCACCTTGCGCTCCTTCAGGTCCAGAGCAGGCATCATGTTCTTTCGGATCACTGATTTATGGAAGTCCAAAGGCTGAATGTTCCCAAAGTTTCCCGTTAGAGTCCACCAGGTTCTGAAAGAGACACTTTGCACCAGTATAGACTCACAGAGGCGGCAATTCCCGTAGTCAATTAGATTTTTCAGGCAAACCACCGTGATATGTGACCTTTTTAGATAATTAACGAGACTCACTGGCTTTCGGACATGATTTCATCCTGTGTTCGGACTTGGACCGGGGCAATGTCCTCCGTGGTAACATCTGGGTCCTTGAGACATTTGACGATCTTCTCTTCGAAATTGCCCACAAGGTCCTAAAAAGTCGGGAATTAATGGTCCGTGGGGAAGCGTTCTTGTCATCGTCTCCGGCAAAAAGTTGTTGAGTATTAGAGTGAAATTATACTACTCCGGGGAACACTAAAATGTTACTTTCCTCGAGTGATCCGGATAGCTCATCGGACAGCCGGATGTCTTCCTCACAGCCGACGACGTCTTCATCCGTCCTGAAAAGATTCAATTTCCGCTGTTCGTTCAGCTGCAGCGTTAAGGAAATTCCCCTGTTACTTTTAGTTCCTTCAATTGTCTTTTTTTCCCTTGTGAGTTCCCCTGAATGCCACTTCCGGTTCTCCCCGGGATTGACTCAAAGCCTAAATTGGCTCCGAAGGCGGCTGTTAAGAGAGTGTGGCCGTGTTTGACAGCCTTCCCCACAAATCGGACTTTTTAGGCACATAATGTCTCCCAATCAATCGGCATAGGACAAGCCCGGCTGCTGCCAAGAAACATACGCATTAGGAGAGGACCAGCTGAGCCGCTGCTCCGATCAATCTCTGTGTGGTGTACATCTTGTTAGGAAGACCTTGTCGTAATCGTCTTTCGCTCCTGAGCCTCTGTTGGAGGGGTGAGGGACTCCCGCGAAACACGATAGCCACCGCGCGAGAAATACAGCAAATAGAGTCCGTAAAAAAGAACAGAAAACGAGAGAAGAGCAAGCCAATCGGTCAACATCAAAGAAAAACTTGTACTGGATCTGTTTAATATCCAGATGTGCTCTTTTTCCCGATTTTGTAGAGGCAATTTCCCCCCAGGACGGATTGAATTTCATCTGGTCACCCAAAACAACAGAATGATGTTAAAAGTAAACAAATCTTAATGGTCTCCCGAAAAGAAGGAGCCGCTCTGCTTTTTTTATCTTTATCCCGTCAAAAATATTTCGTGGGATCGGTTATGCCAAAACAAATCAGCTGTTGCAGAATATTTGATACGAGGAGGGGGTCTTCGCATAGATAGAACTTATTTCGTAGAACAGATGTTCCCTCTCTCTCTCTCCCAGCCAAAATTTAATGGATTCCTCCTGCTGGAATCCACCATAAAAATTGAGCGTAAAGCTGGAACAGACAACATTCTATTTGGGCCCCTCCCTTGTGGCAAGAAACGTGTTGTCACAATAAAAGTGCCACCATGACAGATTACCTGCCACCGGGCATTCAATATCAATCCGATATTATACTAATCGCTGGGAAAAGAACTACCCCCGGGATAGGAGATTATTGCCGACTATCAATCGTTTTCTGTTCCTCCACCCTGGTTCCCTACCTAATTGCCTCCCACTATGCACTAGAAGACGGCCAATAATGTGTGCTCAATTGGGTCCATTTTTCGCGCACACTCTCTCTCCTTCTGTCTCTACAGGAAGTGACGAACGACGGTTGAATCACGGAGCAATAAAATATGCATTTAGTGTTTGCTAGCTAGAGCATAAAGCCTTAGAGAATCGTGCACTATAGATAGAGATCATCTTGGGGTCCTTACGAGGTCCGCTACATAAACAGTAGCCATTGCAGGTGGCCCAGCCGCGCGCCTTTTTTGGTGTCGCCGGGTACGTTTTTGACTTCTTAAACTTTTGAAAGAGTTTCCCTCGAAGAGCGGCGGCGTATAAATTAATTATGCCGTTTTCTTATTAATACGCAATGAGGGAAAAATTAGGTGTCCATAAGAGGGGGAGTTTATACTCACATGGGAAGCCTTATCAGCTGCGGAGCGTCAAAAATTGACTCGGGAGAATGAGTCGTGTGATGGAAAGGCGCGAATTTTCGATAACAGTCAAAAAATAACGGGAAAAATGGATGTGTGGGTGGTAAAAAAAACTCACTGGCTATTCTTATTGGAGTCGATGTCCTCCTCCTTTGCGAGGGGTATGTCGGGTATTCGGAGGTCGGCGTCCATGGCTGCTACCCGCATAGCACTGGAGGCCAAGCCAGGCCAGGCCGAGCCACGTTTAGAGATAGCGCGGTGGAGGCAGAGACTGCAGACAGTGGGCGGTCTGAGGGAGCTCCTGAATAGCGGAGTCAGAAAAGCACTGGCAAGAGTGCACAGCTGCGAGAGACGAGTCAAATGCCCGCGGGAAATGCGATAGCGCAAGACGACATAACGGACTTTCGTGTGTTCCGTTCCGTGCCCCTTCTCCGTTGTTGTTGGGGTGAAATTAACTCGCCATTATTTAAACAACTAGCAATGCGTAGGGGAACGACGCGGGAGGGGGGAGAGTGGATTGTCTTGCCCCACTCTTCTAATACACGCGTTCAGAGGGGAATTAGGGTCTCGGTACACAGAGATAATCGCATAAGGACAGAAATCGGACACTCTCAGCTGATCGACCTCAAACTACGTTTTACTTTCTTCTCTAAAATTTGGAAGTTGCGTGAAACTCAAAAAAGACCTTGACATTTCCCTGAATATGTAAAAGCCAGTGGACAATAACATGGATTATCGGACGTCCTCATCACGGTACTCCATCACATTTGAGGGCACCACTAGGGACGATGTTTTGCATTTTACTACCAAATCTACATTCAAAAAGGAAAGAGGAAATGGTATTTGCCTTGGTGGGAGTGGGCGGTCGTTCTTGACACAATCACTTCACTATGTATCCCCGGAGGAGACATTTGTGGGAAAGGCGACAACGCCAGTCCATATTTCCTTTTACAATTTCAAAGTAAGTCAGGGGATGAATTTCAACAGACAAACAGAGCGGATGAGAGAGAAAAAAGTACGGCAATTATTTGAGGGAAGCCGCTGGTTTTCGACTCGTTGGGTAACTAAATTGGCCTGAACAAGGGAAAAGAGAAGAGGGATTATTTGTTTACGCTTAACTGGATTCCAGCCACGGCTACGCAACTTCGAACTTGGTACGAAACGAGGAAGGCAAACTTCGGGTCGTGTATCTTTTTCTATGATGTTAATTGCCCCGGCTGGGGGTGGCAGACGACCACAAAGTCAGGGTTATTTTCAGAAAAACATTTCGCAACTACGTTCACTTTCTTTTTCAAGTAATCTACCCGCCGGAATCTGTGCGCGGGGGAATGAGTCACCTGGGTGTGCCCAGAAAGGTACCCGGAGAATTTGATGAAAAGTAAAGTGACCTCTTTGTTATTGTTCACAAGGGGATAAAACATACGTGGGAATAAATTCATATGGGGGAGTACTTGAAGGACGATGACAGGTGATGTGTAAGGGGGTCGCGGTAATAGTGAAATGACCGATGGAGGACGGCGTCAACATCAATTCGCACCTCTAACTGGTTTCTTCTAATAGATGAAATATACGGGGAAAGTCTTCTCTAATTAGGGAGTCTCAAGTGGAACACGAGGGGTTGCCATGGTTTAAGCGACGCCCACATAAATGATTGAAACCTTGTACCTTAATGTTTTTTTCCTGGGAGAAAGTAATCTTAGAAAAATGCAAGAAAACAGAAGACGGCGCTTTGGGGGATCAATGCCGAGCTGGAAAAAAAGGTCCTAGACAAAGAGACACTCCCACGTGAAAAGAAAGTTTGGACGAAATCTGAGGTTTTTGTTTTTAAAGGCTAGTTGTCCACCCTACCCACTTAAAGGAACTGTCAGGGAACAAGTAGAAGTGATCATGTGACCCGAGCAATCGAGTTCCAAGCGACTGACTACATATAGGGCTTATTCTCTATCAAATTTTTCATTTTGGGGTCATTTGTGCGCATTTTACGACTCATGTAGCGTTTTCAGCATTTTCTCTACGAAAACAGCTAGCAAACTAACTCGGTGTAGGCTTAAAAAATTCGCCGTTTTTTCCTGATCACGGTGATATATTTATTATTGCATACGGACGTCGAAATCACGAGAAAATTGCATTTTTATCCCAAAGTTATAGATGCATTCCATTTCTGTGATCATGGTCGTTGCAGGACCTTTATAGGTCCCCCCCCCCCCACCTTTATAGGGTCCCGAAACGATCATGATCACTTTTTTGCCAAAGACTGGAATAAAAGATTGATGAAAATGGGGTTTAGGTTTTCGGAACAGTGAGCCTACTGGGCCATGGCCTACTTACTTCAAGGTATGTTTCCACAAGGAAGAACGCAGCATTCCACAGCGGTTTTACCACCTCCCCACTCGAAAAGAAGTGCTCTAAATAGTTGCCTTCATGGAAAATTCGAAAGATTCCGTCTCAACTGCTCCACATCTGATCAGGTCAGCCTGTTCGATATCAAGGTGATCTTCAAAGTCAGTAGAATTCAGTTGTTTAAAGTCTGCTTTGCACTTGCTCAAAATATTGACAACAAGCAAAAGGTCAAATTCGTAAGAGTTTACACGTTGTTTACAGGGAACCGTTCTCCCTGAAAAACAGAAATGGCACTCCGAAGACGGTGGATGTCATACGACGACAGCTCTCTCTCTCTTTTGTCAGTGCTACTTTCTGTACAAATACGGCTCTGTGTCTCACCAGTGCTCATCAGTATCCCTGTTTTCTACAGGCCAGGGATATCGTCCCCTGTCTTCTTCTCTGCGTTGTCATAGAACCTCCCACAGTTCTCCGTGAGACAGACCGCGCGTGGCTATATTATTAGCTTTTATCTTACACATCTTTTTCCTTCTAACAGTGCAATGTTTTGCCTGGTGGAGATAAAAAGAAGGCAGGAAATCTAGCAATTAGCCGACACGCTGTACTTTTGTGCATGCGACTACAATCGTCGGATCCCTTCTGCCCTCTTTTTTCCCATATTTTTTCTGTTAGGCTCATCTCCCACGACTTCGCTTCACATGGACATTTGCCAGCATACATCTGACCATACCTGCTATAAACAATCCCTCTGCCCTAGCCGATTCATTTCGATCAATGGGCCCATACATACCCCTTTTCAGATGCTCGGCCTATTGCTTCACGGCTTCATTGTGGTCGACGATCAGGATCCTCCTCCTCCGAAGCTGGAGCTCTATCCTCTTCCTGAAGTTGCCCCCGTTGATGAACTAATGCGACATTTCAGGTTATTCAGTTAGTTTCTCTTCTTTTTCCGTTTTATGTGATCGTTCAGCTGTTCCCATTCCTCCCGACGTGTATGTCGCTCTCGGATACAAGTTGGCTCCGTACGAGTATGGTAAAAAGCCGAGGTGGATCGACCAGGCCGTCTATCAGACGCCTCTCAGGTGCTACAAGATCGCTCGTCGAACTCTTCCCCCTAAGCAACCCTAGCTGTGAAATTTCTGTTATTTAAAAAATATACATATGTTGCTTTTCTTTTGTAATGAGTAAGATATTTGTTAAATAAAATTTGTTGATTAAGAAGACATGTTCAAAGTTCTATTCTCTCCATCTGTCCTATTATCTAGGGCGTCTTACATCCATATTTAACTCGGAAAGAAGTAGAACTAGTATTTTAAAAATACAGTACCCAAACCGCCCTAGTTAGTCCACAATTGGCTTCATTTTCACACCCTGGCTTCGGAAAATTCTTGAATGCCCCATTTTATCTATGGAAACCTTTCATATTCCGTTGAATACTTTTGTGTTTATCATATTTACAATAACCAAAAATTCATAGCTTTAAAGGACTAAATGGTTACAGAATATCTCCGTTGCCAACAGGTCAATCGCGGTGAGACCCAGCCTTATTCGCAATTCCGTTTGAAAATTGAGCACAGGTCTTTTTTTTCTCGCGTTTGTTATCCTCAATATATTCTTTAGTTTTTTGACGCTTTTGTTTTGAAAAAGAACTATCGATCTACTCTTGATATCGCTTTCGGGGTTGCCGCGTTCATTTTGAATTAATCTGAACAGCTTCGCTTTCGAAAATGGATAAGATCCAGTAAACAAGTTCCTGTTTTTATGTTTCCTTATTTAATTTGTATTTATATCTTGTAAATCCTGAAATTTAAGAAACAAAACAGACAATGAGTGACGACGAGGATCAAGCAGCCCCTCGCAAGGCCATGAAACTTCCCAAGAAGGCAGCCAGAGTCAAGAACAAGGTTTGTTTTTCTAATTACCTATTTCATTTAAAAAAAAACGCATTTCATTATTTATTCTTTTAGCAACCTGCAAATCTTCAAATCACTGCCGAGCAGTTGCTTCGAGAAGCAAAAGAACGAGAGCTCGAACTTCTCCCGCCTCCACCAAAGAATCGTGTAAGTTCCTTTTAAATTTGTTCCTTTAAAAGAAGATTTTATAGATTTCCGATCCAGAAGAACTCGCAGAATATCAAAGAAAGAAGAGAAAGGAATTTGAAGATGGTATTAGGAAAAATAAAAATCAGCTGGCCAATTGGGTGAAGTATGGAAAATGGGAAGAGTCCATCGGAGAACTGCAGAGGTAGACATCCCCCTTTTAAAAGTACGAATTTTAATCCTTCCAGAGCTCGATCCGTCTTCGAACGTGCCCTCGATGTTGACCACCGTTCTATAACCATTTGGCTTCAGTATGGAGAAATGGAGATGAGGTGAATCCTTCCATTTTATTTAATTAACTTACTGTTTAGAAATAAGCAGATCAACCATGCTAGGAATATATTCGACAGAGCTGTGACCATCCTCCCCAGAGCCACGCAATTCTGGCTGAAGTATTCATACATGGAAGAAGTTATTGAAAATGTACCGGGAGCCAGACAGGTCTTCGAACGATGGATGGAGTGGGAACCGTCTGAGCAAGCCTGGCAGACATATATTAACTTCGAACTACGGTAGGGCTTACTCCATTATTTTTATGAATGTTTTTGGTTCAGATACAAAGAAATCAGACGGGCTCGCGCTGTTTACC
This sequence comes from Oscheius dolichura, assembly GCA_932521035.1. Classification (NCBI taxonomy): domain Eukaryota; kingdom Metazoa; phylum Nematoda; class Chromadorea; order Rhabditida; family Rhabditidae; genus Oscheius; species Oscheius dolichura. Next base: position 11,273,469 of record OW051497.1, on the reverse strand, counting down.
AGAGATTCCTCCATGTTCACGGGACAAATCCCACACATTGGATCAAATACGCCCGATTTGAAGAGAAACATGGAGAGATCAACAACGCTCGAGTAGTATTCGAACAGGGAATGGAATATTTCGGAGAAGACAACATGAGCGAGGCTCTTCTGGTCGCCTTTGCTCAATTTGAAGAACGACAGAAGGAGCACGACCGTGCTAGAGTCATCTACCGGTATGGACTGGACCATCTCCCGGAGTCGAGGACGGCCGACATCTTCAAGTTCTACACAATCCACGAGAAGAAATACGGAGAGCGAGCTACTATTGAAGACGTCATTGTCAGCAAAAGAAGAATGCAGTACGAAAAGGTTGGTTAATTATTTTAGAATTTTAAAGAACCATTTTAGGAAATAGCCGAGAATCCCTGTAATTATGATGCCTGGTTCGACTACATCCGTCTATTGGAAAATGAGGAAATGCCCCGTGAAGAAGTCGAGGAGATATACGAAAGGGCCATTGCCAATATTCCTCCAGAGGATGAGAAACGCTACTGGAGGAGATACATCTACCTGTGGATCAACTACGCCTTGTACGAAGAGGTGGTTGCCCACGATGTCGCAAAGACCCGCCAGGTTTCAAATTCCCCGTATTTCTTATGAACTATATTTTCCAGGTATACCAAGCCTGTTTGGATCTGATTCCACACAAGCGATTCACATTCAGTAAAGTTTGGATAATGTTTGCTCACTTCGAAATCCGTCAAGTGAACCTGCAGGCTGCTCGTAAAATCTTTGTAAGTATTTATTTATCATTTATCTAATTAAAATTTAGGGTGTATCTATTGGAAAGTGCCCCAAGGACAAGCTATTCCGTGCCTATATTGATCTCGAGCTGCAGATGCGTGAATTCGACAGATGCCGTACTCTTTATGAGAAATTCTTGGAATTCTCTCCAGAGAACAGCAATACGTGGATCAAGGTTGGCTTCCTTTTCTTTCATTTTTATAAGATTTTATAGTTTGCTGAAATGGAAAATCTTCTTGGAGATGTGGACCGTGCCCGTGCTATTTTCGACATTGCCATCCACCAGCCGGCTCTGGACATGCCTGAGGTAGTAATTCTTATTTTATACGGGACAGTACACATTTTAGATTTTGTGGAAGTCCTACATCGACTTTGAAATCGCAGCAGAAGAATATGACAACGTCCGCGATCTCTATGACACCCTCCTCAACAGGACAAACCACATCAAAGTCTGGATATCCTTGGCCGATTTTGAGCTGGGCTTGGGTGGAGAGAACGGCATGGAGGCGGCTAGAAAAATCTATGAGAGAGCTAACAAAGCACTGGAGAACAGCGACAAGGAAGAGAGATTGATGCTGTTGGAAGCCTGGTTGGAGGCAGAGAAGAACAATGGAGATGAGAGCGAAATTAAACGGTTTGTTCCTTTTCCTTCCTGATGAGAGTCTTGTTTCAGAGTAGATGGCTTGATGCCACGAAGAATCAAGCGCCGTCGACAGCTCCACACAGACGATGGAGTAGATGCCGGCTGGGAGGAGTACTTCGACTACATCTTCCCCAGCGACCAAGCTGCTAAGGGAGCCAACAAGCTCTTTGCTGCTGCCCTTCGTTGGAAGAAACAAATGGCCGCTGGCGGTACAGAGGACGGGGATGCATCGACGGTGAAGCAGGAAGAAGAAGACGAAGAGGAGAAGGCAAAGCAGAAGAACAGAGAAGGTTTGTATTTGGAGCCTTATGTTATCAGCACTTCCCGTGGTCATTGGTTCGATAGATTAACCCTCATCTTTTAACTTTTCATGGTAAAATATTTAGGCGACTCCGATACCGACCTCGACTCTGACAGCGAGAGCAGTTCCTCCAGTTCCGGTTCAAGTTCATCATCATCTTCGGAATCAGAGGAGGATTAAGGAAATTGGTTGTTTTCTCCTTTTTGTTTTCTCCCTCCCTAATTATTTCGTTACTGTTTCTGTTGTGATCTATCCTATTGTAAAATCAACTGCATCTCGATGAAGATTTCCGACCTTTCAAAGAATGTTTAGTATGCCAGCTGCGTCAACCCGCACCTTATCGTATAATAGTGTTTGTAGGGCCTGAAGTCATTTATTCCATTCGCAGGCATTATCTGAAATATTCCGGTGCTAAAGATAATTTAGGAGAGGGAGTCAACTTCTCTTCTACAGCTTCTGGGCTGATGCCTCAACTGCCGGTAACTATTATCTTTCCGCGACTCCGTCTTTTTAGGACTTCTTTTCCATCTTTTGCTCTCTACCAATAATTTAAGTATGAGAAACTAAAATTGACCCTGGGGTTTCTTAGATAGGAAAGGGGTTGCGGTTCCACTGTCCATTCTCCTGATAGGGAGAGCAGAACTGTCAAAATTACAATTGTGACAAAAGATATTCTGTGGTCGCTGCCAAACTGGTTGGACCGTTTTTACCACGTCTCCTTGACAGTTCGCTTGATGAGATCTCGGGGGTCGTTTGCATTCCCATTCGCCAACACCAACCACATTGAGGTAACGGAACTACCTAATGGGCTATCCCCTCCGGTTTGTGCCCTTGAAATTTTGAAGTTCCGACACGAATGATTTTGTTGAGATGGTCTGGAGATTAAAAGTAAACGAGATTCGGTCTTTATCTTCTTGGAATCTCAACCTTTGATGCAGATCTTTCCCGTGCCACGTTAGCTTCTCGGTGAACAACCTGAAACACGGATCAGTTCTATCCCCTCTTAATCCTGCTCGATTTGCCTCGTTATTGCCTCTCATATTTGTCACTGTTCTAGCTTCCTTTAAATGGTTTAATGTCTACTGAAACTCCTAATTCCGAGGAATTATTCGCACAATTCACTAATTTAATAGGTTATTTAAATGAAGTGAGTTTTTAGAGGTGGCATTGCAATTGATTGATAAAAACAACGCTTTTATTTTGACGCGGCGAGGTGCACATTGGTAACCATTGGTTACTACTGCAGCCTCCCTGATTAAATTACCGGGTAAATCATAACTTCCCCCATCAAATGGTGGAAAGCAACGTCCAAACTTTGTTCTATGTCTGTTTTTGGATACAGAAAATGGAAAATCGTTCTGTATACAATAATAGTGTTCAAAGTCGACCCGGGAGTAGATCACTTCCTATAATTTCTAATCTTTATTGAATTTAGGCACGTAGCATCGATCCTAATGAATGGCCCTGGCCAGTTAGACTTTTAATAATATGGCTAGGATACTCGTCTATTGCTGTTCCTGCCGCCATATTGATCTACTATGTAAAAAAGCAATATGCAAGTATGTTGCCCTTCATTTCTTTTTATAATTCTTCTTTTAGATGGGAATTTCCAGCCGAAGACAGCCCTCTCTAGGTTCATAGAATCCTTCGCTATTGGGTATGCTAATTATACAACCCTGCCGGTGAGATTATCCCTCCTGTAATTTGTATCCAAATGTTCAGAATTCTTCCCAGACCAAGAAGAAGGAAGAAGTACGTAGTTTTACTTCCGACTGCTTTTGGTTCACTATTGATGCCGGCGGAATAATGGCCACTATGTTGATGATGGGGTGGCTGCAGGAACGGATAATCACAAAACAGTACACAAGGATTAGTGATCCCCTCCAGGTACAGGATCTATTACTGTACAAGAGTTTCTTTACTTCTTTAGAGCGACAACTTTAGCGACATGCAATTCTTGGTATTCTGCAACAGGATGGTTGCCCTACTGGTATCCGCCATTGTACTGATCTTGACCAGGAGAAAGTATTGTGGCGTCTAATTCTGTTTATTTCCAATTTCAGCCAACCGCCACACGTTCCCCCGTACTATGTCCACTCTTACACTTCCTTTGCCAACACCATGTCATCCTGGTGTCAATATGAAGCACTAAAGTTTGTCTCCTTCCCGACGCAAACCATCTGTAAAGTATCTAAAGTGGTTGCTACCATGTTGATGGGGAAGGTTGTCCGTGGTCAGAGGTGGGATTATTCTCCATGGGGAAACACAATTGTTACAGTTATTCCTGGTCTGAATATCTCACGGGAGCTGGAATTGCTATCGGTTCTGGAATTTTTCTTTTAAATACTGGAGAACATAGTCATCTGGGAGTTACGACTTCAGTAAGTTATCAGCTGATTGCTTGCGTCTTTCACGGGGGAACTACACACATTTCATTGACTCCGGAAGAAACCCGGAAGAATTCAAGTTTCGGACCACCCAGGGAGAATTCCCTGCGAAAAATTGCGCTGATAATCTCTGGGGCAAAACTTCTGAGGAAATAGGCATTTCTATACTTTTATAGGAGCATCAAAGTGATGGGTTTCAGATATCTGGAATGATCCTAATGGTTGGATATCTAGTGTTTGATTCCTTCACCCTCAATTGGCAGAAGGTTCTCTTTGATACGAAGCCAAAAGTCTCCAAGAATCAGGTACATTCTTCCATAGTATTCAAGTATTTTCTTCTTTCAGATGATGTTCGGAGTGAATGCGTTTAGTGTGATCCTGACTTTGGTTTCCCTTCTGGAACAGGGAACCTTATGGACTTCTATCAATTTCGCCCTAACGCATCATTCCTTCCTGGCGCATAACTTCCTAATGAGTTTGTGCTCGGCCATCGGGCAGGTATCGCCGTAGTTTAACTCAGCTTATTCCTTTTTAGTTATTCATCTACTCCACAATTGAAAGATTTGGTCCAATTGTTTTCGCAGTCATAATGACAGTTAGACAGGTATTCCCCCTCCTCTTTCATGAATCTGATCCTCTTCAGATGGGTTCCATCCTCCTGTCAACGATATCCTATTCCCATCCTATGACCATCTGGTCAGGCGTCGGTCTACTTATAGCCTTCTCTACAATGTTCGTCGACATCTACCGACGATATTTTGAGAAGAAATCAAGCGCATCAGCATCTACGGCTTAACCCTGTGATAGAAAACTTAGCTTTTTACGGGTACATTTTGGTTACAACGATTGCTTGGGAGATTATATAAATTGCGGGATTCTCTCGTGCCTAATATCAAACTGATCCTTCTTGGCAATAAAATATACTATACTATTTTTTTTTATTTAACAAAACTGGAACAATATTGGTTTCCCCTATATTTTAATTTGCAAGTCTTGAAAATTGTATCTTTTTTAATACTTGCAATCTTTTTAGAATATTTTTAGAATGCCGCGTCGAAAGAATAACAATAAGCAGAATAAACAGCCGGCAGCAGGAAACAATCCACAACCTGCAGCTGTTCAAGAAGTAAAGGAAGAACCGAAGCCGGAAACCAGTAATCCAGCATTTTTCCAACAGCCAGGCCGTGAAAAAGAATTGGCATTGGAATATGTGAACATGATCAGAAAGGAATTCTCAAGCACACCCGAAGTCTACACAGAATTCACACAAATCTTGAAAGATTTTGACGGTTGGAAGTATTTCCTTATTTTAATTTTATTACCATACCTTTTTAGAATATCCACAGACGAATTTATAACAAAAGTATGCGAACTATTCAACGGAAAGCCCAATTTGGTCATTGGCTTGAATCGTTTCCTCCCAAATGGATTTCAAATAGCTAAAGGTGAAGATGGCACCTACCGGTGCAAAATGATTCCAGCTTTTAAGAAAAATGTATGCTTACTTAATTTTTAATTTATAAATGTACCTTTTTAGGAAAAAATACTTAAAAGTAAGACGTGTGCAAATCCGGAACACCACAATGCTGGAACATCTTCTTCCGCCTCAAAAACCGTTGAAGCAGAAGCTGTAGACGACGAGGAATACGAAGACGAGGAGGACGAAGACGAAGAAATTGTAATTTGAAAACTGAATTCAAATTTATTTCAAATTTCTTAAAGGAATTTATTTACGACGTTGGCCATGCTCAAGAGTTGTACAAGAACTACTGCAAAGAGAGAAGATCCAGAGATGTTGAGGAAGTTCTGGCTAAAGGCAAGGAGATTAGAGAGATAGCTGTTCCTCTTCTTCGATGGCTTGAACCGTAAGGTGTTCACCCTTTCTAATGAGGATTCATTTTCCAGAGATTACTTTTCCGATACACAAAAAGGACTGATCTTCACCAAAATGATGGGATCTATCAAGTGAATTGGATGTTTAACTGACATTTACATTCGTTTTAGGAAAATACTGATGTTAGAGCAACGTTACAAACTATTCAACGAACATGTTGCTCCAAAATTGGGAATATATGCAGAGATTGTAAAGACAGAGTTCCTGAATCATCATTGCTTAGCATACCATAGACTGGTTGAAGGCTACATGTAGGTCTATTCATGTTTACGAAATAGGGATTCTTTTTTAGGCAAACCAATGATCTCTTCCCGGAAGATACGCCATTGGCTCCAGAACCCTGTGCCAGCAAAAACTAAGCCTCTTTGCACCATCTTTTACGTGACATTGAACCGGTATATAATATTGATAGACTGTGTAGAAAGAGAAAAGTAGAAGCCTGTGAATGTTCATATAAATTTGGATAAATATTATGCGATAGAATAATCGTTGTGATCGCTCCCAGTCCCCTTCGTCCATTGGGATCACCGCACTTTCTTTTCCTTGAGCGATCGCCGTCCAGAAAACCAAACAGCTGATTTTCCCTGTTTTGAAATCAGTTAAAACATTCCCCTGATCTTAACAAGCGAAAGTGTCAACAATGAGATCTCGGATTGAAGTTGATTTATCTGGCTGCTCCAAATGTCGGGCGCGATTGTTGCAGCCGAGAGTCCCTCGGAGCTCGTATTTGTGAGTAAATGCCGTAGTGCAAACTCTGCCGTCCAATCGGTCGATAATGAGCAGCGTAAAAAGTTAGCTAACAAGTTATAGCCAAAAACTATCTGTCACGTCGGAGGGTCTAAAAGCAATCGGTAGAACTTCCACAGGTTGCGGCGACTTCTTTCAATTGGGGGGGGGGGGGGGGGGGTCAGTCCTTCCCGTTGGAAAAAGACATATCATCTCGATTACATGCTTGTAGGGTCCAAGACATGACGGAGGCTTCCTGCCTTTTCAGAATACCCGCCTCCCAAGAATCCGAGCCTCACAGGTCCCGACGGTGCTCGAACTGTGTTTCGGCACCGCCCATGCATGTTTGCGTCTCAACCAGTTCTTCCCGACGCTCACCCGACGCTGGGATGCTGCGCTATCACCTGGTCTTCCTTATATTCTCTCTGGACACAGTACTCGGAGGAGTAAACATCGTTCCTTTTCTGTTCAATAGCTCCATTTTAGGTGAAATGTCCAGTCAACGACTTTGGACATCAGTTGGAATGTGCGTTTGAGTGTTGCCATTCACATCAAGGAGAAAACATTGTATGTGATCTTTCAGTTCTAAAATAGGACCAAAAAGAGTGACAGTTCGACGGCTACAATAAGTCTGTTTATCTTTCGACTTTAGTTTACCCTTTGCTTTAACCATGGCAGCTGCGGGTCAAAATCGATTGAAATAGTAAATTACACAAAAATTTTGGTTACAATTCAAATAGCATGTGATCGAAATGAAAAGCAACATAGACAGATGACGACACTTTCAGGGGTATTATTGCTGCGGGGCCGAGGAGAAGGCCTTGAATGTGAGGGGGGTCGATCACAAGGCGGAGAGATTTGTGGCTGGATACGGTACTACTCTACAGTGGGTCCTTATAAAGAATAGATTCCTATTTCCGTGTTCAGAGTTGACTATACCCTTCTGGTCATCGGCCTTATTGTATCTATCCTCGTTTCTATCTGCCTCTCCTTCCTGTGCTGCCTCCTCTGTAACGGATGCTGGCTGCACAAACGAAGGAACCCTCAACAGTACGAAAGTGTCCAAGAGAACGGCTGGTATCCCATATGTTGTGAGTCTTTCTGTTTTATTTTTCAATCGCAATCGATGCGGCGAATTACTCACATGGACACACCCTTTCCGCAAAAAACCGAACGTCGCCAAAAGATGTTTTGTCCAGAGAAAGTGGAACTATTGTCTGAGGAGATTTTATCAAAACTGGGTAACCCTTTGGCGGTACGTTAGCACTTTCACAAAAGCAAGAGACTAATGAACAGTCTGCAACTGTACAAAGGACAAAAAGGGTACCCTTTTAAGAATGGCCGATGGTGGGGGAACGATCATCATAACAATTGTCCTTGAAGAATCTTTTTAGTAGAAATTTATTGCTTTCGGGAGCATGACCATTTGATGTTTAACCTAGAAAACTTCCTTACTTATGAGAAGGAAATGAACCATCTGCATTTCCCCTTTTATCGATAGCGGCGCCATTGAACATCATTATGAATCACAAATGTTAGCAATTGTGGGATCATCCGTCAGGCATTGTGAAGGGGTACACATGTCGACATTTATCACAAAAGACGTCTAAATTTAGGCGGATTCGGTATTCCGATGGGAACTGTCGTCTTCTCCACCCACCCACCGCACTACCGGGACGAATCTGACATCTACCACGGATCCTCAACCTCCACGACAAGTTTACCCTCCTCAAAACAACGGTATGACCGCAATTTCTAGTCAAAATGCAAAGCGTGTTTCAGTGTACGCTTCAACCCCGATGGAACCCCACGCGGCGTATTGAAAAACGGACATGATGGCCAAGGTTACAGGGACTAAAACGATCTATCCTTTCAAATGAACATTTTACGACTTTGTCCCCCGCCATGAGGCAATATCCACGCAAAAAATCGTCGCTGTGGTAACCCAAATTAAAGGTTTGAGAGGAGATGCTTTTTGACCGGCATTCCTTCTTGCGCCCGATCGGATAGATATCTGATAATTGTAAGCCATGGTGAGTACAGGATTGGACATGCCGTGTTGTGGAACGAGGCGCCCGGGGATCAGACGAAAACCATTGGACTTCATCCGCAGCCAAGGAGGTATAAAAAGGACCAATTCATCTCCTATGAATATGTCAGCAAAGAGAAAAATAAGCTCGGTAATTTCTCACGGAAATGCGTTTCGGAAGAGCCATCCGGAAATTAAGCATCTCCAAAGCGAAGTCCCCTCTCAGGGTGATGTGTGTCCGAAGTTTATTGGGTGCAGTTAGATTCCCATTCATGTCGAGTTCACTTCTAAATGGCAAAACTTGTCTGCCATTAATCGGGTCTAAGGCCCCTCTTGCTCCTGACTTCTGGCGCCCCGTCTAGTAATTGCCCCATTATTGCAACTCTCGCACCTAGTAGACACGTCTTTTGTTTCCGGAAAATCGCTGCCATAACCTTAACGAAGACTTCAACACAGAGAGCGGGCTCTACTACTTACGCATGCCTCCTTTCCGTAAAGATAATGCACAAAATCTGTCGCTAACGAGGCCGCAATCGAAGACCCTTCGCTTTGTGTTCGTCATTAGCGGTGCCGCATTCTATTGTAAGGAGAAGAAGCAGCATTTCCCTCAATCTCTCTGTTGAATTCTACCCATCTTATTTCAACAACCTTTACTCAATAAGAAAAACTCCTTGATTCCCTCTCCCGAACGCAAATAAATTCTCCAATCGCCGAATTATAAACATGTGTGGCAGTGTTTAAGTCCATGTTTAGCTCATCCCACAACATTTCCCCCCGCCAGCTGGCTATATTACCAAATTTCGCTGATCCCCTCATGACCCTCTTCATACTCGGAATGTGGACTTTTTCTGTTTTTTTATGGTTATGGCAGTTTTACGCAAACTTCGGTCAACCCCTTTGGATTAGGCGGCCATCGTCGTTGCGTCTTCATCCATCTCCCTGAAGTGAATCCCCCTTTCCTAGAAAATACCTTTATTTGAGGGGGGAAATGACTATATTCTCGAAAGCAAATGTGCAGGTTGAGTAGCCGCGAAAGCCATAAATGTCTGCCTACCGTTTCCTCCCATCATCACCCATCTCTTCGCATCTGCCTCAAATCAAACGGAGCTATTCTCGCTTACTCGTATCCGCCGCTCTTTTTATTCCTTTTGAAAGGTACTGTTGAAAACTGCTGGACCAAGAAATGTTGTAGTGAATTAGCTTTATTTTGCTGTGCTTTGGTGTGCACAGATCTCCACCCTCTCCAATTATCAATATTAGCAATTTTCTGTTTTTTCCGTTGCCTAATACCCATCTTTTACTATACTGTAGCTTTCTACTAACATCTACTTTTCATGTAAAAGATTGCGAACATTAGTTACGTTGAGCGGAAATGTAAGAGTTTCCATCCACGCATGCGATCTGCGTTTTTCTCCGGAAGTGCCCTTGCATTGAAAGGCAACTTCTGAAGTCGGCAACTTCACAACCACCTGTTGCACTCTGAACAGAATCACAGGATCAGCAGTTGTGCTGAGCCTGATTGATGACAGCGAGCACAGGTGCCGTCCTCCCTTTCTCGCACATACATATATTCTCGGTGGCTGAAACACCCTTAAGACTAGTCTAGTCGTCTCCCCAACTCCGTATGTCACTTTACTTTAAGCAAAAGTGGAGAGGGACCCTTTAAGAGATTCCGGTGGCAGCGATTCGTCATATTTTGTTCCCCTGGGGAGCCTGTGACCTCGGCTACCGCTGATAGATGCCACCCCGCGTATTCATAAGCGCCGACGTCTCTGCGGCGCTGTTCCTTTTCAAGAGAGCAAGAAACTGAAGCGACAAAAGAGACATTCTTTCTCACAGCAGTTACACTTGTCGGCCACCGCCACAACCAGAGTCGTATGGGAATCGTTAGCCTCTAAACTGCCCATTTGTTTGTAGTAGTCCACAAACATTTTCCGAATTGGTTATCTCCCGCTGACCAAGCGAGCTCTATCCGAAATTTTGAATATTCCCGGGCCGTTCAAGCGTTCATTATTCTGGCGGGAGTCGTTTCGACTATCAAAACACCTCTATTATCGCCGAATAATATCCCCACATTCCTCCTTTTACCGTACCTTCTACTACTTTTGCCGGTTAATGAAAGAGGTCTTTCGCGGGTAGCCTTTCCATCTCTCTAAGGAATTGAGACACCTTTTGGGTGGATTGAATTAGAGCAAATCAGCGCCCAAATGCCTTTTCCATTAGTCTATTTGGAAGTTGTGCGTAGTAGTAGTGACTGTAATCCTCTAGTGACGTGAGTCATTCTTTTCACTAAAAAACTGACCCATTGTTTTAGTGATATCGAAATTACCAAAAATTACTGTAAGCCTTAGTTGATCCCGTGATTTTATAAATGAAGTACTGCAGCTGTCATCTCCCCAACATTGGTTTTGCCCGAGCTTGTTGCCAAAAGAACAAGAGACAACCTACTAATCAACGTCTTTCGGTGCCTACGGTAAGACCCCAGGGAGCCCTAACTGGTCCCACCCTCTCTAATTGAAGGACCCCAAATCATTCCTCTACCGGCTGTCACTAAAACTCAGATTCCTCGGTTAGTTTAATCAAGTTTGAGCAAAAAGTCTCACCTGGTACCTTTCTCAGGACAGTATGGCGGGAAAGTTGCAGCAGCCAAAGTCACAGCTGACATGTTTTTTTGATGATCCGACAATGTGACTAATTTATTAGGAGACTAACAGCAATTATTTTTATTAAGACTATCACTGCTCGCTGTAGCTGCTTTCTCTCGCGGAAGTTTCTCTTTTCTCAACCAGATTAGCTTGAAGAGCACTCCAGTTGAAAGCGGATGCTTTTTGATAGATTTAGGCTGATTGAGTTATTCCCGGGCGTTCGAATTAGGAAGCGGCGCTTTTTTTTTGTTGTGCTCTTTTTTGACTCTAAAAACAGAAGGAAAGATGAAGAGGTCAAAAAACAGGAAGATGACCCTCAAGGATCACGCGCACACCGGCGTTGGCGTGAGTTCGAATCAGCGCGTAGTCGACGTTTATTGTCTCGGTCTCAATTGGATTTGCGGCCGGCTATTCGCGCTCTTCCCAAGTATACAATCTCACATTATCTAGTGTCACACCAGCAAATCCGAAAAAATCTAACGCCACCTTCCAGTCACTTTTCAACATAATTGTTGTTTTCCCGCCGGCGTCTGTGGTGGTCTTCGACTTCTCCACTCCTCCTCCAGTTACCATGCCTCTGCTCCCCTCCTAGTCAATCCTATTTCTGGTTTGAAGAGGTCACGACAAAAAATGAGATTAGGATACAGCTGATCACGTGCAATCGTTGCTAGTCTACTTCCAGAAAATTAAAGTGAAGGGATCAGCGCGATTTTTGAAGATTTCAATCAGCTTAATCGCAAGCAGTCGTTTATTTAACGACTGTGTTCCCTTTTATGCCACATCTGGCCATGCAATAATCATGCTGGGATTAAGCCGCCGTATGCTAATTCAACCTAAAGTTTTGGCGAAAAGTTTGACTCTGTTTTCTGAGATTTCCACTTATTGCCAGCTAATTCTCAAACATATGAAATGCTTTCAGCCCGATGGTTCGATGCGGCTCGTCTGGCTCCTGACCATGACCTGCACCGTCTTAGCACTAGAAGAGGAGGCACTCGGTCACGGTACCTACAGACGTAAGTTCATTTAATTTAATTTGAAGTGGAGTCTTCCCTCTCGATCACTGCATGGGGGCGCCTCTTTATGAATTAGACGAGAGGGCAAAGGTTTCTATTGTTTCGTAGGAGTGGTTCTTCAACGGTCCTCAACACATCCTAGCCGCTGAATTGAAATATCCTATGGGTCCATCTTCCCTCCGTCCTGTTATAGTTTTCATTTTTCATTTTCCCGTAACCTGGCTACTATTTGAAAATGACCCATAAAAACGTCAGACCGACTTTTCGAGGTTACTTAGCTGCTGTTCCAGACAACCTTAACTCGTTTGCTTTTAGCATAGAGTGTCTAAAATTTATTCATTTTTTGAAAAAGAAAATAATATATGACAATATGTTAGATCCCCTCTCCCCCAGCTCTCCTACCCTGGTGATCGCTCATGAAAAGCAAACGAATCCCGAGAAAAATCAGCTGCCTTTCACACTGAAGCTGTCCCGTCGGGGGCTGTAACACCTCCTGCGGTTGGTTGAATGCCTATCACCCCCGACGGATCAAGACAGTTGTTCTCTTCAATCATTTGCCGTTGATGAATTGTGATTTCTCCTCACACCTCGGCAGGTGTGGCGATCAATTTTCCGCACTTTCATATGATGCTCACAACTGTTTCCCGCATCCGTTTCCATTTTTTGACAAGTTTTCCTTTTATGAGAAAACCTTGGCCATAATAATTTTCAAGCCAGCGTAGGGAAGCTAAACCCTATTGTGATGGGACCTCCTTCATAGTTTACATTAGCTCATTGCATTCAAGAAAACATCCAATTCCTAGACAGCAGTACATCAACTGCAAAATCTTACATAATTTGCATTTTTACCCATAGAAAGACCTGAGGGCAGTTGTCGGGGAGCTCTCCTCCTTTGCTTTGAGGATTTTCGGGCAGCTACTACTTAACCATCGCTTGGCGTGTGAGTGTGTTGCAAGCTCCCACACAGTTATACGCTATGCATAGTCAGCGTTTCCTTTTTATTTTACAAATCAATACCTTTCCTATTTAGGTGGTCTTTTTTTTGTGGTGGAAGGAATGGTGAAATTCTAATCCCCCATAATCCCAATCGGTTTAGGGTATCACCACCTCTCAGATTGGCTCACGTTCCAATGGGGCTAAATCCAATTGCCACACTTTCTCATAATCACAGGGCCAGTTCTGAGCATGAAATGAACCCAAGCTGTGTCAATTCCTCCTTCCTTCCTGAAGGTTGTTTGTTCCAAATATGTGACCTTTTTCTAGACCGCTAGAGAATTCCCCCTTACAATTCAAAAGCACCCTTTTTTCGACGGGTACCAGTCGTCTTTCTGCTTTTCTGAATAATCTTTCCTTCCTTTGATTCTTATTACTTTTATATTTCATATAGTTTCTATCCCAAAAATGCTTGCCCTCCCTTATCCTAATAAGATGACGTAATAAGCATTTGACACTGAGCCTAAGACCGCAAACATTGACAAGATTACCAAGAGTCTCCCGTATTTGAATTAGTCAAACAGACGAAAGGCCACTAACCATCAAATGCCACCCTTGCTGTGAGAATTTCCACCTCTCTCTTGACTTATACTACTGTGAACGGCGCGACGCTATATATTATTTGTCTTCTCTTCTCTTGTTTGCTGCTTCTCAAAATTTTCCAAAACATATAAATCCTAATAGGCATGAGGTCATGCGATCGGTGCTTCTGCTGCTGCTAGTATTGCGCAGTGCCATTGCGGCGGCCAGCCATCCCACCTTTGTGGCAGTGATCGACGGCACTCCGGTACTAGCTAAAAGTGGTATGGATATTATATTTACCCCATATTAATTGAACAATAACCTTGCTTTTAGACACTGCCAAATGTTATTCGTGTATGTCAAAACTTTACGAAGGCATTTGGCCCCTTATCCAGCATGTTTACAGACTGCCAAGGAATTTTACAGGTCTGCTTTGGCTTTCTGTAATAATATCATAGTCTTTAGATGATTGTGACGACAATAGGATATCAAACGGCAGGGTCTCTGTTGTCCACTGCCCAACAATATGCGTATCACTTTTTGAACAGCCTAACATTGCCGGTAAGTCGAAATCAGTGTCTCTAAGGGAAAAAGCTTTCAGGAGTTCAAATAGCAGGACATATCCGAGGTTGTATGAATGATATTTTAGTAAATGGCTTTAACAGCACCATTGTTGACCGATATCGCTGGTTGCACAGGGATTCTTGTCGTCCTTATAGGTCAGTTGCGTGAGCATGTACTCTATCCGCTGTATTTTCCCACTTGACCTCCTTTTTCGTGACACTTTTATTGCCTGAAAGAGTACTTTTCCGTCTTCCTGAAGTGTGCTTCATTTAGATAATAAAGATATATGCTTTCAGGAAACGGGAGCTTTTCAAATTACCAGGCTACGACGACTCTACAATAGACGTCTGTACATGCTACGAGAATTATTGCAATGGAAACACCGGTTCATCAGTTGCGGTGTCATTTATTCTTATGTGGCTTATGCTATGCTTTTCTAATTTTAGTCTTTATTAATTTGTGCCCTGATTCTTTTCTCTCCGCTACGGGTTGATCTCCTTCCTTCTCCACATTTTGTGATGCCATGCTCAAATGGTCCATACCCATTTTTTTCCATTGCTATAAAGAATTTTATAAACTCATGACGATTTATTGAGCTAAATAAGTTAAGGAATTCTAGCGGTTCACACATTGTATTAGGTTCGTTTTTTTAAGAAGGAGGAGGAAGGGCCTTCATTACCGGTCTTACTGTAAATAGAAGTTATTCTAGCTGACTGTGAAGTTACCTCTCCTGCTCCGCCTAATACACATGTAAAGTCCGATGGAAAATAGAAATAGGGAACAGAGAAACAGGGCAAGCGTAATGGCAAAAACATAACGGGATAAACAAACTTCTCCCTCACGCAGATTGGAGGAAGACGACGATTTATCTTCAACAGGAACGTCGAAAACAGAAATAGCTGGAGCTGCTACTCCCAAATCTATTTGTTCCATTGTTGTTCCGTTCAAAATTTCGCGGGTTTTACGGAATACTCGTCGTTTTCTCTCCTAAAATGAGTTGTATCTAATTGGGTTGCTTTTTCCTACCGGTACGAATATTTTAGGGGTTGGGAAGGCTTCTGTAGTTGTCAACTCTTCGTCGCTTCCTGTTTCTCCCTTGCTACCTTCTTCCATAGATCGTCTATCGCAGTATTCATTGGGCATCTAGGAAGCCTATTAGATTAAAGAGGGACCCTACTGGGCAAGGTTCCTCGGAGCTTCTAGGCTGCAGTTTTATCATACAGTTGAAATAAACAGTTGGACGGTCCGCGAACTTGAAAACTTGTGACCTCTGTCCCATGGACAACTCTCCATCTGACTGCAGGTTTTGTATAAGAAAAGAATCCAAAGTACACCTAGATTACTTGCTAAATTTAAAAAAGGATAAGATCTACCCATCACGGTCAATAAGCTCCTGTAGCCATCCCTGTCCGTCGTCGGCAGTACAAGAATGAACCATCATACAGAACTCAGGATTCCTTCCGGTTTCACACGACCATCTGAACTTCGATCGACAATTAACTCGACGGTTTTTAAAAAAATCTACCGATGGTAGACGTCTTCGCCTATTGTTGCAAATCTCACTGGTTCGCCTTGGGGCCCGCCAGATAATACCTGAAAGTCTCTAGCCTAGAAGACCAGTTGAGGATGACCGTGGCGCGCGGAGTAATTCACGCGTGAAAAAAGAAGTTATACATCAAGACATTGCGCAATTGAGGGTAAAGTGATCCGCTCGAAAGGACCGGAACTTACTTCATAGAGACAGTTCGGAGCGAGTTGCTCGTCGTTCTGGACATCGATTGCCGGTAACTCTTGAGGTGGCAATGTACTGAACAAGGTGCCTTCCTTTTTAAACAATTAATAATTCTAACCTGACATCAAGATTCCTAGTTACTTGGGTTTCTATCTCCGCATAGACACATTTCAAATTAAAGGATCTGTCTCCCTTCGTGAGGAATATATGGTGGAACATGAGAATTACCGTAACCTCCAGTTCTAGTCCTTTCTTGCCTTTCTACAATTTTTGTTTTAGATAATAATGGAACGATACCATTCGGCTGCGTGTAACTCCACACATATCACTAGTTGGTATTGCCAGTTCTACCAGATGTTCAGTGGCATTTCCCCGGTAGTGACATCCAGGCATGGCAAAGTATCCCTAGAGAGATTCGGCAAAAGGAAAAGATTCCTACCTTTGTGTAAGCATTACCCCCAAATGGACCCGATGTATTGACAAAGAATATTATGTGTTGGGCATCACAAGTTATTTGAGGTTCGCCTAAAAAGTATTATTTTGGTAGAAAAAATAAATGATGAGTACCGTAGACCTCGTTGCCAACAACAGGAGGAGGCTTTATCCTGGCGGCAGCACCTGGAAGAAGGATCCAAAGAATCCTCCACAACATAGACGCTGGTGATAATAACCAGCCGAAGCCGTAAAGGCACGTGTGAGGACTGTGCGACGGGTAATTAGGATCGCATTTTGTTGCATGGACACCACTTGAATTCCAGTCATCCGGGCATTATGACCGTCGCACCTGCTTGAGGTTACAATAGGCTGGATAAATCACAGACCGCAAAAGGTTTTTATGGAAAATATTGAACTCAATGAGGCAGTAACTAATAAGGGTTCCAGTTTCCTCTTGGAAAGACAGCGGATCCGCTACTTTAAAATATTTAAAAGTCCTGAAAAGCAGTAGGATACCAATTCTTTCGAGCATACAGCATCTCGGAATAATCTTGACTTTCGAGGCTACTTCTCATTGGAAAGCGTTCATTTACCGTTGTCGCAGATCTACGGATCCGAACGTTCCAGCTGTCAACTGGTTCAGAAAGTAGGGCTAACCCAACACAAGCCACCATCATTTAGGCCATCTACGAATGCACTTTGTATGCACTCCCAATAACGATAAGTCTGTTATCATCTTAATTTGATTGACATACATAGTATTCGAGAATCAGGGTGTTCGGAAATCAGCTTAGACGCCGACAAGCCAAGGTCACCAACAGAACAGTATTATACCAGTCATTAGCTAACTCCTTCGGTGACTCTCATTTTCAGTCCTTAGTTAACTCCACTCTTATCCAGACACAGGAAAGGATAATCTTCGCACCTTTCCCTTCTACGAGAACCGTCCTAATCTGACCGATATCTACGGTAGATATCAGATACAACGGTCGGGTTCACAGCTGTCCTTTAAAACGGACATCCTGGCTTTTTAATGACTTAAGTTCCTGAGAAATTCTTATCTACCGATAGATGGACGAAACCCATTTTTTCGCGACTGCTTTCCCTAGTTCACTCGGTCAGCGAAGGCCTTGGCCCGGACTGCGCTATCCCCTTCCACAGCAGCGGAATGCCAATAATTTCACGTTACAACTTCGGATCAGCTTTTATCTACTCGAACTTTCTCCATTTCTTCTCCATACCCTTTTTTCAGCTCTCTATGAGGTGGCTCTCTGGTCTACTGTTACTTATTTTCTTCAAATTAACATCAGCTCAATATGACAGCATATACAGTAAGTTTAACATTTCCCCATAAAACTTTTAACTTTTTTGAATCTTTGTCCTGTGCCTCTTTAAACTACCCTTAAAAAAGATTGGGGTCGAGGAACACTTTGAACCTATTTCTGGCAGTGAAATATGAGCCGTTCTTAAAAGTCTATTGTCATAGTCACCGTCTTTTTTCAGCCATTGCCTCGTCCTGGTCTATGTGGTCCGCGTGGTCCGCATGTGCACCTGAGGGAGTTATGATTCGGGTTCGGGCTTGCTCTACAGTTAGGGGATTTAAATGTGTGGGAAGGAATAAGGAGTTCAAGTCATGTGAACTACGACCGCCAGCTAAAGGAGACGAAGACTTCGACCAGGTTGATGAGGACAGGTGAATTCGGACTTTATCGATCTTTAAAATTTGTGATAGAGAGATAGCCATGCGTCAGCTGTATCAGGATTATGACCTTCGCGGGGATACTGCAACTTGTACGTTCAGTTTTTTTTCAATACTCTGTCTTTTAGCCCCTACAAGACCACCAGCCAACCACCATTTGCAAACCATTCATCCTAAACACCCTGTTCTCCCTCCCGGGCGTGATAGTAAGCATTATTTGATTCTAAATTACGGCTTTTACAGTAATGGTTGTCGCCGCACCTGGACATAGACATCCTGTTGTACCTGATCAGCCGACAGAATTTAGAGGAGATTTCAAAAGCTTTGAAGATGAAACCACCCAAGTGGCCACAACAGCGAGACGTTCTATGCCTCCAATGTCCAGCTTTTCTGCCCCACAACCATCTCAATCGTTAGATTTTGATGATGAGGAACTAATGGAGGAAGAAGTTGACGACACCGCGGCAACCAGTCGTAACAATCCTAACTTCCAAACTATTGTGGGTTGATAGTCTTCCTTTTCGAATGATCTTGTTTGCAGCAGCCACCCAGGCAGTACACAGTCCAATATACTCAACCGCCAACAACCACCACAGAAACAACAACAACTTTCACCACTACTACTCCGCCAACGACTACGGTCCCTGTTGATGAGGACAACGATGAGGAAGAGGTTGAAGTACCACTGGATGAAACTGATGATATTCCGGAACAGACGGAACTGAACCAATCCATAGAACCGTTGTCTAAAAGATTTGAATTTGGAGAGGATACAGACCCAGAGTTTGTTCAAACCGTCAGACCCGAGTTGAGGAGAACAACAACTGAGGAGCCCATAACGACAACTTCTACAACAACCACATCCACCACAACTGAACCTCCTTCAAGTGTCCCTGACAGTTTTGATATCACCGAAGACTCCCAGGCGGCTGAAGAAGAACTGTAAGCAAAACATTCGCTATCTATTTTATTTTTTTTTCCTTTTTCAGACCCGTCTTTGTAACCCCCAGGAGATTAGAACCACAAGAACCGAGGAACTTCCCCAGGATTCATGGTCGAACGATGAAACAGCAGTTGCCAACTATTTTGGGGATCCATCAACCCGTGAGTCACACCTCTTATTTTTATCACAAGGGGAATAACACAGAACGCCTTGGGTATGTTTCCCCCGGCGTCGCCGCCAAGAATACCAACAAGGCTCCAAAATACGGGAGAAGTTGAGGCCATTGCAATGGCTAAAAACAAGTTGACCACCTTGAGGAGGAAAAAGAAGCTGTCTCGTAAATTGAAAAACAAGAAGAAGAGAAAGGGAGCCACCCCTCCGGTAGAAGAACAAGTAAGAAGGGATTTCCACTTTAAGGGGTCCGTGTCTCTCTTTTCAGTTGGTTACTGGCGACACTGCCCGTGCTTTGAACTGGTTAATCGCCAATATGACTTCTTCCATTGGTGATGCGGTTACGCCCATTTCTGATAAAGTTGTCTTGGAGAAATATGTTCCCAGAGTAGTATAATTCTACTGTATCAGCTATTTTTTTCCAGGAGCAAAGGAGAAAACAGTCTAAAATTAGGTTCTCTAACTGGTCCATATGGTCAGAATGTCAGTGTGGTCTCCAGAGTAGGAAAAGAATCTGTCTGCCCTCGTCTGATGATGGTAATTGTCTGAGTTTCCACATAATGTTCATTTTCAGATTCGGTGAAATGCCCGCTCCCCCAAATTGAAGAACGAGAGTGCTCCTCTGACATCTGCCTCTGATCTCATAGCTACGTCTTTCCTGTCCAAACATAATCATGATCCCAATGTTATTATTATGTTCTTTCTATCCGGGCTGTGCCTTTCCATAAATGGCGATCCATAATAAATGATGACGACAGATATTTACCCATGCTCTTTTGCTCTTTTTTTTCTTCTTCTCGTGATCCTTTGCACGTGTTATTAAAGTTCTCTATGATAATTTATTACCTCTCAGCTGAATACTTTCTCGAGTCCCTCAAAAACATAGAAATAATAAACAACGATTGTTTAATGTTCGGGTGATCAAAGAGGAGCAAGCCGGGAGAACAGGCGCAAGTTCTTTGGGTGCGCTTTGTTGCAATCGTCTGCTGCAAAACATTCTCGGACATGGAACAGAAATAGATTAGGCAACTGCTTGCCTGACCAGGGTAGAGAACACCCCCTTCCTAATAAATCGTCTCCTCGAAAGAAAACTTCAGACTTGATGTAAGGGCCCAATAAGCAGAAAAAAGGCAGCGAGGGGGAGATAAATCTCTTTCACATGAAACATTAAACCGTTGAAAAGGCATTTCTGATTATGTGGGGCCAGAGGATCAAGAATCCCCTTTCAATTCATCGTGTTCACCGGATCATCTTTGTTTGTGGAGTCAGATGGAAGAACCTCCTAGTAAACACGGAGTTTGAGCCTTACCCTCAGGCGCCACCCTCCCAAAACAAAAGCTGTGTCATAAGGGAGCGGAACCCCTGACGTTGATTATGTTCCAGTTGACGATATTGAAAACCATCTGCCTGTACGTCACAGTGCAACGTCACAGCTTGTGCAATCATACAAAGCAGACGTAATATTATTGTTGGTTTTTTTGCCATAAAACTATTTCTGGTTGACAGACAACCGCTAAATTTGGATATGTGCATACAACTTTGATGCAGGGAACAGTTTAGTAGACAATGGTGGTCAGGTGCGTGGGGTGATTGCTCCTCTTTCACCTTCAGAAAAGGTTTTATGTGCTCCCAACTTCCACTACAGTGAACAACCTGAATAGATAGAAGAAGATAAATAGAAAATATTTCCAAGAATGTTTGAATCCTTGAGGAAGAGCTTTGCTCGCCAGATTATCCAAAGAATTAGTCCGGTTACTACAAACGAAGAGGAACCAGAAAAACATGCTCCATTTTATTAGTCTGTTTTTCCCATTGGCCCACTTCAGACACTAGTAAAATGGGGGGACTCCCTTTGATTTTAGATCTTCAGCCGTCCATTCTTCAAAAGTTTTCAGTTTATCCTGTCAACAGGCAATAGAATTGGAAGTCTTTCTAATAAACACGGGGCAAGTACAGTCGAGAACAGGAATATTCCTTTTTGAATAAGGGGTTGTTTTCTTCCCGTTCCGGTTCCGGCCTTTTTAAGCCACGAATCCTCCCAGCTCACCACTGATGGAAGCGGAAGTCTGTGTTTAATCCAGTCCAAATAGACTTCCGCCTATGTCGTCAGAGTAGATGGTTAAACAAGCAGCACACCGGGGATATTTACTGAAAGCGGCAGAGCCAAGTGTTCCGTTTATTTTGGGACGAAAGAAGAAGAGCTTTCCCAAATTTTCCTGTCTCTCTTCCGAAAACAGACCAGGAGAGATCGAAAAGAGTCGTTGGATTTGCCACCAGGAAGCAAAAAACCAACACCAGGGAGCTCTTTTCTATTTGTCGGGGACAGTGTTTGCTCCGTTAAAGGGAGAGAGACCTCCGGGACAAGTTCTTCCAGGTCGCCCGGTCGCTATTCTCTGATTTGCCCCTGTTTGTCTGTGTGTCTGTCTGCCATCGAAATAAAAACATTCTATTAACATTGAGAATTTATTAAATTGAGTCATTTCATGACATAGCTACACCCAATAAATGAATTTGGAAAGGAACCGTAGCGGTCTATAATATTATGGAGGCAATAGAATAGTGGGGAACGGGGGAAGGGGAATTCACAAAATTTGATGTGCAGTGGTTTTCAAAAAGTCTTGGCACCCGAGGACACACAAAAGGTAGAGATCGGGTGTCCGCAAACCCGTAGCCAGTTGTCTTTTTGAAAACGGCTGCAATAGACAAATTAGGAGAATTGAAAGAGGGGTTGGGTACATTTTTGATAGAAGGGGAGAAAGAGCCGTAGGAAAATGAGAGAAGAGGGTTAACAAAGTATCAGGCACAGAGCCTAATGGGCCAGTGGGCAGTGTCCTTTGCTCTTGAGGAAGTTGGTGTCATGGAGAGTGATCTCAAAGTCCTCATCGATGCGGTAGAAGAGAGTTCCGACTCCATTGAGCTCAACCTCAGTGCGGGAGACTTCTTCGCGTCTAAAAAGGATGGATTAATATTGTTCAATAAAGGGAATTCTTGTAATCTCAAGGCAATAGGAAGGATAACTAACCCAGTCTCCAAAGTCTTGTACACCTGAATAGTCCAAACACCGTGTCCACAAGTACGGGTCTCTGGAGCGAACTTCTCAGACATACCATTCTAAAAAAATATGATTAACTATGAACGGAATGGTTTATACCTCATTGAAGCTGAGATATCCCATCTCTCCCTGAGGAGTCTGAATGGCGATTTCGAACTGCTGGTCAGTGTTAGAAGTAATGTCAATCTCAATCTGAAAATCAGCAATAAGATAATGTTGGGAGTCATTTGTGATTCTGTCTATTCCGTAAAATTAAATAGGAAACATACATCACGGGCATTGGCGGGACACGTGAACTCATCAGTCTTTCCAGAAGACTCCTTACGACGAAGTCCGTCCATTCCTCTCACAGTGAAAGACGGGAAGAAATACTGGCGCTGAGCAACGGAGACGGACATAGTGAAAAGATATCTGAAACAGGACCTATTAGTCTTTGATGCCATGTGAGCAAGCTCGGATAGAGAGAGAGGCTTGACAGAAAGTGGGAGCAAGGAAGCCGCCAGATAGAAAAATGATCAAATAGGGGGAGGGGCTCCAGGACCGCCCATGGTGTTGCTTGGTACGGCGGAGGGGGGAGGAACATCCAGATGAAAACAACGCTGTTTACGGCACGCCCCTCACCGATCAGAAAGCACAAGAAATAAGAATCAAAAAACTCGCTGTTCACAGTTCGCACCTAATATGTCGTCAAAATTGGGTAGCATCGCCCCGGCCAGACAGCCAGTGCCGCGCACGAGGATCGCCCTCTGCAGACACTGGAGAGGGACAAAGTGCAGGGTGGGGGCCAGCTGGCAGATGGGGGAATTCTAGTTAGGCCAGACAGACCCATCCAAGTCGCTTTTTCCAAGCTGGCGGACGAGTCATAGAAAGTGAGTGTCTGGACGCTTTGGGAAGAACGATAAACTAGCCATCCTCACCATCCCCTCAAAATAGGCTATAGTACTGATAACCATGGCAGAGTCAACATGAAAATAGCTAAACATTTCTGAGGGAAAGTCGACTAGTCTGCAAGTGAGGCGAGAGACTATCAGGAACCGGGGGAGACCTTTCCAGGAACGTGTAAATGCTATATTCATTTCCGTGAAAGCAACACTGCCCTCCTGGGAGGATGTCCTGACCAGTCCATTCTCGGAAGTAGCAAAAATGCAAGGAACGAGGAACGCGAAGGCCGGAAGCTAATCTAGGACTTTCTGGGGGAAAAGAAGCTTATGACGAGCGCGCCTTTGACTGAGATTTTAAGTGTGGGAAGGAAAAAGTCATCAGCGAGCCGCGAGATCGGTCAAAGAATAAAAGGCGTTCGCCCGGCCCGAAAGAATGCCTGGCACGGCACGGCAGAGAACACAGCTGGCACAAAACGGGGTTTTATAGGCAAAAGAAAAGAGAAGCTCCGCCCATTAGGTGGTCCGAGTACACGTGCACTCCGACCGTCGTGATCGTTGTTGCAAAGAAGGATAAAAAGAGTCTCGTGTCCTTCAGCAGCACTCTCGCGGGTCTGGCTATCAGATAGATGAAAACAGAAAGGGCTTCTCTCCTTTTATATAAGCCAAGATCTACCTTTTCGAAATGTGTTGATAGTACTGCTTCGAGAACGCGTGATCACCGGCTAGTCATCCAATATAAAATTGATAAACTACGTGGGGTCAAGAGCACACGGACAAGACGAGCACTAGTCAGCGGAAGGATAGTCAAGGAAAGGCGCCAGCCACAATAGAACACCGCCGTTTCTCAAACATTTATGATCGCTGACTCCTTGATTTTCTACGACCCCCAGGGCTAGTTCCACTATGAGTGTGATCCTTCCGTAAATGTAAACACGTGGGTGAGCAATAATTCAAGTTATTCATCCCACACCAAATGCCTTTACGGGGGATGGTGTTTTCTTTAGGCCGAAGTCATCCCCACGTGGAGTTTAAATTTCGTCGTCACTGATTACCACCAGAGAAAAGAAACAAGTTGCGTTTGCTTTTCGGTTTCTGCTCTTTCGCTGCAAAATTTGACCCAGACGCTCGTTAAACCTGACAATTGCTTGACTGACAGGGATCTTCGAGCAAGGCGACTGCAGACGTCTAATGATATGCAAGGAATTTCCGTTCAAAGGGAACATACATCACGAAACATCATTCCTCCGTTTTCAATAGCGGGCAGAACGCAGCAACAGCAACGGTTCCACGAAAACGAAAATTGTTTGCTGGTCGTTGATTAATGCATCATAATTCGCATACCTAGGTAATTGCGCGTGATGTAAGCAACCAGTTTTTTCACGAAGAAATGAAATTTCCACGCTAATTTTTGACGTATAAATTGACGGGTAAAATGAAATCACGTTCAAATTTTGTTGCTTATGCTGTGGAGACCTTTATCTCTCGACGTCAGGAGAGAAAACACTAGAGAAAACATGAAACAATGTCCTGTTGTACTTTCAAATGTGTTTCTCCAGCAAGAGAGTCTACACTCGACTTTACAGGACAGGGTACATCCTCCTCAGAACGATGCTATCCTTGATGCCGCAAATAAGTGGAACCACTGCCAGACTGGGCCCTTTGTTCAGCAAAGTAGTTCTTATCAACCGGGTTCAATCGCAGGAGGTCACAGCTTCCCCTTTTAGCAGAACGTAATAAAATGGTTTCCGACCCTTTCTTCCTCGTTAAGACAGATTCTGAAAACATGTCTGGGTGGTTGTTTCCATGTTGGGCTAGGTAATTTTTCTCCATCGTCTGTTCCCATTTCCTTCCAGTGCAGAGAAAACCGTGGAACGGAAACATTCCATATGTTGAGGGGGTTCCTAAAGTCGTCACTTCCGTCTCGTGCCGTCTACCTCAAGCGGGGGAACATTCTCACCATAGGGGGGAGAATTTTAAACCTCTTAAAGGCTTATTAATGCCTTTTTTTATAAGAATGCACGTGGATAAAGCCGAGGCCAGAGAATAGGGAGGATTCCTCAGAGTTTTTCACGTGAACAATAAATTTCCGAACAATTGTTCCTCAAAATAAAATGTTTTCCAGTCGGGGGAGACCTCAGACGTCGGCGGGACAAGCGTACCCAATGGGGACTCATTTCTCATTCCTCAAAAGAGGGCGACCTTTAAAATAGTCAAAGCTCGCGGGGCTGCACGTGAAGAGCATGTCGCGTCCTTCCCCGACGCCATTGCCTCGGACGTCTGCTGGCAATCAGCCAAGCCAGTTCCTCTAATGAACTTTAGGTGCGTTCTATTAAAACTGGAGAATTGAGTTTTTCTCTCTGGTGGTGTTTCACTTTTTCGGCCAGTTTTTGCTAGTAACGAAGAGAGGCATTCTTATGCATCAGGTGAACTGCGCATGCAGTCTCCCGTCACGGTGATTTCCCTTAATCTGACCGGCATTGCACAGACATCAAGTCAATATCAATGGTCTGTGGCGTTGCGTTTCCAAGAGGTAGGGAGTCAAATGTAGTGATAGTGATTCTGATTCTCCGGGATCGTAACATCTTATCAGGAGGAAATCTGGCATTCCTGGTGTCATTTTTGACGCCTTTTTGACGTCTCTCCCAGGATGTGTGGTCGCTTTCGAAAGAGCGGGGGTAGAGAAGTGAAGAAGGGATTCTTGTCAACAGCGAGTCTCAAAAAATCAAGTACTCCATAGTTTCGGACGCTGATAAATCGGAACCTTATGGCTTGCGGGGTTTGGAACAACATGAAGAACACAATAAAAATAGATCCAATGACGTCGGGCGTCAACTATCAAACAGAAGAACAAACAGGAACTTGTTTGGCCCTGAACTCACGGTTTGTTTAGTATTGTTGGGGTTAGTTCCCCTTCTATTTGGGGTACGTAGAAAATTGGGCTCATCAGGGTCCAAGTAAATGTTTCTACAATAACCTATGACTACACGTGAGGTTTACTTGAAAGTATTATCCACGTGTTTGGATTAAGAAATATTGCGTTATTGGTTTGGCGAAACCCCGGTAAACAGAGATCCAGCAAGAGCAACAAACTAGTCAACATCCTCTCGTTGCCTTGTATACACTTGAACTTTCGAAACGTTGCGCCAGAATTTCATCGAATTTCGTTGGCCGTGTTGCCATATCTTGAACTTTTGTACCCGAGCTTATTCAAAAATCACTCGGGGGAAGACCTCCCATTCATTGGAAGCCCTAATGAGATCTCGATGTTGTGAGTCGAATTCCTATTGAAGAAAATCGAGATCTTCGGTCGGGGTTGCTGTTGGCCCGTCTTCTAGTCAACAATGTCTGTTCTTCCCTCCCTCCAGGAAGCAAAAATAGAGGGGGCTAACTATGGCAAAGGCGACTTCAAGAATCATTGATCACTTCCTATTTGTTTGCCTTTGTTCCTTTTTGCATACGTCGACATATTTCATAAAGGAACACTTGTTAAAAACAAGAAGCAACCAAATATTATTGGAAGGACGATTTCAAAGAAATTGGTTATCGTCCAACTGTTCTAGGGTCTCTATTTTGGGTGACGGAATAAGAAGAAATTGTGGGATAATTAGGGGGAAAAGGGGGTGAGAGAAGAATGAAAAGGAGGAGTAGTCCTGAAGGGAACCAGCCCACAGGAAAGACGAGGAGCCGTCATAATTGCCTGACCTCAACGCGACTATGGTGTGTAATGAGAATCTCTGCGTCTTCGTAATTACACACTATCTGCAGTCATTTGCATACCGTTCGGTGCCACCCTTTGGGGAGGGCCAGCACTGCTTGGCACTAGTGGTTGACGGCATAAGGTGGTACGTTGGGGGTGACCTCTCTCACATTCTCGTGCCGTACGCTGCTCGTAAATAATCCTCTTTCCACTAAGGGGTCAATTGTTCCGGGAAAACGCATGTGGCGCAATATCTAATTTGTTAACATGTGTTGAACGACACAATTTCCGGGTTTGACGGAGTAGGAAATGCCTGGGTCTTGATGGAAACATAGTGGTCGTATCGCTCACGTGAGAAATGTTCTAGGTAAATTACGCGGACAACTTCTTCCTTGTGTCAAGGAAGGGGAATAAACGAATTCCCGCACGGGGAAGCCTCTCATGGGTATCAGACTTTAACCACAGGAAGTGATTCTCTGCTTTTTAGGGCTTTCCATCGCAATCTTCAGAAGCTAGGAACCTACATTGCTCTCTGAGCTTCTATCTCTATGAGATCTAACATGACTTTATTGCGTCTGTCCTCGAGGCTTCAGATCATTTCTACAAATCACTGCAACATTTCTGATGCCTAGCTCCTCGCCATTTGGCGAGGGAGTTGATAATATTTGATTAATAATGATAGTGATATATACGAAAGTCCCCCGACTAGCTGAATTCCCCCCTTCTTCCATCTCTGAGCCCCTGTTATAGTAACCACAGCTCTCTGATAACTCTTTTGAACGTCGCAAAGGCGATTCGACTCAGAAAAGCTTGGGACGGAGGAATTAACTCTGTCTTCCAGACGATGCACTTGGGTAAACAGAGGATCGACTAGTACTGCAATTTATCAGAAAGCAGTTTGGTGTCCTTTTGGGCGCTTAGACAAACTTCCTAGTTGTAAGGCACTAACGCATCATTTCTAGACGTAAACAATTAACTATTTTACTGCCTACTTTTTGTCATCGAGGGAGGCTTCAATTTTATTTTGGGTTATCTGATGGTCGAAACGCTAAAAGAACGTTGAATTAATTATTCATCACTGGTGAAAAGCAGGGTCATTAGTGGCAAAACAGAGAGCTTTATCTCATCGTACGCCAAAGTTTAGGGGGTAAAAATGACGTCATAGATGGATCTGCCACCATGAAAATAGTCAAGAGGTGAAAGGCCAAAATTATTTAAGGAGGGATAGGAAAACATGATATAGAATGGATGGGACAACAAATTATGTTGAACCCAAGATAATGGGGTCGGGTGGAGGATACACAGAACTCCTGCTTCCGTTTTGCATCTCCCACCCTGGTAATGGATCGCTTGACCGCGCCTTGATTGGAAGATCTCCCAAAATATAAAAATGACGAGAACGAGTTGCCCCCTGGTTGCACAGATGGTGTGTAGCACAAACTAAAGGACACCTGTACTAAAGGCGCATAAAGAAAATTCCTCTGCTATCCAGCTCAGACCTCTCCCGTCGTTTTAATATCAAAGAAACGTACTTCTTCTCGGGATGTACTCTGAGGATCAAGTCTTCCGGCTCTCGATAGTACTGAAGGTGCTCCAGGTAGAGCTCAGAAGGACAGCGCTTGAAGAGAGGGCGAACACCGCCATCACTGAAATTGTAAAATTGTAGAACTGAAGAAAATTAGAGCAGTAGTCATGATTTTCGAAGAGGTATACACCAACCTCTCGTTGATGTTGTCCTTCTCATTGCTAGTAACCGTAGTCGAAGGAGCCATTGCCTGAACGGGAAATTTGAATAGATTGTAGGTGGATTATTCGTTTATACGTAAAAGGAACAGTCAACCGATTAAAGAATTTTGGTTCCTGCTGCTACTAAAGAAAACCGAGGCACAGCATTTTAGAAGAATGCGCTACAGGTTGTTAAAAAGACAGCCATATCCCTGGAAATCAAAAGGAAGCTGTGTGAAAGAGATCCTCTAGTTCAATTATGTCAGTTTAGCTTTGTTGACGATTAAAGAAGAAAACAGGTTGGATAGTCTCCAGATCGAAAACTGATCGCGCAAACAACGATACTCAAAAATATAGTTTACACAAAGGAAGGGGAAGACAATTTACATAGCCCTGTCTGCAAAAGCTGCACGGCAAAGGTTATTGCGTACAATGGCTGGTACATCCCGAGACAGTGTCCGTCTAGCCAGTCCCTCTTTTTTTCGGCCCATCTGGCCGTCCCGGTGTTTTTAAGCGTCTGACCTAAGAGCCGCCTGTGTAGGAGCGAGTTATAAACAGATCTGCAGATGCAAAACGGCTGAGGATAGTACAGAAGGATCTTTGCGCAGTCTACTCTGGGTAAAGATGCATGCTCTGAATCTTTCAACGCCTACTGAATGCCCTCCTCTCCAAAAAACCCCCAAGATTAATTCCCTGTACATAATAATCAGGGATGCTGGTTAATAGAGGAGGTAGAGCAATGTTAGCGCTATATATGGAGAAGACTCCCTTCCTTAGAAGCGGACGTGACAATCAGAAGCGGGGGCCGGTGGGCGGACAGTCTGGGTTTATGTCTCCAAAAAATAACGTAAACCATTGAGGGGATATATGATTCAGAATCTCCGCCCACATGCAATTTGGACTGTATACATTAAAAATCATCATCTGGGGTCATTCTCTGTTTCTCAAGACGGAGATTTCCATTGGCGCACGCGACGGGGAATAGAATACGAAACTGTGATCAGACAGACGCCGTGCTGACAATGATCTCATCAGGGGCCAGCGTGATGTGAGATTGTACGGCGACTCCATTGCAACGCGGAGATTCCTACAAAAGCGGGGGAAGGCAAATGTGTTTCGGTCACAGATAGTAAACAATGAGATGGATATGATAATGGGCTCATCACGGTCTCCCACCATCCCGCCCGTTGCTTGAATCTGTACCTGGTACGGGGGTTGTGCCCATTCCCAGGGATGGCTGCGCAAGACTCCTAGTTTTTCTATCTTTTGCCAAAGAAAGTAAATAGCGTTTGCACGCATCTTTGCGTAAGCCATGCGCGGTTCTTTTCCCTAATTTGTTGTTCGGAGGATGCGCGTAAGATGGTAAACCTGGGATGCTCCCTTACGGTTCCCTAGAAGAAACATAAACAGAGATCCCCTTATGACCCCAGTCGGTGAGTAAAAGGAACCGCGGAGTAGACTCCCACATAATTGGAAATAATGGCATTTCTAATTTCTACAGTCCCATCCGGCTCCCCCTTTTAGTCTAAGCGATAAAATGGGATGGCACTCAGAGCGCGGCGTAAAAGAGGTGTCAAAATCTGCCGAGCCAGCCTGCCCGCTGCACTTCGCCCCGGAGAATGGATACCATTCGGCCCGCCTACTCTACCGTTGTGTTGTACGCGTATGATCTCCTCACGACGTAAACATCTTGCAACGGTTTAAAAGGGACCAGGGAGGGTCTAGAGAGCGTAACTCTCTTTCTAGGGACGTTTTCACGAAAAGCTTTCCTCGAGAAGAGAAGGAGATCACTCCCCCTGGGAGCCACGCTCTCCCAGCCTCATAAAGGAAAACTCCTACTTCCCGAGTGGAAGTTGGTTAAGGTGGTGATGCTGCTGAATCCGAACTGTTCTCTGAGAGGGTACTACATCCGAAATGGGAGAAGCTAAAGGTCTCGGTAGAGGGGAGGTAGAGCATTCAAGATCCTAAGAAGTGGTTCTAACAGCACTCTCTCTTTCTCCGTGTCGACTATTTCAAGCTGATGGGTTACTAACAGGTTAATCAGGTGGGAACACAATGATGAAACGAGGTAGTTTCGCACGGTCAATCACCGGCCTCGTAGCTCCGTAATATGAATACCTCCCTTTTTTCGGCTGTCTTGTCCTGGACAGAATGGATGCAGAGAGGGATACATTTAGACAGGAGAGTGTTTGTTGTTTGTCTCCTCTTCGACTAGTGATTTTTATTTCAAAATATAAGGACAGCGAGAGACCAGCTGGTCTCTTCCCTCCTTTCCCTCCTCGCCTATCGAGACGTAAACAGTTTCAGTTGCAGAAAAGGCGAAAATAATTTGGAACACGTGCAAAGAAGGAGAGTAGTTACAAGTTTATTCAGTATTTATAAAATCCTTCACCAGCTTTTCTGCCATGTTTGCCTTGGGATACGAGGTCGTCGAGAAGTTTACAAGGGATAAAACGTGAGTCATTCGGCATAGACACTTGCCACACTAAAAAGTATGATGAGTGATTCACTTAAAAGGGTTCGGATAACTCACCTTTCATGACGTTTTGGATGGTGTCAAGCCCGACAAAGTCACAGAGTTCCAAGGGACCCATAGGGTAGCAGGTGCCGAAACGCATGGCTGAGTCGATGTCTTCCTTCGTAGCATCTCCTCTCTCTAGCATGCGGATGCTATCAATTAGATACGGTATCAGCAATCGGTTTACAACAAAGCCTGGCGTGTCCTAAAAGTTCCTCTATCTCGCGTCGGGAGATTACGGTACCTTGCAAGCGATGGTGACTTTCCCGACATTTTTACAAAACTCGTGGAGAGCAGTCTTGGTCTCCTCTGAGGTTTCATCGGCCGAGATGACTTCGACCAACTTGAGGACCGGCACAGGGTTAAAGAAGTGGAGGCCGCCGAAACGGCTTTTGGGGTAGATACAGTCAGCAAGGTCCTTCAATCGGATGGAGGAGGTGTTGGTCACGACAATGGCATTTCTAAAATCCAGATGTTCATAAGCAAAGGATGTGGAATACCTGAGGCAGTTCTCCTGGATTTCGGAAAGCAGTTGGCGTTTTAGCGCGACGTCCTCAATGACAGCTTCGATGACAAGGTCGGCGTCTCGGACAGCTTCCACGAGGACTGTTGTTATTGTCAGGAGAGAGACTTGCTCTTTTACAAAAGATTCCAACATGACCTGAATCATTTGTTGTATAAGAGGGAGTATGGTGACTAACGGGATCTGACTGTTTGCTCTTAGAAGCAGCCTTCTGAAGACCCTTGAAGATCTTACTCTTGGCGTCAGCAAGTTTGGTAGCAGAACGGCCATAGAGGGAAACGGTATATCCATTGGCAACGCAAATCTTGAGATTTTAGGGTGAGATGGAGCATGTTGATGACAAACCTGAGCAATTCCAGCTCCCATCAGGCCGGCGCCGATGATGGCAATGCGGTTGATGTTGGCAGAGTTAGATGGCTCAGACATGGTGAGGATAAGAAGCACCTCAATCGTATTCAGAAGGATTTAAATAGTAGGATTCACGTGCACGGCAAATTGAACGCTTATCTCCTATGAGGTGATGGCACCATCGAGCGACGACGCCTGGCCGGAAGGTTGTTAACGACTCCGGATTTAGTGACATCCCTGACCGTCAGGCGATTTTTTATTTACTCTGGGTACTGATAGGGTGGGCATGAGTTGCCGGGGGTATTTTTGAAAGAGACGTCTGGGGGTATTCCTTTTGGGAAGAGCTCCACAGTAGTCACACATCAACTTTTATGTTTGTAAGACCACTCTGTTCGTTTTATGCTCCTGGAAACAAGTATAATGTATGGAAATGCTCCCGGTGGTGACATTCAAAAACCATAAGCTGTAATCTCTGCGCACTAATATTGGTCAATATGATCTGTATAAAATTCCGAGGGGTCAAAGAAATGGGTTTTTGAAAAGAAAAATATTGGCTATCAGACGGAACCCACTGACATGAAGGAAATCAGTGCCGGTGAGATAACATCAGCTGTTTCTGTAGCTAGCACATGCAAATATGTTTATCTTGAAGATCACTGATCGAGGGCTTCCCCTCCAAGGGTAGAACACGTAGCAGTCGCCTTACTGTGCTCCCATTCACATGCATCCTTCGTAATCGGGAGTGCTTTGAGATTAAATAAAAAGAATTTCCTTGTGGTGATAAAGATCAATCTGCAAAGAACGGCTTGGCCAAAGATGGGATGGTCAATGGCAAAATTACTGCGGGTCAAACCTAGGAATATTCTGAAATATTCCATGCAACATCCAAAAGGGCGCACCCGCATCACAAGCAGGAGGCTGAATGACAAAGACGGCCTGAAAGTAGTCATTAGTAACTAAGAAAAAAGAACCGACCTTCCTAGGAGCAGGCAGATGTTGGTGGCTCCGGCCGTCACCGTCTTGTAGCGCTTGTGATCCTACTCCCGCTGAAGATACCATCGCTTTATTTACTAAGTAGTATGACTCTTTATTGTATCCTGATTATTTCTTCCGTTGAAAAAAACAGAGCAGCTGAGAGACGTAGTTCCTATACGGCGTAGTCCAGTAGATGACTGTGATAACATGCAAAATGAAGTAGAATGACATCACGAAGAACACGGTTGAAGTGTGCTCCTCTGAATATATTCCATTCGGATAGTTTCGCCGACTGACTCTGTTCTTCGGCTGTGCTTTGCCCATAAAGCTACAAATAAACAAGAAAAACAGAAAGAAACAAATGGATAAATAATATATTTATTTATCTACAATTAAGAAGAACAAGGAGCTGAGGGAGCCGGAGGACCCGGAGAAGCCGGAGGACCCGAGGGAGCCGGAGGACCTGAGGGAGCCGGTGCAGCCGAGGGAGCCGGGGCGGAGACAGCATTAGCCGCAACTGAAAACAAGAGAATTAACCTAAACTAGTAGTTAAACTACTAAGACCTAAACTATTAAGACAAGCGCACTCACCACAAAGAAGAGCAGAGAGGGGAACACCGCGGCTCCTAGTCAGAAGACGGGATCTTTCGGGCAGGGCGACAACGACGCGGACGGGCTTCAAACTTCGGCGCAAGAAGGGCGCACCGGCGCCGGCAGCTGGCGGCATCACAAAGAACGAATACTGAAAGTAGCCGTTAGTAACTAAGAAAAGAAGAACCGACCTTCTTGGAAGGAGCCATAAGACAAGAATGGTCCCTTCTCCCGGACAGAATCCAGTCAAATCTTAGTTTAACGGGATTTTACATTTTTGAACCGGCAAACGGTCGAGCTCCATTTCTTGGTCCCGGAAGGGGCTAGGCTCGGCTGTTGGTGGCTCCGGCCATCACCGTCTTGTATTTCTGCCATTCTCCGTCTATCAGCCATTCTAAGCTCTCCGCCATGACACAGGCCATAGGTACGGGTTTCTGAACGAATTCTCCACGTTCTCTGAAATTATTGAGAAAAATTTATTCACATTTGAGAGCAACCAACCTGATGTGCGCCCTTTATTATATCTCCAGCCTTCTTTTGGTCCAACCTCACGGGGCAAATGTTGTTTTCGCCATATCATCATTGAATAAAGCTGTCCTGGAACAAAACAACATTGAATAAACAAAGATTATACAAGGGAGCGAGGCATGCCCGCCGTTTAATAAAACTGCACATTTCATTCCACGTAACAGTTTTGCTTCCCTCCACTTTGACAGCTTCTGTGATAACGTTTTCCATACAGCTGTCAACGTTTGGCAATGGCAACGGCAAAACTTCAATCACCTTCCAGTTTTATAAAGAGTCCAATAGGTAATATTTTGCTTATTGTTTTTGTCATTTTAACAGAGATATGCGCCAGAGAGCCAAAAATAACACATGAGTCTATAACAGGTACAATTTCTAGGTTCTTCGGAGCAATGAAAGCATTTAAAAAGCTAGTTGGAGTTTTAGAAACCCTGCTAAATTTAATAACGGTATGTCCGTTAGAGAAAAATACGGAAAATAGTATATTATATCAATTTTTAAAGAACTTCTATTAGAAGTGCGAATAGAGCGCATAAACCTCCTCTGGCTATCTTCCAAAAGTTTTTACCCTATCAATTCCTTATTTCTCACTAAGGTTTTCCCCCTTTTAGCAATGTTTCTTTTAAAAATAAATTCATAAAAAGATAGTAACAACTTTTAGGAACTAGATCCACAAATTTGGAAATTGTTTAGGGAAGTTATAGGATAGTGACACGAGTTGTACTAAACCTTAGCGGCAATATAGGCTAATAAGCGTTTTGTGAGCGGAATAATTGGGATTTCTTTTGGAAAAGGACACTTTTGAAAAGAAGAGAAAGAAGAAGCGACGTTTACGATGAATAATGTATATACTGTGAACATTCCGGTCCGCTCCGACAAGCGGAAACTGGTTCCCCTTTTTAGCTTTTTTGTTGACTTTTATCAATGATGCTAGATGTTCGCCTACGTTTCTTGAAAGCGGTCTGTCATTTATTCTCGTGGGCATTATTAACTACCACGAGGTCATCCCGTTTCTTCGTAACATTGCACAATATTACATCCTTATCGTTTTGTTTCTCACTGGTTCAAAACTGACTAAACTATTACGTTGCCAGTCTTCATTTTCCAAAAATATTGCAATAGGCCAAGTTTGAGTGGTGCAATCTGACGGTCTGCATATTTCTTTCGCAATACCACAGCATCTGGGGTTACGTCAGCCTGCGCACATATATAAAGGCCGGAGGAGGGGTTATCCTTTATACCTACCATGTGAACAACGACAATTTATAGCAAGTATGGACGACTCTACAAAAACAGAAGAAATGTCTGCGAAACCATCTATGAAAGCTCCGCCGGGAGCGGAGAAGCTCGCGGGACTATACGGTCAGTGTTTTGTCTTATTCTTTGAATATTACCAGCAGGTCAACAATCTGAACGAGCAGTTTTCTTAATAAATTAACCGTAAAAGTATTCAGATTCCGACGAGGAAGTCGAGGTCAACCCATCCGGCCTGCCGGGCAACTTCCTGTTGAACAACAATGAGGATCAGGTGATTCTATTCCCTTCCCATTTCAACTATCCGCCTTTACAGATCGAGCAGTACATGGAGCACCTTAGAGTGCGCCTCATGGAAGGAGAAGGCGAGACTATTGTTGAGCTCGGGGTACCGATCCAAAATGGCGGCAAAGGTAAGTAAATATTTCCTTTCTTTACGAACACGATATATTTCAGAGTCAGGGTTGACAGAAGATGAAATGGTGAAGGCCGTAGTTGCCCATGAAGAAATCCTGAAGAAAATTAACTCGATAGGGACGAAGATCCTCGAGAGAAAGAAGGGCAACAAAGGGACCGAAGTGTGGTTGATACGAAGAGCGCCGGAAGAGCACGACTTCATTGAGGTAACATCACTTTATCTTTTATTTTTAATGGTTTAAAAGTACAGGTCCGAGTTGCCGTAGTAGGTAACGTCGATGCTGGAAAGTCTACACTCCTTGGAGTTTTGACCCATAGTGCCCTTGACGACGGCCGTGGAGCAGCCAGACAAAAACTCTTCAGGTAAAATTCAATCATATTTTAGAATATTGAAGGCTTTAGGCATAAGCACGAATTCGAGACAGGGCGAACATCTTCTGTAGGAAACGATATCCTTGGCTTTGACGTCCACGGCCTGGTAGGCTCTTTTTAAAAAAATATCACTGTTTTTTTGTAGATTGTGAATAAGCCCAATCCCCATAACCATAATCTGGACTGGGTACAGATCAGTCGCGATTCTGCAAAGCTTGTGACCTTTATTGATCTCGCTGGACATGAGAAATACTTGAAAACAACCATCTTTGGAATGACCGGGCATATGCCTGACTACACAATGCTTATGGTACACACCCTATATTATCATTTTTTTAACATTATGAGTTCAGATTGGAGCAAATATGGGTGTTATCGGAACAACTAAAGAGCATCTCTCACTGGCTTTGTCCCTAACCGTCCCGGTCTATATTGTGGTAGGCGTATTTTCTTTTACAGTTTACATACATTTATTCTCTAGGTGACAAAGATTGATTGGTGCCCGCCTCAAATTCTCGAGGAAACTATGAAGAACATCGGCCGTCTTGTCAAAAGTGCCCGAAAGATTCCAGTCATGGTTCGAACAATGGACGACGTTATTCATGCTGCTACTCACTTCCCCAGCAATCGGTTTGCCCTTGTCACATATTTATATATTTTTTTCAGTGTTTGCCCCATCTTCCAAGTATCCAATGTCCTCGGTACCAATCTTGATCTCCTTAGGCAATTTATGAATATTGTACCCCTGAAAAGAAAGCTCTGCGCGGGTGATCCTGCCCACTTCCAGGTTACTTTTTCTAATTATTCTTTTTTAACAATATTGTTTCAGATAGACGACGTCTACTGGGTAGAAGGAGTAGGAACAGTAGTCAGCGGTACCTGCATATCGGGAACAATTAAAATCAACGATAATCTTGTTATGGGGCCTTCTTCCGTTAGTTCTTTACGTATTCCTTTCTATTTGAAGTTGTCCAGGTGTTCGAATGGCTGCCTCTTCAAATTAAATCCATCCATAGGAAACGAATGCCCGTTGATACTGTAAGATGTGGTCAGACAGCATCCTTTGCCTTCAGGACACAGACTCAGAAGTAATTAATCTTTGCCCGCCCTTAGGAATGTTTGAATTTATAGGAAAATAACAAAGAAAGATGTCAGGAAAGGCATGGTCATGCTCGATCCGAAAGATATGCCAGAAGCGGGTCTGACCTTCGAGGCAGAGATCCTCATACTCCACCATCCCACGACAATAAAGACAAACTACCAGGCGATGCTCCATATAGGGTCTATCCGACAGACGGCGACTCTTATGAAGATGACCAAGGAAGTTCTGAGAACTGGAGACCGCGATCGTGTAACATTCAAATTCATCAAATATCCAGAATACATTCGACCAGGTGATTATTCGTTTTGCTGGAAGGATATGACCATTTTATAGGCACTAAAATGGTGTTCCGCGAGGGAAGAACGAAAGCTGTGGGGACCGTTGTTCGCGTTGTTCCCACTGACACCAAAAACCTAGCCAAGCAGAAGGACAAATACAACCGAATGAGTAAGTCATCAATCCACTAGATATTACACATCTCTTTTTTTTCCAGTGGGAGCGAAAAACCGAGGTCCAAAGCCGCCGAATAACAAGCCAAAGGATGATATGAAAGTGAATGAGCTGGCCGATAAACTGAGCGAGATGTAAAGGGATTTCCCGGCCTACTAGTTCAATCATTTGTATTATTTCGGGTCTCCCCAGGACACACTAGCTAAGAAATTATATAAAACCACAGCGGGGAGCTGGTTTCCTCCGGTTGTTCTGATATTCTGGTAGCTTTGAAGCGTTACTGCTGCCTTTGGCCTTTTCTTCTCTTTGAACCTCACCCCCACTCAATACTCCTGCGACTTACTATCTATTGTTTTAATTTCAGTTAACATGCAATTATCAAATAAACGTTTGCTTAGACACTTGTCAGCGATTAGCAGCAGAGCAATTGCCACCCCCGCCGCTGTGTTGTGAGTGTCTGTGGTTGCCACCTGCGAGTTGTGTTTGTTGCTGTCCCGCCCCAGCTGATGGAAATCCTCTTCACTTCTTCTCAGATCACAATCAGCCGCCATGCCATTTTAACTTCCTCGTTTATTGGGAGCACCTTTATTTTTGATGGATATCGCGTCACCTGTTGGCCAACAGGCATCCGACCAATGGGTCAGAGAGATTGCCACAATTTGTCTCTTCTCCTTCGGACATCAGGCTAGAGAAAAAAAGCTCAAGATGTACCTGCAATCGTTCGTTTTAGTGCTCCGCTAAAAGCTCTCACACTATTCTGTTGTTCTCGCCCTCTTGACAAGGTCCACTTCTTCCCTGTGTTCCTCTTTCCCTGACTTCTACTCTTTTAAACTTCAGCATATTTTGATATCCCATGTTGTGGTGGCTTTACTTCTCAAGTGTCCTGTTTGTCATTTACTCTATTTCCACCTCGGCACACTGTGCTGACCACTTTGTTGACTTTTTACCCTCGGTTTTCGCTATCTATTGTTTTTTTTCAGGAACTAGTTCGTCTAAATTTCTACGAAAATGGTGGTAGGACCTTTTGTTTTTTTATAAACTTCTTTCCAGAAAGTAAAGTTTGGAAAAGAACAGTACGAGGCGATGAAGAAGTTCGAAGCCCAGCACCACCCTGACATTTGGAAGTGGATCATGGATAAGGTACCCATTGGGATAACCTGAAGATAATATATTCTAGGTGGGTAGAAACGACAAGCTAGAAATCCTGGATGTCTCTGAAGAAGCCTGCGTCTTCGCCCTATCCCTTGCGGAGAACCATCCCACGAACAAGTGGGTACCCACAAATCCAAAATCACATCCCTGCTGAACGCTATTTTTCTCCGATCTTTCAACCAACAGATTTAACAGACAGCTGTTCTCCTAACGGATACTTGTTCAGGCTGACCATTGCTGCTCGAGGGGAGAAACCATCCTTTGACTTGCCCGGCAATGTCACCTACAAGAAAGTTGATTTCAAGAGGAATTATGACGATATCAGCCCTGTAAGACACAATATGAGACGAAAAATGGAATGCCAAAATGTCACGCATGCATGAAGACAGCCAGTTGTTTTGTTACTTCAGCGGGGTCATTAATTTTGTAGTGAAGTCATTCTTATTGATAAGGATCAAGGATCCGCATGAGCTGTTCAATCTTTTTTGCTGGGTCGGTTCAGTTCGCTTGCTGAGAGATGGATCGGGTCCTCTGTCGAATCCATTGATTACGCCTGTTGGTCTTTTCCGGGTTGGGGAGATCGCAACTTTTCCATCGGAGACAAACGGCAACATGGACCTTTTCAGTTGGGACAGTACGACTTCATAATTGTGAATGAAATTACCCATGAGGTGTCGGACCTTGTGGCCTTCTTCAACAATCTCAAAAATCACCTGAAACGTGAGAAAATATTATATACTCATAAAATTAATACTGGTTTCAGCCGGTGCGCCTCTTGTGATCCTTGCCCGTCCCAAGAATCCCCCTCCTCCTATTCCAGAAAGTTGTCTCATGCTGTGGAATAAACTGGCGCTAACCAGAGAGGCAATCATGCAAGCAGCTCAAGGGGTAAGCCCTGTACTTTTCCAAGAAATGGTCTATTTTTTCCCTCTAGGCTCAAATGAACTCGACATGTTTCTCAGCAGCTGTACCGGTGTCTATTGACAAATTCGAGTGGGAAAAGATTCTTTGCTCAGGTGGGATATCGGGTTTTAACGAAGAGTTTTGGCTACTTGAACGAGGGGTTTGACACCGGGAAAAATGGATGTTTTAGGCTGTTTCCCAGCTGTGAAGAATACTTTGAAATGTGATGAAAGA
Source organism: Oscheius dolichura (assembly GCA_932521035.1). NCBI lineage: Eukaryota > Metazoa > Nematoda > Chromadorea > Rhabditida > Rhabditidae > Oscheius > Oscheius dolichura. The sequence continues at coordinate 11,233,268 of OW051497.1, read as the reverse complement.
GCGATTCGGGACTTCTGCAACGCGAAGGGGAAGAAGTTAGACTTCGAGGAAAAGCTGACCATTGTCCTGTTGAAGAACCCCTAAACCTCTTTCCCCCTCTAATTCCCATTTTTATCTTCTTATTTCAATTGCCAGGGTATGCTTCTCTGCCAGTGCTTATATAAATTGTCAGCCTGTGCGTTGTGAATTGACCCTTCCACAGCAATGATTACGGAAATCGCGCACGACCAGCATTTTCTCTGATGAATGAAGGTCCTTCATAGATAATTGCTGAGGAGGAGAGCAGTCGCAGTCTCTCTCTGTCTCTCTAAGACGTCCCTTCTCGTTCTCTTTTTTTCAAGACTTCTTCTTCTTCTGCCCACATTTAATGAGAGGGCTTCAATAGCTATCGCAATGCGATTCGGCCGTAACCTGTGAATAATTTCCTACGATTAGACACGCTCTGATGGGTCATAAATTTATGAGCACACGCATCCTGACAGAACAGTTCATCCGGCCTTCTTATTCCGTTCCTGCCGCCGGCTTTTGGGACCTCGGTATGAATAACTAGAAAAAAATCTCTCCTCATATTTTAATTGTTGTTTTTATCCTTATCGTTTTGATTCTTGAGAATTGTACAGTTAGCTGCGATCAAAATTTTGCCTAGATTGATGCAGACACAATCTCTAGCACCTAGATAACCGTGTAGTTCGTCAGAAGATCTTTGACACTAGTTTCTGTTACACTATCTGTCAACGTATTCTTTTCCCGGACAACTGGCTTTTACGAGACTTCAGCGATATTCAGGAGCGTCCGTTTAGGATAAATTGCCGCCTTTCCAACCGGCAGAGCCTAAGTATGATGAGCAATTGTTCTGAAACAATTTAAAAATGATCTCCCTGACATCATCTGCCAAGTCTAGAATTTTAATCAAAGAAGTGCGCCGATGTGAAAGAGATGAGTACTGCCTTCAGAGTCGTCTTAATTAATTTATGTGGCCGACCCCGTATTTGCTTCCTAGCATACTTGTTTCGACCCCTTGTTACTTTTTTCTCCAATTTGTTCATGAACTGTCTGGGAGCTTATCTGACTCACTAGTTTCCTTTTGTTCTTGTGACGCTTCGAAAAGATAAGGTCTGCCAGAAGGGCAACCCGTAGAACCGGAATGGACCCAAAATTTCGATCTCCCCGAATGAACTGGGAGCAATAATTAAGTCATTTGGAATTGTGGTTGTCTTTGTCTCGTCTTTGAATCGGAGCGGCAGTTACCTGCCACATTCTCAGCTGGAAGTCGTACTACTCTTCATTAGCACTCTCAGATATGGGACAAAAAATGTTATGCTTACGCGGCGGGTCTGTCATTTCAAGCCGGAAAAACTTCATCACGTACACAGGAATCTCATTGCCTTTCTAATAACATTACTATTTTTCCATAGGCTTCAATCCACCGTCTCCCTGGATATGTCAGTCTGAAACGTTTATGAACCCTCACAAAGGTGCTTTATCCGCATAACAGGTTACCTTTTCCTGGGATCTGGGGAGTAAGTTGTAATTACAAATCCTTGGACTAATTCATTGTTACCGGGATCACATTACAGAATAATCCCGGTTGACTACCCTCACCACTAGGGAAACTCAATCCCTGCTATTTGCTTGTTCTGTCCCAGTACAATTGCCAATTCATCCGCTTTTCCTTTTACCCATTGCATTTTTCTCCCTTCCACGTGTGCTTCCTGAGAGCTGCCAAAGGTGATGAGTGCAGCCTTCCGGCTGGATGAACATAGACCTGGCAGTATGAATTCCGTTTGTTTACCGGTGAAGACCCCATCCCTTCCTAACAATTTACCTCCTCCCCCTTATTATTCCCATATGAGTTGTAGTTTCAGGGGCTAGTCTCCAATTTTTTACACCGGCTATGCCGGAATGAGACTACTAGTTCTATTGATTATGACTTTCACCCAAGGTAAAGGGCCTATTTATAGTTTATTCACATCATATATTTAGCTCATGCTATCTGGTGTGTTGACGGAACCGACTGCGATACCAATTGTGGGATTTGTGAAGGAGCTGGATGTCTTCGAATCATTCAGTAAGTGGGATAAAGACAAGCAAGACTCCTAAAATAAGAAGAACAACCTTCATAAAGAGACCAAAAAGATCAAAAAGCTCTTAGAGCGAAGGTCGTATCCAGAAATCCGTGTTCTGTGTTCGATCATGCATTAGCCATCCAACCAGGGTTTTTTCGCTCATAAAGAGGAATTCTTTCCAGACAACATCCAACGAAAGGCCCATCAATGGCTCAAACATGTCTCCCCCACGACGCCTACATCCACGTAGCTCAACCCGAAGGCTGCCGCACCGACCTTACCACCCACAAGAGAAGTTGTTTCTGCCTTGACAGTGATTTTTGTAACGGAATTGTGAAACCTCATATCATCATTCCCATGATATTTACTTGTTTATTGCTACTGTATTAAATATTTTGAAACTGAAACTGAAACTCTTCTATTCTTTGCGCTGTAGCCCTTTTGGCAACGAGATCAATTGCGGCAGATCGGGTTCAGGCGCTTCTCTTTTACCGCTGCCGTTTTATTATTCATCTTCCAACCTCTTTAATCGGAAGACAGGATGCTATCTTTTTCATCTGTTTATAATTGTCAGGTGACAGTTTTCCCCTTTGATAAGAGGGCGAACCTTCTTTTGGTTATGATTGATGACTTAGAGATGGCCGTTACCGTGCTGTCTGGAAATACAGTAAACGAAAAGTTCTGTGTAATAAAAAAATTAATGAAAGATTAGAGACTATCCCCTTTGTAAATTTGCAAATACTTGTTTACGTGAATCGCAACAGATTGCCAGACCAATCGATTTAAAAAGTTCAGTGTCTTTTTTCTCTTGATAGCCTTAGCTTGTTAAAAGTTCCGGTGTACTAGAGATGCCCTTTTACCTATTTCTGACCTACCGTATCTTATTTGCAAGCGTTTAGCACCCTCTTATCAAACTGAAATACAAATGCATACTACTGTTACGTTTGTCGCTGATCTTGCTTACTGCTTATCTTCCCCTGAAAAATATAACAAACTTCAAAGCCTCTCATTTATTCAAACGAGTCGTGATACTTTTTTACTATGCGATATAAAATAATTATAGAAAACAAAAAAAGTTTAGGCAATTTTCACTGCCTTGTTCTTCGAGCTCATCTTGACTGCTTGCTTTCGAAGTAGCTTCTTCCATTGTAGCCTTCTCCTCCTTCCTTTCAAGACACCTTTTGGCTTGAGTATCCTATTCGGCCTAATCTTGTTCCCAGCCTTCGCCTTTCGTTTCCGATGTTTCGCTACCGTTGCATACGTTAAGCCTATGAAATCATATCCCGCTTCCGATATCAGAGGAGATCCCGTTGTGACATAAGAGATCGCGGATATTTCCATAGTGGATATCCGTTTTGTCGTTGAAATATTTTCGGAACCTGCTGTGAACATTGTGGATGTCGTTAAAGAAGAGCCATTAACCATTGAACTAAGATTGTCTGACGGCTTATCTTCTGTAATAAATTGGTCGCACAAAATGTAGTGCTGGGTGCGGTTCCTGTTGCGAATTTTCCAGCGACCGTCATTACATGTCATCTGAAAAAACATTACCGTAATAAATTGCAACAGGATCTGTCACCGAAATTGAAGTTAGCGAACCATTGGACTTTCGAACATGGTCTGGTTTAATTCCATCAATAGCAGGAGACTGTGGGAACGTCATTATGTAAAGAGATCCTCCTAAATACTCCTGAAAACAACACCATCACGACTTTCTTTTTAATGATTTTTTATTATTTGAAATGGTGAAGCAGCACACCTTTCGTCTACAGTAAATCTCCGCCACATCACGACACTCATCCATAAAATTACGCTGCATCTTTTCACATCTCCAAATGCTAGAATTATCCGTCCATACTGATAACGTGTCTATCGGATCAGCGCATCCTATTTAATGCTACAATAATGTGCGAAATTAACACAAACCAGAGCAAGACTGTTCAGGCTGGGCATGCCGGATAAGTAGCAGCAGCAGAAGGCACCGCATAAACTACTGACTCTCGTGACCACTTAGATATCTAGCTGGGATCTTATAATTCTCAAGATTGCATCTTCTCGAACCTTCTAAGCTCGTCTTGGTTTTCCTAGAACATGTGAATGGCTTTCAACAGCGATCACACAGATCAAGGGCAGTGTATCGTAATGTTTAGCAGTAGATAATAGGCTAAAGCACAGTACCCAACCTAGTGTTTGTTCCCTTACAATAACCGCATGGTCATCAGTAGTCATCACTCATTGCCCCCTGGAAAGAGTCATAGATTCCCTTGGATCCCATTTCTCTGTTACAGAGACAGGCCGTAGCAAAAACAACATGGGTCTCCGCAACCTTTGGACTTTTTCCGGTATCGTCTCGCCTGATATCTGATTTATGCGAGTGTTAAAGTAATTGAAAACGCGCGGAAAGACGCTGACAAACGTTGTCAACATCACGCTACACACAAGAGAGGAAACCATCCGAGTGATGTGTGCTGAACTGTGCCTGGCGATCTGCACTATTCTTCACGTAAATGCGTCATGAAACACGGTGGTCAACAAGATAAAAGAGCCCCGTTTCCACCTTACTCTCTGGAAGTGATAATAAGCTTTTCCTATGACACAACGGTCTGGGGGTCTGACGGTCTTTTGATTCGAGTTGTCTGCTTCTCTGAAGGTGGAAAGATTACGAAGTTGATCTTCTGACCGTGATTAGGACCGTCCACCTATATTGGGGCATCAAATATGTTTTGATCCAGCAGCAGAGATCACTCTATACGAGAAATGGTCAGTAGAAATCCAGTATTTAGAAGAACGGATATTATTAGAGCTAGAAAAGCGTTAGATGCATATCTCCATCAGACAATGCTAGTTCTACTGGTAGTCAGCTTATTTCTAACATATTTTCTAGCTGAAAGTTCTATTCCCGAGACTTGCGGCTGGGATACAACTTCTACTGTAAGCTATTAAAATCCTAGACCGTTGTGCGCTCCTTTAGACTGTTGAGAAAGCTGGAAACGGCCAGAGTAGACATCCAACAATAAGTTTTGATGGATCAGTAGAGGTGGGAATCTTTTTCTCCTCAAAAACAGTTCTTATTTTAATAATTATCCTTTATTCTAATCTATTTTGTACCAGTAAATGCGCATAATTATTCACAGACAATAACATATTGTACAATATATGCGATCCGTTAAGGAATGGGACGTTGACGATGCAGAAACATTTGACGACGATAGATTGAAGATGTGGAGAAAAGGCTCATGATATGTCTTGGACACCGGTATCAGCAAAATAAAATATTGTTGTTGGGTATTCAGCTCTATTCCGGCTTCGCATAACAGGCGTCCAAGTAGGTATGGGCGAATTCCTGAACAATAGTCCTGTCGGGGATCTTCTGGGCCATTCCATAGAAGGCTGCCTGAATTTGTATCGTGATCAAGGCGAGGAGGGTTATCCTACCGTTCCCTCGAGACAGTTCTCCGGAGTGGATGCAATCTCCTTCGTGACGAGTTTGATATCCTCAATGAGGGCCTCAATAACTCCTTCCTGTGTGTGCAGAGGAGTGACCATGATGTGGACACTAAACGATGTATTTATCACGAGTCAGTCAGTCAGCCATACCCAGAAGGGAATTGGAGTCCAGAGAGTTGCCAATTACGCTCTCCCATCAGGTGGTGGAAACGGTTGATATCGATGACATCACTTGACCATGATACAATGCAAACATCGTCGTCCCCTTGAAGTCGAAGTTCAGGAATCTGTTTGATTCTAAAGATCAAAGGTTCTCTCGCCGTTCACACGAGTAACCCACCCTTGTCTGAGCTTCTTGCAGGTGTGGTGGATCGCTTCGGCGTGTTCTGTGTACTTCTCCACTCCGTGGTAGTTCAAAGCAGCCCAGCAAAGTGCAATGTTAGACCCTGCGCGGCTTCCCTCTAGGGTAGCTGAGGCATAAATTCCTCCTTGCCAGTCAGCATCGCAGAAGTACTGATTATGGAGCAGATCCCTGTTCTTGTAAAGGATGACAGAAGAGCCCTTGGGAGCAAGTCCGTACTAAAATAGTCCCATAAAGATAAGAAAAGTAACAAAGGAATACCTTGTGCGTATCTGCGGAAATTGAAGAGACTCCGGGCACGCGGAAATCATAGTCATACTTGAGAGGGTGGAAGGGAAGGAGGAATCCACCCAGGCAGGCGTCAACATGGACTGGGATGTTGTATTTCAGGCCAAGTTGTCCAATTGCTGGGATGTCATCTACAGTTCCGAAGGGGAAGTTAGGCGTAGAGCCGACCAGCTAAAAAGATTTGCCTATTAGGATCCAAGAAGAGAGGCCAACCATGCAAGTGTTGCTGTTGATAGCTCTCCTCATCTTGCGCAGGTCCACCTTGAAATTCTTGTCCAATGGGATCTGTCGGAGCTTGATGCGGAAGACCTCTGCAGCCTTGGTGAAGGCAGCATGGGCAGAGACTGGGATGACCATCTCAGGGAAAAGGATCCCCTTCTTCATGGCGCGGTTTCTGTGGGCCAGGCAAGCCAGGAGGATGGACATGGTCCCTCCAGTAGACATCTAAATTCCCTCCATTTCTCCTGTTCAAAATGGCTGCTTACAGATCCACAGGTCTCTTCATCCCCTCCCAGCAGGTTGCAGCACATTCTGATAACCTCAGCCTCCATTTTTCTCACTCCCGGAAACAGCTTAGGCCAGAGAGGGTTCGACCAGGCGTAGTTGATCAGCACATCGCTGTACATCTTCATTTCCCCGCTGTCATTCTCCAAACTGAAGGCTGCTCCGGAAACACGCCCTTCGAGATACTTGGGCCCATCTGAACATCAGTTACGTCAAACATCAGGCACGTTTTGCATGGACTGTACCAGACTCGCAACAATACTGATAAGAGGAAACTAATTAAGCAAACTAGACACTGAGATAAAGTACAGGAACGTGAATCACTCACCCATTTTCTCGTAGGAAGCCGCCAGTTTCATAACCTCATCCGCTGAAAAACCTTTCCTCGGGATGGTATCTCTCCAAATGTTGGTGGTGTCGGGAGCATTGAGCATTTGCACCATATTCGTGTAGACTGTGTCCTTTTCTTTCTAAACAAAGATTTGGATGAGTAGGAATGAATAGTATTTACCTGGATGTAGTCTCTCACGTAGGGAATAGCTTTAATAAGACCGAAGACATTCTGACGGATTCTTTTGAGGATTCCTAAAATTTGTATAATGAAAGTGATGAAAAAAAATCGAACCTTGATCATCTTTGTACATGTGCCAAAATTTGGAGAGGATCCATGTACTGCTGATTGAAACCAGAGCTACAGTAACTGGATCGTAATGCTGAAGTCGGAGACTTATCGTCTCGTGGAGCTCTTTCATAGCTTCCGGCATAACTGTTAGTCTACCAAGTGACATCTATAAAAGCAGAACAGTGATTAGGTTAGTGTGACAAGGGGAGGGGAAGGGGGCGGAGCACCGACTGGCGCTTAGAACAGCGAAAATGGATGTCACACTTTCTTCTTTTATAGTAACGCAAATGATAAGGAGCGGTGTAGAGTTTGCTCGGCATTTAAAGCAACCCCGATCTTTTTGCGTCAGAGGATGCGGACTCTTCTAGAAAAGGGAAGTCAAAGAGACAGGAAGCCTAAGTGACCAGTATAAATGTCCAAACTTCTATTTGAGGTTTCGCCTGTCGGTGGCTACGCGGGAAATGAGCGAGGCTCAACTGTTTGAAAAAAAACTATTTATATACCGTTCGAAGAGGCTGCGCGGGGGCCAAGGTGCGACCGAGCCCAATGATCAGGGCGAATCTGAGCTTTGTATTTGTGGAACACACATCACCCTGTCATTTTCTTGCTCTGGTAAGAATGATTCACGCCTAGTATAATATAGATTAACTCGGTATATGCTACCATCCTATCCAGAAAGTGTTTGCGCCATCGACGACAGGTTGCTTGGCCCAAATTCATCCCAGGCTACAGACAGCATATTCCGTCGGAAACAAGCTCCGATTCTGGATTTCCTTTGTTGATGATATGTCACCGAACTTCACGAAAACGGATCTTGCAGGGAAACTTCCGGTGTTGGGGGCGATGTCTAGAACCTTCTACAGAGAGACTGCAAAAGGACCGAATATTAAAGAACGGCGGGGAATGGCCTTGATTTAATGTTGGGCTTTCCTGGGAGTTTGCCTTTGTCGAATATATGCCCTAACGGAAATGGGGTGGTACTGTACCGCTCGTGATACGAATTAAGCTGAAAAATATCTGTTGTTTATATCTTTTTGCCCCGCTCACGTTCTCAGATAGACTACACGTAGTCCTGTCGGGCTACTATTTATCCTCTTGAAGTTGGCTAGTGGTCCGACTGCGATATTTTCCAAATTTGCGTCATCACCGTTGATCCCTGGCACCACTTATATTTTTTTTTCCATTTAGTTTGCTCCTCACTGTTCTATCTTCTTCCACCCTTTACAGTCAATGACCTCATCCGGTTGACTCCGCATAAAATAAGGAAACCCAGACTAGAGACAAGGCAAACTACGTGTGCATAATCAGTAATAACTTCTAAGATGACGCTCATCCGATCAGAAAATTATCAAAAATGCACTTAGTAAAGCTTCTCATCCCTTGCTAGAAATGGAAGCACAGATCACAACCTCGAATAAAGGGATGCGTATATATCCGATAGGATGAGACTTGTTGCATTTCCTGCATTCCTGGTCAAACTACGTTTACCGCATTTATTGTTGAATGCAACGGATCAGCCGGAGGATCGTCATTCATGGCAAAGGCGGGAGGAGAACCTGTTGGGAATAATATTGAAAATGAAGGGTAGGACTGCTGGAACCTGCAGAGGGACCACCGTTTCAACGGAGAGGATGTTTCAAGGGGAAGGGAACTATTGTTCGTTGCTAAGTTTTCAAGAAATTTCCTAGAAGTGAACTAAAACAGTTACAGCCAATTTCATATACAAACCTCGGGCGTTTCAGGGGCTTTTAGATATTTAGCAGTGAAATGATCCTGTTTTTCCCTTTTGCCAGGAAACCACGACGGTTTTTTGAGAATAGAGCTCAAAACGCCTGAGCCTTAGGTTAGGGACAGACTATGCATTAAGCTATTTGCCTATCTTCCCCTTTTGTACCCAGTCTAACTTTCCAAAATAATAAACTTTTGTATTTTACATAACAATAATTTAAAGAAGAGCATTTATCCTTTGTTTGGAACTCCTCAAATGACCAGGTACAGAATAGCGTTTAAAATCGTTCTAATCTGTATTTGTAGTGTGGCCCATGAGGGCATTATCAGCTCGTAGCTAGTTTCACCGCTGGAAAACTTCCAGCTGGAGCATCACGCGATTATTAGGCAACATTTTCCAGTATTTGTTCAGATAATACAGGGTAGAAACTTTTTGGTTCTTGGCGTATTAGCAAATATTTTATCGGGCACCAAGAAGTGGAGAAAATGTGGCCCGATATGTGGTTCTCAGTTATCAGAAGTAAGGCGACAGTTCTGACCGATAGACGTGAAAAATGCGAGAATAACTTCGTTTGTAGTATTAACTTCGGTGATTTATTTCTCAGGGGTGGTGGAAAACAAGCTTTCCGCTTTTTTTCATGCAGAAAAATAGATTACGTAAAGAGGCCAAGAGAAGATCGTTACGATGACAGGAAAATGCGGCTACCTGCATCATACACCAGCTCCATTCATACATTCTGAACCCATTTAGGGGCGGTATTTTACGACTTAGTCTAGCCAAGGCGACAGTTTCAGCGGAACTACATCAACACCAGGTCAAAATGTTATTGCCCTATTTAGATAGCAGGAGGTTTCTCAGGGAGTCTGCACTTTGCAAGGAAGTTTCAAAGGGAAGTTTTTATTTTACGGGGAAAGTATTTATAACCCCTTATACAACCATTATTATACTCTAACTCGACGATGACGTGAGGTTACCTGTCCAAATGTTTGCTCTGCACAATTTTGGCTATTCCGCGTTAACTTTTGAACTTGGGACAAACTTGGCTAGAGAAAAGAGGGAGCGTGTGACCTTCCCAGAGCTCACCAGGCGGTTATATTTTCAAACAGGTGACCTGTGAGCACATGTGGTGCTTTTTCAAAGAAAAATATACAGCATACACCCCGAAGACAATAGAAAAGAGTTTATTCTTGTAAGCACACAATAACCCGGTGAAAAAGCTTAGAAACGGATGTGGTATTAGCAACAGTGTGCAAAAGGATCAGATTGGACGCAAGAATATCCATCAGGGCAGAAGTCGTCGTCACAGTTCTTTCCCAGAAGGATATCATATTTTCCATCACGACGACGGACTTGAGCAGGCCTGCCTCTTGAACAAGTTGGCCTGTAGGCTCTTGCGTATTTGTCTGAAACGAATTATTAGAGAAATATAACGCAGCAATACCTTCAGACTCTTTTGGACAGCAAAACCCGAAGAACGGGCCCATCAGGCAGGTGTAGTCCTTGGGGCAGCTCTCATTGCCTCCACCGATTCCTCTAGGAGCATCAGCTAAATAATTTCATAATTTCACCTATGCTCACAAATCATACGCATATTTCCACCACAGACCACCAGCTTCCCATTCCTGTTCTTAGCCGGCGGGGCCAACCCTGAACACGCCGAAAAGTCACCTAAAACCATCGCAATCACAGCAAATCTTCTATTTTTTGCCTACTAAGCAGACACGTGGCTTCACAGTCCAATCTGGAGTAGAAGCGGTTATCATTTCCGCCGCATCCTTTGTACTCGAATGCGAGACAGTCAAAAGTGCTTGAATCGAAAAAGAACTGAATCACTGTCTACCAATCAAAAGGATTAAGGTGTACCATAGTTCTGGTTGATCTCTCGTTACACGTGTGTCCGCGGTCTCTGTCCAGTCTGCAGTAATCCCTGCCTACTGGCAGTACTTGTCCATCTGACCTGGTTTCAGGTTTAATCGTCGCTATACCTAATTAACGGGGGTAGTATTCATCAAAAAGGTTTGTACCCTTGTCGTCACAACGTAGAATAAAGTTTCCTTCCCTTTTCTTCTTGGTCCCTGGAATTTCCTTACCGGTCTCCGGCTCAACACAGAAGCAAGAATCTCCTGTGCATTGGAGCTTTTCGAAATTGCCCATATCTCGGTCACAGTGAGGAATAAATGTATTCTTGGGAGGTTCACCACTGGCAAATAAGGTTTTCAGGTAATTGTGACATTCTGAAAAGTAGAAACCCTGCTAAAAAAAACTAGAGCATCTTACGCGAACAATGTGGCACTCTCCGACTATCTGTTGTTCGCGTTCCTTCGGCTGCTGCGCCATTGTGTGCATCGACACAGATGCAGCCATCATCCCCACATTGGACGGTTTCATAATAACCGGCTTCGGTGCATTTGAATGCGTATTCGTTGTTGAGGACGCAGGGTCCATTGAAAGGCACACTGAAAAATGTCTAGCATGGCGCTGTTTTGTCAGAGCATAAACAGCTTATCGGTTAAGTTCAGGGACAATCTGCGAAATGTGATAGGCGCCAGCTTCGGCTTATCGCATTTAACTAGAAGTCAGACAGATTAGTCCGACGGAAACGGTCATCGTTTGAAAAACAGATAAAAACTAACGTCACGAGGGAGCCCGCCTGCGACTTCGGCACGATACGGATAGCTGAAGTTGCGGAGAGCAGAATAACTTGGAGGAGAAGGAGCATGGCAGGAATCAATGCCTTTGTTATGAAAGAAGAACCTGTCTCGGACAATACCACTTTGACCCTGTAAAAAAGTTAGAATAGAAATAAAGAGTAATGAGAGGAAACAGTCATCCCTAGTTTGTCGAGTGGACAATCAATCTAGAAATTTGATAGAGATCGGTCGTCACAGTGTTTTTACACGGGCTGAAAGGGTAGAGTGTAACTTGGAGAATGATCGAGTTCTTAACTTCCTCTCTTCAGTGAGTAGTAGTAGTAGATTAGGCTTATTTCCCAACGTCTCAATCTCTATCATGACCGCAATCAGTCGACTGTCCTTGGCCCGCAGTCGACTATGAAGTTCGTCATCATCGGTGGTGGACCTACTGCCTTAGGAGCAGCCTGGAGACTGCACGACCTCTACCAGTCGGACTCCCTCTCATCAGGATTGCAAGTTTTAATTATCGAGAAGGAAAGCGAAGTGGGGGGATTGGCTCGCTCAATTACTGATGAGAATGGTTTCACGTGGGATCTTGGAGTACATGTTTCAGGTGACTACTATGTCTTCTATTTATGATCTGTCTGTCAGGTGCCTCAAAGTTTACGAAGTATACCAACGTAGTCAACGAAGCCGTCGGACAGTGGAACAATGTCCCGCGTTGTGTCAAGGTTGGATCAATTTTGTCGCTAAGGGTCGCTAACAGCGGAGAACACAAAAATATAACAGCAAATGAAATTCTGCTCATTTCAGCTCTTCAGGCATTTATGAGTCATGTGATGGACGGAGACGACGTCCACCGGCACTATGTGCCCTACCCTGTGCAGAGTTCTATTCCGTATTTCAAGGATGAAGTAAAACAACGATGCCTCTCCGACATTGAGAACCTTACTGAGAAGAAGTCTGGCGAAAACTTTGGAGAATTCGCTCAATCCATGTTCGGAGAGACTATTGTCAAGAATTTTATAAGACCATACAACGAGAAGGTTGACAGATTGACAGACCCATATCGATAGGTTGTAGGTGTGGACAGTGTCCTTGGAAGAGATGGGAACTTCTTGGGCAGAGCATCGGGTCCCAAAAACGGATATTGAAGAACTCAAGAGGAGATGCACACTGAATAGGGAAGAACTGGAAAGTGAAGAGAAGATGAAGACCAAACTTCTCTTTAGGTCAGTAGCAGTTCTTGTCCATTTGATCGTAACTTTAGGTATCCGAGGCATTTTAAAGGTGTTGGCCAAATGTGGAAGACAATAGCCGATACCTTACCTAAACAGTGGTTCCACTTGAATTCTTCTGTAACGGCAATAGACCCAAAACTTAAAAAAGTTTGTACCAAGGCTCCGTCTTTGATTTTTTTTTTTCAGTTACGACTCTCCGGTGGAATGTGCACTTATTACGATGTTTTGATCAATACCATGCCCATGACGGAACTGGGTAAAATTTCTGGTCTTATTCCGAATTTACCTCTGGCCTATTCAAAAGTAATTCTGGTTGGAATTGGATTGAGGAAACCTCAACCTGCTTTTACATCAAATCTGTCTTGGATCTATTTTCCCTTAGAGACTACATTTTACCGGTAGGTTCAGTCAGCCCTTTTCTATTGTTCATTTGTTCCAGCTGTACATTTATTTCGAATTTCAACGATCATATGACTCCTGATCCCGAGAGGTTCTGGTCGGTAATTTGTGAAGTAGGTGTCCGATCGGACGCGTCTCCAGATATTGAAGACATCATAGAGAGAACAATTTTAGGTAATTATTCAGAGAAGAATTTTTATTAAACGATACTTAGATCTTATGTCACATGGCCTTATCGAAGACCGAGAGAGCATTGTAACTAGATGGCATCATATCCTTCCCTTTGGCTACCCTGTACCCACATTGGAAAGAGATAAGCTACTTGCTGAAGCACACTCTGTATTCAAAAAGCATGACATCTACAGTCGAGGAAGGTTAGCCCCCTTCTTTTATTTTCATAACAGCTTTCTATAGATTCGGTGGTTGGAAGTACGAATCCGCAAATCAAGACCATTGTTTCACTATTGGGTCACAAGTCGTAGATCACATTTTATTCGGAACTGACGAAACTATGGTATGAGAATCTCATTTATTCTACCGGATACGCTGCAAACTATTTCACACGTCCTCTAAGCAACATCATTCCCGTTTGCATCAATTACTTTCTCGTCTTTCTCTTTAATGTCAATTGATGTTGTTTTCCCATAAGGAAGGTTGCTGAAAATATTATGTCTCATTACTTGTTCAACTCACTAATGTAGATACAGGGCTATCAAGAGCAGAGGCACAATAAAGACTAGAAAAGACAAGGGTCCGATGGTTGATGACAACGGGTAGTATATGATGGGGCTGACGAAACACGCCAGGTACCTGTAATACCATTTCTAGATTATACAAGAAATTGAAATTACTGTGTGCTCATAGCTGCTGACTGTATTTTAGATCTAGAATGAGCTGGAGCTAGCTCTGCTCCTATTGACCATGCTGCGGGTCCGATACCAGCAGAAAAGGAGAAGAGGAAGAGAACGAATAGGGAGAGGAAGACCCATCCAATTAGATTCTCTTGGGTTATAGAGTGGAGGAAAACGAACAACATCATCAAACTGTCCAGAGCGATTAACAGGAGCAGCCCGGATAGAATCAAGATCCTGCTTCCAATCTAAGAAGACCTTATGGGAACTGTTTAGCGCTTACTTTATCTGTGGTTATGGTAGCTAAAGACGCTCCAGCTGTTCCAGCAAAAGAACAGAAGAGGTTAGCCGTCGCGGCCAGTACTTCACTAAAACCAAGAGACTGGAGTAAGTACGTCCCAAAGAAGGACACTGCTGTGATGCCACTGAACGAAACAGCAATATTCAAAGCCAAGGAGATCAGTAGAGCTTTCCTAGATGCTCTAAAACTTCGAATACTTTTATTCTCAAAGTCAACTACTTGTCTTCTGTAAGGTCCCAAAGATACGTTTTCTCCGTCTGGGTATCTTTCAATTCCATAGCAATCTTTGTCAGTTGCATCTCGGTTGATCTCGTGTTCCCATGATAATAGATGATCGATGACTTAGCCTCATCAAACATTCCCCTCTTTACATAATAATAAGGACTCTCCCTGATCCAACTACAGCTGCTCAATAAGAATAGCTAAACGGTAATTCATTACATTGGCTGGGTCAGATTACCATACATGGAAACGCTTCCACAATAAAAACGAAAGGCCAGTAATTCTTCTGTCCTAGCACGTAAGGCAAGCCTAAAGCCGCTGCTACAATGAATCCGACATTTGTTGAAAACCCTCCCAAAGTTCCGATCTTCCCTTTGTGTTCTTCTAAATACTTGGGAGAATTATTCAATAATAAATGCTACCGAACCTGGACTAATTTCCGCTAAAAATACCCCTTGAGCAGTTGCCGACATTCCAATAGAAAGTCCGGAAAAAAACCGAGACACAATAAAAAGAGCAGGTGAACGTATAAACCCACTAGTTGATAACAAAAGTACAGACATTAGCTGGACCTGAATAAACGATATAAATACGAGGAAGTGCGTGGTACTATTGAAGAATAGTGCAGGGCCTTCAGTGGACCGTATCTCTCTATCATATTAGCTACACAAGCCGCCCCGAATAGAGCTCCGACTAGAATTTCACTCGCTATCAGGGACCAGATCACTGCTTTGCCCTTCTCGGTTAGGTTCACGTCGTATTCCCTGAAGGGCTACTACAATATGGCGCCGTCTTACTTGGAAAGTTCAGTAAACAGAAAATCTTGCAGCAATGTGCCCATAGGATTGACAATAGAAATTTGAAAGCCGAAGTGAGCTCCTCCACTGAGTACTGTAACTATAGCGGCTAATAGCAAATGAATGGAAGGAAGGGTTGACGCTTTCGGGATACAGTTTTCTTCGTAGACCTTCATTGTGTCACGCCGGCTGCTGCAAAGACAATAACTTCTGTGTACAACCCGTCAGAGGAAGGCCTCTTTAGGACAATGGATAACGGCCAATCAGGAAGGGTTGAAGTGAGAGAAAAGGAAAGCCGATAGCCCCTGGATGTCATTTTTCCACATTCAAGCAAGTTTTCGGCTAGAAGCGACAAGAATTCGATAATATGATCGTCAATCTCTATGACCATGGGCTAGATGTTTGAGCGGCTTAGAAAAGGTTTTTTGTTGGGAAGGTAACTGGTTTTTGTGCTCTATCATGCAGGGAGAGGAAGCATAGACAGAGACCAAGAGAATTATGACAGTAAAACGGTACTAGACGGAATTTATGGAGTTCAAGAAATCAGATGTTCCAAGAACTTCTCTCATGTTTACGAGTTTTCCTGATCCATGTCCTGATTGTTTTCTTGCCAACTGATTACTTTTCTCTGCAATTATCGCAGCGCCAGGCCATTACTCCTTCAGCTGTTCCGAATCCAGTAATTCGCCCTTTTCTCTTCTAAAACACCTGCCCCCTGTATCAAACTGATTACCTATGTGTTTGCAGGTATATTACCTCGATATTATTCCCTATTTCTCTCCCGAATGTAGAGACTTTCTTGAAAACAAGGAGGGGTGTTGCCGCGTAAACGACAGGTGCATTTATTCTACTCATTACTCTCCCCCATGTTTCCCTTATAAGTGTTTCCTTTGTCAATAGTATGCTATGTTAACATAGTTCTTGAAACTCCCATCTCGTTCTCATTTCATTTTTAATAACTATCGCAATTTAAGGCGGAGTCTCCCAGCGGCTACCATAGAAACGGCCTACTTGTCATTGTATCCGAATTGTCATTTAGCCTGGGAACGAGCCACTTTATTCTCTAGTATGGCTCAGAAGCAGGAACCCCGTCTAGATAACCTTATCGACAATCATGACAATCTCGATGAACAACTTAGTGTTGTCGAATTTATCAAGACACTGAAAAAGGCAGGTTATAGTTTTAATTCCAACAATTCTGTCTGAAAACCACTCGAAACACGCCTACTGAATAGAAATTTCCTTTTTGTACTTTTAAACCCTGTGTACATTTAATTTTCTAGGCTGACTCCACTACGGAAAGCTTAAACGGAAAAGGCGAATCCTCAAGGTTATTAATCCTTTCAAAGCGTAACTCCTTATTTAGTTCGCAGTCACAGGATTCAGCAGACGAGAAGCGAAAGCTCAATTCAGCTGACAAACGGTAGCTTCAACCATTTTGGTTTATTTGTTCATTTTAAAGGTCCAGTGCTTCCGAACTGTTGTCGAATATGCGTCGTCGTTTTGTCCACCGTGCTACGGAGCCGGTCTTCTCCCAATTGGAACAAGGAAAGGGAGCTCAGGTGAAGTGCGTGTCGATCGTTGTCTAATCTCTGTTATGTGCTGCCTCACACCCTCACCTCCGATTTTATTAGTCTATTTTCACATCAAAATCTAATTTACGGGGAATTCTATTCGCCGACCGATTCTTTTAAAAAGGTCGGCAGGAAATTATTGTCTAAAATTGTATAGATGCACTCAGTGCTTATAAACTATTAACTGTTTTACTATGCCCTCAACGCGATTTCTGCTCCTCTCTGCTTCGAAATGGCGCCGCTGCCCTTAAAATATGCACGACTATTTATAAAATTAATACTAGTATGGTCACAAATGGGAATGCTGTCAGCAAGTTTCTAAAATTGAATTCCAAGTCTTACTATAGGCGTAAAGCGGAATATCTTTGAAAATGACTTCCTGGCGTTGTATGTTAACTTGATTTGACAGTTATGGACTTCATAGTCCAATTAAACTACCGTACCCAGTTGTTTGTGTAAGTCATAACCGTAAATACCGCATTACAAAGTACTTAAACCAGTTTGTAGCTACTTGACGCAAGTTTGACGTAAATGCATGAGATATTCTACCGGGGAAATGAGCTTTCGTCATTCTGTTTCTCAAGATGAAAATGTCAATTGCTTTATGTAATGAATATAGTGGACCGATCCCTGACTTAACCACCGGTTATAGGGAAGTGAAGAAGGCCGAGGAACAGGAAGTTCTGGAGGATCCGACAACCAATTGAGAATGCCCCCATTCGATGCATGTAACACTATCCTTCTTGACCGAAAGACTGACAGCGAGCCGGCTTTGAGTTCAACGTTCAAATCAAACATTAAACGATAGTCACAATTATTAGCTTCTTATGTCTTATATTGTCAGTCATGTTGTGATAAACTTTGTGCTATATAAGATAAGGTAGAGGAGGCAAGGGAGTCTCTGCACTGGTGAGATCTCGTAAAATGACGCGGGCAAGACGAATCAGGATATGTTTTGGTAAACAAAAATGATGTTTTGTCTGCTGATAACATTCAGCTTCGTAGGCTGTCTCTCAGTCCTTTTTAATCTATCCATGTACTCCTTTTTCTTGTTCACGGAGCCGGCAGATTAAGGTTTTTTACGAGTGCATATAAAGAATTGCTTTTCGCAGTTTGCGGCTTCCCAGGGAAAGCGTTGCTTCGATTTTTTTATTTTAACAGCTTGTACAGACAATCGATTCTATCTTTCCATTGCCCTTTTCGCGTTGTTTTTCGTAAATCCTATTCTCCTGCTCTGATTAGAATGCCCTGTAAATAAGTTTCCTTCCCAGTCTTTTACACACCTTTTCCTCCTAGGCTAACCTGACCTTGAACAGAAAAGACACCTAATGTCTCTAAATCTTCCTTTCATGATGCCACGCGCATAGTGTCAGGTGTTTGCCCAGCCGGTTTTCCTCTCTAATCCCCTTGCTCGAATCTGCAATTGGTAACCAGGGAACAGCAATGGTAGCCAGGGTTCTCTGGGCAATCGGGGTTCCGTTACCTGTCTGACTCACAGGGTGGAATAAAGTGTACATAGGACAAACACTCGTCATCGTCGCTGTCCTAACATTTCATCGTCCTGCCGTCGTCCTTATCGGTTTCCATCTCCTCCATAACGACCATGTATCTCTCACACATTTTCACCCTCATCGATAGCGGCGGCATTCGTTCCCATCCCATGTGAATGAAAGCCAACGAGCATGTCTGGCCGGAATTTCATCATACCTTAATCTATATATTGCTTTTGTTATACGTATATGTTAACCCTCCGTATGATTCATATATATGTATAACTATTGCGCCATGACTCTTGAATTTATCAACGAACCGGACAGCTGTGCTCTGTCGCGCATCCCTGCGCTGATGCGTTTTGTTTGGGCGAAATCAATATCGAGAGTTGTTGTTCGACCCGGTGACTGTTTCTTACCACTCGGTTCCTCTTCCCGTTACCCTTTTCTCCCACAAACCTTTGTGCTTTTAGAGAAAAGACGAAACATGTGCAAAGTCCTGTGGATTATCTTGGCCTTCATTCTGCCGGTGAGTTTGTTTGTTGTTTACCATAATTGGCTAGAAACATGCAAAATAAGGAAATCAAATTTTTGAAACACAAACAAGTTGTGAAAATTCTTTGGGAGTAGGAAGAACATAAACAGCTTAGGGCACCTGACTTTTGAACGAATAATCTTATTTGATAAGAGGATTGACTTCTTTTTTGTACTACACAGGGGGGAAACCTCAAGAAGATAGAGTTATTGTTACTGGGCGAACAAAAAAAAGCCTCTTCAGTTTGATACAAAATATTTTTAGCCGGTGGCCGTCCTCTTCGACCAGGGATGTACCTGCGCCTTCTGGATTAACCTTCTTCTGACGTGCCTGTTCTTCATCCCCGGAGTGATCCATGCCATCTATGTCATTATCTACTATGACCACAAGCGTCACGGATACTATTGAAGACATTCCACCGGGTAGCATCTTTTCTATACATATTTGTTCTCCTTTTTGGATTTGGTTTTCTCTTGGCTAATAAATTCTGTTTCTGAAAAAGGTTCTTCTTTATAGAGTTCGAGAAACATTAGTTAGGACGGCCGGAGTGTGGCACAGTCCTTTGTCCTGCAAGACACTGTCCATTTTCGGGTATTACCTACAAATACCCTAAATATCTCGTGACCCCTTCCTGTAAAAATGGCCTTTTGACCTTCCCGTCCTCGTCTCCCGGTGCCCTTTCCCATCTTTTTTTCGAGGTGAGTAACATAGACGGCCACAACATCCTCCCTGAAAGATTTTTCACCAGAAGGCGGGAGGTTCAAACCCTCACACACTGTTTACGAAATCTTTATCATTTTACATACCCCTCGCTTGACTGAAACCGTCTGGCGGTTAGGCTGTCCGCCGTTTACAACCAATATTCTGACTAGAAAGGACCCTAAGTCCGCCCTAATAAGCCCAGAGCAGTTAAATTCAATTCTGCCCCCTGTTCACAATGCTGACAACCCCCAATTAGCCGTGTCCGCTTAGGGATTGTCTTCTGTTTGCCTACACGAGTCACACATAAATTGTTTATTAATTGGGCGATTAATTGGTTTGTCTCTCTTGTTAGACTACCGGCTACAGTTATTCTCTTCTCGTGGATTAGGCGCGAGCGACATCCCAGAAGTGTCCTTGATGGGGGAACCTTTCCGCCTACTATACGGTTCTTTCATTAGTTTATCTCTCTCGTCCCCCTACACTGCAAAATATGACGACACCGACTACTGCTACTACTACTCCTACTAATCCTAGTACTTTTCAGGGGGCTGTGCCCTTTCTATCGCAGGTGTTTGTGTCACCACCCCTAACGGGTCAACTGAGATAGCCCCACAGGCGCTAACTTTTACAAGGGGAAGATGCTTCGAGGTGAGTCACATTTAGTCTTTTTTGTGCGGGAACATGCTGACCATTGCAATTATGGGCTTTGCTATTTTCGGGGACAATTACAGTATTCAACTAGGGGAAATACAGCAGTAGTTAGCATCGTGACCTTCTCAGACCTTGTTCATGAACTCTATTCAGTGCTTTCACTTTACTCTCCGGCACGTCATTAGGCTTTAAATCTTCCTGCTGGCGGTCGCGGTTTCCGTCACTAGTTGTAGACCTCCTTCGGAGTAGCTACACAAGTTTTCTAGCAACATTTTGGATTCAACAGTCTCTAGCCTAGACAATTATGTGCCTAAGAAGGCCCCCGAGCCATTCGAATATGCCCGGCTTAAGGTAATGGCAGGTGAAGCGGTTTAGCCGCTCTCTGCGTCAAGCTAATTGCGCTACGGTTCCCTACTGGAACCAGGATGATGAGCTGTCATCCATCCTACAGTTGTTGGTATATTTCTCCCCGTCATTACTGTTTCCTGGGGTACCCAATATGGACCAGGTGTTCTGTGTTTATTGTACGCGTGAGGCTCTCCCTTTTCTCCATATTAGCATATCCTATTGACTCAACGCTCACAGTATTTTTTTTCTCCTTCCCTAATCTGCTATGACACAAAATAAACGGCCGAGACAAGTTTCGAGTAAAGTGAACTTGTACGGTGGAGACAGATCTGTCCGGTCCCATAGGGGGTAATCCGTAAATGGCACACGTGTTCAAACGCTCGTACGGCCGTTCTTGCACTCTTTTTCAACAGTTGGTCCCTTTACTCCGCCCCGAGTTTCTTACACTGGCGAGTTGATTAAAAACAGTCTGTCAAAAAAGTGCCCCCTTCCGGATGTTCGTCATCGTAGGTTAGTTGCCCATAAAAAGTAGGGACCCGTCGTCCGGTTGACCCCGTCCACAGCTCTTATTTATCTTGGCTCTGCCGAATAGGCGCAGATGGTTGGCCCCTGCCCTCGGCTTCCTCCAAAACACAGGCGACAGCCGATCCAGCTGTATACAATGCCTTGAGCAGAGCCGGACAAAGGTCCTTCATATGTTCTTTTTATTTATTTGCTAATCCTTCTCATCTCCGCAGCTGGTTGTAAATTATCAGCTAAAATTGCACAAAGAATTGACTTCCCCTCTTCTCCTCTTTTTGCAACTTGTTGCTTTTCTAAAGAGACAGGTCCATGCCAAACACCTTTGGAAGAAAATTTCTGGCCGTTGTATAGCTCTGTGGTCAAAGAAAATTCAATGGTAGTCCGGAGCGATCACTCTTTTTCTGTGTTTGGGCAAGGGCGGCCATTCACCCAACCCGAACCACTTATCTCAGGGAAAAAGAGCAGTCCGGATGTTCAAACTCTCACATCTTCAATTCGATTCGATTGTTTTTGTATTGTCCATCTCTTTGTCTAACTCTTTTTGTTCCTCCCGTTTGGTCTCATCTCAAGATAATCTCTTTAGCCCCCACTTGTCCATCAAAATCATGTCTCTTTTTCAGCTGATCCCCAGTGACGAGATCCTAACCTTTTGTCTCGCTTTACTTATACCATGTCTATTGTTTTTATGAATAGATGCTCCCTCCGCATACTTTTGTATTTACTTTCTTTGGAAGAAACGACTCAAAAGCGCTTATGAAAGGGCACAATCCCCTGACTAAGCGCGCGGTCTGCCAGCTTGGCCTCTTTTGGTCAACTATTCCCAAACTTTGTCACTCCGACCTCAACTCTCCTCTTGATCTTCTTAACACAGCTCTCAGTGTGAATTGATACTTCAGTATGATTGCGGTGGACTAACAGTAATGTCAACTTGGCTGAGGAGACGCTTCTCTTACTGCGAGAGCTTTGCCAACTCTCTTGTCCTTCCCTACCATCCAGAGCCATGCGCTTCAGATGATACGTCCGTCACTCTTCGAGGTAAGCCAATAATAGCTTTTGCAGTTTCCACAATAATATTCTTTGAAATACTTCAAGCTATTCTCTAAGAATCCGCCGTAATCATGACGTTTTCACGCAAGTAAATATGGGCTGGGTCTTCTTCCGGTTTTCGCAAAGCGTTCCTCTTAGCTTTCTGTCTGTGCAGAGAAATCATATGGCTATGGATCCGTTCAGCCGTCCGCGTTTTACCACCAGCACACACTCTTAAGCTCTAAAATTTACAACTTTAGAGAGGGACTACAAATGTTTACTAATATTTAGAACATTTGCGGCGCCCGCTAAAAGACCACTGGCTATTAGCCACGAACAGTTGTCGACATCTCTTACTCATATGCATGGCGGAGGAACGTAAGTCCACCTTCCCCCAGTTCAATCACTCACCCCGACTGTGACTGCATCTACCGGCTAATGACAACAAACAGCGGTGTGAAATGCCATGGCCTTTTATGGCAAAAAAGGGCGAAAGGTTGACAAGGGGGCCCGCCGAGTATTCACAGCGCTTCTGTATGCCTCCTAATTGTTGTGTCAGAAAACCGTCGGCCACTTTTTTGGCCAGAGTGAAATCCAGTTCCTTGTAAGAAAAAGCAACCGTTAGTCCAATCTATAACATAAGATTTATGTCAAAAGACTGCTTGTCTCACTTACACTTTCATGTGGGGAAGATAATCTGATCCGATGACCTCTTCCCCCCTTTGTAAAGTCCAGCGTTTTTGCCTAGTGTCCACTACATTCCAGTTATTGTTCCTCTTCCGGACTATTGCGCTCGAAAAGCTCCTACACAATACCCCCAATCGGAGTTACATTTCGAGCCGATTTATAGGATTTGTGTCGTACCCCGTAGTGTTTCCCATTCTCTCTCCCGTGTCTCTACGCGTTCTTTTCTGATGTATTTCTATGTTAACCCAGGAGGGGAACGAGGTGTCTGGGCAAATGTCTTTTGTGATAGTGTAAGATGATCCCGTGCTCGGATTGATAGCATCTCATTAGCTCACACAGGCGAAAGGGATCCAAAGGCGTCAAATATTAGCATACGGGAGGCCTTTTCCGATCGGATCGTGATGCATCCATCTTGGATGTGTCCGTTTCGTATTCGCCCGATTGTCAGCACCTTCTGATCAGCCGCTCTCTTCTGTAGCACACTGCTGATATTTTTCTTGTGACCATTTCTCAGAGGTAGTCGTGAAAGGGGGACTAATGGTAACCAATTTAGCAATCCGTGGCTAGACATTGATAACCTTTCCCGCCCTTTTGTCAGCACTCCGTCCTTCGCGGCCCTCTCCCATATGAGTGAGTCTAAAAGAAGTTATTACTCCCGGTTGTGGCTGAGGCTATTTTTCCAGTTGAGCGCCTCAGTCATTCTTCAATTCCTTCCATAGAAACTCCTACTCTAAGGGCAGTAGCTCTCTTTTCTATTCGTAAATTACATTGCCTCCCGCTTAATTTGTAAAGCAGACCTCCGTATACCAATTGTGGCGTCGTCTTCGCTCGTTATCACAGCCCGGCATCGGAGGAAATTGTGTTGTTCCTCGGGGCATAAAAAGCGCGGATTAGATCCGGCACTGACCGGGAGAGAGGAGTGAAAGGGCAAATCCATGTTTTACGCATACACAAACATGCGCTGGTCTCCGGGATCTACGCTGGCGTATCTCTCTCGTAGTAGTTCGCATGCTCGGACAGCTGCTCCTGCCGTAGAGGCCTCACACACCCACATACACACACATTTGCATTTCCACTCCAATGCCTTCTTCAATGATCACAACATTAAGGGTTTTGTCTGACTTTAAGAGGGTCCGGGCTATCTATCATTCTCCTCGTTCTTTTTTTGTTGCCTCATTGCGTTTCGTCGTGGTCACTGCTCCTCTCTCCGTCCCTATACGGTATATGGCTTTTTCCCTCCAGGCGGCATTACTCCATTGTCACCTTGTTTAAATAATTCTCTGCTGTCCTATAATTCCTCCGAGCAAAACAACCTGCTGCTGTTCGACATTGCCATCCTCAATGATCTATCAACCTCCCAGTCGCTTGTTCTCCGGGGCAACAGGACCACTCCGCTCATGTTTTACCCCCATCAGTTGTCCCTTTTTTCTGCAGGGAACTTTGAGTTGGCTAGACATTTTTGCACTTTCACAGACAGGCACTTCCTCACTTTGAGGAAGGTAACAACTGGTAGCTGAGGCCACCGAATTTCCTTTGTTACAAAGCCCCGAGATCAGGGAGAGGGGGCAACACGGTGTTTACAGTCATTTGAGAAGATGGTCTGTAAAATCAGAAGCTCAAACAAATGCAGGTAAAAAACATGTTGATTTGCTTAGATCACTCATGGGTAGTCTCCATTGTAGTTGTCTCCTCGTCCACGAGTCTTCTTCCCTTATACTAGAGAGTAATTAGAACTTCTCCCGCCGTGCTATGACCTATTGCCCCTTGTCTAACAAGCCATCATCGTTGGCAACGGAAAGTTAAGAAGCCCTTGTTAATGGTTCTATTAAACTTTATGGGCCTGGTCTCCGCCAGTTTATTCTGTTTTGCCGCGCTTTTCCCCCCTCATCAGCCACGATCATCTAGCAAATGGGATGTTTATGTAAGTGACGGTATAGTATCTCACGCTTTTTTATACACTTAAATCCGGTCTCAATTCCCATTTGTGGTTATTATATTGTCACGTAGGGGAAAAGATATCTTCCCACTCTCAGTCAGCTGCTTTTTGGAGACGGAAACCTGGTTTTTCCGCCTGGTTAACTCCTTTCTCATTAGATACCGTGCAATTGTGACTGCCAAGATTGCCGGTTACGTAATGTGTAAGTCTCTAATTAGCACTCCGCCATGGTATTCTATTTACGATCCCGCCAGAAGGGACAAATGGACCCTCGAGAAATCTCGCGCGTGTCCTCCCTGGTCACTCGACCCTTCTATCATTTACCACTCCATGTTCTCTCCACCGCTCGTTCTCTCTAGAGGCCAATACTCTGCCCTACCTCCAATCCCGGTAATGGAATATGACCTTGATTGACGAGCTCAAATTACCATTACAACCTGGTGGTGCCCATGACTCTCTGAGATCCAGACTGCCACTTTTTCATGCTCTTCGATAAATCTTTTTGCGCCGGGTGTCTTTTTGTAAAAGATTTGGGGGTTCGTTTTCAGAGAGCCACTGCGAGTGGTGTTCGCGCTGTAATGTGCTGATCGCGCAATCCAAAGACTCTCGCTTTAATTGATGGCATGGCGGGAAATTCGCCTCCAGCTTTGAGAAGAAAAACATCATTTTTCAGGGTATCGAGCTAGACGAGAGGAACAGACGGGTGTGTTTTCGGACTATGAGAATGGTTGTGAGATGAATGCCATGGCCATGTCTGCTAGATCATCCATGTTCGTTTTGATTGGCCACTTTAATCCAATTTTGTTTTTAGCTCCCCAGATGCATCTTCAATTGGCGAAATTTCCAATGGGAGCACTCTTCGGGATGCCACTCCCTGTCCTGACTATGACCGGGACACCACGCCGGCTCCGGTCACTTATACTCCGGTCCTTCGAAAGAAACACAGTCGAGCAAGCCATTTGAGGAGGAACTACCGGTAAGAATACCATGCCAACCTTTCTTGGTAGACCTAGAGAAATTTTAAAATAGACGTCTCACAATCCAGATATAAATTCCGAGATGACAAGGGATTTATCATATCCATACGGGATTACACTTTTTCCTCGCCCTTACTTTACAAAACTATCAGAATTCTATATTACTTGTTAGAATGAAGTATTGCGTTGTTTCTCGTGGAACAGGCTACAAATTATCGCATTTAGACGAAAAATGACAGTTGCTAGGAAACGTTTCCTGCAGTGAATATTTTTGCATCTTTCGCGCCACCCTATCATTTTATCACCTTCTCCGATAACGATGCGAAAAAGTAAAATAAATTATTGTCGTCCTTGTACGCGCCGCTCTTCTTCTCGTTTGTAACCCTCCCATTCTTTCATTTTTATATGGTATGGCATTTGGTTTGGCCAGCTGTTGGGTGGGACTATTCAAGAAATGCAAAAAGGGCAGGAAGATGGTGTATGTTGAAAATGATTTTATGGGAAACACAGGAATATTTATAGAATCATCGCCCCGGACGAGTCGTTGCTCATCCTCCAGCAGCATTCGACGCCAAACGAAGGACAGAAGAAGACACGTCTCCTACGAAGGAAGAGCACGAAGAAGGAGAACGACACCCTCTCGTAAGTTCTTCATTTGAGCGACGACTTTAATAACTGGAGTCGAAGAAAAACAGGAACTACTGTAGGAATTCGCATTAACCTTGGCTAAGATTGCTCTCTCGTCTGCTAATTTGAATAATACAGTGAGAAACCCCCACCCCGCTCTGCTTGTTGTTCCCATTTTGCTGCTGCCGTTTGCCACAGTGTGCCTACGTTCTCTTTTCAGCCGACCGATGGTGATCACCCCTCCAGTGTTGTTGAATAGAACTCAATCCTGCTCCATGTGTAGCCGTGAATTGAGGTAGGATTTCCCTCCGTTGTTACAGGGCAGACTGTGTTTGTCAAGTAGCTGAGCATACATCAAAAAGCTTAGTCGCCTACTGTCCTCCTTCAGAGGACACCCTGTAAATGAGCGGCTTCGGGGGCTTTTAATCCCTACCAGACTTGGCCGACCCAGATCCAACCGTAATTTGCCTCCGACGCAATGCCAAAGCTCCCCTAAATGTATCTCGAAAAGCGCTCAGTCACACGGCTTTTTTGGGCTATTGTGTCCACCCCCACGGTGACCATTCGGCTTGCCAACTCATCACATTCCCCCCACTCCTGCAGGGCATTTATGGTGCTCGCCATTTAACGCCGTAACCATTAGAACTGTTCGTTTTTATCTCGGTCTCCGTAAACAAACAGTATAGCATAAACATCAAAGACTCCTACCGCCCATGTCCATCACAAGGTACTTTTTATTATCTTGGAAATTGGAATAGACACAATATTTGGTCTTCCGAATACCGCTCCTCAAGGGGGTGCTGATTACAGTATGCTAATGAGATAATCGACCGGGGCATTTTCGTTTCTCCCGCTAGAAAATCCCTGAGAAGAGTCCTGATCGAAAGAGGAACATGATATCTAGTAGTGGTCACTTTACAGCAGGCTCTCCTGCACTTGGAAAATAACCTGTGGCACTCGCTAATGAGCCTAATTGAGAAAAATTCCAGGATTCAAAATTTTTGCCTATGATCGGTATCCTCTCTTCGTAATTTCAGTATAGCATGTTCATTGCAAGCTTTGCAAACCTGGAAACCTATGTTTACCTAAAGTTTTTGGCAGCTTATTTGGTAAGCGTTGTTAGCTCAGAAGTAATCCCCAAGTATAATCTGTAAAGTGATTGATTTTTACGCCCTTCTGTTTCTGTGAAACGTGATCTCGTTAGTATTCGAGGAGATGCTTCCTCTTACCTTGACACTTTCGTTCCTCTCCTCTCCTCGTTATGTACTAGTATAGGAGGATGGATTGTCTCCAATCCATTAGGCCAGGCCCTTCACTTTTGATAAATCTTTGTTTTAGATGGGGCCCATTTATTGATTCCCTAAATGGAGATTCTCCCCCCATGTCTGACAGGTAGCCCCCACCTATTACGGAACCGCTATAGGCCATAATTTTTGTTTAATTTCTTCGAATGTCAAGCAATTAATCTGAAGAGCTATTTACGATCTGCGACTACGTGGTTCGTCGGTTAGCGATTCTTTTTAGCCGCCAAGGTCTTCTCCACGCGATATCATCTACGATAGCCTTTGAAATTTTCGTAAATCTTTCAGTAAGGCTTGCCCGTTTTTCTGCGTCTTTCCTGTTCCACCTCATCATTCCCCTTGCGTACTTTCCCGCACACAACTACAGCCACTGGGGCGCTACCACCGCGGACGTAATCCCCTTTAATATCCAGCTCACTGACCAGAGGGGATAGGGACGATCCTCTCCTGGCTACTGACATCATTCCACTTAGTTCTGAAACCGCCCTTTTTCGAACTAGTGGGAAATCTCATTCTGAACCGTTTCACCAATGGCCCTCGGAGACGGCGATCGTCTCCATTGTGCCTGTTTACGTGTGAATTGCGCTGACCGGCCGAGTTGCAAGAGTGCACGGCCCCATTGACGCCACCCGTGGAGGTTAACTTTCTAATGCGCAGAGGTGTCATGTTTATTCGTCCAGAGATTCATTGCCAACCGCAAAGTAGAGCCACTTGACACATAATCCTTTCATCAACCTGCGCACAGTTAAAGGACATCATGTTCTTCGTTCTTTCGGGTTCTCACTCCTCCTCCTCCCAAACTCCACTGAATGTTAAAAACGCCCGGTGAGTGTCTAAAAAATCCGGCTCGCACCAGGATTCATTTAAACCTACCCTCTCAATATCTCTCGATCTCTTTAAAAGTCAATTGAGACCCGCCAATTGATTTATGAACTGTCAGCTGCCCCCAAAAGTCATTTGCCCCTTAAAAAAAAGAACAATTGTCATTAGTCTTCGGCCTGTTTTCAGCTTTGATACCAGTCACCCACGATGCGTAGGTTACACCTACCCACCGCTCGCTTTTTGCAGAACACTTTGAGAGCTTTTGTCCATTATCATTTTTCTCGCTGAAGCTGCACTACACATTGAATTTTGTCCGTTTCCTGTGTTCTCGTTAATGTCTACACGAATTATTAGCTTCATCTCACCCAAGAACCTGTCTTAACGCGCTTCTTTCGTAGCAGTCCTGTCACATTTAATTTTGTCCTGGTCCCGGGCAATGATCATATCCTTAGGCCTTTTTTTGTAAGAGAGCGTGCAAGTATTCTAAGATTAGAGCTAGAAGACGGCCCGAACCGGGCCTACTTTGAAAGTGATTGTGCATCATCCCGCCGGCTAATCACTGTCATTTGTCGAGGAGAAAACGTAGCAAAGGCTGTTCTGTATAACCAGTTTAATGTCCAAAGTATTACCGTTTCAAGATGCCGCTAAACACAAAATCTATTGGCCCCACCCTCAGGGGGCAGTGCGCCCCAGTTTCGCTCAACCACAAGCAGTAAAACAATTTTCTACCGGGGTCCTCATCCCTGCTAATCTTTACAGCCTATAAATTGCTTCCTTATACGCTTCCCCCCCCCCCCCGTTGTTTTCTTCTCTTCTCCCTAGGAAAAAAGAGGGGCATGGCCACCTGGACTCTCTAGCCAGTAACCCGGCATCTGTATAGTTTTTCTTCCCACGATCCCCCCCCCCCCCCCCCCCCCCCCCCCCCCTACCCTTTCGCTTTCAAACCAGAGTGATATCCCTATTAGTACAACATGAGCAGACCTCCCGCAACCAGATACATGTACAGATATTCCATAAGGATGCGTTTCATCAGGTGAATTCTATTCATAGATGTCATAACTGCGTGGTCCCCATACAAACTGTCCGGTTGAATCAACGGCTTATTCAACTTCCAAATATTTCCGTCTTTTTTCAATTCCTACCCGTGCTATTTTTCAATTGTCACAAAAAAGTACTGCCGCCTTTCGTTAAATGTGACAGAGCGAAACAAAGTTTTTAAGTACTCTAGGGTATGGAGAAAAATGTGTCGTCCATCAACAATGAGCGACATTCTGGAAAGTCCTCAAGGGTCTATTCTCCCCTTTCCATTCATGGGTGGATTTTTCTCATTTGCCGGCGAAATGCAAAAAAGACAAGATCAAGGGATGAAATGTGCGCGTCAGTGTAGCTGTGTGTGTCTGTGTGAAATCCCCATGTTTGACCTGGGCGTCTCTCGCGTTCCTATTTTGTAACACATTGACTTTAAACGAAGGGCTCCCATACTATTGGGACGGCGAGGCCATTGAAGTCGTTTCTTCTAACGCCAAAGCCATTTCATTTGCATCCACCGTTACCTTAGAACATCACACGCTGTGCAAGAGGTCAGATGCGCTCGCTACAGTTAGCCAGGATGAGGGAGAGAGGGAGGAATTCCATTTGGAGTCTCTTAAACCTCAAACATTAGACAGTGGCGCGACGGACTATCTCCCCTTCCCCCCGAGTCAAAGGAGCTAATTGTCATACCAGTTATATGCGACCTGATGAATTAACCCATAAAGAGTTCCTGTCTCTCCTCGGGAGGGTCGCCCTCTGTTGACCCTCTGCCTATCCTCAAGACCCCTTCAGAACTCATTCACCTGCCACTTTTCAGTCAGCCGTCCTCCGATGAGCCAATGTCTCCTACGGCCATCACGACTCCTAATCGTATTTCTAGTGAAGATGTAAGTTTCTATTTTCGGCAGTTTAATTTAATTAGCCTTTTAAGGAAGCCGCTCGACTCTCTTTAATCTCCTCTTCCACTGGTTATAGTTCTGCTCGTTCGTCTCTGAGATCCTCAGACGGTGGTGAGGAAAGTAACAATCGCGACAGTGGCGTCGGAAGGTAAGTGGTGGAAAACACTTTCCCATTTTTAGCCTTTTTTCTTCGTGGGATTTTTTTGAACTCTGACTATAACAATTGGTTTCAGCTGCGTGTTGACACTGTCCTCTGCCCGAAATACCACAATTGGTGGAAGCGGGATCACTCAGCTGGATCGCATTGCGGTTGAGCTCGTTGACACCGAAAGAACTTATGTAAACGATTTGAACGATGTCATTCAGGTGTGCATAAATGTTTGTGCCCGATTCACAAACCCGTTTCAGGGATATTTAAACTTTTTGGTGGATCGCCGAGAGCAATTACAAGTTACTCTGGACGACGTCTCGTCGCTTTTTGGCTGTATTGAAAGGATCTACTTCTTTAACAAGACGCTTTATCTGCAATTGGATCGGGTCCAGTTGGATTGTATTAGAATTGCTTCGTGCTTTATTGATAACTCGGGTAAATTTGAGGACTACGTTGCTTACTGTACTAATTATCACAAGTGAGCAGTCAAGAAGTACCGGTTAAGAGAATAATTTAGAATGCTGGGAACTCTCAAGCATCTTCAAAAGCAGCCAAGCGTTGCCGCTGTTCTGTTGGAGCGTCAGCAATTCCTGGGTCATGCACTTCCACTATCATCATACTTGCTCAAGCCGGTTCAACGTATTCTTAAGTATCATCTCTTCCTCGACGTGAGCAAACCCTGCCCTCATTATTATCGAATGGTTGTAGAATATTTTGAAAAACCTGCCTCCTGAAACAAGCGCAGAGGAGAAGAACGTTGTTAAGAAGGCCCACGAAGTTATGCTCGCTCAGGCTGGAAAGATCAACGAGGAGAAGAAACGTGTCGAACATGCTGAACGGGTACAGCAGCTGCAAAATGCTCTCCATAAGTGGAAGTTAGACCAGGTACAACCTTATTTTAGATTTTATTATTATTTCCTTCAGAGTACCAATCTTCTGGCCTATGGTGACCTTCTCCTGGAGGCTCAATTCCGACAAGCCGGCTCAAAGACCGTCCGCACTTTGTTCCTCTTCGAGGAGATGCTACTGATTGTAAAACAAAGAAACGGGAGTTATTCTTGCAAGGACTATATTATGGTTTGTCAATTTTCCCTTTTCTTCATATGGAATTTAGTGCTCAAACCTTATGCTCAACGAATCTATCATCGAAGAGGAGCCATTGGCTTTCCAAGTTGTTTCTTTTGACAATGTTCGAAATACCTACATCTTCCTGGTTAGTGTATCATATTTCCCTTTTCCATACTTATTTTTAGGCTAATTCTATGGATCAGAAGAGGACTTGGATGACTGAGCTGAAGAGAATGATGCTGGACCACTACGCTGTTGAGATTCCTGAAAAGACGAAGCTGCTTATGCTTAGCATGGACAACACCCAGAAGATTCCCTTCGGACGACCAGAATTTGCTGAAGGTGCAAACTATATCCCTTCCTGGTAAACATCGTTTTCAGTGTCTTTCAAAAATCACAAGAAAGTGCCCAAGTATCTGGAAAAGAGGCGAAAGAGCGTGGACCAGGATAACAGGAGGAGAAGTCTCTCGGCTTCGAGGCTCTTGGCTACCAGCAAGACATCCATCGTCTCGGAGATTTCAAACGGCACCCCCACCACTCCCAAATACAAGCTATTCGGTGTTGATGAAGATCAGCCCAAGTGCACGTGCCATTTGAATCCCGGAACTAGCGACGACAAGGATCTGCGCGCGGCTCTTGCTCGTACTCTTTCGGCCTCTACAATCGACTTCGGAACTCTTTCCCTTCCAGCTCAGAAACCTCTGACAGATGTCCAGTCTTCCAGAAGTCGTTTTCATCAGGCTAGGAACAAACGGCATCTTCCCCCGAAGCATGAGGTATTCCTTCTATGTCTAAGCCATGAAACAAACCGTTCTAGAAGTCTGTACCCCCTCGAACGGAAAACATTGAAGCCCATTTCGATGCTCTCTGCAACCAGCTCTTATCCGTTGGCACAGATGAGCCCGAAAAGAGAGAGAACACCATGATCTGGAGAGTTGACACAGTGATCCCTTCTGCCAGAGGCTCCCGTTCCAAATCGCTTACCAGACTGGATGATAAGCTGTTCGATGACCTAAAGAAGTAGGCCCTTTCTCGCTTTTCTTCAAAACCTGATCATTTCAGCTTGGAAAGCCACTACTCTAAGTTAGATCAATCGAGAAAGGAACGCAATAAGCGCAATACTTGCGACGAAACGAAGATGACAAGTTCCGATTTCCCCTGGAAGATGGGCGCAGATGAAAAACCGCGTCCTTTGTCCGCCAGGTTAGAATTGTTATCATTCTTCAACTCTGATTGATAACACTAAAGTATTGCCAGGTTTCAGGCAGCGGGCACCTCTAAGTTTTGACCAAGCTGCTGAGCTGGATGTCCTTCTGCCCTCCAGTGGTGTTGTCAAGTCTCGAATCCGTCAGTTGGAGGCCAACAAGTGATTCTCCCCTTTTTACGTATCATGACCAATTTAATTCAATGCCTTTCACTACTCAACCCCCCTTTGCATCTCGGTGTTTCGTAACGGAAAAGGTATATCAGCCCCATCATCACTTCGTATTTAGAATCGAATTGCCCATATTTTACCCTGTACAGTACAACAATGGTTACAATAAATGAATTTATTATAGTTCATGTTCGTTTTATATTTCTTATTATAGAGCTTTCGATGGAAGTATATTGTCATTGAAGGCTGCATCCGTATTGAAGCGAATTTTACATTCTTCAGCAATTTGACACACTTTCCCCAAGGCGTGGCAGCCACTGATCACAATAATTAGGTTCAAAATTTGCTAGAAACCGGTGAGTTACAAACTGGGAGCAAAATCTTACTTGAATTCCTACGGCCAAACTAAGGCTGATATCAACAGCTCCTGGTTCATTAGGGTTAACAAAATGGGTGGAGTCCCATTCGGGGAAAATGTAAGGAATTAGAGGGAAGAGCCCTAAGAAAAGAGAAAGTCTTGTTAGAAAGATATCTTACCCAGAAGGAAGGATGGCACAGCGAAGAGAATATTGAGAGTAGTTAACCCATAAGTGAACACAGCATAGCCATAGCTACTTCTCTTACAGGCGACGATACCGGCTAGTGCAGCTATTATGACACAGGGTGCGTAGATGAGCTCTACTCCAATTGCCCACTTGGCTCCTTTTAGAGTTCTGAGAATCCCAAAAGCAAAGATGAACAGACCAACGATTGTCTAAAAGAGGAGAATGGTGCACATTTAAACGCAGTATACCTGCATCATACTGAAAATACTGAGAGCATCCCAGTTAATAATTGAAGGATCGGTGGGTGGAGGAGGCATGACTGGGACGAGTGGAGGACCCATAAGCATTGGAGGTTGTACTGATGCTGGTCTGATAAAGTCGCTGGCCATTCCAGGAAGAGCAGAAGGTGGACGGCCCACCTAAAAGGCTTCCGTTCTCTTTCCTGCTCTAACCAAACCCTAGGAAAGTATGGCATAACATGATTGCCTTGAAGATGCTCAGGTTCTAACTGTTCCGGACGAGGAAGGGTATTATAAGATTGATAGCGAGATACTCCTGAAAATATGAATAAGCGATAGTAAAAGGCAATCTTGGACCTAGGGATCTATAATACATAGCCGGCTAAGTGGAAAGGTGAGCGCAAAACATGGACACAAAATTAGGTCGGGGGTAAGTTTCAACCGGAAAGCAACCTCCCTGTGCCAATTAACCATTTCACTCCATAGCTTTTCTCTCTCTCTCTCTCTTCACCTACCGTTCATTACGAAGTCGCTTTGTCTGCTGGCTGGTCTCAACGTCAAGTTTCCTGCGGCTGCTGAGGCACATCTGAGGTTTGTAGGGACTGTAATAGACTACTTACTCTAAAATTGGGCTGCACTTACGTCTTCCCCAAGTGAGTTTTTGTTCCTTCCCCATTTGCAAAGCACTTCCAGGTCGCAAGGCTTTAGGGGTGGATTGAGATGCAGGAGGAGCGTCTGCATCTACGCAGGGGTTCTTTTTGTTTAACTTAATAAATACCGTAAACAAATGGGCTTGTTCTAGCTGGACGCATCGTCTGACTCTTCCTTGAAGTTCCGTCAATTGATGGAGTGGTCGACCTGCTCAAGGTACTTGTTTTAAAAGGAGTAAAAACGGCAGCATTCTCCTGTTTGAGTCGTTGTACTCCGTCTTTATACTTCTTCGGCTCGAACTGCTTACTAACCGGAGCTGGCGACGAATTCCAGTCTGGTTGTTCCATAGTTCTGACTGAAGAGACGTAGTAGGAAGACATGGGAAAGGGGAAGTGGGAATAGCAAGGAGGTAGATAGTAAAACAGGCATAAAAGGCGGAAATTGCAGTATTAGCTGCTCTGAGAAGGTCTAACGCATTGGGGGAAATGACAAATTCCGAACCTCCGTTTGCCATCTCTCAATTTCAAGGCTACTGATGGCTACTAAAAGTTGAGTGGGTGTGTTCCACGATTAATGACTTTTTGAAGATGGTATCCACAGAAATTGACTACAGGCGAAGAGAGGACAGGAATCAATGAAAACAGGTTGATACTATACTCCGGAGACTATTATGCGATCTGCAGGCTGTCTCGCCCGGCATAATGAAGCGACGATGGGGGTGGCCTTGGCGAAGCAGTGATAGGATAACAGCGAAGAACTAGGTTGACCGCACTTGTCGACAAAAGGATGAAACGAAGCTCATCTTTCACAGTTGTGGGTCAGTTTCGGCCTTTTTTCTCATGAGAACTGTAAAAAGTATGGGATAATCAGGAAAACTCCTACTCGAGATGACGGAGAAAGTTATTTACGACATTGCGAATATCGCACGAGATCGATCGACAACCATATCCGACCGCCGCGCTTCTTATGAGGATTAGAATTCCATACCACTGATACAATCGTTCTCTGGCCTCTTAAGATTGATAATTTAAAGTGGGAAATCAAGGAATACCCATTTGGCAAACGCAATAAGTAGTTGAGCTCTGTTCAGACCTGTTCTTCATCTACGCTCAGAGATGCTAGTACACCAACGTCACTGGGTCTAATGAGAACAAAAAAATATTTTCCTTTTACAGAAGGTTAAACTTATAATATCTTAGCATTCCTGTTGCAAAAAATTCTCGAAATTCCAGATTGGCCTTAATTCATTGTAAAGTGCACGGGAGTGAGAGTTGATCGCGTAAATCGCAAGGTGTGACACCTTAAAAAAGCTTCCGCTGTGTCCAGGGGGAAACTTGTAGGTGAAGAGTTTAACACGGAAACGAATGCATACAGTTCATCCCACATCTACATCTCTGGCTCTTCTTCCCTGATCAGACCTTTTCTTGCAATAAGCTAATTGAATTTGGACGTAACATCTTCTATTGTCTAAGAATGTTCTCATAGGGGCCATTACTAAATTAATAATCTCTGCTGAATAATTTCTGGAACCATGTGACGTTGCGCTTTAATGCTACTCTGTTAAACTAGCCTCTCTTTTTCGCCGACTGGCATTCAACTGATGAGGAGGATGCCTACTAGTCAATGACAAAAGGATGCATGTCTACGACGATTGTCCAGGTTACAGTGTAAAACTCTAATGGCTCACCGCCGCTTTGGTCATCTTCGCTACCCGTTGGAGGTCTATTTTTCGATTGTGATACTTTTTAAAACGTGTGAAGCGAAGCACTTAATTATTTTTCCCTTTGCGTTCTCTCTTCTGACATTCTTCGAAAAAAAAATAGTTACTATTTTACAATGACTTTTGCTCTTATTTATGTCTAAATTCGGTATCAAAAGAATATGTTTTGCGGTGACGGACAACTTGATCAGTGATTCACAAGTACCGATTTATGGTGACCACCCCGTCCTTGAAGACCTTCTTTACCCTAAAGACACATAGCCGCAACCTCTTCCGTTATCCTTGGTTCTTGTTCTTGGAACGATAGCGTCACCCGATTTCTGTAATAAGATCTCAGCCCCACCCCTTCTATCAGAAATATAATTGCTCGACGATTGAATAGGCGTTTTGCTGCGCCCACATGCACGTTTGGCGAATTTCTTTAACATTTTCTGCAAAGCGAACTATCCAACGGATTATTGACTACGTAGAATAGTCTGTCTTGCGCGGCTCGATGCGTCATTGACTGTTTTGAGGACGGGCAACATGACCCTCAGCCGGTGACTAAAAATGACTTTCTATTGTGCCGCAATTTTGTTTCCCCCTGTCGTATGCAAAATATGTGGGATGTTTTCTCACAGAAAAGATAGAAACTGTTTTCTTTTCGAGATTAGACCCTCCTGACTACCGTTCCCCCTTTTGACTGTTCGTGTGTTCCCAAAAAAGAACCTCCCTTCCCATTGGCCTTTTGCCCATTCCCAACTCAAACGGCATCTGTTTCCTATTCGCAGTTTTGGAGATAAACGACCTTGCGACTTGTCTTGACTTTCAGATTAGTCTCTTTTCCATCGGACATATTCAGCTGATATCCGTAACAGACCCCTGATCCATCATACATCTGAAACAGGTCGACCTGCCTCCATGATCTATCGTTGACCGCAACACAGCTGTCTTCAACGGTGGGACGGCGATCTAAGTTTGAAGAACCCGTTCTGTCTTCGTTCTTATTGATTCGCTCGCCCACATCAACAACAGTTTACCATTCTCCTTCATCACATGTTTCGACGTATCGCATTCTCTGCTTCTCCTATCTAATTTTGCATCTCATTTTACCTCCTTGACCCCTAGAACAGGCTACAAATAGTTCGACAAGGAAGTATTTTCTAAAACCGGCGTGGCAGCCTTTGAAAAGGCCCGCTAGAAAATATAAACGTTTCGTCCAATCATTCGGCAAATTTCCCATTTTGAACCTCTCAGATAGCTGTTTATTATACTATTTGGCATTTGTTAGTACAGTACAAAAGACGTGTAGTGCAGTGTGTAGGTAGTAAAGGTTGCACTTCTGCAATAGCCTACGTATTTCCGGTGAGTCTTACCCAGAAAACATATATGGAGAAGCCACGTACTAGAATATATGTGCTGCGTTGTTAAAAACCCGAGGACAGTTCTATTTAAGCAAAATTGAAGGATCCTGGGAGGTCGGATGATCTAGGTGTCTGTTCTTTTTTTTTGCAAAACCACCAGCGACGATACCATCTATAAACAATTGATTCCATCAGAAACCGGTGCTGAAGTTTTATCCACGCTTTACTTTTTGTTCGAGACCGCCCCACCCCAGAACACTTTACAAAAAGAGTTGTGAGACTGTTTGTCCGCTCTAACGGACTATTGTCCGGGATAGCTAGCAGAATGGCTGTTTTCACTATCTTCTCCATAGTCTATCTCCTTCCGCAGTTGTATCTTCCTCTTCACCTGCAGCTAGTTTCTGACGTCGATGTTCTCCCTTTTGCCCAAAGCCGTAGTCTTTTGTCAATTATGGTTACTTGTAAAATGTCCTTGCTTCGTTCAACCGGTCTAAACTACTTCTTTTTCAGATGAGCGCCAACTTTAGGACAGATTGTTTCTTCAACTTATCCCAAGAGGAACGGATAGATCTATTCAAGGTGAACATCAGTAGTGTATTTTTGGCTGGTCAACAACCTATTGTGCTTTTGTTAAAAAGGGGAACTCGTTGGCAACAGCTGCGTTGCATCTAAAAAGACCGGCTTTTGATTGAAATTTTGAGATAAGAAGCGGAAAAAGAGAGCGCGACCTACCTGTAATGACGAATTAATTAAAATATTATATTAATTCCAGAGGAGACAAGGCCTTCGACTGGAAAATGTCTACCGTTCCTACTTCGGTTGGATGATGCTTCCCCTCGCCTCTGTAGCGACTATTGTAACTATTTTATTTATGATATCAGTATACCAGGTCAGCTCCTCTCCTCTTCTTCTTATGTTACCCTTTACAGTCAATTAAAGCCAGAAGAGTCAGCAGAAAATGCTATATTTTAATTTTAAATCGTTCCGTGGGGGATATTCTCAGTTGCAGTGCTGCTCTCATCTCCTGCGCTTACACTCTGCTTGCCCATGACGTGAAGTCCGTCCTTTTAGTTAGATAACATTCAGATTGTTTGTTTCAGCCGAGATATAGTCAGTTTCATCGAGTCATTCTTCATCGGATCATTCTGGTCAGCTATGGTTTCTTATACAGCTCTCTCCATTTTAAAGGTATTGTTTTTTTATTAATTTAGAAGAATCCCTCCCTATAATTTTAGTTATTCGCTGTTTGGAAGCCCTTCCACTACAGAAAATGGTTCACCATGAAGCGATGCCTCTTCCTGATCGTCTTCAGCTGGATAATGTTCATAATTATGATAAGTTACACTCTCGGCGTGACGGCTCTGGTCAAAATTCCCGCTTTGAACGAGTGGTCGGGGTGTAAATTGGAAACCTGTATGAGGCAGATGTTTAGGTAAAGAAACTGTCTTCCACAACTTTTGCCCCCTTTTTCAGATCACGCAATCTTTGTACAGTAATAGTGTATTGCCTCACAATTACCGTCTTCGTCGGAACGGGTGAGTCATTTATTATTTTTTTCGCAGTCTTCTTCGCCAAATTCTGACAATTATGTTTTCAGTTATACTCATTCGAAGAGCTCAAAGATTTGCCGACTCCTTCAAGAAGAGAGACACCAAATCAGCTGACAATGGCAAGATCCAAAGAGTCCGTTTCCCTATGTGGAAACTAGCCCTGAATGTAGCTACCTTTGCAGGACTCTACCTGTTCTATGTTATTTGGCAAGTCACATGACAGTCAACATGATGACGGAGTTCCAGGTGTGTCGGGCTGATTATCAACCAGAATCAATGCTTCTTCCAAAGGAACGTGGCCGAAATGATGAGACTGCTGGCCGTTGTGCGATTTGCTCTGGTGCTTAGGATCCTCATTGATCCCGTCCTCACTTACATCACCGACTTCCAGGTGGATTATCCTCAAGATATATTTGCAAGAGCATTTCAGCTACGGCGAACGCTGTTTGCCCTCTTTGGATATGGAAGGAAGGTTGCTCCTGAAGGTTCCGGACGATCTCACCTGGGAAGGAGCGAGTACAACTCTTCTACAGCGGACACTTCTTCTGCTGGGCAACTTGAGCGTGCCCACCGTAGCCCCACAGTCAGCACATTGCCTTAAATTGCCCGCCAAAGAGTTCGAATAAGGAATACCTACTTCCTCTGCCATTATCCCCTCTACAGGTCCCTGCTATAGAACGTGTCTCATTTTGGCTGCCTCCTCCCTCCCTTCCCTTTTCTTGTGATCTCAGCCAATAAAGAGATGAATAATATCATTCTACTATAAATAAAGTAAACAAACAGTGGGGGTGTGTAAAGCTGTTGTAGATTATCGGGGGATATACGAATATATTTCCAAATTATGAGGAAATAAATGCCACTTGCCTTAAAAGGATTTTTGCGGATAAGGAAATATAGAAATTGTTTATGGTTTAGAAACTCGTGAAAAGACTCGAAGCAGGATCATCGGGATTGACCGAATCATGGGGTTCTGGAATCGGTTTAATCTATAAGTAGATTCTTAACTTAAGAAGAAGATAGGTTACTGTTCACTTCCAAAAAAATTAGGGTGTCGGGTCACAAAACCTTCCCCGTGGAACCCTTTGAGCAAAAGAGATCGAAATTTTGGATTTCATTCGAATTTTCTTAGCCCAGAAGGTCCCGAAGTACGGTAATCCTATTTTTTGAAAATAGGCTTCCAACAGTTAGGATTACAGTAATTTTTTTGGGACTTTTTGGCAAACTCAGATCAATTTTTGATGGGTGTTTCTCTCGCCGCATTTTATCACTGCATGTGGGGTCCCGGTGGGGCAAAATACAGGAACCGTTAGTAAAGAACTATACAGGGATAGAACCCCCGAGTCTCAAAGGAACTCGCAGGGATACTGTAACAGAGGAAAGGGAACGAAATCGAGGTCGTCAGGAAAAGCGAAAGTGACATCAGAATCGGCGTAGAAACAAAAATAGAGGGTACATCTCTAAGAGTACAAAGAGATACCTTCTAGACGGAGGAGGAGCGGCGGAATAAAATATTGCGAAAGACATACGTCTGCAACTGAAATGAACAACAGGATAAGAAGCTGACGCCTACTGTATTTCATGTATTTCACGGAAAAAATAGAAGGTGTGAGAAAAGGGGGCGGACGATGCACGCGAGCTATATAACACCAGGTTATCCTTCAGTGGATCATTCGTCTTAAAAGTCTGAAGAGCCATGCAGGACAGCCACAATCTTGACCCTCCTACTTCACTTGCAGGTGTCGCCTATCCGACCAGCAGTACCAATGATGACGTCAACCCAAATAAGTCAGGTAAGCCTTAAATAAGTCTCATTCTATCTGTGAATTGTAATTTTCAGGAGAACAAATTCTCCTTAATGTACTTGGCAATATGGTAAAAGCATAATTCAAAGACAGAGAAAAGTCGAAATGGGCGCGTTGGCTGGCATATCATTATAGAATATGGGTGGAGAGCGGCATAAGGACGGTTTTTTAAGATTAAGCGAAACAGTCAGCCTAGGATTGAATAGATAAACGTATGAAGGTCTATGGCCACGCCTTAGCTTTGCATTTTAGGAGAATTAACTAATGTAAGAAGCTTTAAACTCGGTTCCTGGAGTGAAAGGCGTGGTGCTTGATTATTTTAATGGAACTCACCTGAACGACGTCGCAGCTTCTTGGTGTCTTATTTGAGCCGGCATAAATTCTCATTGATAATCCTAATATTTTCACTTACAGTACGTTTTTGCGCGATTTACTGTATAAATAAATAAAAGAATGCCTAGTGCAACATCCTATCTTTATGCCGCGTAGCAAAGTGGCGTTTTTTGCTCTCTGTTATCACTGGATTTCCCTTCTTTTGCGGGGGAGGAGAGGCGACTAAAACTAAGCAAGCTTTTCTGGAATATCTGTTG
Source organism: Oscheius dolichura (assembly GCA_932521035.1). Classification (NCBI taxonomy): domain Eukaryota; kingdom Metazoa; phylum Nematoda; class Chromadorea; order Rhabditida; family Rhabditidae; genus Oscheius; species Oscheius dolichura. The sequence goes on along the minus strand of OW051497.1, from coordinate 11,191,644 downwards.
CTTACTTTGGTCGGATCATTTCTGAATTATTGTCTTCTTTTCCCTCTTAGTAGAAAGCAACCTTTCTTGATCTACTATCAGGTACAAAAAACTGAGGCTTGGTGTTAAATATACGACATGATCGGGAACGACGATCTTAAACATATTTTGAAGAACAAAATCCGCTTCATCCAAAAAAGGCGATCGCTGTTTTCTAAAGTCGGAAAAATCCCAGTTTGTGAACAATTCCACTTGACTTTAATCTGCGCTTACCTCTTGTACCAATCCAAATCTCGAGTAAGCCTCACCACTTCATTCTTTCTTGAGTTGTCGTTGTTTTCGAAACAGAAGAAGACTTTTCGTGTTCTCCTTCTGTCCTTCCTTTCGTTCAGCTGATGATCTGCTGAAATATCCTCGCAACAAGAGCTCCCCAGTACTTTCTGAGAGCTTGGATAATCCTGTAAGCCATCTCAGGTTCGTGTTATCAGCTCTCGTACAGCCATCACTCCCTTGATCAAAAACATTTTAACCTGTGTTCGTTTTAATAAGCAGGTTACCCGGTTTCTTTAGTTATCACCGTATTTCATGGCTTTCGATGGTTACAAAACTCTTTTTTCCACATCAAAAAGATGGCTTGCTTATTTTTTTTCCATTTCTATATTTCTGGGGTCTGGCGGGGATTTGTTTTTCGTTCACTGGTCCTCCACAAACTAGCGCTCCCCGCCTTTTGGGGGGCTTTATATTGTTCTGTTTTATTTCTCTTACCTTTTTTGAATCTCTATGATTCATAAAAAATATTGCAAACCTGTGATATTTTGATGCGGCTCTTTGTCCTCCCTATCGTAACCTTTTTTTAGTCACTGAGAGTCTGTTTAAAATCATAAGCTTGCTGGAGGTCGCAAAGTCTTGCAATCTCTTCTTTAACGAAAATCCTATGAGAATAATCTCGGGAATTCGCCAGCCCTTGCTGTCTCACTCTCTGCTCGCTTTCTTGTTGCGTTTTTCTCTTCAATTCTATGAAATCATAAGAAAATAAGCTCCCAACGAGAAATTAGAGGCACATTCTGTAACTATACCAAATCACAAGCTTAGCTGTGCCCCTAGTGACTGTATGGCCCATTTTGTACCAGATACAGGCTCTTAAGTGTTAATGTTTTTATCTGTAGCGTTCACTTATCATCAGACCCTGAGTCAGAGACGAAAATTTTTCAAAAAGTCACGTATTCCTTCCCTCAAATAAGGCCCAGAGGTATTTATTTACCAGTGAAGAATAAGATAACGATGTCAACAGAGCGTATATCTTCAGCATAAAAGGTATGAGGAATCCGTATTCCTCTTTTATGCATAACATTTTGCTCCGCATTTTTTTCTCTCTAGAAAGCACCTTCTTGTCCTTTTCATCCGATCATTTTATCTTGTAGGTATTATTGGCATAATACGTAAACATGCAAGGATAAAGAGACTAATCGTAAAAGCCTGTCCCTCTAATGTTAGTTTCTGAATAATTTTCCGCTTCGACCAGATCAATATATCCTTATTTTAAAGTTTCTCAAAAAGTCAAATCGCAAAATGTATTTTCTTTCCGTTATAAATGGAATATAATATCCTACGCAAAATTTATTTTCTTTCCGTTATAAATGGGCTATAATATCCCTCGTTTTATCGTAGAAGCTTTGTTGACATTTGACTGTGGTTGTGGTCTAGCACATAGTTTGATCTCTAACAGGCTCTAACTTTCTGCTAACGCCTTTTGGAAGCTTTGGCGTTCACATTTGCAATAATCTGAGACTATCCCCTAGTAGATCAAACCGCTTTCCGTGCTTTTAATCTATTCTCAGTTGTCTAAGGGGTTTAACTATAAAAAGCGACCTGAGTCCTAGTAGGTATACCCCTATCCGGTGGTTGTTTCATGTTCATCATAGAAAAGTCTTCAAAAATTCGATGGCTCATAACAGTGCTCGAAACTAGCGTTTATGTGACCAGGAAATGTCTGGCGTGAGGCAGGCCTACTGATAAAAATCAGTGGATCGCTGTTGCAGTCTTCTGCGTGGTGCTCGATAAGGCGAAATCAATTTCTTAATTTAAATATTGATCTTCTCTTACTAACAACATAATCTGTATTTTTCCAGAAATGGAGCAGCGGCCTCCCCCGCCTGATGTGTTTTACAATTACAATTATCCGCAGTATCCCCCTCCGCCCCAACCCGCTCCTCCTCATATGTATTCGTACAGTTCAAGACCCCATCATCCGCTTCGATACGATCCCTATGGAAGGCCTCCTGGATATCCTGGACCTGTTTATCCGCCAGGTATTTTATTTAAATTTATGTGCTTTCACATTTGTTTTATTAGATTTCCCTGATATAGACGAACCGCGAAAAAGAACTCTCGTTTTAGCCCCTGAATACGAGAGAAATTACGGTAGGCCACCCGGTATTCCGGAGCCGAGTCAACAGGAAAATATGCCGATGCTTCCGCACAGTCAGTATCAACCACTTCAGCGCCCTTCCTCAGCTCCCCGAAGTGAGAAAACACTCTTTCCTACTTAGTTATTAGATTCAGGTCCAACCTCCGTAGAATCAAGTACGCGAGTGAGCCCTATACCCGAGAATGAGATCGACCCAACCATCGGGATGACAGAGAAACAGAAGAAGACATATATGCAGAATGAGAAGAGGAAAGCGAGGAACAGGGAAGCCCAGAGAAAAGCCCGAGAAAAGCAAAAGAAGACAATTGAAGAGCTCAACGCCGTACGTTTATCGAGAAGGCGTATCATATCTCTGTTTTTAGCAATTGGTGGAGGTAAGACGGCAGAATGAAAGGTTAAAAATGGAAAGAGACGAGCTACAATCACAGATGAATCAGATGGTGAGCAATTACAACTTTGGAATGAATATCACAGGCTGAGAGACTTATACTACAAATTGTAAGCATTTTATTCACAGATTCTCATTTCGTTAACCGCAGTTAAATCCAAAGCAAACAGAACGTAGGCAGTTTTACGCTTTGTAACTTTAGACAAATGTTTGCTACGAATTTTTGAGATATGGAAAGAGCCTGAAAGTGTTCCCTGTTATTTTGTTACTTGCACAGTGTGTGCACCCTAAGATGAGTAGACCGCCGCGCCCTTGTTATCTGGTGCCCATACCAGAGTAAAAGATAACCCATACACAGTCAGCTTTCTTCGGTATTTGATTTCGTTAGTTCAGGACGTAAATAGGGGCACAGTCACATGCGGGGTGGCTATATTCTTGTGGCCAGACTTCGGGATAAATCTATTTCAGGACTCACAACAGAATGCTAACTTCGCCTATACCAGAAGTCACTCCTTCTCACCTCCCAATTAATCACCTCCAGCGCCCCAGTCTGTAGCAACGAAGATATTTATTAAAACTTCCTCTTAAATACGGTTTTACTTTTTAGTCTATATTGCCGGGTCATAGGATGATATTAAAGCTTTAGCTTTGATTTTTCAAGCCCGTTCGTTGATGTATATATTGCTAAATTATGTTAATAAAAGTATTACAGTTTTTTTTGCTATTCAGTTTTTTAAAGAGAAAATAGAGGAATTCGGCACCCAGATTCTTTCGATCTGATCTGGTTCCTGGCACACCACACACCACACCTGGAACTATGTATTGTGTCCAAAGACACAAAAGTTGTTGTGTATCATCCGCTTTGTCAACCAGACATCGCCACTATTAATTATAGACACACTGTATGCTATCTAAAGTCCGAGGCTATAACACTTCAATCCCATCTTGGGCGAGCTTTTAGTAAAGAGGGATAAAGACTACTCTAACTTATGGTTAGATGATAAATGTGTTTGTAGAATATGGGAGAGCAATATACAAATAATAATAAAAATACTATAATTTATTATGCAGTCAGTCTTTGTTCCCCGCTTCTTGTTGTACTTCTCCAGTGGCTCTGTTCTGCTCTTTTCCATCGTCTTCCATATCCGAATCGTATTCGTCATCACTGTCTGCCTCGCTGTCGAGCTCTCCGACGTCTGATCCTTCCTCCTCCACTACTTTCTCCAGTCTCTCCACAGTGATTTGTTGTCGCCTGCTCCTCAGCGCGGCTAGCTGTTTTCTCATCTCGGCTATCCTTTCCTCCATTTTCTGGTTATCGGCCCTTTCCGCTGCTACTTGCTGAATAAATAATATTACGCTGTCAATCTCATGAAACGTTACCAGCTCAAGGTCGTGAATCAGCTTTTTCCTCTTGACGATGGTGCTGCACTTGTTGCTGTCCTTATCTGACAAGGATTTCCTCTTTCGGAGAATAGCACTGCTAGGGCAACACGTTTGAGGAGTTTGAGGAGTTTCGACAAAAGGAGTGGAAGCCCCTTTAGGCAGAGGAATTGCAGATTCCAATCCTTGTTTTGCCAAATGGTTCATTACCGACTTCAACTGGGATTCCATCACATCTAGTCGCTTAAAAATAAATGTGTAAAGAAACTATAAAAGGCATACTCTTTGAAGATGGCTGAACACTTCAGCGTGACGAGCACAACAATTTCTTTCAGGATATTTCTAAAATCGAAAGTATAAAAGAATAATCGAAACGCCTACCATGCTGTGAGAACTAGCGGAAGTATACGTGTGGTTGTATCGGGGATCTGGAGCGGTCCATGAGGGGTGAGGCCAATGGTAAGGGAGCATCTAAATTGAAGATTTTCTCATAATATCAATAAGAGATCAAAACATGAGTCGTCTAATGCGAGATTCTGAACAGAGGAATGCACAACGTCAACGGGTGGACGGTGCCTTTCCTTTTATTTACGGAGTACAGTCACCCAACGATAAGGAATATTGATTTAGACACTGACTGTGTTCGTAGTCCAACTTTATAGGAATCTAATCCGGCAATCCGGCTATAATTTGGGGGGATCTTCTTCTCGGAAAATGGTGGCAAAGTACTGGCCGATTATTTTAAATTCGTTTCCTGGGTAGAACGACAAATCTGACTACACTCCGCTTTTATGTTGTAAAAAGAGGGGAATATCTTTGCACCCGGCAGTTGTTCGCACCATTTTCTGACCAAAAAAAAGTGTCACTGTCGGTTTAACAACAGAATTTGTCCCAGATATCAGTGTTGTTGTATAGTAGTATAGTAGCCCATCTTCAAACAACGAAGGCAGCGGTTATTATTGTGGTTCCACACATTGTTCGGAATTATACAGTCAATTATAACTGTTCTGTTGCTGGGCGTTGGCTTCAACTTTGTGGACTGTCATCCCTCTGTGATCAAAAGGTTGCTATAGCACGTAAAGGGGGCTGACTGTGCACAATTCATTCATGTTGGCTTGGAATTCTAATCCTAATTTTTATCACCAGGCTTATCACAAATATCATGGCGACTGTGCGGTAGGTCCTGCTCATCTTGTGGGCGTCGTAGTGCATCATATTTTATGATGTTCATGTCTATCTTGGAAGGCTAAGAGCATCAGTTCTCGTCATAGACAATTTAATAGCCCAGCGAGGAGGAGTCATTGAAATGGGGGCTTTCCGATTGTCCTTGGGAAGGGATTCTCAGTGCATAGTCAGTCAAATAAGGACAAATGACCAGGAAAAGGGTTCTTTGATACCTTTCGTCTGATATGAAAGGAACAGAGCAAAATTAATAGAACCAAAAGGAGTTTAATCCTCACAAAGAAGTGTTCATTGACCAAGGCCGACAATCTCTATCAAAGATTTATTAGAGCATGTGCGTACGAGAAAGCATCAGACTTATTTCTTGCCATAAGTGTAGTAGTAGGTGGTGTAGCCGTTCGAGTTCGTTCCACAGTTGCTGCTAAAATATTGCCTTCTAATAGTTAGCAGGAAGCCTTACCATCCACTGTTCGGGTAATAGTAGTACGTCGTGTACCCGTTGTTATCTAGGATTAGCTATTGTTATGAATATTCAAGGGTGGCTCACTGTATCCGTTGTTGCTGGGGTAATAGTAAGTAGTGCCAGTGTTAGAATTGCTAGGGTAGTAGTATGTGGTGTATCCATTGTTGTTGTAGCCGTTACTGTAGCTATTTGAGTTGGGGTAGTAGTAATAGATCTAAAAGGAATTTGAAACGTGGTTCCAAACGCCTACGTAATAAGCTTGAGTGGTCGCAAGGAGGCAGAAGAGAACGAGAAGAATGCTGAAAAAGGACATTTGATACTATGTCTGGAAGGGGCTGCCTACCTGGAGGAGTTCATATTGCCGGTTAGAGCCACTGCAGGGGTGATGTGTCATTGCTTAACAGTACCTTATATACTCGGCGAACAGGAGGAGCTTGGAGACTTCCGACGGAGAAGTAATGGTCCCACGAGTTTAGACAAACGCTTAGAGATGATGACTTTCCGGAGAGTCTAGACCGACGCTCTTGTCCCAACCTGTGTGACCTATATCTCTCTAGAAAAAAGTTTGTTTGCTCAACCGTGAAGCGGCAGCCTTAGAGTACATTTTTGAGGTGATAACGTAGTAGGGCGTAGTAAAAAAAGCAAATTGACTCGTCTAGGGTAATCCAGTTAACCTTTAAACTTGGAAATATTCTTGTATGTGATACTTCAGATCCCCTATAATTGGTTTAAATTGTGTGCTCTTTAATAAACTTTCGGTTTCCTGTCCGTAAACACAAACAACAACAAGTGCACCGTATCTCTGTTTTGCGTCTACAGTTCCTGAGTTCTGATCATCTCCAATTGACCATTGCACAATATTGGGTGATAACGTAGTAGTAAAACTGCAAACAGTTCTCTACCAAATCATAAATTTAGCGCCAAAAGTAAATTTATTTAATGACGAGTTTCAAAGCTGCACAATAGCTTCAAACCGACTGACTAAGCATTTGAGGGCAGCCCGGCCGGAGGTCAAGAACGATCAAGGTAAACATCAATCGGCCAATAGAAAACTGTTTGGTTATAGGGAGTCTTACGAGGATGACTCAGAAATAAAAAGCTGGCTGAAGATCAGGCAAAATTTCGAAAGTGCTGATCTTTGCTGATACGAATCCGATGCGGGGGTTCTGTTGTTTTCAAGATGATTGTAAGTGGCATCATAGTTCAGGAATTTCTTTCTGTTGTCCATTGAAATTTCTACTATGTCTTCAAAGCTTAGGCACAGCTAATTTATCAAGAGTGGTAGAGCTACAGTAGCTCAGAAACATTTCCAAAATTTCCGCCAAGGATTGAACTCTAAATTGGCTCTTTCATTTTCAAGTTGGTAAGAATTTTATATAAAAATATGTTTCACAACAAATAGATTACGATATTCTAAATTAGTAGCAAAGATTGTCAAGGAGGACCTCCATAATTTGGGATCTTGATAAATATTTGGTCTAATTTCTTGAGATGTATCCATAATCCTCCACATCATTGTCTTATTTTGACATAGGTTCCGATTTGTCCCTTAGAACTATTGATCGCATCTTTTGAGCTCCCCGTTTCGAAACTTACGCTCTACGGGTTTTATCACGGCAACTACCGTGCCAAAGAGAACTCCAGTACGAGAGAACAAACAGCCCCTCCAAACAGATTTCGGTCACCAACGTTGCGGTCACAAGAGTGCGTCTCTGGTCCCTCATAGACTGTGCTGTCTCTTTACTTGCCGTGGATCATTTCAAACCTCCGAGCTTACTGCCACTCCCCTATATATAAGCTCGCGGTGAAGTTTGGAGCCAAAGCTGTTAGCACAAACATGAACTCGGCTAGCTTCTTAATTCTCGCATTCTGCTTTTTCGCTACTTCTCAGGCTCAGGTTGTAAGTTCTCTGACCATCTTAATGAGCACCTTTTAGACCTACTACTATTACCCAAGCAACACGAACTCCTACAGTAACGGGAACTCGAACGGATACACTACGTATTATTATTATCCAAGCAACAACAACAACAACAACAACGGATACACTACCACGTATTATTACCCCTCCAACACGAACTCATACAGTGAGCTAGAACAAAAAGAGGGAATTTAATTTCTATTCAGACACCGGCGACGGGACGACCTATTACTACTACCCATCAAACGACTACTCCAACAGCTACTCCAATGGATACTCAAACGGCTACTCTCCTTATACTTACTACATCATCTCAGGAAGAAAATAGACCCTTCTTTAATGATTATATATTGCATAGGACTAATAAAAGAGTCATTTTTCTTTTGTTCTGAATGATCTCATTGAAGCGTCTTCTGCTCTACCCCCTCCGAAGGCATTACAGGGGGTTTACGCAGACAATTTGAGAACCAGCTGATTAGAAAATGGACGAAATTTTATGTTACAAAATTACTTGGAATCATCATTAGGAGGACCCACTTTGGCACCACGTCGGGAGGAAAGACAACAACAAACAGCGACAACAATCGAAATCATGATAATGGCAAAGAAGACGCCAAGGGAGAGAGTAATCAGCCTGTTAACGGGAGAGACGGCGTCCTGGAAGATCCGACATTTCGCTTGGGAGACCATGGGAGCCTTAGCGGGGCAGTTGAAAGCTTTAGCAAATGGAACATAGTTGGAGAGAGGAACATTGACCCTGCAAAATATGGATATTGTTGATGGAAAGGATTGTACCTAGAGGCAGATGGAGCATGTTCATCATTAGAATGGAAGTGGGCAAATCCGGATTCTTTTTGGTCATTGCTACACGTGCCCTGAAAATGTTTGTGCTTAACGAATTTATGAAAAGTGTCAAAAACCTACATGTGCATAGGCGAAGAAGAATAGCTGATCGTTTGTATACTTCTTATTCAGCCACATTGCTGACTGGTTAGATCTATGGAAGGCCTCATAAGCAAGATGAAGACCAAAGACATCCGCGAAATTCTCCTCCAATGACAAGGTCCCGTTCACAAATTTATGGGCTTCAGAAACCTGAAAGATGTTGTATAAAAATGTATAAAATGATCGATAACTTACGTAGTATGAATCATAGAGATCGACCAAGCATCCTGAAATGAACTCCTCGTACCACCAACGAGCAGCTCTTGAATTCTTCAGGGCCTCATTTACAGCTGTATAAAGGCCATGCCCTATCTCGTGTCCAATGGTAAACCCAAGCTTTGCATAGTTCTCCATTCTGAACCACGTTTTATGTAAAAGAGCAGTTATCAAAGTTACTTTGAGGAACGGGTACTGAAACTCTCATAGAGATAAGTAGGAGTCACGGCTGAAGCAAGGAATAAATTATTCTTCATGCACCTTACCTATTGTGTTCTGATTCTGAAGATAGTATGCGTTATGAATTATTACAGGAGTCCGGAGGTTTAGGGTAGCAACGCTTTCCATATGAAGCTTTGCTGTAAATTGAGCGGCCATTTTCTGAATCTCCCAGGCGTTATCTCCTTCTTCGAATTCAAACTGAATTTATATTGTCCATAACACAACAATTGTTACTTACTAGGTCAAACCAATCCTTCAGATTAAAGCCAGCTGGAAGGAAATCGCTGTGATTTCCTATTACAAAGGTCAGATTGTCTGCTCTAGCCAAAGCGAACGCCTTGACGGTGTCGGTTAGCCACGGCAGCTGGGGAATCAGTCTATGAACGGATTCGTTCATTTTCAGGGCGAACTTCTTTGCTTTCGACAAGTATTCCTGAATCATTTTATAGCTAACTGCGTATTCTGCAACTACTTCAGATAGATGGTACTCATAGACTATCCGGTGGAGTATTTCATTGCCACCGAAGGAACGAGCGGTATAGTTTTGACACAACTCCATCTTTGTTTTGAATTCGGCCTCGGGGTACTCGTTCAGTGTCCAGAACTCCTATAAAAAGAAAGTAATTCTATAAAGGCTGTTCATACATTGTAGTCTTCATATTGTGTAGAAGGGACCACGATGTTCTGGCTGCTAATATACTTCATCAATAAGTAGCCTTTCACTAGGTCTTCGTCTTTCGACTCGATGAGACTTATCAGCCTTGAAGGGCAAAATGGATGTACAAACCTAGAAATCTCCTTACTTTGTGAAGTAACTAGTAGAAAAGGAGGCATTGTAGCCGGAGGTGGGGAGATCTTCCAGGTAAAGAACCCTATCAAAGACCACGTTCCAATATGCCTAAAATTGGACTAGGAATATCGTTAAAAGTAAACCTACTAATGGGATGACTTCCTGTAGCTGCTCAATGGGCACAATGAGTGTATCATTCTCTGGCAGATCTTCATCTTCCTCGAATTGCAATTCAGCTTCAAAGTCGAGTATATCATAGGCTAGTACGTTTAGTTGTTCAAATAAACCAGGAGCGTATCTCTCCAGCTGAAAGGATTCCATATCTTCAGTTAAAGGGCATTCTTACTTCCGAGCTGATAAAGTTGGCATTGGATTCCTCCCATTGATCACAATCCTCAGTGCAATTGCCAAAAATACGTGTTGGGCCAGATATCTGGTAGTCGAATTCCTTTGTTTCGTCTTTATTGCGCTTCAGGGTGACCCAGCCGAGGTTCCCAGTTACATTAGCCAGTTCAGCAATTATGTCGGTGAAGTCATAACCGGCGGAATATGTTATCGTTTCTTCCAATTTCTGCAAGGATTAGTCAATGATCAGGGATAGACCTACTGAAGTCATTCTGTAATGGTTGTCACTGGTGATTTCTTCATCAACGTCTTTCATACACTGCTGATAAAAGTACTTAGGCTTCCACATTCCAGATTCCCTATCCTTTGGTAGAATATCTCGCAGAGGTTTGTCTAAAACCATCCAGTTAATTAAAATAATCAACTGGCCGAAATAAGTAGAGAGACTATCTTCTTCTTTTTCAGAGGGATCAACTTCTTGGGGAGAAGGTCCAGTGGCGTTTCTAGAAGATTGTGGGCAAACATATTTATAGAAGTCATCGCAAGGATCCACCTGAAATTATATAATTCATTTACAGCGATATTTAAAAGTTAACCTCCTTGTTTAGCGATTTGATGATCTCGTAAAACGAAGAAGAGGCGAAGTGTGGCAAGAGCGACAGCAGCAGGAGGGAGGAGACAATCATCACAACTTTTGATAGGCTCTGGTTTGTAAATGAGCTAACTATCCTACTAACTGACGCGTTGCAAACATCGGCGTTTTCTGTAGAAAGCTAACATTTCGAAAAGCTTAGCTTCCATTGGGATTTCCTGATTAAAACGAAATAGGCTTTCCTTGAGCCATTCAAAGCTCCTGGGCCAAAACGTTGTTGAGGAATACGATGTGAGAATGATCTAAACGTAGTTTGTAAGCAGTAAAAATAGCTTAAAACGGTGAAGTAAACCGACCTTCCACTGAAAAGACATGGCAAAGAATGAAGAGGCTGTCTGTGATTTCCTTCTTGACTCGAAATAACAGTTTTACCAATTTCTAATCCTTCTGGAACTACGGCGGTCAGACATCATTTAGTGGAAGCAAATTATGACAGTTTGTATTGCCTCTAACTTCACATAGGTGGCTCCTGTTACTTCTTCCCTCACTATAACGTAGACGGAACGTCGGGACTAAACCCTGACGGGAGCCGCGAGAAATAGAACACTGAATGACAGGCAAACAACAAAAACAAAAACGAAGCAAGCTTAAACCCCATCGTAAAAGGGTTGACATCTATCAGCCCCTACTATTGTTTCCTTTTTGTATAGTCATTGATTATCTTCGATACAGACTTTGAATTAGAATAAGGACCGTGGGAAATCATTTGCACAGGCGTCTAGACTCTTTTTCCAACTGTTGTTTTCCATCTCTCTCTTTCTTTGCTGTCTAATCGTGTAAGTGAATGATCAGAGACAACTGGTACGAATTATGTTTCGAATACATATAAGTACCCAAGCGGAACCATCTGCAGGTGGGTGGAACCATTGGCATCCTTATGTAGATGAGGAAATAACGAACAGCTCACCTTTTTGTCATTCTGGAAATCAACTCACGTCGGATTTAATTAGGACAACATAAACGCATCTTTTGGTCTAACAAACAGTGACGGTGGGCTGTCGTGAATATAAGAGCCGCTTCACCCCCGCTCTATCTCTCGCCACAATTTGTCTCCCTTTTATTTTTATCTGACCCTTTCCGCTCCCCCTGTCTGCTTTTCCTTTTTCTCTTTTCTAGACTAAAACGGTCCACAGAACGGTCAATTTATAGTGGTCACCCGTGCGTAATGAAGACCTTTTAACGTTGCGATGACATGAGACCGAACAGTGCTCATCCGGTTGTTAATGTGTCCTCAATTGAAGACAATGGCGTCTACTTCCTCCTCTTTGGGTACTATCTGTCTGCCCTGCCTCTCTACCCCTTATCCACGCTAATCCCCTCTTATCAACCGTGCACTTACACCTTCGTGCGTTTCTTTGAAACTTCAGGTGGTCAAAACTGTGGCTAGCTTTTACATTCACGTGAACGGCACAAGCGAATTAATTTTTTCCCAAAAACCACCTGTAATCTAGTGAAAGCGAAAGCTTTGGGGAAAAGCATCCTCGTTCGCTTTTCTTCTCTGCCATCGACCTCGTACTGTCTCATCGGAGCACGTGGCATTGTTTATGCAAATGTGCACCATCTTATCAGCTTAATTTTCGATTTCCTGACCTGTTATTTATTATCTTAACTAGGTCTAATACCACCCACATAACAAACTAGACGTAAATGGCATGCAGACGCCTCTGTGTAGCTTTTTGCTCGTCTATCACCTTTTTTCTCCTGATAACTTGCTCGCCTTCGAGTGTTCTTATGCCCCAATCCGATTAACTTCCACTGTTCCCCGATATGTGAGAGACTATCATTGTCAATTTTGTCACCTCCACTTGACTCCTACTCTTACAGACTCACAAGAGAATCATGGCTCTAAGAAGCGTCTTGCGAACTCTCCTACCCTTGAGCAACGCCCGTTCGGTGCACACCCACTTCGCCAAGCTACCACTTGGAGCTCCCGTCGTTCCCCAGGATCTGAACATATCGATTCCCAAGGACAAGATTCTTGTAAGTTAATTCGACCATACTTCACAAGACTGAAAAGACTTTGGTTCATTTAATGGACCTGTCCTGCACCACATTAACCGGTGACACAGCAAACTGTACGGAACAATTACAGGCCACCTACATCTGGATTGACGGAACTGGAGAGAACGTGAGGGAGAAGACAAGAACCCTCGAATCGGACCCGGGAAAGGCGGAGAACTATCCTCTTTGGGCCTTTGATGGATCTTCTACCTACCAGGCGGACAAGGGAGATGACAGCGACCTCACCTTGATTCCCGTCGCCACCTACCGAGACCCCTTCCTTGGAGGAAATCACAAATTGGTCCTCTGTGAAGTCGCTGACCAGCAAGGAAACCCCGCAGGTACATATATGAGATATGCAAAGGGGGATAAGTCTTCCTTGTCAAAATGTTCCATGATCTGTCAGCTAAATGCAGACAGACTGACACGTGCAATGCATTCGAATCTCTGAAACAGTTTTTATCACGAGAATAACGTAGCAGATTAGTGTTTCGTGTGATAATTGATAAGTAATAACATGTGGGAACATAGAACGTCGAGCTAAAAATAACCTAGACGGAAGTGATGCTTTCTATTTCAGCTACCAACCATCGCCACAAGTGTAACGAAGTCATGAAGAAGGTCCAGCAAGTCGATCCCTGGTTCGGCATGGAGCAGGAGTACCTCCTCCTGGATCGTGATGGCTACCCTCTCGGATGGCCCAAGCATGGCTACCCCGCTCCCCAAGGTTCGTTTTCCTCCAATTCATTAAATTTGACGTGTGGGAAGATGACTAATAAGACCTCTCCTTTCCAAGAACAAATTCAAAAATTGAAGTTCAATAATCTGATTTCAGGACCTTATTATTGTGCAGTTGGAGGATCAAAAGTCTTTGGCCGCGAGGTGGTTAATGCTCATTACAGGGCCTCTCTCCATGCCGGACTTGCTCTTTTCGGAATCAATGCCGGTATGGAATTCTGTATGACGTATCATACTCATATGATTTTTAGAAGTCACACCGGGACAATGGGAATTCCAATTGGGAACTTGCACCGGAATCGAAATGGGAGACCAGCTCTGGGTTGCTCGTTATCTTCTCCACCGCGTGGCTGAACAGTTCGGAGTATCCGTGACTTTCCACCCGAAGCCCCAGGTCACACTGGGCGATTGGAACGGCGCTGGCTGCCATTGTAATTTCTCCTCGGCTGAGATGAGAGCTCCTGGAGGGCTGAAGGCCGTCGAAGCGGTAGGATCTAAACAAAAGAAGAGTCTTATTAGTATAATTGCAGGCTATGCCGAAGTTAGCGGCTACTCACAAGGAGTGTATCAGTGTCTACGACCCCCACAATGGAGAGGACAACAAGAGCCGCTTGACTGGAAAGCACGAAACTTCCAGCGCGGAAAAGTTCAGCTGGGGAGTCGCCAACCGGGCTGCATCTGTCCGTATTCCTCGAGGAGTATCCCTGGCCAAGAGCGGATACCTTGAAGATCGTCGACCCTCCAGTAATTGCGACCCCTACCAAGTTACCAGAATGATTGCCGAGTCCATTTACCTCCGCCCGTAAAATACTACGAGTACTGTCATATGATTGTGTCTATCCCATAACTCTGTCTATCTTATCTATACTACTGGAATAAAATTAACATTTAAGAAGGTTTATTTAACAAGACTTTATCACTTCTGAAGCGGGAGAGTTGGAACAGGATAGCCGGGGCGCTGACAAGTTACTTGCGTCCCCAGGTCCAGCCGAGATCTCCCCAGTCGGGGTTCTTCTTGATGGGGTGGAGGGCTCGGAGGAATCGTCGGGGAACCATCTGGGGATCGCTGCGCTTGCCCCAAGCCCAGCCAAGGTCTTCCCACTCCTGTTTAACATCACGCTTCTCCATAAGGTTGAGCTGTTCTAAAATATCACAACATACTGCATACCATGTTGTGAGCTGGTTACCTGGTTTGAATGCGGATACAGTCAACTGGATGATCAGCAAAATTGCGAGTGAAAATTTTATCATGTTAGATGCCATTTACCTAAAAGCAGAGAGTGACTAATAAAATGGTTGAAGGGAATGGAAAGGAAGCGGAGGAGAGAAACAAGACGGCCGTCCTCCTACACGGTGCCTTATAAAGGGGCTGCCACTAATCACAGTCAAATTATCTTCTGCTTCCAATAAAGAATAATTTGACACAACTTCTAATTGGGTCCAGCCTCCCCCGGATTTTATGTGAGGGTTATAATAAAGCGAGGAATGGTTTCGAAGTACGCTTCGTCATTCTTTTAAAGCAAGTTGTGCAGGCGGCACTCGACGCCCTTTGTAGAAAGAAAAGGGTGAGAAAAACGGTAAGGGCAGATACGTGAGGGTGATATTTAACAGAGTGCTGATTATAAAAAAAACGGATAAGGAGCCTAATCTGTTGGCATATTAGGAGCCAAAAAAGGCACAAGAACGGAAGCCATATTGGTAAGTTTTGGTAAGGGGAGTGCGAGCAAAGGGGGGAAGGAGCCGCGCTTCCCAGTTTTATAAGCCAACGAACGAGGAGTAATGCTACGCAATTTTAGGTAATAAGCAAGAAAAATACTAGCCATTAAGGGGCAAAGCCAGCTTTTTAGGCCAAAATACACTCTTCGCTGCCGTAAAATGGATGTCTCTGCCTAAGAGTGTGCAGCACAGACGGTGGAAAAGTTGCAATAAAGTTGTGAGCTCGGACTGCCTGTTCTTCTGTAAAATAGTACTTGAAGGGGTCTATAGAAGAGATTCTAGCAACGGGTCAAAATCTTGCACTATACCACCAGACAGAGGAGCATCTACTGACCTCGTACCCTTTCCTTAATCCGGTCAAGGGAAGCCTCTCCTTCGTCATCTTGGTTAAGATTTTCTGTGATCCCATTACCGCCATTCCAGTTCCGCGTTGACAACGAGGCATTCTGCTTCCAAAACACAAGAGAAGGCAACATCCGCTTCCGTGGAAAAGTTCAGAAACTTCGTTTCCTCTCTGCAGGAATTTGATTTCCTCCACTTTTCCGTTCCCATTGATGTTTTTCTTCTGTTTAGAATCGTTCCAGGTATACTTAAAGGGTGACTAAGCTTGAAGGGAAATGACAAGACTTCTCTTGAATTGTTCTCGCCATGAACTTCACGATGATGGGGGATTTAGAGCTTTGGTTGGAAGATAAGCAGCTTTTCCAGCCCCTAATCCCAAATTGAATGTTTCTATTTCCATCACGCCCAAAAATTATTTATTAAATAAAGAAGAAACCGGCAAAAGACAACAGCTGCTTAGGTATAAATTATGATTATTCCAATCTCCGAAAGAAACACAACCGAGTGAGAAAGCTCAAGAAGCTAGAGCTAAGACTACGGTTGAGAAACAAGAAACAACAACAGATAACAAAGAATGAGGACATTTCTAAAGCGTCAAGAACATTATGATAGATGGAGTTAGTAAGTATATTTCAAAGGGCGAACGGCGGTGAACTCCTTCAACATCTCGTCGGTGACGTGCTTTCGTCTCTCTTGCATGTCCGAAATAACTCTAGTCACTTCATCGATAGCCAGCTTCTTCAGTTCGCCGGTTAGCATTTCTCCCTTTGTGTAAGCCTGGAAAATGGAAGTTTTAGAACTAAAAATTAGCAAGGACTCACCGCGCGGATTTTCTCAAGCTCGTCATCATCTTCCAAGAAGAATTTCAAGAATTGGAAGCTGATGTCCACTTCACAGTCTCCTCCTTTCTCGCGGTGTTCTTCTACTGTTCCTTTTCCTCCAGAGAAGGCATATTTATTGATCTAAGAGTAGAATAACTAGTGCCCAAATATCGCTTACCTTATTCTTAATCTGTTTCGGAGTGTCGCTGAGGTAGATACAGCTGTTGGCATCACTGGCAGCCATTTTTGTCTGCGCTCCTTGTAGAGCAGGGAGGAAGGTGTTGAAAATTAGGGAAGGCTTGGGATATTTCAACCGAGGTGCTACATCTCGAGTCATTCGGAAGTATGGGTCCTGAAAGGATTGTAATTTTTAATAAAGAATGGTGTACCTGATCAATTGCACAAGGAATCAGGCAGGGAATATCCTTCTTTCCATTGAAAACATGAGGGAAAGAAGAGGAAAAGCAAGGAGCGGCTTCGATAGCAGGGAAGGCAGCCTTTCCCATACTATCTTCAGGAGTGAAACCAAAGATGGACCTCGCTTGGTTGGTATTCACGCACTTCCATATTTTAAGGATATTCTCATAGAAGGGAGGACTGAAAGTGTTGTTATAGAAAAATAAATGGAAAGGAGGACATACCACATGTAGTTGAGATCGGTGAACATGAATGTTTTATCCTTGTCAAATCCAATAGCGAGAATGTCTTTCATATTGCCTTCTGCCATTTTCTTCGCCTCGTCGATTTTCAAATCTTTCCAGAGAACTTTCTCGTCGTCAGTGATCTGAAAATAGGTTTCGTGATCTTCTAGGTGATCAAACATACCTGAATAATAAGGGGAACATCAAAGACTTCCTGTAGCCACTTTGTAAAGATGAAGGGAATTAAATGCCCGAGGTGGAGACTTCCAGAGGACGGCCCTCGGCCCGTGTACAAAAAGAACGGCTTCCCTTGCTCTTTTCTATCCAAAATAGCTGATAAATCCCTAAAATTAATTTCATAATAAATATATAATCAAGAAATACGAACCTGTGGGCGAAGAACATTCCTCTCCGGAGCATTGGATGAGCTCGACGTCCAGTTAACTTCTCGAACCGTTCAATGAGATCTGGCCCCAGTTTTCTGCATCCGAACCTTTCTATAAAGAGACTGTAAAACACAAGGAAAGGCAAACATACTGATCAATTTGTCGTAGTCGACTCCCTTGGCAGAAGAAGCCGTCACATCCCACGGCGTTACATGATCCTCGCCTTCTTCCCCGGCTTCCTCGCCGTTCGTTGTCACCTTCTCCAGAGAAGCAGCAAGATCTTCGGACATTCACCTACAAACTGAATTAGAAAATAAATGGTGTAAAACAGTAGAAGGTATTGATTGGAAATCCAAAAAGTAGGTCAACAGAATTAATACAAATGTATTTATTTCAAAGGGTAAGATGCTCAGCTGCTTCTTCTTTCTGAGCCCGAAACGTTCCTGAAAGCTGCCATGACCACGGGTAACTGTCAATCGGAACACGTGTGTCAAAAAGGAAGTGATCATAAAACTGCGCAATCAATCGGGCTGCGTCTCAGCCGGCCCAAATTTGCAATTAAAATTTGATAAGAAGCGAGCCAAGCGCGTGTGCTGTACAATTCCCACGCTTTTTGGTATCGTCACTATTGATTTTTTAATAGTAATTCTGCAAAATTGGACAAAGATCCGCCCACCTTCAACTACAGTCTATTATCTGGTAGTGATGACAATGCTGAACAGCTGTTGGAAGGGACGGCCGAGCTACTATGAGGACGTCATTCCGGACGTAGGCTGGATTGCTCGTAAACCACTGAAACGGGATGCATCAGCATGATGCAACCTGAGGGAAGACGTTATATGACTAACATTTGAAAGAAATCCAAGGTTGAGAACGATTATTTCCATTCATTCCAACGTTCTTTTAATGTAACCTGATGAAAAACTAGCCTTTATGTTAGAATATATGATCCGCTGTTGAGTTGTTGGTCAAAACATAGGTCTTTCTCATCCGATCATTATTTCCCAAGACTTCGCAGATATGATAAGCATCCCCTCTTTAAGAAATTGGTCCTCTACTGAAAGCGGAAAATTTTGTAGGCCGCTACAAAGATAAAAAACGGCTTAGCTGATAGAATAACTATAAAATGAGCTATACTTACAGTTGGGCTTCAGTTCCAGTCTTGACACTCCATAACACTGTCGTATATTGCTTCTTCCAGTAGTAGAACCAAATTTCGTCGTTATTCCACGTAACCACAATTGATAGTAACCGTAAAAAGTTGAAGTTTTAGGCTATACCTATTGAAAGAGTCGTTTCGCTAAACGTCGGGCAAAAGATCGTGCGGCAAACGAAAATTTGGATCTCATACAGTTATAACGGGTCTTTTAATATGGGTGAAGAAAAATGCAATTAAACAACCTGTTGAAAAATCATAGCCAGGTTCAGAAGCGCGCAGCGGAGGCCGCTTCTCGTATTCGGATAAATTCTCGAATGTTGTGGGCAGAAATAAATCAAGGAAAGGAATAATAATTTATTATACACTTATTATACACTATGTAACTACAATAATAATTTAAAACTGGTCCGTATAGCCGGTAGATACATAGATATGACGGTATGATGGAGCTCCTTCCGGCACAGGATCATCCCGTGAGTAATGAGAATGCCAGCCCTCTCTAAGCAGGGCAAGAATCAACCCGCTGTGTCGTATCACGCACAAGTCTTCCTGGAGTACGAAGTAACTGCTCAAATTCCCACTGTAACTAAATATATTGTGTCATAAACTGATTGAAGTATACCCGTCGTTCAACCAGGTCAATACTGACAGGGGGAAGGGAATACTTAGGATGAAGGTAGTCGTTGACGTGATAGGGACGAGGTGGATTGCTCAGAGATCGTTTGTGTTCTTGTCTTTCAGCCTTTGAAAATTTCCTAGATACTTGTCTGTACATGTCCAATGAGGTGCTGAATAGGGGCTATTATCCACTTTTCCATGTCTGGTCCCACCTGGAGGAGACGGAATCCACCTCCACAAATTTTGTGTTCCTACGTGGAGATTTGACAGAACTGAAGGGGATGCCTCTTCGCGGATGACATCTGCATTTTTGAGGTTTATTTTCACCGCGAACACATGTTCCTAGTCCCAATCAAATGGGTGATACGAAGATAGTCAGACGTTGTCTGTTGCTTACGAGGGGCAATCGAATAAACACCAAAATATCCTGAGATCACTTCAATCTCGTAAATAGTATGTTTTCCTTGGTCTCTCTAGCCGTTACCGTAGTTTCGCACCACCTGTTCTTAAAGGTCTGTCACCAAATTATGTTTGTGGCAAGCTGATTGAGGTGTTTTCCATTATTTGAAAGACCTCAAGTTTTTGTAAATAATAGTACGAATTGTTTAGATAACTGCCACCAAATTTCCCTGTCATTAACTTTAGTCCGGGCAAAGTTATTTGTTATAAATATACCGCATAGAATGGGTGCAAATAGAGCGCAAATATTTGGAAGACTATCAGCTTTGTGAAATTTTCAGAGTTTGTGGGATTTTCTCATATTTTAATGTTAAAATACTCACTTGTTTGGAATTAGAGTACACCAGCCCATAAAAAATCCAATAAGTAATATCGTATATGTGAACAATATTCCGATTGTTACGTAGAGCAACATGCGCTGTTCATCTGAAAAGGTCACATCATTATAAAAGAATGTTGAGTTGAAAAATAAGATAAAATAAGGGGGCTACGCGGCTTAGACTTCATGTTGAATGTGATAGACAGGGAACCCAGGGGCACGCCTTTAAGAACACCTCCAGTCACGTTGAACTCTAAGAGGAAGCGATCTCAATAGAACTATGGCAAAAGTTTAAGAATCTCGACCAATTGCCATTGAAATAGAAAAAAACTTCTGCAATTTCCTATGTCATGGGGTTTCAAGGTGCACAAAAGAACAATGGATAATTACAAGACCACATGGCCTTTGCGCCAGATCCAAGAATCCAGAAGGGCACTTCGTCATAGACCTAAAGTTTACGGTCTGTCGGCCAAAAGGATTACAACCTGATGGTTACTATTGCTCGGGGATATTCCCTGCAAGAGAGAAGCGCCCAATGTCTGGGGTTGGGGGCCAATGAGCAGGATGTGATAATAGTAAAGAATCTAGGATACAGACGGATAAGGATATAACAACTCCTACGGAAGGATTAGCCATGGGCTCAGAAAGGCATAACATGGTCGACAAAAAGTGGGAGGCGGCAACATCCTGACCTATTCTGACCTATGAGTTGGTACGTGGAAAGGGACCCCGCACGATCTATGCCTCTTAGAATAAAAAATTCTAGATTCGTGTCACACGCACGGAAGTAAAAAAAGGCGAATAGTTATTGCCACAGCGACAAAACTTTAATGTGACAAGAAATGGCTGATTGCATAGAAACCGAGGCGGTCAAAAAAAGTGCCTGCCCCGCAGAAGGCAGCAGCGCACCCGAAGAAAGATGACAGGATAAACCTTATTTGTATAAATTATTCATGAGATGTGGAACTCAATCCCTCCTGCCCTGACTTCATCTACCGTATGATGGAGATGGAAATGAGGACGGAAATAAGAGACTCCTTATGGACCAACAAAGCAACAGACAAAGTCTACTGGGAGACGAGTATGCATGGGTGGAAGCGTCTCTTTCTAAAGGAGGTGATTCCTTAGGGGATGAGGTGTTCTTTTGGAATCTGGTAGGCTCTTTGTTGCCAAATAAGTAGCCCAAAGGGGAAACAACCCAGGAACACACCCTGTGATTCGAATAGTCAATGAGCTTGGGTTAGGTCCTCTCTACACCTTGAGAGAGACAACACCAATGCAACCTGGACAAAATAAAAATAACCCTGGGGAAAACAACGACGAGAGAAGAAAGAATGAAGGAAACTTTCACGAAAGGAGGATAAATCAAAACAATGGCTTTCACAACACCTTGTCAAGTTTGAAATTTTACACCTCTTCTGGCAAGCATAACAATAAAGATACAGCTGTGGCGTATTGTAGGCATAAATATAATCTCAGACGTCAGACAGAAGATTACTGTTGTTGATGGAATAAGAAGGCCATCCAAGATCAGTTTATAGAGAGAAATTGACTCTCTCTTTCTTTGCTGGTTAAGCAAACGGACACTTAGTTAGGGATTAGCACCGGTGGAATGACGATGCATTGGTAATTCTGGAGGGCCTAAGCTTTTACGTCATCTTGCCTTAGTTCTACAATATAAAAAATTTGCAGAAACAGAAATAGGTTGTAGTAGAAGCTGCTAAACGTTAGGAGTAAACAAGAATTTAAGTCCGCCATTGAGAAGAATTACGAAAGATAATATGTTGGGCCGAGTGGTTTAGAGACCCGATTCGTCACGATATAGGTCCTCCCAGCGGTGGCTATCAAAAAGGAGATGCTATTGCCTTGCCATCTCGAATTACGTGAAAAAATGATCTTACAGGAAATGAAGATCCTCCGCCAATCACATGTCCCACTCATATTTAGCCGTCTAGGACAAAAAGCAAATCTCAAGTGAGCGATGGTGATAAGAGGGTGAAGAGCCTAAGACCAGGAAGCGATGACATCTTACCCCACGGTTTCAAACCCCCCGTTAAGCTCGCCTAAATGGCATCGGCCACTAATTTCTTTCTGATGACTTCTCGCTCTTAATGGTCATTTGAGAAAGAGAACCTTGCCGCTTTTTTTCCTGGAAGCAAAACGAGTGGAGGTGGTTGGAGTTAATTATTTACCAACACGGAAATGTTGCAGTGGTTCTACGGTAGCAGAGTTCCGGTTTCCAGGAAAAGATTGCTCTTTACACACATGTGATCACTTACTAGGAAATGTTGGTGAATCGAGATCTTCGACGATTTTAAGCGCACCATGGACCAGTAGACGAGACATGCACAAATTGGAAGCCGTGTGGCTGATTGATGATCTACTCAATCAAACAAAAGACAAGTGCATGCGCCGATTGTTTTGTGGTTTGAGCAGTTATCAACAGCCGGGATCTACAAGAAGCGATAGATGAACATCATATTCTCGAGCAGGAACAGCCAATTTGCGGAGGCCGTTCATGTAGATCACGTCTAGTCTTTGGCTTTAACCAAACTACAGTAAATGCACGCGATGATGGCTGAATTAACAGCATGGGAGGTCCAGAAAGACCATATAATGAAGGAGACGTCATGGAAAACTCATCCCGTATGAATGGCTCATTTTGACACGCGTCGGCCTCCTTATCGTAGCAAAAGCAAAAAGTAGAGAAATCTTTCCATTCTGGGAAATATGGCTAGGGTCCAGGACAGGTGTGCTTCCGGTAGATGGACTCGCTGACGTAACAGTGGATTAATGGGGCAGGTAGAGTCCAATGAAAGCTGACTAATAGAATCTGCGGAGGAAAAGTAAAGGATCAGCTGTAGTTGTAAGATGTCGTAACACGACAAATGGGTGACTGCGTTGTGTTCTGTCAAGCAATACAGAGATTTCATAGGTGCGAACAGCGTATTACAAATCGCAGCTCTTTGTGCATTACGATTACAACATCCAGCTGACCGGGGCAGAGGTCCGCCGGACTCCGGTCATTGGACAGCAACAACACTAAAAAACGAAGCCTCACCTGCTGGAAATATAGTGAAAGGCGATACGTTTTACGGCCACTGTTGAAAAGCTGTACTCGATTTTTCACCTATAATGAGCCACTGAAAGTTATGAACACATTTCGCATAGGCGTTATTCGCAATTTTATGAGTTAGCAGGAGACTGCACCAGACTGGCTCGAGGATAATTGCCGCCTCAAACTGAAAACTTTGGAAACAAAATGCTAAGCAATTTCCTCTTATTTTGTCAGTTTGTTTAATGTTGTGGTAATGGGATTGTGATCTATTGTGATTAATGATTTCTTGCCTGAACTGGTAGGACCGAAATAAGGAATAGAGACGTTATATGGGTTGTTTCGAAGGTATATGTAGTCCCGTTAACAATGGCTCTATTTGGCATATTCCCTCTAAGGACTGTACTATTGTCGTACACACGTTACGCAGTTGCACATGTACTATCGTACTCGTCGGTGAATGCCAAATCCGCTCTGTGTTGAGTGTTCTTGGGTAAGTGCCAGCTAATGCCGCAGTCTTTTTCGGCTGTTGTGACTTGTTGTTTACGCCATGGCCCAACGGTTGCGTATCGGGCCTAAGTTCACATCGCATTGCAACGATTACCACCAGGTCAAGCTGATTGATTTTTAGATAACTGTGCTCCCAATCGTTTTCTTCCGACGCTCCTCATCTATTATTAGTTTCGTTGAATAATTTCTTGTATTATTTTTCAGAATATATGACAGATTCCCCTCCAGAAGATATTTCCTTGGATTATGATGTAGTTGTAGTTGGAGCTGGTCTTTCCGGCCTTACAGCAGCCGTAGAACTTCATAATAGATGTCCAGAACTTCGGGTAACTTTATAAACATATATTTTAGAGCGTATATATTCAGATTCTCGTCGTTGAAGCAAAAGATCGCCTAGGAGGAAGATTACTAACCGTTCCCATTAAAGTACGCCACAATAAAACAGAACAAGTCGATCTTGGAGGTATTCCTTACTTATTTATTTTTATAAGGGAAAATTTTAGGGCAATGGGTTGGGAAAACTCAATTAGAAGCTTTACAGCTCCTGAAAGAATTAGAAATCGAAACCAGTAATCAATTTACGGATGGATTCAAGATGGGACAGTTCGGTGTGGCCAAACCACGGAAATATTTAACGACATTGCCGTTGAGCAGCATTCGGTTAGATATGGACCTCTTATATTTAACTATCGGAAATATACAGACAGTTTTCTATTGCGGAAATGTTGGATTTCATTATCAACATAGCAAAGCTGGAATTTCTATCCAAAAAGGTCAGGTGTCTCGTTGCTTTTTATTTTTTACCTTTTAGCTAAATCTTGGAGATGTTTTTAAACAGAAAAATGCTACAACCTTGGATGATTCTAGTGTCTCCAAATGGACGAAGGAGAATGCCTGGACAAGAGCCTTCGTAGATGTTCATGACGTGGCTATCAGAGCCATTTATGGTGTAGATCCTTCCAGGTAAGCAGAAATATCCCTAGATTCATTTTACTCATCAGACTGAACATGTTATTCCATCTGGCTTATTGTAAATCAGCAGGGTCTCTAATGAATCTCTGTGAAGCGATTGGAGATGGCGCTCAGGCTTTAAAAATTGTGGTAACGGTCATTATTTTTCAATTTTTTTAATCTTCTAAGGGCGGAGCACAACAATTATGTACAAGATTGGCGGGAAAACTTCCTACGGATACTATTGTATACGGGGAAGCTGTTCGATGTCTTGATATTAACGAAGCCGCTGGTACGACTGTTATTCATTTGGAAACTAGCTCGGAGCATAAGCATTCGAGGGTATTTCACTTTCCCTTTTAATTTCCTCAGATTTTAAGGTTTTACAATGTTCGCGTGTTATACTGGCCATTCCTCCTTGCCAAGTGAACAAAATCATTGTCAGTCCACAGTTTCCTCACGTCAAGGTAAAATTACCCTTATTATTTAACAAACCTATAGATTATAGTACCGTCTTTACGAGAACATGATCATCGGACACTATATCAAGTTCGTAGTCACCTATGAAACCGCGTTTTGGAGAGAGACTGGCTATTCGGGGGAAATTGTAAGCACAGGAAAGACAGAAATCCCTGGCGAAGTAGGGCACTTCTTTGATTTTACGAGAAGGTCCTTTAGAAGCTTCCTATTATTGTAACATACGATGCAACTACAGTTAACGGAGCTCCGGCAATTGTGGGCTTTATTAACGAGGAATACACAGGTACGAACAAAAGTTTATTACATTTTCTTATACCCCAAAATCTACGAAACACCATTGCTACGCTACGCTTGCAGATATGACAGTTGAGCAAAGATGCAACGAAGTGACCAAGGACCTGGTTCGCTTTCTAGGAGAGCGTGCTCTCAATGAATTTATTGACTATAAAGATAAGGTAACGCTTCGTAGTTTTGGAGAAAGGATAGAAATTCAGGTCTGGGTGCACGAGCCGTATAATGGTGGCTGCCCAACAAGTATTGTCACTCCGGGAAATATGGATAACTTTCAAGTTATTCGAGAACCGCATTACACGTAATTTTTCATTTATCTGTTGATGATAGCTTATCATTTAGAGTTCATTTTGCCGGAACGGAGACAGCTTTGAAATGGATGGGTTATATGGACGGAGCTATAGAAAGTGGATACCGGGCAGCTCATGAAGTGTTGCATTGTCTAGAGAAGCATAGCGCTGTGTCTTTTACGAGATTGGTGAGTAGTTTAGGCACTGATATACCGCCCTCATCAATTTTTAACAAGCGAAAATGTTTCAGGAAGGATCCGTGTTCGACAATGACTACCGCCCACCTCTCCCTCCCTCAGACAACTATTCCAGCCTCAGATCACCCTGGTTAGTTCTGTCGGCCTTCTCGGAAATTGTAATTCCTGCAGGTGGCGACGATTGTTCTTCGCATCCGTTCTCGTTGCCGGAATTTATGCCTATAGCAAAAAGTATCATCTGTCCTACACCGCCCGAGTAATGAAACCTGTTGAAAATAGACTGCTTCGCTGGACCACTGGAATAGTTTGGCCCGAATAGCTTGTAAACACGCAGATTTTCTTGTATTATAGCAGAATTATGGTGGTTTTTATGTACCGGTTTTGCAAACGTGCTCAAAAGATAACTATAGCCTGTTCGAGTGTTTTCTAGGATAAGAGGAAAACGTGTTTGTTTCAAATCTCAAGGTTGCGACCAATACGACTCGTCCGCCGAATTACTGAGACCCATTCCTCCCGTGTTTATTGATTTTCTTAGCATTTAAATACCAATAAACTAGATCACCTCTTTTTTCTTCCAGTTGTAAACACCCCCGAGTTTTCTTATCATGCGGTGGTTCCCTTTCATAGTCACATGCAAAAAAAGAATGACTCGTCCCATTTCCGCATGATGTTATATTTGCATCACGAAGGAACGGAACTCTAATTTCAATAGCTTCGCCGGGAATTTCGCCACCAAAAGCCTGTTATTACACGTGTCGTCCTGGCACAAGCAATACGCAGCAGTACGTTTATGCATGCCGCATAAGCTGAAGGTTTCAATTACACGCTAGTCTGCCTGGTGGACGAGCTCTGCTGTCTCTCGTTAATAAAGTATTGATATTATCAACTTTGTTATCTTCTTATTTGTTCCGAACACTTGTTTATCACTGAGCTTATGCAAACTCGAAGCGGGTCGTTATTTTCCAACTAGTCAAATTCTCTTCCATTTTCTTCTATTTGTTGACCTATCCTGCCTACTTTTCTTTTTTATATAAAATAAATAATTCTTTAAACAAAATCCATCCTTTCAGATGTCAGAAAGCGAAGAATTAAGTGCACAAGAACTAATAAGGCGGACGAATTCCGGCCTGAGTGACCAACGGCCACCCGGATCCCGATATCTACTCACGGATCCGGATATACCAGTAGCAGATAAACTAAGATTCTTCATTTTACTGCCCCTGAGGTGAGAAAAGGTTATAAATTGCTAAAACAACCGATTTTCAGAACAGTAATGTGTTTCTGCCTAGTCACAATATTTTTTGTAACCTATTTTGGGTACATGCTCCCTATCCTGCCACTAAGATATCTTTGGTAGGCATATTCTTTTCAATTTCTAAAATTCCTAATTTTAGGCCTCGATTATATTGGTTCCTTGAGGGAAAACTGTACCGGTGGCTTCAGAATTTCATCGCCTATTGGGGATACACCGCGGGATACGACAGTAAGCGTTTCTTTTTAAAATATTACAATTGATGAATTCTAGTTGTTGAATATGGAGACATTCCGGATGAGGTTCTGAACGATGCGAGAGTTTTGGTCATGTGTAACCATCAGTCAACCGCGGATGTCCCTACTTTGATGTCAGTATTCCAGTCGAAAGGAGTTGCAAGTCGTAAGGTAAGGAATTCCCCCTTTTGATCTATTCAGCAAAGAAAGGAAAAATAATGCGGCGCTCGCTAAGAAGTGAATCAGTATTCGGACAGCGCGATAAACAATGATAAAACCATTTGGTCTTACAACGATAAAATCGCTATTACGGACTCGCAGCCCGATTAATCCCTACAATTGGATGTAAAACCCGCTTTGGATCTGCATTTTTTCAAAAATATTTCATACGTTATTGACTACAATATTCCAGACAGGGTATTATTGAAGTTTTAGACATTATGGTTGATGGACATCATGTTCCGGTGGACGCCCTTCGGCATCATTGGCCACAACCATGGCGACTACTTCATTACCCAAGGAAAAGCCTCCCGTGACAAGGAAATTAACAAGTATGGTTTATTTTCAAGTTGAGTAGCCATCTTTTTAGACTGAAGGTTCACCTGAACGAGGTATTCTGGAACAGAGACCGCCGATGGGTTATTCTCTTCCCCGAAGGAGGATTCTATCATAAACGAGTCGAATCAAGTCAGCGGTAATATTTCTCCTGTTTAGTCAGCATTAAGTGTTCTAGATATGGAAAAGAGCATGGTTTCCCGCACTTGGAATACCTTACACTTCCCCGCCAAGGAGCAGTCAAGGCCATCCTCGATGAAGTTGGTCCTCGCGTAGATGAAATCCCTGTGAGGAAGAATTCTAGCCGATTGGATATTGTGAAAGACACTTTTGAAGCGCTGAGGGAGAAGAAATATGTAAAATGTGAGTTAATTTTTATAACAGTCGAGATCTTTCACACGTATTTAATCGCACCTATTGTATTACAAGCTGACTCGTGGCTGGTACTCCGTATTTTTCTTTGTTAACCTCAAACAAATTGCGCAACTCCTTCACATATGTAGCATGGAGTTCTCCAATCTCCTCAATGGTCGGGTTGTCATTCTGCTTAACTGGGATGGGTGCTCCGAGGACAACGTTGATCGGCTTCCTAAACATTCCCCAATTTTGGAAAGGGAAGACAATTTGCCTGAAGGGGAGCATTCCATAGGTATAATTGAAGACCCCTCTTCCGTGGAATATCGGAGGAGAGAACCCCATGATATCTTTCATGTATGTTTGTATCTTTCGGACCACAGAACCCTTCGGATTATCGGCCTAAAACAGAGAACTGCTGCCCTCGCAAAACTGATAAGGCTTGCCTGTTCGTAGATATCGTTTTCTCCAAAAGCGTAGCAAGGAACCAGTTGAGAGCCCGTTGTAATTGCCAACTTGATAAATCCTTTCCTTCGGTTGAGAGTGAGGATATGATGGCCTGGGTGAGCATCCAGGGCTTCTTCTGCTCCTCCGACCACTAAAACACACGCTTTCCCCTGCAAGGAATATCTGATAAGAGATAGATTCTAGCAAAGTGCCTTTTGCTCTCCTCCCAGGACATGGGTCAAGGATTCCTTGCTACAGTCGATCATTCCGTGCAAGAGTCCCCATTCTCTCCTAAAACCTTGGATTTTGGACTCATTTCGAAATGAAACCTGAAGGGCGTAAGGAACTGTCCAACCAGTGTACACAAGTGGAAGGTAATCTTCGGGAACTTTTCCATGATTCCCGTTCCGTTCGTTGCGAAAGTCACCCAAGCTGACATTGAAATGATTCCGTGTGGATGGTAGCCCACCAGGTAGTTCTATAAACTTTTGTATTGCAACGAAACACTCCCCTTATCACCTTGTTTTCGTCAAAGTCTCCCGTTTTGTGCAGCTTTACTGGAAAATAGTCAGCGTACCATTTGTGTGCACGTTGGTTTTTAAACCAGTTCGATGGATAGGCGCCTCGTCTGGGGCTCTCACGGTCGTAATACATCCACACGAAGTAGGCGATGCCTATGAACCAATACGAAGACATCATCTAGAAGGGGTAATATGTTTAAAAGCAGGAAATTCTTACCAGATACAGTGGGATCAGAACGCTGAATATGGGAAAGATCAAGACCGCTAGGAAGAATTGTAGTACTCCCAGAGTTTGTAGCCTCCTCTCCAGTGGTATACTCAGAGGGGCAAACTCGATTCCCCAGAGTTGAGTCATTTCCTGAAATTAAAGAAATATGGAATATTCTACATAACGGAAGAAAGTCGTAGACAAGAAAACCAAATAGGCTTATGGGGCTAGCTGGTCGACAAATCAATTGCAGTCGACCCTGTTAAAAGACCAGCTGCATAGGGAGAGCAGCGCAGCAATGTTTGACTTATAATATTGTTCGTGTACTTTGTTGGGATAGAAAAAAGACGCTGAAAGGGTGTTGGCTGTAATGAGGAAGGTCGCCCCCAAAGCGCGCTCGTTGATCAAGAGAACCGAAGACTGGGGATAGCCAGCCAAGGGATCGATTGTTAAACTCTGTTTTTCCAGTAACTCGTCCACCGATAAAATATATTCTGGACATCACCATTGCCTACCCTAACGGGATACCTCTGAGTTTGGCGACGTTGGGTCTAGGAACTCGCGAAAAGTGCGACATCGCCGTTCACTACAACGTGTTCCACGCAGAAGATGTAAGTAGAGGAAAAGAGAATAAATACCAACCTCATTTATTGCAGGTGCCATATGAATCGGATACGGAGCTTCGTGACTGGATGTATAAGGTGTACGAGGAGAACGACAAGATGCTCGGTTAGTATCTGAAAATCTTTCTTCTTTACCGTCCCTAAGAGAAATTGAGAAAAGACTGAGAGTCCTTATCTCTTTGGAGAAACGCTGATAATATAGGAAGCCGCCCTTTGGACCTTTATGGCTTTTCGGACCGCGAAGGTCAACAAGCGATCGCTTTGCGTTCATTGTCCAAAAGCGACCGTTTAATCATGTTTTTCAGCTCATTATTACAAGAATGGGAAGTTTGTACCGGGAGATGATGGCCAGAGAATGACTTTCTCGTGGACAAAGATCATTGGACAGTACGCCTTCTGGTTCCTCTCAGCCTACCTTCAATTCAAGACATACTCCTTTATTTTCTGCGCTATATGGAAGTTTATCCTCCTTTTGTAATAATCCGATCAACTGTGTAGCCCTTCAACTTTCTTCTTTGACCCCATGTCTTTAGGACCACTGTCTACCGGTTACCTCAGTCATATTAACCTATCCCTTCTAGATTGCTATCTGATCCTCGTTACTATCCCGCCTTTACCTGTCTATAGCTTTATGTCTAGCATTAATAGTCCCCTAATAAACATTTCCCACAAGTTTACTTTAATTTAAAGAGAGAGAGACCATAATATACGACAGGTTAAAATGTGCGAGTGCGAGCAAGTGAGAGTTATAAAGTAGCGGGGAGTAGTTGATACAACAAAAGTATTCAGATATCGTCAATGTCAATTTCCTCGCCATTTTCGGCTTTGACCTTGATATCTTCTTGAGGTGGGGCAATAACGGTGGACTTGGCTATTCCATTACGATGCCCATTCTCAAAAGCAACTTCATCATCCTCCTGATCTTCGGAGTTCTCTTCTTCTTCTTCGGCCTCTCGTAACCAGGTCAACAGTTTGTCACACTTCTCGATGACCTTCTTCGACTGTGACTTGTTGACATATTTCGAAGATGGCTGAAGTTCGACTATGTTAGAGACTTATTATGCTTGAATGACCTTCTCT
This sequence comes from Oscheius dolichura, assembly GCA_932521035.1. Taxonomy (NCBI): domain Eukaryota; kingdom Metazoa; phylum Nematoda; class Chromadorea; order Rhabditida; family Rhabditidae; genus Oscheius; species Oscheius dolichura. The sequence goes on along the minus strand of OW051497.1, from coordinate 11,160,483 downwards.
CCCCAAGCGAGAATGGCGTCCTCTTCTAGAATGTCCTCATCGTAAAACGCCTTGACGACATGGGCAGCAAATGGAAGGAGCTCTTTTTCATGGCGAATGATGAGCATTTCAATGCCTCCCAGTAGATAACGTTGTGCCTGGAAATGACCCCAATGAAAAGGAAAACGAAGACTTTCGAACCTTCTTATCGTTTATGGTGAAACGAAAGAATGCCTTTTTGTAGCGTTGTATTTGTTTCTCCTTGAGGATGTTCTCATCGAGCAGAGTCACGGCCAGGACAAGAACTGCTTTTTGCTTGACATCAAGACGCTCGGCTTCGTCAAGTATTGCCTGAACATATATCTATTAATAGTCAGAAGCAGAGTGTTACCTTCCCGTCCCCGACAGTGCCCAGGTCTTTGGCCTTGATGAAAAACTTCTCCATCATGTCCAAACGTTCGTCAACGCTTTTTTCCAGGTCCTTATCGATGACCAACTTTCCTATCCCAGCTGTGAGTTTCTCGCTTTCGGTCAGTGGCTCGGGCGCCCAGTCATCGTCCTCATCGATGTCATCGCTTGACTGTAACCGCATATGATCTTGCACCCTAATTGTAGGCACTTACGCGATCTAGATCATCTTCCTCCTTCTTAGGAATGCCCTTTTGTTTTGCCAGAGAGAAATCTATCTCTACTTTAGGAGGGTTCTTTACGATGTAACTTGACAGCTTATGACGATTGTCGATGACGAAAGAGTGACCACACGCTTTGCACTTGCTGTGGATTTGATTACGACGGACACTCTATAATTAACAAAAAGGTCAATGTGGTGGGCGGCTTACTAAAGTTGTTTCCGGATTATCGCAAGCAGGACAGAGAACAAACTTCTTGATGAAGTAATCGAGAAGATCCTGGAGCTTGTTGGCATCGTGTTCACCGTTCACGATGTAGCGCTCGTTCTTGGCATCGAAATTTGTCTGGGCTCCCAGTTCACAGCCGAAGAATTTGGTAGTATCTAAAAAATAGGCTCCGTCACACATACATCAAGGATCCACTCACACATGGCTGGACGCTCGAGAGCCTTGGCAATATCCGCCATATTGGCTATGACGGTTTTGATGCCATTTCCTTTACCCTCTACCTTCGCCAGAAGCTTGGGCATTTTGTAGCGGTAGAATGGGTCGGTAATAGAACGATTGACATTGAGAGCCATTTTCGACTGAAAAAGGTGAATTACCGGGTTCCAATGCAAGGGACGAACTAGTGATTAGTGATGAGATTGACTTAAAATCAGCAAAGTCCTCTCTGAAGCATAAATTTGTAGAAAGATGTGAACGAAGAGCGTCCTTCAGTTTCTTCCTTTTTCTTGACAACCTCCCTGGAATAATTAACAATTTAAGAGAACATAACCAAAATTATTTTCCCCCGTTGACTCCTAGTATAATTAGAATAAATATCGCTTACCTTCCTGAGGGTTGTCGATCATATAATGTAACTGATGTCTCTTTTTGTTGGGGCGCAAAAACATGCACAGAGTTCTGCTTCCTCTTATTTTGTAGGGGTTTGTCCAAGTATCAAGGTAAACCTAAAAATCAATAGGAATTTGCAAGCAGTAGGAACAAGTAGTTAAATTAGAGACAAGGAAAGCGACGAGTAGGGGACTGGTCGGCCGAATAGCTTTTATAGGTCGCTCTGTGTCTCCCGCATCCCCCTCACTGCGGCTCCACCTCTATCTCTTTATTTCTCACGCAGAAGCGACTATGTCAGCAGGGGGTAGATAACATACGCAGCGTGGCAGAGAGAGGGAGAAAAAAAACCGATGAAAGCCAGCAAGGTAGCGGCTGTGAATGGACATAGATGGAGAGTTTTGGGGGAGGGAAGTTTGTCCGGCCGGGAGTGTCTATCCCGCTTTCCCAGCGGTCTTGCCGCGAATGGGTGGGTCAGCTGTTGGCTGCGCCCTCTCCTCCTTGCATGGTCTATTCTCCTATGTCTCTGCGGCTCGCAAAATCCACGAACCATCCAATTCTGGTCTTCCAGCCACCACAATGCATCCGGAAAGAAGGGAACGATTTATAAACGGGGGGCTCCGGTGCAAAAAGTCAGCGCAGGCAATGAATAACAGGAAATTGATGGAAACTGGGGAAGCAACAATCATAAAGCTCTTCTTTTTATGCAGGTTTGAATAGGAACAATAAACGATTTTTGCCAGGGATCTTTGACTAAACGTCAAAACTTTTAAAAGAGCGGGGGGGGGGGTTTAGGCGGAAGAGCCGGAAAAAGGTGGACTGGAACTGGTTGAAACCTTGACACGCACGACTTGTCAAGGCAAAAGCCTGTTTAGAACTGGAGGAATGAGAGGAGAATGGGCGGCTTATGCAGAAACGGACGTCTTTGATAACTGTGGAAGTGCCAAAAGAGATAAGACTGAGTCACTCTGTGAGCTCGCTGAACCCACATCAGAGTAAATAGTGTGTGTTTTAAACTGCACCTTTTCTTTCGGAAAATATTTTTGAGTTTGGGGAATTCCAGACTGGAAGAAGTGATACTTGGTTTGTGTACTGCTGGTCGGAGAGTTTCCACGAAAATATTTCGGGGCCGACGAAGCTAGTTACCCCTGGAACCTCTTCTAAAAATAACTAGCCTCAGAGCTAGCATAAAGGATTATAAGAGCTCTTCATAAACATGGTTTTACTAATCTCATAAACACAAACATCTTGTTTTCCACATAAAGGTCAATTGTGAGGAAAAAGCTCCGCTAATGAATAGCCGGGCCTCTATTATCTCGCCATTTGGGAGAAACACAGACAAAATGTGTTTAGCTACACGATGCACTTTGAACACTAGTTTACATATGGATCCCGTCTTCCTCCTCAAGTGCACTTTTTGTAGAAAAAAAAGTGACGAAGATCAGGAGGAGGGGGCGAGGTGTAAGACGACTGACCGTGTCTGATCCCTGTTCGTAATCTTTGTGTTTGGGCAAGTTCGTCATGATTTTATGTTCTATGACAGTGATTTTCTTCCTTAACTGTAGATAATCTTGAATCGAAAAGCTGGCCAATCCATGACATCACTCTCCAGTTTTGTGGTCGAAATAGATGCTGAAATGTTCCTGGAAGTGCTGTTAACTTTGAGGGGGCCACAAATTGAGTGAACTTTGCCACTGTTCTCGTCTGATGACGCAACCTGCTGCCGTCACTCTTTATCAATGGTATTCCCCGAAGTTTCTCGTTTCTTCGCAAAAATTAAAAGAGCCGGCCACAACTTTCTTTGGATAAAGCCACCTGGAGTTATACGAGTACAAGTTAGCATCTTTATTTACTCATAATGAAAGGCACTAACCACAAAAATAAGAATCAGGGACGACACTAGTCGACACTAAATACTGTGAAAACATCATAAATTATTATAAGATGGGTAAATTACATCATCTATATTAACAGAATGCGGGGGGTGACTAGATGGACTCCTATAAAATTTTCGATATAGTCATGCACGACGGTAGAAGGGCAGTTTTCTTTGTTTTTTTTTTGCAAGTTAGGGTAATTTGAAAGGAGTAATGAGTTCAAATAAAAAGAGCATATGGGAAAGAGGCCGTCTATTGGCTGTATAGACTTCGGCTGAAAGTGACGTAGTCGAAAGCGCCGGGGGGAGCCTGTGGGTCTTGCGAGGGTGCCATCCTGGCCATACAGTACTGTGCCTGGTCGCCGGGAAGTTCCCTTCTCAATTCGTCAGCTGTGATGAATGGCTGAAGTGTGTGTTTTGCTCCTGTTTATCCGATGCACTAACCTTTCCACTTGCGAGAATTCTAAAGCTGTCAATCATCTGTTCGACTGTGTCCGAATCGGCATTCTCGGCAGTCATGAAGTCGAGGAAAGCATCAAAAGGCACACGCCCCATTCTGTTGGGATCCACGTGGGCCAAAATACGGTGAAGGTCTTGATCACCCTAAAAGGTTGAATTTAAATAAGGTAGAGAAGGTTGCAAACCTCACGGCCAGGTCGGATATTGTATCCAACTGAGATGAGACAGGCTCGGATCTGCTCAGGGTCAAGTCCTTGCCTATCCTTGTCGAAGTGGTTGAAGGAGGACCTGTACTCGTTAATCTGTTCCTCGGTAATTCCTTTGCTGTCACGGAGAAGGATCTGGTTTTCAAGTTCGTTAATTGTCCTGTTGATGCTGGTAAGGAGGCTTTCCCATCCGACACGGAGGGATTCCATAGAGTATCTGAGGCTCGTATGGGAAGGAGAAAGGAAAGTATTAACCTGGATTGACGGTTTTCAAAGACAAAGTTCTCTTGCATTTCCTGGTGGATTCTTTCCAATTCATCGAGGTTGGGTTTGTAGCCGAAGGCGTTATTCTGGATAGCGCGAAGCTGGTTGATAGCGTCTTCCAGACGTCCACGTCCTCCGAGACCGATGGCCAGAACCTGCTCAAGCTCGCGTTCCAACCAGGGTCCGACTTGGTTAGCTTTCTCAGCAAAGATGGTACGCAGACGCTCGTTGTCTAAAGAGCTGATTTAAAAGAATAGGATGTAAAGCTTACTCTGCTGGCGTCTGAGCTCCGTCTGAAGTTGTCCATCACGACGAGGAACAGCGGATTGGACCTCTCCCCATTTACGGCGGATGTCCACAGCAGCAAGGTCAGTGTACGGGTTGCGAAGGAGCTCTCTGTCGAATCCATGGGCTTCAACCAATTTGATAATTTCCTAAAGAGAATGAACTAATTTCAAAAATAGTTTTACCTGTTCGATGTTGCTAATGCTGACGAATTCGCGATCAGCATCTCCAAGGGTAGCCTTGAACTGGTCGTGGGCTGAGCAAAGTTCCTGGATTTCTCTCATCTCGTGAACAATGACAAGATCGGCCAGATCTTCGCGAGCACCATCAAGCCAGTTGTTGAAGGGAGCAGCTCGCTTGGCGAAGTCCAAGTACAATGTGTCAAGACGCTCAGCAGCACGTTCAGCATCTTCAAGGGTAGTTCTGCGTTGAGTAGAGAGCTGTCCGAGGCGGTCCCACTGGGCGCAGATATTTTGTGTGCGGGCATTGATGGGTCCGATATCAGGGTAACGAAGATTGTTCAGTTCCCGAGCAATAGCAGCAATTTGTTCAACACGGTCCTGGTGAGCTCCAAGATCACTTTCAAAAGCTTCATGACGCTTTCGTAGAGCCTGAATCAATAAACAGTCAAAATATGTTTGGCATAACGAACCTTGATCTTGTACAGACCGCATGAGCGCCAGTCGTTACTGCGAAGGGCGTCTTCTTTTCCAGTGGCCCATTCTTCGTGGAGGGCGCACTTTCTGCGGAACTTTTCGGCCAGGTGCTCGAGGCGTTCCAATCTGAGAGGAAGATTAAAAGATAGTTCAAATAGTTGACTACCTCATGATTTCACTTAGAAGCCATTCTTCGAAACCTTTCTCTGAGTCCTCCAGTCTGCTCCAGGCAGCGTTGATATCCTTGACGAGGTGGCCATCTCTGGGAAGGAAAGCAGGTCTGTTAGACAGACGAAGTCTTGTTTGGAGAGTGTTGAACAGGGTCTCCAGGCGTCCCTTGTCTTCAATCCTAGGTGGCTTCTCGTGTCTTCTGTAGTTGCGGTAGTCTTCGAGCTTCTGCTGAGCAGCAGGAAGGGTATCATTTGTGGAGCGGTTGGCCAACCAGGGCATCCAACGATTGATCCAAGCAAGAAGCTAAAATAAATCTATGAAAAAGTAAAGCAACTTGACATACATCACTAGCCAGGTGTTCGTATTCTTGCATCATTTTCTCGTTCTCCTGGTTGACTTTCAACACACGGCAGATTCTGTTGGCAGCGGTTTCAGCCTAAAAGAATATTTTAATTTAGAAAAAGGGAGAAGGAAAGACAAGGACAGAACAGAACAAAATAAACTGTCAGCAAACCTTGCGCATTCCGCTGAAGTAATGGTAGTAACACGAAACGTAGGTCATGACAGCCTTCTCGTCGGGGTGTGAGTTCACCATGTCTGAAACCACAGCACACTTGTTATTTATTATTTAAATACTATTGAGAGTTAGGATAACACTGTTACACATGTATCACGCAAAGCCATCCGAAAACGCGAAAACTATGCGATTTAGGTCACTTCAACTGTGACGAGGGACAGTTTAAGTACATTGAGTCCTACGTCTTTACGCCAATCTCTCTCCGGAGGAGGAATGATGACCGGCCGCGCTTTCTGCGGTAGAGGTGCTTCTTTCATATTACGGAAAGCGTGGTAGAAGCAAGAGACGTAAGTCATTGTCGACTTTTCGTCAGGATTTACTACCATATCTGTTGAGAGGTGAAAGAAATCGAGAAGAGACCCATACCTTCGGCGTCAAGCATTCTGGGAATGTCCAAATGCTTCTCGGCAATGTCGAAGGCCAAGTTGAGATTGTGGAGAGGGTCTCCTTTGTGAAGTTGGCTGTAGTCCAAAAGGTCGGGACTAAAGGAATGTGTTTAATAAAGAAGGACCAATGGATTACCGATGTCTGTGGATAAGAGCACAGAATGCTAGACCATCTTTCCACGAGTTGTGGAAGTTTTGAACGTTGACGTTGTTGTAAGGAGCGGTCTTACGCTGGCACCATAGAAGGAGACCATCGCGAGCAGAAAGCTCTAGAAAATCCAAGTCTGTTATGAAAAACTGTAAATAAACCTTCAACGTTGATGTCCTGGATAGCGAAACGGAGAATGATAGTCCAGATAAGACCAAGGGTCATTTTTACATTTCCATCAACGATTTCCTCAGCACCGATGGAAACAAGCTTGACTCCCTTGCTCTCAATGTATTCCAGGGCCTTATTCACGTTGGCAATCTTGTGGAAACGCATCTTTCCTCTGTCGGGGCGAGGGAGAGCCTCTCCGGAGATGACTTCCAACAGGAGCATGAGCTTGAGCCCATTGCGGAAGTCTTCTTCGATGACTTCGATGGAAGTACCAGCCTTTCTCAGGTGAGAATTGCACCAAGCAGTGAAGGTCTGAAATGGGCTTTGCTCTCCTTTGCTCAAAGTTGACACATACCTTTTTCTGTTGTTTTTCCCAGGCGGGGTCTAGGAGCCCCTCACGGTCCCATTCCTCTTCCTGCTGGGTGTAGTCGTAACCGGGAGGATGGTAGACTGGCCCCTGAGCATAATAGTCCACCATTGGGACACCTGCAATAATTGCATTGAGAGAGGAAAATAAAAACTGGTCGAGAGTGCGCGTGGCTTTCGGGATGGAGACTTTTGAGGAAAATCGTAATGGAAGTCAAAACAGGCCAAGAAAAGGCAGAGAATTGACGCAAAATGCAATCAAGGAGGGGAGGAAGGAGAAGCAGTGTTGCACAAAAGGGGAGAGAAAACGAGAAGAATGACAGAATATAAACATATTAGACAGGCATTTCAACGAGGCGAAAGAGCGGGCAAAGACAGGGGAAATACAGCAGTGACTCCATATATGAACAAGGGGCAAAAGTGACTGTTGAACCACGTGAATGACCCAGATTTTTTGTGTTTTGTTGGTGTTTAGTGCTCGAGGGAAGTGTTTGCTCACTGATCTGCGCCGAATAGGAGCTGGCTATCTCTCCGAATTTCTCCGGCTGGATTTCTCCAAGACACGGTTCACAGAACAGATAAGGTTGACGAATTACAAACATTGAGAACGCTCCTGTTCCGTGCAGGTTCAAAAGGTGAGCCCTTGTGGGCCATTAAGTGGATCAGAGACGACTTTCACAAAAGTGAAGTGGACAGGAACAATCTGTCAAGAAGTTACCGAAAAGAGGAGAGAAAGAGGATATGGACGAGCGGCTGGTTCGAGGCAGCGGACGGTCGAGCACTCTCGCACTACAACATAACCAAACAATAGAAAGAGTCTCTCCTCGCACCTGGGAGGCAAAAGGCAGCAAGGACACGTCCGGATGAGGTGGAGGCGACAAGGTTAGGCTCGGAATAGAGAACACAGTCATCTATTTGCCCTTCTTGATAATCAAAAAATTCCGATTTGCAGAACGCTTAGTAAGCAAATGGGGGAAAAAGCGGAAGAAGTTGATAGTGCCAACTGCCACAACTGGAATTATGATAAGCGCAGAATGAGCACCCGAACAGAGACAGGAAAAGTTATCTGCAAGGGAAAACGCGATAGAGAACTTTTATTATCGACTTACTCTGACTGTCCTACTGCTCAGACATTAATTTTAAAAAAGTGGAAAAATACAACGTGAACATTTTGAGAACGTTGACACAAACCTGTGATAGCCGTAGAAATTATGATAATCTCACCTCGGCGTGGTATTTAAAGCCCAAGGCAATAAAAGCCCCGCGACCCTCCAAAGACATGATACTAAACGCGCGAAGAACGCTTGGAATTTCCGGGAGCTGCACATATTAATAACTGGGAAGATGTCTGGAGGAGCATTCCCAAGAGCTTGAAAGTAACTTGACCCCAGAGGAAGTTGGATAAGGCAGGCGTAGGAGGGGAGGCAGAAACTCTTGGCGAAGGCATGCCACTGCTGTAATGGCGGAAAACAGAGTGGCAAGTGTCGGTTGACGCTTGTGTATTTCTGAGCTGATTTTTATCCAGTAATATGATCATCCCGAGAAAAACGGAGAGACAGTAGAACGGAGTAACTGCTCAAGACTGGGGGACTCCGGGTTTTCCGGTAAAAGTGTGTTGATAACAAGATAAGAAGACATTAAAAAACTGCTGCCTGTGCGATGGGCACTGGTGAAACAAAGAAAAAGTAAGTTTGGGTATGATTCATGTTGTTCAACTGGTACTAGAGTACAAACGATTTGGGGAGATTAACCATCGACCAGTGGATGTAGAGGGAGAGCTGATGTGTCATTCTATAGGCAAGAAAAAGAACTGACTGGAATAGAAAAAGCCATAACAATCAATAAAGCGAAAGCCATTCGTTCCAATGGGAGAAAAGCGAAAGTACTAATAGCCTGAGCATATGTTACTTTGCCGACAGAACTACTACTAGCACATGTCAGTCCAACGAGCAACAGGTGCATTCGCCACTCATCGCTTGATTCAAAATTGATGTGATTTCTCAAATACTCTATAAATGGTTCATTCAATTGATGTTCCATTCGCGTGTTACACAAAAGCTTTTAGGCTCAAAGTTGTGTAAATCCAATAGATCAACAGAGGGAAAAAACTTGAACGAGAGAGATTACGACGGATTTGTTCTCCCTCCGAAAACAGCTCAAAAGGGTCAAAAAGAAGAAAGCGAGGGTTACGAAGGGGGAGAAGACGGTTTGTACAGGCTATGGTCTATTTCCTTCAGTTGTGGGTTTTTTCAATGACTCAGGCTTATATTTGATTTGGCGAAACTCAGACTGAATTCAAGGAATTCGTCCTCACTTTCATAACATCTTGAGGATCAAAACAAATAAATGCCTTACAGTATTGAGTGTATTTTGGGACACGGTCCTCCCAAATCAGATATTCAAGGTGGAGCAGCTGGCACTAGCTACGGGAGCAGCGGCGCCTGTTTGCACTTCGTGTGACCGCTTTGTTTCGCGCCTTGACACAGAGCCCAGATATCTCAAGCCCGAAACGAAAATACCCAAACGGAACGCTTGACAAAACAGACCGCCGTCGGCGATAACAGGAACTCACCCTGTTCAGGTACCTCTTCACACTGATCACTCTCCATTATGAGACTTTTCGCTAGAAATTAACGAAAGAGATAGACTGGTCAATAGAGAGGACCGTTCCAGTCGGCGGCAGGAAGAGAAGTGGCTCTCGATATAACACATAGCTTGTAAAATGACGATCAGGCGACTGAGGGGGTGCAGGATAAACATAGATTAAATGATTGAATCATCTTAGTTTGGCAACAACATCCCAAATCCCCCGTTGTACAATTTAGGAAATGGTAATATGACCTTGCCAGTCATTGGCCAGATGGATAATGCGTAAATGCTCAAATAGGACGCTCTTCCAAATCCCTTGGGTGTGATCCCCTGGGGAGTACCAACAAGTATAGAGCGCGCGGATTGAGGATACGCAGAGCTCGGAGGCCAATCCTTGGCTCAACCAAGAGAGCAGCACATCCCAAAGCATTGTGTACCGAGCCACTGGTTACAAGAGATGATTGGCAAGTAGTCATGTGAGGGGAGTTGTGTGTGAAACAGAGAGAAAGTAAAGTGATGTCGGGGAGGGGAACCAGTGACAAAAAATGAGTAACCCTGGAAAGACAAGGCGGCACGGTGGACAGGCATGCGGGGTCAGCGACAGATTTGAAACTGCGCATGGGGTAGGATAGTAATAAATTGTTTTAGATAGCAATCGCGTGGAGAGGGATGGAAGAGTGAGGACTTGTCACAAGCGATGACACCGTCCAGGAAAACAGGAAACAGCTCTACCTGTAGTAGGTTGTCCGGTGTTCAGTTTCGGACCGGAACACAAAGACACGCGCAGAGGGCGCGAAAACCCCACCTGCCCACAAATAGCGCTCTTCCTCCGCCCCGTACAAAGTCATCAGATAAAGCTGTCGGGCCCGCCGAATTCCATTCTTACAAAAATAAGCGGGGGAAAGATGGGCTTGTTTTTCAAAAAGTAGAGACATTGACGGAACTGGTATTCAACGGATTATACTAACGCCCGGTAGCGGAATACTGAAAACGGTCGACATTCGACAAACAACAAGGTGAAAAGCGTCTTATGCCGGGCTGACGTTGACCATCCGGATGAAAAAGTTTAGTTATCCCCACTAAGTCCCAATGGACTAGTGAAAAGCGACCCAGTTACACGCAGAACTGCACAAAAAACCAGTGGATGAAGGTCAGATCGTGTTAGTAGGCGAATTGGCCCGCGAGGATAAAAGAAGCTCTCTCACTCTCTTCCGGACATCTGGAGCAGTTTTCTCTCGAAATTTTGATGGATTAGTAATTAGCATATTGGCGGAGGCGGCTGTGATCCGGGATTGAGGTTCGTCTCTTCATTACACTCCGAAAACAAGCCGCATTTGTCACTCACAAAAAAAGAACAGGGGTGTGGTCAGGAACAGCTCACTCCGGCTAATCTATTTACATCAACACATTGATTATTAGAAATATACCCGAGGAAGAACTGTTTGGCTAGGCATTTTAAATACATAACATTGTGATAACCTTTGAAGATCTGTCTTAAAAACCTTACCCTTTCTACCTCGGAATAGGAAATAGAAAAAAAGTTCAGATAAACGCGTTGTTCCAGATGCAGGAAGAAGTTGACTTGGAATGTTGGACAAGAGGCACTCTCTATCACGATGTTACACAACGTAAACGGAACTCAATGATGTGTTCACTCCACAAGTTTATCCCGTCTTAGTCTTTCTCACGTCGTCGGAAATCCTAAATGAAGATAGACGATATCCTTTGGGGATTTCGTTACAGAACGTAGTCGAAACACAGTAAACTGGTATTCGAACAACTCCTGTTTAGTACACTCTCCTTGTTGAAGGGTTGATTGAGTTTCTTGTAGAGACCTTATTGAAGAACCCTCTACAATCTCGTTACCGGATATGCATCTTGGAGCAGCTGGCAGATCCTTATGATTGATATTGGTGCGGATCTTATTTTTTGACATGGACTACACATTTTTCTAACCAGCAGAAGATGCAGAATTAAAGTCCAGAAATAAGTAGATCCTGGGGAAGGATTTTCATGAAGAGGATATGCAGAAAACTTTGTTTTATCTGGGGTAGGTTGATCGCAACAATCTACAAATGTTACCTCTCCTGGTCCACAAAAAGAGTTCCCGTCTCTGATAAGCATTGTCACTAGCAGTATACTGGAAACGAATAAAGTGCTTGATTCATTTTGATGTGCTGATAAGAATGCCTTTTGTGGATAAGGTTTCAACGCCAGGATGTGCCGAAATGGGTTGGGCTGGACAACCCCTTTGACGTATTTCACGTTGATAAACAGCTCAATTAACAGTTGTAAAAGTCGTTATGATGGCTGAGAAGTCACAAGCCGCAGGGAAATGAACTAGAAGTTTTTACCAGATAACAGGCCAGAGGTGAAAGCGCACACACAAGCGTCATCACCGTATTGGATCATGTAAGGAAAGAGGATTATGTCAGAAGATACAGATAAGGGGTACAATGATCGCAACCACTTCTTTAAAGTTGTGTGAGCCTTAGGTTTTAACAAAGAGATCAAAGCGAAGGTTGTATAGGTTATATAGGCACCCGGAGCTGAAAGATCTCGTAAAGAATCAAATGTTCAGTCGAACAGAACTCTTCCATTTTTGAAACAAATACTGGTAGTGCCATACTTTTACCTAAATGCCGCACCATTGGAAATGTCTCCAGAACATTCGTACGTCCTATCACCCGTAGGCCTTCGACGCAAACTTTCATGGACGAAAAAGATAGCGTTGCCACGATTCCCGTGATCCCTGATAATTTTTATCGGTCAGTATTTAAGAACCCGCCGTGGACTCACTCCCTATCTCGTATTTTTGCGACAACTGCAAAGTGCGGACTGTTTGAACAGTCTCCTTTTCCCTTTTCCTTCCACAATCTTTCAAGATGAATATGGTTTCAGGTAATGAGGACCGCTCTGATTCTCGCCGCCCTTGTGGCGGTCATGACCGCCGAGGTTTTCAAGATGAAGGCCGTCAAGACCGAGTCCCTGATTGCTAAGCATATCCGGTAAGTAATTTCACAAGACCTTTGAAAGTTTCTGATTCAGCCAGGGAACCTATGCCGAGTACTTGGAGACTCTCTTCAAGGCCCGCACTGAGGTCCTCGCCACCGGATCCCAGCCCTTCATCGACTACTTCGATGACTTCTACCTCGGAAACGTCACCGTCGGAACTCCTCCCCAGACTGTCACCCTTGTTCTGGATACTGGATCCTCCAACTTGTGGGTCATCGATGCCGCTTGCAAGACCGTCGCCTGCAACGGAGCCCCCAACTCTGGATACACCAAGAACAAGTTCGACACCACCGCTTCCACCACCTACCAAGCTGAGACCCGTACCTTCTCCATCCAATACGGATCTGGATCCTGCAACGGTCACTTGGCTAAGGATACCGTTGGATTCGGAGGACTGACCGTCACCGCCCAAGAATTCGGAGTCGCCACCCACTTGGCCGCCGTCTTCGGAGAGCAGCCCATGGACGGAATCTTCGGTCTCGGATGGCCCGCTCTTGCCGTCGACAAGGTCATTCCCCCCATGCAGAACGTCCTCCCTCAACTGGATGCCCCTCTCTTCACCGTCTGGCTCGACCGTGACCTCCAGCCCGCTCAGGCCGGAATCTTCGGACAAATCACCTACGGAGCTCTCGACAACGTCAACTGCGACGCCAGCGTTAACTACGTTCCCCTGTCCGCTGAGACCTACTGGCAGTTCCCCATCGACGGATTCGCCGTTGGATCCTACTCTGAGAAGCAGAAGGACCAGGTCATCTCCGACACCGGTACTTCCTGGATCGGAGCCCCCACCGCCGTCTACCAGGCCGTTATCAAGCAGACCGGAGCTACATTCGACCGTCAGGATCAACTCTACGAGGTTCCCTGCACTGCCCAGCAGACCGCTCCCGATCTTATCTGGACCATCGGAGGACAGACCTACAACGTCCCCGCCGTTGAGTACATCCTCGACCTCGGACTTGCCGACAAGAACGGAGTCAAGCAGGTATAACTGTCTCCAAATATTTCAATAATCATCACTTTTTCAGTGTGCCCTTACCTTCTTCTCCATGGGAGGTGGTGGATTCGGACCTTCCTGGATCCTCGGAGACACCTGGATCAGAACCTACTGCAACATCTACGACATCGGAGGCAAGAGAATCGGCTTCGCTAAGGCCCACCACGCCCAGGTTTAAATATATACATATAAATAATAAACCAAAAGCTCTATTATTATTCACTTGTTTCTATTTCTTCCGGGGTCTTTGCTGCAGGTTGATAAGACTATCAGTAAAAACGTCGCCACGCATTCAAGTAAAGCCTGAAGGGAAATGGTTAACAATGGGTATTATCTATCCGATTAGAGACGTACTCAATAATTCCCAAGACCACAGAACAGCATCACAAAAAGTATAAATCTGTATTGGTTAGTGTTCTCTGAATTTACAACAGCAGCATATGACAACCGGTTAAGAAGAAACACGTTGTTCTTTAGCATAATTAAACATCTTAGTGAAGTATGGCGGCTTATTTGTACATGAGATCATCAATAGTCAATGACGCGTTGGGCCTTCTCCAAGCTATGCCTCAGATGGACTGCCCTCAACGCGAAGAACAAGCTGATCAGACCCAGGAAGGACACTGCAACATAATTTGTCTTAATCTAGGGAAGAATGACTCACCGAATACGACAAGGAAACTCTGCTGAGGAAATTGAACCAGATACACGGTAAGGATCGCCACAGCGGCTAGAAGCAGCAGCAGAGCAGTTAGCAAGTGGTTCACGCATCTGCGACGATTCTAAAACAACGTTGTTTATTTTCAGGGATTACTCTAAACTGACATAATTGCCGACGGAGACAATGTTGTGGCAGAAAGGGCAAAGGACCATTCCATGTAGGCGGTGAAACTGAATATTCTTTATTGCTCGGGTTAGAGCAAGGTCGAAGTTGGTGATTGTTGACTTTGGCCATTTTTAGCAATCTTACATGCGAAAGTGTTTGACCATCAGGGAATGAATGCCAAAACGAGGGATTGATATGATCTTTACAGGAGACCGTTCACGTTTCACTGATCATGGATGTTTAACTCACGTGGAATTGTTCCTCACAATGAGGGCAGATATATTTAGGAGAAGAGCAGTCTCTGGGATATTTGACGTTACTCAGAATGGGTCCTGCAACGATAGCTTAATTCTTCTTTGAAAGGAGAAAACAAACCGGCTGGATAGGGAGGGAGTGGCTCTGCAGGGAAGGCGCGTCCCGGCTCATTGGGAAAAGCTCTACCAGGAGGCCAGTTCATATGTGACTTGTCCAAATCAGTCATCTTACCAATTGGAGCAACTGAAAGAAGTCAGTTATCGATGGGGAAATACAGAAGGAGAGGAAAATATTGAATACGGTGAGGAAGGGATGGCCAATAGCTTTGTGTTTATGTTCGCCAGCCACATGTCTGTTTGGAAGTCGGTGAATCATGCTGATAAACGAGAATACACATCATTCGAGTAGGCGATTTCTAGGCTCTTTCAAAGTGCTTCTGACTCTATGATTCACGTGGTATAGCTTACGGAAGATGACAATGGAACCGTGAGGATTATCTAACCACGCTTAAATAATCGGCCACTTGATGGGGGCAGATGTTTATGTGGCAAACTTGCTTGAAATAAGGAAAAAAAAACGTAGTTTATGGGCTAGGTAGCTGGAAAATTTGGAGCCAAACGTCAAGACGCCCTTTTATTTATTAGGAAAAAATCACGCGATGAAGAAACTATTGCAAGAAACAGAAAGAAATGTATGGGTTCAACTTCTCCGAATTTTTGGCTTTCGCCCTAAAATGGCCTTTTTGTGTAACAACAATTCGCCGAAAATGGGAAGAAATGGGAAGAAATGGGAAGAATTGATAGGATTGGAATTTCGCACTGAAGTTCAAAGAAGATGGTTTTTCAACCAGTGGCAGCTATTATTTTTTGGCTATTCTTATGTTGCTCGATTGTCCGGACAAGGATGCCCCCAAACGGCTGAGGAGAACCTGTCGCAATGTGAAGAAGAGGGTAAAACAACGTTCGTAGTGAGAGTGGAGGTAGAGGAGAATGTAAACTATGCCGGCATTAACACGATAAGGAGCCGAAAATGGCAATAGCAGACAGAAATATCTATGCGCTGCGAAGGCAAAGAGAGAGAGAGAGATGCGATTCATTCAGTCTGCTCACGTTTGGCACCAGTCAGAAGAAGACAGGGAAGAGACAAATTACCCCATTTTCTACGAGGAGAGAGAGTGGGTGAAAGCATTGTTGGCGTTAGTAAATGGCTTTCTCTCTTACTACAAAAGTGTTACAGGTTCTTATTTGAAAGCTGTTCAGAGTCAAGGGTGACGTCGAGAGTGAACATAATAAACCTATGAACCAACAGCTTCCGTGTGAAGAGTCGCGCTTGTTTGCTAATCTTTGAAGACTTCTTCCGGTTTTTAGTTGTCTTTCTACTGTATTATCCCCCTGCAGAAAATTAAAGCGCTAAGACCACGGGGGAAACCCTCCCAAGCAGCTAATCAATAATAACAGTAAAATAGAAGCAGAGGCAGTAACTGCCAACAGTTTTCTGTCTCTGACCGTATCTGACGTGAACACGTTGTTGGTCTTCGAAAATCGAAAGATTCTAGTAAGCGATGGACTTTGCTAACTTCCTTATCAATTGGACAAAAGACGTAATGAGCTTAAAAATGGTGGGCATTCGCACTGGGGTCAGCTAGACTTTGTATACATCTTTAAAGAGGGGGGGGAGCTGTAAATTAAGAGAGAAAATAGAAACGTGAAGATATTTCTGGAACAGGGGCAGCGGTATATCTTTCTAAAGAATTACAGCAGATGCGCAGCTCTAAGCTCCACTGATCTTTACTTAAGGGGATTTCCCGTACATTGTTGAAAATGACAACATTTGAATAACAGTCTCGACAAATCTGTAGCACTACTATTGGGACGCACCTCTTTTGCAAGAGAATGAGGTTAAGCGTATGCAAATGATTTCAGAGACCGGATCTAACAAATTGGCTCCTCCATCCTGACTCCTGACCTGACGTCACCGCGCACTAAGAACAGGAACCGCTGTGTGTCCGATCAGCGCGAATCAGCAGCCGACAATAGTGCTATGTCTTGTTGTATCCGGGCGCGTATTCTTCTTCCCCGATGTCTTCTTCTTTTGCCGTTGCTAGTGCAATTATCATCTGTCTTTTTGTGCTAACCAGCGTGTTCAAACGCCGGCGAGGGAAAGAGAACAGGGGCAATGGCCCCGCCATCTTATGGGTCATCGTTAACGGGCACGGTCACCGACGGCTTGTGGAGGGGTCATAATGACGGGGGGAGAAAAACTCACCAAGACGCATGTCAGCCGGAAGATCGATCATATTGAAGGCTACTGTTTATGTGTGGGTCACCGATTCCTGAAAATAGAAGATTAAGTCTGCAAAACGAGAGAGAAGAATGGAGAACACGTGAGGAGATCCCCCGTTTGCCCCCGGGGGTCAGAAAGTTTCACATCTAAACAAAAGGAACACAA
Source organism: Oscheius dolichura (assembly GCA_932521035.1). Taxonomy (NCBI): domain Eukaryota; kingdom Metazoa; phylum Nematoda; class Chromadorea; order Rhabditida; family Rhabditidae; genus Oscheius; species Oscheius dolichura. The sequence continues at coordinate 11,143,349 of OW051497.1, read as the reverse complement.
CACATCTGGCTCTCCATTGTTTGTTGTAATAATAGAAGGGGATTTGCATGCTGGACCATCGTTATCAAAAGAGGCCGATAACGAAGCCGTCCTATTGAAAAGCCGTGTTCAAAAAAAGTAAAGGTGGCACAACGGATGAATAGGGTCAATTTTCGTTTGAGAAGCTTATAATATATGGATTGTGAGATGACAATATTGATGATATCAGCGCTGTCGATAGCAACACCAGAACGAGTTCTCTTTCTTCTTCTGGGGTAGCCGTGCCAGATCGGCCAATCGAAGGCCTCGCAAATTGCCAAGGACATCCTTGGCAGATCCGCCCAACAAGACGGTCCACAAGTCAAGGATACCCCCTCTCCAAGGATAAACATATACTTGGGTTTAATGGCAGCCGGTTCTTATGGCCTCTAGGTAAGGGCACAGGCACGGAAAGGGTAGATTTTTGGATTGTACGGTAGGTTCTGGAAAATATTGTTGACGGCAGTTTTTAAAAATAGAATACGCTCAGAAAATAGCAGAGAATGTGCAGTATGGCATAGGAGTGTTGATTCGGTGGCCGATCGGACTGTAATTCCATGGCTAATCCTTGCGCAAGATGGCACAGGTCTTACGCTCACGAGACGTTTTTCATTGACCTCTCCTATCCCTCACTTTCTCTCTCACGGGTTGAGACAAAGTTGAAAGATCAGTTAAAGTAGAAAAGGAGGTTAGACAGGGGAGACAAAAAACGATGAGATCGAACCAGGGGGAACACGACGACTGATCGACACCCGCGATCTCGGTCACCAGCCTATCGCTCTTCCCCACCCCAGAGCGTCGCGTAATTCCACAACTGCTTTCGCCAAATGCCTGGGCAGTTTTCTGGACACAGATAGAAGATATGGATGGGTGGCAGTGGTTTTTCGGGGAAGACTCATTATTCACTTTCATTTTAACGGGTTGCCGAGATTAAGTGGGTTTTGGACGTGATTGGGGTGAAAAAATGACGGATCTAGCCATTCCACCGGTCGTCGGCGTCTTTGTGCAAGCCGACTTCCGTAAAGGGCGACTTCCAAAATGATGAGTTTCAATGGCAAAACTGGACACGGCATGGGTACAATTGCGGACAACCGTTCAACACAAAACCACCCCTCCGTTATAATTACTTCCCCGAAAAGAAGATGAGGATAAACGCTGCCATATAGATACGTGTAGCAAAATGACATTGCCCCTGTTGGCAGATACTACCTGTTCACCTTGATGTTATCCGCGCACGGCTGACAGGAAATGCCGATAAAACTTTTGAACACCTTACAAATGATGTGTTGGGCGACGTCACACCATCCGGGAGGACAGCGGGGAAAAAGGAGATTTGGAACACTGGACGAAGGATGATTAAACAGCGACGAACCCATACAAAAGAAGACGAACCCATACAAAAGTATCGAAAGAATTGGGCCATAAAAGGACGAAATGAAACATGAAACGGAACTATGGGCAAAATATTGGGCAGTATCGGTAAGTTTCGCAGACAGGCTCTCCCCTGTTTTCCCCTCTAGTTACCAAAGAGATCTCCAAAGTTCCAAAAACCTGTGATTGAAACAGTTAGGAAAACAGAGAACCGAAAGGGAGAAGGTCTACGGAGGAGAGAGAAAGGGAGAGAGTAACCCATTGGAAATTGACCTGCGCAAAATAAATACAGATCACGCGTTAAAGCTTAAAGTTAAAACTCAAACATTTGCCACTAAGGAGGGCATCGGGTGTTCGTGATACGTATCAGTAGAAAGTTATAAAAACATCTAGTTTAAAGATGTAGAATGTTTACGCTTTACAACCAGTGGGGGGCTGCAAGGCAGGTTCCGTACTTCTTTGGGAGAGTCGGGTCTGCTAATAAAGTAAGTAGGCGTCAGCGATCGCCCTGTATGGAGAGAGAACATCTGTCACTGATAGACGAAAACTCGTGTGCTTTAGAGTTCACCGTAAGTGTTTATAAGAATGAATTTGCCTTTTTGCTCTAGGTGGCAAGTAAAGAAGCCAACTATTTGAGTAGGGCCCACTAATGAGCATCACGAGTGGTCGTTTTGTCGTTCGTTTATTAGAGAAGCTACTCATCTTCTCACTCAAAAACCACAGAAAAGAATAACTTTTCCAACTTATAGTCAGGAATTGTATTTGGTTGACAGCTAAATATAGCAAATGCCCTAGAGGGATGCAGGAAACAGCTAATCCAGAAAAAATAAAGTATCCCCTAGAAGATAAGGATGTTTTGGTAAGAAAATATGGGTATTCGGAGCGGTGTCCTTTTGTTATGGCGTGAGTGAGATTTTAGACAAATTGAGAATTACGAAAGACACAGCAGTGTCAGAATAATAGAAGTAGTAGTGATGCCGTCCTGGGGGAAGATCCAAACACGGAAACACCTCCTGTGGGTTTTTACGACCCTTACAAAGAATGAAAGCTAACCGGATTAGTCTTTGCCCTGCTGGAATATTTTAAAACTGTAGTTTGGTCTATCTAAAACGGTAAAGCGCTGCTTTATCTGACCTTCGTCCTTACCGCGCCAATTACAATGGTATATTGCCAGTAATTTTCCGGGAGAAGGTCGAAGGAATGTGCTTCTAATTAAAGAAATACCGCGTTTTGGCAATGACCGAGAAGAACGGAAATAATGAAATTCATAATGCACAGTAAAAGCAACGCACAGTTCCTCGACGAACAGGCAACGCATAATGGAAGAGAGGTCAACGATTAAAATGTTGACATCCCGCATACTGAGGAAATTAGCATAATCTGTCGAAGAGGAAATTCAAGCGGACGGGAAACTCCCCAAAATCGAAAGATCCCTCACTGTAAATACAGTTGTTATGCATATATCTTTTATGGGAAAATCTCGTGGTGCGCTGTCCAGTAATAGAAAACACATAGGAAAACAATGTAGATCCTTTTTTTCCGATCTCCTACGAACCCTGTGGACGTCTCGTTTCCGATTGTCCTTGCTTCCCATTTAACGATTGTTTAGGCTACCTTCTCTATTCTATTGAGTCACCGGATCTCTTTTGAAATGTTTTATTTAGGATCACTATTTACAGAGTGGAAGTGTATTGTATTTGATAGGAATGATACATTCAGAGGGTCTGGATCTGTTCCATCAGCTCGTCCAGGAAGACGGTAATCTTGTCCATTGATGCGGGGCAGAAAGCCCTCTGAAGTTGAGCCTGAAAATCTCTTTGAGAAAGTTTTCCACAAAGCAGATCACTGCTCCCTGTCTTCTTTTTTCACGCGCGAAACCATTCAAATAGTTCCCTAATCCCTGCGCGAAAATCTGGGCTTATAGTCTCAACTTACAAAAACGAATTTCCTTTTGTCGTTGATCGATGGCATCTCCAGCAGTGTGTCCAGTTCGATCATCACATTCTGAAAAAGAGAACTTCATCGGCCTTCTCTCAGACGTCTAGTGGCCATCGCGTTTAGGAAAGAACACGAGATTTGCATCTTTATCTGCAACGGGAGAGGAGACGCGACGGCTATAAGGTCGGGCATTGCGGGGGAAGCTTTGGGCGAAGAGGATCCGTCTCTGACTCATCTTATCTTTTACAAAAAGTTCGCTTGCACTCGCAGAAAGCCGAAAGTCGGAAAAAACAGGTAAGGAACACTATAGGAGTACGTTCGCGGCACTTACGTGGTCCTCGTTGCCGTTGAAGAGTTTGTTGATCTGCTCTTCGATCCATGTCTCCACAGTCATTCTCTTGCGAATCATAACCATTTGATGTTTGCCATATTTCATTGTAAGAACTCTTGACCGTTCCAATTTCTTAGGGCAGCCCTCCTCGCCGAAACGGGCATGCTTCTCAGTGTCGGTCATTATTTTCTGGAAGGTTTTGCTTATTTCAAGGATAGTGAAAGAAAAGAAGAGGGTAGTCTGAAACTATCGTCGAAAATTGAAAGAGAACAACAAAATATTCGAGGGAGAACTCAGAAACAACTCAGAAAACTTTCTTATGGTCTAATTGTGTAGATTCTTGACAGAAACAAAAAGTATCGAATTCAATAAAGAATCCTTCGAAGGCATGGATGGCAAGTGGTGACAAATGAGCTCCGCAATAGGAAAAATGATCCGCCGCACACACTAAACCTTTTAGCCCCCTCCAGCTCAATGAGGAACTCTTCCTGGATCGTATTCAATAGCCAGGGAGCAATATAACGAATGGAAAAGGGTGTGGTAGTCTGTGTAATGAAGAGGTGTTGCTAGAGACAGATCTACAATATGTATGAGTTGGTTGCGCGAGGAACACAAACAGACAGGGGAGCTGAGGGTGGGTGGCGCAGTCCGAGTGGCCTTGACGCCGGCTTCCTTCCCGCTGGGTAGGTGCTGCTGCAGTTTCTATGACTGAGCAGTTTGAATCCCAAGTCCGGTAATTGACAGCTTCCTGCTGTTTACGAGATGTTTTTTTCATGACAGAGTATGGGATAGAAGAAGGACGGCGGATAGAGAAATCTCTGTCACGACACTATTAATGGTCATTGTTTGAATGTTTGAGTCCTCGCGCAGGCGGCGGCGTGAAATATGAAACATTATTATCTTAGCGGTTGGTCCGCGACGATTATGAATCATAACAGCAAAAGACAAATGAGAACGTCCGAATTAGAGAGGCGGAAAGGGGAAAATTGCTTGTTTTGATTATTATGAGAGTTCAGCCCCCGCTTCATGCAATAGTCAAAAGCATCTGAACACATCAAAAATTCCGACTAGTCATAGAGGGAAAAGGGAACTGTGAAAGGGAAAAAGCGCTACTTGCGCAGCTGGTCGGTCGCCGCTCTGCCAGATGTGGAGTTCTTTTGGCGGTATGGAGAAAGAGACCTGACATCACTCTAAGAATAGTAAATCTGTGAACTTGATACCCAAGAGAATAATCGCAGCAGACAAGAACGTTTCTAATAATTTTAGAGGAGAAGATGAAAAAGGCGGCTCAAAGTGCATGACAATAGCCAATTAACGTTTGACGTGATGCGTATTTACACTAATATGGAAGGTGGTCCCCTTCAAGCTCCAAAATAGAAATGAATTGGTAGATAATGAATAGCCGATAACGACACCAAAGGAACCACGTGTGTGGAAATTTGTGCAGAGTTGTTATAACACAGATTTGAAAGCCGGAAGGGTGCCAGGTGTACAAACTAGAGAGCTAACGTTCGGCTATCCAAAACGAAGGAGAAATGAAAGACAGAGGGACGATTTACGTGGGAGGAACTAAGCTTATTGTGGGAAACGGCCAATCCGGTTACCTTCCGTATTGTCAGGAAAAGATCATTTCTCTCAGAAGTTTTGACGAGAAGTAAACAGGCTTGGGGTTAGGCTGAATTGATGTGGAGCCCAATTTTTGGCACAAACTCGAGCTCATTGTAATTCAGACGTGGCAAGGCATCGCTTTGTCAATTTAATTGGAAAGGGTGGATGCCTTGTCCTACAAGGAAGATAAGCTATGGGTCGTCGACATAACACCCTCAATCAAAATAAGAGAAAAGTCCTCGAGGGCACAAAGGGGGAAGAAGATGTTTACGAGGGAGTGAAGGAGTCTCCTGGCTCGATGTTACGCCAGTTAACCAAGAGCTAGATTAACCGGAAGTCATGGGGGAGGGAAAGTTGTCTAAGCAGTTCAAAGGGCACGTCACAATAGCACATTTGAGGGCCGAGAATTTGCAAACAAATAGAAGTTTTTAACGCGTTTTTTGGTTCATGTCGCTGGCGTTTTTGTTTATAAAAAGCTTCGAAAGAAATCCATGTCGATTAAATTGAAAATGTTTGAGAACACGGGTCAATGGGCGGATGAGATAAATGTGTTTATCCATGATCACGTCAAGTGGGTGTAAAGGGAAGATAATTTATCAAGCGTACTACGTCGTTTTGAAACCTTAAAGGGGTCAGGGTGCGCAAAGTGACGGATTAGGAGTAAAGCTTAACCTTTTTCTTTACAAGGGATTCTTATCAATTATCTATTCATAACATATCATCGCTGGGGGCACAATAAAGACTTGGGAGAAGTTGTAAAAATAGCTGACAAAGCGATGGAGGCCCCGTATAAATAGCCTTTTAAATGTCCGAAGATCTTGTTGGCAACACTTGAGGAGGACCCAAATTCGGGGGTGGATAACACCGCTGGGAATTCCGCCAACGTGGAAGCGGAAATGTTAAAGACGTGTCACGGTTTACGGTAATGACCCTGCCATTCTCTCCCAGCAATTAAATTTCCTTCGTCTTGTGTTTCTGTCTATTGAGAGAATAATGAATGACCGCATCAGTCGGAAGGAAGATGTGAGGCTATAATAAGCAAGGGAAGTGCGTTTCATTTTCAGATTAGGTCGAGACTTTCTCAAGACCACTTTGTACTATTTCTGGCTTTGTTTGCTGAGGATAAGATGTCAAAATATTCAAATCAAATAAAAAGTAGGAACGACAGGAAGATCAGAAAGAGTCCATAGAAACCTTATGTGGAGGCGTCCAAACTGCCGGCAGAATTTGATATTCCAGGCCAAAAAAAGTGAAGTTTGCGTAGTTTAAGAGACGCCGACGTTTAAAGTAATTTAAAAAGAAGAAAATCTCATGTTCCCTCATTTGCCGGCAACGTCTTTTACGAACGGATTTCAATGTCTCTCCCGCGTCTGTCTCGTTTGTCTTCTACCATGGTGGTCGACCGCCATAAATCCTGAAGGGCACGGCCCGTGGCTGTGCACTTTTGCAATCGCGTATTTGCTTTGCGACAAATTAAGTCGAACCCTTTTGGACTGCTAAAAACGTTCATGATTCAATTATTGTCGAAACAGATCTGCCTTCTGTTCATCTCATCCTTTTACGTAATTGCACACGCCGGGGTTGGCCCTGTGTGTTCCAATCCAGCTAGCCCAGTAATTGTGTTAAGAGAGACAACTTTTTCGCCCCCTGAATTCATTCGGCTGTATACAGACCCCTCTTTGCCGAACGTTTGATTTTCAAACTATCAACTGTGGGAATCACTCCAATATATTCCATCGAAAATTCCCAGACGAGCTGGTAATAAAATCTTATAATATACACCAAGAGCTTTGCAATATTTGCGGATAAGAGAAGAAAAAAGATAGACACCAAATATTCTTTTTTCGTTTTCAGGGGGATCTACTAAGACTTCATAGGGAAAGTCATAAAAACTTACAATCTTCCGGAAGACCCGCTTATATCATATATTCCTCGTTGTTCTTTACAGGGATCACTCTATATTATTGGACCACCCGAAGTCTTTTTTTATATTCCCTGGAGTCTTATAGCAACCCCCCTTACAGCGCAGTCGTTTCAGATTAGACTCTCTCTCTCTTTCTTTCTTTTTTTATTAGACCAGCCGGACAGCTGCTCAGGATTTACCTGGTTGGTCCGTTCGCTCCGGAAATGACAATCCATCACTGTCCCCATATGTTTGTTGAGTCAGCGAACACCCCCGGAAAATTTGAGGGCATTCTCTTGTGGTTACATCAACAGGTATGACTGTTCTCGTGTTCCATATTATAGAAACAGTGCCTTTTTCGGCAGAGGAGGGATGACTCCGCAGCTGACCGCCAAAAACAGATGAGAAATCTACAGCAAAGGGCAAATTCCTTTGACGAGAGTTGTCTGTTTTGCAGCGGTGTTCCTTCACCAGATGTCTCCAACACCTCCTCCTACTCCATCTCCTCCACTCCATCTTCTTTTAGTACCGCGCAGCAGCTGTTGTGAAAACAAACACACGCAAACAGCTTTTTATGCATGGAACATCCGAAACAAATCACTCGGAACTACTTGTTTGTGTTCTTTTACGTTTTTGAGTCACGTTTGGGTTTACAGTAATAGCGCTTTCTTCCTGCTCGACGATGCTTTAAACCAGTGCTAAAACGTTTTTTTGAGAGAATTTCCTGTTGATCTAGACAGATATCCGCGAAAACAAATAAGCTATAGTCTGTGCAAATTACACTTTTTACTGCCCTGCGTGTGTTTGACTGTCTAACACTTATAATAGTAGTGTATGTTCTCACCTGTTTCCCCATTCTTTAGACAGCGGAGGGAGGGAGGTCAAAATCCGCCAGACAAACGCCAAGTGATATTACCATCTGCCCGACCTGTTCCCAGCCTATGAGACTGTGCCGATCCTTTGATTTTTTCAACACGTGTGCCACTTGAGCCAAAGCTCATATCACTATTGCTTTTTTGCTTATTATTGTCAGAAGAGAGTTCGTGGTTCATGTGACTCGCAACAACAGCGAGAAACAGTAGAAGCTGATGAAAGCAACTCTCTCTCTTTCTCTCTCTCTCTGCAAAGAGAGTCGAAAAAGAGACGGGACTCTCCCAAACAGATAAACACAGCCCCGTGCAACCACTTGATGACTTTATCTTGGCCAGACCAGGGCCCTTCACGACGAGATGTTAAAGCAGCTCGCGGTGTTTCATACATTCGTCTTGGTCTGTCTATTTACTAATTCAGTTAACAAGAAGGGAGTAAATACTGTCATTTGTTTTGTGCGCACGTTAGTCACCCCCACAAGAATTACTGCCTATTTTGTAGTTGCTTTCTTTCGGCCCTTCTTCGTCGGTTTTGGATGTCCTTAGCTTCTAATTTTACGTCTGCTGCCAGCCAGCACATCCAGGCATCCATTACTCCCCCACCCTATGTCTTTTCTCCACAAATAGATGGATTTATGTGGTGTGGTCAAAATTAGCATTTTAATTGAAGTCATCTCATCGGGAAGGCTTCCGTTTCAGCTGTCTTTTGCCGTTTTCTTGTGATTGATATCTTTTAGATCTTCCTGGCTCCTGCTGAAGTCTGGTAGATTGAAGCGTTCTTTTTCTCTAAGAAATTGCCCGCCGCACTTTGTAGAAAGATTGGAGACCGCCATCTGTGTGCACTACTAGTGGCATCATTTAACGTCTCCAGGTGGCGGTGAAAACTATTGCACTCTCAGCAGCCACTAGCCACTAACCGCGCTATTGTCTCTCTCGATCCACCTCGCCTAGATCATCGCCAATATGGACCAGAGTGGTAGCTGAGTCAGACTGTTCCCGATCTACACAATGGCACCTATGTAGATGACAAACCGGTCAAATTTCCAGTCCTAAAAATATCTATTGACTGTTGAGATCTTTTTTTATAAGTTTGACTTGACCGGACTATTTCTCGAGAAAAAATTCTAGATAAACATCCTGCTGTTAAACCCATTAACAATCCAAAGTGCAGACATGGAGAGATGTTGCGATTTTATAATATTCCCTCCGTTCATCTAAAAATAAGCTCGCATTTTGTGCCTTTGTGTCGCTCTAATTAGCATAGATTTCTCCCCGTTTGCAACAAAAACCGTCGCTCTTCGAAATTGAGAATGCGTATTTGCCCTCTGGTTATTTGGGTGGGCCACTTGACTGTAATGAGTTGTTATATCCATTTATCGAATTATTTTCTCTCAATTATCTTCCAGCCCGCAATTCTTTCGTTGACGCCCTAATTTCCTGTTTGTGATTAAAACCGGCAGGAAACAGTCTTGTACAAATTGTGAGACTGTTAGAATAACTACCAGCATCCACACAGATTTCGGATGATTGCCAAAGTGCTGGTAAACAGCAACCAGCAGCGGACGTTGCCCTCACTGTTTACTTCTCTTTTTCTCCTCACCGCTAAAAGCTCTGAATCACCCAAATTCTTAGATCTTGAATAGAAGTGGACGAACTCCGTACTGCCTAGTGATTCATCCATACTAGAGTCGAGGGTTAAAACGCATGAATGCGCTTCCATAAAAGGTTCCTGCTGTTCCGCATTATGTATTCCTAGGAATTTTCAGTTTTTTTCGTGGAAAAATACCTAACCTTTTAGTCTCTTCACCAGGTTGGGAACACATAATTCTCCCAGGAGACGTGGCGCCAGTCCCTAAATGGAGGTCCTCCGTACGGGGTCATTCCCTCCCTCCCTCTCTCTCTCTGCTTCCCCGTCTGACCACCTCAAAATGCGACCAAATTCTTTTCAAGGAAGCATTGCATTTCATTGGTAAGGGTCACCATTTTCTTCTCGTCGACTGAAGGTCAATTAAACGTGGAACAGTTTGACAAGGAGGAGATAACCTTGAACACATGCCAAGCGGACAATTCTCGACTGAGCGCAGCTGGCAGCAAGCCAACAGCTGGACCACCCGCTTGCAACTTGAACCCCCTAGTGCCCTTCGTGTCTCTCTAATCACATCGCGACACTTTGTGAGGCAGAATTCACAACGAATGACTAATCATTGGCGCATTACCTCATTACCCTATTTACCCTTCCACCTCCCCCTTCATATACACCCGCCTTGTCCTAACGCGCTTACCCAAAAGAAGAAGGCCCACCTTGTTGTAAAGGTCCGGACCGGGGCCCTATACCATTGTTTGTGTGTACTGGTCAGATATTCTTCACTATAGAGAACAAAAGAGCGTCATAAGTGTGGCTAACATGCATGTGGGAGGAGGGCTGAGCCAATTCTTTTTTGCTCATCTATGGGTGGCTCATAATGCGCCTCGCAACATGAAGCGTTGACTGGCCCAGACGGCTTCATTTTGTTTGCTAGCATCTCTCGCGCAGTCTTCTCCGTTGACGTCATTTCCCGTAGGATGTTTTAGGACAAGGGCCAACATGAGCAAAAAAAATGCTGAGAGAGGCTATCACACCCACCCTCTCCCCCGTTTTCCGATAACTAAGGTCAACTTATTGTTTTTATTTTGTGTATTGGCGGACATCTGCCTAAAACAAACTACGGTAGAGCTTAGTTTTTGTTGGTTTTAGCTTTAGAGAGAGGGAGAAAACGGCTCAAATGTTTGTTGCGGAGTTCGGCGACGGTATTCGGCGTCCAGCTGTGATCGCATTAGCTCTGCCGAAGAGATTCCGTTCGCCGATTTCCATCAATCGGAAGTAACCTTCTCTTTTCTCCCTTTTTCAGATGTTTTTGATCTGCGTCAAGGGGGCAATGGCTACTTTTTTCATGTCCCTCTCTCTGTCACAGGTCATTTGTCCCCCCACGCCTTCTTGCGCCAGTCTCAGGGTATCTATTTTTGCCCTCTTCTTCTTCCTTGTTCAAATTTTCGGGGTCAGATTTGAACCTCTGTTTATCAGCGCCATATGGAGAGTCCAACCACGTGGAAGTTATGAAACCCAGACGACAGGCGTTACAGCCACTGCCTAATTTTAGGACGTTTCTATAGCTATAAATCCTCGTTCAACTTTGCGCGCCGATTCGTACCACGGGGAAATGGTCCCATATGATATTTGAAAGCGCGATCTTTTGTCCGTCTAGACTTGGACGCAAGCCAGAACTTTCATCTGTCCTTTGTTATCAACGAAGCCTTTTTAGATCCCCCACGTTCTGACGCTCGTCTCATCTCGACCTCTCTATACAGATAGTGAGTTGTTTTATTGGATACGAGGCTTAGTTCAATGTGAAAAGACCCAGAACACTTAGTCTAGACGGCATTTTTGAAGATTAATGTCCCCCACGTTCTGACGCTCGTCTCATCTCGACCTCTCTATACAGATAGTGAGTTGTTTTATTGGATACGAGGCTTAGTTCAATGTGAAAAGACCCAGAACACTTAGTCTAGACGGCATTTTTGAAGATTAATGTGCTGTGGACATTGACATTTCCAATGCTAAATCACTTATTCTGCACAGCTGTTCCTGCGGAACATATTCTACATAGGATGGGACTCCCCTCTCTTTTCTCCTTGCCGTCCGCAAGGCCAATAAATTGCTTTGTTATATTCGATGGCCCATGGAGTTATTTTGGACGGGTTCCATCTTCTTCTCTTCTACAGAGAGAGAGGACCAGATCCCGTTTTCTCTAAAGCGGAACACCTTTGTTTTGAATGATTTGCGATCTCCGTTTGACAAGGTCGCCCGGCGGGGTCTACTTCAGTTTTTTCTCTGTACGGAGTTGCACTTCGATCCGCTTTTCTCCTTAAAGGAAAAGATCATTTACGCGTTCGTCTTAAAGCGATTTTATTGCAGCAAAGCCCATCAATGCGATTGCTTCCGTCCGTTCGCTTCTGTTCCTTCTCATGTTGCGATCCCCCATTTACAACCTATATCATATCGCTGTCTCTTCCCTTGGCCGGTTCCCCGTTGCCCCCTTTACTCTTCTCTATTTTCGAAAATTCTTTGTCCCCCGTTTCAGCTACAGTAAACCGCTTTCCCAGAAAGGGCAACCGCCTGGGGTTTGGCCGTTCCCATGCCTGCGTGACTGTCGAGTTCAGGCGAAATAGGCCAGCTCAGGTGGCGGCCCCATTTGTGTGATCCCTTTGCGAAAAATGCCCTTCGTTTTCCCAGGGTGACGAATCGAAAAAGGATCGAAATCCGTCTAGGTCAGCGCATATTTGTGAGAGAGAGCAGGATGACCTGAGGTTCCACTTATCTCCTGCCAACAATACCGTACTTTGCTCGAATTTGCCATTGGTTTTTGCATAATAACGTTATAACTGCAATAACAATTGTAAACTTTGGTCTTGATAGGATTATTCGAGAACTATTTCATTGTTTGTTCTCTGTTTTTTGTGTGAAAAATGACGGGAGATAATTTCACAATAAAAGTCACCAGACGCCAAGCTCCAGGTCATCGAAGAACCTGCGCCAAGCTCAAGTTTTGATAAGGGGTTTCGATGTCATCCTTTCCATTCCGTCGGCCCTATTTTCAAACCCCCCTGCAAACCAAACCACCGTTCGCGAACATATGCACTGAGCAGGTGTTCAACCAGTAGATCCAAATCCCCCCTTTTTGTACAGATCCCCTCCAAAAGAGTCTCGTGTGCAGATTTGGAAAGCGTATACAGTCTATTAATCAGCCCAGACACACGAGGCTGTGCCACCTCATGGGTTAGGATTCGTCAGAATTTATATAAAAAGGACTGTTTACGATGACACCCACTCGAAGGGCCACTGATTCAAAAAGGGCTTCGTAGGTAGGCCGCTACCATTCCCATCTCCCCCCGGATGAGTAATGGCCAGCTGAGGGCGGATGAGTTCCTTGATCCGCTGCCAAACAGCACAAATGTTTGGTTCATTTTTTTCTGTAGCTTTCGAAATATCACGAGTTCAGCTGTTTACCATGATCTCCCTCTCTCGAAAATCGAGCAGTATACAACAATCAAAGTGCACTGGCGAGGTGCCAGATCCGACCCAAACCACAGATAAATGTGTGTTAATCGAAGGATTACAGACAGGTAATTCCGGTAGCGCGTATTTACTTTTTGAGAGGCAAACAATCGTTCGCTGATTAAAATGGGAAGAGACCAACAACTACAGCGGCCAGTGGTAGTACTCCCTCGCGGAGGAGGAAGTCGCCAGTGCTTTGACCTCATGCATTTTATATGTTTCCTGGGGTGTTTGGTAATTTCTCCCTTCCTTTAAATAACTGCATAACAATCTCGTCTACTTATGCAATGCCGGCTCTCTCTCTCCCTGCCCCGCTATTGAATACTGCAACCAGGCGAACTGGCCAGTCTTGAATCACCGTATTCAACTCCTGTCTTGTCTGGTTCTTGCAAAAAGAAATGACATCCTATATTGCTGCCAGTAGTCGGCCTTCAACGCGATAAATTTCGTATTATCAGTTTGAGAAAACCGACTCTCTTTTTTTCCAGCAGGGTCAGGTTTAGCCACTTGGACACTTTGGAACTCTAAACCGCAGGAAATACGGCCTCCCCGTCATCTCTATTGACACCTGACTTTGACCTCTAAGTGTGCTTCTTCCAATATGTTCCTCAATGATTTTTGAGCCGCTTTCACATCATTCATTACTATGCCAATTGTCATTGACCCTGCTGCAACCACTAAGATTAGGCAAATGCAAGTGGAGTGGCAAACTTGCATAGGGACACCGGCAGTGGCCGTTTAATCCACCCCCACAGGTCACATTACCATTGACCCCCAGTGGATGCCGCCACTTTCCTTCCTCCTATGTCTACCACTGCTTGTTTGAATTGGTAAGACACATCGTCCTCCTGCCTTTATTCGTCATATACGCCTTGCCCTGCGACGATTTTTTCATACTATGACCGTTTCTTTTCAAGTTGCGCAAAGTGTCTTTTGTGTTAGCCGACGACAGAAGGTCCCCCCAAAAAAGTGATGGCATAGCCCGGGTCCACTCGCACGTGAGAGAGAAAACTTTTTCCCCCCGTTCGCACCTCCGCTGTAGTTCGGCGGAGGGTAAAGAAACAAAGATTTGCTGTCAGCTGGCACTTATCCGCTCTCCTTCACTTTAAAGTGCAAGAGATTTCTTGAACGGCGGGCTCGTTCGGATCGTGTCCAATGTGGCGAGGCTGCTAACCCGCTTACCGGCTGCCAATACGTCGTAGAGAAGGGCACAAATCGCTTCCGGCAAATGACACACTTTTGCATTTTTGTCTGGTTTCATTTATCATTGTCCCTCCCTCGCGAAGAAGCGAACACTTTCTCCCTAGTGTTCGACTCTTTATTCAATCCTCTCTCTCGGTGTGTCCTTTACTTAACCGGTTACCTGTTCCATTTTTTTCCCTCAAAGGTATCCGCATCAAGCGGTTGATAGAGAGGTCAAACGGTTTGCGCCAGCCGTTTCATTGGTTGGAGTTTGCTCTTCCATCGGACCTCCTGCCGTTTTATGTGACTCTGGAATGCCCGATGCCGTTAGCCACATGTCTTGGGTGGGCTGGAAGTCCCTAAATGTGATCGGGGGGTTAGTTAGAATACTCTACGTGCCGCTGGCATTTTTTGCAACCCCCACATCTTTTTCTCCATGGCAGATCCCCCAAATCTTAAGCAGTTCATATTTGCATTTGAACAGTCTCCGTTAGAATGGCTGTTTGGTCCCTTCCGCCTCATTAACTGGACAATACAGCCGCCATACTTTCCTGTGGCCTATGTGGATGGAATAATGAGCACGGCACACTTGCAATAATACCATCGATGATTGTAAAAAATAGCCGGCCGGATTTTCCATGTGGGCCGATATCCCGGAGAACCGTTGTGGATTATATAGAGCAAAAAATATAGGCGGGCCTACAATAATTGTGGGAGGTTGTTTTTATTAAGTGGGCGGGATCAAGACTAGCAGTCTGTATATGGCCTAGTTAGCCGTCGCCTGCTCGCCTAAATAACATGGTTCGTCCATTGCATTTTGTCCTGTCCTTTCATGGACAGGAGTCGTTCCAGCCGCCGAGCTATTCCTTCGCTGGAGGCGCTATTCCAAACAGAGGCCATCAGAATCTCGGTAGGTCTTTTCCTCGGGGGCTACAGTAATGTGAGAGAACGGGGAGGGAAAGGAGATTAGAAAAAGACTAGGATGTTTTTAACCTCTTTCAATCTTTCTTCACCCGAGAGATTCAAATCCTCGTTCCTTTCTTCCCCCAGATGGTCAGGGACTATCCGCGATGAGTAAAGAAACAAATGTTCAATTGCGACAGACGTTTACGTCACTTGGCGTGTTTGTATACCCCTCGCATTAGGTTACAGGAACTGAGGGACGGTCCCTCACCTTCATAACAGCTGATGGTCAATTTTTGAATCATAGATCAAAGATAGCTCGGATGCCATATTGCCTGGGATGGGTCGCGGCACCTTGAGGAACCAGTATTCAATCATATCCCACCTCACGCACCGGTGCCTAAAGGGATCAGAAAGTTCCACATCAAGTGTGAAACTGTTTAAAGTAGCCGCAAATATTATGAAAAGTTGTGTGTCTAGCTGATCTCAGCTGACCTCCTCTCCTTCTGCCGTCCTCCCTTGCCCCGATTCCTTCTTATCCCTGGCCACACAGAGGACTGTCACGTGTCTTACAGTAATCCATTATATTACGGACATTATAGGTCTAGCGAAGTTTTTTTTCCTCACGGTTAATCATACCTTTTATCGACATAAGCGCTAATAATTCATGGGAAAGGCCATCGCCGATATGCAAAGTTAGCCCGATTCAAAAATCTCGCAAGGCTAGACATGATGCATCGTAAATGTCGCTTTCTTCTTCCAAAACGTCTGGTGTCGTGTTTCATTGCGCATATTGAGCGCTGTCTTTGTGTAGAGTAGAAGCCTGTCGTCGCTTGATCAACGGCCCGGGTCACGTCAGACATAGACACTCTCTGATCATCTGAATCTCTAGAACTGATCGATAGGGGCCAGTTCATTACAACCTGGAGCTGTCGTGACCTATACCCAGATAACGCCTTCTCCCCCGGGAAAAAAACCAGTTTTTCTCCACATTTTAAACTTCCTCACCTGTTTGGGGACACTATTTTCAGTTAAAAAGAGGGCGGCAGCCTTGTTTAAAAGTTGTAGGACACTTTGTTTAGTCTATAACGATGAGTAGATATGCATCCGAGGGGATGAATTGTTTCCGTCGCGCCTGTAGTCGCGCCCAGTTTATAGGCGTTCAACACCCTCATAGGCTATTGTTTTTTATGGTTCCAGGCTTTCTTCTTATCGGCATAGGCTACGGCGCCAGCTTATCACAACATCAGCTTCTGCCCAGGGTCGAGAATCCCTCTCCTTCATTTTTGTGGACAAGCAAAAGTACAAACAGTTGAGAGATTAAAATACAACGAGACGATTTCTGTCACGATAAATTAGAAGAACACCTTTCAACGGATATTTTTTGCATCAAAAAAGGCTATACCACCTGGCGATGACATTCCCTCTAATTTGATAGTGTTCGTCATTTGACTTTCTAACATGGTCTGGTTCTTTTGAAACTTTTTCAAAGACACCATGTGGAGTTAATTGAGAGGTGATATGGCTATAAGTCATAGGAGCTTCCTCTAACCCCGCCGCATTCCACCTCTATTGTCGGAAAGGGCAATACTCTCAGGATTCCAAACAGAGGAGACCACCTTTAACTCGGCTCCGAAAGGGTTATTATCGCGCCTCACCCCCGAAATGTTTCTTTCTAGACATGCTAAAGGGATTAATTAGCCGTTATCTGATATGGCAGAGGGTACTGTCTCGTGCGTCGGCGTCTGCTCATTGTCCCACTACCTGCTCCCAGACCGCAAAATGACAGTTTTTAATCAACAGTCTGTAAAAACACTTTTGATAAGGATGTATCTTTATCCCTGTTGTCATTTTTTGCAAAAAAAACTTTTCCCTGGCGCCGACCCCCGACTGAAAAAAAGGGGCGTGCGATTTTGCCGAGGAGGGTTGCACTTTTGGTAAACATTCCGTTCTCTCCATGTGCCGACCGTTTTCCCTGTTGAAGTTTTTTTCCCTTCCAGGTTTTTTCTATTTTATTTGTTTCTCCCACTCTCGCGCGCTCTCTCTCGCTCTGTGTTGAAACGAGAGACGGCACCAAGTGACATCTATTCTTGGTGACGATTGAAGATTGACAAGGCTGTTTTGAAGTGACCAGAGTTGCAAATACGAAAACCCCAGCCGAACAGCCGTACGTCTGTCCATCTAAACCACCTGTTTGACCCGAGAACAGCCCTCTCAGCGACCAGTGGCTTCGCCGCCCGCACTTCTCACCTCCTAATTTTTAAAGTTCTCGCTGGCTAATGGCGTGCCGTCTTAAGTATAAAATATTGCCTTGAGGGTTATCTCCTGACTTTTTAATGCGTACTACATTTTCGACCCCTTAATCTTAGCGCTCTTATCATTCCCCCGCTATGCTGCATTTTCCTCTGGGGTGCTCAATCATTATATTAAATTTTATGGGTTAAATCTCATAAGTTTTGCAGGCGATTTTTGGAGCGAGAAAGGTTAATCAAATAGAAGGGCTTGGAGAATATTGCCGATCTGGGTAAACTCCATCAAATATGAGTTTTTGGCCGAAGTACAACCTCTTTTCTTCCTCCGTTACTCCCCTCTCACATGTTGCTCTCCTATTCTTTCCTCTTATTTTTATAATAAGAGGCAGCAGATATTTTGAGTTAAAAAACCACAAACACACCGGCTACATGGCCCATAGATCAGCTGTTCGTCTCAGCTGTCCGAACTGATCGGTAGTTCCCTGTCTCGTGACTTTTTAGCGACAATTTGATTTCTATTGTCGTAAAGGCATTGGAACGAGAGAGAAAAAAGAATTATATTTTGAGCTGGGCGAAAAGAAGTCGCTAAGTAAATAGGCAAAACAGAGGCTCTCTTGAACTTTTCCTTCCTGCCGCCGCCGCCCTCGCCACATTAAGGCACAACTCCCAAAAACTTCCCCATTGCCCTCATTAGTAGAAGCGGAACACATACCGGCTAAATGTTGCCAGTCTGAGTGTTCAGCTGGCCGTGGGGGGCCCTCTGCCTGTCGCCATCCTTCCCCTATCGGCGTCGTCCTCTCTCTCTCCGGTATTTGCACTTTTGTGGTGAGAGGACCGTTTATTATATGATTGGCTCCTGGTTGGCAACATACAATTGCCTGTGGTCTCGCCCTCGAGAAGGTAATCCTCTGTGTTGCAAAAAATGAAGAAAGAGTCAACCGCCGGCGTTGCAAAAGAATGGCTGAAGTCCTATCGGGGGGAACAGTAACCTCTTGAAAAAAAGCGCTGTGCAAAGTTAAGAGACAACAAAATTCCACACGGGTGTTCGCTGTCATTTCGGATGGCACAAAGACAATAGAAAGGGCGTCGCACCTATCCCCCTCCCCAACTCTGACCCCGTCAAGTAATCCTCATGGGCGGGCTCTTTTTACAAATTGTTTGCCTGGTGGGGGTACAAGATAAGCTAGTGTATTATATTATTTGCTCACCGTTTAGGTAATATTCATATCATCGGTACTTTTGACTACCAAGCGCAAATATAAGAGAATTTGACCGGCTGGGATTTTCAAGCTTCTAGGACACAATGAACATGGGTTCTTTGATATCCCCCTCGTGTTCGAGCCTTGATCCCCTGGGCTGGCTTACGGTAGATTATTTATTCCTGAAGTCACTCGCCATCAACCTTGTCTTTTTTCAAGGTCGGTCAGTCTAGAAAAACATTACTCTCTGTCTTAAGCAACAGTTTCTCCCCTTTTTTAGCAATTTGATACGGTATCAGCCGGCCTTGCTCAGTTTTTTGCCGATTAAGCTGAACCTTATCTGGTAATCTTGTAACCACTGGCTGAGCGGGTAGGCTGAACCAGCAGATTAGGAACGTCCGTCCAGTGGCGCATACTTGAGTCGCCGGAGAGCAAACAGGGCGAGAACCGTTCATCAGCAGCCCATCAGCACTTGACTGTGCAGAGTGGGGTCTGTATGTTGAACAATCTGTTAATTTTTCTCTCTGGTCAGTCTCCGCGCTCTGTCTCTCGGGCCCGTCACACTACGTGCCAAGTTCGCGAGTTCTCTGTCTAGTCGGTCTGTTATACTGATCTACGAGTGGTAGATGATCTTAATGAGTTAGTATCACTGGCATCCTGCGCATATATTAGCCCCGCCCACTGCATTTTTATCGCTTCCCAATACACTCTCCTGCCACCAAAGGGGGTGGAGTCTGTCTGGAGCTGCACTGTCCACTGCGCCCATGTTGCCAATGTGTGTGGGGACTGTTTGCCTATTCCTAATTGGTCATTTATAAGTTTTTTGAAAATTTGAAAACTGCATCCCACACGGAGAGTAGGAAAAGCAATTATGCTCTGTCATTAGGCGAATTACCATCAAGATTTTGTGCTATGATAACCGGCGGGTAACCTTTAAAACGGTCAAGAGTGATTGACTACCGCCTGGTTCAAAGTTAGTGAAATCAGATCATCACGAGAGTGGAAGTTTTTGTCTTGGCTGCATTCTTTTCTGGTGCCGTGATAACCACATTACTTTTCATAAAAACCACAGGACACACAGAGAACCACCTTTTCCCATGAAATCTCTCTTGCATGAAACCCTCCCCTTCTTCAAGGTTCCTTTTTCATCGACACGTAATTCCCCAATACTGTTTTAAAAAACCTTTATCCGCCCAGTAGCTTCAGGGTCATTTTTGCTATTTTGCTTCTTCCGGCTAGAACCAAGGTTGATGGGGAGCAATTTGCACCTTTTTTATCTGTATGCGCGACCCATAACTTCAGAGGTGCCGACGGGGTGCATTATCTACTAGTGGGATCGGCCTGAGGAGAGTGAGGAGGTTAACCTCAGGCTCCCTCTTTTTACTGTTTGCCCCCTTGGCCCCCTATCTTCCTGTCTGTTCCCCCAGTTGACATTATCTTGACAGCAGCTAGGTACAAAAGTTATCATTCGACAAGCTAATGGTCATAGCAGCACCTTTTACGACTGCCCTCACTATGTTGCCCTTTCCCTGTTATCTGACTCTCGATTAAGTTTGTCCTTTTCAGATGATATGATCCGAACACGACAAAACACCGGTATGTCTAATCCTGGCTCTCGGCCAGGCCCCAATGAAGCTATCCAACTCTTTGTGAGTTCTTTCCTATTTAACTAGATTATAATCTAACTTACAGAACTATCTAACTACTATGAATTCCTATCCGCAAAGTTCTTTCCCCCCGCGTAACCAGAACTCAGTCATGGCTACGTCCTACAACTTCTGTCCTGGCATGAAGGGTGAGTTTCTTCTTTTACAACCCGTGGGAACTACTGTAAATCTTCCGTCTATCTCGAGACAGCGGGGGAAATGTTGCATTCTTGGGTAGTAGCCGTCCGACTATCTTATCATCCTGTCTGTGAAGCGCGGTACCACGGAAGCTGCGGTCCTTCGGCTGTATAGAACGCAACATTCGGGCTCCGATATCTTATCTTTTTTCTCTTCTCAAATGTTTCCAATTCGAATAGCTGGGGTGACAGCAGGAAAAGGGAAGAAGAGAAGTTCTCAACTCTCGTGGTGTGATGTATAGTGGTGTTCCATCGGCAGCTGCTGCTCTATTCGTAGGGTAGACCACCTGTTAGGGGAAAGAACACCAGACTAGTCACAAGAAATCGCCAATCTTTTTATATCGTCTGCTGCTCCTTCCTGGCTCTATTACAACTTGTAAGAAGGGAAATCGGCAGCGTATAGCCCAGCTCATAGTCATAGGGATCCGTCTGGCATGACCGTAGGATACAGCCCATCTCTGAAGGGTCATCTCCCGCGCAACATATATCCGCACGTAATTAATTACCGTCTGTAAGAATGACGGGCGGGATCAACTGATTCGACACAGCCAAATGCTCTAATCAACACATGCTGTTAGACAAATTGTCTTGAACTCTTGTCCAGTGTTGTAACGGATTAGAGTGGCGTTCTCGTGTTCGTAACATTGTCATCCTCACGCTTTCATTTGAAAATCCGATTGAGGGCGACCCAACAACTGGAAAAATTGAATACAGTGACAGAAATCACATACAGAAAAGGCCGTACATCAAAGGAGGAAGTGCATATGGAATCTTTTATTCGAATCTTTCCATATTTTTGACACAAAAACAGTTAAAAGCTCTTGTTCTGATTGCGAAACAATCTGTGGTTACTGCGTTCTTAACCTGTCCTTTCTGTTCCGCCAATTTAAAAGGATTGTCCTTTACTGTTTGGACGTATCAACAAGGAAAGGCGAAGCTCCCTTTCGGTAACGTGGTCGGCCAAACGGCGAAGGTGAAGAGGTCAGCTGGTCAAAAGAAGCCGCATCAGGACGCCAGACCTGCAGCTCTTTGATCTCATAATCCTACAGCTCGGGGGTTTCCCCCGCGCGGCTGTTGCTTTTTCGTCGAAGGTGTGAAGTTGTCTTTGACTGGAAGAGATGTCTAGCTCGATAGCTATCGTAGATGTCTATCGTCCAACGGTTTCTATAGGCACGACACCAGCGTAGACAGTCATCCATCATCTCAGCATGGGAATGTAGTTCCGATTTGCATATCATTTCCCAATCACAAGCCTACTGTCGGCCACCGTCAGCGCTTGGTCGTAAAACTGCGCGACGGGTTATCGCTGTCAGTGGTAGTCGTTGTTGTTCACATGCAAATGAGCGTAAACATCTGTATGGGTGGCCTCTTCGTCCTCCGTCTAGACTTCCCTCTCTCTCTCCCTCCCTCTCATCCGCCAAGAGAGAGAAAGAAAAATAGACAATCAGCCTTCCCTTCCCGCTGCTGCACCGGGGCACACCAGTTTTTTCCTTCCCGCACTCTTCATTTTTTCCGCCGTCGGACGTGGGCATGATGTGCCCCCTCGGGGCGGCTGTGTTTGCCTTCGGCGGGAGAAACTGCAACCGCGGGCTAAAAAAATGAGAGGCAATGTTGCGATGTCTGCAATTGTTGCATCGATTGAACGAACGGGGGGAACGGAAGAGCTAGACTGGCCGGGAAGGGGAGGGAAAAGGACTGAAATTCTATCCGATGGCATCGGCATCAATCATATGGCCGCCTTCTGTAAACTAAGCTGACCTCATTAGTCGTTAGCCGCTCCCGATAAATTACACCTGCTTACTGAAGTGTACACACACACAAAGACAACAGATAAAAACGGCGGTTGACCCTAAGCAAATGATTTCAGATGTTCCGCAATGGTTGAAGTCTCTTCGTCTTCACAAATACACGGAGATCTTCATGGGTCTAAGCTATGAAGAAATGTTGAAATTGAACGAGCAAAAACTGGAAGAACTTGGGGTATAGAAAGTGTATGTTCGTGTAATCCTCCATTTTTAGGTCACTACAGGTGCTCGTGGAAAGATCCTGCAGTCTATCAGCAAATTGCGCAGACGTCCTCATATTATTAGAGAGATGATTACTCAGCTGGATGCTTCAAAAGATCCTGAATGCCGTTGTCCCATCCTACATCTGCGCCAGTTCCTCTCGACTCCTATCAGGGACTACATCCCTGCTACTGTTGAGCCGAAGGACAAGGTAGAAGGCAATTGTACTCTGGAAGAGATTAATGACAACGTAAGAACACTGTGGTGTCCGGAGAAAAACAAGGCTATCTTTTAGAATCTTCCCGCTCTATTAGTGATGCTATTGCAAAAAGTCCAAGCCTTCTTTATTAACTGCCGCCAAGGTGAAATCAGCGAGGAATACGCTCTGATGCTGTTCAAATCGCACGATCTTATCCTCTCAAACGAGGTATGACTCAACTGATTGGCAGTTTAGATACCAATTTATTTTTAGGCGTTCACTGAAAACCAGAAGAGAAGGGTTACTCACATGAAGAAGCAGGCCAAGAAGTATGTCAGTCCGGGACAGTTGAAGCCGAAGACTCCCACTCCTGGAGCTCCCCCACCTCCTCCCAACAAGTGTGAATTCTGCTGTGCTCGTGATGCTCTGGTCGGGCCGATGCCTCTTCGAGATGTGCTGCCTCCTTCCCCGTCTCATCATCGTGTCAAGGAGAAGAAGAAGGAGACTCTCCCTCAGCAGCCGCTGCCTCCACCACAGCCGCTGATTCCGCTGCCATCACAGACGTCGCAAACACAGTCCCCGCGTGGTCAGGAATACAACAGAAGCTGGTCTCGAGCTCCCGAAGTCGATATTGGAGAGTGGAATCCTGCTATCTTTGCTGCCAGCACCTCGGCCTTCAACATGAACAACATGGCCCAGTACATGAATACTTACCTGCAGCAGCTGGCGGACCCCTACCAGCAGACACTTCTTCAACTTGCTCAGACTGGCCGTACTTCGGATGTATTCAACTATCCTGCTACTCCCCAGCCTCAGCCTCAGCCTGCTGCTCACAATGGAAGCCAGTGGAATTATGGAAATGGAAGCAGTTACGCCCAGAGAGTTCGCCAAGAGGCTCAACGTCCTGTGGAGAATACTTTGGTCCAGAACAACAATACTCGTCAGGCTGCTCAGAACAACGCCACTCGCCCGACTGCTCAGACCACTCGCCAGGCTGCTGACCTCCCGGGGATTTCGTATATTCCCCAGTACCGCAGTACTCGTCAGACTCCCGCTACAACTCTTTCGCGTCCATCGGCTCCTCCTACGACGGCTGTGCCTGAAATTGAGAAACCCAGAGCTCCTGAAACTCGCTGGCCGACTGCTCTCTACAACAATGCTGATTTGGAAAGTGTTACTGCTGGCCTTCCTCAGTGCTCGAAGGTAATAATTATCCCATCAGTTTAATCCTCCCCTTTCCAGACTGCTGACATCTGGCGCAACTTGCCGTCTACGATGAATACTCCTCTGGATAATACCGACGCTGCTGCCCCTTCTTCTTCGTTTTCTGGATATCCGAACTCCGATACTGGTGCTCACTCGTCTGGATATTCCAGCTCTGCCAGTGACAGAGGATCCGGCGCTGGTTCGCCCCGTGCTCCCACTGATGTCTCTGATCCGAATGAGATTCGTGAATGGAATACTTGGGATCCTTCCATGAACATACTGATGGCACAGAGCTGGTGCCCCAGCCGTTGTTAATCCCCCCTTTCCCCTTTTACCGTAGCCTTCCTCCATCCATACCCACCATTCTCTGTACTTAGTCTTTTGTTATTGTCCAATTCCCATTTTCCTCTATTCCTATCTCCAGCTTTTATTCTCCTTTTTAGTGAGAGACCGGTTGTTTTCTTCTTTTTGTTTCTAAACAGGGTGCTTTATGCCCTATATAACATTTGATCATGTTATAATCATGTTTTACATATTTAACCCTCTACTTTTTTCTGTTACTGGAAACCCAAGCCCGTGGATTACTAGGCTTTATTTCATGACACTTTTTGTGCATCCCCATTTTGCAATTTGTCACACAAAAACGGTTGACCGTACCGTAACCCATTCATAGTTCAAACTAACCCCTCCAATCCTGTAGAAAATATGTACTTTATCCCTCTATCTGTACCTGAATTGAATACCTTGAATAGCCACCTTTTGAACTCCGTACTTCTCTCTCATACCCCAAGTCTTTGCCATTTTTCATTTCATCCCACAATTTTCTGTGGTTCTTCTCCGTTATCCGCACACACACTCCCTTTCCATCCCTCGTCGTCTTTGAAATAGATATCCCACATATCCTACTCATTTTTTGTAGTTTCCTGCACACCATTTCATGTAGTATAGGGCTCATAATGAGCTTCTTCTCCTTCTTTATTTTCCGGGAAAAGGAACTACACTTATCTCTGTTATTCAGCAGCTTTGTTTGTATCTAATCTTCTTCTTCTCTCCTTTTTCGTGAATTTTTCCTAGTGGTTGAAATCTGAGTCCTTGCTCATTGTCATTATAATCCCAGTTTTCTGCCTTTTCGGCACGCACATGTTTCTTTAATAAAGCTTTTTGTGTAACCAAGAATAGACTTATTTAAACAAAGAAAGAGGACGGAACAAGAATCACAATGTTTGAAAAAGTTTGAGGGGAAAGTCTCTCTCTTTATCTCAATAACTGGTTAGCTTCTGCTTGACCGGCCAGTCAATCAACAGCCGGAGAAAGAAACGCGGTCAGGATCTGTCTGTCTAGCCGGGGTCAAGTCCTGTCTGGCTTTCTCTTCCACCCCAGTTTCCAAACCAATAGTTTGAAAATGCTGTAATGGACAGTCAATCAACCAGAATCGATTAGACATTTTCATTAGGTTTTTGTGTCGGCCGTAATCTTGGTCGAGTTGTCGGTGGTACCAGTGTGACCTTCTAAGCGATGGTCGGTAATATTAGCCAATTCTTCCAATTTCTTGGTTTAATTCTAATCGCCTACAATCTTCACCAGCTTACCGTATTGAAGAGTGACCACGAGCGGTAGGTCTGCTTTCCTGATCAGAGATGACGTTGTGGAGACAGTTGAACCGGTCTTTTTTACACTGTTTCTTCTCGCCACAGCTTATCTAAAAGGCGTGAAACATAAACCTCATTAGAATTACACATTTTATAGATCAGCTGAGAAAGAAAAACCTGATTTAACTGAACAAAGGATCGCGTGGGTCGGTGGTCCCGGCCAGGAGGTTTGATCTCTTTTTAAAAGCGCACTGTAGGTAATTTTCAGCCTTTGGACACTTATATGAAACATATTGTGGAAGCTTTTGAATACAGAGGATATAAAATAATCACCGGTCCACAGCCGGCAAAGACAAAATGGGACATCATGTGGATCCACGACTACTCTCTCACCAATCCCCTTTACAAGAACCATATAGAGAAGGCCAGCTCTCAGCAGATAATAAATCATATTCCCGGATCTGGTTACTACACTAGTAAGGTAGATATATAGGGGAAAACAATGAATCCGTACTTAGGTATCCTTGTCAACTTGCCGTACATGCTTGGGCGTTCCTCAAGCCTTTGAACTACCAGAAGATAGAGAAGAATTTTCAAAAATGGCCAAAGAGAATCCGGACTTCTTATGGGTTATGAAGGATAACGGCCACAGGTATCCTGGGACGAAAGTTGAGCTCATTTTATAGGAATATTAAAATTCTACCAGTGGAAGAATTAGATTTAACCAGGAACGACTCCTTCATCCAAAGATTCATCGATAATCCTTTATTAATAGACAATCGGTATATCTCTTTGCTAGGGCAATTATTTTCATTTCTAGGAAATTTGACATAGGTGTTTATACAGTAGTTACTTCACTACAACCTTTAAAAGTGTATCTCTACAATGGTGATGCTCTATTGAGGAAAGAGACAGACCTTATGACCTTATTCTCTTATCTTTAAGGTTCTGTGCTCACGATTATCACCCATTTGATGCAAATGATGTTGACAAATATGTGGTAGGAGATGATTACACTCCTATCTGGGAAATTCCGTCTCTACTCAAATATTACAACCAAATGAACTTGGGAAGGAGGGCGACTCTTGACGCTTACCTCAAGAAGATAGGAAAAGATCCTATGACAATTTGGACACAAATTGGGGAAATAATAGCCCAAGTTCTATTTCACATTTCTCCCTGTTAGAGTTCTCCAGGTGTTCCAAAGTCAACAAGAGAAGATGCTAGCAGCTGCGAACAGTTTCCGCTTCTCAGCACAGATGTTCGAATTGAGTCGGTTTGACTTTATCGTTGATGAGGAGCTGAAAGTTTATTTAATGGAGGTGAAACAATAAAAATGCATAGATAAGGTTCTTTTCAGGCTAATATGTCCCCTAACCTTTCCTCTGGACATTATAGACAGAATCAGATCCTTTACGAACAAGTACTTCACAGCATATTCAGTCTTTTGGGAATCTCGAAGACATTTACAAAGTCTTCTGAAGAAGAACTAAGGTAACGCATCAGTTGAATCTTTCCTTGTTTACTATTTCAGAAGGCGCCCAGCAGACTCCAGTATACTAGCTACGGATAAAGACATATCTGTCTTCTCAGATGTTTGCCTCGATAAGT
Source organism: Oscheius dolichura (assembly GCA_932521035.1). Taxonomy (NCBI): domain Eukaryota; kingdom Metazoa; phylum Nematoda; class Chromadorea; order Rhabditida; family Rhabditidae; genus Oscheius; species Oscheius dolichura. The sequence goes on along the minus strand of OW051497.1, from coordinate 11,116,229 downwards.
GCGCAGAATGTGCTGTCGATTTGGTAAGATGTTTTTAAGATCTTTTGATGTTTTTTAAAGGAATGTCACCTGTGCAGTCATTGTATGACAGAGAGCACAGTAAAAATGTTACGCGCTGCCTACGAGGAGCATATGAGCCGACAACATATGGTCAGGGTACATTTTGACTATGAAAAAGTCAGGGTAACACCTTTTCTTCTCTTTAGACTTAAAAATGGTTTAGCCTCTGACTCGTGAAGACCAACTTCTGCAAAGATGGTTCCAACTGAAATGCATAGACGATTATTCATTTTGTTATTGAAACTCTTCAATGACATTGTAGCGCTTATACCCGACGACAACTTCGACGTATAAAACGAGAACAGAATTAAGTGTGACACAGGCGATAATATCTAGTAGGAGCATCAAAAATCAATATATCCTATCAACTAATAATACCATCCGGGAATGCAAAAAGGAAAAAAAGAATATTATGTAGAGGGGTGCCAGTTATTGTACCGGGGTTGTGGAGGAGGATCCTTCGGGGGATCGCGGCTTTCAGAAAGGGAGACACTGGCCATGGGAGAGTTGATGTCATTCCTTCCCGGCATCGGGGTATTTTTACCCGGTCGAGCCCAAGTGCAAATGAATCCCTCCTGACAGCCTGTGATTATGGAATCGTGGCGAAACTCCAACGTAGTGAGTCTCTCGTGAGCAATCTTTTTACACATCAACGGTTCTAAAAAAAGAAGTACAGCTGGAAAATACAAGGCTTTTACCAATGACGGGGACGTCTTCCATTCGGGGACAAATCCGGGTTCCTAACAATTTTGCCTCGTCTGTTGTCGCCGCAGCAGACATTCCCATAGGAGACTCCAGTCGTCTTCTAAAAATGTTCGTTGTTCGCATTGAAAAAAAAAAGAAAAATTCACCTGTCACTGGCTCCCCCTCCAATTCTTCCCAGTGTGAATCCTCTTCGATGGAATTTCTTCTTCTTTGGCTTGTCATTATTCAACTGCAACGGGGAGACTTCAGATAAAGGATCGAGACGTGACGTAGATGTCTAAACATGTTGCTATTTACCAATTTCTGCCATGCCAAAAGATTACAAAGCCAATTTATATTTCGGGGAAGGAAACGTCATAGCTAACACGAACCTGAATCTCTAAAACACCTGTCGGGGCTAAAATAGTCGAGTTTCGATGGCGTTGCACGTTTTGCGGCTAAATGAACATGAATAATAAGAGAGAAAAATAACCTTGAGCATATCTTCTGTGATATCCCAAAGACAGAGCTGCGTGTCGTGGCCAACAGTTCCAATTCGATAGCAGAGCCCCTAAAAATACCAATTAAGGTAAGTAGAAGTACTTCTATTTACATGACATGCCCCTCCGATGGTTCCAAATGAAGCTACCGAACATCTGGATACGGAGGACATTGCTTGCGGCTGACGGCGTAAATGACCTATAAATCTTAAATAAATGAGGATCTGGACGCCTTCTTACGCATAATGGGAGTAGTCATGGCCGAATCTGAATCTCGATTGAAGGAATTAGACATCCCGTCTTCCGAACACATATCGAGGACGATACCATTGACTTCACTGTTCTCATCCAGCTGGCAAGCATACGGATCAAAGGCTATCTATAAAATGGCGGTTCCCATCCGTCAATCAGATTGTTTACCTGTGAAATCCAACTTTTGTGACCCTGTCCCCGGAGTACAACTCTTTTATCTTGCACGTGATACACAGTCAATAAATCGTCTTCTCCACCGGTGGCTATTATTTTAGCGTCTGGGCTCCAGGCAACCGTCAACAATCCACCTAAAATAACTTTTTAGCAGGCGGGAAATGATCAAGGCCTACCAAAATAAGACTTCATATAGCATAACAACTCCATCTCGTGATAATTAAATATGCGCAGATACCCGTCATGGCTAACCGTGGCCAGCATTTTGGCATCAAGGCCGGAAAAGGCAAACTGGTTGATGGGGCCGGTACCAATAGCCCAGCGATATACCGGATTACGTGTAGTTTTGGATTTACAAGTGTATATTGTGAAACGATCACCCTGGAAATTACTAATACAAAAAGTAAAAGGGCTCCTTTACCTGTTTAAATATTTGGTATGACGGAACATTCTGTTGGCATTGAAGCTCTTCATTGTACAAATACATATTACCACTAGCATATGATACTATAAAATGTTGAGATTGGCCTGAAAGTAATTTAATAGATTTTAAAATGAAAAGTTGCACCTGGAACCCATTTGAGGCAAGTAACTGAAGTTTTATCAACAAATCTCTCCTCGTTGTACAATCTACTTGACGGATAATCTTTACGGCAAGGATCAATCAATTGTATCTGACCAGCAGAGAACCCAATAATCAAGCTGAACCATTGATTAATCAGTAAAACAAAACAATGAGTCATACCTGCAGCTACCTTTGGTAGCGGTCTGCTGGTTGAAATTATGGCAAGTAGGGAAAGTTCCCTTATACACTCTCTTATCAATGGGCCGGTTTAAGTCCACCGTTGTCTGCGTTCCCCTAAGAGGCAAGGTATAAAGAAAGGGATGGTCTCACTTGTAGGGGTAGACGTAGAGCTCCCTTCCAATGTTGAAGCAGATCCTTTCCGGGCAGTCCTCCGCATCTGAGGTGGAAGGAGTCGGATCGGAGAGGGTATCCGTGGTCGGAGAATAAGTAGGGGTATTCTCGCGCTTGATGGTTTTCACCGGAGAGCCGGGGATTGTCAAGAAAGAGACACGGACAGACGCTCCAGAACAGCTGGGAATACCGGCTTGGGCGCTTTGGAACTTCTTTAAAAAATCAATAAAACTGATGTAATTCATAACGCACGGGAACACGACTAGGACGCGAAAATTCCGCTTGAGTCATTATCCCGTACGTTCCTTCTCGCGTAGTGAAATGGGTTTTAATCTCTTCTTTGGCTTGGATATTATTGTAAGATACTATAAAGGATTGTTTAATTAAAATGGAAATTAGAATGGTACCGTCGTTGAGCGGATTCGTTTGGAGACCACTTGAATTAGACAGCGACGACGTTGGTGCCCCAAGTATATGGTTGTGTATCATCTTTCCTATAAGCATTTTTAGACGAGTTTTTGGCGAAAGACTCACATGTAATTGAACTTTGTAGTCGTCATTCCGCATTCTACTCAACACTATCCATCACAATAGGAGTTTATTCTAAAAGAAATGGGATTGAGGAGGCGGAATGAGATGGGCGAAATTAGCAATATGGGAAACTGCTCATTGGAAGAGGGCAGCACAACCAGGCGGGCATTTTTATAGATATTTAGAAGGGAATTTTACAGTATTTTAAAGGTACTTTAATAAAACGGAAGAATCTGTATTTAAGAAACCTTTGAAGCAGAATGTGAATCGTTTCCGCGCCCGGCGCCCGCGAAATGACCGCGCCGCTTCCAATGGATTGTTGACTGAGCAGGTTTACTGCCGGCTGTCCATCAACCGAATTGCTTCCAAGCAGCCAAAGTCATAAACTTTTTCTCTCTTTTATGGTTTCTCATTGTCTGAGAGGAGTTAACCAAGGATATTATTCAATGTTTATTTATATTATAATCCAGAATGTACAACAGAATACCCGTAAATTATGGCAAAGAATATTGAGACTTTTGGGAAATTAGAACCGGTCAATTTTGTCGTTAGTAAAACTCTTGATAGATATTCTGTGGGGTTTAATAGTTGGTTTGAGCGAATCACAAGATGAAGCGGGAGATGGGGATATTTTCTTGGAGCGGCATAAGCTGAGCGAGATTTTGTCCATAAGAGATAGGAACACGGGTAAGATAATTAAGCCGTGGATAAGACCGAAGATAATCACCAGAGCTACGGCCTTCAAGAAGACCATTCCCAAGTACGAAGGCCTATAATATTCTTTTCTCAAGACATCAGGGAGATTACTTACCTAATGAGGATGGGAAGCATCGCGTATAGAGTGCTCAATCCTCCTTGTACTGTGGACCAGCCGATATTCAAGAAGGCGTCTTCCAATCGTTCGCGAGCAGTCTAAAGTTCCTGATTGATAGAATCCTATAAAGGTGTACGTACCGGTGCTTCAACGGTATAGTAGTGATAACTGATATGAGCGGCAATATCTACGGAGAATCCAATACTCATCAGAAGAGCAGCCATCGAGACAGGGTCTATACCGACGCCCCATTGAGCCAAGAAGCCGAAAACTCCCAAATTCACAGAGAGTAGGGCAAATGTCGCAGCGATAATGGAGTCAGTGTCCGGAACAAGGAAGACAAAAGAAACGGCCATACAAACAACTTCAGACAGCAATGTTTCCCATACGATTTCGGGCAGGGCAGCAGTCTAAAGGTTTCTCTTGTATTTCAGAAAAAGGGGAGGCTACCTGATCGGCGAAGTTACTTCTTTCCGTATAAGCGTAAGCCTTCAACTCTGAATGATGCTTGTTTATATTCCTCCACTCCTCAATCAATGGGTACATGTCGTTATACCTAAACATCAGCTCTAATCCCCAGCTATTATTTTTGGTTACCTTACGAGAGTCGTGAATCCAGTAGTAAACAGTATAGCCTTTATGCATGCGGGTTCATTCAACTCACAAGCGGTCTCATTCATCCGGATCGTCGGCTTCCAGTAATGGTCATCGTTGATGAAATGAGGGACTGAAATGTATTGGAACTCCACTGGCTGAAAGATTAGCTGGTTGGCTATAAAAGAAAATGCATACCTCGTCTTCTTCTCCGTGGTAGAACTCGAGGAAGTCCAGATAAGCCCTGACGAAGTAAAAGGTGGATTCCGTTCCATACGCATAGGAGGCCGTTTCATAATCATGTACTAGGGCATCGACTTCAGCTCGTTTGCTGGCATTTCTCAGATCTCCTGGTTCCGTGATTACTATAGCGACCGTCTGGGCAGTCTAAAACCCACTCCATGATCAGATTTCAAACTTCGGCCTACCTTAATTGCCCTGTCGTACTCGTTCTTGAACTGGACGATTCTCGCCTCTTGGGGTGCCATTTTTTGGATGGAAAGGTCAACCTTCACATTCAGAATTCCATAGATCGAAAAATACCAGTAGGCAACAAGAACGACTATTGTAACGACGGCCGTCAAAGGGTGAGTAACCACAATGGCTAACTTTTTCCAAAATATGTTGTGAAACCGGCTAAGCGGCCTGATCACTTTAATTTCTTCTGGTAGACAGTGTTTACTGAAGAGGAAATGCCGTCAGCTTTCTATCAGCATTACTCACCTGTGGTCATCGATCTTTTTGTATTCTCTCGGCGCTGTAAGAGCAATAATAGCTGGAAAGAGGATCAGCTGGTAGAGGAAGCAGACGACACTGGCTACTGTGGAATAGATGGCGAAGGTTTGAAGAACCGGAGTGGTTGAGAGAACGCCATTCCCGAAGGAAATGATATTTGTAACGGATGTTACAGTCATTGAGCAGCCGGACTCTTTGACCATTTCTGCTACTCTTTCAGGGATATCCAGTTGTCTGTCGGAGCGATGCCAAGCGGAGAGCATGATAAAAACGTCGTCAATCCCTAGGAAGTTATGCTAGACATTTGAATAAAGATATCTTACCAATGGCCAAAAGAAGGAAGAGAGAGCTGACAACAATACTCTGGAACGCTAATCCAGTAGCGGATACCATTCCAACTGTGGTCAAACCGGCGAGAATGGGTATTCCAGCTCCGAGCAAAGCTTCCAAAGGTTTGGACTCCCTGAATTTGGTTATTTTAGCACAGAGGAGCTCCCACCTTCTTTTATAACGGAATGAGCAGGTTACAAGGAAGAAGGCCAACAACAACAGAGCAATGGAAAGGAGGGGAGCAGTCCTGGTTCCCATGGCCTTGACTTCTTTAGCAACCAGGTTGTCAGAAGCGGCACCTCCTTGAAGTAGAGGATACTTGTGGGAATCATACAGTAGATGTACTAGCTTAAAATGCCTATTGTTTTTCTTGGGTACAAAAGAAATCAACCTTCTCTTCCCATTTCAGCATAGGCTTCAAACTGTGATGGACCATGTAGTACCGTAGGATAACCGTTTTGAAGGCTAGGATCTCCGAAGAGTTGTGGTCGACCGTTACATCGTAGATGTTGTTAGCTATGAAGATGGATTTTCCCAGTATATGGAGACTAGGATATGTCAACTGAAATAATCACTGTCCACTACAGGATCACACAAGATCCACCTTGAATTCAGCCATCTCTGTCATATTGTTCAGTTTGATTAATGCGTAGAAGGCATCATTTTTCTCGCAGTAAGGATGGCACATATTTTTGTAATTCAACATGTGACCGTCGTCATCAGGTACTGTGATTTCATTCGCTATCTGAACCACTTCGATTAATTTCAATACAGTAAACAACTACCTCGACAGCTAAATTCCACAGCTGTTCCTTGTGCTCCTCCCTCAGAAGTGATCCATTATCGGCCGCTTTGATCATGACTTCAATCATGTGCAGAGTTCCATTTTGTTGGAGGAAATTCTCCAGGACTTTCCCTTCAATATGACTGAGAGAATCGGAGGCAGTAAATGTTATTCTAGCGTTATTAATCTAAAAGAGAGGTTGCTAAAAGAAAGGGGAAGAATACTACCTGGTGAAACCGTAGGAAGCCGAAGCAGCTCACTACAGTAATCAAGAGTAGGCCAAGGATCCACCGCCATGGATGAAACCCGATGGATAGCCCCAACCTGTAGCAGCCCCGCTCGAGATGAACCTGGTATCGTTGCGTCCACAGACGCATCGCTGAATGAGACGATTTTCACAGGAAGTAGTAAAAAGACAAGAAAGGGGTGTTACTAGCTTGAGCGGTTGATAAAAAGATCAAGGAAAGTGGTCGGAGATTACTCCGTCAAAAAGGTAGAGGGACCGGGGAGATGAAGGACGCTAGCTAGGGTAGACAAGGGAAGATTGAGTGTTGTCGACAGTGGTCATCAGATGTTTATAGCGGCGATGTGGACAAGGCCGTAGGATACGGTCCAGCACAAACTAGAGCAGGTCCAAACGTGTGACGACACTCCGTCATACTGAACCTTTGCTGATCTTATTAGGAGAAGAAGCTGGCTTTTACGGGATTTATTCAGCGAAGAAGTAAGCCGTTGGGATGCGGTCAAGAGACGGTAAGAGGCAAGATGCCGCAAGCATAATTATTTCCTAGCGCCCCGAGAAAAAGAACTAGTCCTGCGGTCAAAGCAGACAATAATAGGGCACGTAAACGTTTCAGCGTGATCTTTTAAACCAGAAGAGGTATGCAGTCTGTGTTCAGCGAAATACCTCTGGTGTCCGAATTCGGCAAAGAATAATGAGACACTGGAAGAAATGTCGGTTAATGCTTCTACACTAGGAGGTCAAAAAGATAACAGTAGAGACAGCGGTCGTTGTAAGAAAGTATCCGTTTGAAATAACAAAACATATTTCTGTGTGGGGTATCAACACAGAGACCGTAGACGATAATTGGAGGAAAACACCCCTAAATAGAGGAACGGTATGGCCTTGTGATAAAACAGTTTTTCATTTTCCGCCGAGTGCTTTCGAAATTTTGTCTTTGAAAAGTCATTGCGCCGTCATAGAGAACGTTCTTTTTCTTGTTGTCTTATTGGCGCGTAAAGCTAGAGAGTCTGTCTGTCTAAAAATTAATGTTGTCTAGTTTGTACCCCGTTCAGAACGGTAATTAACAAAAGTCACACCACTGACCACGAAAACGCGGTACTCTTCTTCAAGTTCAAATTATCAGAGGTGGTTCCGTAATTGGACAAAAAGCAGAAAGTCCGCAAGAGGAAGGTCAGGTCGGATTCTTCTTCGAAAAACGCTACGTAGAGAAAGACAAGGACGGGAACAGGTGCAGACTTGACCAGTAGGAGAACAATGAAGAAAGCTACCAGGAAAAACAACGGGGAATGAATACCCGGAGGCGCTGAACAGAATTTTCCGCCCTAATGGGTGAAACTGTATTTAGGCATCCCTCCGATGGATTTGATAATAGTGATGGAACGGTAATTAATCTTTCAAAAGTGAGAGTAGTAGGATTATGTTTACAGGGGAAAGGGAAAACGGTGCGGTCACGGTAAGACCCCAGTGAGGATGGATCTCAGCCCTTGAACCAAGGAAGGGAAAGGGAAAACGCGTTTATCTCAAATCCACTTAGCAAGTAGTACGGCTAAGTAAACAGGGAGTTCTGTTTTGAGGATCAAGAAGTGTGGACACTGGAAGTTGGGGGACAATACGCCGTGAAACGACTAGTTCCGAGCACTGTGAAGAGAAGGAGACAATTAACTAACAAGACTAGCCCACCTCACTGTGTGCCCCCTGGGCGAAATTGTAACAACGCCTACGGCCCTTTACGGCAAACCGCTAAGCCATTGTTCTACCACCTTCTTCGTGTTCTTTGTCGGTGTTGTAATGTTATGGAGAGGAGATGACCTCCAGCTATGACGCCTTGACACAGATCGCTGGTAGCAATCAAGAATCGCATAAACAGCTGTGTACTGGCAGAGGAGAACTCTGTTTTAGGCCTACCGTAGCCTTATCATGTGCAGTTTATGCTAACGCACTTCACTGGTTTGCAACATGTTGAATGCTATTGTGTTTCGAACCTTATTCGCTAAATATTCAAAATGTGTGGACTGCGGTGACTTCATCACATGACCCCTGTGAAGGTCTTGTTATGTGGCAGGGTCTAAACAATAACGTCAGTTTCGGTGACTAAAGTCGTCCAAAAAGAGTAGTCTGTAAGCAAGAAATTCATCCCCTACTTGGACTTTTTGTAACCGTCGGACCGTGTACAATTGTCCAGTTGGGAAGCGGCATCTTCTTTCCGTGTGAAAATAAACCCGAAAGGAGTTCGGCCGGCCTTGCATATTCAATTTATGACGGAAGTTCTCATAAGGGTTAAAGAGTCATCCAAAAAGGGAACAAAAAGGAGGACACAAAAAGTGTTCCACTCAATGCAATAACTGGGATGAATCCCACGAGTGAGAGAATGAGTAGAAAGAACCGTATCCTCACGTGAAAAGATGAGAAAATTTATGACCTCGAGGGCCGTTTGGAACACTTTCAAAACAACAGGTTGCCATCTCCCTGTCTCCTTGGAATTCAATTTATTCACCAATTTGAACGGCTTTGAAACGTTTTACGTTCGTCCTCGTGGTTCCCATTTCAAGGTTGATACTACCCTCATTGGTAAATGGCCCTTGCTGATAGTGAAAAAGCTTTGATGCGTTGTTTATCCTTTGTAGTTTGCATCCGCCAAACGACCCCTAGAAGGTATCAGTGATTGAATTCGGTCAGTTGTGACGTAGCGAGACGGTGTCGTAACACGCAGAGGGGAAATATATGTGTCTGATCCTGTTGCGGATGACAAACAAAAAATATTCTTAGAATCAGGGAGTGAAATAATGCTCTTATTCGAATTTTGGCCAAAAATTGGAACGGCTCTTCTGTCACCTACTGTCACTTCTTAGGTCTAGTCCATTTCCAACGAAAAGCAAAGAGCTTCGGGACCTTTTTAGCAATTTTATGGTCAACTGTTCCTGATTTTTAATAATTTCCAAATTTGTCATTGAAACTCATAAAAAAAACCACGCTCAACTTTTAGACAAAATGTCTCTTCGCGTCTTTCCGTTCCGTTAGGAATAGGCTCAGAGAGGTTAGCACTCTTTTCCTGCCTCCTATAATCAGAAAGTGTCCTCCCGAGTGTCGTCTTTCATGTTGATAGCCGTTTATTGCATTCCTATTAAACAGTTCCGGTGGCTCTCTCCCGTGCCCTTTTCCCTATCACATTAGCGATAACAAGAATCATCTTGCTTATCTTCCTCGAAGACCCCTCGTAGTGACGAATTCCCCTAATGCATTCTGCCTGGGCCATGATATCTTTCTATTTTCCAAATATTGCCGCTTTTTTTTCAGCGATCCAGACAGAAAATAACAATGGTACAATTGAATTTATTCACGATATGACCGCATAAAAACATTTATGAAATTTTTGTGTTGATGGCTATATAATAATAATAATAGTAGAATATAAAAAAGACCATGGATAAGAAGACAAGAATGGTTTAAGCAATGGTATACGTTCGTAGCATCTGGTAAGGGTTCATTCATTTCTTTTGTAGATTTGGTATTATTTTTGTTTTGTGTGACAAAGTGGAAAAGAGCCAACGAAAGAGTCATTCGGATTCAAATTGTGCTTAAGAGAAGAAAAAAAGAAGAAGGAAAGAGGAAAAACACAGGGAAAGAGATTATGGTTTGACGACCATTTTCTCATGGACATCCAGACTGCCAACTACCTGAAAAGTTTGCAAGTGCTAGTAGGAACCGAGTACGGGGAACACAGTGAAAGCCTATGCGTTGTTTAGGTGCTTTTAGAGGGGGAAGTAGGCGAAAACGTTGCGTTAGTGTGAAATATGAAGTGTGAAATATAAAGAATTTGTCTTGTTTTTTTGGCAAAAAGAAGAAGAGAAACACAGATAGGTAGGACTAGTAGTAGTTATAAAAACCAATCACAAGAGAAGGTTAAGGGAAAATGTGAGGAGAGGTGAGACTGCCCCGCCCGTTCTTCACACACACACACACACACTCTATTGGTTGTAATTGGTACATAATATGGATAAGATGGGAAAAAGACTAGACAAATCCTCCTAGTAGTATATAATATTAGTATTTACACGAAAGAGAGATGAGTTCACAGAAGAAGGCCGCGAAGTCGAATTATCAAAAGCGACGTAGGGGAGAGGGAATGAGGCAGTTTACGTGTCGAGGAGAAGGCTTGGAAGGGTGACCGGGTAGGGGGGCTTCAAATATTCTCCAAGACCATCTTCTTGTGCACTTCTGTGTGCTCCACAACCTGAATTACCGTGACTCTGACACTGTTTGTGATTCGCAACACAATTGCCTGCTGCCTGTGGCTGCCTCATTATTCATCATCAATTTCCCTTGAATAATAATTTCCTTTTTCGTTATTCTCTGAGAAATAGCTAGAAGTTGAATTAGGCAAAAGCTCAAAAGTTAGACTAATCCGTTTTTGTGTGAGAGAGACAGAAAAGCCTCTGTCTGACAACACAACAAGATGTTATTTTACTGGCAATTTTTAGTGCCACAAATCACACAAACGACACTGTTTTTGACATGATACGACTAGTAAAATATGAGTAATGTGCTAAAGAATAATGATAAGAGTTTTAACCCACGTCGCAAAATTCTTGGAATGAAATCTTTCCATCGCCGTCCTTGTCGTGGAAGAGGATTGTTTTGTCGACAATTTGTTGTAGTTGCGAGTCTTTGAGATTATTCCCTACCATCATCTTTAACACCTAAAAAAATTTCAATTTTAAAAGAAGCAAAAGAGCAGTTTACTTGAAAGAGTTCCCCGTTTGATATGTATCCATCTCGGTCCATGTCATAAATGCGGAAGGCAACTGAAACAATCCATTTATATTGTTGATTAGAGCAGATTTACATTTAAGTTTTGTTGATTTGTCTCCTTTAACGCTAAACTGTGATATACCTTGAATAAATTCTGAAAAGGAATAAAAATTTTATGAGTCAAAAAAAAAGGATGACAACTTACCTCTAAAATCGACCTCGCCATTTCCATCCTCATCAAAAATGTCAATTACCCGTTGAACTAATGGATTTTGTTGTAATTCCGGTAGAGACATGAATTCCTCCACGGAAAGCGACCCACTTCCATCGATGTCAAGCTTCTTGAAGCGACGTGCTAATCTCCGTAACTCGTAAGCATCAACTGGAAAAGAAAGCGATAAATATAATTCAGAAATCATTGAAAAATATTATTATCCTTGTTTTTATCAAGAGAAAAATAGAATGCCCTCGTTTTTCGAGTAAATAGCAAAAAAAGAAGCAGGACACCAAAAATCGGCAGCTAAATTAATGAGATTCGTTTCCGTTCAGGACGAATAAATAAATTTAAGCGAATAAATGGCGATTGGACCATAAATATGGAGTTATCGATGAAAAAGAAGAGCAAACTCACAATTGCTGCACATCTCCATTGGCAAAGAGCTTTCGTTTCCCTGAAAAATCATAAAATTAGAAATATTAATTATTTGAACAAGTGTATTTCTCTTCTCTTCTTTTTATTCATTTTTATTGCTTTTCCCACCCCCTCGTTTTTCATCAACTATGAAGCAGACACATTCTCATCTCACTGAAAAATCAATCCCTCACCATTTTTGTTCTTTAATTTGGGCCGCGGCGCCACGTCTTGGGCTGGATAAAAAGGTGTAGGTCGGATGAAGCGCTTTGTCTGAATTGGATTCTATTGAATGTGTAAAGACGGACTGAATGAGTGAGAAAAGGAATGGAACAGCGGGAAAGGGCCGACAGCGATCGATATGCAGCCGCCAGTTGCGGGCCGCTCGATAAACAAAAATACACCCTCTTCGACGGCGGGATGTTTCCTCATCTTGACTTTGCAACATGAATACGTTATCAGCGTTTAAAGGTCAAGGAAATTCATTAAAAATTACTATTCCTATTTTAATTTTTATTTTAAATGAATAATTCTTGTTACTTCTTCAAATAGTATAAGTCATAGTGTATAAGAATGTTTAAAAAAAGAAATTTAGAGGATTTTCTAGGCTAAAGTAATCAATAGAAGATGAATTTGCGGGAAACTACTGCGGAATGTGTATGTGCGGGTTAACATCTGGCTGTAAAATTGATGTCTCTTTCGGGCCTTTACGAAGAAACAGATGTTCCTATGGAATATAATGCGCTAGGCAAAAAAGTCACCGAATGACTTTAATTCAAAAGGGAGGCGACGACGTAGACCAGGAAACAGCAACCTCGTTTTTCTTCTAATGACCACCTGTTCTAGATCAATTGTGAAAACCTGCGCCCATAGGTTCAGAGGACACTCTTACAATGCTCACACACACACACACACAAACACAACGAGGTTGACACTTGCCGTCAAAACAGGTTAGACAAGGAGGCAGAGTAGTTGGCAAGAGAGCGAGAGAGAGAGAGATTATAAGATCATATGGCTGTTAACAGTGATAAGGAAAGAGCCCAGCATGGCGGGAAAAGCCAGCAACCATTAAAAAATAAATTCTAGACGAGGGATGTCCGCTGTCGTCTCATCTTGCGACGAAGATCCCATTTAGAAGGGATGAGAGGGAGCTCGAATGGGGAAGATTATAGTGTACGAGGGGAATTATCAGCTCGGCTGAGAGATTAACCCTGTGGTGTCAATTAGCTAGCTCCGAGTGTATGTGTGTAATAAATGAACACCACACCTGCCCTAATACTGAGGAAGTGGTGGAAATGCACTTCTTTGAGAGAGATAACAAGGGGATATTGTTAGCCAGAGTAAAAGTATTCTATGCGGCGTAAATCGCTGGCAAGTGCGTGGAGAAGACATCTGGTCAGCATCAAAGCGACAACCATTCCACCCCCTGCTCAATGGGCTATGACAACATTTGTGTACTTGAACTGGTTAACCGCAGAAGAAGGGGGATAATCTCCTGCGACTGACTGCCTCTCAATTTTCTTGATCAATGCTGACTAAATGCAATTATCCCGCTTAGTGCAGCAGACCTTGCCCTATGAGATTCTGATAAAATGGAGAAGTGCACTTGGTGGAGATCAGAGCCAGACGGAATATTTCGAGCAAATGAACCAGTGATATTCTTTGGCGGATTAAAAGATAATACACGATTGTAACTGTGATCCCGAGAAATAATCCCAAAAATCCGCTAAAAGTAGTCAGAATTACGTACGTCATACGTACAGCAGCACGTCATTGGGAACAAAATATTCAACAGTTTGAAGGTAGAGATTAAACAGTAGTTCTGCGGACTGTCTAGTTTTGAATGTCAATTTAAATAGTAGATAATACAGACATGTTTATGAGTCAGACAGGAAGTCAGACTGTGTACTATTGTTCAAAATATTACCTGCAAGAAAACTTCTAAATTTGAAGTACAGGGAGCTAGCTGCTTGTTTTTTGACAAAGAAAATGGTATAAAACTGATAAATCAACTCATTGGAGAGACTTCAGATGCAATTTTCTTCGTATTCTGACATTTTAGTTGAAAATGACAGTACATCTTAATCAGAAAATTTTTCTCGACAAAATAAGACCAAATATAAAGAAAACAGAGCAGGTTCCCTTTATTAAACGCGTGAATTCATTCCGGGCCAAATGCTCAAACCCATAAATCCCTGACGGTTCCCTTCACGACAAACAAGAAGGTAATAAATCTTATCCAAATACGGGGTAATGTCATCTAGAGGATTTTCTACTTATTATGTGGTTAATGAGGCAAATAAATTTGTTTAAATGGCAGATTAGACGGTGTCAATAGCTCAAGACAAAAGAGCTATTGAAGTGAATCCCCAGACAAACTTTCTCCTGACCTACACGGAACAGCTGGAGATAATCGGTGTCCTTGGAATACTGTGGCTTTTTCTCTATTATGTTAGTCTCTTGACGAGTTCTTTCAGCGTGAGCTCTTCCTATTATCTCATTATAATCGCCTCCAAGGGGCTCATTAACAGAGTCTCACTCTCGACCCACCTAATATCACATCCGTTTTGTCACCCCGGCAACGTTTTACCGATAACCGCCTGCGCACCACTTCACTTCTGCCTATCAAGTAAGTTTTGATGAATAAGTTCTTCAAGGAGCAGGATCGAGCTAGAAATGTCTTGGCAAGACACCTGTTGCTCTCGGAAAAGGTGCACCTGTGCGACAATGAGATTTGAAAAGATCAGGGGTGGGAAAACTAGACTTTGCAGCTGCTATTCTAGTCTGAGTAGTTCCGGAGAAAACAATTAATATTCAGGGGGGCAAATCCATCTTAAACACACTTTCTGCGCGATTAGTGAGGATTTTCCGATTAAAGGGTATGCCCCCAAAAATAATACCCTCTGCTGACGTAGTGTCTCGATTATCTCTCTCTTGACAATTTTGTAGAGTTCCCCTAGACCACAATAGAAAAAGAGGAGCCAACCTCTCTGGCAGACCTAATGAATGTCATACGTAGAGGTGTGGGCTCATCCTCGCCTCCCCGTCATTTCCGGGAATGGTGTCTTTTCAATCAGCATCAGGAAATAGGATCATTAGTCTCCATAACCCCTCCGGTCAGTCAGGAGGGGCCTCTCTAGGAATAAGTGGGCGATCTGTCTAATCCCCCTGACCCTTTTATTCAAGTATAACATTACGGTAAGCTGAACCTACGCGTGATCGAAAAATCCTTCTTTTGTCCAGGTAATTACTGAATGCCAGGGTCAACTATTTCATCTAACGTCTCTATGGAATTCAGCGATTTTTCAGACCTAGAACTATTTGATGAGTTCGATAGCGGAACACAACCTCAGCCAGACCCCTGTAAGATTAATTCTCTATCTTGCATCACAGATTCGGGGCGAGATTTATTCTCATAAGTCTGCGAGCGTGGGAATCATGTGATTCCCGTTTTATCTCCTAGGGTTTCTCTCCCAAGTGAATATGGTGACAAAACGTAATCGCAATGAACCCATATATTAAGTGTACTTAGTGTCTATCCGAAAGGGTTGACCGAAAGGTCATGAAAATTGTAGCCTTCGGGGAAAATGGTTGTTTTCACCTATCCCGATAATTACAGATAACATGACTACGGTATTTGATGCTTCTAACAGGGTTGACCGTCCGGAACCGCCGAAGCCAAATATTGAGGGGATCGACTATATGAGAGCTGCAGCTTGGGCTTCCGGCAGCTGTACTAATGTGCTTGCAGACGACAAAGGTAGTCTTTAATTATAGGGGAGAGGATCGCATAAAATGTCTTAGGGAGGGCTTTGTTCCGTTATTTCCTCTACCAGTCACTTGCGGATGAGAATCTCTCCTTTATCGAAGCTGTGGATAAATTAAAGAAAATGAAGAGCAGCGATGAGAAAAAGGTAAAACGGGTGACTACAGTAATCAATGATATAGAATTTCGCCAATGAAATAATCGACACTTACTGTCCTTTCGTAAACTTGTCCAGCGTATCCATGAAGGTAAATCTAATCCAGCGAAAAGGGGGCAGCTCTTTTTTTCCAGAAAATTAAAGACGCAGCAAGCAAGGGAATACTAGACGCGGAAGATTTTGTTCCAGCAATTAAAGAGGTAAAAACAAGGCGCACTATAAATTAAGAATGAGTTAAGGTTCGTCGCCTGCTGGAAAATGACCAATTTCCGCGTTTTCGACGGTCTGAGATCTATCTAGAGTTCCTAGAGCAGTTGCTGCCAAGGCAGACAGCCGAGAGATGGGCTACTTCCTTCGAAGCGCTTCTGGGAAATCATGTAAAGGATGCGCATAACGAATTAATATACGATTCAGGTCGGAAGACATCACTTCCGGCTCTTTCTGCGAAACATTCGCGCCGAAGAAAATTTACGCTTTTGGGAAGCGGTAGTTGAATTTCGCGGAACCAGGAACAAATCTCCGGCTATGTTAAACATGGCCAAAATTTTACAGCAAACATATCTGATGGACGGCTGTGCCAACGAGGTAATAAACGCCCCGAAATGCTGGGATAGTCGATAACTATAGGTCTTCCTCCCCTACGGGGTACGTCAGACCGTCGAGCAGCGTATCCTTCTCTCGGATGTGGATATTGGTATCTTTGACGAGGCTGTAAAGCATGTAGAGCAGGTAGCTGAATTGCCAGGGAGACGTCGGCCTCGCGAGACAAAGCCGTTTGTCTCGAAATGCCTCCTACGAGATTGCTTTTGACGGAATTAGACCCAGGCGAACAAATCCCTTTTGGGCATACGAGCCTTGACAAATCGTTATCCGTACGAATTCAGAAAATTCGTACAATAGGAACCGAAAAATCCTAAAAAAACTGTTTTCAGCTCCTTCGCAACGACCCCTACGTACGGTACCTTCAATCTCGCCAGTACGCTCAACTCATCGCCAAGCTTAAGCCCCACAACAACTGAAAAACTTACTGTATTTTTTTTAATCCGTCTTGTTTTTGAATTACTACTTGTCTTGCTGCACCGTTTACAGCAGGAGGAACTGTCACACCTTTTGTACTCCACCCACTCATTAAGACGTTCCCACTGTGCCATGTTTTTCAATAAAAGTATGCTAAAATGTTCTCTTGGTGGTTGGTACCAATTAGTTTAGTGTGTGGCATCGTGGGAGATTTAGGTTCACACGTTTTCTCTGCCAGGTGGGGAGATGTTCGAAGGCATCCACCCGTTAGTCCTACCTATTGGATTCTTCTTCGGTATCTGTTCAATTATAGGCGTCACAGGGAACTTTATACTGCTTGTAGCTACTTTTAAAAACAAGTAATTGTCTTCTGCTCTTAATCTAACGATCCCTTCAGACGTCTTCGTTCTCCATGTCATATTCTTATAGCCATCAACTGCCTAGCCGATCTTATGCACGAAACGGGGCAGTTCCCCTTTGCTTACAATGTTTTCACCAAGAGTACGAGCCCATAAAACTCTAAAAGTTTGAGGTTTAGCCACTGTGAAGCAGACTGACTGCTATTGGATTCTGTTTATACCCCTAATAGGTGTCAATCTTGGTGCACCCATGATCCTAGCCATGGGCATAGACAGAATAATTGCCATTATCTTCCCTGCCAAGCAAGTGTATGAGTTATTAGATTAGAATGTTTTAGATACCGTATGTTTCAAGAGATAAAACTCAAGTACATTGCTTACCAATTGATCTTTCCTATATTTTATACCTGCTACCTTATGTACCTTGGTTATGCGTACAGGATTGAAGAGTATGTTCTATATTTACAACAGCACAAATCTCTTTCTAGTAAATTTGAATGCTCTATTCCCATCGGATTGATGGGTGGCTTCGGTATGTTCACGTATACTGGCTACGTTTTATACATATCAATTATTGGCATCTACATCTATGCTGCTTATGAACTGAAGAAGAAAGGAGGAAGTAAGGATAGTAATGTATAATTTTCAGACCATTTTAGGCTCCCGGTTCAAGTCAGTATTCATTTCCATTGCTATTACTGTAGGTATGGTGGTATTTGGCTGGACGTGTACCACCCTGACAAATACCATTTCCCTCCAACTGCCTATTAGTGAATTCTACATGATTGTGATGCAACAATACGCTGGAATAACAGTGAATATCTCAACCGCCAGCAATTTCTTCGTTTTCTACTTTAAAAAGTATGCTACCCATTTAAATTTCGAAAATGTATGGAATACAGCGCCGAGTACAGAGCAGCCGTCAAGAGGCTATTTGGAAAAGAGAAAGGTCGAGCAGACAACGAGCCGAGTGCCTCCATGACAGCCAATCCTCCACCGAATACAAGAAAATCAAGTACGATGACTGTGAGCAAGAGTATTAGCACACATTCAGTGATTGCCATAGTCGATTAAGTCATTTCTAACTGGTTCCTCCACAGAAGATTACTGTACCTTGTAGGTTTGTAGTTTGATAAATGAGTTTTTGATTTCTCCCAGAGGTTAACTTTTATTCTCAGTACCCTTGTGGTTGAATGAGGCTGATATCTATAGCCAATACGTGTCACATGTGCAAGAGAGACATGCCCCACGTCTAGTGACGAAAGAGAAGTTCATAAAAGGGAAATCTCTGCAAGAATATTTACGCCACTGGCCTGAACTTGTCGCATTCATACGAACTATAGGGCACACACTAGTCATGTTCAAGAAGAAAACATAGAACGCCGCACAATAAAGTTTTTATTCGCGTCTGGTGTTGTGGTAGACGGAAACGAAGCACGAATGATTCTTTGATGACTGCTGCCGTCTTATTGCATTTCGTCCGAAACATTTCTTCCCCTTTTCGTCTTTTAACTGCCTAAATCATCGGGAAGCCCTTATCCTAACCGGCCCGAAATAGCGGACCCTCCAGAAAGGGTCTAATAGAATGTCTTGAATCTTGAAGAAGATAAGAAGAATGCGTAGGTTGAAGAGTAATTGAAGAGGGTTCAAGATGTTTTTGGTCTGAGGAGGCGTGGATCCTTAATTAGTTTAGTTCATTTATAACTATGGCCGATTAAATTTGAAATTTGAAACTGTGACGTAGATTTACAATATTTCCATCGCCTGACATCCTCCTTATAGCCTTAGCAGTCTCCCACCTCTTTATATTAATAGTAAAATTTCTTACTTGTTTCTTAATTCTTGAGACGGCCACGTTCATCTCATAGCGCATTATTAAACGAGTTGAGCTTTGAATCTTCTTACGAAATCCAAAGAGTTTCGGTTTTTTGAACTTATCTTCCCAGTTTATCATCTGAAACTACCCAATTGATCCTTGAAATAGCCGCCATCATCTTCAAAAATCCCCCAGGCACATTTGTTATTCGGTGGCTGAGGTTCTAAACGGTGTCTGATCACGCTAGGCTTCACCATGTGGCTTCTTTTTCTTTACTACCACACACTCCAACCACAGTCTACTATTTTTTCATTAACACCGGGAAGTTCTGGACAATTGGACGAAAGAGAAGTCTTTGTGGAGTCTCTATTGCTCATGTGAGTGGCTGCAGTTCAGCGATCCTGGGTTATGTGGCGTTTCCCACTCTTCCCGGAGCCATTTCAATCTCCTTCATTTGATTCAAAGACCACTGGCCCCTCAGGATCTATTTCCGCAAATGGACGAAGAACATTACCAAGAGAGATCCCTTACTTTGCTCGAAGCACGAGCTTGTTGACCCGTTCCGTCTGGAATCAAAAGGCATTCCAAGTATAGAGAGAACTATTTCCTCTCTATATACGGAGAATTTTGAGTAATTTATTATCTCTTTTGGACATCGGGCCAATTAGCGTCCCACTCATCTGAGCAACATCAAAACTTCTATCTGTCTGCGCCGCTTTATGGCTAGCAGATGCGGCAGTAGTATATGCTCTTTCCTCAATATTAGCGGAAGTTGGGAAGCGATATAAATCAGGAATTCCACGAACAGGAGGGGAACGTTGATGAAAATAGTGGGACTCTTCGATTAATTTGGCGAAGGGACGGTTGTGATCATTATCTCCCTCTCTTAGGTCAAGCACGGCTCCAAGACCATTTGAAGTTTGTCTTCACCACCTCTTTGTTCTACAGACGGTCATATAGGCTGAATAGAAAACATGCCAGACTAGATCTCCTGTTTTCCATTATTTGGGTCACATGCTCTAGGTGGATAAACTCTGGGCATTCCCCTGGAGGTTATGATACTATGTGATTAATGCATCCGGGATTTAGGACCAATGCTCTCGAAAAAGATCCCGCCTTGTGAAAAACCACAAGGTCCACATATCCTTCGTTTCTAATCATCCCTTTATTAATTTCAATCTAACGATCTGCTAGGCCTGTTCGACAAGTTTGCTTTGATTCCAGGCTCTCTGTTTGCAGTATGATTCATTTTCAACAAAATAGAAGTTGCTAGGCAATTTGTACTTCACCTTTCTTTCCAGATGATGCCGAGTTTCCGGTAGCTGCATTTCAAAAGAATTTCCCACGACAATCAGTCTCAGGGCGCGGCGATTGCCTTCGAGCTCGCCATCCGCCACTGAAACTCTTGACCTTTTTAATCAAAAAGTCACTAGAGCCAGCAGCTGAGTTTGTTCCTTCTCACTTTCATCTGGGCTATCCATCCGGACATCTCTCCTGGCATTCGTGCATGTAATTGCGTTTCGATGAGAGCTTCGCACGCCTCGCGTCCTCCCCCAACTCGGTTCCATTCTCATTATCTTGAACTTAAGGTATTGTCCTCCTGTGCAAACTAGTCATTGTTCTCCTCACAGCCATGCCGTGCGCATTTGTTCAACGGCGTCTCGGCTATTTTTAAAGCAACTAGCCCTAATTACGGCTATTTCTTCGTTTCCAATGGAGGGCTTTTCTCAGTTTCAACTCCCTCTCCACCCCCACAGATTATTCGATTTGTCTGCAAAGCCATTCTGGTCCTAATCTCTTTATTTAATGTATTTTTTCTCCTTCCGTTCGTGTGTTCAATTCATTTTCTAGACAATACTTTAGAGCGAGGTCCTCTCCTCTAACTAGTTCAGCCCGATCAACTCAGTTTAAGAACCACCCTCACGGGTTGGCCCCCCTTCGAAAAATGAGCTTTCCAAATATAGTCATCGTTGGTTGCTATACTTCTATATTAAGAGAGGTTATGAGATACTCTCCGACCGACCAAAACAATCTTCTTCTCACCCACATGTGCCATTGGGTACTACGACCACTCTCTTTAGTGTTGCATGGGGACCAGTGAAGCTGATCCATTCCCCTTATTTTTCATAGCAGGACGGATGTTTTTTGTTCCTGTATTAATTGAGCAGACAGCTTACGACATTGGGTCATTTATGCAAACTATAAGTAGCCAGCGATGTTTGTTGTGCTCTGCAAAGACTGAAGTAGTCGTGTCAACATCAAATTTTTCGTAAATTAAGTTTTTACTTCGCTAATCAGTTTCTGTCGTGCGTACAAGTGCGACTTACTATATTTACAACCTAAGAATGTTTTCCGAGTCAGAACAAAGGGAGGAAATCTAATCGTAGAACTTCCGTTTACAGGGAAATTCAATGAAGCCCACTCCTCGACCATGCCTTATAGAAGTGGACTTCCTTTTTCTTTAACCTTATTTATAAACCTGATACAGTAACCCTTCCCTTCTTAAAATTCTTATAAAATCTAATACAGTAACCTAAATCTTGTCTTCTATTTTCTGTCGCTCCCTGAAGAGGAAGAACACCGTTTTGAAGAGCACGATATTGTTGGCTGTTGAGTGACTTATCAACAACTATTGCCCCATCTAGCATTTGCCCTAAACAATGATTTCGAGCGTATAAGTTGCGAACACAGCGCGTACTCATACTCTCTAGAGACAGAACCCACGTCCTCCCATCCATCTACTTCTTATTCCAAAGTGTGTGTGCCAACTTTTCGGGTCATCATTCCCCATTCCCTTAGTATATAGTATTCACATTAAACCCCATATTTTGGGGACTCTCCTAGTACTGTACTATATCACACATGTGAAACGACAATGGCTGCTTTTATTTCGACAAACTAGATACGATCTCTAGCTAGCTTGAAAGCTCCACGGTAAATCTCTTCCAATCTTCCTCTAGGAAGGATCTAAAAAGATGGAATTGCCCTTTTTGGGCCTTGGTCAATCTCATCCTCGATGGGGGGTATTTCCATACATTAACTCCTCCTTCTTCCTCGTCTTAATTAAAGAATAAAGGATCCTTTATCCAAAGGACATTTGTAGAATTCCCTTTGTCACGTCTTCTTCCCACTTTTATGTTAGTCTCAACACTTTTTCTTTCTCCAGTGAACATCCTGCTTTGTTCTTATCCCGGGCAATCTGCTCTGCATTTAATAGTATTTACCCCTCATTACCCTTAAATTAGAACTCAAGCAGAAGATGGGGTTGAGCTTTGTTCCTTAAAGGAAACCCTTGGAATCTTTATTTAAAATGACCATAAATTTTATCAAAAGTTCAGTACTTCGATAGCCAAAGTCCATTTTAACCTTTCCTTTGTGAGTATATTAGATGTCAGTTTGGATCATGCCGTCCATCTGACAGGCCATATTGCCCGAAGCTCATTTGATTATTCGCAGGGTTCATCTAATGAAAAATTGCATATTCTGCCTTTCGGAGATGCTCTCTCAAGGTGCACGAGCAAGAAGAAAGAGATTGTTGATGTTCGAGTCGTGTCAGAAACAATAAGTTACAAATTTACGAGAGTGAAAATTATTAACTTATTCCCTGCCTTCGCGTAAATAATACTAACCGGCGTCTATTCTCCCTGTTGCAGGGGATATACCTTATTAATAGGGCAAGAATTTTTAGTAGAAAAAAATCGCCAAAATAGTAACTAAATAGTTCCGAAAAAAAGCCCAAATAGTAGCAAAAATAGTAGCCAAACAATAACTAAAAACGGGTCAAAACCGTGTTTTTTTCGCAGTTTTATAGGTAAAAAACGTCTATTTTCTTCTGTACACCATTTTTATAGTGAAAATATAAAAGCAAAAGAGGGACCCTTATGTATTTTTCAGTACCCCTCCGAAAATCCCAAAAATAGTTGCAAAAAGTAGGCAAATAGTAGAATAGTAGACATAGTTACCAGACCCCCATAATAGTAGGAAATAGTAGGTTGGGAAACCCTTTAAAACGCTTCCTTATGGCCTAAAACATATTGTGGAAACATTATCTGCCCAGGAAAAAAAATAGGAGATCTACTAAAAATCCTTGCCCTACTTATTAAATAACTTCTTGTAATCCATAGAACAGAAGAAGAAAACAAAAGGCTCCAACCGGACTTCCTGTAAGCCCTGCAATTTCTCCCTGGAAGTTCGTGTGACGCTCTATTCAACCGGGGTGTTTGCTAGCCTCTAATGATCTGGTGTTTCTACTAGAAGACTTCTTCACAAACTGGGTGCTGGTAGAAGTGGGAAAACAATTTTTGTTTGAATGCTGAGCAAAACGTTTTCAAGACTTTGTCAGTCAGGAAAATTGCTTTCTGTCAGAGCTAGAAGTAATTGGCTTGCTATAATGTTAGTTTCAAAAAACGAAATACCGTTTTTGAGCAGTTTAAAGAAGTCCAGTCTAGTTTCCTTGTTTGTCTACTGCGGTAGAGCAGTTAGCTGAGGCATAATGTATAACTGGGCAGGAAAAAACAACCATACCGTGCTCTAGTAATCAACACTTTGCTCTCGCCAATCTTCTGTTTTATTCTTCCTAGTTTATCATAGAATGGAGCATGGATATCTATCCTTGCAGCCTTCTTCATTTTCAAGCTGCTCCTATCAATTCGTAGGCAATCTAAATTACCCTATTCCTCACACCCTCTGGCAGCTCCCTTGATCATCCTCCCAGATTTTCTGACGTTTAATTTAGTCCTCTAGTCGTTTATGTTGACAACTCCATTCCATTTGCCTTCATACAAACTGCCAGCCGAAAAACAGGAAATTTTAGTGGCCGTAGGTCAATTAGCCGAATGCCGAATTCATGTCCAGATTCAATTATTCATGATTAATCCAAAACGCACTCTTCCGGGGACTCTTGTCTGCCTTTTCATCGTCTGTCGCCGCCGGGCACGAATCAAATGCTTCTTATATTTCTACTCTAGAGAATGAAGTCAACCCCCAGCATAAAAACTGAGTCAGTCAGACCTTATCAAAACAAAGAAATTAATGCTATCCTGAAATCTCAACAACATACGTGGAAAGTGTCAAATCCTTCCATTGAAATGGGATTGTTTGCAACCCATCTTTCCAACTAGGATGCTCATGTCGGAGTTTTAGACCCTTATTCTGACTCTGTCCGTTTACAATATTAGACTAAAGATTGTGGCGTTTTATACGGCTTTAGCACACAAAAAAAAAGCATTATCGCCCACATCATTTGCATTTTATCGTGATAAGATTGTTCAATTACCTATTTGTTGAGGGCAGGTAATACGAGCTGCTTAATAGAGTCAGCCATTTTCTCGCTATAGTGAGCATGATTCGTTTTGCCGCCGCCTAGTCCACGATACAAATAATACAATACCGACGGCAGCTTCTCGTCTCACTATTTTTGGAAAGGAGCCCGGTTTTCCCTGATTTATGCCAATCTATGCCCCCAACTTGGTGGGTCGACCTTGTTTTTGCCATTTTATGATCCTTCTTGCTGCATATTCTCTGCATTAATCGGGATTACTCCCGGAAAATATTGTTCCTTTCTGAACTCGGCCTACAGTAAACTAGACTAATAAGCTGGGCAGTCCAATTATTTATGTTTGTGTTAGAAGTTCGGAAGCTGCTTGTCTTTCTCTTTGAACTTCTAGGAAGTTCCAGATGATAAAAACAAAGCTCCAAGATTCCATAGGTGCATGCATGCTTCGCCATTTGGCCTCATAAAAACCTCGAATATTTAGTTTCATCCTGATTAAGAGGCTCTCAACGAAACTCGAACACTTCTAAGAGGATGACGCCCCCCGTAGAGCTATTGCAAAGAATTTAGCATCTTATCATGTTGGTCTATCTAATGCCGCTTTACCGCCCCCTCACCATGGCTATGATGTCTGTTCTTACTGTTTTTGTCCTCGTCATACAATCTGCTCATCATTCATCCCCCGGTTAATTTCTCTCAACTCTTCTTCTATTATAAAATTGTTATTCCTCCTGGCTCTTGGACTCCCTCGTCAACTGACTCTTCTTCGGATTCTTGCTCACCTCTACGTCAAGCACGATGTGATCTTGTACAATCTGTCTGCTTTCATTCGTTCCCCCTCTTGATTAGCCTATATTCTAAGCTCATTACTGCGCGTTACGTGAGTCAGAGAGGGGACTGAGTGAGAGAGAGAGAGATAGAATGAAATTGCTTAGTCCCCTGCCTGACCTCTCAGCTGATTTTCCTTCCCTCCCTTTAATCAGTCTTCCTCGTTCTTTTAACCGTGTTCCCCTATAAGATGGCTTTTTTGAACCAGCCAGTCCCGGCAGGAGTAAATTATTCCACCCAGTGTCATCTCCAAATTCTTTTGAAGGGGTGGTAAAAGTCATTCGCACGCGCGGGGCCAGATCTGAACTCTTGCTATAGTATTTGGCAGCATATTCAGCTGGTTCATTAATACTTGATTCACATATTTTGAAAAGTGACTCTCGATCGTAGATTCTTTATTTGTAGTCGTCTTTTCTCCCACCACCCACCACTGTTGTGTCTCGCTGCTCACTTTCTTCTCTTTATTTTTTTTCTCAACGGTAAAAGAGTATCGCGTGTCTCTTCAGTCTGCGGCTGGGTACCAGCTCCATGTGCTCTCACCTATTTATTCTGAACCTTCTCATATTGCACAACAAGCCCGTCTTTTGATGTCCGTTCTTCTATGGGTACCGGAAATGCATCTCTCGACGCCATCCCGCAGGTATTTTACCCCTTTCTACAGTAATAATATAGGTTTTAGGCTTCCTGGAATGCGGGTCACATTCTCTTATTGTTGCTCATCATTATGGTAGTCTGCGGAAACGCTCTCGTTATTGTGGCAGTCCTAATAGATCGAAAACTGCGTACTGTAACAACCAATAAGTTCATAGCCAGTCTGGCTGTGTCCGATCTCCTCGTCGGGGTCGTCGTGATGCCCATGTCCCTGTACCATAAGATCCACGGAGACGAGTGGACCCTGGGCTACACCCTGTGTCAGCTCCATCTTGTCTCTGGCGTCTTCTCAACAACCGCATCAATTGTTCATCTGGTTGCAATCAGTTTAGACAGGTGATTTTTATTTGTAGGTTAAAATTATATTTCCGGTCATTCTCCTAAAATAGTCAAAGTGACACATGCTCATACTAATGTAAATATTCCAGGTATTTCGCCATAATGTTCCCAACTGAATACCAAAGACATTCTGTATCTACTTCTACCATACCATATCTCGTAAGGGGATGCTCTCCTCATGGGGTACTGTACCTCTTTTTAGATTATGATATGGTTGATGGCCTTAGCCGTGTCTGCTACACTTTTCATGGAAAGGCCCCTTCAATACGAGGGAATCTGCTGGATTGAAAATCCACAGTATATTGTATGCCCTCCTTGAGAGGATACTGTAATCCAACATCTTTAGGTGCTATCATCTTTTCTCAGTTTCTTCTTGCCGGGTGCAATTGTTGTGTATTTGTATATTAAAATCTTCAAAAAGTTACGGAACCACCAGCTCTATATGTTCGGTCAACAACCGCACAAGGCCACAACAGACAAGCGTCGTCGTTCTCTCCCTCGGGTAATAATTGAAGAGGTAATTATGGCAGGAAAATATCACAAACAACAATGTCTAAGGTCCGATCTCGTCGAGGATCCCGGCTCTCACAAACAGGATCCTCTGGTGGCTCTCCCACACGCCGGGGCTCAAAGGAGAGATCACCCAGCCAGCCAGAGATTCACTCGACGGCCATTATTCAACAACGGTTTGTACTCCTTGATCTGGCGGGAACGCAGCGACCGTATGACGTGTAAGAAATAGGCAGAAAGTATTTTTGGGTAAATCTAATTGGCCCATGCTATATCTTGTTACATCGAAGGTGTCTGCACGATTTAGGTCCTGCGGGGGAGGCATCTACATTCGTGTTAGAGTATTCTGGATGGTTGTAAACATTGGGTGACCAAGCGGAAGTGCATAGGGAATTTGTGTTAGTGGGGGTGCCAAATGCTTCTAAATAGGGAATTTCACTTCAAAGTGCGGAGGGGATGTCAAAACAATAACAAAAACAGCGGATAAAACGGATATCCTCTTTAGATGGCGCTCTCCTACGATCTGTGCCGAGACATTGGAACATGACAGGAATGTTGCCGCCAAGAAGAGGATGTCCATAGTACCGGATCCTCCGTCGATGGATGTCAGTTGTAACATGGGCAGTCTGCAACAGATGAGAGATGAACACGAACAAAACAAGTAAGTACACCGTCTTGTGTCAGTCAAGTGTCCCTCTATAGACTTCGAGAAGAGGAAATGAACGACCCGTTACGGAAGTGTAGTGAGGAGGAGGTGCGTAAGCTGAGTGAAGAGAGAAGGCATAAAATAGCCGAAAGAAGACGGATGAGTACTTCCGAAAATCCAAACGGAGTGCCTATCATGGCAGCATTTCAAAAGGTCAATTCCATAAGGGAATCAAGTCTATTTTTCAATTCCAGGCTTTTCATGATGTGAAAATGGGTAGAAGGCGCTCTTCTATTCTTGAAGGTGATCTCCATCGAATACAGGCTCTGTCAACCTGTGAGGAAAGTCCAACACAGGATAGAAAAATCTCCGATGGCTCTAGTATAGCTGAAACTGTTATCGCTATAGAGAATGTGATCCAGACATCTTCTCAAGGCTAATCCAATTAATTCAGATGCCTCCTCGACCGCTATGTAAGATAGAATCTCACGATGA
The DNA here is from genome assembly GCA_932521035.1 of Oscheius dolichura. Lineage (NCBI taxonomy): Eukaryota > Metazoa > Nematoda > Chromadorea > Rhabditida > Rhabditidae > Oscheius > Oscheius dolichura. The sequence goes on along the minus strand of OW051497.1, from coordinate 11,088,375 downwards.
CTCGGAGTCTACTGATGCTTCTCTTCAGCCATTACTATCAGTTCCATCAGTACATCATAAACCCCAGAAAAAGTAGAACTTACCGCGTAATTGCAAACAAAACAGCTTCAGTTTTAAACCCATTCCCTGCATTCCTCCTCCGACATTCCTTATGGTACCTGCTATGATGTCTTTGAACACTCCTCCACTGTCGCCCAGTGTTAAAGATCAAACGACAACCTATACCTTGAAGGTAGTGAGTAAGAAAGCAACCGTAGACACTGTAATTCAGGTTCCGAGACTATTTGATTGCCCGTCTCCATGCTCTGTTCCCTCAAACAGTAGTCACTCATCCTATACATCTGCCAGTGGAAGCAGTGATACCTACAGAAGAATATCTATGAACAGTTATGGCAGCAGTCTAACTGATGCTACGGACTCAACGTTTGAAGTGGATTCAAGGTTGAACAATTTCCAAAATAAAGACAAACATATTGTTCTAGGCGCTCCTCCGCCTGGTCCACGTTGAGAGCAGCAGTGATAGATGGCAAGACTAGACCCACAGTTGATATCACTGTTGAACCGTCCCAGGCAAACAAGAAGGGCTCAGCGATCAGTCGTGGAAAGCTCAGAAGGATAGCAACACAGGTTCTAACAGACTTACTTCGGCAATACTAAACGAATTCTCAGGTAACACGGGCAATCAGAAGGAAAAGAAGAGAATCCATGGCTATTAGACGCGAGTCAAGGGCAACACGGGTAGTCGCTGCCATTTTGAGTAGGCGCCACATGGTTCCTCAGTAGAAAATCAATTTTCAGTGGCCTTTTTAATCTGCTGGATCCCGTATTTCTGTGTCAGCGTGATCCGGGGCGTGTGTTCTGGTCTCCAAATCTCTATGAACACTCGTACCCAGGTGGTGCTCTACGTAACGACTTCTTGGCTGGGATACGCCCATTCCTGCTTCAATCCTGTCATTTATATGTGTCTCAACAAGAATTTCCGTGGTACAATACGCAAGCTGATCTCCCGATGAGCAAGCTCATATCTCACACGGGAATTGACATTTTTAATGAAGTTCTCTCTTGAAATAAATATTATTCACCACGGGTCTAATCGTTCTTCTGGGCTGTCGTACTTCAGGGACCAAGCGGTGGTTGTCTTCAAGGAAAGGAGGTCTTTTCTCTTCCGTTTGAGAGTAACTTCCTCTTCTCTCTCTTCGTCATGTTTGAACCGGGTCTCCAAGTTCAATTCTCCGAAATCGAATGGCTAAAGGAAAATTATCACATTCATTTCTATTTAACCTTTAGATTATTTATGTCGCTAGTATATTTCGTAGGAATATAAAAGATAAATTTACGTTGTCCAGCCTAAAATATAAATAAAACAATATCTTCAGAAATTACCTTCAATCCGTCGGCACAGTCGTGATAAACTTTTAGATTCACATAGTTTCGATTGGTAAAAACTCTCCCTTGGATAGAGAAGCTCCCATCCTGGGTAGTATAATTTTCTGCCAAAATATCATAGCCTTTCTCTAAAAATGGTTCAAACTTTAATAAATAAGATGTCTACCTTCATGCATTGGCCAGAGGCGAAGAAGAACATTGAAAGCGGGCTGCTCCCCACAAAGCAGTTTCCCTTTGACGCTAATATACTTATCCTCAGAATTTACAAAAGATATACACAGAAATAGCAATAATAATACATTCATTCTGGAAAGACGTGTTTATTCAATGTACTGGTGAGCTAAGCAGAACAGACAGAACAGAAGAAAATAAACTGATAAGATCGAAAACAGAGATTACGAAGAATTGCAGTAAACACGTAGAATCAGAGGAGATACAGTAGCGACTAACGAATATTCAGGGAATTCATGAATCGTTTGTTGAATTGTTGGGAAGCGTCGTCACGGAAGATGTCCACCTTCGGGCCACCAACATGAGTAGAGCCACTTTGTTGCATTCGTTCAACAGGATCATACAGTGGCTTTATTGGAGAGGCAAGGCGAATATGCCTGAAAGGTGGAGTGTTTAATTTAAAAAAAAGGTTAGGTCCTGGAGATCAATAAATAAATACTCACCGTACGTGGGTATCCCTGCCGTTTTGATGGTTTTGAACAACTTGCAATAGAATTACAAAGGTTCTAGACGGCCTCTCATCATAGTCTCTCAAATCAATTGCCTGAATTTTTGGGAATAAAATAGAACCAGCTAACTTCCTACCTGCCATCCAACAGGCTCATTGAAATCATATTCCCTTCCGTCATCCAAATGCATAAGGGAATGCCCAAGTTGGACGATAATTCTTAAAAGACATTATAAATTAATTGGACAAGAAATTTACTTGGCAGGAGTATAAGACTCATCATTCTTGAAATCCAAATACAGCATGATGAAGGAAATGTCGACTTTCTGGTCAAATTCGACCAGGATTGTATGAGGTTGAGGGCCGTCACTTTGCCAGTATTTATCGACGTCGTCATCCAATAATTCGTCAATTCCATATCCATCAAAATGTTGTTGTGAACCACGAGCAAATGGGAAAGGAGCCCCGGATTTGCAGCTGGAGAGGGTCCAGTTCCCTTTGGAGGAGATGTCCTTGCAGTAGGTGAAGGATCCGTCCTTGTTAAAAGGAAGTTTGTATCGCTAAACAAAAATAGAATTTAAGAAGAAGAAGAATCAATACCCAGTCGTTGCCATTGGTGAATTCTCTCTCCTTAGCTGCAATCTCTGCTTCATCTTCTTCGTCATCCACATCATCCTCCTCCTCGTCTACTAGCAAATCAATAGGGTTTAATCCCAAATCCGACAAGTCAATGTCGGGAAAATCTCGGTCTCTGTCGGCCCTTTCTCCTCGTTCTGCTCTTTCTTTAGCCTGCTTTTCTCTTTCCTCCCGAAGGAGCTCCGCAGCATGGGGGAACACTCTAATTTCTGTGCTCGTACTCTGTAATTGTAGAAATTGCAGATAAAATAAAGAAAGATTCACTGGTAGATCCAAAATATTGAAATTGAGCCTTGAAGGTGTTGGGCTCTCCTCTGTTTCTAGATCCATATCATCTGGAACACCAGGGCTTTGTCCCTGGGCGTCTGAAGCTGGTCTCTCGATATCCAAGTCAAGGGAGAAGTCTTCTTCCTCTTCTTCTCTCTCCATCGTATACTAAAATAGTTTCTTCAAGTAGTATTCTAAAATTAATCAAACTAAGAGCTCTCTTAATTTGCGATAAGGAAAATCTAACTATTTCAAGCAAGCAGCGCGGAAAGCGACGCGTTTAGGGCAAAGGAATTGCGCTCTATTTGCAATGCTAAACTACGGTTTCATGGTCCTTTAAACTTAAAATCCACATGTTCTGTAAAACGGAAACTGTAAAACGTTGATATTCAAAAAGATTAGCAATGATACTAGTCATGGAACACGTCAGTAATCCTGACGCACAAGGTAAGATATGAAAAGCTTGGATTAAATTGAAAAATGGATACCGAATTTCACATGGTGATAGAAAAACTGATATAATTCTTTAAAAAACAATCAAAGCGGTTTGGAAACAAGTATAGCATGCTACTGCTGTCCTAATCTGTTTTATTTACCCATACGCTTCAAAGATACCGCCAATAAGGGGCGTGCTTCTTCGGAACACCCCCAAACCAGTACTGTGCTATCGTTAAAATAGTCATTGTCAGTTTTATCTCATCTGTTCTCCCATTCCTCTACCTTATACAGCCTCCTTTTGTTACTTTCTATGAGCAGGACGCTAAAATTTGCCGTTGCGCATACGCAATTACGGTAGGCGTCCAGACCTTTAATGACTCAGGGTCGCGGCCACCTACGAGGTTTCTGCCGTCGCTTTGCTTTGACCTTTTCCATGACAAAAGCTTTAATTATTAACTAGAGCTATCGATTTCCTAATTTGTTTAAAATCTCGCGTCTATTTTATCTAATAGAAGCGAGTTATATCAAAATTTCGCTTATCGAGTTTTGTTTTATTAATTCTCCCGTACTTCCTCTTGTTTAATTGTTATTTTTTCATTTACAATTAATTTTTTTTACAGAAAACTGGGGAGGAAGGATGGACCAGAAGCCCCTGGCCGCTACTGCTTCTGGCAGTGTGGCCAACAATACGTACAGGGTCGGGGAATTTGTGTATATGGACTCAAAAGGCGCCCATCCTTATCTCATCAGGAGGATCGAAGAATTCACAAAGGTTAGCCTTTCTTTTCCCTTTATTAATATGTTTTTAGAAAGAAAATGCTCCAAATGATGTACGTGTGACAATAGTTTACCGGAGGAGGGATATTTCCACAGCCATTCTTCGAGTAGCCGATGCAGCTGAAAGACACTGGCCGGACTGTGAGTTTCCTCTTGCGAAATCGTGATTTATTGGTTCAGATGTTGTTTATGACGAAGATACTGGGGAAGAAATTGTACAACAGAAAGCCAAGGTGGAGGTGATGGAAATAGACGACGAGAATGAACAACCGCCAACTCTTTCCCCGAAACCAACACAAACCCCAGAAATTAATGGCCAAGCACCTAAAAAAGAAAATGGTATGCACCATTTCTTTCATCTTTTTATTTATTAATTTTCAGGAGTGGATAAACAGCCGGATGTGAAAGAAGAGACCCCAGATGCTGAACCACAAACGGAGCCGGTCATCAAGCGGGAAGATGAGCAACCCTTCGATTGGGGACTAGGTGGACTGCCCTACGACGCTACTAAACTCTCTGAGAATGAGAGGTATGGCCTACGACAACGAGAAGTTTTTCTCTCACGGAAGGAAGAAAAACTCAGTGCTAGTCATATCCGGGGACGGTGTAATGTGAACCTACTCTGTGATGTAGAAACGAGCGATGATTATTTGAGCAGAGAGGTGTGTAATTATTTATTTTTTACATAATACAGCCAGTTTAGGATTCTTATTTTTATTCTTTGGTGTATGATAATGAAAAGCTGTCGATGTTGGCTGACAAAGGAGCAATACGAGTTGGCAGCCAGTACCAGGCTGTTGTTCCCGAGTATGATGAAGAGGAAGAAAATGGACATAAAGATGTACACAATGGTGAAAATGGAAAGACAAATGGTGATCTGGAGGAGGAAAACAAAGAGAACGGGTAAGATATAATCTTTTGTGAAATGATATACCAATTTTTAGGGAGCTAATGATTGATGAGAGTGGAGAAGCAGAGCCCAAAAAGGAAGAGCCCATGGAGGAGGATGAACCTGAAATCCGCAACAGAGAACTTGAAATCTATAGGGCGGACAACGGACTAAGCGAGAATGACGTCGATCGCTACCTCATCCATGTCAGGTAGTAATTTTATATTTATCTTTATTTTACGATAATATTCAGAGCTATTGGAGTCTTTGCCCGTGTGATCGATCCCAACTCCGCGACGAAGTATCCTTCCGCTCAGATGATTGCAGCCATCGCCTCTAAGGATTCAACGATCCTCTATGCTATGGGGCTTCTCCATCAAGCTGGTTATGACATCGCCAAGGCTCAAGATTACCTTGTCCCGCCTGCTGATCTCAGCCGCTTCCCCATGCGGGTGGAAGACGATATGGGATTCAACACAGTAACTCTTGGTGGCCCTCTACTTGTTAGGGATCAACTGGAGGAGTACTCTGCCGCAGAGTCTGCTCTATTCGAGGAAGGTCTTGAAAGAATCGGCAAAGATTTCGCCGACATCAGGAATCAACTGGTACATTGAATGTAATAACCTTTCAATAGATTCTCTTTAGCTCCCCTGGAAGAGCTTGGCCAGCCTGGTTGAATATTATTATCTGTACAAAACAACCAACCGGTATATTGACGGGAGGAAGAAGCGCCTGGCCATCGAGAAGGAAGGCCGAATTCTTCACGTAAGTGTTTCTGTTTACTCTATTAAAACCTTCTTCCCTTTAGACATACGTCCCAACAGTTCAACATGACACCAGCTTTGTTATTGGAACTCCTAATACAAATGCGGATAAGGTCACCAACGAGAAGGGATGCACCGTGTGCCACGTCGCCGAATCTATGAACTGGTACAAGTGGGGACATCGCAGTGACGACGCTCAGCTGTGCCACAACTGTTGGACATATTGGAGACACTACGGGGGATCCAAGACCCGTCATCGGTTGGACCACTTCGACACGGACATTGCTGCTGATCCGGATGTGGCACAGGAGCTGCTGAAGACCCTCTCCTACGCTACCCCTTCTTGTAGCAAGACGGCAAAAGACCCCAAGGTGAATCGGGTAATCACATACTTCGCTTATTTCGCTAACTGGTGTCTAGTTGGTAGCTTATTAGAACTTTTAAACGTTAGCTAATATTGTCCTTCCAGAGATATGGAGCCAATTCTTACACCATGTACACTGTAGTCTCCGCTGCTGATCTCAACGCTGGTGGCAACGCCGCTGCTATTGCTAACCAAAAGGTATTATCGGAGCACGTTAATCTCATTGGTGTGGTGTGACGATGTCTTGCTTTACCTTTGTTTTCCTTGCTAATGAACGTCTTTCGCTTTCAACCTTCCTTTTCCTTTTTTATCACGAACACATGAGCACATCTATCACTCGTTCCTTCGGCTACCAACGCTGCTTGAGTTCCTGTATTCCAACGGCACTGCCTTGCACTCAAGAGTCATGCTATGATTTATCTTTCAGAAGCCACCAACCAACATGAGGGTAAACTTGTTCACACGAATGATGCGTCGGGCTATTCCTAACTCCATCCTTTCCATCAAGAAAGTTGGAAGACAACCGTTCAATGAAGTCAACCTCGCTAGGCTATTTAGCTACAGTAAGAATTGATCTATTTTATAATATGTTATTCATTTTAGTCTCTTCTATCGATCAGGCTAGGCTCTGCGAAGTAATGAAGACTATCATTGCTCCCCACCACTCTATCACTCCTTCCACTTTCCAGACACTTGTCGGCGGCTTGGTAGGACTTTTCCTTCTATTTTAAGACTTTGTCTGTTCAGATGGCCCAGTATCTTTCCACTAATAAGCGGCCAGCCTCGGCTAGTCTAGAAGGACAGCCTCCTCTTAAGAAGGTAAGTTTGGAGTGGTCACTCTATGCTTCTAACAGTCTTGAATTTTTTTAAAAATACTTTGCTTAACTGTTCACCGCCTGAGTATTGCCGTTCACCCTCTTGTGTACTAATGTTGTCAAAATCTTCGCTAATCTTCGAGTGTCTGACTAATTCCCTCGCAGTAAAAAAACGTAGAAACAAAAAACTGAGAGCACCCTTTTCTAGGCACCCGCACTATCCAATCTCCCTTACGTAATCGAAGATCTATGCGAAAACCCTCGGGGTACAGCTATTTTCACCTTCTTATCGGGACGGCAATTCCGGTGTGTAACGGCATAATTATTGAAAACTTTTGAAGTAGTAGAGACATATAGAACTGGAGTTTTTGTACTAATCTGACCATTTCAGCCAGCGACGTCGCCAACAGATTGATAAAATGGTAGCTCGCCGTCTCGGCCGTCGTCCTATGGATAGCAATGTAGGATATCTTCTACCTATGGTCTCTATGTGAATGTTTACTAGTTTTTTATATTTTTACTTTCTTTTATATTACTGTATCCTTACACTTACACCCTTACAAGACATGAACAATACTTTCGCCACTGAAATACTTCTCTCTTTATGGCTTTTCTCTTGCAGTATATAGGTCTCATTCCACCATTTTCAACTGTTACCATTATGTGTTATGCGGGCTCCCTTGAAATCCTTGTTTTTTTAGCGTGTAGAATCCCTGCCACCTATTTATGTAAAACGTTTATGCTTCTCCATTATATTCTTTACCATGAACATAGACATTGAGTTCTTTTTACAAGGAGATGTGATATCCTGGCGAACAGATCAGAGCAAAAGACAAAAGACAGGCGATAGTTTATAATCGGCCCTACTTGGAGATGATATCTGCACCACATGGAAGACATCGGAGACTGGGAACGTATATGCAGCCGTTGCCCCCGCCAAATATCACACGACAAAATGCTGACTCGTATGGTTATTTACAATCCCATAACGCGAGGAAGGAGCGACAAATGTTATTCAATTTGACCGAAGGATCTTCCTTGTTGTTGTTTCGATGCTACTAAAGGGCAGCTACGAGATGCAGAGAGAAGTGACGAAAGTATTGAACGATCTTGTGAAAACACAGATATTTACCCAAACACACGGAGGAGCTGTTTATGGATCTGGATCTGTCTCCCTTAGCAGAACGCCGACGGTTTGCATCCCGATATCCGTTCACTCCCGTGCACTTTTCGGTGTCCTTTGGCTCCCAGGCCCTATGACTGTGCACCTATGAGTTCGTTTACAACCAAGTGGACCAGACAAAGGACGAAAATAGAGATGAGTGATCTAGGGGCGGTCCTCCGCTGACCGTCTTCGGCTCAACCCCACAAGATGTTGTTTATTTCGTCCTCGCTCCTCGCTTGCCTATCCTGACCCTTTAGGATAACATATTTTTTGGCTATATCGTTGGCTTGACTGCACTAAAAAGATCGGCCCGAGCTTGGCGACACTGCCCCCAAAACTAATCAATCGATTTCTTATAACCTCTGCTGAATCACAGTAGTTAACATCTGATGTTTCCATAAAAAGGGGCCCTCTCTCTTGTTTCATTTAAATTGGTCCAAAGTGTGTGTTTTTCTCCTACCAACTTTACTAAATTTATCAACCCCTTCGTGCTTCTTGTCCTCTTGCCACTTAAATGATATTTATTGAATAGACTGTTTATAGCTGTTGGCTATGTCTAAGGACGACAAGCATCTGAATGACCACGCGGCCGACACCCATGAGGGAGGTGAGGTGATTTGAGAGCAGACTGGACTTCAAACGGCATTTATAGCATAATGACGAGACCGAATTTTTGGTCGAATTAATGGCCCAGTTGTCGAGCTACGACAACGAAACCCGCGAGGATCTGCTGGACGTCTTCTTCCACGATATGGAATACCCTGCAGTAGACCACGCAGAGCAAGATAGTGCCCAAGCAGGAGGCGCGGATGATGGGCAGGAGTACGATGGGTCGATCTCCAGTGGCGACAATGAAGCCGACGACTGTGATCCTTCTAAGAATCCCGTGAGTATAACGTTTTTTGCTGTTAAAACCGCTTGTTCAGCGTGAGTAGCCGCTAGAGGTCCAACATGATCTTGTTGAAGATTCGTGAGCTTTGTTCTGGATTGCTTTGTCTGCCTATCCCATTTTTACTTCTTTTCAATTGTTGGTCCCATTCCTGTCCTTACTGTATATTTCAAATCTTTTCTTTAACTTCCATTTTGTAATTTTGCCCCAGGACAGGAATGGGACCAACACTTGTATTGCCGCAACCCTTCTGCCATTAACTAGTTTGTGCTTCCAATTAAGGTTGCTTCTTCAAATAAATCTGTAAACAAAGACATTTTAAATTGATTTTGGTGTACAAGAGACGTATGCTGATGAACAAATCGGAATAATGGAAGCAACCGATAGTTTATAATCGGCTCTCCTTCGAGATGGTATCTGCTACCACATGGAACACATTCAAGTCTTGGATTACAGGGGAGTGAGGATAACAGCCCGGATTCGGACGCCTGAGACAACGATGACCCCCTCTCCCGCCAAGCGCTGCGTGAGTATATCATAACTCTTTTTATAATTAAAACTGTTTGTTCAGCGTCAGTAGCCACCAGCAAGATTCAAACGTCTTTCCATTCCAGTAGCAATTTTATAAATTCACATAAGTTATGTTTCTCTCAATAAATTTTGTGTAAACGCAAAACGTTGTGTCTCGAAACCCGCTGAGAGATGAAGACAGAGGAAAGGGGGATTCGTTCCGAGGAACTAGCCGAAACCTTCTTGATAAAGGAGAACGCCCTGCACAATGTAAACAGACTAGTCGAACTCATTAGATGACCACTCAACCAAACCGTTCACGGTTCATGGGTATGATACTCCCGATGTTGGCAATTAGGCTAAAATCAAACGCAAACGGTTTCAAGTCGGATAGTTTTCCCCATTTCGTAGCTCTTTCTGCAGACCCTGATTTGCCGTCAGACTTTGTACATCCGCGCGCTTGTTTACAAGCCAGGGAGGCAGACAAAGAACAGAAATAGAGATGAGTGATCTAGTGGCGGCCAGCCGCTGACCGTCCCGGACACGGCTCTGCCCAACAAAATGTTTATTTCGTCCTCACACCTCGCTTATGCCTATCCTGACCCTTTAGGATAACATCTTATTGTGTCTATCCCGCGCTAGAATGAGTGGCCCAAGCTTGGCAACATTGCCCCCGAACTCCATCGATTTCTTATAACCTCTGCTGAATAATCCACAGACAGCCGCGTAGCCGAAAGCATCTGACTTGTATGTTTGCATAAAATGCGCCCCTTATCTCCTGTTTTTAAGCCGGTCAAATTGAGATCCGTTCTTCTTCTTCTTCATTTAACGCTAATATTCAAGTTATAGCAATCAATCCGTTACAGAAATGGACCACCTGGAAAAAATAGAGGAGGAACCCATGGTCGAGGATTCTGGCACTAATGAGGAAGGAGATGTGAGTTGACAGCTGACCCAACTGTATTGTGTATTTACAGCCTGAATACTTGGTTCTACTTATGAACCAGTTGGTCCACGATGGACTATTGACCCTGGAAGAGGCCTTAGAGGTCCTCCACGGCGCTGGGATCACGGCAGAGGAATATGCCGATGCCGAGTATCTGCAGCCGGGTGAAGAAGACGATGACGAGGATGAAGACGAAGGTGAAGCCGAGTGCGAGAACGAGAATGGGAACTCAGACTCCGACGGCCCACCCACCAAGCGTGTCGTAAGTTATCTGTTGTATTCTTGCTCTCAAACTGCTTGTTTAGTCCAAATAGGAGGGACTTGCTGAAAGATTACCCCACTTATCGCTTCCCGCTTGTTCCACAAGCTACCATACCGTGTGCTTTGCTTTCGTCAGACCTCGCTTCCCCTTTTGCTCAGATCCCGTCTTTTCCATTTTATGATGATTTCACGTATTTTCCTGCATTTTTAAATAAATTTTTTATACGGCTATTATGTTGTGTTATGAAATTTGTTGAAAGAGACGGGGGGTCATTCCGTTATACGTCTCTGCGGCTCCTGGATCAAATGTGTCGTCGACTGCGCAGATTCCTCCACTTCCTTGTGAGAGGGGCTGACAAAGGCATTTGCAATATAACCAACAACTTGAGCCGATTGGTCGTGAAGATCTGGAAAACGTCATACAGAAAGACAGAGCCGATAGCCGTTCCTCTTCCTTTCCATACCCACTGGTTTCCAGGCATTATGACTATCTATGGGCTCCTTTACGACCAAGAGGACCAGGCAAAGGGGCGGTTCTCCGCCGACCGTTCTGGACCCAGCTCCACCAGCACAAGAGTTTATTCCTCCCTCCCTCCCTCCTGGCCCTTTGGGATACATACTTTTGTGGCTATCTCGTTCGCTAGAGCGCGATAAAAAGATCGTCCCGAACTGGGCAACTTTGTCCCCAAACAAATCCACCGATTTCTCATAACCTCTGCAGAATAATCCACAGGCAGCTGCGCAAGAGAGAACGTCTGACTTGTATGTTTGCATAAAACGCGCGCCTCATCTCGTGTTCCATTCAAGCGACTACATTAAGAGTTCATCCTTATTTGCCATGGTATTCATAGTAACGGCAATCAACACATTTGGGTGGAGCTATGCCTTGTGTGTCAATCAAAACTATCCCAAATTCGTTCCTCCTCCACCTCCTTATTACCTTTCTGAGCGTTATTCTGAACGAACGATTTAGATGGATCATCTCGACGGGGACAACGAGCGCAATGATGATCAGCAGAAGAGCAACGAAGAGAAAGAGGTGATTTTATAGCAGACAGGATTTCTAACTGTGATTATAGGCCAAACTTGCTCGCATTTTACTCCATCTCGACTTGGAGGTAAAACAGCGAGCCCTCCAATTCACCTACCCTGGCGAAGGTCAAGGAGAGAATGCCGAAGATATGAAGCTTGTTGGAGAAGACAAGAAAAGTGAGGTCGAAGGCAAAAATGACGACGAAGTGGACGATGGAGACTATTCGGCTTCTGTCGGAGACGAAGACGGCGCTCCTCAGGCAAAGACCGCCGTAAGTGCAATTTTGTGTATTTATAAAACTGCTTCTTTAGGGCCAGCAGTAGTCGAAATATATGGATGGACTATATTACGCATCTCTCAACCCATCCCTACTGTTTCACATTTCCTTCTAATCTCTAAATTCTTTAAATTTTGTCTTAATAACAAATTGTTAACCCAATAAATGTCATGTGGAAATTCGAAAGAAGTAAATGTGGTCTTTTCTTTGCACCGCTGAAGCCAGAGATCTTGAATAAGAAAGGCTCGTTAAATGAGATACAATAGATACAATATCTCCTTTGGTGAACAATCTCAATAAGCTTGCGAATACGATTTATAGCCCAAAAGCCGCCCGTCCTCGTGTACTTTTCCCTGTCCTTTGGCTCCCAGGCCTTATGACTGTGCGCCCATGAGTTCGTTTACAACCCGGAGAGGCAGACAAAGAACGAAAAAAGAGATGAGTGATCTAGGGGCGGTCCTCCGCTGACCGTCTTGGACACGGCTCAACCCAACAAGATGTTGTTTATTTTGTCCTCGCTCCCCGCTTGCCTATCCTGACCCTTTAGGATAACATATTTTTGTGGCTATATCGTTGGCTTGACTGCACTAAAAAGATTGGCCCGAGCTTGGCGACACTGCCCCCAAAACTAATCAATCGATTTCTTATAACCTCTGCTGAATAATCCACAGACAGCCGCGTAGATGAAAACATCTGAATTGGATGTTTGCATAAAATGCGCGCCTTATCTCTTGCTTCGGTTTAAGCCAGCCAAATTGAGGTTTCCTCTTCTTTCAATAACCTCACCTTACCTAATTGTTAGGCCTCCAACGGTTATCAGCTTGTTGAGATCGTCTATTATGCCTCATTAGCCAATCAAATCTATCCTAAATCTCTTACTCGTTCTTCTATAATACCCTTTCATCGTCTTTTTGCAGAAACTGTTCAGAGTAATGGGTCAAAATGAAGAAGATAGCGGCGGTATTAACAACCACGTTGTGGAAGAAGAGGTAATTTTACAGCAGATTAATATTCAAGGACTGTTTATAGACTGCCAACGACGCACACGTCGAGGCGAGAGTTCCTCAGGTGGCAGAACTTGCTGCTCTTGTGGAGTCGATGCTCAGGACCATCGATCACCTCCAAGAAGAGGTCGGGGAAATGATGCTCATTGGCGGAGCTCGACGAAGGATTCCTGAAGGAAACGACAACGGATCTGCGCTAATTCGAGGAGACAAGAAAGACGATAGCGAAGATCAAAAAGATGAGAGTTAGCCGGAGGGAGAGAGCGTTGACCCTGAAGAAGACAAGAGCGGTCCTCCTCTTGCCAAGCGTGCCGTAAGTACAATTTTTTAGTTCTGATAGAGCTTTTTTAGCGCCAGTAAGGAGGGACCATTTCTCTAATGTTGATCCCTACTGTCAAACCTCGTTATTTCTTCATTTTGATTTACTGTATTCTAGCAAAGTTCCCACATAGATGCGCTTTTTTGACTCCCCATCACTTTGGTTTTACCCCGACAACATCTTCCTATTTTTTCAATAAATTTTTGTGTGAGACTACTCCTTCGGGATTAGGATAGGATTTAGGATAGACACTTGTAAAGGAGTATGGAGAAGGTGCACTACCTAAAAGAGGAAAGAGGATTATTCCGTCTTCCTGTTCTTTTTCATGTCCGTTGGCTTCCAGACTTAATGACTGCATTCGTTTACAATCCAGATGACCAGACAATGAACGAAAATAGAGATGAGCGGCCCGCCGCTGACCGTCTTGGACACGGCTCAACCCAACAAGATGTTGTTTATTTCGTCCTCACACCTCGCTTCTGCCTGCCCTGACCGTTTTCGAAAACATATTTTGTGCCTGCCTCGTTGGCTTGACCCCGCTAAAAAGATCGGCACGAGCTTGGCGACACTGCCCCAAACCAATCATCGATTCTCTTATAACCTCTGCAATAATCCACAGACAGCCGCGCAGTAGAAAACACCTGACTTGTTTGCTTGCATAAAATGCGCGCCTTATCTCTTGTTTCGGTTTAAGTCAGCCAGAATGTCTTCTTCCCTAACATTTCCTATTTTTGATATTCGAGGTAGATTATGATTACTCACGAGCCAATCAAATCTATTCCAAATCTCGTTCTTTTTGTAACATTATCACTTTCATCATCTATTTGCAGAAGCTATTCAGAGCGATGGAGCAAAACGAAGAAAATAGCGGTCGTTTCATCAACAACGGCGAGGAAGTAGAGGTCATTTTAAGGCAGATTGAACTGAACTGTAAGCAACGTTTATAGAACGCCGCACAGGCGGAAGCCATTGAAGATTACGATGTGAGGATCGAGAGGCTGACCACCTTGGCGAATAAATTAGTGAACGATGCCATCACCATGCGGGAGGAGATCATGCAATTAAGGGCCCCTGTCACAGCCCAGCAAGAGATTGTTGAACGCGACAACGATGGTCGAGATGAGGTGATTTTAGAGCAGTTTAAACTTTAAAGAATGTTTTTTTAATAGAACGTCTACGAGACATCCCAGGGGGAAACCATTGAAGATCACAATGCCAGGGTCGACCAATGGGCGGCCCGGGCTGACAATGCTGTCAACCAAATCATTGAACTGCAGGTGCAGATCATGGAAAGAAGGCTCTTTGGGGAAACCCAGGAAGAGATTGAAGGAACTGAACGCGACAATAATGAGCTGGTATTCGCTGGAGAAGACGGTGGAAATCAGGATGAATTCGAAGAACGAGATTATATAAATCGCGATAACGAGGGAGAAGAGGTGGCTTTACTGCAGTTAACGTTTCGAACAGAACTGTTTATAGCCCGAATATTTTCAAGTTTTTGAGAATAGCGACATTTTGGAGGACACTGGACCCTACTACGCTGATCTTCCCCAGGTTCTGAACCAGTTACTCCACAATAACTTCGAGACACAATTACAGGATATGGGAATTGCACCCTTCGGTGAAGAGCCTTTTGGAAATGTATTTGATAATGAAAACGACGAACACCAGAACGAGGACGAGGACACGGTCAACTTTTTTGGTTTTGCTGGTAAACGTGCCGTAAGTACAGTCTAGATTACTTTTAATGCTGCTTCTTTAGCGTCATTAGGAGCAATAAATATCAAGGAACGGTTGTAAACGTTGTTAAATTTCACCGCCCTCCCGTTAAATCACTTCCACTGTCTTAAAATGCTCAATGTTTCGTTCAATTGCCTTCGGTGCTCTTTCTTTCGTCTCGGCCAGCTTAAAGGAACTCTGAGGGACCTCGGCTTGAGCGCAAGGGTCCCTCAGAGTTTCCTTAAACCTTACCCGTTTCACTTACCTTCTTATTTTTGTAATAAATCTTGTGCAAGAGAACACCTTTATGATTTGATACTTGCACAGCTTGACGAAGAAAGAGAGTATTCCTACTCCTAGATAAAATAGAAAGAGGGGTGTAAAGTAACAACTTTATTCACAAATATATTTTATTGTTCAAAGTCTCGTCGACTGCGCAGCTTCCTCCATTTCCTTGTAAGA
Organism: Oscheius dolichura; assembly: GCA_932521035.1. Classification (NCBI taxonomy): domain Eukaryota; kingdom Metazoa; phylum Nematoda; class Chromadorea; order Rhabditida; family Rhabditidae; genus Oscheius; species Oscheius dolichura. The sequence continues at coordinate 11,072,775 of OW051497.1, read as the reverse complement.
GGGCTGACAAAGGGATTGGCGATGTAACCAACAACTGGAGCCGATTCTTCCACAGGTCGTGAAGGTCTGATACAAATTGAAGCTGTTAATACAACAGTTGTCATCTTACCTTCTTTCCTGATAATCATAAGAGTTGGGGGAGAAGTCAGAAGGGTTAAACGCCCACTGAAGAGAGGTACCGACAAGGAGAAGGCAAAGGACCGTCACTGCGAGCATCACGGCTGGGCCTGAATATACTGTCATTCATTTTTGAGATGAATATAAGATAAGAAATGAGTCAGAGGATTGTTTAAGAAGGCAGAGTGATTCTTTGGCTTTAAATCAAATGGTTCCGAGAAATTAGATTGTACTGATTGGTGGGAATCGCGGCCTTTTGGAAACCGTGTGACTATTTACGATTTATTACGCCAGCATATCATGATTTTTCCAAGGAGAAAGTAGTTGGTATACTTCCTGCTACAGATTTAACTACGAAAAAATAATCTTTAGAAAGAATCGAAGAGTGTTAACGGTAACAACGAACACTTGAACTGAACCAAAGGGGAACACCCCCGAGGGAGGCCCCACTGGCTCGCTTTGGATTAAAAGGGTTTTATACGCAATTTTTAAAGACAAGAGACCATTAACTAAGACGTGTTAAGCTAATGGGCATAGAACATCTTTGCACCAAAATGATGGTGTTATGCTCTTTGAGGCCAATGGGAATAGACAGCAAGTGGAATGAAAGGACCGAAGGTATGCCCTCCTTGAAGTCCTGCCCTCTTATTTCTGGAAAATGGAATCATTCCCACCCACAATGATACGAACCGTAAGGCTTCTTGATATTTGATACTAATAAAAAAGAGGAAAGACTTCCACGGGGAGGTACACCCAGCGTAGATCCGTATAAAACAATTCTGGATCACGGGTAGATTCCCACATTTAGTATACACATAAGTTTCACACTGCTCTTGCAAGAAACGATGTAATGAGTGGGGGAAAGTTCATGACCTAAAGAGCGTGGGTCCAACCAAGGGCCGGGTTCGGATGAACCTGTCGGAAGAGAACATTTCAGCAATGGGGAAGCGTTTAAATCAACATTATGTAGTTTTTCAGTTTTAGGAAAAAGTATAAGTGGACTACGCAAGCACAATTACCCCCCTCATTCACAAGTATCTTTAGCACCATTTCCCCTCGTTTGGAGAGTTTCATAGAAAGGTAGCTCTTGCAAAGCTCAGAACTGTTAATTTTTAGTGTTCTTGATGGAAATAACAAGGGAAAGGAGTGAGAAAGTTTGAGACATCATACAGGATTAGTTAAATCTGACTGATCTGAAAGCAGAAAGCTTGGGAAGTAGCCTAAGTAAAGAAAATTTATCTAATGTTAGGCGTCATTTTAACATTTGATCGCGGCAACACCCTCATAGAGTTAAATATATCAACAAACAGCAGGTGGTATACAAATCCCGCAACTAAATGGCCCACACTACTGAGTAATATAGTTTGAATGTAATGCAATCTCTTGAGGACAAAACACCAGAAGGGCAAGTGATGCTAACTTCTAGCAGCGTGATAAAGGAAGAATAGACCTCGTGCCAGATATGCTGTCATATCCTGAGCATGACTAAACTCAGGTTGTTTGGCCCTAGCCAGAGAAGAAGAATACACATGAGCTTATAATTTTAGCATTTCTGGACAGGAAAAGGGTTGGGTAGCTAGATGCTACGCGACTGCATCTAGACGGAGTATATGGTGCTATAAATATGGTGCAATGGGACCAATATATTTTTTAACTAGAGATCACCAACAACAATAAAAACATCTTGGGTTGCAAGGGCTTGGGGGACTAGACAGGATCTTCTTAGTCATCCTCACTTTTTTTTTGAATACACCGGGAATTGAAGATAGCGCCGGTGGTGATGTCGTTACTCCGATCAAGAGGTTAAAACGTGATATTTAAGCAGTAGATTTCCCAAAGATATCCTTGTGAATTTCTAATGAACAATGTGTAAAAATAGTAACCGTAGGCTGAAAGCCGCTTTCGGCGGGAGTTTAAAAACAAATTTACAATTTAAACATTTGTCATCTCAACTAGGAAAACGGGCAGTCTACACGTTATTATTTCTGTTTGTCAGTTTTGATTTGTTATGAAGGCGTCTTAGCTTTTCACTTATTCTCCTCGCTTCTCATTTGAACATTATTATATCCTTGTCAGGTTCTTTACACAGGGGGTAAAGTAAACGTTTATTCCACCGTGATCTACAGTCTGCTGTCTATTGTAGAAGAGGAGAGGAATCCATGCGGTCGGTTTGAGAGACTGGAGACTTCTCGCTTGGCTGAACTTTTGCGATCTCCTCCATCACTGGCACCGGGCCACTGAAATATTCATTTTACCCCGTCTCCTCCGCGGACCGTCTAACCTGGTAGCAGCTAGTCCGCCCTTCTCCGAGTGCGGGAAGATCCGGATGGCTTCATGAGGGGTGTTGTCCTCGCTGGCAAAGTTGGCGAATCTCTTGGAACCGAAGCAGGCAGCCGCGGTGGGAATGACCAAGGAGACGGCTAGCAACAAGGCTCCTGAAGCGAAGACACAAAAGCCGGCAGTTTTCCAATGGCGCATGGGATCCAGAAGAAGCATTTGTAGTTTGTCCTGGGGAATGTAGTAGCCCCCTTCGTCGTCCTGAATTTAAGGGTTTTTGGGAGGCAACATTCCCAGGCGTACTTCATAGATAACGACTCTGGTGATTGTTTCTTCAACTCCCTCATGTGGCCAGCTGTATCCCACAATAATGGAGAGAGCTCCACCAGTCAACAACAGTAGACCTGGAATAGAGAAGGTTATTACATCATCGATTCCATGAAAATCTCCGTGTTCTTATTGTTTACAATATAGAGAAACTAAATTCCATTTTGCCTATTCTTTTATCTCCGTCAATAAGATGACGAGGGGGGAAGGGATTAGTCAGCTGTACCCTTTAGTGAGGGAGGAGACGTGATTAGTCGCGTTAATAACCTTTGAGTGGTTTCTTTATCCAGCTCAGAAATGAGAATCATACTGATATGATGTCACTTGAAATGGGGGCACACTTCACTGATCCTCAGATTCAATTAGCCTAGGGGGAAAGGGAGGCCTACGTGCCCGGATGTATATCACATCGTATTCTAAGAAGAGATACGGTCACTTCCGATTACAGAAGAGTTAGGAAAGAATTTGAAACTTACCGATAACAGTGCAAATACGGCAGAAGAAGAGTCCTCCCCGTTTGCTCTGCTGTTGGGGAAGGAGGTACCATGCACCACTCTGCTCGATGTCTTCAACAGTGGGAGAGAGGTAGAACTGGTGCAGATAGTTGCGTATACCAAAGCCTTGTGGGGCAGAAACCTAAAATTATTTTAATAATTGATTAGAATGGGAACAAACAGACCTCATCCACGAGAGCCGTCGGCTTCACAGGTGGAGAGAGCTTCTCCTTCTTGGCCGAACCCAACCGGAAGCCTGTCATGGCTGCCCAGGAGGTGTTTGCGGCACCTTTAAAATATTCACTAGTACTAGTGACCGTGAGCAAATAAGGCCCAAAAATAAGAGGAGGACACGTCCGGAAGCCCTTGAATGAAGCCTAGGGGGGCAAATCGATTACAACGGGGTATGTTTCAGTAGGGAATACTAGGGGAGTAGTAGGGATGAGCAGAGAATTTGATTAACAGAAGTCAAGGTGGGCCAAAGCGGAAGGAAGCGCCGCAAATGAATCAAATGCAAATTATGAGAGTGAATTCTGATCGGGAAGTGGAATGAGCAACAACATTTTTACTTGTGTCCACTGAAAGACGAAATGTACTTCTTTGTTCTTCGAGGAAGAAAATTTTCTCCTTTGATGAAGTCCTTTTTTGGATGAAAGGGAATAATTACGGCGAATATTCCCCGGAATCCATTGAAGCAAAGCGGAGACAAGGAAAAGGATCACACCAACTACCCACGCCCACTTCCTACCGTGAGCTTTTGTAGTCCCCAAACAACTACAAAAATACTACCGATAGAATGACATTCGTGCGAACACTGTCGTGAGAATGACATCAAATATTCAGAGTGGGAAAGGGCCAAAACAAAGCGAAAAAACTATGGTCGGCTTGCAGAAGCTTCGACTGGGGAATAAATATTTACCCTTATAGTATTCATCGGGGGAGGTGATGGGTTATGAAAACTCTCTAATGAGAGAAAGGTTTACAAATATTTTCCAGTACGCAGTTTGTCCCGAAAGAAAATGTCGTAGTCCTTTTGGGAAAGGGATCTTCGCCATCGGGTGTTTTGCAAACTCTGGCTCCTTTATGTTTCGCGACCAAAAATGTCTCCATAACCGCCTACATAAGAAGTTTTTCAGCGGATTGAGAGCAGCTTAAAACGTTTTGGATCCGCTCTATCCTTAACATATTTTATCAAAAGGCCGGGTAGTAGACAGGAGAAATAAGAAATAACAGCCTGGGCAGGTTACTAGACAATTTGAAGAAAGGTGTGATTTCCTGAAAGGTGAACGAGCAAAATAATTAGCCACCAGGGGAATAATGGCAGAGGAGTAATTTGGGATCGAAGAGCTGCAAAGCAAACAGAAATAATAAGAGAGTATGCGACCACGGGGGAATTCACAGGGGTTTATAATGGGCTTCTTCCGCAAATGGCCTGGCTGAGAGAAGCCCGATCCGCCATCTACACCTTTCGCATTATGAAAATGAATAGGAGAGAATGAGGTAACCACATAACATCCTTACGGTGGGTGTAATTAACTAATAGAGGCCCCCTTCTGATGCATGAAATCTGTACTGCCACGATAGCTGCACGAGCACGATCAATGCGAGGCGGCGAGTGACGTGAGGCACGTCGTCTGCGTCTCCGTCGTACTCCTACTCCATCAGGTTATTTTCATCAGGAACAAATGGACAAGAAGCAGGAGTAGTAATAGATCTAACTCCACGTCCAATTAGATATAAGAAGGTGTCAACTTTCGTCAATTGGAACGTCGACAAAATAACTAGGTGAGCGAATGACGCCTAATAGCTCTTGCCCTTTTGAGGGTGGGCCATTAAAATGAAAATGGGGGGAGCTGTTGTTCCCCGATATAAATTCAAGCACTGCGCAAAGAATCAACAACAAACTATGGCCCCTATGAGAATTATGACATCATTGGTCAAAAAAGGAATTCTTCAAAAGGAGTGCATGTTTCCGGCTAATAAATTATTCCTTATGTTTACATTTCTGAATCTCCTTCGCTCGCGTCAAACTGGCATGCATGTAAAAATTCAATCTACATGAAGAAATACGAAATGTTCTATCACGCTATATAGTACAATTTGAGGGAGGTGTTTTGAAATATTTCAGAGGCGAGAAGATTCGTTGTAATAATACGGGGAGAAAGGAAGTAATCTCTGATCACAGGGGGAGAGAGAGAGAGAGGAAAAAACATGGCAAAAGTTTGTGGCTCTGGTTTCAGACGAATGAGGGGAGCAGAGGTAAAACAAACGCGTCCTAATCTGTACCATGGGAAGAGTGACGGAATTTGACGTCGTATAACATTATATAATGCATGACGAGTGATACCCCCTAGTTATTTATATAGTCTAAAAATTTCTCGAATATCAAGGATCATCGAGCGGGTGTCCCTAAAGCCGGATTAGGAATTGTGCCTTATTTCAGAATATCCCCTAGTGTAAATATAGAAATTATTTATTATTGTACACGTGTGAATAGTCTTAAAGCTTAAACAACTCTGTTTCTCGAGTCATAGTATCCCGCAGCGGCTGGGTTGATCCTATGAAGGCCGGGAGCAAGGTGCACCTGCATTTGTGTCCTCTGATGATGCTCCCTTACCTGGGGATCAACCATGTAAGGCCTAAAATAGTGGGTTCTCTTCCGCTCGTAAAGAGCTTTGATCCTGGTGCAATTGAGGTAAATTAGGCCAATCATTATAAGGACCTGAAGTTTTTGGGCATGCCCACACTTCATGGGGTCTTTACCAATAATACGAGGAGGACTATTTTCCCCACTTGAAAAACCGTGGCCCAGTAGACGTCGTCAAGTTGTCCATGTAAGTCGTTAGTGAAATGGACTGTGGACAACTGGGTCACTGCTACGATCTCTCCATCATCCGCGCCGTCCCAGTCAAATTGGTAGGCATCCTGAGGAATTAACATGCTATAACAACCTGGTAAGTATACCTTTATGGCATCCTTTTCGAATGTGCATAATCTCATGCCATAGGATTTACTTTCAATGTCAATAGTCTCATTCACATGGAAGATGAAGGGCTCTTTACTGAAGATTCCAGATTTTAGGAGCTTCTAAAATTTCCCCTTCTCAATTGTGTATAGCAGCCGGATCACCTCTGTCCCAACAACCATTTTCTGTCGGAACTTGTCGACGAACGAGAGGGAGCCATGATCGACGACTCTTCCAAATTCCACAAAAAGCCTATCCTTTACGGGAGCTGTTCTCAAATGTCGGGCTGCCAATTCACTTCTCACAAGGATGTTCATTGTCATTGGATCCCATGTGGCACTCAAGATCGCACTTGACAGACAATGATGAGATTTCTGCTTCTTCAATGTGCAGCCGCCGTTTTGGGCAAGATCATGCGTTTCCGGAGGGCAGACACACCTGAATCAATTTCTTTCAAGGAAAAGGAGACTGCCTAACGTTGTTTTTGACAGACAGCCAAGGGCACACACTACTCCATTAGCAAGGAGACACTTCTTTCCAGAAGGATTGATCCTTGGAGAAACAGCCCTCTCCTCGTCTATTAGTGCAGCCTTTGTTGCTTTTCTTATATGCTGGTCCCTGTCAGTCGCCACAAGATTGACAGTCTCCGGCTTTCTAAAAGTCTGTTGCGTCGAATTCCAGTAAACTGACAGCTCGATGGCTTGAATGGTGGTGTTTAACACAATTGGCTCTATAGTGCTTATTTTCTGGATCTTCTCCTCGGAATGTTCATGAAGCTTGTTATTCAGGGCGGCTAATTCTCCTCGCAAACCAGCCTACAATTGTTATTAGCTGGAACAAGAAGAGACAAACTTTCAGCTTCTCGAAAGCGTCTGTGATAGATCTGTTGTTGACTAGTTCCTTTTCTGGTAGATGGTGGAGATCCGTTCCGACTTCTACTATTTTAGCCGCCAGTTCTTTTGGAGCTGTTCTGGGAAGAGGCGCAGTCGTTGTGGTTTCAGGTGGTGTAGTTGTTGTTGGTGTGGTTGTAGTCGTTGACTCTGTTGTAGTAGTTGAAACAGTTGTAGTTGTAGAAGAAGGAGAAGAAGTGGAAGGTACACCAACAGTGGTAGTACTAGGAGATTCGGCTCGGTTGATCTCTTCAGCCCGCTCAATTGGAAGTGGACCAACAGGAACCTTAAATCATCTTGTATTCTCTCCTCGCATTATTAGTTACCCTTCCAACAGTGTCTACCGACTTGACTGTATGCGTTCTGGTCCCTCCCGCGGATTTCTTCTCGCCTTTACTTTGATTTACCGTCAAGTCAGCGCCGATATTGAAGACGGTTTGAGGAATCACCTAGGTCAATATGTTCGCAGTCTCACGGAGAGGAGTCTAATTTGTGAAATATAACCTACCTCTTGTTCTTGCGCGTCTTCATCACTTGTCGTCCTTGACGGAGGTCTTTTGTTCCACGACTTCTCCATCACAGTCGTGCCCTCAATAACTCCACAGTGGCCGCAACTTCCGACCGAAAGTGTTGCTAAAATATTTGAAGAGATCAAAGGGATTGACTTACATTGAACATTACAACTCGTACATTGGAACGGAGTTACTCTTACAAGTCCGAATTTGGCTCTTTTCCTGTGAGGAGTCATTATTGCACAGACCTGAATGACTTGTTTTTAAAGAGGGGGAAAATACCTGGACACCGTAATCTTCATCTTCTGGGATTTCTACCCCGATTGAGGTTACGCTTCCGTCCACTTTTACATCCTTTTTGGTAGCCAATTGCCAGGTGACAAAAGGAGGAGAGCCCTAAAAGGTTTGATACTATAGATTAAAAAGACACCTTCATCTGGGCAGGACCGTATCGCAAGTGATAGTACAGGGGCTTGGCGTCTACAATTGGGGATGTCCAGGAAAGTTCAGCTTTCCCTTTAACACCATTGATCTCGACAGATTCTGTACAAATGGGGTTTATATCTGCAAATAAAATTAATGGCCAGGGAGCGTCACCACCTTTGCTGCAGATTTCTATTGACGGGGTTTTCTCACAGTCTATTTCAATATTTTTCTGAATGCTGTGAGGTTCTAGACGAACACATCTTAACCGTTTTAGTGAACCCTCTCCCACTTCCATACCTCGGTAACATCCTAACCTCTGCCCATAACCTGCACCTCGCTTCCAATACCGAAGACGGCAAAGTAATGGCTAACCGTCCGCCAGACCTCATTATTTCCTAGAAAACTAGCCTCAATTAATCCAAAAAACTATGTTATACAATCTTCGGCTGGGGTAATTCCTCTTCAGGAGTATGACATTGAATAGGGTACAGGGCCGGAGCTTCGTAGCCATAAATATCGCCGTCGGAGTATCCCCTACAGGAATCATCAATTGAGGAATGCATGACGCCGCAATTACCTGGGTAGTGTCCATCTCACATAAACCTTGAGCATATCGGCTAACGTGGCATTTCTTGGGGGAATATCCACAGAAATTTGGGTTGGATTTAAAGAAAAGGGAGGCAGTTCTACTGGGATGGCTCGAGGGCGGAATACAACCAGGTGGTCCTCTGGATCTGTGCTCCTGACAACGACTATCACCCTAAATGTTTTCAGCTATTTTAGCTAGCTAGTGTTTTTACCTGAACTGATAATCTCTACAGGGATCAAGTACAGCAAATGTTACTGTAGGATTGGCAGAAGCTCCCTAAATCACGAATAAAACGGATAGAAGAGTGACCTACAGCAAAATACCAATCATCAGGCTGCGTACTGATTGTTGAATATTCAAAAATATAGGCAAAAGCTGCTGGCAAAGGTGCCATCGTTATTCGAATCGTATGTGAGTCCACGTAATCTGTGTGAACATCGGCGATGTCGGGTATTATTTCCGCTAAAAATGAAGGATTACATCGATGTTTTTAGGTCAGTAATAACAATTCACAACTTGAGGTAAAGTGCCCTAACCTCGTAAAAGTTTCGCCTCGACGGAGGAACACCTCCTTGGAACCCTTTCTACCGGGCAATTGCACTGCGCCGACGACGGCTAAAACTTGTATGGTTGTTTTGCCAGGAGGGTCTATTTCGTTGAATCTTAAAACCACGCCGCCCTTTATCCATCCGGCCGCCACAAAGACCAGCCACAATTATGAACAACAGTCGCAAGGTAATTGGACAGAAAGTAACTCGGCGTTCACCTTGCGCTGGCTTTCTTCGGATAATTGTCACAAATGGAACTGCTCTTCTGAGACGGGACAAAGGATCAAAAACTCACCGTTCCTGACTGCATACAGCGGACGAAGCATTCCAGTGAACATTTACCCCGCTGACTGGGACCGGCAGCTACAATCGGCAGCAGAAGGAGCCACCACATTGACAGAGGTCGATCTCGATAGTTCCGCGGGACCATATGGTCAAAGAATTTGCATAGAGAGGTCCTTAATCTGGATTGATAGTCGTCTTGAGGGGGGCAGATTCTATCTAGATTGATAATCGACGTGAGCCGGAAGACTTTAAAAGGCAAAAGTGAAACCTCGCAAAGACAACATATGGTAATGGGCATTGATTGGAGGTCAGTTCGATTATGACTCTTTTGAGAGTGACGACAAATGAGGAGAGTCGCGCCGAAAGTGGCAGTGTTTGTCTGAATGAGAACCAGGTCAAAAGTCGGGATTCGCCTGGCCGGAATTAGCCTCCTCCAGCCACGCCTCCCCACGATTAGCGTAACTGTGCCGAAATCCTCCGAAGGCTACCGTCCCCTAAACGTTCGACTTAAGGGGGACTGAACTACCGCGGGAGGGTAAACAATAGATGGCGAAAATAAAGAGATTCCAAGTCATTTTACGGCAATAGACTGGTATTCCGAGAAAGAGACATACGGCTTACAGACAGAAACACTGTCATAAATTGCCCTAATGAACTTGAGGACTTTGCGTTCATTCTCCAGGAACAATTACTACGCCTGGAAGTCTTTCCAGTCTGGAACTTCCAACCCGTCTCCCTGTACACTGAACTTGTACTCAACACTCCCATTCCACTCTTCCTCTCTTCTGATCTCCATATTTATTCCAGAATTGCCCTTTCTCGCCCCCATTTCCTGCTACCAGCTAAGCCGACATGACATCTTGAGGTCATCCTGATCGCCTGAGAACTGAGCAGCAATAGTTCTAGCATCCTCCAGGAAGGAAGAAACCCCCTTTCTCACTGTAGTCCTGGTTTACCGCATGGAACAGCTTGAGGCCGCATTGCTCAATTCAAGGACTAGCTGGAACAACGTGGAACAACGTAACAAGCACGGTGACAATTCAAACATTCGCTTTTTTATAATTCTTTACTTTTCTTATGGATTCTTTCTTTCTTTCCTAGCATGAAGAGTGTTGTTCATTGTCGTAGCATTTCTCCTGGCGTTCCAGATCTTCTTTGGTAATGATGTCACCTCATCAATCATCGGATGTTTTCCTATAACTGCGTGTCGGGGTGCACTGTAGACTCCACTTGTGCTCAGCGATCCTATCCACCAATACTTCCATAGTCGTGGCACATCCATTCTTTCTTCTTTGCTTGTGTTGGTTATTGTAGTAGCGTTTTTTTCTGGTATTCTTGTCTTCTGGGGGGACGGTGAGCATCATACCTAAAACAACAGCTTTTCTATCCTTAGTCTGAAACATTGTGGGCACCAACCTCGCACTATAGACGCCACTTGTGCTCAGGCTGTGCCTCCAGTCGTCATAATCTTCTTTTTGATCGTATTCGTGGACGTTACAGTTTCTTGCATTCCTGATCCGGTGCTTCCTGGACCCAACTTCGCACTATAGACGCCACTTGTGCTCAAGCTGTGCCTCCAGTCGTCGTAGTATCCTTTGTCGTGGTGTTCCTGGTCTTCTGAAGGAAGAATGACGCTCTTCTTCTTCCAGCCACGGCTACAGCGCATCTTGAGCCCATCCTGATGGTCCGGAAACTCAGCAGCTACAGCTCCAGCATCCTCCAGGAAGAAAAGAAGAGCCGACCGCCTTCGGCCTCCGCAGCTTGAAGACTGAATGGGAAATGAGTCGATCCTGTCAATCGCTTGTCAACTTGACAGGATCCAACGGTTTCTGTCAAATGGCCATTACTCCCGTATACGGAATGCCCTGAGGCTATGGGCAACGTCATCGTGATCAGCAGACGATGCGCTACAAAACGACCCCCCATTTGCATTACTTGAGATTATTCGAGTTTTTAACCTTGTTCCGTATCAGATATAAGTTTAGCGATATGCGAAGTCACTATTACGTTTCATGGCAGCACTTCTCCTTCAGAAACCAAGGCACAGACCTTTTTTTGGGGTTATCACTGTCCCAATGATGCTAATATAAGTGTATCGGCAACATTTTGCACTTTCCTGGACGATCTCTCCTCCTCTGCACTGTCAAAGGTGAGTAAGCTTTGTTTTGTCGCGTTGCTGTTGTTGATCTTGTTGTCTGCAAAGAGGATGTCGTTCATCTTTCCCCATAACATGTTTTCGATCAATCTTATTTTGATGCATACCGTGAGGTAGCTAAATCAATCACTGCTCTTTTTGGTCCCCTTCCGCCTTACAGCTTCCAAAACTCTTGACCGTTGCTTTTATTGCACGTGGGTAAACAAATTGCGAAAGCCGTTCGTTTTGCCCAGTTCAACCCACCACTTCACCCACGCGCCCGTGATTCAGAACAGTCTATGTTTATAGCGTCATGGGAGCTTTTAACCACCTAGCAGCATGGCGTTCCTTGGTTTTTGGCTGATATCCAAAAGATTGAATCAGGCCCTCCCCGTTCTTGGTCTGTAAATAGTGGAGATCGTTCGTAGCATGATAACATGACAGACTCTAGGAAATTGCCGCATTTGTTGTTTGAGGTGATCGGAACGTTTGAGCGGGCAGGTACTTTTTCTCTCCCCGAGCCATAGGTGTGCCTGCCAAAAAACACATCTCCCAGTGAACTATAAAGTCCCCATTTACTTCTTTGCAAAACCTCAAGCGTTCCTGCCCCACTAGTTTCATTGTCGGCCTATCCCTGCCCCCTCGACTGCAAATTCTCATCGTGGATGACCCTGCAACGAAATTTCTCTACCTCTTTTTCTCCTACCTTTGTTGTCAGCAGGATCTCTAATCTGGTGAAATATTTCCCAATTGTGGCGATATTGGGTAACCTGGAAATGTTTATACCATTTTCGCCTGCATAAAAAGCTCGAAAAACGTTTGCAAATGTCATCCATTGCAGACCCTTTTGCCAGATCACTGCAAAAAGCATCTATTGTCATTGCCCAATATTCCCAACCTCCGTAGCGAATGAGTCATTACTATTCATATAGGCTGTCATATGGCCCATAAAATCATTCCTTATCTTTTGGCGCCAATACCTCTCTTGTGACCAGTGCGTAAGTCCAAATTTCTCATTTCGAAACTGTTGCGAAAAGTTGGACAACACATCCAGCTGGTCGCATGAGGCGTTCCAACCTTCTGTTCCTCCTCGTTTCTTTTATATCCTCTCATCTTAAACCAATTTGAATCTGGGAAACATTTGAAATCAGTGCTCAATTCTGTCTGTGATAGCGATTGCCGATGAGATAAACAATAGGGATTTCGCGTTGCCATTGCTTACATGAGCCCCCAATCGCGTCGAATATTTTCTCACTGCGACATGATTTCCCAACTCTCTATTCTAACCTTCCTCTCTATTTTTTAAAATTAACCCTGTAGTCTTTATATATATCAAAATTATAGAAATGGCTAAAGAAGCCGCCGACTCGAAGGAGCGATATAACACCTTGATGCTTATTCGTAAGTATGTTGTGAAGACCCTCGGAGGAGAAGCTTCTGAGGAGAATTTCCGAAAGGTCACCTGGACCATGCCTGACGGAAAGATGACAACCAAGAGATTCTATCCGCGTGATGGCATGGAGAACCTATGGCAGGACGTCTTTTCCACTGTGAGCTCATATCTTGTTTAGAGAAAAGCGGTGTGTTATAGGCTAACTGCCCTCCTTATTTCATTATCAAGCATAATGGAAATCTCCTGCAAATCGAGCCGGAGTGGTACCGTGACCATACTGCTGCTGAGCTGGCCGCCCGTCACCTGCCTCTCAACAAGGAGTATGTCCTGCCTCCTCGCTTCATCGAGTACATGGGCGATACGAAGGAGATGGAGGTCACCGTCGAGAACATCTTCCCTCCTAATCAATAAGTAAATACTTCTTGTAAAATATCTCCCTACCCCGAATTCTTTCCCCCGATGATTCCTGTTCCCGCCATTTGACTTCCCTTTGCCTTTTCATTCGTTGAACCATTGTTGTATCACAATATACATGTATCCCTTTCTCCCTTCCAAATTCCGGTACTTTATCTTTTATACCTGTGCATAATATACTTCCTATCTGATTGTACTGTAAAGATTGATTGTATAAAATTTCTATGAATAATTCTTATTGTTCGGCTACTTTGTATGCTTTTTAATAACGATACTCCTGCGCATCCTGACGATCCATTGAAGAAGAGACAATTAACCGCAAGTCAAATCTGATGTCTATTTTGAGGGGAGGTCAGGAAATGTTGTTCCTTGACCGATTCGCGTTTCCCCTCCTTCTTCTCATTACCTTCTGGTAACATCCTATTCATTAGAGCTCATCTGAATGGAAACCACATGCAACTTCGCTTCAAAAATAGCTCCCAGTCTGACATGTTGCCCTTCTAACAAAAACTTTGCAAAAAGGTTTTCTCCGTCCAAAATGAATCAACTGGGAAGTAAGACGTCATGCGTATTCCCTCGTTTTGATAGGGAAACGAGGAGTGTTCCGATTTGAGGCGACTAACTGATTTCTTCGAAGGGGTCGTTTTGCGGTGAAACGCTTCCGACACGTCGAGTGAACATCTAACAGAGACTTACGAAGAATGGTTTACCCTTTTTGTGTCCTCAAAAGGATATTTGCTGTTCAATCAAAAGCGAATAGAACTCTCCGGACTATATGGCAGTTTATTATGTCTCCCCCCTTCGTACAGCTGTTTTCAAATAGCCGGTGGCTATTTTAGAAACTAGGCATTTCTTCCTGCGAGGGTGTCTTATGACTACTCAGAATATTTGAACCAGGTCTTTTCGGTCAATTAACTCCAAAGGAAAAGCTGCTAGCACATATTATGTGGGTTTAGGGGCTTTGATTTCAATGCTCTTCTTCTCTTGTTTTCTTTATTTATTGCTGTTTGTAGTTAGAAACAACTAACGGAGGTGTCGGATGAAATGACAATGGTGAAGTGTCGGGTCTAATCTTCTGGATCGCCGACGACGTCAATGACACGACTCGCTTGAGCGGAAATCTCCTAACTTTGAAATATTCGAAGGTTAGCTAACCACTACCTCGTGAGAGCAGTCAGCCACTACCATTTTTGATTCTTGGCTACTTGCCCGTTTCCCGGGAGGAAATCGTCCCCTATTGTTTTTTTCAATAGTAAAATAGCTCGTTGAAACGGACAGAATCATCTGCCTCAAAAGGGGCGAAAATTCAATCTGTGTTGAGACTAACGTCTTCGTTTTCGTCAGTGTTCAGGCATCGAAGAGACCTACTCTTTCGGAGGTTTTAGAGCGGCGCTATCTTATCTTTTTTCTAGAGAATATAACTTCTTCATAATCCCCGAATTATTGTCTTGTCAGGACGTCCCTACGTGAACTTTCTTTCTCTCTCTATAGCTTGCCATTTGTAGAGTACTCCCTTCTTTCTTCCAGTCGCTTGTTTGCCCATATTTCTCTAGACGTTTTTAAAAAAGATCTATAGACCAATTCCCCCTGCTTGCTTCTAAATCAAAAATTACTCTGTGCTAGAGAAACGACCAACTTTTTGCACCCCCTTCTTAAACGGTAATAAAATAATCGGCCAAAATGCCAACGCTTAACTTAATGACTCCGGCCGATTTTAACCTAGTCTCTCGTCTTTTAGGCAATTGGCCTCTCCTCAACTGACAAGCAGAGACAACAAGTTGCTCGCGTGTATCTTAGGGACAGATCCTCTTCTGATTAATTGTGGTAGTCTCTACAAACAACATCAAATGTCTTCGCTACATTACACAACTCTTTTTTTGCTGCTCTGAAATGTGTCCGTCTGGATGCTGTCTCTGCTAACCTTGATCAGCCAGTAATGAGATAACGTGGAGCCCTGCCAATTCTTGAACCTAAAGTCGAAGTAGACTTCCCAATGAGAGCAGATCCAAAACAAACGTACATCCGACAAATTGGTTGTTCTCTATGCATCGCCAACATAGCGCAGTACTTGATCTCTTACTTCTTCTGTTTCCTTCCGTCTTTCATTTTACTTTGCTCTGTTTTTATTTTTATGAATCCTCCTAAAATTATGGTACTCTAAAAAAACCTACCTTGCCTTTTTTCTACTTCTGTTATTAAAACCGTATTATTATATTATCCTGCTATATTAGGTGTAAGGTAGGATTCAATCACAGCCACCCAATCCTAGAAGTTCTTCTCCTAATTCATAAAAGAGCGTGTTCAATTTGGTCAAGTGTTTGTCTGCGAGAAGAAGTTCCCCTAGCCACCTTCGTATAATTCCCGGGTTGTCCTTTTTTACAACGATGAATTGCAAAATTCCCCCATTCCAAAAAAGAAATTCAACATCCTGCCGTTCATCACAATCCAATTAACTAGCCCTCTGCCTTATATTTTCAGGACTAATAGGCTAATATTCACCCCCTCTTTTTGTGTATTGAGGGGGATATGGGGAGATGTGTAAATTATAAAAAGATCTAATTGAATTACATCTATGTAAATATTTCCCGGATTTATTACATTGCCCCTAACTGTAATGCCTCAGCTGCTCCAAAGAGGCGAAAAGAACCCATCTGAAAGCTGTTATTTAGGCAAGCTTTAAAGAGCCTTACCTGAAAGCAGAAAGTTCACTAGGTTGCTCGTATTCCGTCAATTTGGAAAGGTCACCACATTGCAGAAAAAGAATGATGCGGTTGTTCATTGTTTTTCACCCGAAGGGTCTCTCTGGGCGGCGGTTTCGAGCACTTCCTCGATGTTTTTTCATTGTGCAACAATTTTGATTGTTTCATCTTCACACCCCGTCACCGAGCATCCTCTGGGGGGCTGTCCTCACCATTTTCTTGACTGTCTGGCCTCTATGCCCGGCTCCTTTTCGCTACTCCTCTGGTCAGATATGGCAGTATGGGTCTGGGCTCTTTTACCCAATCGTAGGACCTGTTATTTCCCCCCATTCACGGTCAATTTCACTCTGCAGGTGAGTATTTAGCCCGGGTTCCGAGAGGCTCACAGCTACAAATGATCAAGGAACAACCTCCACTTTAGGGCTTTTCTTGTTTGCAGTAAAGACAAACGACCCTTTTATGAGAATGTGATCATTATGATTCTATCGCTTTTTGTAAGTATGAGAAAAAACGCAGAGGAAATTAGTAGGCGGTCATCTCCCTTTTCCCGTTTACTTTCTATCAGTTACAAATCTTTACGGGGGGTACTTTAAAGGTCTTCCACTTGTTCTATAAATTCGTCACTTTGTTTTGGCGTACTTTTTGGAGATAAGTGTTTCATGTTTTTGGAAGGCAGAATCCTCCTTGTCGATGGGGGAAGATGTGACAGCAGGCTACTACTCTTGGAGGCCCTATTTTTATCCAATCATTGTGGATTGTTGTCACCAGCAATTAAGAAAATTGTTTCTTGTTCTCTGCTCATTTCTATTTAATAGGTTTTGTCTGAAGGAACAAGAATTATCTTCTAAGAAAAAGTAGACGAGAGGCCTTCCTTAGAAGCTAAATTGTCCATCCGTCTGGGTTGTATAAATCAAAATGCAGTTAGAATTGAATTCTAAGAAAGTGCTAGGACACTCGCTCTCACGGAATAATCCAACCAATCCCGATGGTTCTTGTCAAATTGCAAGCTCCCGATAACATGCGAAATTGCATCCCAGCGGCCAATTTCAGTGATGTTCTCTATGTTTATCCTGAGCAGTTAAGCAGTGGCCATTGTCTTAGGGGGGCAGTTCTTTTCATGAGGATCGGGGGGACAACAGCTCACCGACATTTACCAACCTTTTTCCCTAGACGGGCTGGAGCCAATTAGACAGGCTAGCTCAGACGCTTCAGGACTTGTACCGAAAAAATGTTCATTTAAAAGTGCCACTTCCAATTGTTTTTGCCCTAGGCTAGGTCAAGAGACGTAAAACTTTTCCCTTTGTTCCAATCAATTACTCATCATCCGCAAATCGAGCCCTGCTATGAATGCTCTCTCACGTTGCAGCACAAACTACTTTCAAAATGACGAGAGAGCATCCTTTTCATTCTGTTTGAACTCGTCCTCTTTATCACATCTGACGGAGAAGTTGATACCCATGCATGGGGCCTTTAGGAGTTGATGGAATGCCCAATGATCGTCCTATTCTCCACTCCTAACATACTAAGCTTGCTCTCTTTGACAAGAGCTGCAAAGTAATGGAAAAATTCTTGAACTCACACCCACCGCCTTTTTTTGCCTTTAAAAACTTCAAAGAACGTCGTTTGCACATTGTGTTCCCTCCGTCATTTCTCAATAAAAAAAGTGAATGGGAACAGATCTGCTCTCTTGCCTTCTTTCGGGCCCTTCCCCATTCTAACAAATCATATCAAATTGGGCAAAAACCATGTGCTTCCCTACACCCACTCCAAAATGCAAACATTAGGAGTTTATTTAGTAGTAAGTTTCATAATAAACAAGGAAATATTGCTCCAATCTTTGGGTTTAGCTTGCTCTAACTAACACAACGCTCACTATGACCAGTGTTATTTACCTTGTCATGCTCATAGGGGATTTTTTCCATTGGACCAGTGTACCACTGCCAGATCGCTCACGAGAACAAACGTTGCTTTTCGTTCAAAACATCCCCGAGCTAATTGGACGATGATGGCTCTTTTATAGCTTAACGCCCCAAGGTCCCCCACTTCAAACCGTTGGCTGGGCTGAAATTATTTTTCTGTATAGAAAATAATTCTGCCTACTGTCAACAGCTAGCTTTCAGTCTAAATTTAGGGTTCAAAAAGGCGAGACAGCTTTGTCTCTGTGTCTTTCTTTTCGAGGATTAGTTGTTCCTAAATCGGGGGTTCAGCGCCTAAAAACTAGTTGCTAATGGCCCGAAGTCAGACCTAATAGAACAACTTAGGCAGACGAATTGACCACCCAAAAATCAAATTTCGTTCGAACCAGAAGGTTTTAGCTGTGCCGTTTGCATCTACTACTCTGCCCCTTCCGGGATGGGTGATCGCTATAAATTAACCGTGTCTCGCTTCTATCCAAACATATTGCTCTGCCACTTGTCCTATGGGCTCTTTTTTTGAACTTTTCCAGGACTACTGAATAACGGACGAGCAGTTTACAAAAACAACCATCCATCTTCGAGTCATTCATTCGCGGTAATCTCTTGGTTCACTATGGAAATCATCTCTAATGTTTCGTTACGTAATCGAGAGAAAAAAAGATCCAAAATGTGAACAGACTGACACATGTCGACAATTTGGGAGGCCCGCGCACACTTTTCTAGCAGTTCATCTCTGGTTTGTCTCAAGTGCTTTTGTGATCAGTAGGTTAAGTAGTCTTGATACTTGCACACTCGCTGCTTCTTTTTTTTGCACAGATGCGTGAAAATTAGCCCTTTAAATTTGAAAGCCTGCAAGTGCATGAGAGTATTCAATTGAAAACATATGAAAATCCGAAACAAGTGAAAAATAAAAGTCAAAGGGAGGACTAAAAGATAACACGATTCCGCCTTTTTGAGCTTGAAAAGGTTTTCAGAAAAAGAAGGAGGATGTTGCCTTTTCTTCTTTTAGCAATTCTTCGGGTCCCCCCAGGTCTCATATTCCTTTCCAACCCACGAAAGGGGGGCGCGGAGAGTTTCCTCTTGTTCTCACTTCATCTCCCTCCAATTTTGCCCTCACCTCTGCCCTTCTCAAGATAACAATCCTGTTCCGGTAGAAGGGACCCCCGAGAAATGTTAGGGGTCACGTCATCCCGATCAATCCGGCCCGGAACAATTATATTCTGTTTTCAGGTATGGAGTCTATTCCATATGTGCAATTCACCTCCCTCCATGTAATAGTTCCCAATATTTTCGTGTTCTAGCGCTTAGCAAAAGTTGGACTACAGTCAAGTCAAGCCTATCCTCCCATAACCCGGATATGTTTCCGGTATGGTTTGCAAGGGGCCTTTGTGGTTAAGTATTCGGCGCCTACACGGCTCGCCGCATTAGGTACTCAACGTAGAGACAATTGAACCAGCTCCTCAGGGTTCATCTTTGTTCAAAAGAAGTGCGATATATCAGTCCAGCTTTTTCTTTCTTATTCAAGGAAAGGTCACAAGGACTGTTCGCAAATGGCAATCCATCAAAAAATGGGCCTGTCTGACTTTGACCTAAACGTTCCCCTGCTTTTCCTTCTCCTTGTTTTCTAGAAGAGAAAGATACATTAATTTTTCAACTGTCACAATACCGGTTCTAGGATTGTTAGACACCAAGCTCTAGTGAACAAGGCACCTTCTAAGAAAGTGCTCAACATCACTTAGACAAGAATTAGATGGTTCTTGAAACTAACCAGTTGTTTACGAAGATTATTAGAAGGCTCAACTAAAATAGTTTACAGCGTTGGCGGTCCTCGTTCTTTACTTTCTCCGTAAAGTCCAAAAATTCACAATGACCAATGTATCTCTTAGCTTGAAATATACCTATCCAAAAAAGTGGCAACAGGTGTCAGCCACAAATAAAAGTGACTTGTGATAGGTCCTGGCGTTGGTCTTTCTAATGACGGCTTGTCATCGCTGTAAAGCTCCTCTGCACCTGGTCTCCAGGTTCAACACGTCCCCCCTTTGGGTGCACTTTTTCTTCATTACTCATCCCCATTTGTCTTGATTATTCCCGTAAGAATCTTTTCTAAAGTCTCTTCGACTCGCTAGTTTGATAGATGGCTCGTAACAATGTTCGCCCACACCTGACAGCGATCTTTCGGCTTCTCCCCCGTTGCAACAAAGAGCACTATAATATTGTTCTCAACTATTGCCCCTAGGGGAGTTGCAAGTCACCCTCATCCCTTACCCCATCAGTGACAATTCAGGCCTCAAAGAGATTATCTCGCTTTAGGCGGATAACGCTACTACCATTTTGTATTTAAGTATATTTTCATTTCCTCTGAATTCCACCTGCTTGTTAAAATTCTGTTTCCTCGACCCTTTACCTTTTTGTACAATTCAAGAATGATTTATAAGGTGTTTTGCCCTGCTGAGGAGTTGGTGTTCAGAAAATATAATTGTATAAATCTAATAGAAAATTCAATCGTCTCCAGAAAATTAAATACAGGTGCAAGAAGTCCTAATCAAAGGGGAATAGCCACTGACACTAAGTTCAAACTAGTCTTTCCCTCCTTTTTGATATAAAGGCTATTTACCTCACCCCAAAGTGACTTTAGTGATCCGTTCACGGGCAGCCGAGCCCCAGCATCCGTCCGTATGATGTTTTGTGGATGAATGACACCAATTACTAAATACTTGTGGCTTAGCAGATGATGATCGCTGGTCACTCCCCAAAAAGGGAGCAACTTTCCAAATCCACAAGGGCAAACAATTTATAGCATCCGTTCGGGAGTGCGTACTTCAGGACCTCATCCCCCCTAGGGGGCATCAGTCCGTCACTTATCACTACCCGAACAATTTTCCCGTTCACAACCCATTTGTGGAACAATTTCACATTTCCCACAGCTCCAACGACTAGCACAATTGAAATTACGTCTAAGCAAAAACATCCCACAGGGAAAATAACTGGAACTGACAGTTGTTTGAAGTAGCTGTTTGGATTGTTAGTGAATATTTCGAAAAAGTAATTATTTTGCAGGCCTTTTTCCTACCGGAACCTGGTGTTTTACTTAATGCTGAGTAAATTTTAAATGTGCCCCGTATTGCGGGGCGTAATCTAAAAGTTACGGCTTCATCTCTGACCACTTGGTTGTCGCTTCGTTTCACTCCTTACATCTTTTGGTCGTTAACCAGTTTTTAGTCTGTTTTCCTCTTTTTTTAGAGGCTATGTGTATACGTATGCCTGCAAAGCAATGGTCTTAACATTTTTCTAGTGAGCAACTTCTGGAGGTGTGTTTTGTTTTGGGTGGGCCCCGCTGACGTTTCCGATCTTTAAATGCGAGAAAGTGATTCATTCGAAAGTTCTGTTTCCCCTTTGCTCTTTCTCATTTTTCCACCCTCACAGAGGTAGCCCTTAGCGCCAATGGCTGTAAGACATGTTATTTGCAATATGACAGAGGCCCTTCTCATTTTCCCTTACTTTGTTTACATCGGCTCCTTTTACTGTCTCTTCCCTAGCACCTTTCCCCAACCCCACACAAATTGGGAGCTATCCTTTCCTCTCCCCCTTGATGCCGCCCTCTGAGGGCTCTTTTACTCTAGGACTCAACAATTTTCCACGCAGGGAGTTCTCATCTCTCCCTGTTAATAATATAACCTCAAATCACTTGCCTCCCTGTCATCTTCTTCGTCTATGTGTTGCCTTCTAGGGCATAAATCTTTTTGCCCCTCTCGATAAAATTGGTTTGTCTCGCTTGGAAGGTCAAAAGAAGCGACACTAGGATAAACATCTTGTGAGTTATATAAACTATGATTCTTCTTCGTCTCCCCCTCTGCCTTTTCCGTCTTCTTCGAAATCCTTACGCCTTCTGAGGAGTCCTTTAGAAGGTAAAGAGTCTTGTTTATGGTCACCATGCTGCTGCAGTTGTCAGTTTTGGCAAAGAGACAGAGGCGGATGAAAATTCTTCCTTGTCTACTAGCCAATGATCGGGTGGGGGAAACACACGTTTCTACCATTTTTAACACCACATTCTTGGCACAAGGCGAAAACTTACTGATCTCATTTGCGCCATTTCGTACTCATTATCTAGTCGGTTCTCCTCGCCTGCCAAACCATTTCCTTATTTTTTTTTCTCGCGAACTTTATTTGAATTTTCTATTTGTTCTCATTAATATTATGTTTCAGGGTCACAACATTATGTCAGCCACTTCAGGCGGCATAAATGTTGCTGGTCTTCTATTGGTTTCAATACCCCTGGCTACCATTGTGGGTAATTGTCTTGTAATTCTCTCAGTCCTCCGCTACCGGGCACTACAATCGGCCATCAATTATCTAATCCTCGGTCTGGCTGTGGCTGATCTATTCGTCGCTCTTTTTGTCATGCCCTTTGCTGTATATGTTCACGTAAGTTTTATGATCGATGACCAAAATGTCTAGGGCAAAAATGTTTTGCTTCACTCTTCCAAACATGACCGTTGGAGGAAAAAATTGAGCGTCATACTATTAATTAGCACTATTCCAAGAGGGCGACTTTTAATTCCCCAAACCGATTAAGAGTTGCGAGAGAACTAATGAAAATTAAACAATAAAAGTCGGTGCTCTGAATCACGGCTTTCGACTTTCAAGCGGTTAGTCGTCGAGTGCAAATTTGATTACTGGTTGAGATGCGGATCGAGAGCCATTGACAAAATAGGATCTTCCATTTTTCTCTCGGGCTATAATAATTCTTAAAATAGCGTTACTGAGACATGTAAACTTCCGGCTAGAACTCATTGCATGTGCGTACGCGTAGGAGACAAAAGAATTGAAAAGTACTGCGAGTCCTAGAGAGGGCGCCGCCCGGTCAAAAATGAAAAAGATTGACACTTTCAGGTATATCGTGGACTGTGGCAATTAGGTAATCTAATGTGTGACTTTTACACGGCTGCGGATGTCGCCTGCAGCACTGCCTCTATCCTCCTCCTGGCAGTCATCTCCTTTGACAGGTGAGTGGGAGCCTGCTTTAAGTGTTAAACCTGATCAAAAATGATGCCTGGCCCTTGTTGATGGTTGGAAGCATATACCCTTCCTCCTAAAGGGAAGAAGGCGCACAACAACAACACTTCTGGAAGATTGTCCCCCAAACAAATAGTGTTAACCATAGAGGGGAAATAAAATTTAGACCCGGGGAAACAGACATCTTTATATTAGTTGAGAGTTATTCTCCCCGAAGGGAAGGTTCATTATTTTGACATCTAGCCTTAAAAAAAGAGGGGTCGAGCTATTTCCTTTGAACTTAAACTGCCCTTCCCTAGGGCCTCGTGTATTTGAAAATCATTTGGATCCGTATTGAAACTGACAGGATCGGCTTATTTCCTTCCTTCCGGGTTCAAATATATTATTCACTGAACTCTTGCAGGAAATAGTTCCGGTAGTTTAATTGAATAAATTAACTTGATAAATATAGAAAGAGAACAAAAATTATACGCGGAATTTTCAGGTACCGGGCCGTCTCCCGTCCTATACAATACTCGCGGTCATCTCAAAACGTTAAAAGGGTAATCTGTGTCATATGTGCTATCTGGTTCATTTCTCTCGCCCTTGCCAGCCCAATTGTCTTCGGTAAGTGGCCGGCATCTCCAGTGTTCATAGAAAACTACGTAGGCGTCAATGTCCGACCACCGGACGCGAATCCAAACGAGTGTCGCTTCTACAATGCCGAATTCTCAATAGGATCATCCTTCATATCATTTGTCATCCCTTGTGTACTGGTTCTCTTTGTCTATATTCGAATTATCGTGGCCTTGAAGAAGAGGGAGAAAGCCGCCAAACTACGACGGTTGAAAAACATTCAACTTACTGGGTATTACACGAGAGATGATTCCTTTGAAATGAGTTGTTTTGCAGCGAGTCAACAACAAGAGACGAAGAAGACGAAGCCGGCCGGATCGTGGCAGGACCAGGTAAGAGCAGGGCAAAATAAACAGAGAATTTTAAAATAGTTTGTGAAATCTTATCCTTTTGCTTATTTAATCATACCTTTGCCGTTTATTTTCGTTACTTTTTCCCTATCTGCCCTATTTTGCCCACGTTTCCTTTTACCCCACCACACACACCCCCACACGGCTGTTGCTCTTCAGTGATGAACGTTATGATGATGGCTCTACCGTCGATGTCTAGACATATGAGACGTTTTGAACGGCATCGACAGGCTATCGAAGCGGCAGGTGAAGATGCAGATGAGCCGGAACCACCAGCAGCAGCTTTGCTGCGACGGGTGCTGGGTCCCGGACTGCTGCCCGCCAGTAGAAGCCTCTCCGAGCTCGCCAGTACGTATCCTATCTGTCTAACGTGACTACAAACACGTAGTCACGCTTTTTCACCGCACGCTGAACGATGAGAATGGACACGAAGACATGTGCATGATCTGTCCGACATATAACAGCATGAAGTCTAAAATATTTCGATCGAAGTATCCCTCCTCCCACGCTCTATCCTTCTCTCTCTCTCTTTTCCCGACTGCTAACTGCTGATGACTCTCACAAAATGCTAGCTTTTAAACTAAAATTTCAGCCACAGGCAAGAAAAAACCAATTATTATTCTCTGGGAAGTGGAGAAAATTTTCTTAGGAGAACATATGGAAACAGTACAGAGTAATAGCGCACGTTGCATGAGACACCGTCTATATAATCCATTTTATATAAAACCCTGAGTCCTTTAAAAATACCCTTTTTAATATTAAAATATGGAATGGTAGTACAGTATGGTAGGATGCTCTTGAGAAGGGATTGTTAGCACTGCCTGCAAATAGTTAACCCCACCCTAGCTAGAATCCCTCTGATGAATTTTGTTTTTTTCAGAGGAGAGAGATCTCGGAGGATCTAGTAGCCCTAGAAGCAGTATAGACGAGTCCCTCTCGGAGAATATCCACGTCATCAGCAATGACTTCGTTTCGGAAGGATACAACTCCCAGTCGAGGTAAGAATAAGAGAAGATGGCTGACAGGGAATTATAGTTGTAGGAGATCATCAATAGGAGACACCTCAGAAAGTTCACATAGGAGGAGGAAAGGCGCAAAGAAATTTGGCAATTTATCTAAAAATTATTCAATGAAATGGAAACAAGACGGGCAGAATGGAGACACACCTCGAAGTGCATCGTTGTAAGCAATTCTAGAGAGGAGCACCAAAGTTTAGTTACAGCTCAAACAACCCAAGGGAACAAAGGGAAAAGATGCTGCCCAGTTTGCTCAGAAGCATATCAAGAAGAAGTCCTAGGTTATTCCGATCCATGTCTCCGGCTAAGAGCGGCGAGCCAGTAAGCTCTAATAGTTTTTGGACAATATCAAACCAGATCCAGATGGTCCTGAGAAATCCGGCAAACGATGTTACGAGGAATTCTCAAACGGAATCGGAGACAATCTCAGCCTCGAGAAATGATATGGGAACGGCGATTGTCAGCAGAAGTACTACTGCCAATTCAGAGATTCTGGGATCACCCGAGCCGACCCTCTCTGATTCTCAGGTAAAATAGGCAACCATCTAAAAATAGAAATGTATTTTTAGCCTACGGTGACGTTTGCTCTAACCGTCCAAAATATGGCCGCGTCTACGTCGTCACCGGAACCGCCATCACGGCTGAAGGAGTCGAGTTCCTCCTCATCAAAGGAAGACCCAGCACTGGCTGTCAAGTTATTTTCCCGAGGCTCTGTTTCTCGTAAGTTGTTGATCGTACAAAGCACAAAGAATATTAGCAGACTCCAATCCAGTGGTGGATGTAATTTTGCGAACTTCTGAAGGATCAGACAACGAGCGAAGAGACAGTGAAAAGTCCATTCCCTCGCCTAGGAAGATAACAAAGTCAAGTAGTAGTGGAGCTAGCGGCTTGGCTGGGAAATTGGTCAAGCGCACTCTTCGACATGAACAGAGTCTCAAGAGGAAGGTCTCCAAAGCACAGAGGAAGGAGAAGAGGGCGACCAAGACTCTTGGAGTTGTCGTCGGGGTCTTTCTTATCTGCTGGGTTCCCTTCTTCACAATTAATATTGTCAATGCTGTCTGTATCCTCTTCCAGAAGGAATTCTGCCAAGTAAACAAACCAGGAATACTGTAATATATAATTTATTAGGTTGGCTTTGATCTCTTCTTCTATTGCACATGGATTGGATACATGAACTCTTTTATGAATCCAATAATCTACACAATTTTTAATACAGAATTCCGCAGGGCATTCAAGGTGAGTCTGTAGTTCCATCAGACAGTGTTGTATTTGTAACGCTAACATAGACTAAAAGCTAATAGTAAAATGTAATATTACGTCGGCTCATTTCAGTTGCTTTTACTACCAATCTTTGGCAATTGGTAAGGATATTGTGACAAACATATTGCGCATAGTTATAACTCTATCTTTAGCCGTGTTTTAATTGTTATTCACCATTTTCCTATTTCATTTACTAACAAAAACAAATGCCATTTTCAGGCTCTTCTGTGCGGACGGACAGACGGAAGGGCCCACCTCCTGAATAAACAGGTACTGTTCCTTGATTGACAACAAAGATAATTGGAAATGTTTAGGTGCATCTCTAGGATAGTCCACTTTATTTCATAGCGGGTAACGTTCATCACACGGGATGTGAACGATCTCTCTACTGTCAGTACTCGCCATATGTACAAAATACAGATTACTTCTCATATACATAGACGGATATTCTCATTGCTTCGCTTATATAAAAATTGAATAAATTTATTATTTCATTCGAGTCTTCCTCGTCTTATTTAATATTCCCACAAAAGTCATGACACTGTTTGTAGGACAGAAAGTTATTAAAATTTCCTTCTGATCCGAAATAGGAGAAACGGATACAGTTATTCAATCCAATGGAGTACGCGTATCTTCCGTAGTGCTTGGCGATCTCCCGCTCGTGGCCTGACTCAACCGGCAGAGTGCAGATGTGATCTGCAAAGGGAATTGGATCAGCTGCTTGCACACGTTGATTTCGCACTTTTGTCAATCACATTGTGATAACTTTTCACACCCCCGTCAAAAGTGTTACACACATTGATGCGTCATTGAGCTGCGGTTGAAGTGAAAAAGAGCCATCAACATCTTACAAATAGCACGGAGGGGTCAAGGGATCCAGATCTTTGAAATGTGTCCTCTGCAGCACTGGGAACCATGAAAAAAATAGGAAAAACTTATGTCTGGGATGGGCACAGACTACAGGAACAGTAAATGAAATAAGATGACGGAAACTCACATTTTGTAGGACAGCATTGATTATCATTTGTACAGATATGTCCAAGTGGGCAACCGTTCCCGCATTTAACCACCTTTTCGGAGATTTTAGCGTCGGTTGTTAAGTTACAGGCGTGAACTGAAACCGCAGGTCAACAACAACATCAAGGCCGACACAAACCAATAAGCGTGTTATCTACTTTGGCTGAATGGGACGAGCTGTTCTTTCCTGTATCTTGACACTTGGCTTTACAGTCTGCAGCCGTCGCAAATTGGTTTGAATTTCCGCCACAGCCACGGTGAAACAATGGCTGACAAACATCTAAAAGATAAGAAGTACTGACTCAGGTCAGACACTGACTTTGCTTGGAATCAAAGTAGAACTTTCGACTTTCCGGGTGCTCAGGACAGGAATAGCCTCTGTCGCGTTCTTCGTGGCAGTTTAAGGCATTACAGGCTGAAAGGGAGGACAGATTACATATCAATACGTTACGTACCAAAGGGCAGTAAGAAAAGAACAACGCGACGCATTGGCAGACCGGTCGGGTGCGCACTCCCGGGGAAGAATAGAACGAGTGTGTTTATTGTAATTCGTAAAAGACGCAACAGCACAGGTTTTTAGAAGAGTTAGAGTCTGGTTTGCATACAGACCCACTTCAGTTTCAAACTGATACAGTAATGTACAGAAATTGGACAGCTCACCATTTTTATCAGATTTTATGAGTGTCTTGAACTAAAAATGACGCTTTTAAGAGGAACGATTAGTATGCGTCATCGGAGAAACAGTTCTGAAGAAGAACTGGGCGAGATAAGATACGGGACCATCCAGGCGATGAATCTCTTCTCCTGCGGGTGGTTTCTCTTCTTTTTCGCCTTATTTTCACTATGTTCGGCCAAGACAGTGGTCATGGAGACCAAGAAAATGTCCATAAGAAAGCAGCTCATCAAGTAAGACGTTTTGAACTCAATCTCAATGTGTTTAGATCGGGTAATCTTGATAAATACCTCAAGGAATTTGAAAAAGAACGAGTGGTAGTCGCTAATCTGCAAACGGGTAGTCAAGGGTTGATCAACTACTACGATGACTTTTATCTCGGCACTGTTTCAATCGGAACACCACGTAAGAGGCGGAATATATTAGTACACATCTGCCTTTCCAGCGAAGTCATTCACGTTGGTTATGGATACAGGCTCTTCAGACTTGTGGGTTATTGGATCAAACTGCACACAGTCTGCATGCTATGGAAGCGAGTAAGTTGCGGGGGTCTGGTTCGTTGGCAAACACACAATTTTGCTCGGAACTCATTACTGTACTCCTGAGGAAAAGCACGCGGCAAGTTCAAATGCTTCTCAATTTTAAGAATAAAAAGAAGAAGCACTGAAACATACAATAGAAGAAACTACTTTTAGAATTTATTAGAGATAGTAGATTTTATTAATTCTACTATTTTCAGGGACTACCTAAAGCACCGTTTCAATTACCAGGCCTCCAGTTCCTTCAAGACAACAAGTAAACCGTTTACTATACAATACGGGTCCGGAAGCTGTAAAGGAAATGTTGGTTCAGACACCGTCAGCTTTGCATGTTTGTTATCAAACCTTTCTTGAGATGGTGATTTATTCAGCCTTTACCATCCCTCGACAAGATATCGGAGTAGCCTACCAAATAGCTGATGTCTTTGGTTATCAACCGATGGACGGTATTTTTGGAATGGCGTGGCCATCTATTTCGGCTACTACTCAAACCCCACCGATCCAAAATATCCTCTCTCAATTGGATCAGCCCATCTTTACGGTTTATATGGGAAGAGAGGTATTATATCTGACTGTATTGTCATAAAAACAAGCTTTAGACTTCCAGCAACCAGGGAAGAATTACCTACGGAGGATTTGATCCAACCTATTGCGATTCTGAGGTGAACTATGTGCAGTTGACAGATAAGAAATGGTGGATTTTTAACATAGACGTAAGCATGTTCATCATTTATTTATGTTCTTTTTTAGGGATTTTCTATAAGCAAATATTCGTACAAGTCTCGTAGTTTGGCAATCTCAGACACGGGTACTTCATGGATTGGAGCACCTCAAGCCGTAGTGGATGGAGTACGTTTCGGGTATTCGCTATAAAAATCCCGTTCTAGGTAGTCAAGCAACTAGGAGCCAGCTACAACGCTGCTGCTAAAATGTACACAGTATCATGTTCAAAGCAGAACTCTGCTCCCGCTCTTTACTTCACCATCAGTGGAATTCAATACGACATCGACCCAATTGATTATATTTTGGATTTGGGCCTCGGTGGTGGCAAGGTAAGCTTTTTCCCGGATTGTACAATCCCTTAATTCCCTTTCAGTGTGCGGTGACATTCTTCACTGAGGTATCACTCGGCTTTGGGCCACAATTCACACTGGGTGATACATTTATTCGCGGGTTTTGTAATACGTACGATGTTGGAAATTCGAGAGTAGGATTTTCGAGGGTGTCGAGTAGAGGACCCCCCAAATCCAGCCACGGTTATTTGGTCATATTCCATATTGCCATATCCTCATTTCTGTACTATGTATTTCATTGAATAAATGAAGTCGACTACAAAGTACGTTGAGCACAAAGAAATGAATCATGTACAAAGTCTGATAAATGTGCATCCACGCAAATTTTTGCAAATTGTTCAATGTACGGGATAATCGACACCTGTTCTTTTTCCCCTTATAGAAAATCAGATTAAAACCGGGAATCGCACTGATTATCACCTTCTCAGAGTTGCGCGTGGGGTCGTAACATTAATTGCCGCTCTAGCTCTTCCGAAAGGCGGAAAAATGTATGCAAACAGGCGTTCCCGTGAGGGACCAGACTAAAATATGTGTAAGCAAATATTGAAAGATCAGGAAGAACCATCCTTTTGACGTTGTACTATCCAAACCTGAGGAGGTGTGCATTACAGCTGGTTTATGAGTTTTAGAACAAGTGAGCTAAATTGTGGTCGGGTGATATAGTTCTGCAACAGGGTCGTTATCATTATGAGGGTGCAGAGTGCACTGATTAATGCGGTGAAATACCCATTGTTCAGACAGGACCTCTAGTTTGGAAGTACAGGTGACTACTAGGGACTGCTGTTGTAAAATCGGTCAGAGATAAGAATTTCAACCGACAGCATTAAAAGATTATATGAATGCCAGATGATTAATAGTATTCACAGCAGGCGCCGACAGTATACTATATAAAACGAAGAGTACAAGCTGCTAGGAAGTGAAAAAAGATGACTAACGTATTTTTATGCTTTTTATGTTCCTGTTTACACCACCTTACACTTGATAACCAGTAGCTCAGTTCTTTTCCGGTATCCGGTTAGCCTACCCACGTCAGAGGTGGTAAAGACTACTGATAAGTGAAAAGAGCTGAGTTTGATTAGCTCACTTATCACTAAAAGGTTTAAAAGAGCCCACGGTTTGAAGGCAACCGTCTTTGCTCTTCATGCGGGGTGCTCTTCTGCTTCTTGCCCTTTTGGGCCTAACATGTGCCGAGGTTGTCCGTATGGACACCAGGAATGCTGGATCTATTAGAGCTAAACTGATCAAGTAAGTATATTTCAAGGAATAATTAGACATATTCTTTTAGGCAGGGAACTTACCAAGATTATCTGGCCAAGCTCCATCTCCAGAGGACCCAGGTACTGGCCAGTGGATCTCAGCCCTTCATCGACTACTATGATGACTTCTACCTCGGAAACATCACCCTTGGAACACCCGGTATGTTGGTCTTCCTTTTTGTCATTTAGCCCATTTCAGCTCAGACCTTTACCATTGTTCCTGATACTGGCTCCTCCAACTTGTGGGTGATTGACGCCAAGTGCAACAGCCAGGCTTGCCAGGGATACCCTGACAGCGGCTTCGTCAAGCACCGTTTTGACACCACTGCGTCTTCCACCTTTGTTGGATCCAGCACTCCTTTCTCCATCTCATACGGATCTGGATCCTGCAGTGGAAACCTCGGAACTGATGTCCTGACCTTCGGAGGCCTCTCCGTGCCAAAACAGGTCTTCGGAGTTGCCAGCACCATTGCTGATGTCTTCGGATACCAGCCAGTTGATGGAATCATGGGTCTCGGATGGCCCGCGCTCGCTGTCGACAAGGTTGTTCCTCCCATGCAGAACGTCCTCCCTCAACTTGACGCCCCTCTCTTCACCGTCTGGATGGACAGGAAGATTAGACTGGCCCAGGGAGATAACGCCGGTCTCATCACCTACGGAGCAATCGATACCCAGAACTGCGACAAGTCCGTCAGCTATGTTCCTCTTTCTGCTATGACCTACTGGCAGTTCCCCATTTCCGTAAGCTTATTCTGAAAGAACAAGCAAGATAGGAAGTTTAGGCCTTCAGCGTTGGAGCCTACTCCGAGACGAAGACCCAGCAGGTCATTTCTGACACCGGCACCTCTTGGATTGGAGCTCCCAACACCATCCTCTCCAACGTAAAGAGTCTTTATTACAGTGTATACAAGTAATAATTCAGATCGTCAAGCAGATTGGTGCCACCTACGACTTCACCAATGAGCTCTACACCGTCTCTTGCAACAAGGCCCAGACCGTTCCCGATCTTATCTTCACCATCAATGGACAGACCTTCAACGTTCCTGGAGTAGAGTACGTCTTGGATCTCCAGTTGGACAACAACACTGGCGATGCTCATATGTGCGCCGTCACCTTCTTCGGAATGACCAACCTCGGATTCGGACCCGCTTGGATTCTTGGAGATACCTGGATCAGGACTTACTGCCAGATCTATGACATCGGAGGGCAGCGTATTGGATTCTCCAAGGCTATCCACAGCTTCAAATAAGGAGATTCTCCACCTTGTATAATAAATTATAAAAAGAAGACGTTATAAATTGAGGAACTAGCACATCGATAGATATGTGCTTGAAAAAGATGCCTCCCAAGGGGGCTTTCCTGTGTTCTACACGCTATCACAAAAACCGCCTATTTAAAATTTAGATGCAGGTACCATAGCCAGAATGAAACTGGACACCCCGGGGCTGATTAACGCAAGGGTCTTGGTTGCATATTCCTCAAGGAGACCGATGGGTTCCTTGCGCAGTCTCTATAGAGAAAGACGTCGGCGATGACCCGCCTCTCCCTTTCGAAGTGATCCTTTCAAATGACCCCCGGCGTTTAGCACAATTGAGAACCACATCATGCTTTTCCTCCTCTCCTTCCTTCTAGCCCGGGGGTCATTACTGGTGGTCCAGGTTACCCGTGCTCCTTTTTGGTGTACATGTCCATTTCGCACTTTACGAATCGGTCACATGGGGATGAGATTCGCGTATTTTTCACAAACACAGCGTTCTTCCCAGGCCGCCCACCACTAAATGAATCAGTTTACACGCTTTCTGCTACCTGATTCGACGCTTTAGGCATCCATAATTTTTGAAAACAAAAAGGATGCTGGAATTACTTTTTTACCCACTTTTTACTGTTACGCTCCTTCCTGCAAATGCTTCAAAACAGAGCAAGGGTTAAGTACTAGAGGGTTACCTTTTTCTTGTAAAATGTTTAGGCAAATACCATTGAAGAGTATCACTTGAGCGAAAGCTAACATTTGGTTTAAAATTTGAGCCAAGAGCCAAAGCGGACGATTAGTTCTGCTTGACTGCCTAGAAAATAAAAGACGAAGACGTCTGCGTAAAAGCTGCAAAAAGTAAGAATTCTTGTGTCTCAGTGGACCTTAGCCACCAGACAAACAAGAGGCGAAGTTTCTTTTCTTTCATATCTGCTTCCATATCTGGACAGAATGAGCAATCTAAGCTGTCATCTCGCGTCCGGCAATCACCGTGCGAATGACATGTCAGATCCGTATTGTTATCCGGGCTCCTTTTCTTCTGGCCTCTTCTTTCCAGTTCTTTTGTTATCTTGGTCTATTTCAAGACTCCCACAGTGGGTTAGCGTACGCTCTAATCCAATAGCGTGTACGCGTAACATGACAATCAGTCTCTGCCAATTGTCTAAACACCTTGGACGATGCGAGCTCGGCATCCAGTCATCCTTAGAGGCGATTAGAGGAAAAGAGGGTCCTTCAACTGATGCCGGAAATCGAGTGCAGTTCTCAGGGGCAGGCGAGCCTACTCGATGACTTGTTTGTCCTAATGGGAGATCATAATTCGTTTGTTTTTTAAAGGGGCCCAGCTTGTCAGTAGCACAACCAGACGCTATTCGTCACGCAGAGCATTTCCCCATCATTGACCCTCAACTCTAAGACTCATCTCCTCGGGGACATAGCAATCTCCACGCTCTGAGGAACGCTCCACGTTACGCCTGTTGACTTTATCCACTCCCTCTCACTCCACTTCTATATTTCAATTGTTTTGCCATTTCCTCTTATCGTTGTGGGAAGCGCTCTACACCCTCTGGATGGCATTAAATATTTACCAGAATGTTCTCTGAGAGATTTGACCTTCCACCGAGCGGTAAAGGTTTAGTGGAAGCCAAATTCAAATTTGATTAGAAGCGGATCCACTCCCACGAGGAAAAAACTTCCATTGCTCCACTAGCTGGCTTCCTTTTATGATGTCGATTTCACCTACGTTTTGGCTATTTTTCGAGCAGATTCCCCAGTTATTGCTCGCCCTTTTTTATGGCTTTACTGCAACAGGGACCACCAGCAAATGAAAGGCTTCCCTTATTTTCTTTTGATCTTTATAAACTTCTGAAAAATAATCCATAGTACAGCTTCGGCTTTTAGTCTTTTTGAAGCATTAGCATATGTAGGAGACCGATTTACTGCTCTATATGTAACAGACACCGTTGCCAACCTTACTCAAAATTACCCACTTTTTAGAAGATTTCGCGTAGGAGTACCAGTAAATGCAGGAAGTTTGAACACCAGAGCCCATGGTTGTTGCTCTCAACACAATTTTTCCTAAACACATTTTCCTCGTAGAATCCAAGAATGAAGAGCTGTTCTTTTTATTTAGTTTGACATTCCATTTTTTTCCAGTATTTCGTGGCAGATACTATAAAAGGTCTTCATCCTCCTGCCTCGTTAATTCCTTTTTCTAAAATTACTTCAGATCATTAAAGTGCGTCTCCCCAGCTACTAGACATTTGCATAGTCCATTTTCCCGCCGGTCCCCGCTTTTGCCTCCTTGTCTCAGGTGCCATCAGCCCCCTTCCTGGCAATCTTCCTCACACGAATTATTACCACCCACGGACTCATCTTCTTTTTGTGAGAAATGACTTCCCCCTAAAGATGTCATCCAGAATGGGCAAAAAGTACCGTCTACCGGTGATGGACGAGCTCTCGTTAGGACTTTTTAGCGGAAGAAAAAGATGGATATTACGCAGGAAAGTCACGCATTTGTCGCCTTCCGAGGTACGATTACCTCGAGATCCGCCATTACTGACGCCACGAGGGATCCGTTGTCGCTTATAGAATACAAATTTGAATTGTACCGTAAACAGCTTTACTTAGAACGTCTATTTGGAGCAGTGATTAATTGAAAATGATGTTTGAAATAGACAAAGGTGATGCGATCGGCAATTTCCGACAAAGGGATTTGCAAGCTCCCTAGTTTGCTAGAGGACGAAGTTTTATCAAGCGATGATAGAGAAACGTTTGGACTAGACATAAACAGGAGTGCATCACTATCTACTATCGTAACGAAAACATCTAGAGACATATGCCTTCTTTATCTGGAGAAGAAATACGTTGGTGTGACTCCGACGGGATCAAATTGACAAAAGAGGAGACAGTCGGAAAATAAACAGAACTTTCCGCTCTATGGGAAACTTGGAATTGTTGGCTATTGTGCTTCCCCTTTCCCACAAGAAGGCATCCATATCAACAGACTAGAGCTCTCAGTATTAACCTCCATCGCTTTTTTTCCTCTAGCGAGACAAGGCCACCTAAAAATAAATCCTTGAAGCCCTTCAATCTCCCACGTTTCTTGTCTGACCCTTCTTCCACCCAATTTATTCCATTCCAGCTGCTCAAGTCTATCCTCCTGCCAAAACCATGGGCCTTGAGATGTTCTCCCTCCACAATAAGGTATGCTCTCTCTACTGCTCCCTTATCAATATTCACGCAGGCTTCCGCCATCTTGGAAGGTCGTGAGAATGACCGCCGGCTCCTTGTGGGTACGGGCATCCTTCTCTTTTATCTGCTCATCGGAGCGGTCATCTTCGTCCGCCTGGAATATCCCCTAGAAAAAATCGAGCGTGAGACCTATAATGAATATCGTCAGCAGTGGACGAATCGATTAACAGCTGTTGGGATTCCAGGTAAGGGCGTGGTCAAAAGGCGGAGTCCAAACGGTTGCCTGGAGTAATTAATCCTTTTCAAAAATTGGGAGGGCGGAGGTACGATAATAGCTGTCGTGGGACTTCTCTCCTCATCTTCCTCATTCACACCTGGGACTTCCCAGCTCGTTTTCTACATCCATTGATTGCGTTCTAATCAGTCGGGCATTCTCTGCTTGACTCGTTGCGGCCAGAGTGATGGGCTTGACGCCCAATGACTACTGCATCATTCTCGGTGTGGTGGTCATCATTTTGTATATTTCTGGTGGGGCTGTTATTTTTAAATGGCTTGAAGAGGAGAGCGACGTTCAGTCGCGTCATTATCTCGCCCAATCCGTACAGAATTTTATGGAGAGAAACGGTGTTTCTGGTAAGTTTAATGGGATTATCGGGCGCGTATATGACAAGTGGCAGTCTGAGCATGTTCCCTGTTAAAAGATTAAAAGATCTCCCATATTTTTCAGAAGAAGAAATAGACCGGCTCTTTGACGATATCCGAGACGCTGCTCTCAATGGAATCTGGGTAGAGAAGAACTATTCCGGTTCACCGAATTGGTCTTTCGGACAGGCATTCTTTTTCTCAGGAACGCTGATTAGCACAGTCGGTATGTTTTTGCTTTGCCCTGCTTTAGATAAAAAAAGAACAATCAAAGATAAACTACGTCATTATTGCTTATTTTAGGGTATGGCAGGGTCTCGCCACGGACAGAACATGGGAAACTCTTCACAATTGTTTACTGTATTATTGGTATGTTCCTCATCTATAAGCTAATAATGGTTTCTTTTAGGGATTCCTATAACCTTGGCTCTTTTATCCGCCGTCGTCTCCCGTCTGAAAGCTCCTTCCCAGTGGTTGAGGGGTATTCTCAACCGTAAATTGGCTAGCTTGTTCCATCCAGGACAAATCCAAGTAAGTATCACATACCCAGCTTACGTCAGGATACATTCCATGAACTGAGTTGATTATCAGGGGAGCAAGGTCATTTCCCTTTGATCCCTAACACTAACAACTGATTGCAATTAACCCAATGGTTTTCAGTTCTTTCATCTGGGACTCGTATGTGGGTTGCTACTTGTTTTCGTCTTCATCATCCCTTCCTGGATTTTCACGGCTATTGAGCCTGATTGGACATTCCTCGACGCTTTCTACTACTGCTTCGTCTCTCTGACAACAATCGGACTTGGTGATTACGAGCCTGGAGACCATCCTGATCAACCTCTCCGCAGTGTCTACAAAATTGGAGCCACTTGTATGTCGCAGAGTTCACTGCCAGATAAAAGTACGGGTTCAGTGTATCTGTTGGTAGGCCTGGCTTGTATGATGCTCTTCCTGGCTACTCTGTATGACATGCCTCAACTGAACATAACTCGCTTCTTCATGACTGATGAGGAGGAGAACTCCAGGATATTAGGAGAAGAACCGGTAGGCACCTAGTGCCTTCTTCAAATAACAGTTCTTTACAGAACAAGGCTCCGACTAAATACAGCCGCTACACCGAGGAAACGGAGATGGACTCTCACTCACAATCTTACGACAATGGATTCTACAGACCTTGAATTATCCAAAACACAATATCCACCCTGCTGGTTCACAGTGATCTCTGAATTTTGGGTTTGTAATATTATTTATGACATAAATCTGTTGCACAATGGGGGAAAACCGTATTCTATTAAATAATAGACCCTACTACCCGTAGAGCGACTCATTTGTCAATGGTTGAAAGAGTCGGATAAACACGAACAAACCAATAAAGTACGTGAGCCACAGCATAGCTCGTTGGTGCTTTGGATAGTACTCTAAACCGTATATTTTTAAGCTCTATTGAATGGGGCCTACCTATTTCGTCTATCAGAGGTGTTCCCAGCAGATTGCACCACATATGAGTTACGATTGGAGCAAAGATATTCTTAGTATTTATGAAGAGGTAGGAAGTGTAAAGGCCAAAGAGATAAGTGTAGCAAACTTGGAATCCTACAAGCTCCTAACAGCTTAAACTAACGTATAGGTCCTACCGCTCCTTCGTAACGATTCCTGCATAGTGATTCCCTTAGCCAAATCGTCATAGATGTGGTGTAGATGGGCCAGGGCAAATAGTGCAGGAGCCAGCAACTGGGCTACTATAATAGGACCACAATTCGATAGAAGGGCAATTGCACAAGATCGAAATACAATTTCTTCTGTTATGGGTGCCTAAAAGATCCTTATCTCCTTATTATCCAAGTTTCTTACAACAATAATATTCTTAATCCAAATGGCATCTCCAAGTGTACAATTCCAGCTGAAAAACTCTGAATCCGGGATAAGTGAACTGGATTAACCTTACTGGAAAAGGACTCAAAATACCCGTCTATATACATCATTAGCAATTGTCCCGAATAAAGTACAAGAATTAGGAGGGACGGAAAGATGATCGAGCCCAAGGTGCCATGTAGTCGTAATCCCAGTCTGCCGAGAAGATCAGAGTGGTCCTAAAGGTCATTGTTGAAATAAAAAAAGTTGTACGTAGCCACCTGTTTCAGACTATGCCAGGTGGTCGCCAGAGCAATGAGACTAGCGAGAACGGCAGACCAACACCTACAGATTAAATCTATACGACAGGAAGGGAAAGTACCACCTTCTTTTCACTGAACACCTGTCGTCTCTCCCTTTCAAATCGAAGAATTTAGGAAGGAATACGAAAAGAGATGCATTGAATAGAACAAGAACAAGCGAGGAACCACATCCCATAGAAACCTAAGACGTTAGTTTGCAGAAGGGAATGCCAGAAGGGCTAGAGGGGAAGAGAGTGCAGCGGTGCGTGTCATTACCGAATGTGATTGACCAGCTGTTCTGATACTACACTTCCTCGTAGTCGTGTTAACCATTTGGTTATCGTTAAGGGTACCGGCGAGTGCCGCGTACCGTGATCTAATTAAAAACAGACGGCACAAACAAACTGGATGTCTTGGGAAGGCTCACGCCGCAAATGAATATTGGAGGAGGAATACGTTAGAAGAAGGTGCAGGTTCGTGTTCTCTGAAGAGAAAACAACCCCGCCCCGCTTTTTTTTTCAAAACTTATGAATCTACGAGCAGTGCACACAAGTATGAGAAGCTGTCACCACTCAAAATGTTACAGCTATTAAGTGTCGTTCGTTTTTAGCTAGAAAAAGATGTGGTTCTAAGGAGAAGCAGAACCTTAATGAAAGAGACCCGTCGTCTGCAAAATTGCCAGTGTGTTGGAAGCCGGAACGCCAATTACAAAATCAATGTGTTCCCTTTCATTCTAATGGAAGGAAGACGGCTAGTATGAACAGGTTTGTTGGAAAGTTTTATGAGTTGAAGCAGAAAAAGCAATGAAAGTAGGTTCTCGAGAAAGAAACGGTGACTGGAAGTAGAGAGAAATATGCACAAAGGAGAAAGGACTATAAATGGATGTTAACAATCGTAATTTGATTGAGATCAGATAATTCTAACCGGGAAAAAAGAGACAAGTTTGTAATTCCCTGTAGTTGGGGATACACGTGTAAGACGAATGATCGCGATAGGCACAGAAGCGTAGATATGGATAATGTCGATAGTAGCTTTAGCCGTTCATAAGAGCACGTGTGTTTGGATGCTCGCTGCCGACTTTGTTCGGTTCAGTCATGTATTGCAGCTCCATTCTGGAATATTCCTGCTTTTAAACCAACTTATGGTAATCTTACCTCACAGGAGCTGTCAATAACTCAGGACACCTGTCAAAAAAGCCGCTATTTATAAATACTCGTGATGCGAATGTTCCCAGACTAGGACTGTAGTCAAACACGTAGAGATCAGCCAAGTCAGTCAGTCCAGGATTCGTTGGAGTTGGTTCAGTCGGTCTAGAACTGATCTATAAGTAAGGGAAATGAATAAAACTCCTCACGTCGTTCCGCCAAAGAGGAATACCCTCGTTCCCACCACTACTGTACATTGCCGTCGTCTGGCGCAGGGCGGTTGGGCCAAGGCCTTGGGTCGCATCTGCTCCCATCTGTTCACATGGGGATCGTAACACCACAGCTCGTCGTAATGTTTATTCATGGTTCCGTTGAAACCGCCAAACATGTACATCCGGCCGTTGTATGCCCCTAAACAACAAGGTGTAAAGAGAGAAAAATGACGTTAACTAACAGGCCGAGTGGCTTCTCCTTCCCAGGGGTCTTGCCCCTTGAGGTTGCAGTAGGGTCCAGGTTTTTGTCCTAACATCCAGCACTTTCAAGTTGTTACAATACGTGTCGCGGGTGGAGTGATACTGTCCCATTTGATCACTTCGACCGCCAAAAACATACATCTTCCCGTCCATTGCCACGGCTGTGTGGAAATCTCTCCACAGAGGAGGGTCACCCTGGGAATATTCTCATAAAAGAAGGAAAAGAAGCGGAATTTACCATGGTGGAGAAGGAGAACCAGGTGGAGAGATTGAAATCAAAATAGTACGTTTCCTGGCTGAAGCGCTGAGCTTCCTCCTCAAATCCGCCGAACAGGAACATTTTGTCATTTATGATCACGGCTGTGTGGCCATCTCTGGCCGGTGGCCTGTACCATCCTGTCTCCACGTACCTCCATTTACATTTTACTGGAAAATTAAATTATAAATTCAAATAGGCAATTTTATACCGGGATCGAATTCATGCAAATGAGCACTGGCTCCGTATTCGTCATTCCTGCCGCCCCAGAGATAAGCCTTTCCCCGGTACTCGACGACGGTGTGGCCGTACCTGAAGACGAGACCAAATAAAAGGGAAAAGCTCTTAAAACCTTTGATAAGGAACGGCGAGTCGGTTCAAGTATTCCTCGGATAATTTCTTGTCATCACCCGTCATTTCCACCTAAAACAGTCATATAAATTTATGAAATAATTGATTGCTCACGTGTCCGAAGTTTTCTGGCTCTTGGAACGTTTCATCAGCGTTTAAAAATTGCTTATTCACTGGTTTAACTTGTCGCCATCGGAAATTGTCTAAAATATTGGAGAATACATTATAAAAATAGGAACTACTCGTGTTAAGCTCGTGTACATCGATGGGTTGACTATTGGTCATCGTTTCTCCGCTGCAATATCCTCCAAACGAATAGACCTGCACAATTTTGTATCCATGAGCAGAAAAAGTAAAACGATACCTTCTCTCCAAGAGCAACAGCTGCATGGTTGACTCGTCGTGGTCCTCCACCGACATATATCGTCCACATCTTCTGCTATAAATATATAATTATATTCAAATGAGAAAAATAAAAAGAAGATACAGAGAAGAGAGGCAATTTGGAGGGATATTGACCTTGTCTAGTCGATAATACAGCCTGAAGCGGTAGCAGTCAAAGCAAATTTGACATTGACAAGGGAAAGCGCCATTCCCGTAGGACGAAAACGAGATGGCCGCCGTTTGTTCGCCCTCCAAGGTCAGATGGCGGGTGAAAGGCAAGAGAGCAGTCTCTCCCAATATAGTATGTCTAGTCCATTTTCGAAATGTTGAAATTGTAAAAAGATTAAAAAACCCACAGTTCAATAATATTTCCCATGGAATTCATAAAATAAAAGTTTAAATTCTCTATATGTGGGAAAATATGCCCGATTGGCATAATGCGTGAGATGATATTCGCCGCTTGGCAAACTACTCCGTTGCGGGACCCACCGCAGAGCCGAGCGGCTATCTTTATCAACGAGCTTATGCAATAGAAGATAAAAATATGGAAAAGTAGGTAATGAAAAGTAAACTTCTATATCTATATGGCTGTAAATAATTAATGAACAGAAACTGCCCCCTCACGGAAGGATACTACGTCAAGAATGCTAGGCAACCACAACTTCCTCCCGCTGTTTCCGCCGTTCTTCAAAGGATGAGAAGCAATTTCCGACAGGGAACTATGGAGCGATTGTGGGAAGCAGATAAGACTCGTGTTATTGGAACAAAGGCGGAACTGGCCAGGTTGTGCCGTTTAGTATTTTCCTCTCTCCCGCGAAGTCAATTAGTTCAGTTGGCTTTCG
The DNA here is from genome assembly GCA_932521035.1 of Oscheius dolichura. Taxonomy (NCBI): domain Eukaryota; kingdom Metazoa; phylum Nematoda; class Chromadorea; order Rhabditida; family Rhabditidae; genus Oscheius; species Oscheius dolichura. The sequence goes on along the minus strand of OW051497.1, from coordinate 11,031,290 downwards.
TCAAAAGTAAACCTCACGCCTACAGCAAAAAAGGCCGAAATCGGGGGGAGAGAAGAAGATCACCACTGCTACCACCGATGGGAGTGGCCCTAAAATGAGCCCTCTATATTCCCCATGACACTCATTATGCGTAAACGACTGTAAAAGGAACGCGAGGCAGGCAATAATTTCTGAAATGTACTGAAGGGGCGGCATAATGAGGGTGGCGAAGAAAAGACAAAACACGGGAGTAATTTGAATTGAGGGGGAGAGAAATCGCGCAAGGTTGAACGGACTCAAACCCGCTCCTCCATACTTCCTGAGGAGGGAAATTCGTTGAGAGGATAAAACCATCCAAGCGGGGTATTTTCTCTCTCAATCGGTAAACGTCGGTACTTTTTCCCGTCACAGGGGAGGGAGAGAAGGCGCGTAAGAGAGCAAACTGGAGCCACTACACCCCACCCTATGCAATCAGAGAGAAGAGGCTGGTGGTTGGTTAGGGGGCAGAAAGGGAGAAAATGGATAAGATCCAGTAGAGAGTGAAGTCAGCAGGTGACTGCGATAAAACAAGGCAGCGAGAACGGCAAGGCCGTTCACACATTACACAGACACGATCATTCGAGAATATTGAAGACAAAGAGCCTCTCTTCTAAACGGGGACTGGTGTCAACGGATCCGACCCACCATCTGTCACCGATTCTTAGTTTGATCAACTGGCACTCTTCTCGTAGGGCACATGGCTAATCGTCGAGAAAACATGAGGAAATGTTAACATGAATCGAGAGTCATGGAGGTTTTACCAGTGTACACAAAGGTCTAATGACGTCCAGAGCATGACACCTGACGCGGAACGGCCAATTGAACCAGTTCCCAATACATATGCCTAATTTTCCGCCTATTTCATGATCAATCTTTGAATGGCAAAGAATACTGTTATGGGTGGCAATTATCCGGGATTCAGATCACCACTTCCAGAAGGGAAAACAATGAGGAAGAAGGATGCAATCAAAGCAGCATGGAAAAAAAACGTCTTGAGACCAATTATTACAGCTGATCCTTGAGAAAGTCAATGGATTCGGCTACCAGCTGTTCTTCACGGGATCAAAAAGCTTGGCTATTCCCAGCTGTGAAAGTAAGAGTGTCCTATCTCTTATACCGTCAGCAGCAGCAAAGGTTCCTTTTGTTCTCTCTGATAAAGCAATGCCACGTGCTAATTGAACTAAGGTCAAGTAGAAGTTCTTCCAAGAACACAGTAGGAGAAGAGAATGGAGATGCATTCAGTGGGGAATGACGGGAATGAAAATGGACGGCGGGAGCCGTCATTCATTAGGAACGGACCGGACAAAATAAAGGAGGGTGTTATATAATAGTGGATTGGAGTGATGGCTGCCACACCCCTGACATATGCCACGGGTCATCTGTACACCGGGTGGAACAAAGGAAATTTAGCAACAGGAGGGGGAGGACAAGACTTTGACCAGACGTTATCACCTCCAGAGTGATGGGGGAACAAATGACTAAACTTGTTAGAGAGTACGGCTCACGTGAGGGAAATGGGAGACTATAAGGTCCCCTCTCTCGACAATATGCACACTACACGGAATAGAGGTTGTTTTACTACTGGCTAATTGGATTGGAAAGGTTGCTAAAGGAATTGTCTCTAAGACGCAAGAGGTTCAAAGTGACGAAACATAAAATGAAAACAGACAGACCGTGGGAATATATAGTCGACAAATAGAGCAACAGCTCGTGATTCATTTAATGTAAAGGCTTTACAACACTTATCGAGATTCGCATCTTTGGCACAAGCCGTAAACCCGTGGCAAACACAAATTCGAACCGGATTCAAGAGGTTACCGCCAAGCCGATAACGGCGAAGGCCAAGTGCGAGACTTTGAATAAAAAAGACGCTCCTTTGTCAGGGAAACAGCTGTGTAATCGTGCTTTTTACCTATAGCCTAGACCTTCAGCCGAATGGAGGAGGCTGTGTCGGGGTTAGGGAAAGCGAAAGGGGGAGCATTAGCCTCCGATGGCCGAGAAAGCATCATGAATGAGGAGATTTTAGCTATGCGCGGGTTGTTTTCCTTTAGGGAAACATAGAAGACTTACTTCTGCATCGTTGGAGTTTTTGTTGTGGTGTTTAAAGGGAGAAGCTTGGGAGCAAAAGAGGGCATACAGATAAACGCAGCCTCACGGGTCAGGCGAAAAGGACAGACAGATGAGGCACCGTCAATAGTATATTTACTTACAGAGGAAATGTCATGCTCATCTGCATCTGGGACAAACGAGTAAGATATACGAGGCAGCCCGCCGTAGGCGAAAATAAAGTGGAACGGGGGATGAGGCACTTTCTTCTCTTTTTACAAAGGGAAACCGCCAAGCACGAGCCGAATAGTACTGCGAATGATTCAAAAAAGATGGCGACGAGTGGTCTCTGCGGTAAGATTGTTGGAAAAGATATTGTCGTCTGCCCCCGGCCAGTGCTCCGTTCAAAAGATGAATGAAGGGGTTGTTTTTGTGTCTTCTCTTTGACTCTCTATATATAAAGAACAAAAAGTGAAAATATGATGAGGGAACAGCGACGGGGGAAAGTGATCGTACTATCTGGCACTTTTGACTACTAGTCACTTGCAACACTGGTTGTTTTCGGGTGTGACCAACCGGCGCAATGACCGTAGCGAGCCGGTTCGCGACTGCCATTCAGGCAGATGAGGAGAAACATTTCAGCACCGTCAAAACTGGCACTTCCGAGGATTATGCTGCCTTTTTGTTGCATAATCGCTTCAGCTTTGAACAGGCTCTCCTCATAGATATTGTTGGAGATCATTGTTCCTCCGCCGGCGGGATAGTGGCTAAAAGCCACAATTTGTCTCGTTGGGCAATCTTTTCTGAACAATTTTTGGCATAGTGACGGGGGAGAGTACCATAGGAAACTGGCCGATATTTCATTGAAAAACTAAAAGTGCAAAAATTTACACTTTGACCGACGTCTGGTCAACTGGTTCCAGGCTCTCTTCCGAGTGCGTTCAATTATGACCACTACGTTCAATTGGCCATTAATACTGATCGTTATTTGAATTTATTTAAGCGGAAAATGGTTGGACGCCGTCTTTAATTTTAGCTGGGGTTCCGCTATATTTGGAGGGAAAAGTTATATCGGATAAATAGGTTGTAAAAGGATACGAGGAAATGACAAATTGGAGCGGCGGCCCTCGGGGGGACGACGACAAACATGTTCGAAAAGGGTGGACAACAAAATTCACTGGGCTTTTGGTCACTTTCAACATCTGTGTTTACCAGAATGGGGAAGAGGTCTGGAGATGTCATGGGAAGGGATGTCAATAGAGAGTAATCTCGCACGTGTTTCTTCAAAAGGATCGTGCTAAGGGCGACTACCTTGACGTCTAGAGCTATAAACAACTTTTGTGACGAATTTTTGGAAACAAGAGGTCCTGCAGGGAACAAAAAGAGACCAGTCAAATGTTTGTCCGTGGTGTGGGGCTTCGTTTCTTTGCTATACACATGGTAGAAGGTCTGAGAAAGAGAAACAAACGGGGCCAGGTCAAAAAGATACAAAAGAGCACACTGTTCCTCGCGGAGGGGAATCTTTCAATTAGGAGAGCACTATCGGAGAAGATTCGATCCGACACTAATATTGGACATAACAATAGAGGGCATTAGGGCCACATGTTCTCATTGTACTCGAATGAACAGCCCCGGTTCATGCATATTTAACAACTGGACGGAACAATAAAATGAAGAATGATTTACGGAGATGACAGCTTTTCCTTGATTTTTTTAGTTGTTATGTCCTGCAAACATACCCCTGTTTTGACAATATTTTTTTGAAAATTCGGGAAGGAAACAAATGCTGATTGTTTCGTTCGGCAGATGTTTTGAAAACAATGGTCTTTATTCCAATTCGCGTCGAGTCTTCAGTTGGGTAAACAATAACATTGTGATGGCTTTTTGAAGTTGATTTACGACGACATTATGATTTGGAATATGGGAATTCCGGCTGAACGGATATCCTTTGCAGCCTGCTAGAGACTTGGGGAATCTCCTTTTTGTGGCCACTCTCTAGACTATTAGACTCGTAAATAGGCAATTTCTAACAAAATTAGAAATGTTTTCCTGGCAAGGCCGGAATGACCTATTGGGGCAGGGTTTGCTGGCTTCTCAGGTCAAATTCCACCCAAAATATAGGGAATTTCTCGGATATCTTGATACCATTGGAAAGAACAAAAAATTCTGTAAAAAAAGACCGCTTTCGGAATTAGGGCTAGTCCCAAATAGCCAAGATTTTCTTACAGTAGTGATAGTTTTAACCGCCTACGTGGAAAACCGTTTTTGAATAATAACAAAAGGGCTATGGAACTTTAAACTTGAACTTTAGGTGCCCATAGTAAAAAGCCTCGGAAGCCCCGGTTAAAGTAGTGTTAATATAACGTTAGTATTTTGCTTCAGAAAGAAAGATCTGGACGAGAAGCGTTATGGGAAGTGGTCCAGGATATAGTATTAGTACAACAGGTACAGAAGAGACACTGTAATCTCATTATAAAAGAGAGAGGGAGAGTGGACAGACCGGGCTTTCCTTTTATACAAGTCGCAGATCTCTAGCTGATTGAACTCCTTATCTCACTGTCCACAAAAGTAGGAAACTGTTCTGGACTGGTCTTTCGGAAACAACAACATCGTGTGACCACCGGCGATTGTATCTCATTACCATTATGTAACTTATTCTATTTTTACATTTCCATTTATAAAGAACCATTGACATTTCAATCAAAATGGAGTGGTTTTTACATATCCAAAAATAGACATTTCCATTTCAATCGGACGCAATATCCAGCGATTTTCTTTCGGATTGTGGGGGTTTGACGCAATCATTCCGATTGGGGCCACGTGGATAAACCATAAGCACGATCAGCACTGCACGTCAGTAAAAATATCCGAAAGAGCTTTGGGGATAAAACAACCGAAGAGCAGTAAACATTGACAAGTAACGAGTAAGGCGGTTGATCTTCTAGCTGAGTACAGCTGAGCCTCTGGTAGTCTTCAGTATTCAACAAGCTCAGAAGTATTATCTAAAGGAGATTGGAAGTAAGCTTTTGTTGGTGGTCTCCTGCTGAAATTTGTTTAGGATGAATATTATGGGTTGCTGTATTGAAGCCTACTGAACCTGTTCAAGTTATGCTTACTACCCAATAAATATACTATATTTTCTCTTGTTGTATAGTGTTTAACTCGTTTTTCAACCAGTTTGCATTGAATATGAAAAAAGAACGTTGGCGGTTCCTTTATTTTTATATTCCATTCTGCACGATTTACACACGGCGGCGAGTACCTAAATTGGAAAACCAGTTAAACAAGTGGGGGTAGCTCTTATTTTTGGTAACAGGAAGAAGATCTCCATATTTTGTTGATTGCACCTCACTTTTTCGAATAATATCGCGGGCAATGGAAAGGGACAAACAGCAACATGTTGTAGAAGAAGTTTATTTGCCGAGGTAAACAAAAACACCCATATTTTTGAACCAGATCAGTTGGGTATTATTCAGTTAATATCCAGATGACGTGAAGGGGACTAAGAGCTGATTTTTTAATCAATATCACCTCTGGTCAGATATCTCCCCCGATAATGCCTGAAACCAATACTTTTCTTTATTTGATAACAGTGGGCGAGATTCTCTTTTATTCTGATTGATAGCTTATCCCGAAGACAGAGCATGACAAATTATCCATTTGTACAATTGTAAATATCTATTTCCAGTCAGTGTTTCATTATCATAAGTTGTTGACGAGGAATTGTAATATTTACTAATGTAAATAGACAATTTCGAATATTGTAGAATGCGTGTCGCCTGCTATACACGCTCATAGATCAAGAGGATATACAATCGAAGAAGACATGTCCGAATCCATTGCTTGACGTAAGCTGAAGACGGTTCATCCTACCTGAGCTGCTTGAGGTCGTCATCAATTCGCGAAAATAGCAGAGAAAAGCGGAATAAAACCAGCTAGGCAGTATAGAGACCTTCTTATTTCGTCCTTGCGCCTTGCCGAGTTTAGTGGTCTCTTCTGCTCGTCTCAGTTAGTTTTCGTCTATCAAATACCCTTCTTCACTATTAGGTACAGCTTATATTGTGTTCAAAAGCTAATGCTCATGTTTCGTGATAATCGGAAAGAACACTTCGTAAGTTTATATTTACCCAATTAAAGGAAGCTACCGGCAGTAAAAAAAAATGTAGATGATGTAGATGATCTCTTTTCGCGGGCCGTGTTTTTCGTTAGCGTCCTTTTTTTTTTGAGAAAATCGTTTCACCGACAAATTTCTTTATTTCTTTGTTTGTACTTGTTTTCTCGTTATTATTTTTGTTGCAAAAATAACTACATTCGATAGCGCTTCTTTTGCAGTATCAGTGAGCATGTGGCATGCAAAATAGATGTCAAAAAAAATAATAACGCAGCAAGCGAATCTGAAATAAAATTTGATGTATTTCTTCTGATTTTCGTACTGCTTTTGCTTCTACTTATTTTTTACACATACAAGAGCATGTTAGCAACATATTATAACTGTTACAGAAAGAAAATTGATGAAAAATGAGCCTAATTAGCATATTGCATGTCGCTTGCGCTTTTCGTCATTATTCCATTTTCATTATTTGTTGTATTGCTTTCGATTGTTGTTTTATTATTTCTATTTTGTTTCCTATTATTTCTAATTGATAATACATTATTTTAGATGCAAGCACAAGAAAAGAATAAGCGGATTGAGCAGCTGGAGCTCTCCGAAGGATGCTAGACGATTCTTCAAGTACGTTTGTTTCCACTCATTTTCTTTTTGTTTAGATATTGTATTTATTATTATAAAGCTGCTCTATAGCTTCCATTGCGTTTTTATATGTTGAATTTCATCAAACAGAGGCGAATTTTTTTTTTGCGTTCAGGATTTGAATTATTTTTGCTATTTTTGTTTCTCTTGATGTTTTCTAATATTTCTTTTTTAGGATAAGCTTCTCTTTGATCAAGAGAACGACGTGGATTATTTTTCAGGTCAGCTTATTTGTTAAAAATTGTTATTTCATTCGTTTGTTTTCAGAATCGAACGAAGACGGATAGAAGACTATAGTTTGCCCAAGAAACTTCTACTTTGCTTTACTTATTGTGATATGGTTTAATAAATGTATCATTAAAAATAGTTGAAAAATGTGGAAACAGCAGCAAAAATGGATAAAAACTAAAAATTCAAGGTTATGTATTTCGCCGCACCCGTAAGATGTCGGCAGGGCGCACTGTAGCGCGCTATTTTACTGCCGGTAGCTCCCTTTAAATAAACCCCCCGGAGGGTGACTTGAAGAAGTCAAGTCAAACAAAAAGGTGTCATAATGATGCTAATGTAAACCTCCAGGAGGTCACTAGCCCCTCCTGCATATCGATAACCCCTCAATTACAGTATTAGCACCGCGGTCTCCTATAATCACACGGTGTGGTCCGAATTGCTAATGGACCGTATGCATCCCGAGATATACAGTAACCCTAGGTGGCCTTGTCGGTGCGTCTTACTCCTAATATCCATGAAGGTCTCTTCCTTTCGATAGACTACGAGAATTTGAATAATTTGATTATCAGACGATCTGTGTATCCCTTTTCCCGTATTGTTTGGCTTATCGTCTCACCCTTCCTTTTGTCGGCCGAGCACTTAAGTGAACGACTCTTAATTAGCACCAAACCCGGCTGTCTCAAGTCAAGTGCATTGCGCTCCATTATCAGCGCTCACACCTCTGAGCTAATCCTCATATTTGGCTGACCCTACTTGGTAAATAACTGTATCTTGCGGGTCAACGCGAGTTCTGCGCATCCTTTGCAAATTTACTCAGTTACGGTGTGAACTGCTGCACTGTTACACAAAAAACGAGTAGCATTATAATTTTTTATCAGAAAATTCTTTCACGACTTCCATTTGTTAGCATATTACAAATATTCCTGTAGAAAGAAGCATCAGAGGAAGAACAGAGAACGGGTTACGGTGGGAAGAGCCCTCTAATTGTCCATCTGGAGTAAATGGACTCCGCAGCTGGTCTCCTCTCCCTCAGTGACTGTCAAAAGAGATGCGCGAAAAATTCTGAACTACCCAAGGGGCCATGGACAGAGTCAATAGAAGAGGGGATACACAGCGCGAGGCAGTACTGTTTGATCGACTAAGCAGGAACAAACGTTGTAACCAGCAAATAACAACAGGGAAAGAGAAAGTTCTCTGCCATAGGAAAGTTTTGCAGACCACTTGCTAGATTACGGTACTTCCGTCCTTTAAAACATTCTCTTAATAAAGTGTAGTTCATTGTATCAGGAGATCCTGCTCTCTGCCTGACCATCTATGTCCGTGTTCAAAAAGGAACACGTCCTATTGACTTAGTTTTATCAATGTACTTTTCGGATTAGTCACAGCTTTAGGGGGGTTCTTTCCAGATGCCACACTATCTCTGCCCACTTTTGTTGCCACTTCTATACTAATTTAAAGAAACTCTTCCCTTATTTCTGCCATTCCTTTTAAATAGAACAATATTCTGGTATTCTCTCTCTCTCCCCAACTGGCCTCTGGTAGTCCACAACGTCGCTGCAGCCAGTGACGACCTCGGTGTTGGCGCTGCGGCGACTAATCCGCTCATCGGCGTCCACATTTCGGGTGCAGTTCTGAATAGCGAGCCAGTTCATGATGGTCTGTATAAAAAAGATGAGAATTTACAATTGCGCCAACCACCCCACGTACTTCTAATTGCTCGCTTGTAAAATGTGATGTTAATGTTCGCTAAATTGCGTCCGGTAAGGGTCGTAAACTAACAGGGGGTAGCAGTAGAAATTCTTCGAGGAGGGAAAAGGAAGAGTCGGGCCCGCTGCTGTCCCCATTAGGATAGGCACGTAATACAGATGTCTGTTTGAGTGTGTTTCTGCTTAGGTCGAATGCTCATTACGTAAGGGAATTATAGTTGTACCGGCACCTGGCAGATGATGCAAGGATAGCCAACACGGCTGGTGGAGGTCCATTTCAGAGCAAACAGTTGACAAAACGATGAGGATAATTATCCGAGACACATATGTTTTCTCCCACGACGTTTATTGACGTCACTGATCCAGCAGTTAAACAGAGAATGTTTCTAAAAAGAGACACCACTCTAAAATATTTCAATTATTGGGAAAAGACCACTTTCCCTCTAAATCCGGCTGATGTCTGTACAATCCTCCCCCCGCATAATAATGATAATATTTTGCTAAAGATTATTTCGAAATTGCAGCAAAGTAGTTGTCCCTACGGCCCCCTCAAAATCTTTTTCCTTCAGCAAGTCGTGAGAGAGTGCCGCTAGCCCGGCTACCGTATGACGGAGACGGCTAATTTCCCACGGCTTGGATGGACCTCCGCACCAACATTTGCATAAGGATGCAGCTGACTGCCTCCTAGTGCCATTTGTAGCCAATAATGAGGAGCGGAAAGCATCTTCTCTTCTAAAAAACGACTTGATCAAATGGGAATGGTCTGTCAATTGGGTAATCATCCCCCCCGGAGGAGTGGGCACATTCCACCCGGCCTAGACATCTGTCCCCCGGTTCTTTTGATCTGTTAGCAACTTCCCGCTGAGCCTGACTGACACCGTGAAGAAGTTGCCCCAAATTGACTATTCATAAAGGAGGAAAACTCTGTTGAATCGGACCACGTACGCACTTTTGAAAAATCAATGAAGACAGCAATGTTTGGTGACGGAAAGGGGCCAGAGAGTACGGTAACGGTCTCTATAAGTGTACATAGGGGTGAATTGACTCGTTTGTCCACCCTTGGAATCCTCTTCTTTCCTACTATTGCCCTTTTCCGGATGGATAGTGCGGGTAACTTTGGCGGCAGGCGGGTCAAGTATGCGAGGGGATTACGGTATTATACCTATGCCTATTCATGAGCTATTGACTGGAAAAGTAGCGTATAATTACCGCTTTGTGGATCTTCCGACAGATGGGGACATTCTAGTAAGGGATCCCTATGTTCCTTCGGAAATTCCTGGAACGATTCTAGCGCCTAGGCTAGTGATAGCGATTTTTCAAAATTAGGCCATTGAGCAATAAATTGTTTCAAGGAGGATCTGAAAAGTGTGTCTTACTTGGGGCTAATTTTGTATTTTGAGGAGAAATGAAAATTCTGCTCCGGTGAAGAAAATGTACCTTACCGGGAACATAACTTCCGCGTTAGTTTAGTTACGGACAAATAGGCAAGTGAGCAGCACAAGGCCGCCTGACAGTGTCTTTTGACAAGGTGCGACCCTGTATTAGCACTTGCGCAAGTCATGGGCCTATCGAGGACTGTGAGCTGGCAGCGAGTCGCGCAATGGGAACAACTGATTGACTTGATAAGAGAAAATTGATGTGAAGAGCGTGTTCTTAATAGGATTGTACGAATCAAGCCAAGCAGACAATGAGAAGACGATCACGAATGGGTAGATTCTGCCGCTGGCGTGGCGCGAGAGGGCGGCGGCGTCCGGATGAGAAGCGCTCAGCCGCGGCTCATCCTCTAACCCTTTGCCAAACCTACCTCCGCCCAACCCTTGGGTTAAAAATCTTCTTGGGAAAGTAGACGTCTCTATCGTTTTGAGAGATGAGCAGAAACTATCCCCCAAAGAGGTTGTTAACAGTTCAAGCACTGCGGCAGCACCTGGCCGCACGTGGCCTTTTGCACCAGCCGCTAATCCACACTTGGCCTATTGTGTGATGCCGACACTCAGTCTCCAAATATACTCTGATACGACCGGGGCAGAATGTGTCAGTACATCGGTACATATTAGGCCAGATACCTCTCTCCCTCGGTTAATAGTTTTCAAGGTAGTTGCAGGCAGGCAGTTCTACGGAATTGTCGGCTCAAGCGCGGATTAGGCATACTGTATCGAAATGAGACCCCAAACCGGAAACCTGTTTTCTTTCCCTGTAATGATGCTCGTCAGACATAGTTTCCCTACCAGAGCGAGGACAGGGATTATGAACTCCCGTGACATAAACAGGTCTCCAGAGGGGACAGTTTTAGTTACCAGATCGATGGATGATACTTTACTCAAGTGATTAACCTCCGACGTGGAAAACAGTAACTCCCCGAGACTAATTCTCAGACTTTTTTGAACTTTGGCTAGTAATCCTAATCCTCAGTTAAAAATGTTAGGAGGTGCTAATTCAATAGGAGGAGGTGTGAGGTAGTAATCTTATAGTCATCGTCCTTCCCATCCATTCTTGCTTCTTCTTTCCGCTCCATTCTCTTTTTTTCCGTTTGCCGACTCCAGTTTTTTGAAAAATGTAGACTTAACCGCCTTTAAAGGTGCGATCCGCTTTCTGGGGGATTGAAATTTCGACGATTAACCATTCACCCGCCCTAAAGCAGATGATCCCCTCTTTGGACCACCGCTATAATAATGAACAAGAAACTTTTTTCGCAAAAGGGATACAATTTCTTTGCCTGAGCCGAGAAGAGAGTAACAGGAGCCATCCTCCTGCCGTCAGAAGGATTAGAGACCTAATAGCTGCCATCTGTACCCATCGCCTTACCCAACAGGATCATCCGATGATCGGGCTCCATCCCCAAAAGGAGACTAAGTTCTGTATGGCAACACAGGAGGAAATAGAGGGGGGTAGCTTTTTCTCTATAGTCCTGTCCACCCGCCGTTAGACAAACATTTTAATGCGTGGCCGTAGAGGACCTATTCAAAGGGTCTTTAAGGGAGGGGCAAACGTTATCACTTTTTTCCCGGATACGGACGCCTCTTATCTACATTAAAATATATTCATGTCTATTGATGATCATGACCCTACCGTATACCATCTTATCACAAGGGATAATCACACTTCGCGGAATGAAATAGGGGCCCATTAGTGTATTGCTGGCGTCTACATTTGTAAATCTCCCGGATAATCCAGCCTCCTGATCCATTTCTAGATTTGTTTGTCGCAAAATCTGGTAGCTTCTCATTCCTCTCCTTTGTATTGGTCCTGGACGGTCTCTTATATTTCTCTCTAAAATTTGAAGTTTTTCCTAACATTGAACAACTTTAAAGACATTCTAACACTAATGCCACTACAGTATCCCAACTACTACCCGGCATTTTACTTCTGCCGTTGGGTAAGAGACTTAGAAGTGAGTTGAGGAGCAGAATCGTGCAGTTCTCCCATAGGGGCTACCGTAATCTGCCGACAAACAGTCTTCACAAAACAAAGAATTGCGCGCGGCTATTGGGTCGTTGTTGGAGGCGGAGTCGCCGAACTGTCCGAAGCTGAAGCGAACGGGCTTGGGCGGAGTCTGAACGATGAAATAGTACCATGAAGAAGAGAGAAGAGAAGGGGCGGTGCCTAGGATTGTGGGAAATCGCATTGGAGCAGCTGAGCCCCTCACGCACCGTAGCCAACCGTCTAATTCCAGTAGGGTTTATCGTAATCCCTGGATGATGTGATAGGCTTATCGCGTCGAGACCGCTCATCCTCATAGACCCTTAAGCACCACTTGGCTGCCACTGTTCGCAACTTTTGCCTACTTTCTACTCAAAACTTCTGCGGGTCTCTGAGGATGGCGCTCTCGGCAGGTACGTTTTCCATTTTTTCTTATCATTATTTTTGTCCTCCACTTCTTGTCTAGACCGTTTTTGTAAAATGCCTTTGAAATCTTTACGAAACAGTCAGCCAGTTTATTTTTGTTTCTGTACGATCAACTTGTTTCCATTTGCTTCTGTCTATAGTTTACGTCATTGGTCTCTTTGCTGTCCCCACCTAGTGGGAGCAAATGGATTCTTCAAAAAGCGCACTGCTCAACGGTTTTTGGCTACTTTGTGACGTTTGTTCTCTCGTTTTAACGCAAAAAATATAAATCCGTCTGTTTGTCGAGACTATAACTTACCCCAGCTTCATCCTAAAACCCAGCTGAGGGATCTGTAAATCCTTGAAAACTATGATTTGCCGAGATCTTCTCTCTCTAGATTCTTCCATCACAAACAGATCTTTTCAAATCGCCCAAATATCTCTGCTTACTTTACAAGGATCACTGATTCATTTAATCTTTCCAGATGAACGGATATATACCAGTCTCCGCTTCAAACATGTCCTCAATGGCAAACATGACAGCAGCTTACTTTTCAAAAGGAGCATATGCAGGTGCCCCTCATTTGGGTTTCTCTGCTCCAGCTCCTCACGCCTTTCCTATGGCTTCTATGGGTTACATCGGAGGCACTCTCGGTGATATGCCTCAAGCTGGCCTCACTTGGAATGCAGCAGCACCTCCAAGGTTTGTATTTCTTTTGGATGAAAGGCTTATGGGAGACGTTCAGAAAACAAAGACGAGAGCGTACTACGTTTACACGGCAGCAGTTGGATATTCTGGAGAGCTACTTCGCCAAGACTCGCTACCCCGATATCTTTATGAGAGAAGACATGGCCTCGCGGATCCAGCTACCAGAAAGCCGTGTCCAGGTGAGGATTAGCTGCCACTCTGCCAGATTAGATGCCTGTCTAATATTTTTGAAAGTGATCATTGGGCGGTGACATGATATTATTCTCTAAAAGCGTATGAACCAGTCAGCTTTTCCATTTGGGGGTCGGTTGGGAAAGAGAAACGAGATACGCGTTTCATTGATTTCTGTCGAATTCCGTTGCAGTCGGGGAAGTAGAGTACCGTAATCCGAAGGCAAACAGCGTGAACATCGATTTGCAGGTGTGGTTCAAGAACAGGCGTGCCAAGGCCCGTCAACAGAAGAAGGCCCAGTCCAATGGAATTGGAAGCGGTGGATCCAGTAGCGGCTCATCGAGTGGTGACGGTTCCACAGGTGGTGGTACCGATGAAGTTACAGTAAGTTTTCCCCACTTTTTTCCCCTGGGCTTCCTCGTGAGAAAGAAGAATTGACCAGTCGTTTATTTGTGGCTACCTCTTTTTGTTTTCTCCCAGCCCGTCACGCTCTTTCCTCGCGCAGCTTCCATGTTTGTAGCGCACTACCGTAACGGCCCCAGTGAGCAAACAGTATCGTCAAATAATAATTTATCGGAGTACCCTGACGGAACAATTTTCTAGGTAAAGACTGAGGAGAGCAATGACGCTCCCCTAGAGTCGCAGAGCCCAGCCTCGATCACTGATACGGAGACGAAGCCGGTTGTTTCCTCCTATCTCTCGGCCGTCTCTCCCTCCGGATACGGAACCGGAACCACATTCCGTCCCCAGCCCTACGCTGTCCCCTATGGTAAATTAGCAGGGTTACATTAGAGTAATAGGCTTAGTTTCAGGAGCCTATCCAGGGGTCGAGTATTTCCAGCAATATGCCCAGAATGCCAGTTCAACAGCCAACCAAAGCTATCTGGATAGCTGGAATTTCAAGAATCTTCAGTAAATAAAAAAGTAGTAAGCATCGCGCGGTGTCATCTCCCCCAAAACTACCCAAGTTTACGCAATGTGTCTTCCGGGCATTTGTCCTGAGATTCTCAATGAGATGTATAAGACATTCTATACTGTCTTTATTTTCCTAGATTTCAGTTCAACCTCAGCTTTACGTTTATATATATGTTTTTGTTGTATAAAAATCTCACTTCCGTATAAAAAAAGTACACGTTTCCCCCGATTTCTTTTTTTTCCTCACTCTGCTTTGTATTTGACGCACACCCCTCACGCAATGATTGTGACCGAAACTAGTGATTCAGAAAGGTTTTAAACAGAAAATTATTATTTCTAAAGTAGTCTGGACTCCACAATAAATATTATTATTATTTCATGTCTTTTTAATACTGCAGATGGGGAGATTAGGGAATTTCGTAAACTTCTACTTCACTTTGCGGAAGTTATCAATGTGGAAATCTCTTTGTTCACACGTTATAAAATGGAAAGTGTCGACTGCCCCCACTCTATGCAGTCAGCTAAGCTCTTGGACAAACAGAAATGCAAACTTTATGGATCTAAGCGCCGAAAAAGTTCTTGTAAGACGTCTCATCGAAGGATTCTTCCATGCCCTCCTCGGGAGCTGCAGCAGGAGAATAGGCTCCATTCTCTTCACTCTGTTCCTGCTGAAAACATTGGCAACATGTTTGCATGAATATTTTCCAACTTCAACAGGCGATGGAGGACTCATTTCAGCAATGATTGTGTTGACACCACAATCAGAAGGACAGTAGGGTGAAGGGAGGCCCGGTTCTCCTGGAGGTCCCAACGGTCCTCGTTCTCCAAATCCACCGAACTAAATTGACTACATTACGCTGATTAAAACGCATACCTTTCCAGTAGCTCCAATAGATCCCTGCAATCCAGGACTGCCTGGCTCTCCTCTAACATTAGATGGACGGCCAGCAGCTCCTGGAGAGCCTTTTGGTCCTTGTGCTCCAACAGGCCCAACAGGTCCCGGAATTCCCACTCCAGCTGAAAAATATTATCAACGGTTGCCCTCCGTGTCCACAGCTTACCGATAGTATTATCGCCTGGTGGTCCTTTAACTCCACGAAGCCCTGGTTGACCTTCACCTCCTGGATGGCCTCTCCTTCCCTGATCGCCGTGAGTTCCTTGACTTCCAGGATGTCCTGGGTTGCCGGGAGTTCCTCCTTTACCGTTCATTCCACGCTCTCCCTGAGGTCCCCTAGTGCCCGGCGGGCCACCAGGACAGATAACACATGGCAGGTCGGGCTAAATATTTGAGGTTAATATTAGTGGGGCAAAAGCAACCTGTGGCTCCAGCTCCACATCTTCACCGTCATGTCCAGGAAATCCTGGCTTTCCAGGATGCCCTGGTTCTCCGTCTCCTCCAGGGGATCCTTCCTCTCCCATGGGTCCGATCGGGCAGTGTAGGCGTGTGCACTCTTATGAAACTGTTGTTGTCGATATGTGGGAGCTTACGACTGCACTTGTGAAGTACTCCTTTGGTGGCTACTCCTTCTTCCGGACTTCTGGGGACGCGCAAAGTACGCCGCATTTCGGACAGTTCTGCCCAAATGTCTTTAGCTTTGGCCTAAAATTTGGTTAGGCATTAATTTAAAGGGGCACCTTAAAGGCATTGGAGCGGGCTGCTCCTTCATCATTCAGGGAGCTGACAGTGGATACGATCAGTATTCCCGACAGTGCAGCCAAGACTGTCCCAAATATAGACAACCCTATTGAAATATAGGCAATCCTTTCATAAGAGAAAGATGTCATAATCCTGAAAATACAAGTAGTTCCATTGGTACGATGTGAAACGAATGCAATTGTCTAAAAGGGAAGATAAGCGCGACTGTCACCAAACATATTAGGCCAAGTGTATAGGGGGAGAGATGGACCTTGACACCGTATATCATGGAACGAGATCTGCATATCTCCTATGGGAATTGGAATACGCCAAATGGGAAAATATTTATTATTGCACTGTTTTAAATGAGAGAAAATGGGACTCGTAGTTATTTGAGAAGGAATTTTCGAATGTATTTGGTTCTCCAGACAAGGTAGAGAACGACAGTGACTTCGACAGTAAGGATCATAGCCCAGACGAATGTTCCCAGGATAAACTGGTACCTATTGAGGCATACTTGTTCTAAAAGAGAGTTTTAAAATAAAGAATGGGTTACTTACTTGTCCTAGGAGGCAGCTCTTCGTGCTCTTGGACTAATAATTGGGCTTGGAATTCCTGTGTAGACCTGTCCATAGAAGGGAGATTTCTCCTTACTCGTTGGCCACAAAGAGGCTGAAAACTATTACTTCTAAAGATAAAGGCTCTTACTCTTTCGCACTTGTCACAGTTTTCTAGTACACAAGAAATTCGTACAAGGTTTCCTTTTCTGAACTTGAAAGCCCTCAAAGGGAGAATATAGCCACTCTTTCCTCTTTTGATACTGCCACGGATTATGTAATCCTTAGCAGCAATGGTGGGACAGCTAAAGCTTTTTGTTATTCTCTTCTGGGAGAACGGTCTCACCCATCTTCAATCAGAGTGACGTTTTCATTTCCATTATGATTTTCCGCAATACATGAAGAGAGCGAAAACTGCTCAGAACTTTGTCTGATTGTCAATTCCACGGGATGTCCAATTGTGATCGGTTGGTTGTGGGGATGGTCATCAGCTGGTTCTACTTCTTCTCGTTTTGACCGTAGTTCCATTTCCACTAGTTTTGGAGTCTTCCTTCCGTTGCCAATATCCATATTGTTGTAAGGGAGATCACGTAATTGAAGCTGTCTGGTGAGATTGACTTTGGCGTTTTGATTGCTGTAGTCACAGCTGACTGTATACATCCGATCACGGGAAGTGATAATGGGAGTGTTATCCGATGTCTTCTCTTTAATAACAACAACGGCTCGGTAGATATTTCCATGTTTTTCAACAGCACAGGGTTCAGAAGAATTGAGAGTAAGTCGTAAGGTGGCTAAACCGTTCTTAAAGGACTTAGAACAGTTCTCGAAGCCATTGCGAGGAAAGAGGAAGCCTTGGTAGTTAGAAATTGAACTCTTCACCTAAATAGTCGGGTCATTGTCTTGGAATATTAGTCAAACACCTTCACATCCACAGAAGAAAGACTACAGGCTGTTTCGATGTTGAATTCGTCACCATTCCTTTTCTTCAAGTTTGTCTTTTCTAGATTACTCGGTCTTTTCTTAGAAAATCGAGGAGAAGCAGCTTCAATAGGTTCTGGTACCGGAAGTTGCGCTGGTTGTGGTCTCTGCTTTCCGGTCTTTCCAGTCAATCTTTCTAAAAACATAAATACTACTCGATACATAATATCAATTTACTTTTGCTTTTCAATTGCCGTCCTTCAATGATACCCAAGGAGAAGTGTAGGCAATATTCGCTGTTTTTGTAAGATGTGAAGGTGGAAGAGTCCAGAAGCTCACAAACTTCACTGTCTGTGCGGTAGGAAATGGAATCACAGCTAAAATAACTACTGACAAGTTGAAAAAAAAAGCACACCTGCTGGTTGGATGGGTCAGGCACAACGCCATGCATTGGTAGAGATTCAGACCTGTGAACCTGAGTCCAGGACCGGTGGGGCATTTATTCTTTTCTTCGAAGAGCACGCCTAGAAATTCTCTGATTTTGGATGTCGATAATTTACCTGATTCTAATGCTCCCAATCCTGGGCAAACTCTTTCGATAATGGGAGTCCTTCCCGGTATGAGGACAGGGGATAGCTGACACATTCCCTCGTCTTTGTATGCGTAGAGGCATTCCTTGGAATTTAGACATCTGTTGAATAGTATTATAAGAAGTTGAAACTTGGTACCTATTCAGGCATTCCTTGCCCTCTGCTTCCGGTGTACCTCCTCTAGTTACAAACAACGACTCATCCATTGAGCAGGAAGGGGTTGGCGCTTCTTTGCAAATGTTTTCAAAGACAATTTGGGTAGAGACATCGTTTAGCTTCCCATCTCCCGACTCGTCCAATAGAAGACAGTCATTTCCATAGACTACCTTATCACAATCGTTGCATCCGTTCAGACACTATGAAACAAATGTCAGATTCTAACAAATTCAGAGGCTACCTTCTCCCAGGAGTCAAGATTTCCTTTTTTAAATTCTCCTCGAACTCTTGTACTTAATGGCGGCACCGCGGCAAAAGATGAGATACATGGAGAATCACCTACAATGTTTACTTTTCTCCAATGTTGCGACAGATTCAAATAGAAGATTACTGAACCGGCGGAAAGTTTGTTTACTCATGTACAATGATGACCTAGATGCTCGCCTTCCTATGCTAATCAGGCACCTCGGTTACAGTGAATCGCCTCATTGCCTCTACTTTTACTGCTGCCTCGGATGTTGCGTACCTGGTAGCCTTCTTTCCATGTAGACGACTTTAAACCCATCAGTGTCGGTGTTCATCTCGGCTGTGTCCGAATTGGCAGAGTTTAGTAGACAGTCGCCGCTCTCTTCATAGTACATAAGAGATCGGCAAGTAAATTTCTGTAAGGCTAGCTTGTTTTGAGAAGAATGAAATGGCTACCGTCTGTTGGGTGCAAATGGACAGGCAATGGAACTCATTGACAGCCTTCTCAATCTTTTCCGTGTGATCTTGGAGAACTCGGCTAGTCTCACGGACGACGATCTGCGTAGAAACCACATCTAAGCTGATCTATGGCAGAGGAAAGATTTTATTTTTACTTTGAACGCAATGTTTATGAATTGCGAAGGTTTTCGAGTCGGGGTGGGGGAGATCGGCTCGAGTGAGGGCTACACAAGCTACAGGGTTAATCAGAACGGCTGGAAACATCCCCTACAACCTTTTGTTAACTAAATCATACCGCTACAGTTCGTCCTCCCACAATAGTCGAAGCAGTGATTATGACGGTCAGAATATTCTCCCCCGAGTAAGAAGACAGGCCCCGTATCTGGAGGACAGATCCTGCCAGTGCTCTTTGGTATAAGGTAAACTAGTAATAGAAATAGGAAGGACCACATGGAAGTTGGAAGCGAACTGAAGGCGGAGTCTGGTAAAATCTTCTGAGGATTCGCGGGAGGAGCATAACCCTCGCCGCGATATCCAATCAAGCGCATCCGCTAGTGATGGATTCATATGAGGAAAGAAAGCAAGCGAGAAGAAAGTAGCATCAATTAGTTGCTAGTAATTGGTACAACTCTTTTGCGTGGTGAAGAAACTAAATAGTAGTTAGCAGAAAACGGGGCACTAACCAAACTGGACATTGAAGAAGGCGGTAAAGAATAAATTGGTGCATCCTTATTTCTTCACGATTACCGTAATCTTCCTAATCTATCTATCCCAACTCCAGATAACTGTCATAAAACATCCTCCTTTTCTATCGCTTTATTACTCCAGCACCTGGTCTAGTCATAGGTCCCTTGGTTTTTGTAACCGCAGGAAACGTTCACACTGTTCACCGTCATTTTATGATTAAACATCGCGGGAAAACAGAAACAAAGGAACGTTTGTCCCATTCATTACAACATTGAGTCATTTTCGCATAAGGACGGTCCTTTGATTAAAAGTTTGCCTGAACTCTATGACTACCTTTGCGCTCCTTCCCGATAAACAAGGAACTATTTTTGTAATCCGAGTTGTAATTATTTGGAAATCACCCCCTCCCTCCTTACCTGTTCCCAAAACAATAGGCCCATTGTAAATCCAATGATGGCAGGGCGCCTCTGTTGACCGTGGTCATGCTCTGCCGACTCGCGAGCGGATCTGCAGATATCGTAAACGTTGTACAAGACTTTTGACTCATTTCAACAGACCATTGATCACCGTTACAGCTTCCCTCCTCACAAGACATTTTTTGTACTTTTTGTTACAGGAATTGACGCCTGTTTTTGTAGCAAAGATTGCTATCAAACTTACTGCAGGTCTAGACTACCCCACTTCTGGTTCTCCTTTAGGAGAGCCAGCTACGCAACGGCTTCCGTAAAAATGTCGCAATTGCTTGTGCTATCATTCAATTGTGGAGAGCGAACCGGGTCTTTTCTCATCGTCCGATTCTCGTTGATGGCAGCGGCCCCCCACCACCGTTGCGCAGTACACTTCTCCTCCTCTTTAGGGAAGAGAGAGACAGGTTCTTTTCCATTTTCTGATCACCTCATAAGTAGAGGAGGCCAGAGGGTGTTGTGCCTCTTCTCCGGGAGGGGGTGGAGTGTTCGCAGCTAATCCAGAGCCCACCTCTCACCTCTCTTGAAATATCACCTCACGTGGTTGGGTTACTTCACAAACTGGTTTTCGAAATAAATTCATCCAAAAAGGACAGCCGCTGGGGCAGGGCGAGGTGTCTCCAATTTACAAGCGGAGAATCTTTTTCTGCTCCTAATATGTGTCAATCGCCTTCATTCTCACTTTTGACAATTCTACAGGTCGTCACGGCCTGTTCCAGGAAATCTAGAGCTTTTTTCTCTTAATGAACAGCCCCGTTACAAGGCCTTATCTGTCATTGTGACGTATCTCTAATATGGTTCTTTTTTCTCCGATCGCTGTGTGTTCTGTTGTAACCCTATTCGACAAGAGGAATGCTCCCTCTCCTCGAGGAACTTGTTTACCTCTTTCTAACCATTCAATTTCCAGGTCAACATGTTGGACCAGATGATTGTTCCCGAACCTTTTGACGAGGATATTTTGGCCAAGGCGAAGCAACTACGGTAAGCCTCGTTATTTTTATCCTGTTCACATTCCAAGCGCAGTTCTCAGTTGGACATTCCCGAAGAGTTAGACTCCGTTTTCTTTGTGGCTCGTTTCCTTCGAGGAAATGATGGCGATGTGGAACTCAGTTAGTTGTTTTCTCCTGTTTTTCTCAAGTGTTTGCAGCGCGTCAAAGAATCAACGAGTATCTGACCCATAGAAAATGTCTCGGCTACGGGGAGATGGACCAATTAGCCGTCTACAATAAGAGCAATATCGGAAGGGAAACTTTCGAGGTCAGGAATAATTGTTCTCCTAATAACCCGCTTTTTTGTAGAGATTCGGAATCTCTCTCCTACAGGAAGAGACAACATCGAGAAATGTCCATGTATGGGTACACAAGATGGTCGATACTGATCTTAAAGAGGTAGTAAATAAAGACCACCCTGTAACGTGTAATCTTTAAAGATCATGAAAGTAATCCCCCTATCACATGTCCTTCACTCGTATTTCATGCTCCAGGACTTGTTTGGCCGTTACGTAGTAGCCACCGAGAAAAGAACAGGTCAGTCGATAATCCCATTTGGGCAGTTGGAGTGTAATAGTGTAGTGTCTTGAGTGATAGTAATCTTCAGGGAAGCAGTCAGCAGTTACCTGTGTTCTGGATTTGGATGGGTTCAACATCTCAGACTTCCTCAATCCCCTCTCAGCACAGGTCAAGCTGGCTAGGATGGTTGTACAAATTTGGGCAGAATACTTCTCAGAGAACGTAACACATCCTTCCCATCTTTTTTGAATACTATTCCAGATGGGGCAACTTGTAATCATCAATCCACCAGCTCTTATGAACATTATGTGGCAGATCTCAAAGTGGATCCTAGACGCTCGCACGCAGAGTCGATTAATGTTCCTGCGTAACGGCGAAGATCTGCTCCAGCTCCTGGAACCACAGGTAGTTCCTGCGGATTTCGGAGGCACGAGGAGGGACGATTCTGGTTTTGCCCAGCCGGCCACCTCCTGCTGTCAAGCACCGAAACAGGTCTCGCCTTCCGAGTACAGAGAGGTTGTTACAACGAGACAAACAAGATAACCAGAGGTCATTCTTCAGCACGACGCCATTTGGAAAGAATGGGGAATTTCAAAACCTTCCCCAAAGAGTTATCACATAAAGGGTAAAGGAAGTGTTGACATCTTGAGAACCACCCAGGAGTCTGGACTACTCATCTGGCAATTCACAACCGGAAGTGACATTCAATTTGAAATTATCAAGAAGAACGATAAAGAGGAGGAACACGTCTGGCCGAAGTTCACTATCGTTTCCCTCAAGGTGACAGACTTGTGAGCTTTTAAACTTGTGTTACAGCTGCCAGAGTACGGATCCGTCCGAGTGGGCAAGGGAGAATATGTCCTACGCTTTACCAACCCGGCTAGCAGCTGGCTCCCCGTCAAAGTCCAATGTTCTGTTGAAATCGCTCCTCAATAATGTAATCACTGTACATAAAGGTTTAGAAAGTTTGGAGCCTCTAGTTCCCACGACGACAATAACAAGTCCTATTGTATTTGGACACTTTATGCAAATTTCACAACAACAAAGAACATTTTATAGAGAAGCTGGCATGAGGCAGAACATAAAAAGAAGACACTAAAATGTACAGAATGAAAGTATGACAAAGTCCCTAAGTATTAAAACATAAGGTCACTGAGCTGACAAGAAACCTGTAAAAAGAGGACAACAGCATTATACAAAAGCTCAAAAAATGTACAGAATGTAATATTCCTAAACAATGAATGATGTCGTCGGAGGCTCATCATATTGTTCTGCTTCTTCGGCAGCACTTTCCGTCTCCTCCTCCCGCTCATCATATCGTTGACTAGGAGTTGGCATGACAATTCGACTAGGGCCAACGGTATTCATCATCACCGAGTCTAAAGAAAGCATTTAAAAAGTTTATAAATAAAGAGAGTCTCACCCTCTGGGTTGAAATTGATATCCGGAACATCGAAAATGCTCTGCATATGGTGGGGAGCAACACTTGTTCCATAGTTTGAAGGAGCCATGCTCTGCCGTATTTCGTCATGAATTCCTCTGAGATAGAGAGTCTGTACCCGTGTATCCGCACCGGAATCTTCATCAAGATCAAGACCTGCAAATTCTCCTATCATAAGATTTGAAGTGATACTTACCACTTTGTTTCAGACTGTCGATAAGAGAGTTGGGTTTCGGCACGGCAGGCAGAGGATCAACTTCTTCCAGGGGAGGGAATTGGCGAGAGGCCATTTCATTCCTTAGAGAGGATGGCTGCCTCGCCTGCCCGGGCTTATTGATAAGTAGAGAATGCACAGATTCGAGAAGTCGGTTTCTGTTAGAAGCAGAAGCATCTCGTACCAAATTGGCGGCGTCGTTATCCAACTGAAATATAAAATAAGAAGCTTCGCCGTGATATGTTTACCTTTGTTTTGAATTGATTGAGGAATATGGCCGTAGCATGTGGAGGCTTCCAATCAGGGTTCAATCTGCTGAAGTTCAACGCAGACATTTCTGTCTTTCCATCAAAAGCAGGACGCACTAAAATGTATTACTTAACTGGTAAAAAAAATGCAATACATGCTCGGTTGGTTGTAATGTTTCCATTCCACTGGGGGTCGCCATGAACACCGACGTCCAAAATAGCAAAAGTGCAGACATCTCCTGTTCCGGAAATGGTGGTAGTGTGTTCCCGGAAGAAGCTGATAATGTCTCTGCAGAGAGGCCTCATCCAAAAGTAGAGAATGATTGGAGTAAGGATGGGACTGAGTATCTCGTGGGCCAAGAACATCCATTTCGCTTGGAAGATCTCTTCGAATTCCCTCCGAACATCGTCGTGGTGTGCCTAGACGGATAAATAAAAAAGAAAAGGGGATTTATTTACTTTGCCTTTCCACTCGGATGGTAAATATTGGAGCTCACTGGTTACTCGAGTCATCAAGGCTTCCGGTTGATAAACCATAGTTTCATCAGGAATGAATGAAGCACAAACGGCTATAGCAATTCCAAGGCCTGCCATGATTGTCACAAGATGCTCTACCTAAATCCCCTTTTATTTAGAATATGACACCCTTTCTTACCGCGGTGGTATCCAAATCCCAGACAGAAAGGACTGTCAGGTAGATGAGAACAATTGAAGCGACTAGACGGATTTGTGAGGCGATGACCTTCATCAATGGAGTGAAGAACT
This sequence comes from Oscheius dolichura, assembly GCA_932521035.1. Classification (NCBI taxonomy): domain Eukaryota; kingdom Metazoa; phylum Nematoda; class Chromadorea; order Rhabditida; family Rhabditidae; genus Oscheius; species Oscheius dolichura. The sequence continues at coordinate 11,007,036 of OW051497.1, read as the reverse complement.
GATTCATGTAATGGTTGGCATATCTATGCGAGCGATTCAAACGGATTTGGAGCTCGTGGTCCAATTCTTGGAAGTGTCTCACGCGGTATCTATAAATTAAGATCTAATCCTAAATGGGAAGTATAGCCCACCTTCCGTAGTTGGAATATCTCCTAGCGCCCATCTCTGCGGGATTTTTCTTTAGCCACTCCGCAATCCATCCGAGGCATTTCAGCAATTGGTGCAAGAATAGGAAAGGGGAAAGGCAGAAATTGCCCACAGCAAGCCAAAAGACCTGGAAAGGCTATACAAAATTCCGGAGCTGATTTACTTTTCGTTCTAAATCTCTAGTAGCCAAATTGAGATTATTGCAGTCTTTCCAATCATCTTTCAGAACTGGCCCATCCCAGGGAGCACCGGAACTGGAAAATATGAACTACTCAACATATTAAAGAGGAATTTACCCTGTAAATAATATTCTCCTCATGTTGAATTTCAAAAGATCAGGAAGATAAGCGACTTTTCCGACACAGGGGATATTATAGACGGGAGGAAGAAGTCTCTATAATTAGACTAATGCCCCCTCTCTTGTTATCCAATCACCTGATTGACCATAGCAACGAAGTAGTTCCTGTGTCTGAGGATTCTGTGATAGATGTCAATCGGCTTGAGATTCTCATTATGAACTGCAAGCTGTAGTTTGCCTTGCAGGTCACAGAGCCTTTGTAGAACATCGTACCACGTCATACTGCCCAGTTTATCGACAGAAATACCCAGAGCTGATGTGTAAAAATCTTGGATCTAAAACGATCTGTCTTAATTGTAAAGAGATCGTTACCTCTCTAATTTGGAAGAGATAATGAGCCGTTCGGATTATGTTCACAACGAAGTAGATAGCCGCACCGAGTAGGCAGAGATACACAAACCAATGTAACTCACTTGCACAATTGGGATATATGTTGTCCTAAGGGATATCATATTAATATGAACCCGTTGAAAGCTTACGGATATAGTTCTCTTTCCAGTAAGGACCCGTCCATCCACTGTTGTATTTTTATTGTTGAATAATAAATCATAGTCTACGCATTGTGTTGTAATCGTGGCAAACACCTAAAGAATTTTTAGATCTTTTTAGAGGAGAATAAATTACCACAAGAAATCCATAAGAAAGTAGGCCTCCAACTTTTTTCGCTACTATACACGAGAAACCTCCTTCTTGTTGATATTCATAGATATGGGTAAAGAACTGAACAATCTTTGTAATTAAATAAAGGAAAAATGTACCTGATCAAGCTCTCCTATATGATTCCACCGGTGTGCATTTTCCCGCGTTGTTGAAGACGAATTCATATTTGGCGGGGTCGTGGGCTCGTCGCCTACTGTTCCTTGGTACATCCTTGTATTATTCACCCTGCAAACTTTTAATAAAAGGCAATAATAAATTAGGTAGCTAAGTTAGTAAAGAAAATGATAAAACGTACAAAGGTTGAGATTCTGACGTGCCTGCATTAAAGAGATCGCTTCGCATCTGATTCACCGAGGGCAGAATAGAGCTCATAACATTACTCGGGGTATTTTCATAGTCGTCACCGATTATCTTAAAATACTTAATATTTTATAGAAGAATTATGTTAACCTGATATCCTTTCCGCCCTCCACTAAACATCAAAAAGAACGTGTTGCTAAATGAGAAAGTATTCTGAAAATCGATAATCATGTGAGAGGAGGTGAGGCAGAATGAGGGGAGTCTTTGAGAAATGTGCAACGGACAGGAATATAAAAAAAGGAAAAATGAAGATAGAGTTTGCTGGCCACAATTGTCATCATCATCAATATCGGAAAACCTTCAGTGGCAAAAGAGCGTGCCGATCAGCTGACCCCATCCGAAACAGCTGTTCAAATTGTCGATGGAGCGCGGCAGACGGGCGGCCTTTAACCTTGACAGGTGATTCCATAAAGTCTAGGCCGATGAAAGCCGGATAAGAAAACGGGAATTATGGGGCTTCCCCAAGGTTAGACTATGCGTTATCGTCGGAATAAAATCCGAGAGATAAGGAGCATTTGAAAGGTCCGATGAGCACTTTCCCGTATCAGAAAAAAAGGAAGGGAAAGCTATTTTAGAGAGATTGTGGAAGATTTTAGTCGATAAGCTTTGGGAAAGGCGATATAACGCGGTCAGATATGTGAAAGCTACGATGTAATCAGCAGGCAAGGACAAGCGGGAATAATTAATTGATTGGGAGGGATCAGCAGGTGCCATGGACAAAAAAACCGCAGTTGAGAAAACGCAACCAATAATCATTTTCCCCTCAGACTTATTTTCTGTCTGTCTGACTGATACAACAAGTGACCTTGGTAACCGGTAGTTAAAAAAGGATAGTTAGGGAAGGGAAGGCTCGCCTAGCGATTAAAACATTAGAGAAATTTTTTTACTTGGAAAATAAGTAAAACCTATATGGTGGATTGTAAAACCGTCAGATAAACAAAAACGTAGGGTGCTAGTTGGTGGATGTCAACATGTTTTCCTCTAGGCGAAGAACATGACAGTGTTGTCATTGTACCCTCTAGTATATCTCATCTGACTCCGGTGACTGTGTGTAAGAGCGGGAAAAGAAAACAAAAACAAAAAGATTTGTCCTGCCTCATGCTGGAATCGAACCAGCGACCTTCTGTTTACTAGACAGACGCTCTGCCACTGAGCCAATGAGGCGCTGGGGGTGTCCCCTATAGGCGGCGACTGCGAATCCGTAGAAATGGAATGGGGTTCTTCTAAATTCTCAAGGAGCCAAGCCCGATTACCGTATACTGTTCTAGTGTGTTTTTCGACCTCTAAACATGAGAACTTCAGCCAAATTTGGTCTTTGCTTCTTCAAAAAGGACGTAATCCTATAGGACAACGTTGACTTTTGTTTATAAACTTGATCTCCAAAAAGGGCCAACAGGATAAGCTTTGGACAAGTGTATATGATCTTTCCTCCAACGGGCAGCTGTTCTCTTCACCATTTAGATCCGTCTACTTACACGGTCTACTGGACTTCCTCCAGCGAAAATGACCCTACCAATTTGTGACACTCCTACATTTGTTCCTGTTTATAGGATCCGTGTACTCAAATAAGTACAAGCCTTTGTTTTTGGTAGTCATTTGAGAAATTAAGCCTCAAATGTTCTAGATATCCCCTCAAAACATCTTCCTCCCGGCTTTTTCAGTAGAGTGACCTGCTGAGGCTGTTGTTCTGCCCATTAGATCACAAGGGACATGACTACCTAAAGAGCTTTAGCTCACATCTGACGCACTTCTTGCCACAGCATTATATTTTCTCTCTCCTCTAGATGGCATTTATCCCAGGACCATTTTACTTTAATCCCATGCAATGGGTTCCCAATCCTTCTATGTGAATGTCAGTTTATGTTCTTCAGAAACGCTTTATCTCTGTCCAAACCGAGAAATCTTTCGCCTTCATTCTCGGAAAACCCCCAGTCAGTGGCACCAGTTATGCATCGAAAATCCAGGTTGTGCGTTGCGTTGCAATGTGACAGAGGGTGTTCATAAGCAAATAGCTGTTAACCAATTGAGACCAGTTGAGACCAATTGGAGTCGTTGTTGCCCTCCCTCACCAGTCTTTTGTTTCACAACGATACGGCATCAATACATAGCTTCAACTAATTGTCATAGGTTTATTGCGATACTCAGAGCTCGTAGTTACCAGCACTGCTTAGCAGCCGATTTGTCGGGCATCTGTCAAAAAGCACTTCCTTTTCAATGTGGGCCCTTTATGAGCTGACCCTAGAGGGTGTCCTCTAGATCATACTCTGTGTTACAGGCTAAAACAACAATCGCGCGTGACTCCAACAACTTATCGCCTTGAAACTTGAGCCAAAAAGCACTCACAGAATGATTCTTTCGTTCCGTTTCTCAAATTGCCGTAGTGTTACAAACGCTAGAATAACAGTAGTGACCCTTTTTGGAAATTGAAACTACTACCTGGTGGTCCCCTTCTCGCCTTTCTCTATAAAAACAGAGAAATCCAACCCTTTGTCGACTCGTTGTCTACCGTATGATACTTTGCTCTATTATTCACAAGCTTGCTTCCCTTCTGGCATCATATTGTATCCCATTGACGCGGAACTTCCAAAAGGAGTCTCAATCCTCACAGCTGCACCATTTTCTCTTTTCACAAACATTATCCCACCATTTATCATCCTACGTAGAATCTACTATAAAGGAGACTTTTTCTTTCCATTCCGAGTCTAACTGTTACGTTTCTTGGCAACACCAGATATGTCTTTTTTTGCTACTCTTCCACGTGCAAGTTATCTCGGCATAAATCTACCTTCCCTTTTTTGAGTCGTTCACTCTCCAAGATTGCTGAGTTATGACTAGCCAACATCAAACTTTAAACGCTTTATTTTATGTGCTACTTTTGACTCTGGAACATAAGTGCAAATTAAAGTTCGAATGACATTTTTTGAGCATCTTTTCTATCGCGGTGGCCATAATCTGTTTCTGACTTGTTAGCATGACATCAGACGGGGTTTCGATCATACGCTTAAAATATTAAGCGCCTCCTTTCTTATTATTAAGCGCTTCAGGTTGTCTTTTTGTCATTTTTGGTCAGCTCAAAAAAGAAAGCGTTGTTTGTTTCTGGCCCATGAACCGGGGCAGCTCATCCCGAAGGCATTATTAATACAATGAATAACTTTTTTACGATTCCAAAGAACCAACCCGAGCTGAAAGCTCACATACTCTTGACCACTTTATGTTTTCTACAGTATCATCTTACAAAAATGGGCATGATGTATTTTTATTTTGACGTTCGTCAAATTGTCAACTCTTCCCGTTCATTGAAATTCAATCCCGAATTCACCGGGCCAATGAATGGCTAATGCTACCTTGAAATCCTTCTGGGTATCTCTCAATTTCTCAGAAAATGATCTTTCCGTCCTTTCCTGACATCTAGACTTTTTTTACAGTAATCAAGATGATGCGAATCAAAGAAGCCATCCAACGAAGAAGACTCATCCATGAGATGAATGAGGAGTGGAAGGACTATGAGTTAGATCAGATTACTGCAGGTAAAGTTGAAACGGATCCTCTGAACTTTGTGTTTACAGAGAGGGCCACTCCACTTCCTACTTTCACAGAATGCGAAAAGATCAAAGAAAACGAGGGCAAAAGAGGAACCGAAGGATTACAAAACTTTGTCATGTACCTATCCGCGAAATTGAATGAATACCAGAAGAGGGCTCTGAAAGTAACCTGGAAGAGGTTGTCAGAAGCTCCAAAGACATCAGGACGGGGGACCATTCTCATTATGGAAAAGGTTTTTTAGTGTAATGACAAATATACCGTAGTTTCTAGGTCTTTTCCAAAATGTGTGAGAAAGAGCCGGCCATCAATGCTATCTTCTACAAATCAGCCTTCCTCTCCTGTATTGAAGACAGGCGCTGCGGCAGATCTGTAGGAGACTCAATTTCTACGATCAGGTATTGTGAATCCGGTGAAGTTTATAAAGAAGCTTTCAGAGATCATGCCCACATCTTGGTTGAATTCATCGATGCCATTCTACAGTGTATGTTCGACGGGGCGTTAAAAGAGACCTATGATCTGGAAACAATCGGTATCTTTCTTCCTCTTCTAAGCCAAAAACAATTTTAGGAGCCCAACATTGTAAACTTGTCCCCCTTGGATTTGAACGAAGAATGTGGCATGTTTTGGGCGAATGTTTTGCCGAGGTAAGTCGTCAAATTTCCCATTATGCTGTGTGCGTGACTGTCCTTCTGGCAATGAGCGTTTATAAACAATTTGTATCAATAGCAGCCAGGCTCAACGGAACCAAATGAGAAAAATATGTCCTTGCAGGTTATGTTCAACCAAGAATGCATCAGAGCTTATCCCCACGCTCCTTCTGCCTGGTCCTTGTTGGCCGTGACAATGACGGATAGAATGTATGCAGCCAGTCGATCAGCCCAGGTAAGTATAAATCAGAATGTGTCCAAGCAAGTGCTTTCCAGATCAGACGAGACCATTCTGCAGACACCCCACTTCGCTGTCCTCGTCTGGGGTCCTTTAACTCTCCTCCTTCCTCCATCTCCAATTCCAGTGAAGAGGTACACTTGAGTGCAAAGTATATACACGATATTTTAAGGTATTCTATACAGCTCGGAGTGATATAAGTGAGAGGAAGTGTCCTTTTGTTCAACATGCAAGCAGTTCTGTTGACGTGCCTCGTCAGCTAACACGCGAATCACGCGTAGAGCACCGGGACCGTTTTTATAGCAATCCTCATGGAGACTACTTTTCACGAAAACATCCTATTCGCATTCCTCGGCCCTCTTTTGGCCGTTCCCAATCGGAAGTGCGATTCAGTAATGTACCTTTCCCCATCCCGACTAAGTGCAGCAATGTGTGATGTCATCCGGGTGTCATATCTGTTTATAAGGCTCAGTTTTGTTGTATAATTATTGGGATTGTTTAAAATAAACATCGCGGGAGGAGACTAACCTCAGGTCATGTTCTGTTCATCGATTTATTTATTGAGGAAGCGTGAGAACTGGGTCAGGCTTCCGCTGTCCGCTGTTTAGCGGCCAGTGCGCTCGATCAAGAGGGCCAGGTCTCCCGCAATTGACCGGTTTTCCATTCTATTTTGGTTCGTTTCCTCCTTTCACTGTCCAAATATCGCAAACTTGCTAATTTCCATTTTTGAATATGAAGTAAGAGATACCAGAACTCGTCTAGGTGATGCATTCCGGCTCATGTCTCCCCGTTCTCCTCCCTTTCCAGCAATTGTTTACGTGGAAACGCAAAGTGTTCGATTTCAGAGCATGTCTGCCTCAGGCACCTCAAGTACCACGGATATAGCCGAGAAATTTCAACGCCTTGGGAGGGAATATCATAAGGTTTGTTGTTTTCCCTCTTTTTCCCTCCCTAGAAGAATACTGACCATGTTTAGGTGAAAGAAATGTGCAAGGTGCTGAGCAATGGAGTCAACCAAGAAAGGGCAAAATCTTTAAAACTTGAGGTATTGTTGCTATTCTGCCTGGTTGAGGAATTGTTTACAGACAGCGTTTAAAGAGAAGGAAATATCCTTTCGTAAAATAATCTCAGAGAAAGAAGCGGTGGAGTTTCACAACTCCCAATTAACAAAAAGGATTGAGTTACTCCAGGATGAGTTGGAAAAGGTAGGTGACTACGTTTTGTTCAGCATCGAAAACTTCAGAAATCTTTGGAACCAAAGAAAAAGAAAAAGCTGAAAGCGAATGAGATAAACGTGGATGAATTGTACAATAAGATTAAAGTGCTGGAGGATGAATTGTTTAACAAATTACAAACCAACGAAGCGTTAACTAGACAGGTACATTTGTCATCTATTTTTACCTGATTCCTTTTAGATAAACGAATTCGATGAAAAGGAGAAATCTTTGAGAATAGAGTCACAAAAATACAAGGACGAAATTCAGGAGATGAAGTTCATGATGAAGGTTGCTCCTCTTGCAGCAGAATACGAGAAGAAGAATGGATTCTGTCCTCGAGTTAGAATTTTATAGCAATCATTCTAGACATTCCTGCTTCCAGAGTTCATGCCCCACTTCTCCAATTAATGGTAAAATGAACGGAAGAAATCCTTTCTCGGTGGAAGAAGATGAAATTATGCACCTATCCAGAGAGAGCGAAATTAAAGAGAAATCTGTGGTAAAATTTGACGCAGAAGTTCAGGTGACCAATCTTTTTTTTAATGCGTATGCCTTACTTCAGGCGAACCTGGAACTGAATAACAATTCTAGTTCTGGGACAGACAAGCTAACAGCTGAGATTGTGTCAAAGCAAGAAGAGGTATTGTAAAGCAGATAGATATATTTCTTATTATAACTTTCAGATTGTTCGGTTGACTGAAAATATTCGGAAGCTTGAGGATCTCCGAGAGAAACAATCCCTAGACATTACCTTATTGAAAAGGAAGTTAGAACTAGCCGGGAATAGGTGAACCCTTTTTACTTCCTATTATCTTTGTCGTTTAGTTCCACCGGTATGGATTCAGCTGAACAAGCTACCAAACTAGCCAGAGCAAGGATTCGTGAGGTTATGAACGAGCGAGAGGAGACTGAAAAGACTGCTCGCTATTATGAGAAAGAGGTGCGGCTGATGCAGCGGAATATAGGAGACAGCCTTGAAAAACAAGCCAATCTTGAAGGACAGATTGAAAAATTGAAGTCTGCTAATGTTCAAGTCTCGGTAAGCTGAAATCCAATTGTATTGTATGGTTGCTATTGAATTACAGGACGAATTAGTTTCTGTTCGGAAGTCATACGATCTCCAACTCTCCCAGATGAGCGAGCTCGTGATTGAACTGAACAAGAAAATCGAATCAGCAGACAGGCAACCTCCTCCGATAAAGCAAGAAGCGGCTCAGCCAACAAGATCGGTAAACTTCCTTCCACTTTTCTTTAAAACCAACTTTCAGCTACGTAACCTCTTTGGCAAGTGAGCCAACGTTATATTTGTACATTATATCGCAACATTTGCCCATAATACGGTGCTTTTAAACGCATAATAGGTGCTGGTAGTAAAATTGTGATATTGCATATCCACGGGTGTACTTATTTCAGTGTATCTTATAAAGCAGATGTTCAAACATACAGATTTTTATTTTCTCTGATTGTAATCTATGAAATATTGAATGAATTATGTTTAATCCCGAATTTCCTTAGTGGAACTAGTATTATCTGCTATACGCTTCTGAACGCATTTCATGTGAATAAAAAGGGAATTAAATAAATACAAATAAAATCCGTACGCCACATCTTCTTGAATTTGGTCCAAATCTGCAAGTGTATTTACGTGAGTTGCATTATCCAGCTGCTTCTTCTGAGCCTCACGTTGCTTTTTTGCCTTGTTTGCTAGCTAAAGTTTGTAGAAAACTTAAAAAAATGTAAGGTTTTTTCGAAAGGAACTTCTTCGTCTTCAAAGTCCGACATATCACTGACGTCCAAAAGATCTTTGCCTATAAACTCTAAAAATGTATAGAAATGTTCCATCGTCTTTTCAATCGAGTACAAGACTAACCGATTCCGATTTCTTCCTGAATGTTGAGAATAATAGGCTCCGCCTGGAGACCAGCTATTTCATCTTCATGAAGTTATCTGTCCACGTAAATTGAATAGTATTCATCGTCACTATCGCTGTCAGTTACCTATTTTAAAACATATCAACAACATCCAGGAGAGAACTGATTACAATTTCAGATTTTTCATTCTTCTTTACTTCCAGGCTGTTTTGCACAGATCTGGGTGTAGATGCCATTGGTTTAAAATGTCCTAGTAGAAACCCCGAAATAGAACAACGTAAGTGCAAACACTGAGAAGAAAAATAGAGGGCAATCGAATTTGGCGAGAAAAGTTATGGAGAGGAATAAAGTCATGAGAACGTTGCCAAATGTATATAACAAATATAACAAATGGACATGTATCGTCATCTGAACTACTACAGAAAGAAGAAGAAAAAAAAAAGAGAAAAAAGAGGAAAAGAAGCAATAACGCCTATGGACAACTTTGATAAAGATTTGATAAAGTCATCGATAACATTTTACTTCCGAGCAACGCTTGATAAACAAAATGGACAAATTGACAAAACCAAGTGATGCGGAGGCAAAATGCACTCCCTCCGGAAAGAGAAATGGCCGCATAATACTTTTCTAAAAGAGTCTACTGAAGAAAAGAAGAATTGTGTCTCTAGCAAGACCTTTTCTGTAGATCCCCCGCTCTTTTCCCCGTTTCCCCTGTGTGTTTACGCCTTTACCGTGCATCGCTATGATATCATGTGCTCATTATGAGCGCATGGCATTCCGCCCTCCCTATTGTTGTATAAAAGAGGCCTTGAAGCCCATATTTCCATTCTTTATTGCTTATTCCTAATAAATTTCTATCCTTACATCACCGACTAGATAGGCAAAAATGAGAATGCAATCAATGTTTATAGTCAAAAATTCACACCATTTGGTATATAAGCGGCAATCTCCCGCTTCACTATTGCGAAAACCAAGCCTCCATTCTTCGCTAAAAGATATATCATTTTAAAATAACCACGATACCGTTTGCTCGCAAAACTTCAAAAGCGCAATCCTCTGTACATCCTTTCCCTAGCCCTTCTTTATGAGAATAATCGCAGTTTCAGAATGAGATGGATCCCCGAGCTGCAGAATCACAGTAAGATTGTAGATAATCACTAAAAATAAATTTTAACAGTTGACCAGATGCGCAAATTTCGGACCCTACGTCTGAAGACCAGTGGGGAGCCGGAAGCTGGGCGTGGGTTTTCAAGAACCAACAGTTAACAATAAATTTAGCTCCTCCTAAGCAGTGCGACTCCCCACCGCCCAAGACCACCGGCCAGTGAGTGCGAGAACTTAAACAACTTGCGCCCTATGTGAGCAATATTTTTGTAAATCTTTTTTTCCTTGTCAACATGAGTATGATGGCATTTATAACCTCTGTTTATTGTTGCAACAGAATAATTAGATAATATCTAAAATAAATATAAAGAATTGCATAATTCAACAACAAATAGTTTTTCGATTCTAATAATTCTGCAGCTTGGATTAGCCTTTTTGAACTGGAGGGAGAAACTAACAGATGATGGGAAGAAACAAATGATCGGATTGGTGCATGTTTCCCATCAAAAGCCCCCCTATAAAGTTATCCTAGACGATAGCTGCTTCATGGTCTACAGTATCATCAGTTCAAATCTGACGTGGAAGCGTTTATGTGTACTAGATGACATGTTTGAATGCCATTAAAATGTGAACTTGAAGAACATAATAAACTGTTTATCTTTTTCCAAATTTTACCGAGCGGGAAGTGCTCGACAAGACAAAAAGGGAGATCAAGCAGCCGAAGGGCTGTTAGAGACGATAACCCGTCTTTTAAAGTTGAATAGTCGGTTGACGGCGGCTCGATACTGCCGGCTACAAGGGCATAGGATTAGTTCAGGGTATCTTACCGGGGGTACGGTATTCTTAAAAAAACTCACTTCATAGAATAGAATACAATAAGATTAGAGCTAATACAAGTGGTGATTGCTATCCCGGCGTGAGCATGTAGAATATCCTTTTGGTATCGTGTCCCCGGGATGAAATATTCCACAGAGACGTCAAAAACATTAGTGAACAGAAATGTGACGAGAATCAATCCCAAATAGATGGTAATAGCCTTGAAGACGGCCTTGAATTGTTCATCTGGAATATCTATCTCAAGTTCTGCCGGCACACTGCGTCCACTTGAGCTCCCCACCCGCCCCCAATGTACCCAGCTTTTCATTTTCCCGTTCAGAAGTGAACACGAGCAAAGTTCTATTAGAAGTGGTAAAATTGAACTCACTGGCTCCTTTGATTTTCACAACGAGTACAACTAGAATATAGGTGACGGCAGCCATCGCATACGAGCCGTTCAGAATTCCGTCCAGGTACCAATTCGGTTCAAATGAAAAGGCCGCGGGAAGAGAACACGGCGTGGAGCTGTGAGAAGATGAGGAATTAAACAAGGTTCGAAAAACTTACTCATAACCCACTTGTGTCAATCCGTACCACAATGAGATGAGAACATAGACAACGACAGGAAGGAATAAGCACAGGAAGTATTTCATGGGATGGTGCTGGAGTTTCATATACCTGGAAATCGGTGATTTTTAAAAAGGAAGGTTACCATAGATTATGTTGTTTTTTGTGTATGGGATAGGGAGGAGGAGGAGAAGGAGATGAACCGGAATGAGCAAAGAACACAAGTGCAAAAGTTACGACTCCGGTGCTGTAACCTACGAGGAAGAAACAGACTCTGGGTTTTTATATTTCGATGATCTAGCCCCGTGAGGACTTTGCCCTCCAAGATGTTATGATCGCAGATTGGTACAAAGAGAAGGGGCAAGGCAGCTGGGTTGTGGTGAAGGCTAGCCGGAATGAAGAAAAGAAAACAACTGGGATGTTAGGCGAGGGTCATGTTATCCTCTTGGGAGAGTCTCTTATCTATTCAGACGATTTGGAACTTTTTTGAGTCAGAAATTTGTCTATGTACTTCAATAATGCAATTCCTGATCCCTTATGTTGGATGAAATGTTCCCTTGGTGGCAGAAGAACTGTTGGTAACAAATTTAGGGGACCAGATACCCTCCGACAAGTCTCCTCTGGTTGTTTTGAATGTTCTACCAAGGAGTATGCTCTAAATACTATCTTACTTGAATGGAAGTGATACAGCAATGAGCCGATCCACAGCTACACCCAGCTGCAACGGCCCACAGAAGTACAATCCAGCTAGAGGCAAGATCTGCCAGTAGAAACAAGTAGCTTGTTCCATTTCTACTAAAAACATCACATTTATCCGTACAAAGGAGAGTAGCACTTCCTGCGAACATATAAACGAAATATTGCCATTGTCCTTGAAGATGGCAAAAATCAAAGATACAGATGAAGAATATCAACATATTGCAAGTTGATCTCATAGTTCTAAACTCATTTCTCCTCAAAAACTAGAGAAGAAAGGTCTCACCGCGATTTTAAAGTAGCTATGATGATTATAAGATTACCTATTCCTCCTAGTAGAGCCAATAAAGTTAGATAGCAAGTAACCGGAATGAGAATAGGATCAATGGAGGAAATATTCACCATCGGGAAGGAAGAGAAGCCAGCTCGATGAAAATTGAAAAATAAGAGCTGAGAATATGGAAATTATTACGGGTGAGAAGGTTCCCTGAATCAGTGGGAATCTGAATTAAATGCACGTAGTTTATAACCGACGGAACTCTGGTCATGCGTCTTTTTAAAACTCCTTTAATGGGAAAAATATAATTTTTCAGTGATTCTTGTTTCTCTCTTGGTTTCTCCATAAGATGACGTATTTTTCACCTAGCATTAGGTGTACTGAGACGTGCCTTCCCATTTTTGCATCAGAAACTATTAGTATAGAGCTGTCCCGCCATTTCCCCCCGAAAGCTTGTTGTAAGCTCAACTTTAACAAGGCGGAAATGACCTATGTTGGCATCTATTACTCTGTAGGGGCTGATGTCTCTCTATTTCAATAAATACTGTTCTCTCTCAAATCTGTCTGGTATCTCTGACTGCCCGTGAACATACTTACAGCCCTGCCTCGTTATTTGTGCAATTGTCTGTTCTCCGCTTCTCTCCGTAAACGTTTCGTGGCATTTTAAGAGGGTGGAGGTCAGATATAAATGTATTGAATTACCCTTTATAAGAGCTGACAAAATGCGCTCCACAGATCCCCCCAGAAGTGTGGTCTCTTTGATCCCATCACATTGTTGACACACATAAAGCACTCTAATATTTCACCTAATGTGCTCTGTGTTGTTTTTTATCCTACTCTCTCCAGTTTATTCCTTTTCTATTCGTGATATACAATTCAATGGAACGAATACACAACAACAATTTGTCTTGGACAACTACTGGAAGATAAATACACGACTCTATAAACACCTCTTCAAGGACTATGTCCGCCAGTTGCCGGCTATCTTCTTATCCGGTTTATAGAGTCATTTTCTGGTTATTTTTGTCATTTTTAGATAGAAATAGGCTTCCGGACAGAACCCAACAAACGAATATGACTATGAAGTACGCTATATTGTTGGAAATTGTAAGGGGAATATATACTGTAGAGCAACATTATTACAAAATTTAGGACCAAGCTAGGCAAAGTGTTACAATGATTATGGACTTCTACATGGTACGTTCAATTTGACCATAAAAAGCAAGGAACAGTTCTTTAGTTCAATAAAGGCAGGAAGCATCGGAAATGTGTAGTGGGGCGCAGTTACTTTCATTCTTTCCCTTCACAGATCACCGCCCGTAACAAATTTTGGGCATTGAGTATTTTCCGTTTACGTTTTGCTATTAAAAAAAATTACGTTGTCAGGAAAATTAGATGGGGCCAGAGAACAGAGATTAGTCTCCTTTGAATGGATTTTCGTGTCAAGACTCGCAAAAAATTCTTCCCCTTTCCAGCAATGGAAGGACCCCCGTCTAACATGGAATACGTCAGACTACAATGGGATTCAAAGCATTTCTTTCATGAAGAAAGACACTGTCTACATCCCAGATGCACTTCCATTTGATACGTGGGCTTTCTTTTATATTTTTAATTTAGATCTAAACTATTACAGTATATCCTACGAAGACATTGTCCCTGAGGATCAGCAGTTCCTCAACGTAAGCATGAAATTACCCAGGGAGGCAAGAAATCCGTTTCAGCTTGATTATGATGGAAGTCTTGCTTGGTATAAGACAGCTATTTTTGAATTTATCTGCAGGATGAATGTAAGTCTACGAATTACAGTAACCCATTTCATTTTTTTAGTTGAAAGATTTTCCCTTCGATTCACAACAATGCGACTTTCAACTGACTTCGTACAATTTTTACCTTGCAGAATTGGAAATAGCTGGATTTCTTGCTCCTTCTGTGGTTCAGGAGATTCCTAACACGGTAAGCCATTTTTCTATCTGTAAAACGACTTCTTCCATAAAGAAATTATCGATTTTGAGAGAGAAATGGAGGAAAACAGTGAAACAATGAGAAATCACCTATACACAGGACGCGCGCCTGCACCCGTAGAATCTCGGCAGCTAAGTGCCCTGTACACCCCGTACCGCAGTTAATGCTCTAGACTGTGAACCAGCCGTTTCGACCTTCGGCTGGACGTTGGCTGCGCCAACTGTGGTTTTACCTCGCGCTTGGAAGCCCCGTCCGCTTTCCCCCATCTCCCCGTCCGGTCCCCTCCGCCCTTCTCCCCTCCCACGTCCAGTCCATCCCCCTCCTCCCGTCCGGTCCTTTCTCCTTCTCCCTGTCCAGTCCCTTCCGCTTTCCCCCTCTTCCCGTCCGCTCCCTTCCGCCCTTCTACCCACCCCCGCCCAGTCCCTTCCGCTCGTTCCGTCCTCCCCGTCCCTCCCTTTGTTCCACTCTCGCAGTCCTTTGCCCGCTTCCCGAACAGTCCGTTCTACCGAGTTGCTCTCTCCCCCTTCCTCGCACGTTGCTTCTTCTCTCCCTCCCGCTCTCTTCACTTCACCCGTTTATCTATCTCTGCTGTCCACACCATTTCCTCTACCTCACAGTTCCTCCCCTGGTGTTTAATATCTTACCAATTCCCCCGCGTCCGTTCTGCTCGGTTGTGATCAAAGGATAATCACTCGTAAGGGGAGTTGTCGTTCGCCTCTTCCTCCATTCTCACATGCTCCTCAATTTCCTTTCCTTCCAAGTATCTTACATTCCGCGTCCACCCGCCCCGCCCTGCTCTGACCTCGTCAGCGGTGTTATCATCTTCGACAACTGAAGTTATGGCTAAATAGACAAAGTAAAAGAGGTTACCCAACGGGGGAACCGAACCTTCGACCCCTCGATTGGGGTCCCAATAGCAATGAGGATAACTTTTGCAAGCCCCTCGGAAGAGGGGAACAAACTTGAAGAGCTCATGCTCTGTCTTCTCAACGATGATCCCATTTCAGGGAAATGGAGAATGGACCGTGCTGAATATTACTGTAACAAATTCACAACTATTGGATAATAACGGATTGCCTTATGCTTATGTCTACTACACGTTCACGATGAAACGAGCCAGTACCTATTACATCGTACTGATGATTGTTCCTTCCTTCATTTTGACCATTCTTTGTGTGCTGGGACTCTTCTGGAAGCAAGTCACCTCGGAGTGCTACATGGACAGTGTAAGTCAGATCCTCTTTCCTTTTCCTTTTTGCTACAGTACTCCTGTTTCAATTCCAGTTAAATCTCGGATTTGCCGCCATTCTCGCAATGATGTTCGTTCTCCAAATGGTCACTTCTGATATGCCAAAAATCAGCGAAACAGACCGTTTATGTGGGTTAAATTAGAGCTTTTGGATAGTCTTTCTTCGTTTTCCAGCAGTGTTCCTTATGTGTAACCTATCAATAATCACAGCTGCCAGTTTAATTGTCATGATTATGGGGAAATCACACACGGTACACGAGAAGAAGAGGGAGAAGAGCCAAGGCTGCGGAACGAGATTCGACGATCTGATGACCAAATTTTACAAAAGGATGAATATCATCCTGATGGTCGTCTTCTGTACGGCAGCTGTGACAAATATCGCAGTCCTTTTTGGATAAGAGCCAGATTTTTAGGTTGCTAAAATAAAAATTCACGTATCTACCGAGGTTCAAGCTTGTCAGATCTATGCAAAAATAGCAGGTTTCATTCTCCATTTCTCTCTTTATTTCCCTGGAATTATCTCTCTTTTTGAGATTTGCTCCCCTCTTTCAAAAGGGGCTACCAAAAATTATTCTCATTGATATTTTCCAAGTGAAGACGCTGCATTCCTTGAGAATGTGAAGGAGAAACGTACACACACACGTTACGTGTGCCCGTCAGGGAGTATAGAGCGTTATGCTGCCGAGACTTTACAGGTGCAGACGCTCGCTACAAATAGACGCGGAGGTGAGTTTTATTTGCGTTGGGACTTCTTAATCGCTGGATAGCATGGCGAACAATATAGACGATTATAAAAAGCAAGCTGAAAATATATCAGAGTACATTTTGCCCGTTTTAATCACAGAATATTTAATTTTCGAAGTAATTTGTGCTACTTTGCAATACAAAGTTGTCAGTCAAATAGTTCGATTCACAGCAGGCCACCCAGATATGTGATTCACGTTCATAATCTTGTTAGGGTATTTTTCGGAATTTCCTGGGCTCATTTGGTAATTCGTGTACGTTTCTGTTCGTATTCCAATGATCACATCTCTCTAGCCTAGTCTTAATTTTACCTTCTTTTCATAAATTCCTATGAGCCAGATACTATTTATGTTAATCTTTTTTTCCCTTCCCACGTCTTCGGAAGATTAAGAAATGATCCTCACTTCTAAGGATCTATGCAATATGATCGGGGACATTTTGTTTTTTGGTTACCTTGTATAGTCTCCACATTAACGCCAATAGAAAGCTGAAGACCTTTTGACAGCGCAGCCAACTTTCCCCCTTCCATAAGGAAGAACGTTACGAGACAGACCGGTGTACATATTCTCCATGGAAGATGTTAAAATTCGCCCCACAAGAAAAAGACTGTAAGAGCGTTCCTTCGACCAAAAGAATCCCCGCCGTAAAGAATTGTGTCGAGCATACCCGTTAAATGCTAATTGAGATTCTCAGTTGTCGTATTTCTGTCTCTTTACGGCATTAGCCAGATGAACCAACCCTGATTATAGCAGATGGTGACGCATATGTACTCTCTCACTCTGCTCACAACAATCAAATGCCCTTTTCATCATCTCAATTCCAAAAAAATGTTTCAAATAGTGATCTGCCATCTGATTCCTGTTAATTGAGACTATTGAACAAACGCCGTCAGCATCAGAATCACCAGGAAGTGTTGCTTTGTTTTTGAGAGTGTGACTATCGGGGGATTCTCTTATTTTCTTGAGGTCCGGACAGTTATAGACGATTAACAACAGCTTTCGAATCTCTTATCCGGTATAGATATGACGGAAACAACTCATCAGACTTGTGGTCTTTTCACCATGGCCTTTGTTTTTTGCTCTACCACATTTCTCTTCCTTTATTTGATTAATTTAATCATTTTGGACACCATGTGCTCGAGTTAATAATGTAAAAAGGGGGAAACATATCAGCTGGTTTTGTGATATGATTAATATGAGTTTTCAAGTGCCCCACGCAACTCTTTTTAAACTCCTGGTGGGCTGATATCCGGATTGGGAAAGGAAACCCCCCGTTTTGTTTCTGAGTTCCTTTTAAGGTTAAAGTAGCCTTTCTTCCTCAGAAAATCCCGTTTTTTTGAATAATTATAGAGTTCAAAACACATTTTTTTCGATTCATTAATGTTCAATTTATTCTACAATGTAGCATTTATGATCGCAATAACACTTCCTCGCCACTTGGCACTTTGGCTAACCTCTACGAAAACCAGCTGTCTACCAAAGATTGATTTCTGACCACCTTCCCCCTTCAAATTAATCTCCCTAATACTCTAAAAATAGAGATGATAGTTCGTTTCATTAATGCACCACCTCCAGATGCTGTTATCCCACGAGGAAGTGAAGCAAGAAAACGAAGAAGTAGTGGAGATGACGCCACCGCCACCGACGGCGCCAACTACGCCGATGCCGTCCTGTAATGTTTGTGGAGGTCCCGACGCGGCTTTTCATTACAACGGCCTTGTTTGCCAGTAAGTTTTGAAGCTAATTAACGGTAAGAGATGCTTTAAATTACAGTAGTTGCCGTGTTTTCTTCGCGAGGACTATTCAACGGCAGAAGAAGATTCCCTGTAAGAATGGGTACAACTGCTGTGAGGTGACATTCAGTGAGTTTTTGACAGAGTTTTTTTCTTTTTCTCTAATTTTTAGACTACAGAGGAAATTGCCCAGCTTGTCGGTATAAGAAATGTCTGGCCGTGAACATGAGCATCGCTGGTAAATGACTACAACTACTTGTATCCTTTATATTTCAGAAGTGGGAAAGTTTGGCCAAGCTCAACGAGGAATAGTACGGTACTTCAATAAAAATGACTATATAACCAAAGTTGTGAGAACTTTGTTTGCTAACAAATCATTTAAATCTTATTTAGAAAGAGATTTCTGCTTGCAATGGTCCCCGCGGCTATGGTATGGTCTCTAGGTTGCAGAACTTGAATCTTCAAGAATTCCTAAAACATATGATCCAATTTGAAAAGTAAGATACACAATTAGACTGAAAATGTAGCGATGTTTAGGGTGATAACCAATTTGGAGGGTGCAATACCGACTGGCAGCCAGGTAAACGCTAATGTATCTTTGGCGGAATTGCTGTGCAATCCAGAGATAGCCGCGCCAAGGGATACGGTAAGTAAATTTATCTGTTTTATGAGAGGTTCCGCTATCTCCGTTCATCATAATCTCTGATACACAGCCGGTTGATCCATTTCAAATCCTCTTCTCCGTTCTCATCGAATGATTATAGACCCGGGAGGCAAACTGAAACACCGGGCCGTCACTTTAATCTCGTACTACTGTGTAGCAAAACATAAAGTCGTTGCGGTGTTTCAGAAGGAGGGAGATAATAACAAAACAGTGGAATCGTGATGAAACGAAATGAATTTCAGGCAGCGTGGAATACGTTTCTCTGTCAAAAAGCGAAAGGAGACTATTCCGTTATTCATCTGTATACTCGAATGTGTGTCTATATCGCTGATTTTCTTGCCGCTATCCCGGAATTTAATAGTTTACTTACTCAAGACAAGGTATACCTTTTCTTCTACAACATTTACCATCATCTTTTTTTTTTTTTTGGGGGGGGGGGGGGGGGGGGGGGCACCTCTCTATTTCTCATTCCATTCCAAAATCAGAGAGAATCTGAGGGCCCACTGAAAACTTTATGAGCTTCCTATAGAAGGCTCAATAAGGACACAGAGCTTATTTTATTGGACTTCCCTTTTTGACCCTATAAACTTGAGATTTCAGCTCAAAATTGCTCAATATCACATTGGTCATATCGGTTCACTTGATCATATTTTCTATCAATGGAAATTCGGTCTAGAAACTGCCAATCATCCCGATAAAATTGAGGAATACACAATGTCAGAATGGGAGAAAACAAGGTACTGCTCTAGATCTCGGCTTCTTTATTAATTCAGTTGGAAGGAGAGATGTGCCAGCTTGGCTAGATATTTTGAAGCTGTCATTGAAATAATGACTGAATTGACTGTAACTCATGAAGAAATTTTACTGGTGAAACTGGCTATGATCTTCAATCCACGTAAGAAAATACTATAGTGATTAAAAAGATTTGAATTTAGCCATTCATATGTCAGAGGAAGGGAAAGAGATTTGTAGAAAAGCAAGAGGCAAATATCAACAGATGTTGGCTCAATATGTACTGGACGACTATCCTCTACTGAATAAGTCCGAGCAGATAACAAGGATAGCTAGATTGTTGGATGTTTTCAAACATTTGAAGGTAAGGAAGTTGGGGAAAGAAAAATTAGACCCATAAAGATTCTTCCCTCCAACAATCACTAGATTAAAATTGAATTTTTTTGAAAAATATCCCATTGTAGACTCTCCGGACAGCCAGGTTTCTAAAAAGATCAAGAGAAGGCTCCAATACTCTGTATATAACCAAAAATGTTGTTAATTCCATGTAGCTGACCATTGCGCAATTCTAAGGTCACTTCCCTGCCATTTCTACTAACCTGAGCGGTGGGAGAGCGGCTAAATATTCTTAGAGCTCCATTTCTTGTGAAACCGAACTTTGAAGTTACTTTCTCTCAATAAAATATCTTCTAATGGGCCGTCTAGTATCAAGAAAGCTTTCCAAGGAACCTAGAAAATCTTGCTTGCTCTTCTAGAAGCTATAGATTGTTTTTGTACCTGAAAAGCTGGATAAGAACTTCCAAGAACTTTGTTTTCCTCGTGTGTTTTCCCTGCTTTTCCCGAGCTCACTAAACAGGTGTGAGTGGACACCGTTCCGATCCAAAGACCAAGTGCAAGGGACAAAGTTTCATTGAATAACACAAAAACTATAATATTCCCCTCTCCAACCCGTCATATTTCAGGATTTATCAGAGGATGCCGGTCAAAAGTACGTAATAATGATAAAGAACAAAATCGGCGGTATGGATCAACAGTTGCCAATTGATGTTCGTGTCAGAGTATTCCAATAGTATAATATATATTTAAATTTTCATATTTTCTATTCCTCTCCATAATGTCACCTTTCGCTACCCAAAAATATGTTTACCACCGGAGGGAGAGAGAACGAGAGGGGAAGACACTGCCTTACGTGTTGACGCGTCTCTCTCTTCCCGTGCGCCCGACGGAAAGATCAAAATGAGGCAACTCTCCCTCTCTTCCCGGCCGCATAAACACAACATGTTTACCCCGTTGAGGGAGGAGATAAAACGTGCCAGGCCAGGGAAACACAGGCTCATAACCACAAACACAACACACTCAAGCAAACTATGCAGCGAATCGCCGCTTCTCGCCAATTTTCTTCATGGCTCGGCCAGAATTGTAAGTTTCTTCCGCTCTTAACCATCTGCTCTTGTTATTCGGCCTATTATTCATGCTTTTCACCAGATTTTTGACATTTTCTGGAATCCTTTTAAGCTAAATCCATTCTTGCTTCTTATTTTAAGTTGAAATTCGATTTTCTTCAAAAATTCCTCGGTTCAGGGACCAACAGCGCTCTCAAGGAAGGTTTCCGCGACTTGGCCAGCTTTACCCAGACTCCTACTACCGGCAACTCGGCCCAGAACATCGATCCCTTCAAAGCAAGCCGTACTGAAGCCGGACCATCTCCTGATCTTGAGGATAAATTCGCCAAGGAAGCTAGAGAGAACCGAGGTCAACAGGTAGCTTTCCTCTAAAGCCGAATTTTTACGAAAGGCTTTTATAGACTAACAGCCCTGGAGCTCGAGGAGCTGAGTACCCAACGGAGGGAAAGAAACTGGTTGAAGAAGCCAAGGAAACCTTCAAGGAGGTCAAGGAGAAGCCGGGAGTAATCCTGGAGAAGGCCAAGGACTATGTGAAGAGAACCACCGGCTGGGGAGTAGAGAGCCGCCTCAAGGATGAACGCAAACCATTCACATAATTCAGTGAAACGTGTATAATAATACGAGCTTGTACAATTTTGTAAATAAATTATTTTTTGATCCAACTGACTCTTTTAAATGCTGACTTTTGGCGGGATAGGATTGCTGGACTAGAGGAGGCGATAATTTTACTTGAAGAATCTTCTAGACACAGAAAAAAGGTTGTTCTAGCTCTAGACCACATGATGATGGATTTAGAACAAGTATTTCTAGTCTAGACGTTTCCTATCGATTCTGTCCCCCTTCAACATGGTAAACAGACTTGTTTCCTTCAACAGCGAGGTGGGTAAACGGAGATAAAATAGAATCGACCCCCGTCTATTTTCACCACCACAACCACATTATACATAGTGTTAATCATGCAACGCGTCGTTCGTTCTGTCTCGCCTTTTGTTGTCAGAAATGGTGAGTTTTATCGCTTTTGATGAGAAAGTCCATCCATTTCTCTTATCAAGCAGCTGTAGAGACTAAACAGGATACAATTTACCGGGTCAATATTGAAAGAACGTCAAGAATGCTCTTTATTTCCAGGCACCCGCAGCCTAACAAGCATGAGCTCAACCCAGCGCCCTACAATCTTGGCTGGGAACGGTATTCCTCGTGCTAATGTTCCTTTGGATCGGCCAGAAGACCAGCCAAAATCTGACGCTCTGAGAAATTCTCTAAAAGACGAAGCCAATACCATCGGAGCCCGTTATGAAGCGAAGCCTGAGATGGAATTCGAAGAACAGCAGATCAAGGACAGTATCAAGGAGCAGGCTTCATCAATGAGAGCCCAGTTCAACGAAAGCTCAGAGGGTGTGATGGAAGGAGCTAAACACAAAATGGATCAAGCCAAGCAGAAGACTGGAGAAGTATTACATAATGCGAAGGAATGGGTCAAGGAGAAGACCGGCATGGGGAAGAAGCACCCAGAAGCGGGATACTAATTTATAGATGAGTGCTTATTTTGAATACTTGTAGATACTGTAACTTTGTACATACCTAATAAACTGTCTTGAATCACAAAATGTTGAAAAAACGGGGCTAGGAAACTATATTGTGGTCAGAATCTTCTTCAGTTTGAATTTATTGGTTCTCTTGACCTAATTTCGTTTTATCCTTTGATTTTTCTGGATGTTTTAGACGTCCGGACGAGTTTATATTGCGTAAGACTGGAACAAACCGAGGAAGATGCTAAAAATTTAGGGAAAAATCCACTAGAAGGGTGAGTTTTCTTGAACACTTGGGTCCTGTAGCGACTGTTCCATTATTTGATTGTATGATCTTCTCTTCATTGAAATCCTCTCTTAAAATTCATACGACGTCTAGACGTCCATAACACACGCCGTCCCTCAGTCTCTTCTCCGCCAGAGATCTTCCGCTGGGAATACCCCCACCCAGTTTCACGTGGATGAGTCACAACATGTTTTATTGGGACTGAACCGGGTAAAAGAAGGGATAAAGAGAGCCGAATAGAAGAAATTTCAACCTGAACTCATTCTACCCAAACTACTACTTCTCACTTTTTGATTCAATGGACAGAATCGTTCAACGTATTCAAGCTTTCCGCCCCGCTTCTTTGTTACTGGGCCAAAATTGTGAGTTTTTTATTTATATTTCATTTTTAACCAGAAATTAGAGTTTTTCAATCCAGCAAAGCTTTAGAAATGAAGAAAAAGGGCTCTACTGTTAGTTTAGTCTCAAAAATTGCGAATATGACCATGTTTTCAGGTTCCCGCAGTGTGAGCACCCTGAACGCCTCTAACCGACCAGCCGCCAATGGCATCCCCCGGTCCAATGTGCCCATCAACGCCCCGGATGAGAAGCTCCCCATGGAATTTGAGCGTAACCTATTCCGAAATGTTGTAAAAGATGAGGGTAGCATAGCTAGGCAGCGAATCGCCCAAGACTCAACCATGAACCAACAGAACATGGACCAAATGCTCATCAAAAACGCTACCCAATGGGTCAAGCAGAAAACACAACTATAGAAAATGAAAAAGGAAGATATAGAAAATGATTTATTTTTAAATGTTTTATGATCTGAATATAAGGAACCTTATTTCAATTTTTCTTGATAGGAAGAGAATTAATAGTGAAGAGTGGAAGGAGACGCCTAGTACCTTTGAAGTTCTGGCTGGCCTCCAGCTTTCTCGCGGACGAATTTGCACTTCATTGAATCCTGAAAAGCAGGGAAATGGTAACAATTCAAACAGAGAAACTAATACGATACGGAACCCTTAATTTCTAGCCTAATTTTGCCCAGTTTCGAACGCGGCCTGCTTCCTTTTGACCCAGTAGATTATTCTGTGAGGGTTCTTCCACTTGTTACGGGTACTGGGAATAAATTAGGCTGAACCCACTTTATGACTGCCGAAGGTCGTTCCTAGATCATGCATGCCGTGGTCAGACACCCTGTTGGGGTCATTGTCTCCATGAAGGCCGTGAACCATGGTGTCGACGCCCTCCTTTACATTATTACCCAACTCCTTGGCTTTGTCGCTGGCTTTCTCAATAATATTTCTGTTCTGAATTATTTAGTTCAAAGAAAGAGTAGGAGGAATCCCTACATCAGACATGGTTGAACAGGTGTTGAAAATGAAGACTGGCGGTCAATATTAGATGGCGGAGACGATAAATATATACACTAGAAATTAGCGCTACTTAATGTTGTCAACATGTTTGCCATGGAGTTGAACTGACTGTTCTTCGAATTTTCGAGTAATCCCCTCCAAAAAGGGTCAAAGTATCAAGAGAAACGTCAACCATGTGGCCTATTTTGAACCAGACACGACGGGAGGACATTTTCGGACAGCGGGGGTTGATTACGATAACAACGGCCACGTGAACGGCGGCCGGCTGGCGGGAAAGGGGATTCCCCCAACAAACATGGAAAGAGTCGGAAGGATGAAGCCGAGAAAACTAGGGAATGGGTTAAAAATAGGGGAAAAGGTTATTTCCTGACAATAAGGCGAGGTTTCCCTTAAAAAACTGGAAGAGGACAGTTTCTTCCCCCATTTTCTTTGAACTCAACCATCTTTACTGATCCAGGCCTCCAATTCCCCCGTTCCACTCAATTTTCCCATTCTTTGAACCTTCACATAAAACGGTATACTGTGCACAGTTTATTTACAAAATATTTACAATATAAGCAAGCTCATTCACAGAATGAGTACAGGGGGATTAAAATGCTGCTAATTAATACAGTTGGAGATCACCAAACATGGAAGCTCGGGGATAGATACACGGCGTCTCTTAACAGGCGTCGAAATGGCATATTTAGATGAAACGACGGGTTCCCGGATGGTAGTGCTGGAAGTAAAGAGATAAATAATAGCTAGCTACTAAAGCCACAGATATTTCTATTGTTAGAGACATAGACTTGAAAAAAATGATAGCCTACCCTCTCGTCATTGAAATTTTCCACAACTTCTCCTCGATCGATTAGATCACCTCTATTCTAAAGGGGAGCAGTATTTTTTGGACCTATTTGATCTCGTTTCTAACTACAGTATATTTTCACGCAAAAATAAATCAAAATAAGGAAATTTGACTCAAAAATAAAGTTACGGTATCGAAAGATATGTAAAAATGAGGATTTAAAGTAGTAACGTTTTTCGCCATATCTTACTCCTTTTTCTCAAAAGAATGAAAAAAAACTCACGGTGTCAGTATGCTGGTCGAGAGTGTGCTCTACACGATGACCGGCGTAGTTGGCCTCGTTACGAAGCTGAGCACCACCGCGGTCGACCTCGTGCTCGGCACGATGAGCAGCATTGTCGGTCTTGTTCACGAGATTCTTGGCGCCTTCCTTGATGTCGTGACCAATTTCCTTGGTCTTGTCAATTCCCTTCTGGAGAATGTTGCGATCCTTAAAAGAAAGAAAATGTTAAAATGGAAAAAGGAGAAAAAAAGACTCACGTCGGACATTGTTATCTATTTTTGGTAAGTCGTAGACTGAAAACAGAGTGCGCAGTCGGGATATTTATACCCTAGTCGAGGGGGGAGGACGCCAGACGGCTTGGAGCAAACATGTTGTCCTTGCCATGTGAGAAAATTAGGGTTAAAAGAGGGGATTTCCCAATACGCAAATAGGGAGATAAAAATAGTCTCGGGCAGAGATCTCTCTATACAGGGAAAAAGCTGGTCTTTATCGTTATTTTGATATCTAGAAAAGAAGACCAAAATGTGAAAAGGCCAAGGTAAACAAGGTTGAACAACAACAAGACTCGGGTATCACTTATATGGTTTCTCATATTCTCTTCTGTTGAGTGTTCCTTCCCAATAACTTTTTACTCTTTCTAAAGATGTCCATATTTCCAAAAAAATTAAGTGAACCGACTTTTTTGAACCAGTAGGCGCGCTAAACCACCAAAAAACTGGGGGTGTTCAACAGGTCGCATAGATCAGCATTATTTTAGCGAACACGAACGATGCGATCCGTTTGTTTTGGATAAAAACGAACTACACACACTTTTACAAGTAGCCTTTGGGAAATTTGACTACAAAGAGAGAAATTTGACTACAAACTGCCGATTGGTCCACCTTTTCCTACAAAAATAGACAGAATTTTTTATTTTATATATGTAGAGACTAGAATAACAAAATAAGACTTCAGAGTATCTCAAAAATCAGAAGCTAGATCCTTTCCTAGTCCCCTTTCCACATCCTGACCCATTTCCCTTTGTTGCAGTCGAATAGAGTTCTCCTTTTGCCTATTCCGATATATTTCTGGGGTGGCCACAACAATTATTCATTGTATAATGTCTCGCGTGACCATTCAGAAACTGTTTGATGTTTGATGAAGAGCTTTTGTTCCCCCTCCGAAAGAAAACTCCTCAAAACATTGAAATCCCCCTCCCTGTATCTAGAACGCCTGTGTTGTATTACCGCCGCTGTACTCGCTAAATTATGCCAAAAATATTTGGTAAACATATTTTTCATGTAAATTTTGCTCTTCTCTACGTCATAAAACCAGTATTTTAGGGTCTTTTCCATAAAGACAAACATCACGAGAAGCAGGATACGAATATGGAAAAGCTTATAGAGAAGAAAGCGTCTCCGCCTCCTCATCGTAAGGAAAAATCATTCCCAAAATTGGTCCTAGAAGATGTAAGGCATCAAAAATGACGGGAAAAGTGGAGTTACAGGTTGTTTTGAAAGATATGCGGGTTCTTATCCGAGTAGACTTCAACGTGCCTATGAAAGAGATGAAAGTGGCCAACAATTACAAAATAAAGCAAACAATACCGACGATTGAGGTAAGTTTAACTATTGCTGCTTTATTTTTCTCGTTTAAATTTGCAGTATTGCTTTAAAAATGGAGCAAAGTCGGTCATTTTGATGTCACATCTTGGTAGGCCAGAAGGACGGGTGGAAAAGTCCTACAGTCTGAAGCCAGTAGCCGAGGAACTGGAAAATCTTCTAGGAAAGTGAGTTTCTCCTGTTTTAAATGGATTTTAACTCGAAGAGTACATTACTCCTTTAAAAGTCATTTTATCATAGCATACGGTAATCTACAGCTTATTTTATACCAGTAACCTTCCTTGACGACTGTGTTGGTGAAAGAGTCGAGGCAACCTGCGCTGATCCTCTAGAAGGAAGCGTCATCCTCTTGGAAAACTTGCGCTTCCACCCGGAAGAGAAAGGAAAGGGGAAAGACGACAAATTCGAAGACATTGTATCCACCGAGGCAGAAATCCTCGAGTTTCGAATGGCTCTAAGCAGGCTAGGCGACGTCTATGTGAACGACGCCTTTGGAATTTGCCATAGAAGTCACAGCTCCGTTGTGGGAATCACTAAAGTTCAACGGGCTTGCGGCCTACTGTTGAAGAAGGAAATAGACACTTTCAATCAAGTTTATCATGGCCAGTACATGAATAGAAAGGCATTTAGGTTCTGGAGAAGCCAGAGAAACCAGTCATAGCAATCATTGGTGGAGCTAAAGTGGCGGATAAGCTCCCAGCAATTGAGAATCTTCTTGACCTGGTACTGCTTTCAGCGTTTGTTCTATTATCCATTTACAGGCAAATGAGATAATTCTTGTAGGAGGAATGGCTTTCACTTTCCTAAAAGACGCAGAAGGATTGAAAATAGGCAAATCTCTCTATGAAGAAGGCCAAAAAGACGTGATAAAAGAGATAATGGAGCAGGCACACGAGAAGAAAGTCAAAATACTCCTCCCCGAGGATTTTGTAATCGCCGACAAGAACGAAGAAGACGTAGAGGACAAGCAATGCAGTGCAAAGGATGGGATTCCTAAAAGTAGGAGAATTCTCGTTCATATTGAAGTAAGCATGTTTTTCAGATCAGATGGGACTCGATATCGGCTTTGAGTCTTGTAAAAAATTCGCGGAAATCATTAAAGAAGGTAAGACGATTGTCTGGAATGGACCGGCTGGCGTGTGCGAGAATGACAAGTTCACTTGGGGAACGACTGCTCTTCTAACGGCAGTGATAGACGCCAGTAAATGTGGAGCTCATGTCATTATCGGTTCGTTGCTTTATTTGGTTCATTGTTTAATTTCGTTTGAGGAAACGGTAATTTCTCTAATTTCTTCAATTTAGGAGGAGGAGATACTGTCGCTGCCGTTCAGCAGCTTGGCTGCGCTGCTGAACTACCAACTCTATCAACTGGCGGTGGAGCATGCCTACATCTCCTCCAGGGAAAGAAGCTCCCCGGTTTCGAGGCTCTCTCCCCGCCCGATGTCAATGAACCCAAACATAGAGAAGACGACGTCTTGCAAGAAACAGATCCCAAAACTGGAAAACCGAGGGAAAAAAAACCAGAAGATTCTGTAAACACCGGGCAGACTATCATGTAAAATACATTTACACACTCGTAATCGTCTTCGTTCTGTAAGAAAAAACTATTAACGACTTGTTCCACCCTTATTCTAAAGATCAGGAGTTTGTCTTTAGTCGCGGTTGCAAGAGGACAGCAACAACAGAAGTTGACGGTAGTTAATTGCAACATGGGGCAGCTTTCCGGTGTGACCACCTTCTTCGAATATTCCTGGAACCCTTATCATTATTGTTCGATCTTTCAAAAACGGCACAAAGGTATGTGGGTAGCCGACAAGGTCAAACAAACAAGTATTCCCGATGCTCGTTTGATAAACAGATCTGTTGCCCACCGATGTTTCCAAAAGGACAGAACTCCAGCACTCCATTCTTGTTGCCGTCAGCGGCTGTGTCTGCTTATATTTCCTTTACAATATGCCAAAAATATTTGGAATGCATTTTTTCAATGTAATATCTCCTCACCTTTTTATAAATAATTATTCAAGGGTCTATTTCACAAAGACAAGCATGACCATTCAAATGTGGCGAACCTTATAGAGAAGAAAACGTTTCCAATGCTTCCCCACGAGGAGCACCCGTTCCCAAAATTGGTTATGCAAGATGTATGGAGTCTAAAATGGCGGGAAACGTTGATTTACAGGCTGTTTTGAAAGATATGCGTGTCCTCATCAGGGTTGACTTCGACGTTCCCATAAAACAGAAGAGAGTTGCCAACAATTACAAAATTAAGCAGGCGATACCCACGATTGAGGTAAGTTTTCTCATTTTCTCTTTATTTGTATCCATTAAATCTTGTAGTAATTGTTTCAAACATGGCGCCAAAGCTGTCATTTTGATGTCTCATCTTGGTAAGCCAGACGGCCACGTTGAAAAGTCTTACACTCTCAAGCCAGTGGCTGAGGAATTGGCACTTCTTCTAGGAAAGTGAGTTCCTCCTCCTTTAAAAGTCTCAAAGCATATGGTAATCTACTGCTCCGTTTAGGAAAGTAACTTTCCTTGAGGACTGTGTTGGCGTAAAAGTTGAAGAAGCCTGCGCAGATCCCCCCGAAGGAAGCGTCATCCTCTTGGAAAACGTGCGCTTTCACGTAGAAGGAAAAGGGAAAGGAACAAATGCGAAATGCGAAGACATTCAAGCCAGTGAAGCGAAGATCTCAGAGTTTCGAATGGCTTTAAGCAGACTGGGAGATGTTTACGTGAACGAGGCCTTTGCCGTCTGCCATCGAAATCACAGTTCGATTGTTGGAATTACAAAAGTCCAACGAGCTTGTGGTCTTCAACTGAAGAAGGAAATAGACACCTTCAATCAAGTTTGCCTTTTTCAGTATACATGTAAAAGGAAAATGTAGGTTCTGGATAAACCGGAAAAGCCGGTCGTAGCAATTTTTGGAGGAGCCAAAGTTGCGGATAAGATCCCTGCAATTGAACATCTTCTTGACGTTGTACGCTAGCTGATACTTTTCATAGCGAAACGCTTCTTGTTTAGGCCAATGAGATCATTATTGTCGGAGGGATCTCGTATACCTTCCTAAAAGACGTGAAAGGAGTGAACATAGGGAAGTCTCTCTATGATGAAGGTCAAAAAGACGCTATCAAAGCAATAATGGAACAGGCACATGAGAAGAAGGTCAAAATCCACTTACCCCAGGATTTTGTAATAGCCGCGAGGAATGAAGAAGACGTAGAAGATAATCAATGCAGCGCAAAGAATGGCATTTCCGAGAGTAGGAGGTTCCCTTTATTAGGGATCCAATAAGGTGAACAAGTAATGTTTAGATCAGATGGGACTGGACATCGGTTTTGAGACTACCGAAAACTTTGCTAAAATAATAAAAGGAGCCAAGACAATTGTCTGGAATGGACCGGCCGGTGTCTGTGAGAATGAGAAGTTCGCGTGGGGGACGAAGGCTCTTCTAGCAGCGGTGATAGGGGCCAATAATACCGGAGCTCGTGTTATTATCGGTTCGTTGTCTAAAGTTGTTCATTTCAAGTAATTTCGACTTATTTCCAGGCGGAGGAGATACTGTTACTGCTGTACATCAACTAGGCTATGCTGATGAAATACCAACCCTCTCAACTGGCGGTGGAGCATGCTTACATCTGCTAAAGGGGAAGAAGCTCCCCGGTTTCGAGGCTCTCTCCCCGCCCGATGTCAATGGTCCCAAACAGAGAGAAGACGACGTTTTGGAAGAAATCGATCCCAAAAATGGCAAACCAATAGAGAAAAAGCCGGAAGATTCTGTAAATACCCAGCAGACCGTCATGTAACATTTATTTATTGTAAAAACGAGAGCGTAATGAATACCGAAAGTACACAGAGGCCATTTAAGGAGATAAAACGCGCTGTTTTAAGAGATGACTTGTTAATTCGTTGGCTTCTTGCACATGTAACCATTCGTCGACAATGTAAACTAGCAACTAGAAGCTTCTTCAAGCTCGAAAATATTTGCGCAGTGGCCTCGCGGAGCTTCATTTTCTGCGTACAAGAGAGTAACCAGCGGCTCGTCTCAAATAGTTCTGATATTCGAACCAACGGCCCTAACAAGTTTCGTAGACAGATTTTGACGGCCAACTGGATACAAGACGCTCAAACTGATATTTTCTATTCTTTATTTGTATAAATCATGGATGGCGACAATGATATATGTGTTTAAAACTTGAATAAAGGGTTCTTCTGTCGTATCCATCTTGAGCGTAGATCGACGTTTACACAACGGGCCTTCTATTGATTCCAAAAGAACGATAGTCTTTGACTTTTATCGCTCCTGCTAGTTCATGAGTTTCCGGAATTATCTGCCAAATATAGTTGCTTTGATAGCGTCTTTTTGACCTTCATCATAGAGAAACTTCCCTATGTTCTTTTATGGAATCCCTTTCAGTTCCAACACTCAGTGTTTCTTCTAAAAACGCTTTCTTTTCCTCTGGTTCGTTGGTGTTCCCTCAGAAGGATGTTTTTTGCTTTTATTTAACAGTTGCGGAGACAACTACTCTTGCTTCCCTTTTATTTGGTAAATCTTTTTTTTTATCAAGTAAATCAACAAGCCTACGAGAACACAGCGAAAGCCGAGACGTGGATAAATTTTTACATTCTTGTGGAAATAAAGCTATACTCTTACTACTTTCGGACATCGTTTCTCGATTGAGAAATTTTATACAGTATCGGGCAAGCAGATAAAAAAGAGTGATTAAGCCATCTTCATAGAAGCCAATTTTTATGTCTTTTCCAATCTTTTTTTCTCGAAAGTATCCAATATCTGACCACTTACTTAAGTGAAATGTATTGCTGCCATCGGGGGTCACTTTATGATATAATGTATGTCGATTTCTCCCAATCGACCACATCGTTTTTTGTATTAGATAGTACGCCCCTCACTCACTTTCCTCTAACAAGGCAGACTGCGCTTAAATCTCTTTTTGCAGCACGCGGAGCACTCAAAACCTCATCCCAACGCGGAAAACGGCCTCCGGAGGCATTCTGGTCTGTTTATAACTTGGTCTTGGGGGATTTTTCAGAACAAATCTCTACAGTAACCCATCTGAATAGACATCTTACAAGTGGCAATAGAGTGCGCCAAGAAGGGTGAGTCATCTCGACAATAAGTAAGCCGTATTGATGAGTGCTTCGCGCAGTCGTGGCTAGATACAAAATAACGTTGGCCGACGTCTGACCTACACAGACCGCGGAAGTGTTTCACCAGGTGGCAGGAGGAGGGAGAACTAGGGATAAACAAACATTTGCCGGTATATAAACGAGCTCGAGCCGCTTCGCCCAACCCTCTTTCCCCCCTTTTCCTTCCGAGAGTTGTAAATCTGCAGCTGACAACATTGACGTCGGCCGTTTACAACCCGGTGGTCCTCCTCTTTTCTTTTTTCGAAATTCACCGGGTTACCCAGCATTATAGGCCCGTCTAGCCGTTATAAATATTATTTTTTGGTGCTCTTTTGACTTACAGCCATACTTTTATTTTGGTGTTCTCGCAAGTCTTTCCGCAAACAAATCATTTGTTCAAAACCCACTCCTCCATCCTACCGGGTATCGATTAGCTGTGATGGACCCTGATTTATCTTACCAATATGTTCATCTCCTCCGGAGTCAGGTAGCTGAAATAAAAGTGCAGCTCGGGTGAGATCTCGGTCTATTGATGTCTAATCTAGCTATTTAGCTCGCTTTTAAACATTATCGACGGGTTACCACCTTATGTACTTGCAAATCTCTACGAGGGATTCAATAATAAGCAGGCAGCCAGTACTGTGGACCAACTTCAGCTGTCCATTAACCGTTTCATCAATCGATTACAAAATGCCACGACTAACTTGCAACGCCTAAAATTTGATGGTACAGGACAGGAAACAAGACAGCTACGAAGATTATTCGTAGAAAATACAGTTGCAACCATAAGGTGAGAAATTATGATTCCTCTGTAAATTTGTAGTTCTTTAGAGGAGATATTTTTTTTAAAAATGGCAATTAAGAGCAAGCACGTCGGGCCTTTTCGAGGTTCTCAAAATCGAATTGCCAACCGAGAAGATGAAATGGAGACTCGAAGAGGCGCGGTTCTTGTTCGACTTCATAAAACACATCCTGGACACAATGTACCAACCGCCGGCACATTTCGAGGATAATTATCAGCTGAAGCAGAGCCGGCTAAGATATCTGAAGGAATTTATTCCGTAATTTATTTTTTTCCCTATTTTTCTACTATGTCCATTAAGGAACTGTATCGCCGGTTTTGTCGGAGCAGAACAAATACTGGAAAATTGGAACCAAATGGTCGGATTGTCTGACTCATATAATTCTGCTGCAACATCGGCCTTTAACCTAGACGCTATAGCTCAGAGTCAAGCTGCTGCGGTACAAATGTGGAACATTAGCTCCAGAAACGCTCACAGATTCCTAAATCCTGAGGACACATTTGTAGTACGCCCACACAACTCCACGAATTATTTTTATTACTAGCTGGCAATAAAAGTACTGCTACAAATCACATATGTTTTAACCCAGTGGCGATGCCGATTCATTATAATGAATTTTGTGGCATTTTGCTTATTGGCAACTGATAATTTCATAAAATTATGGAGACGGGCAAAATTAGACTCTAGATGATTTATTTTCCGATTACCAGTGACTAAAGAACATGGCAAAAACAAGGTCTCACTTTACCCTTATATCTTCCGCCTTGTTCTGAAGAACAAATTCTTATAATTTTAAGAGAGCAAAGTTGAGTTTCTGACCTTTTATCCACGCTCATTGCATTGGTGGTCTCGTCGCGCCTAATATCGGGCGCGTTGACTACGAATTTCTAGACTTGCAGAGTATTTTGCTCCTTTGGTTCTCATTTCCTAAGGGTACTGTAAGGCATCCACAAGGCCAAATTCAGGGTCCCTGACGCGATTGCGCGAGCTTAGAACGGGACGAATGGCAGCATACCAGCAATCGCTTCAGGCGCTTCAGGATTCGAGTACCTTCTAACGTATAAAAGGGTATATTGGTCTGTTAAAGCGGCATAATATGAGGAAAAAACTCATTTCTTCTCTTCTGTGAACCCTTCAGAAGATGCCATTACCCCTCCGAGGAGGGGCACTCTCTCCGGGGGGTTCTCCAGCCGACGACGTAGGTAAAGAAGAGAGATAAACAACATCAAAAGGAGGAAGTTCTCTATTCACTGTCCTCCTCGTTTTTTTCCTCCAATTTAGAGGCATTTTATTTGTTTTGAGGTCGCCACGGCTACTATTTAATGGCCTCTGGTCTTCGTCCTCTTTCAATTTGTTTCTTTAAAAAGTGACAAAAGCTTATTTATATTTATCGTTTAGAGCTCTTAAACGTCCTTCCTCATTAAAATCCTCTTTTCCATGGTTCATGGTCTCCCTTTTCCTTCCGAGAGTTGTAAATCTGCAGCTGACAACATTGACGTCGGCCGTTTACAACCCGGTGGTCCTCCTCTTTTCTTTTTTCGAAATTCACCGAGTTACCCAGCATTATGGGCCCGTCTAGCCGTTATAAATATTATTTTTTTGGTGCTCTTTTGACTTATATGAATCTCTTGGACGTAGGTTATCTCTTTCTCTAAAAAGTCGAAACAACCACCTCAATGTAGTCAAACAAAACTGACTAAAAATAGTAGGCTATAATTTAAACGGGTGTATTGCTCTTAATGCTTTGTTTTTCAGCAGCCTCAGCTAATAGCGAATGTGCTCCAAAAGCAAGAAAGTACAATGGAGATTGCTGTCAGTGGAGAGGATGTGATTTCTGACCACTTACTTAAGTGAAATGTATTGCTGCCATCGGGGGTCACTTTATGATATAATGTATGTCGATTTCTCCCAATCGACCACATCGTTTTTTGTATTAGATAGTACGCCCCTCAGTCACTTTCCTCTAACAAGGCAGACTGCGCTCAAATCTCTTTTTGCAGCACGCGGAGCACTCTACGCTCTCTCTCCAAAGATCGTTCAAACTAGATACTAACGCACTGGGGGCAAGCTTCGTCAAGTCTTAGCGGTTAGTCACTTGAACGCGGAACACAGCACGCCATCGGCTGATTGGACAAACAGTCCTCGGTTCAACATGAGAGACAACGCCGAAGCCGATGTTCGATCATGTTGAGTAACCACCCGGCCTTCTTCGCGATCACACCTTGCCTGCTTGTAAAAATTTGTTTATTTAACATATCCCACAAGCAATTTATTTGGTAGAAGCTATAAATATTTGATTTATGAAAGTCTCCAGTTCATTCTGATAACTCGCGTATTTCTCCTTCCTTGCGGCCTGGTTACCTCTTTCATAGCTTTATTAATGGCCTCCCTTCTCTGTTTATCTTCAGGCCTTAACTTCTTGTCAAACGTTCCCTAAAATTTAATTGAATACCCTATAGAAAGCTTTGCGTTACTCTTTGCCAACGGACGAGATCGTAATAACGAAGTAATTGGGTCTCTTGTAGAATCTCCAGAACAGCTGACACTGGTGGATTTTTTCCGTGCTTACACAATTCTTTCTGAAAGGATCTGTAAAAAGTGGACAAGGTTAATTAAACAAAATGACATACGAGTGAAAAGCTTCCGCCAAGTTGGTCGTCCTATGTTCCTCTTTGAGAAATTTATTCCACATATTGGCCCTCGTTTTCCTCCCAGCGGTAGTTGTGGAATTGTCCTCTTCTTGTACTTCAATTTTTTAGGATCTTCTTCCATTTTGCTCGGTGCTTAAAAATCCAGTGGGAAAAGCTCACAAGGCAAGAGCTGCATGTCGCTCCTTCCTCGATTATTTTCAATCCGTTTGGATGAAAACTTATCACGGAATGTGGAATAAATTTCTCAAAGAGGAACATAGGACGACCAACTTGGCGGAAGCTTTTCACTCGTATGTCATTTTGTTTAATTAACCTTGTCCACTTTTTACAGATCCTTTCAGAAAGAATTGTGTAAGCACGGAAAAAATCCACCAGTGTCAGCTGTTCTGGAGATTCTACAAGAGACCCAATTACTTCGTTATTACGATCTCGTTCGTTGGCATAGAGTAACGCAAAGCTTTCTATAGGGTATTCAATTAAATTTTAGGGAACGTTTGACAAGAAGTTAAGGCCTGAAGATAAACAGAGAAGGGAGGCCATTAATAAAGCTATGAAAGATTTTGACGACTTGAGAAAGAATAGTGATCCCTCGGAGGACGACATTTTCAAGTACCTCGACAATCTAAGCCGTTTCCTTTCCCGAAAATGTTTCTAAACTTTTCACCCTGTGTTTTATCTTACAACTAATAAAATTCTTTTCAAGTTGTCGTTATCAGGAAGATGGGAACTTATATCCGTGCGCCGAGAAGGACAGGAACTTATCCCGTTTTCCTACGTTAATACAAGCAGACCGAAGATGGAGAAGTCGTTGGAAATATTCCGGGATTTCAATCCGACCATTGTCCAGTTAGCGTCGGATACAGTTGAACTGCAGTGTTGCCTTCTCAACAGCCAGTCTTACTGTAAAGTGGCCTTGTTCATGGATTCTGTGGAAATAAAATATGCAAAGGACGCTGCCGTCATAGAAGAGGAACCGAAACCAAGTATCCGAAGAATTCCTGTTTTTTAAAAGAATACGGCAGAGTTTGTACTCAAAGTTTATCTGCTGGATTTAAAAAGGAGACGACATACTTTTCCTAATAAAAGATTTTTATTCTCTGTTCCTTTAATGTCCGTTGCCGGTATTTACGACACACGGATCACTTTGAACTCCTTCTCTCAAGCGCTAAAGATCGTCTACAGTAGATACAAACTGTCCGAAGCCAAAGTTTCCCGAACAGAAATGCGTAGTCCCTGATAAACAGGAAATAAATCTTCTGAAGAAAGTTGAACAACGACAAAAACAGAAAGTTATTTATTCAAAATGCCAGCGTCAGCTGTCCAAATGTTTACTTTTTCAATCTTTCTCTTCTTCTCCAAGAGTGATGAGGATTGTGGCTTAGTTCAATAAGATCTCTTCTGGTTGTCGACATCAGAACTTGTAAAAACCCCGTTGAGCACACCAGAGAAAAAAGCAAACCTGAGCAGTGATTGTGTTTCGGCCACCCTAATTGTTTACTCAAGATGATTACCAGTGACTAACCACTGATGTCCGACGAACATAGTTTGCACCTACTTTGAACCGGAGCGATAGAATCACGTCAGAAAAAGCAGTCACCATCGTCCAAAAAACTGATCAAATCAATCTCTTTCGCAATTCTTTTTTTTAAAAACAAAAAAATTGTTACGGCCGTCCGATTAATCGGATTTAAAACAGTAATAGAGAAAAAGTAAACGTATTGCTACTCGTAATGCACGTGCTGCCAGTTCCTTGAGTTTAACCTGCTCCTGTACTATCTCCTCCTCGCCAACGGTCAACGCATATATGTAATTTCTAAGTTTAAAAAATATGAAATATATGGAGAAAACCTACGCAATGTGAATTCTTAAGAACGTAATATGGTGCTGCCTTTGTTGGACGTCTTCTTGGAAATGTGCCGATGACTGATGCATTGTTCTCAAGACGTCTTTAATAGTAAGGAC
The DNA here is from genome assembly GCA_932521035.1 of Oscheius dolichura. Classification (NCBI taxonomy): domain Eukaryota; kingdom Metazoa; phylum Nematoda; class Chromadorea; order Rhabditida; family Rhabditidae; genus Oscheius; species Oscheius dolichura. Next base: position 10,969,643 of record OW051497.1, on the reverse strand, counting down.
GCCCTAATAATCTATAGCCTGCCATTGGGCCTTGTCCGCAGACTTATCGTTCATCAGATTTTCATAAAGACTCCATGTGGTCGAGCTGAATTTTATAGAGTACGAAATAGAACCCGAAACGGCTCACTCTATGGTTTGAACTGTAGTCACGACCCAGGTATTTTGCTGCTCCGGTGTATCCAGCCCTCCGAATTTCACATTTTTGAGACTGTCGATAGCGTCTTCTAGCCGACCCGTAAAACGCGTAATGAACTTTTTTATCTGCTGTTCATAGGCAGCATGCATTTCTGCTTCCTGTTTAACAAACCCTTCATAGGGATTAGCAATCACATGAGATGGTAATTCATCGAGGTCGGTTAAAATTTGTCTAAATATGGGCCAATACATGTAAAACGGCCAAATCTTACTCAAGCTGTCCCTTTATTTTCCTTGCTTGCCGCACTAATTGAATAGAAGATCCTGGGGGTGAACCGGAGTTCATCACAGCTGCTCGCTAGGACGGAGAAGAGCTTTTGGAACGGATGGTTTGTTTGAGCAAATGCGAAGATTTTTCTCGCTCGTGTTTTACAACATTATTTATTTGCTATACAAAGTAGTTTAATTATTTTGATTTTGCCGTAGAAGATTTAGAGCGTTCATAGCATTAACAATGCTCTCCAGTGCTCCTAAATTCTGTTGTAGGGTTTGTAATTGTATGCGCGTTTCATCAGGATTCACAGAACCTCCACCGTAACCAGGTGACACACCAGAACTAGCTTGATCAGATGACGCCAACAATTGACAAAGGCCATCCAGTACCTTTTCTTCATTTGAAAACTTATTGATACAATACCTGAATAACCTCGTGAAAATAAGTTGGAATAATTACGGAATATATTCCTTCAGATATCTTAGCCGGCTCTGCTTCAGCTGATAATTATCCTCGAAATGTGCCGGCGGTTGGTACATTGTGTCCAGGATGTGTTTTATGAAGTCGAACAAGAACTGCGCCTCTTCGAATCCCCATTTTATCTTCTCGGTTGGCAATTCGATTTTGAGAACCTCGAAAAGGCCCGACGTGCTTGCTCTTAATTGCCATTTTTAAATAAAATATCTCCTCCGCAGGCAAAGAACTACAATTTTAGAGAGGAAACATAATTTCTCACCTTATGGTTGCAACTGTATTTTTTACGAATAATCCTCGTAGCTGTCTTGTTTCCTGTCCTGTACCATCAAATTTCAGGCGTTGCAAGTTAGTCGTGGCATTTTGTAATCGATTGATGAAACGGTTAATGGACAGCTGAAGTTGGTGCACAGTACTGGCATATGTCGCTGCCTGCTCATTATTGAATCCCTCGTAGAGATTTGCAATTACATAAGGTGGTAACCCGTCGATAATGTTTAAAAGCGAGCTAAATAGCTAGATTAGACATCAATAGACCGAGATCTCACCCGAGCTGCACTTTTATTTCAGCTACCTGACGCCGGAGGAGATGAACATATTGGTAAGAAACACATAAATCAGGGTCCATCACGGCTAATCGATACCCGGTAGGATGGAGGAGTGGGTTTTGAACAAATGATTTGTTTGCGGAAAGACTTGCGAGAAGCTTTCCAGGCCATGCTTTACAATAATCGAGATGCACGAGAAATCGGGAGGTTTTCTCTTTCTGAACAAAAACAAAAAGCTTCTTTAGCGGTTTTTTTTGAATTTGTAAAAAATTTGAGTTCAAGGATTCTGAGGTATTTCCAGTAGCGGACAAATGTATTATTTGTTTTTGTACCTTTACAATCATCTCACCAAGAAACATGATACTTCCAAATTTCTTTAAAAATATTAAGAACCGTGTTCTCAAGGTTCTAAAGAGGCTCTCAGTATAGCCAAAGGCATAACATCTCCTTGGCTGATTCATTATTGTCGTACAAGGTCGGGAGACCTCTTCGCAAATCTTTGCGCAAACAAACCAGTTGTTCATAACCACCGTCTCCGTCCTGCCGGGCACTAGCTGCTCACGATGGACTCAAATTTGTCTCAAGAAGATATTAATCAAATCATACGGCATTCGGGAGAATTGAAAGCTCAGCTTGGGTAAGATTTAGTCATCTCTCTTTTCATGGGAGTTTCAGAGAAGTTTTGAATAGTCTCGACCGGTTGCCATCTTTTGTACTTGCTAATCTCTATGAGGGACTCGTTAGAGAGGAGGCAGCGACACATGCTTTAGTTGTTCGAAGAATGGAACAATCCGTTAACCGTTATATCAATCAGTTACAAGATGCTACAAGTAAGCTACAACATCTGAGCTTCGATGACAGAGGACAACAAACATTAGGACAGCGAGCACAGTGGATGACGAATATTATCGACACTGCAGAGTGAGTCATTTTGGCTTCCAGTGCGAGCTCAAAATTTATCTACCGTATTTTTAATTATGGAAAAAGGGGCACATACTGAAAGGGAGAGAGATTTATTCAAAGAATCATGATTTTTCAGTTCGCAGACGGTTGGAGTTTCCGGAAATCTAAATAATGAATCGATAAGAAACGAAATAAAAACAGATGCTGAACAATATCAACTCTCTTGCATTATGATGAAACAGGTGCTGGATACAATGTACCGGATACCGGATAATTTCCAAGAAAATTTTCAACAAAAGCAGAATCGTCTTCGCTATCTGAAGGAGTACATTCCGTATATTTTTTTCTCTTATTTTTACTCCTATTTTCTATTAGGATCTGTATTACTTCTTACGGTTATGTAGCAGATCTCCTGGGACGCTGGAGCGAAGTTTTTGGATCTTCACGCCCAGGAACCGCTCACACCTACCAAAACGTCGACGCTAGAGGGTAAATTGTTTTTGTCTCTGTGAAATGTCTAGTCTTCATTATTTTAAGACCGCCAAGACCATCACCTTCGCAACAGCAACATACCGCTCCGCCAAGACCGCCAGCTCCTCAACCTTCGCAACAGCAACATACCGCGCCGCCAAGACCGCCAGCTCCTCAACAACCACGTACCGCTCCGGCAATGCCACAGGCGTACCCCAAACCAAACATTTCTTCAAGCATCCCGTCTTCTACATCCGCCCAGTTTGGTAAGTCGTCGTCGTACTCTGCTGAATATCCGTTTTAAAAGTGATTTTAAAAAAATGTTGAGACTTGTGCAACAGAAAGCTTTTGGGATGGCTGAAGAATGAAAAAGGGCTTCCCCGGATACATATTTCTCTAATTTTGCAAATCCTTTGCAGGCTGCGCATTTATTCATCTCTTGTAAGAAAGCAAAAAATTTCCTTTCAGTTAAAAGAACTAATGCAATTGGAATTGATCTCGGCACGACATCGTCTTGTGTCGCAGTGTTTACGCATGGAAAAGTAGAAATCATCCCAAATGAAGACGGAAACCGTACCACCCCGTCTTATGTCGCCTTCACAGACACCGGTCGTCTAATAGGAGACTCGGCCAAAAATCATGCCGCTATTAATCCTCAGAATACGGTCTTTGGTTAGTGTTCATTGTGTCGATTGCTTTTATTGGTATCTCCTTCCAAAAACATTTCAGATGTAAAGCGTTTGATTGGCCGTAAATTTAACGATCCAACAGTCGATTTGGATAAGAAACACTGGCCTTTCAAGCTAATCAACGATGCATCCAAGCCCAAAATTTTAGTGAACCACAAAGGGGAAAGCAAAACCTTCACCCCAGAAGAGATTTCAGCTATGATACTTATGAAAATGAAGAAAATTGCGGAGGACTTCCTCGGTCAGCCTGTTACAGTAGGTTTAACCAAATTCTCTAATTATAAATCTATAGGATGCCGTAATTGCTGTGCCCGCGTGTTTCAACGACTCACAGCGGCAGGCTACCAAGGATGCGGGGGCTATCGCTGGACTCAATGTCATTCGTATTATCAGCGAGTCCGCATCGGCAGCACTCGCTTACGGATTTAACAAGTCTTTTCCTGGAGAACATAATGTTCTTGTTTTTGACATTGGAGGTGGTACCTGTAACGTATCTATTCTCAGTATCGAAATTGGCGTTTTCGAAGTCAAAGCCACCGCGGCAGATAACCATTTGGGAGGAGAGGACTTTGACAATAGGATGGTGGACTACTTAGCAGCCGAATTCAGCCGTAAACACAGCAAGAATCTCACGACGAGTCCAAGAGCTCTCGCTCGTCTCCGTGCTGCCTGTGAGCGAGCCAAGCGGACTCTTTCTTCCTCGACTCAAGCGTACATTGAAATAGATTCACTCTTCGAAGAAACTGATTTCCATACCAAAATCAGTCGTGGCTGTTTTGAAGAACTCTGTAGTGATTTGTTTCGCAACACCATGGATCCCGTTGAGAAAGCCATTCGTGATGCCAAAATGGATAGGAGTCAAATCAATGATATCATCTTGGTCGGAGGATCCACTCGTATTCCCAAGATACAAAAACTTCTATCTGGATTTTTTTATGGCAAGGAATTGAGAAACGTCAACCTCGACGAGTCCGTTGCCTACGGAGCATCTATCCAAGCTGCTAAGCTTTCTGGAGACAAGGATAATGCTCTTCATTTCCTTCTTTTGGATGCTACTTCGTATTCCCTTGGAATTGAAACGGCTGGAGGAGTTATGACTGCTCTAATTAAGGTTTTTGACAACTTAATATTTAGTAATGTTCCCTTTTCAGAGAAACACTACGATCCCTACGAAAGTATCCCAAACCTTCACAACCCACGAAGACAATCAACCTGGTGTTCTTGTGCAGGTCTTCGAAGGCGAGAGAACCATGACCAAAGACAATAATTTGCTTGGAAAATTTGAACTCATTGGAATTCCACCGGCTCCACGTGGTGTCCCTGAAATTGAGGTATTCAGAAATTCTTGTTGCCTGACCATCTTATACTTCTAGGTTACTTTTGACATCGATACCAACGGTATCCTGGACGTTAGTGCTGTTCATAAGTCCACATCTAAAAAGATCACCATAACTAATGATAAGTGTCGTCTGTCGAAGGGTGAAATTGAAAGAATGGTTGAAGAGGCCAAGAAATACATGGCTGATGACGTCGCCCAAGAGGAGAGTATCAAGGCGAAAAACTCGTTGGAAAGCTATGCTCTAAATATGAAGAAGACTCTTGAAGATGGCGAGGTTGATTTATTTTGTTATGTTTAAATAGTTTGGTTACAGTTGAATGATCTGATCACGGCTGAGAATCGTCGGAAAATCGAGTCGAAGTGCGAAGAGATCCTCAGGTGGCTCGATGGTAACCAGGCCGCAAGGAAGGAGAAATACGCGAGTTATCAGAATGAACTGGAGACTTTCATAAATCAAATATTTATAGCTTCTACCAAATAAATTGCTTGTGGGATATGTTAAATAAACAAATTTTTACAAGCAGGCAAGGTGTGATCGCGAAGAAGGCCGGGTGGTTACTCAACATGATCGAACATCGGCTTCGGCGTTGTCTCTCATGTTGAACCGAGGACTGTTTGTCCAATCAGCCCATGACGTGCTGTGTTCCGCGTTCAAGTGACTAACCGCTAAGACTTGACGAAGCTTGCCCCCAATGCGTTAGTATCTAGTTTGAACGATCTTTGGAGAGAGAGCGTAGAGTGCTCCGCGTGCTGCAAAAAGAGATTTGAGCGCAGTCTGCCTTGTTAGAGGAAAGTGAGTGAGGGGCGTACTATCTAATACAAAAAACGATGTGGTCGATTGGGAGAAATCGACATACATTATATCATAAAGTGACCCCCGATGGCAGCAATACATTTCACTTAAGTAAGTGGTCAGAAATTGGATACTTTCGAGAAAAAAAGATTGGAAAAGACATAAAAATGGGCTTCTATGAAGATGGCTTAATCTCTCTTTTTTATCTGCTTGCCCGATACTGTATAAAACTTCTCAATCGAGAAACGATGTCCGAAAGTAGTAAGAGTACAGCTTTATTTCCACAAGAATGTAAAAATTTATCCACGTCCCGGCTTTCGCATTGCCATTTGATTTTGAGTGGGAGGCGTTGGGCGAGGTCGATATCCCGACTTATCCACTGCGATGGTAACGGCTACCTAAACTTTGAAAATATGGAAATATTCCGGACATTATAAAATTTTTTCTTACCAGAGCCAGAAGGAAGAACACGGGGAGGAGTAGGAAGCGCATTGCACGGATCGTGCTCAAAAGAGTTACCTCGGCTTATTTATACGGATGCAACGAAGCAAATATGTACCGATTAAGAGGTAAAAGTTGACCAAAATGACAGCTGGTACCACTTCATGGGGTCTTCTCAGCAATAACACGTTGAATAAACACCTTCCTTTTTTTATAGCAGGTCCCTGCAGCTAAACGAGGCCTTTGTCCGATTGGATATGAATCTCTTGGACGTAGGTTATCTCTTTCTCTAAAAAGTCGAAACAACCACCTCAATGTAGTCAAACAAAACTGACTAAAAATAGTAGGCTATAATTTAAACGGGTGTATTGTTCTTATTTAAATGCTTTGTTTTTCAGCAGCCTTAGCTAATAGCGAATGTGCTCCAAGAGCAAGAAAGTACAATGGAGATTGCTGTCAGTGGAGAGGATGTGATGTAAGCTTTAATTCAACCAATTTCTAAAAAAAACTTCGACTGGGACAAACAGAGCAAAGACACTACTCATGTCACCGAATTTATGGAATCTGGTCATATCTATTTCATTCCAGGAAACGCATACAACAACTTGTGGAGTAAATGACATCTATGCACGGGGAGGATGCTATGCTAATCTACCTGGAGGTTGCAGTCCTGGCTATGCCTGTTCCCGTGGATCTCTCTGTTGCCCCGCGGCTAACGTCGACGATCGGAGACAGCTCTTTGGACCAGCCAATTCTACGGGAGGATGTCCTGAAGATACTGCTGTTGTCTACGGTCTCTCCTACGACACAACTTATCAAGGATACTGCTTCTATTTTTAAAGCAGGTCAATAAATGTCATTGTTAGAGGAACTGCCAGGAAGCCTATGGAAATTAATGTAATTTCTTCTATAAAATCAAAGGATAAAGTAGAAAGGAAAGGGTCAAAGATTAGATTGGTGAGTCATCGTATGTCAAGTACACTCGACAAACACTTTTCGGTATTAATGAGCTGCTTTTCCTCATCACATGGTTCTTCCAAATACATTTATTTTTTTCCGAATAAATTAACATATGCTATACAAATAAAATATGAACATCAGTGGAATGGACGAGGTTTCGAAATTTCTCCAGGTGCAAAAGAAATGTGAAGGGTTTCTGTTCCTTGAGAAACTTGTTTGATTCTATTTCTTCTTGGAAAAACCGTCAATCATGGCCAAGACGTCTGCCTCATAATCTATGTGATTAATCTGGTTGATCTGGTTAATTCCACTACTCCCAGCAACACTGTTCACTGGCTCCTCCGTCTCGTCGTCATCTGGTGTAAGGGCTATGAGCAGTTGAATTCTAGAGAGTGTGTAGACGTCTACGTCCGGTTCTTCTGCAGCCCGTTGCCCTCCACCAAAAGGAGATGCTCCACCAAAACCGGTAGATGAAGAAGTAGAGAAGCCTGGTGATCCGCTTGACCCGAAATTTGAAGACGTTGAAGTAAAATGTCCCTGCTGTGCCCTTGTCGACCTAAAATGGATATCTTAATAGTTTTTTGAATTAAAATAAACTTTCAAAAATTAACACTTTCTTCCCTTAGGTCTCAAAGCGAAAGAATTGGATACGTCCGTAAGTCTTGGCGTTTGGAAACTTCTACCCAACAGTTCAGGCTCTAACAGTTATCCGAACAGAAGTAAAACATAAACGTTACGGCGAACGTGTTGTTAACCATCTTTTCAATAAAAACTTTCACTTACCACTGAGCAGCTCCTCTTTGGCTGTTTGAGTATTGTTGTTGTTGTTGTTGCTGCTGTTGTAGTCTCCTTAACTGGGCAGCTAGTCGCAGTTTCTCCTGTTGTTGAGCCGCCTCTAATTGTTGTCGCTGCCTGTTGATATCCTGAGCATAAGCCTGTCGTAGTATTTCCGTTTCCAGTTGGGAATTGCTGCATTGTTGTTGAAAGGCTTCGGTAACCAGACGGTTATATTCTAGCCCAGCTTGTAGACCTATGTTCTGCTGCTCCTGTGCTATCCCCATTATCTGCTGCATTACCTGGTCGTACTGATTTTGTTGTGATCTAAACAAATAAAATATTAATGTTTCAAGTCAACGCTTACTGAAGAGCATTTGCGAATGACGATTCATTGTTTCCCATTTCTTTTTCTGTGAAGAGCGGAGAGGGTTGGGCGAAGCCGCCCGAGCGGAGAGGGTTGGGCGAAGCGGCTCGAGCTCGTTTATATACCGGCAAATGTTTGTTTATCCCTAGTTCTCCCTCCTCCTGCCTCCTGGTGAAACACTTCCGCGGTCTGTGTAGGTCAGACGTCGGCCAACGTCATTTTGTATCTAGCCACAACTGCGCGAAGCACTCATCAATACGGCTTACTTATTGTCGAGATGACTCACCCTTCTTGGCGCACTCTATTGCCACTTGTAAGATGTCTATTCAGATGGGTTACTGTAGAGATTTGTTCTGAAAAATCCCCCAAGACCAAGTTATAAACAGACCAGAATGCCTCCGGAGGCCGTTTTCCGCGTTGGGATTAGGTTTTCGAAGCGGATAATTTTGACAGACGACAGCCGTAGGCTGGCGAAGGTCCGCTGGTCTCCTTATTATTAGGGCAGGATTTTTTATTTGCAATATTTACAAAGCCGATAAAATTACAGAAAACATATTGACGGGATGTTGTTTAGACTGAAAAGCATTTTCCCTCATATCTCTGTTCCACTTCTTATTGTTTTCTGATGAAATTGCACGAATCGTGTTCTCGCACATATACAGGAAAGTTAATGGCTCTCCATTGCCGCGTATTATGCTCACAAGTCTGGCACTTGCAGTTTCTAGACGGTTTGAAACTTCATTTCTGTGCATTTGTGGGCAAATTCTATTTTACAAGACCAATTGCTAGAGACGGATAAAATACAGCGAACTTTTGGTTCCATTTTGGCTGTATGGCCCACAAAAGGATCAAATTGATGAAAACTTTTCTGCAGCTGTTCTTCAGAAGGAAGTTTCGCATCAGCAAATAGAATGAGGTGAAAGAAGTCAAGTTTTGAATCTGGTAAAGGCTCTGAAAGGAGAATCTAAAATGAAATACGTTTGTTTCAATATTCTGGAAACGACCTGAAGGAAAGATAAGAGTAGATCCAATATTTCTTGCAGAGTCTTTGGCCCGACTTCCAGGGTGTACAAAAGAGTTTTTGGAAATTTAAGGATTTTGCTCATTGCATTTCCCATCTCTTCTGGTTTCAGTCGTATATTAAATTCTTTCTGAAAACATTTTACCAATTTTTCATTGGTGGCTGAAGAAATCAGACGGTCAAAGATGTCAAAACGCTTACTGAGATTCTTATCTTCTGAAATTGAAGCAAGCATCTTTCGGAAGGCAGGCAATGGTTTCAGTGGATCGGCATCTCGTCGCAAACTTTCGGTTATTTCATAATATTTCCTTTCCGATAAGCAAGCGGTGAACAGCAAAGGACTGCACACATGGGGGAGAGATTCTGGATGAACCTTGGCCAATCCGTTCCGAATCTTAATACAATTGCTTGGAATCGATGTAAAACACTTACAGCCAGATTAAGACAATACTTTTCTTGCCTTTGGCAACCCTTACAGCAATAACCGTTGGCATCTTCTGATTTTAAAGGTCGCCTGTATACGAACTCGAAGCATTTTGTTGGGTCAGCAGTAAGCCTACAAGCAAAGGAGTGGTTAACTATACAAATAGTAAACTAACCGGTGAATGTAAACAGGATGGACACCCTTTTTCGCCGGCATCTTCATAACCACTGAATAAGGGCCAACTTTAGCAAACCGATGAGCATCTGGAGGAGGAGCACCAAGGAAGGCATCTGGAGGAGGAGCACCAACGGAAGTATCTGGAGGAGGAACACCAAGGAAGGCATCTGGAGGAGGAACACCAAGGAAGGCATCTGGAGGAGGAACACCAAGGAAGGCATCTGGAGGAGGAACACCAAGGAAGGCATCTGGAGGAGGAGCACCAAGGAAGGCATCTGGAGGAGGAGCACCAAGGAAGGCATCTGGAGGAGGAACACCAAGGAAGGCATCTGGAGGAGGAACACCAAGGAAGGCATCTGGAGGAGGAGCACCAAGGAAGGCATCTGGAGGAGGAGCACCAAGGAAGGCATCTGGAGGAGGAGCACCAAGGAAGGCATCTGGAGGAGGAGCACCAAGGAAGGCATCTGGAGGAGGAGCACCAAGGAAGGCATCTGGAGGAGGAGCACCAAGGAAGGCATCTGGAGGAGGAGCACCAAGGAAGGCATCTGGAGGAGGAGCACCAACGGAAGTATCTGGAGGAGGAGCACCAAGGAAGGCATCTGGAGGAGGAGCACCAACGGAAGTATCTGGAGGAGGAGCACCAAGGAAGGCATCTGGAGGAGGAACACCAAGGAAGGCATCTGGAGGAGGAGCACCAACGGAAGCATCTGGAGGAGGAGCACCAACGGAAGCATCTGGAGGAGGAGCACCAACGGAAGCATCTGGAGGAGGAGCACCAAGGAAGGCATCTGGAGGAGGAGCACCAACGGAAGTATCTGGAGGAGGAGCACCAAGGAAGGCATCTGGAGGAGGAACACCAAGGAAGGCATCTGGAGGAGGAGCACCAACGGAAGCATCTGGAGGAGGAGCACCAACGGAAGCATCTGGAGGAGGAGCACCAAGGAAGGCATCTGGAGGAGGAGCACCAACGGAAGTATCTGGAGGAGGAGCACCAAGGAAGGCATCTGGAGGAGGAACACCAAGGAAGGCATCTGGAGGAGGAGCACCAACGGAAGCATCTGGAGGAGGAGCACCAACGGAAGCATCTGGAGGAGGAGCACCAACGGAAGTATCTGGAGGAGGAGCACCAAGGAAGGCATCTGGAGGAGGAGCACCAACGGAAGTATCTGGAGGAGGAGCACCAAGGAAGGCATCTGGAGGAGGAGCACCAACGGAAGCATCTGGAGGAGGAGCACCAACGGAAGCATCTGGAGGAGGAGCACCAACGGAAGCATCTGGAGGAGGAGCACCAACGGAAGCATCTGGAGGAGGAGCACCAAGGAAGGCATCTGGAGGAGGAGCACCAACGGAAGTATCTGGAGGAGGAGCACCAAGGAAGGCATCTGGAGGAGGAGCACCAACGGAAGTATCTGGAGGAGGAGCACCAAGGAAGGCATCTGGAGGAGGAACACCAAGGAAGGCATCTGGAGGAGGAGCACCAACGGAAGCATCTGGAGGAGGAACACCAAGGAAGGCATCTGGAGGAGGAGCACCAACGGAAGCATCTGGAGGAGGAGCACCAACGGAAGCATCTGGAGGAGGAGCACCAAGGAAGGCATCGATTCCATGAGTACCAAGAGCGCCATCCATTCAATCAGCACCAAAAGAGCCATCATTGGCAAAGAAGTCGAATCCGAGGATGTTCTCTGGGTCATTGAGGAAATTTAAAGCATCCATTGCTGCCCCGATCGGGCTCTCCTCCACTACAGATATGCCCAAATTGTCTTCGTTAATTTCTTCCACACATGCGCTGAGAGGTCTATTTGTTTCCTCATTCTGAAAGCGAAATAAAAGGACACAAATGAAAAAGCGTACCAAATCACATTCTTCTCTTTTCTGCAATTGCACCAATTTCTTCCTCAACTCATCAGGAAACAAGTCGAGAAATTGATCGAAATCATCTTCCTCGTCTCCATCGCTTTCCTTGTTTCTCTTGGTCGAGGAAAGAACGTCACTTCTACGACATTTCCTTTTTCCATCCATTTTTCGTATCTGCAAAGGCAACGACTTCAATAGTACCTGAAAACAACGAAGAAGGAGAAACACTGGAGGAGACAGAAAGGGGAAATGAACATGAAATGATAGCGATTTCAGGTCAAAACGCTGTCAAGCGTCTGTTTGACCAAGTTGACAAGAATTCTGACAGGATGTTGGTAAAATAACCGTAAACAAAAATACTGACAGGATAAATACCGTATTGTTTACATGGGAGAGTTGAATGGAAAAAAAAATAAGAATAGAAACTTATATCTGCGGGCGCTGCGTCGCGGATATAAGTTCTCGTACCCCCGGCCAGTTCCCTAAGAAGAACTGAGCGATGGCACTGTGGAGTTGGAAAAAAACAAAAAAATACTTTTCTGGTAAGTGTTTCTAATATTTTGGAAAACGCGGCATTTTTAGGGTTGCAATAACTTTTTCTGTGGAGTTACGCGACGATTATTCTCTTCTCTCTTTTTGATAACAGTTTCTACTAATTAAACCTCTATCCCTTTTTGATTGGCCTGCAGGCTTAATGGTTTTTTTAAATGTTATGTATTGAGAACGCGTAAATAAACGTTTTACTCTGCAGCACGAGTTTTATAGTGGTTGAGGTCATCGGGGTTCAGCTCTTGTAGGAATTGGGCCGTTGCTCGGGAAGAGCACCTCTTCCTCTAGTCGTTCTCCTAGCTTTTTTCCCCTAGTCTTGCCAAATGAGCAAAAAGAAAGCTGTTTTAATCCTGAATGCAATAAAGATTACAGCTCTCAATGTTGGATGGAGAGTTATGTTTTGAATTCACAAATAGAGAGGAAAATATGTCCTCCTGCCAATGAGGGCAACTGGTCCATAAGGTGAGGATGGACAAATAGCAGCCAAGGTCGTCGATGTCTACTTTGACCATTTCCCGAATTCCATTAGAGCCCTCACAATACAATTTCATCCCGACGTTAGATAGAGGCCTTCTTGACTAGGCTTCACTTTCCTTGTCCCCGCTACCGATCGGAAAGGGATACCCTAAAGGTCGTACTGATTCACGCCCTTTTTCCCTCACTTTCTGTTCCAGTTCACCCGAGATATCTTAGGAGAAAATCCACGGGGCGAGGCTCTCTCGCTTTTCCCAGTGTTCCTATTTGCCACAGTCCTCTCCGTGACGGTGGAAAGTCGCCCCGCCTTCCGACCTGCATGGGCGGGGGACTTTATTCGAAGTGATGCGCCTTTCCGTCTGTCTCCTACTGGTTAGTTGCTTTCTCCAGAAAACTTATTAGAAAGTCGTCTCCTGATCATTTGAAACTGTAATGTGTTACCCGACTATCGGAGGAGGTGGATCAATAGAAAGCGAATCATTTGTCATAAACGAATGAGGAGAGAAACCAGCCGTATACTGCACTTTCACCATCCAGGAAATCGTGGTAAAGCGATCCATCGACTCAAAGTGTTTCTCACTTTTCTTGCTTGATATGTCGGGAAGGAGAACCGGAATATATTCTAAGGGGATGAAGTGTGGGGGCGAGAAACACTGGCATAACACAGCTAAGACATTCTCTTCCGTGACCACGCTCTCAGAAAATATTCGAATAGTACTGAAAAAGAGTATACAAGAGTTTTCAGGCGACGGTGACAGCGCAGCTTCGTCCTGGAGTACGAATCCGACTGAACAAAGGCGTCTTCGAACAAGCCTCGTCCATAGTCGGTTAGTGTGTCTTGCCCTCGTACCGAATCTCGAAAACTGTTTACCACCCTCTTTCGTAAAAATCCTTTCGGCTGAATTTGTTCTCGCCTTCACCTTCTTTCGTTTTTCTACCGAATTCCTTGTGGCCTTAAGCAGGTGGCATCGATCGACAAAGTCCGCACAATTTGACATGTTTTCTGCCGTAATCCGCGCTGTTCTGGGCTGGTTCCCCAATTGTCCGACCAGCTGAATACTTATTAATCAGCTCATCGGAAGCCATGAAACAAACTTTTCGACATTGTTGTTGTTTCTAGTCTGGGGGATAGGAAACGAATGGAAACAGAGAGGATCACCTCACCGCTTAGAGTCTTAGCCGACGACCATTCACTGACTGTAAAAGAACTTTTCAGCCGGATTAGTCGAATACGAAGTACCACGAATACAGATTCCCAGTTCGCAACAATGTTTTGCAGAAGGATGCGTTCAGGTAGTCTCCCCTCATTCTCATCACATACAGACCTCATTCACACAGATCCACTCCTTTCAAATGACCTCCTTCCGTCAACCACAATATGTCTCATTCGAACCAGCTCCCCCAAATCGCTTTGCCATCCGGGTATCGGATTTTGATTTCTTGTGAGCTTAGTTTAAACCTTTTGGGGATAAAGACAGTTCAGTGTGACGGGGAGGTTAGGCGGAACAATCAACGTCTTGATTCAGCTGCCCGTGTCTGGGAGTGTCTATGTTTCCGGTAGGCAGTTAGTCATCCCCTATTAATTACTCTTATAGGATTGGGAATATCAGTAGTAGCCTATCTGGACCTTCAGAAGACGCTAGACGATGAGCCTTACCTAAGATTCCTAGAATGTTCTATAGAAAGAGGCCATGTTCACACCCGAGTAGCAGATATGGGCTTGTTTACAGATACAGTCAATTCAAAATACACTGTACGGATCGAGTCCGATCAAATGATCGACGCATTTTTCCAGGATACAATGTCGCGCACGTCACGGCAACAGTTGGAAGAGGCGATTTGCGCTAATATGCATCGCTTAACACAACAACACTTCAGCACGCGGCTGGCAAGGTTACCGCGCTCCATTTCTGCCAAGCAGCTGATGGATGTTTTGTTGGCTGCGCATAAGGGTAGCAACAATGGAGTAGATTCATACGGTCCGTGAGGGTCAAGCAACCCTAAACGGTGATTTTCAGTCACTAGGCAGAAGAGAGCCCCATCCATTGATTACTATGACGATGTGGACGAGAAAAGGAACAAACCAAAACCTCGGCCAAAGCCTGTTTCTTCTGGTCCAATAAAGAAAATCAAATTCTCCCCCAATGATATCAATAACTTCTTCAATATGGTCAGTTATCCGTTCGCCTAATACCGCGCCCCTTTATAGAACCGCCTTGGCCACATAGTAATAGATACGTCCCTGATGGACGCCTATGCCACGGCTAGCGACTTTACAGTTGGGATGGTTGGTCATGTGAAAAGTCTGAAATCCCGTAAGCGAAAGCCTCTTGACCCGGCCTGACCTCCCTCTTTCAGCCGGCGAGTATCCCACTGAGGCACCCTACCCGTTCCGTCTCCCCCTGAACGAACAACGACGGCAGGTGGAGGTGATTATCTCAAATCACACACTGAACAGTTTACTGTGGCAGGCGCACAGGTGATTTCCTTGACCCGTCCGGGTATTTTGGCAGCGGCACACAGATAACTGCCCCAGAATCATTTTTCTTCCCTGCTGAAATATCCTGTTTGCCCAACTTCTTCTTCTAACCTTGAAAATGTGAACTATCAGAGAAGTACCTCCTCTTTGACCCTAGAAACTGGTATAAGGCGACCAGCTTGACGTCACATGATTATTGTCCAAAAACTGCTCAAGCTGCACGAACGAACACTTCAGTAATGTCATCCTGGACATGTGAGGTGTGTGACCTTCAAGGTCAGAACGTTTCGCTGATGATAAATATCGGGAGAAATCTTTATATCTTTTTGGAGGAGAAACAGGATCCAGCCGCAGGTTTCTTCATAGTGGGGCAGGGGTCATTGTAACATCCGATTGTAAGGAAGAAAAGTGATGGGGAGAGCGCATTAGCAGCGGTGAATTTTGTAGCCCACAACAAACGACAAAAATTGATTTGATACTGGTCACGGTTACACAAAATTTGACCAGAGAATGTTTTCAGGACGAATTCTTTGCTGTTCCATGTTGATTCGAGAACACCGGGCGTTGGGGGAGTGTTGAAGACGACTTGTTCAGCGGATGAGGTCTGCCTCTCGGATCAGATTGAGGAAGTGGGAACAGCCTATCCTGGAAGAAGTCTGGAGCTGATTATAAGGAGTACACGAGCTCCTACTGTAACTGTTCGCCAAGGTGGTTCCTCTGAAGGGCCCTTATATGATGCATTGCAGACCAAGTAACATTGGAAATGTTCGGCAGAGCTCTATTCTTTTTGGAAGGGACCAGACAAAAAGTCGGGGTTATTCCCTTCTACGCAGTTGTCACTGCAAGGGTTAAGACCTATGGCAACGTCGTTAAAGGTACTGGCACTTGTATTTATATAAGAAATATTTCACAGGGACGATGACTATCGACAGGTTAACTATTGACAACGACGTGGACTTCTTCAAACTCACCGCTTTGGATTTGGATGGTTTTAGAGAATCTGTCCAAATTGCCCTGGAGAAAATGGGAAATTCTATTCTTTCCGAAGGCATACCCTTAGCAACGCATAGATTACGGTAAGTATCTGATAACTGTAATCAAAAGTTGCCTACAGGTTCCCGCTTCGATTATCAGCAGCTCATCTATCATTGCTCAACGATGTCGTTCTACTTCAAGCAAATGTTGATCTTTATAATTCATTGTACGGTGATTCTCGGCATTAGAGAGTTTCGGGTCCGTTTACGGCCGGGTACAAACGGGTAATTCACAAGCAAAGATCGCATTTAATAAAGTTTATAACTACTTAAATTACCTTGAGGATTTAAGCTTTAGCTACCGGCATTCAATCGTTTGAGTGTTCTTTGCTATATCAATTATGATACAATGTTTGGGGATAAAGACGAGTCAGGGGAATCCGAAGTCTGTTTTATTGTCCCTTTATGTGTTTAAAGGGCTTCCTCTTATGGCAAAGTCCATCCTTGACATCACATGTTCCCAAGGATAGTTTTTCCTTGACTAGGCTTATTTAGAACCTACACATTTTGCCCTTTAACGAGAATGGGAGATGTCTCATCTAATAAGCTGTTGGACTCCGCATTCCAGTAAGCTTTATTAAAGGGAAAAACATAAGTGATATCTTGAGCGAGATCAAATCATGAGATTGTTCGTTTCAGCAAATCGGAAGACTTTTCTGTCAGAAAAGTTTCTAGGAGAAGCAGCTCTCGGAGAACAGGCCGAGCTGACTTGTGTAGAAACCTGTAACTGGAATTGTTATATTTTTTGCTCTGTTATTGAACTATTCACCTTTGATTCTTTTTTCTGTGGCGCGTCGTAGATTATACAAATTAAATACAGCGCATTTAGGGCGAACTGAAATAAGTTAACTGGTAATATGACGGAACATGTCTCATACCTGAGCAAAGTATAAAACTTGGGATATGTTCTCAAGATAATTGATAACTTCTAAATTTAGAGATTCCTCCTCCTCGGGTGAGATCACTGTCAGGTACAGCCTCAAAAGGTAACTCGGCAGATTCATGCTCAAGTCGAAGATTGTTATAAGAAGACATCGTCTCAGGACCTTCACTTGTTGTGCTCTTTTTCGCGACCTGAAAGAATAATTCTTAATCTGGTGATATCAGGCGAAGCGTAGGCGCTATGAATAATCCTCAATGGGATTCAAAAGAGAATGTAAATTAAATTCATGTCCTAATATGGCTTTCATCCGCTACCGTATTCCCTACGCCTAGCATTTAGAATGAACTTCTTAACGGGAACACATGACTATAGTACAAATACGGCGGATGAAGGAGTTCGTGTACTTGTTCCTGAGGGGGACACCAATTTTTAAAAAAACATCAACAGGGATACTGAGGATTAGACCTCTTTGATGTTCTCAAAGATTTCCAGATTCTTGCTGCCTGTCTGGCATTTTGCGTCATCGCGGATTTTTGGATTCTTTACATCTGCTGAATTTTAAAAGAAGGCCGCAGAGCTTTTGATCATTATAAAGAGTACTCCTTATTCTGGGAAGTGATTCGAAAGTCTGAGGGCAGTCGCCACAGAGTTACGTGTTTATATGATTAGTCGGATATGACTTTTCCTCTCCATGACACCTGTCTAATTTCCCTCGAGTCTTACCTGGAATGCAGAGTTCCGACGCTGAATCCCACGGAAGAGGATGACTTCTTGTGGGAGGATTGTTTCCGCAGAGATGATTCAAAACTATTAAACCCTAAAAAGAAGGAACTCAGACAGACAAGGGATTTCCTTACTTGACAGATCAGGTCTTTGAGCTTTGCCAGTCTCGTCCGGTATGTCAGCAACTTCCCTCGAAGTTAGAGCCATTGCGTCACTCTGTCCCCGATACCAAATTGCCCTGCTCAGCAAGACCTGCAATTATCCCTGTCTGTGTTTGATATGGTCGAATATTATTATTTGCTTTGATAAAGTTCAGAAGAGGAAAAAAACTGGAAGAGGATATTAAATTTGTGATACGCGTTCTTCTTCCTGCGCGGACCAAAAAAACTCATTCCCTGTGGCATTAATTCTCCTGGAATCCCTGTGCCAATTGGAGGGAAGGAATTCCAGAAATCTTCCCCCTATTGCCAATTAAGATGTTAATTGGAGTGGGGGCAGAAGGCAAGCTTTTAAAACGAACCTTCAGGTCAAGGACAGTTATTATGGCCACGGGGAGGAAGTACGAGATGACGATCTCGGCCACTTGAAGCTTCTTGCTCAAACTCTCCGAAGTGCTGCTCATACATGCTAAAACTTGACTTGTTTCCCCGTCAGGAATAAAAATAAACCTTTAGTCTCCGGATCATAATGTATGTCGTATAACACCCAGGCTTCCAAAAGACCACAAATTGCAGCCAGAAGACCCTGCAATATGATTTTAAGAAAGGCATTCCCCGAATAGGAAGTGGAAGTGTATTTCTGTTGTCGACGGTGCCAGGATAGGTTAATATTTAAAAGAGTTCGTGAGATAGGCATCCTTAATTCATTTGGAGGAGATTTCCCCCATGTTTCAGAAATCATTCCGGTCTAATGTTCCTTATAGAGGGTGGAATGTTGTCTTAAAATAGACACTGGCGTACTGTGTCATGCGCATTTCTTATAGAAAGTCCCGAGGTCGAAATGTCTCTCCAATCCGGATAAGTACTCAAGGAAACTGAACATTCCACCCACACTTTTTAGATCTCAACGATCGGGAACAAACTATTTACAGGAAGTTTGCAAGTTTGTTTTATAATAGGTGGGAGTCTCACTTTACGTTCTACGGAGGAGACGAGATTGAGCTGAATGACCACGCTCATTATAGAAGATCAACTGACTCATGTCTTAATTATACTCAAAACAAGTTAATGAACATTACTCGACATTTTTCCAAGCCCTAATTCCCTGGTCTTTCATTTAATGAACCAACATTTTCTTTGCTCTTTGGAGAAAGAACAAAAGAGCAGATCAGCTAGCTCAATTTTCGCTCTTTCGGCAGTGTGTTTAGCCCTCATCAATTTGGCGCTTATTTAGTCAAACATGACCTCTTCCAAAAGTGGAAATTCCCCAGGGGAACACCACCCCCAAGATCATTTACGAGATGCTGATATCTGAATATTTATGACGAAGGTCCTATGAGCAAACTAAAGACGTACGAACTACAATTGCCTTTTTTATACCGGCACCAATATCGCAAATATGACCAGAACATAAATATGAGCTGTAAGGTTTCTGCTTCCTGCTCGTACTTTGCGGTTCAGCTCACGACTTCGGGAATGTTTTTCGTTAAAGATATAGGCGCGGAGCTAAAAAAATATCCGGTTTTTTACAAGCTTCGTTACTGAGCATTTGAAGCTCTGGCAAAAGTGAGCAACAAACGGTTAAGCTTCTGCTGGCCTCCATAAATGAATAGTGTTTGTTGATTTAAGGTCAGCTTGTTCCCTCTGACCAAGAACTAGCTCTAGTCCATCTGACAAACACATACAAATGAAGGGAGCGCATCTCTGGTCCTTCAGGAGGATCTTCCTCATAATTATGGAGCGTGCAAGGAAGCAACTGATTGCTTTTTCCCGTCACTGTTTTGTACCCCTCTTTTTAATGAAGGGGAGCCGTCTTCCTCACCCACATACTGCAATTTTCTCTGCAGAAGTGGAAGTCTCTCTTTTGTTATAGTATGTTCACCTACGGTAACATAATGTGAGTGGAATCTGATGTCTCATCAAACAAAATGTACCCTTGCTCAACGATTCTGAGGAAATTCTTTGAATCACAGATGGTTTCCCAAGAAAGAGGGTGGCTAGGTGTCTAGGTCCCTTACTAAGTAAATTAGCTTCTTTTACTTGTTTTGTCTATTCGGAAAACAGGGCAAAGAGATGGTTGAAAGTGCCCCCCTGATCATTAGCTCCCACAACTACGCGTCGTAAACGAAGTTTTGTCTGGTTTGTGGAAGCGGTGGCCGAGTGCTTTGAAGACAACAGAAACCCTCGTAATCCTGCCATTTTCCCCAGTTTCTTTGACCTACACGTGGGAAGTAATCATGGGGATTACCAGATTTAGAAACTCACCGCCGCGAAACGGGGCTCCTTGCTCAATCTGAGATGGGTATAAGGGCGGTAGACAGCGACATATCGTACTGCACTTAGAACTAACCAACACCAGATGGAAAATGCCGAGGTGGCGTGGATTACGAAGAGGTCAAGCTGGAATTAGTATTTCACATTCATCGGCAGTGGGGGGTTTCCCTACCTTGCACACCATATTGAGGAAGAAGGGATGCTTGACTTGGAAGTACCGTTGACTAAGCATGCAGAGCAGAGCCAGCAAACACGCGGTATCTGCAACCGCCATGGAGCTCAGCAAGAATAGCGACGTCTTGGTGGTCGTTGAGGTCTTCTTTCTGTAACATAAAGATCAAATTATCTGTTTCACACGATAATAGTAAACTGACTAACAATTGTTAATAGAGTCAATTAGGCCGGTTGAAAATATCTCACCGTGTTGTTTTCCTTCTCCATAGTATGAAAACATTTCCCATAATTCCAATGATAGCAATAGAAATAAACGCATAGTGCCAGAATCTGCGTGTAGATGAAGATTGGATGGGTAGTTCTTCCATGGTTCCGTTGAACATTGCTGCGGGGGGTGGAAATGAGAATGAGAGGAGGAGGAGCCAAATGAGTCTTTCTTGATGGTCGAGAAAGAGATTGCTCTTAAAATTGGTGAAAATTAATCCCAGAATCAAGAGAGAGAATGTGGGAAGATGGAGTTCGATGACAAGAAATAGACCACCTTTCCTGGGAAAGTGGGAGAATTGAACGGGAGGAGAAGAGGAGGCCGATCCCAAGCAGGAATAAACAGGGCCCGGCTCCCAAGGGCAAAATTTAAGAGTTGACGGGTTTTCTAATCTCAGAGAATCACATGAAGACAGTCAAGAATGGGATTTGTCCCCCTCCCCAGGATATTCTTAGAGGGGGTGGTTGGGACTAATTATGCTCCGCCCACCTCTGTATTCTCAAACGATAAATGAAGCTAATTTTTATAGATAACCAGGTGGTGAGGAGTTCGTGAATAGTTGATGGATCTAAAGTTGGATGCTGTGTTTAGCAGAAGGCTTGGAAAAACACCTGTAGAACGTTGAAAAAGACAAGACAAGAAGCATAATTTATGGTTCACTCATTCAGATATTGCTAGAATATGATGTCGACCGGCTGGCCACTTGAGCTGGGCGTTCAATATGAAATGGAGATATTTTTTGGCCACCAAAAAGGGCTCTAAGCATTAAGCGAACAAAGGACAGATTCCCGGAACGATTGAGCTAATTATCCGAGCAGATTTGGGGATACACCCCCCTAAAACTGGTCTGGGAGAGCAATCTAATTCAGTTGGGTTTGTTGACATACGTTTACAAGAATGCACACCTCCAAGAAAGGGAAGCCCTCCTTAAAATGCTACGGGTACATTCCCAAGGGGGAGAGGACACCCTCGCGTTTGAACAGAACACAGAGAAGGTCAGATCAAATGCGCTTATACATCGCTGTTCCCTTTCATGGTCTCGATTATACAAAAAGAGCAATGATTATAAAGTATCCTCCCTGTTGTAAATGGAGCAGTTGATTTATGGCTACACAGGAGGCGTGGTTCGTGGTCTGCATCAGGGCGGGGTTTTCCCCTGTCTCTCCGGAAGAGGAAAGAATCATAAATGCGTTGTCTGACGTGGACAATCACGTTGTTATTGTTGAGCGAGGATCTTGCTCTTGGTCAAGAAGGTGTGGTTACCCGCGTTTATTCCTTTCACACTAAAGGTAACCATACTTTCAAGCCGAAATCAGATTGTAAGATATACAAGCTTTTATAGCAGAGAACTTGATTTAACTATGAATAGAGGCGAGGTAGGTGAATTTAGTGCATCTTTACTGGTTCGAGCAAACATTCTTTTGTTTATAGAGGTTAAAAACGAGATTCGTTCACGGTACTCTTGGTCTGGCCAATTCATTGTAAATCAACCTTTCAGCTTGACTAATTTTTAAAGAATCTGTCTGTGCTCCTTTGCTCCCTGCTCTTCCTAGACCATGGGATTGTGGAATGTGTGCATTGTAAATGGATGTCGGTAAAAAAGGGGAGCGCCGAGACCGATACCAGCTCATGCAAGGCGAAGCATCTCGTGAAATCAGGGGTCAATCTATTTGTTGAGATAAACTTGTTATATAATATAAATTAGATAACGATAGAAGCCGTTGTCTGGCTTTTGACCGTTAGGTGACACGTTGTCAACACCTGCACCACCACCCGGCGATGAATAATGTTCAGTATGCAGCTTAAAAAGCTTCTCTTTAATTGTCTAGTCAAATAGACAATATTCGTTGGGAAATATATCTAATCCCTTCCTGATTTTTACTCCCGAACGTCTAAAACATTGCAAAAAGCATCAGGATAATCGCATATGTCAACAAAACTTGACGTCTCACTTTCAGGAGGTTTCCTTGCGTCATCTGCATAACATTCTCAACATGGGTGGTTAGGTCGCATTTAAGGTAGAAAAAAAAGGGAGGAAGCGTCAAGACGAATTACAAATGACCAACTCCCAATTGACTAACAAACCGGACTTTGGGTTGCCGTGTTTGACCTACGGGTTACTTCATTACCAGACTCATCACTTTCATTCTTTATTGGAAGAGAACAGTAGTTCCGTTAGAAAAAAAAACTAATGAGCTGTCTAATGGGGCATGCGGAGTGTCACAGCATATCCTCGAACAATTTCCAGGGTGCAGCTGAAAAGAGACGATGAAATCACTAGATCCTTAAAGAAACAGCTTACGGTGTGCCTGGCTTCACACGTGCCATGGAGTCCGCTGGCAGGGACGATGTTGTGCCTCCTGCTCTTAGGGTTCCAAACGTGTTTTCCTATAGGGGCACAAATGAGATACAAAACTCTTTAGCGTTACGAACCTGGATCCAAATCAAGAGCTCAACATGTCCGCTTTGCAGATCGTAGGTGCCTCTGCCCAGGAGCATCACTTCTGTGTTGTAGTCAGGAGTTCCATAGACCGTCACAGGACCGCCGCTGTCTAATTTTTAAAAGGCAAGAGGAAAGAATTAACCTTAGGTGTCGTTCATGTTCCTTAATAAACTGTTTCAAGTTAATTGGATGTTCCAAGTCGACGTATCTTGGCTCATAAGGTGCAGTGATTTTGAAGGAATCTTTTCCGGGATTGCCTAAAAATCATGAAACAAGGTACTTTGAACTGTAAGCTTTTCAGGGCCGTTTCTCTTATTCAATATTCAAAACTGTTCTTTCGCTAATTAGTCGACCATCATAAAGTCAGTGTAAACAATTACCCGTTTGATATTCTTCAGACTCGTGGAACGCCTTAATTAGCGGTGGAAGATCCTTGACCACATCTTGCAAGTGGAACCAACGCTCGTAAAGGCGGACAGTCGAATGTCCAGCAAAATATCTAATGAATTTCTTCCTTCAAGAAAAACGAGCCTTCCTCCTACCGAACACAATCGAATTCCGTATTCGCCCGTCGTCTCTCGACTACGAATCCGATAGTGTTGGAGAAACGCTGCGGGGAATGTTCTACCCTTGATGGCAGAAGGAACATCTCTCCCTGAGACGAGAAAAAGTGTAATTATCTTAATGATGATCAATGTACCTCCCGGATGACGACATCTTTCATGATTCCCTTCTCCACGACCTTCAGCACCATGTCTCCTTCCCGTTGGTAGAAGAACTAAACCTTCAAATTAAGCGAGGAGCAGGCAGGAGAGGTTACTTCTTCCCCCTCTTCCAGATGGTAATCTTTGCGCGAATTAGGCCCTCCTACGTAAAACAACTGCAGCTGATCAGAGTACCTGTTTAATTAAGAATAATTAATAAAAGAGCAATGAATGTCATTTACATGCATTTGTTACAGACGGGTGGTGTGAAGAATTTCCGATTGTCCGCTATCCATTCGGGGACGTGGTGCGCAGTCACTGACATGGCAAAAATGTTAAACCTGGCTTGGTTGGGGGAGAGTTATCAAGGAAACTACTTTTCATCTTAATTCGGAGTGACAACCCACCGTTCTAATCGATGGCATTGCCACTTTTATCGAAAACCGTTGAAAAATGTGTTGGTAACATGGGGAAAGATAATTTCTGATCCCACCTACGTCTGAAGACGTTGTTTCCTCGGAGAGAAAAGTCACGGAACGACGATCCATTTGACGGGAAGAGATAAAGAAACACCGGTCGTGTGACCTTCTCTATTAACAGTGACCTTGCTCTTTTGACGTGATAGACGTTGATAACTTATTAGCCAGCTTTTTTTTACGAATGTCTTCCCGGAAAGTGCGTTGTCGTACTTGTTTCTAATCCCACGCATTGTTAACAGCTTAATGTCGAGGTCAGGCTTTATCTACAGACATCACAGAGCAAAACACATCGTCAAATCGGGGTATCAGCCGCCGCCGAAGAAGTTTCCAAATGTCCCTCCGATGTTTTGCAAGTTAAATCCGGTGAACTGTTCCAGTATCTGACCAGCGGCAGCCTGTGCAGCCTCCTTGCCCTAATCAAGATGGTTATCAGAAAAATAGGAAGAGTTGACTACCTGAGGTCCTCCCTGTTTGATAGCTTGTGCAGATTGTAGTCCTTTCTGGATAAATCCGATCAGACCAAGATCTTCGCCGTCCCCTCCTCCTCCGGCCATTCCCCCTCCCATAGGTGTTCCTGTACCAGTTCCGCTTCCAAGAAAACCAGTTAATCCAGAGACTGGGGATGGTGGCGCTGGTGGAGGGGGAGGGGGAGGCGGTGGCGTTGGAGGTGGAGGCGGGGAGACTGTTGGAATGGGCATAGGAGGACGGAACGGTGGAGGAGTTGCTAAAAAGAAGGAAAAATCTGAGATGCTAAAGGAGCAATCCTTACGTTTACACATTTCAGCAACCCTCTGGCACGTTTGAAAATCTTGGAATAGATTGGCATTGGTCTCAGATGTAGCGCATCCAGGGAACCAAAATTCATCACATTGAAAGTTTTCCTAAAAAGTTGAAAATGGAAAAAAAAACTCCAAAACCTTATTGTAAGTGTACATCACTTTGAACCCACAAAATCTTCCGGTAGGAGGGTCCATTTGACATATCTCCATAGGATTGATAGGCCTCATTGTTGGTCCTGCTGAATATTTCTATAACTTTCGGGCAATTGTCTTCCAACTTACGTCTATGCCCTTCCCCAAATTTTCTTGCCCTTCCAGTGCCCATGGGTCTTCCAAAAGGTGCAGTAGGTGGTAAAGTCACCGGACGAAGCTTTGCCGCTGCTACAGGGACTCCTCCATTAGCAGCAGTCAAACACTGAAATTCCCCCTTCTATTACGTATTCTACTTGAATTTACTTTAGTAGGAATGTCTCTGCACATGTTGGCAGCCTTATCTCTATACTGAGCCGATGGTCTTTGGCACAACTGGCGGGGAAAATCGCATGTGTACGGTTCACATTCTGTCGTGGATATTGAAGTGAAGTCACTGCCGACAAAATCCTCACCTGAACTGTTGATTCATGAGATTTTAGTTGAAGCCCTAAGTCAAAAACCAGTTGCTTTGTGAACGTATACGTCTTGGTCACAGACTCGCAAGGTCGTAAAGCTTAAAAGCAGCGTTACAATGGGTGAGTCATCTAAAGCTCATAAAGGAACTGGTACCATGATACAGCAGTTTTTGTTCTTTTGAAACATTAGGTACTGGCTTAACAATAAAGGGTAGAGTCCCCTTGTTAGCGGAAGAACCTTGAAATCCCTGCTGCGCTTGCCGCAAAATCTGTGTTACGCTTGCCAGCTGATCACAGCTGATTAGCGGTGGGTATCTATAGCGGGATTTGTCCATTTACTTTCGCAGAAAATCGATAGAAGATGTCAGGTTATTTTAAGTGTTGCACTCGAACGGACTTTCCCTTTCCAAGATCCTCCTAGCACCCAAAAGACACCTACAAAATGGGCAAAAAGAACAATTTCCTGAGAAGTAGAAAGAGGAAAAGACAGTCAGAAGTGAGGGGAAGGTTGTATTTACTTTATAGAAAAAATGAAACTAGCAAAGACTTACATTCATCGTTCTCGAACAGCTTGTCCATGAAGGCATTGAGCTCAATGGGAAGTTCTCCATTACATCTGAGCACCAGAGAGAGGAATATTAGAAGTAGCGGGCCAAGCCTCGAGCCGAATAAATGAATATAGCCCATACAGAGCGCTAACTTGTGAAGATTAGCGCTGCTGCATAAATGTTGATCGAAGGGTGAATAGACGCTTCGCTAAACTAATTACAACGCGCTGTGATTTCAATTCTTGCCCGTGCATACTGTGTGAAGGAGATCGAGTTTTGGGCCGGACCTGTTCTTGAGAGGAACCGAATCCTTTTTCGAATTACGCGCCAATCTCTCCTCTGTAGCTCGACTACCGTAGACGGGCTGCGTCTCACCTGCATCGCGCTATTTCGCTCGTCTCTGACAACAACTGCCTGTAGAGCAGACAAACCTTCACTAGTATTCTGTCAATTTTCCGTTGGTGTTATCCGAGCCCCATACGCTTTATAAATTCGTGCTTTCGTATGAGTGCTTTAGCTTTTCTTCTCTTGTTAATTTTTATCCCCATATAGTTTTATTTCAGGTAAAAAGACTGTTTCGTTAACTATGGACCAGTTCGAATCCCTTGTTGAGCCTTGCCGCCAATTCGCTAAGGATTCTTTCCGTCTCGTCAACCGATGCACTAAGCCCGACAAGAAAGGTAGGTTATTTTACTATTTTCTTTTCTCTTTTTAACAGGAAAAAGGTGAAATGGCAGAAATAAATAAAGCAAAATGCCATCTTTAGATTGTTGGCATAAAACGGAAGCCTTTTTTTCATTAAAAGGCCTCTCGGGTACTCTAGGATTATTCAGAATTTGGGCAACAGCACCGTGACTAACAGAAAAGGCGTACAGTCTTTTAGGGGTCTGAAGAGAACGGCAAATGCCAGTCCGCATATTATTTGACATCGATCGGTAGAGAAGACAGATGCGGATAAGGTTAAGAGGACTGCCGTCTTTCTCCCTAGAGCTCTAAAAGAGTGAAAGTCTTTTTCTGTCTTTTTCAGTAAAGGTTCTGTTGTCCCAATCCTAATGATAATCGTAGGTCCCTGTGGGTTCCTTCAAACATTTATTAAAAGATGCAGCTAGCCCCGGTCGATTCCATTTTCTAAGAAACAATTTACAGAATACCAGAAGATCGCCATAGCCACTGCCATCGGTTTCGGAATCATGGGATTTATTGGATTTTTCGTCAAGCTAATCCACATTCCCATCAACAACCTCCTTGTCGGAGCCTAACCAGTTCCCGCGAGCTAAAGTTCTACCTGTCATCTCTTCCTGAAAACGTCGGTTGGAAGCATGTTGTCCTTTAAGTACTGACTGTGATACATAAAACTATTTATTCTTGAAGCAGATATATACAAATCGTTGGGAAATTATTACAACATGACCGGAAATGGAACCAAGGAAAAACTAGTATAGAAATAGAATCTAGGTGAAACGAGAATAGCAGCTGCAGTGGCATTTCTCGTTATTTTTACAGGATGTACAATATTCAGTTGCAAAACGGGCATAATCCTCATGTGTAAGGCGCTTCAGAAGCGGGAAGAGGATATTTTTGGGCTGGTGGCACGGCATGACAATTTCTAGGGAATTCGTTCCCACAATTAACATCGCCTTCTCCGAAAGGTCGTCTGGCTTTATGAGCATGTAGAAGGAGACGTTTTTGATGGAATCGTCAAATTTTGCATGATTCAAGCGACGGAAGATGGAGTGTTGGTGGGAGTCTTTGTTGTAAATAAGGCTGACTGGTATCCCGGCGGTTACGATCGTTGAATTAAGCGCCTTAGTCTCCAATAGGCGGATCTTTCTGGGTCTCTCGTACCAATTCTAAAAGTTTTAGTAAATTCAAAGAAAGATTAGTTGTTCCTTACTTGTATAACTATGTTGCAGTCTTCGCTAGAAAGTTCCGTGTGTCTAATTGTCAAAGAGCCAGCTTTGATGTGACACATGGTGCTGACTGGGTACTCCGTTCCCTCGATATGAACAATGGCCAGCTAAACTTATCATTAACGATATTAATCCTCTCTGCTACCTGGTGGAATATATGAGGAGAGATCTCTTTTCGCAAGTATCCCTTGACACAAATCCTGTAAGGTCGCACAACCTAATAAATTCCGCTTCAAAGTATTAAACTTTTGGAATAACCTGCAGCAGATCATAAACATCTCGAGCTGTGCGGACGTAGCTGGCAAGCACCGAAAGACTGGCGAAATTGACTTTTAGGGTAGCTACGAGCTCCTTGACATCTTCCACTACTTTTGCATCCAGGGGGGTCTTAATATTTTATGTAATAAAGTCAAAGAAAGATACAGCATACCACAATAGAAAGAAGAGCGCATCTCAGAGAAATTGGAAGACCAATTGGCTTTGTAATATCCGTATAACTGATACATTTTTTATTCTCTACGTAGATGTCAATCCCATTCTGAAAATACAGAATTTTGTTTTAAAAAATAAATAATAAACATACCCGAGTGATCAGTATCATTGGTATATCCCTAAAAGCATATGTTCGCCGACATTCGCAGACTTCTTGAACTACTTTTGTTGTTCGCTGCATTTTGACAAGCATATTAGCAGGTACCTTGAACAGAAATTTTATTTAAAAACTGAAAAAAAACTACCTTGCTGACAACCTGCAGCATCATTTCAGGAGGGATATTATCCAGGAAGAACTCTGGAGACGGCATCGCTAAAAATAAAGGCAAATTAGCAAGCTACACTACAAAATACAGGCCGTTGTTCTGGCAAATAGCCCGCTATACAACTATTGCAATGAGACGCGCGGAAATATCGATTGTGTGGTCGAGTCGAAAAGAGAGAGACGATTCAGTTTGCGATGCCATAAAATCGCCTAATCTTTTACTAATGTGCCTGTTTCTATTACTGGGTTTAATTAAAAGAAAGGAGAGTCTGTTCGAGAATTCGCGAGTTATTGATGAATTCGCGTGGTTGTGTATCCAGTGTTGGCCGGGCGCTACGGCTGCCCCCGCAGATAGCAACCGGTAGAGTCGTTCCATTGGCATTCTGACCGTTAGTCTGGGATGTATTGTAAAGCGTAACCTGTTGCTAAAGATTTCGGGTAAGACGGATGATATGCCCACTTAACGGGGATCCTCTAAATAGGATGTAGATGGGTTGTTTTTGGCATAAAAAATTGGGTTATGGCTAATAATGGACGTATCCTCGCAGGGAAACTACAGCATAACATTTTCTCCTTCTGACGAATATACGAAAATATTTATTGCGTAAAACATGAATAGGTTGTAAGAAACAGAGTGATGTCAGGTTTGTACTTGCCAAGGCAAAAGTTGCTCCTCGTCTGGATGTCGATAGCAATTACCGGAAACCCGCTGCTATACAGAATCATACGGTATAGAACCTAAACCCGAAAGCGACGCGACGTTTGTCTCTATCTCAAAGCGATGCTCTCCCGAAAAAAAAGCGGGAATCAAATCTTCTGCCAAGCGGCCCGTGGTGGCCACAGTTCCTTCTCTCTTATTTCGTTGCCACGTGCTGGTATTTGTTGTTCTTCTGTGCTTTTTACCTCGCCACTTTCTTGCATTCTGGTAGAACCACCTTTCCGATATGGTATCACTAACAGATAAGCATTTTTCAGCCACCGGCCCTAGAAGAAAGATGGATCTCAAGCAAGTCTTTGCGTGAGTATTTCCCAGCCAGTCCGGATAATTTATTATTTTCAGCGATGTGGATAGTCTCACACAGCATTGGAAGGACTTTCTCAAGGAGGCGGTAGCCATTCAAAGTGTATCGGGCGATCCGGATAAGAGGGATGAAACCATTCGGATGATGGGATGGGCAAAGTATGTTATTGTATTCAATCCTCTTGTACAGGCACTTTTAGAGCTCATATGGAGAAACTGGGCATTGAATGCTGGTTGGAGGATATTGGAAAACATAACTTTGAAGGAAAAGAGGTAACATCTAATTCTAGAAATTATTAGTTTCTTGTGTTAACTTGAAATATTCGGCTCAGCTTGTCTTAATTCCCTGACTTTTCTTATCAATACACACAAACAATTTTCAGTTGCCACTGCCTCCTGTGCTTCTTGGTGTCTTAGGAAAGGATCCCAAGAAGGAAACTCTCCTTGTCTACGGGCATTTAGATGTCCAACCTGCCGCAAAGGAAGATGGTTGGGCCACGGATCCATTTGTCATGACAGAAAAAGGTATCAACTTTTGTTGAGCTTATGGTTTAATGTTACAGATGGTAAACTATTCGGTCGAGGAGCATCTGATGACAAGGGACCTGCTCTTTCTTGGCTCCATGCGGTTCAGATGCTACAAAAGCACAATATCGAACTGCCAGTTAACATGAAAGTAAGAAAGACAACACATCCCATCTCAAGTATTCCAGTTTTGCTTCGAAGGCATGGAAGAGAGCGGCTCGGTAG
Organism: Oscheius dolichura; assembly: GCA_932521035.1. Classification (NCBI taxonomy): domain Eukaryota; kingdom Metazoa; phylum Nematoda; class Chromadorea; order Rhabditida; family Rhabditidae; genus Oscheius; species Oscheius dolichura. The sequence goes on along the minus strand of OW051497.1, from coordinate 10,938,984 downwards.
GACTGGAAGACATGTTGATCCGTTTGAAGAATACCTTCCTGGCTGACGTTACCTACACTTGTATCTCTGACAGCTACTGGCTCGGAACCAAGAAGCCCTGTCTCACCTACGGCCTAAGGTTTGCCCGTGGGTGGATCCTGATCTAATCAAATTATAGAGGTATATGCTCTTTTTTCGTCGAGATTACGGGAATAGCTCAGGATTTGCACTCCGGGGTCTACGGAGGTGTCGTGTAAGTCGTACTTCCACTCTAATTTTAGTAGTAATCTTTTTTACATCCTGCCTATTTCCTACAGTAGTCTATCCCACATGTGAACTCGGGAAATGACTTTTAACGTTGGCTAATTTTTTTTTTCAGTCATGAACCCCTGGCCGATCTATTTTGGGTGATGTCACAGTTGACAACGGTCGATGGGCGAATTAAAATACCCGGTGGGTTGACTCCCTGGCACACAGAGCTCATCTAAAAATGTTTAGGAATTTATGACCAGGTAGCCAAAATGACCCCCGCCGAAGAATCAGCCTACGACTCAATTGATTTCGATGTGGACGGCTTCCGAGAGAGCGTGGGTGCAAAGCGTCTCCCAACAGAGGATAAAAAGACTTTGTTAATTAGAAGATGGCGCGAGCCTAGGTTAGTTGGAAGGATAACGTCATTTCAATATCCGCTTAAGTCTGGCGGTTCATGGAGTGGAAGGAGCCTTCTCGGGCAAAGGAGAAAAGACCGTAATCCCCTCGAAAGTGATCGGAAAGTTCTCTGTTAGAATTGTTCCTGATATGGACCCTGAGACGGTGAGAACAACACAACTTTGAACATCTTTATCCATCTTTCAGGTAAACAAAATTACTGTGGATTATCTGAATGAAGTCTGGAAGAGCAGGGGATCGCCCAACACTCTTACGTAAGTTTCTCTCCAAAACAAAGGGATAACCGAGCCAAATTTAACCATACCCTTTCTTGATATTTTATATCATAACCCACATCTCGACTCTATTGTAAAGTGGAATGTTTTCGTCTCAGGGTAATAACATCAAAGTCATGTTTACTGTAGCTGTACTTCTTTAAATAATTTCCGTATAGTACAAAGTATCAAAGCTATTTCAGGCCTAAACCGTGTCACAGTGCTCTTCCTTGGGTAGCCGATGCTCAGGATCCTAACTTCCTTGCCGGAGCGAGAGCCATGAAGCGGGTTCACGGAGTGGAGCCTGACCTGATCCGAGAGGGCTGCAGCATTCCGATCACTCTCACTTTCCAGGTAGATTTATGTTGTCTTAGGAAATGACGTGGTGCCAGTCTGCCAGCTGTCATATTTGCTTAAAAATGTCTCGACCTTCTGAAAAATTAGAGAATATCGCCAATGAATCCCTAAATAGCAAATTTGGCTAATTATTGGTCGCTTGTTTCCTCCCTCCTTGTTATGGCGGGAATAGGAGTCGGGTTATTTAGAGAATCACGTCTACTACTCTAAGAACAACCATTTCAGGAGCTGACAGGAAAGACAGTCCTCCTCCTTCCTCTGGGAGCAGCTGACGACATGGCCCACTCCCAAAACGAGAAGAACAACGTCTTCAACTACATTGAGGGCATCAAGACCCTCATTGCCTACATCATGGAACTCGGAAACATGTAATAGACAGAACAATTGTTGACTAAAATAAACATTTACTATAAATCTCTTTAAAAAAATAACATATAACGAACTGAGCGTTTGTTATTCGAAAGAAACCGGAATAACTTTGGCAAAGACCTGAAACTTTCTAAGGCTAATTAATTTTGCCCCTCATTGGCGAATAGTGGCTATCGATAGTGCTCGATATAGGCGCATAAGTAGAGGGTTGTGATGACTGTTAAAAATACTTAAAAGTAGAAATACCCGATAAGATACCGAACTGAAAACAAGAAAGGGTAGTTGGACATGTCATGGCGTCGATATGATCGACTACGTCTAACAGAATAAGTTAATTCTCCGGGACGAGAAAGAGAGGGATAGGGGAAGCACCATATTTGAGCCAGTTGAGGGTAGAGGAAGCTGTGCCGTAACGGTGGTACTGTGGCTGTTGGGAGGCTATGGAGACGTCGATTATCTCAATGGAGGAGTCGAAACATCGAGCGAGGAGGTTCCACGTTGTCTGAAAGAGGTAAAATTGCATCTATCTGGCTTTCTCAAATTTGCTCCTATCCCCTTTTTTTTAGCATTTAGACCACCCACGGAGGTCATTTAATCCTTGTATACTCTCCTTTGCAGCCGCTGCAACAAGTCTTTCTATGAAAGTCGGCTCAGTTTCTCTAAGAAAACATATGACGCCACGGAAGAAAATTTTACCGTAGAAGAACCCGTGCTCTATGCTAGCTGCACATATATTGTACCTGTTTTATCCGTCCAGCTGTAGGAAAATGACGTTCATTTCCCTTCGTTTCCCCTTTTCATATTATTAGCTTTATGATTTATTGCCCTCCGTCATAAAGTTTGTTTTAAAAGTGTGGGCACTATAGAATAATTGAATAGTGACTCAATTCAAAAGAGTCTTTACTCTCCCCCTCTTTGTAAAGGTCGTAGGCGCATTTTAAGGATGGCTGCTCTATTATGGTGGTCCGTTTTCCATATTTAGTGCCGTCCTAAAGGCTAGACAAGAGAGATTTAGAAAAAAAAAAGGAAGCATTACCTAGGAATTAGGTCAAATGTCTCTTTTTTTAAGCTACTTAAGCGATGATCTACGGGGGCAGACATCCATTATCCTTATTATTATCGCCAAAAAAAGGGATAGCCATTTGGCTAATGGCTAATATATTTTAAAACTTTGGCCGTGGTTCGGTTCGTCCTGTCGCGCTGATCGTACGATAAGTTACTTATAAGAAAACCGAAAACGATTGGGTAGTAACGGCCCTGGCCTAATTTCTCCTTTGTTGGAGGAACTTGAAGTTTGACTATAAATCACCAGAATGGTCAAATAAGGCTGGAATTGTGCAGCTTATCAGTCAGTTTACCCTACCCTATCATACGGGCTCCGTTTTCCCGTAGCAAAAAGTACTATGCATTTTTTTCTCACTCTATATAATATAAGTCAACCTACCGTATCCAGGGAAGCTCCACTGCGGATCTTCTCTAACACGGTGCTAGGACAGTCATGCTCGTACCAGTCCACATCTCCTGTAGCCATTTTCATCTGATAGGCTTCGATAGACTCAATGACTAAAATGACTTCTAGCCCTTTAATGTGATCTTCTTCTACTCCGCATCCGGGGAACTCGATCTGGAAAACGAGAGCATCATTTCCGTAGTAGTTAATTTGATAAGATGTCTACTCGTGTCACGAATTCCCGACTCAAAGTTATATGTCAGATAGATTAGAACGGATCAGGTCATGACATTTAAATATATTAAGTTGTGTACGAATTATCTCCTAGGACATTATTTGTCTGTAAAGGGTAGTGCGCACAGAAACAAGCATCATAGTGCTGCTTAGAAGAAAATAGACGAATATGTTAAATTATTGAGCAGTATATGAATTTAAATGAGGGCACCTCGTCAGGGTAGTATGATGTAGTATCCCTTCTTCTTGTCTAGTTCGTCGGAAACAAGGAAATTAAAAGCCAGACATGCTATTTTAAAGCTCAAGTTCACGATCAGTTAAGGCTATTTTTTAATTTGTGACGTTACGCAATTGTGATTTGATCCGGATAGGGCAAATTAACCAGAAGACGTTATAAAACCAAAGGCCCCCCTTGCCGTGATCTACTTCCCCCTGGTCTCTCTCCCAACTTCGTCATTCTTTAAACCTTTTGCAAATAGGTCTCACAGCCGTGTCTAATGAATTCCATTTGTATTGTGCATCAGCTGAATATGACGAGGTACAGACTCGCTCATGCGACTGTCTCATCGGGAAAGAACGAGAAAAACGTTGCAAAATGCAACGCAGATGGTATGAACTCGTCTGTGACCCACTTTTTGCAGGAGCTTGCAGCTTTTGCAAAAGGGAATGAGTCTTCCTCAACTTACCAGGTCCCAGTAGATGCGTAGATATCGCTGCAGGTCCTTTTTGCTCCTTCCTGGCCATCTTTGCAGGAAATCACACCCATTGAAGGCCTTCTCGAGTCTCTGAAAATCTCTAGTAGTTATAGTAGACAAGGAGGACTATAGTGGACCACCTGAGTCCATCTTTAAGAGATTGACGCATGTATTTAATTACGTTCATTTATAGTATCTCGCGGCGTTGTAATTGCACGAGGTCTGCCCAAAATGGTTAAATCGAGAGACTCCGATGAGTAGTCGCCGGACCTCCGAAATACGTGGGACGCTTTACTCTCTGCCGAAATCTGATTTTGGGTAGGCGGCGTAGGACCCAACGCAATTCGGTAACTCTTCCGCTAGACTGTAATCACATTACTGACGTTCCGTTACTATTTCCTCATCGGGCTAAAAAGCCATATTGGTCGCGTCTATGGCCTCCCTACTGTCTACTCTTCTTCTTTCAATCTCTTCTTTAAACTCCGCCCACTTTGGCACCATCCCCCAGGAGGCGGGTCCTTCTCTCACGTATTCTCATATATTTCACTTCTGTTCAGGCGGTTAATTCTCCAATTAGGTCTCCACCTCCCCCTTCGGAACCATTCCTCCTCCCCGGAGCCGTCTGGGCAGGCGGCGTCTGGGTCTCCTCCTGCGCAGTTAGTCATATGGGCCTACTCGGAGGTTGCTGCTTGCATCAGCCTGGCTTTTTTCGAAACTTTTCGCAGCTAGACAGTTAGTCATTGGCATTCTCTGTCTCATGCCCTCATTCCTCTTTTGCAATTCAATCTTCTACCTTCCTGTCTACAACTCCCCCCTAGAATAACATCTTAAATTATTCTTTAAGTACCTATTATACTACCGCTCAAAACAAGTCCTTTCCAGGGTACACAACAGGAGAGCGCATCTCAGCCACTCCACTTTCTGGAAATGAAGTTTTCCCTGTTAATTCTTTTGGTTGCTCCCGTCTACGGTCTAGTCTGTTACGATAACGAAAGGGTGAGTTCATTAGGTTCAGTCTGGGGACCAGATCAAGCTCTAAGGGGGAATGCCACGGTCATTGCTTAAATTCCAACATGATGCCAGTTTTTTCACGGCTAATTTGTAGGGTCCATTGTCCGAAGTTCAAGATGACAGCTGGGATTACTGTGTCTTAATACCGCAAACCGATGGAAATGAGGCTAAAATGTTTGGAATCAGCTCAGTTGAGGATAGTGTGACTTCGTACGAGACTTCCTTCAAAAATTCCGATCCTATCTACAAGGTCTTGACTGTGTGTCTCTTGGAGGTAAGCCGAGACTACCGTATCCCGTCCAACCAAGCCGTTTCCAGAAATACGATCTCGGAGCCATATCTCCTAAATTCGGTAATCCTGAGTTCCTCTTCCGCTGTATCTGCAACTACGACCGCTGCAATTCGCACCGAACGTTTTCTCGGTACATCACGAATGTTCGCGAAGATAACACCCTCAATTAACTCAATATAATTTTGTCATTCTCTCTAGATTTGCACCACCGTTAAGTGTCTTCTCCCCCTATACATGTGTACTTACCTGCTCCAAATCTAACCACGTTTTATCTTGCACGATACGACGGCGATGATAGAGGGCCGCTTGTAGAGCCAGTTCCAATTGTTTCTGACCAGCTATAGCCTCCTCTGTACATTCTCCAACTCGTCGCAGTCTATCACGATGATACAATGTGTGTAGCAGCTGCAAAATAAAAGCTATAGAGTATTGTTAGAAGGCCCTTTTCCCACCCTCCAAAATAAGTAACATTAATCTTGTTTTGTTGTCTGTAACTAAAGTTATTCAATGAAATTGCATTATGCTATATCTGTCTCTTGTTGAGTCCGCAGTCGCCTGGCTACAGTAATACTTCTTGCCCTTGGATGGAGTGAACCCGACTATTAATAATACCCAGCTATAGCCAAACTAAAGGAGAGGGATATTTTGATTTTACAGATTGTTGACCCCCTGTGGTATGTTTTTCAGTTTCACTGTATGGCTTTGATATCATATGCTAATTATCTGGCTTATCTTTTCATCATACGTCAAAAACAAAAAAAAGCAAAGGACTACAGTAATAATAAGAGATCTCTGAAGTTTTTGGAGATGTCGACAAACAACAAATTTTCTATCATCCGGTTGAGGGAATGATGATAATTCCGAACGGTCTGTGTTCCCCTTTCAAGCGACTACTGTACCCGACATTCATTGAAGTTCCCCTGTCTGGATTCTGACGTAAAAGACATTATGCTTATTATGCGCTCATTACGGTCGTCTTTCTCATATTTCTATTATATCCTAATATTATTTGACGCCCACTTATACGGCCTTTTGAAGCTTTCCAACTAAAATTGTCATATGAAAGAACGTTTTTTGAGGGACCGGAAGTGTTTTCTATTTTTTTACCAAGAATACAGCCGGGAAGCTTTAATCCTCCCAAATCCTACATTGAGTCAGTGAGAAAAACTACTCCCCTGATCAAGTTTTTAGAGTCTAACGAGACCAACCGTTCCATGGAGAGCCATTCTGGAGTGTCATTTCTATATCCGTAAAGATGCTTAGAGTTGGATAAGCGTTAGAGCATTTGTAAAACAAATCCGTTCTATGGAGTATAGCTTGCCCGTTCAGCTTATTCCAAAAAAACCCCAGCTTGAAGTGGGAAGGGAGTGGGAGCAGACAGATATTGTGAAGATACTTTCATCTTCTAAAAACGATACTTTATCGCCCCCGCGATTAGTTTTGACAGCTGAAGCGTGCGATATCCCATTGGTGGTCTCTTGTCCATTTTTGGTGTGTTCAAAAAGGCGCTAAATAAGGGACCAACGCAAAAGCACGTTGCTGACCAAAAATACAACTTCACACACATTTTCATGGAAAGAGGAAGTCTTTCAACGGAAGCAGGCTTAATCTATGTCATGCGGAATGTGCTGCTCATTTATAAAATCTTGATTGTATTCATTATACAACGTGGGGGTAGACAGACTAACGTGACGTCGGCTTAAAACGGCACGCGATCAGCTAAGATAATTCTAGACAGCTGATACCGTATCCCTCTGGCTTAGATACTTTTTATATTTCTTCTGTCCAGAAGCTTAGTCGATGGCCTCTAGACATCCTCGTTTAGAGAACACACCACCATGATATCATGGACCTCAGAGAGAGTTTAAATGAAGGTTAATCGCATATATGGACAAAGTGCGGGCAGGGTGGGCCCACTACTAGCAGTTTAGCTCAAATGACATCATGCCCGGCAGGTCAGATGGGGGTCGCCGTCTTAAGATGTTTTAATCCCCATGGGGGTCTGGCGAACGACTTTCCTTAATTATAGAAGCAGACGATATCGAAAGACTAGTAATTTTTAGAGCCACCCACCGGAAAGAAAGAGTAATTAAGCACTTTTAATAGCATTCACCAAATGGAGTACACGGGGAGTTCTATAGCGTAACGGACGTATTTACCTTAAATTGAGGAGAGCAGGGAGGGTACCGTTGGCAGGCAAAGGCCATCAGATCTCTTGAACCGGTTGGCCTGTGCATGGGGGAGACTCCTGTCGCTCCTTCACGGTTAGATTCCATATCCCAGTCGAAGCCATTCCGAGATATTGGGATGGGTAACAAGCCATCATCACACCATTCCAGACCACTCTCACTTAGAGTACCAAGTCTTAAAATGCATAATGGACTGGTTCAAGAGGAGTACAAACTTGTTTAGGTTGACGGAACCATCTTCACTTGACAACTCGGCTCCAATCGCTGAATCGAACATGGAGTTTTTGTTAGAGCTGAAGAGAAATGTAATAAGCAATCTTTGATATCTTCCACCTTCTCTTTGAATTAAAACTTTTGGTCATGTTGCTTTCTGTCTGAGACACATCTAGAAGCCCTCTCGAGGTGGAAGGTTCTTCAGAAGCGAGTGACCACAACCCAGTGCTGGCGGCAGTCATTCTTCGAGCATTAGATAGTTTCATTAGACTAGACCGTCTACTGATCATCGATCCTGCATCCGATACGATGTCACTATAAAAAGTACAATGATCTTTCCATCTCGCTACACTCACTCGTCTAGTACGCTCCGGTACATATATTTGCTATCAGTCATACATTTCATTGTACAATTTAAGACATCCTCCTCATCTGGATAAGCCTCGCGGTGGAGGAGGAGCTCGTCGGTATTATCCACCCCCGATACCATAGAAAGGACGTCATCAAATACGGAGCACAGATCTCCCATGGAGGCAGCCGGATGGGAGGGAGCGCTTGCGGTTATTGGAAGAATTCTAGCAATGCGGGATGTTGAGACCATTGTAGGGGCTGAAGAAGAGAGGGAGTAAACAAAAATAGTAGATTCTTACCTTCTGCAAATTCATCGTCCCATTGATGACCACCTTCCCAAACGATTTGCAAAGAGGCTGATCTACCCGAGGCGCTGGAACCTGCACGGCTAACAGACTTCCCTAATAAAATAATTAAAGGGTTCTTTTTCTAAATAAACCTGAGTTGGATCTCCTGCTCAGGACACCATCTCTAGATCGTGGGGCTGACCGTATTGCATACAACCCTCGTGAAGCGGACCGTCGAAAGAGTGACAACCGTGAGATCTGAAAGAGAATCACGCTAATGGTAAGAGCAAGGAAAAGGTTACTTGACTGCCCGCTGCACTGGATACCCGTTCCATCCATTCTGTATCGTCTTCTTCCTTCTCCTCTACGTCATCCTCGACAGCATCCTACAAGCGTTATTCTATATAAGGCAATAAATTACACTTCACATGCCTTAAACGAGACCCGCGGGACTAAAACGCAACTTTTGCAATTGAAGCTCGAAGAGCAACTAGGTGTTCCACGAGCCAGGGGTCAGTAAAATTAAAAAAGTGCCCTGCATATACAAACCATGAAAAAGAACTTATTAATTCCGATTTTCTTTTTCCTGACAAATAGTTCTGCCTATCACAGGGGTAATGTTTTATCAGTGTAAGGATAACAATAACAGTTGCTGTTGATCCTACACAGTCTTTATCTTCTATCCTAAGAAAAACGTCAGAGCATGTTTATATTTGTCTCTTGCTCTTAGAATACTTTGACCATGTGTTCCCCGACGGTGAACCCCCCTGCACGAAGAGGAACCTGATAGCCGGAAGGCCTGTCATAGTTTGCAGTATGGCTTTAATGACGGATCGGCTGACAACTGTCACCTTCCCTACAACTTAGCAATTAGAAAGTGTGAAGTTCTCTGGACTTGACCGCTATGCCAAAAAAGGGTCAACCTATACGAAAAACTCTGCGGATTTGCTGATAAGGCCATAAAAGGCAGCGGATAAATCATCAACGACATGTTATGGTCGTTGGCGCGAGAAAGGATGCGCAATTGATACAAGAGAGAATAATGACAAAGGACTTACGGATTGATTGTAGAGGAGACGACGATCCGCTGTGGCAAGTTGGTCGACCCGTGAGGCTTCCAATAGCATGTAGACAAACCTCCGACCCAAGTATTTTGTACATATTCTGTAGGCACAGTAGGATCCGACACCCGCAACTAGGAGAACACCGCTGGCCCGTGCTGAAAAGGACTGATTTAGTAAGAATCCCCAGCTGTCTGAAGTGCCCCCCTTTTTACTCAAGCCTTTGTGGCTTTTCCCTTATGATGAATGTCTGTTTTTGACAGCTTTCTCCCCATCTGTTGTCGGTAACCGGGCCCATCCGTCTGAACTCATAAAAACCAAGTACCCCCTACAAACGGCTGAATGCCTAAGATAACAGAGCTTTCAAGTGTCCAGAGGATGTTAGCAATTTCCCCGAATCAAAAGATTTTGTTTGCCTTTGCTATCTTTAAACCGCATTGAACTGATTTCTTCGGCAAATAGTCAAGTGCGTAACGGGGGTGAGACTCGGAGAGGACGACTCGGAGACTATAAGTATTTCACGCAGGCAAATTGCGCAGGGAGGCTTGCGCCAAACAGTGCACACTCCGCGCAAACAGCATTCACACATAAAAAGAAGTTTCCGTATGAAGTGGTACACCCGGCCCCTGGAACACACGTGCTTACCCGAAATATAGATCCGAATTCGAACCATCGGGATTCTTTTGATCTTTAGCTGTCAATAAAAGTGGGCAACTCCCATACAATTGTCATAAAAAGAAACGTGTGGCGATAACAAGACAAGCTGTCTACTCCTCAAAGAAGCTTTAACTGCCAGCGGCAAGTAACCCGATACCTGGCATTCTTGCTCTCCCCGGTTTTATTTAGCCGGTCAAAGGGAGAAGTAATGGATCCGGTAACGGTCACAACATTAGTTTTTCCTCTTCCCCGGGGCTAGAATGCTGATTTATGTTGTTTTTTCTTAGCTATCAGCTGTTATTTCCTAGCAAATAGCAGGTGGCAAGGTTCGCTCCTACCTACTATCCCATCTGTTCCAAATCGCCCTCAAACATATGCGCGAAAATGGAGAAAAGCGTTTTGCACGGTTTTTATTTAACCCCGATCCCTGATCGAAACGGAATTGAACCAGAAATCGAACGGACGTTACCTTTGACTATAGATCGGCTACTAGAGAATGGAGAGAATAGAGAAACGACCAAATCCCTATGGCACAGGTCCACGTCAAGTTCAGCGGCATTCATGCTGGCATATTATCATGATCTACCAATGGCAAAGGTTAAAAAGCAGGGAAACATGGTCGATAGTGCCGATCAGGATCAATGCCGGGGGCGGACCGGCGGCTGGCCGAGGCAATTGAAAGAACGCACGCAACTGAGAGAGAACAGAGAGGGACGAGTCAAATGGTAGACATTTCATTCACAGCTGATGCTTTCTCCAATTGTAAATGATATCTTATTAAATATATTCAAAATAAAATCATTTTAGATTAAGAAATAAAATAATATGCTGCAGAAAATGAGGAAAACGTTTTCCCGTGATGCAATTCTAATTCGAATGCCCGCGAAACGGTCTATAGTTCTTTGTTTGCTGATCAGAGAATGTACAAGATAACTGCGGTAGGTATCGGTCATAGGCATGAAAAACGGTTGGGGTGATTGCCAACGCGGAGAAATGTTTGGTAGGTGTCTCTTCAAATAAGGCCCCCCTAATGTCATTTGAAAAAGGTCGTTTACAGACGATTGCCTGTTGCGGCTGTTCTCTCGGTTCGGGTTTCTAAAATCTAACTCCCAAAATTAAAAAAAAAAGCTGAGGTGAGCAAGAGCTGGAACGCCAAAGAAGGAATGACTAAGAGAGAAGGAAAGCGACTGAGTGATGAGCAATATCCGGGTGTAATCATTTATTGTTGACTCGTGGTGCCCTGGCGAGGCATTACCATTCCCGGGGAGGTTGCCAACTGTTTATGACATAGGTTTATATCCTCCTAGTTCAAAGTTTCCCCCGCTTGAATTTGCATACGACCACTTTATGACCTGTTACACTTCCTGTCTTCCAGGATCTCATTCCAATTTGCTACATTCTGCTCGTTAACCGCGCCTGTTGCAGTTAGCAGCGGAGCTATCAAGTTTAAGGCTACTGCCCCTTTCTCTTAACGTCTGGCACATCGCCATAAAATCAGTGGGTTGATTCCCGTGTGGAACCCTGCGGATTACCATTTGCATGAGGTCGCTGTTTCCCCCGCGTCATGTCCTTCTTTTGAATTACAATCAGTTTGTGGGAGAGATTCAATCTGATGGAGTGTGGCCGTTGTTTTCACTTTTGGAAAACAAAGCCACCCAGTTGGAATAAAAACGTTTGATTCGATAATTACGGAATCGGGGCTTCATTGTTTGTCACCTCAGTTTTCCCAGGAGATAAATCATTCATGGCGACAAGGCGCCGCTCATTTGGCAGTTGGGATTCTCTCTGAGAAAGGAGTGGACAATCGATGTCCGAGAAACTTCATCCGGTCTCGTTGTTTTTCGAAACTTATGAGACTGCCAGCTGGTCAGCAAACGTGGCAAATATGATTTTTTAACAAAACTTTCAAAAAAGATGACGCGGGGAAGGTGTAGTATTTCAAAGCTTACGAAAAGACGAAGCAACAGCCAATTTCGTAAATAACTCACAGAAAACGGCTACGGAGCAGTCGGGAGCATCGAGGGAGACTCCCAATTGAGAGACGAGCGACCTGGCCGACGGTGCTACTACTCTGGCCTCTATGAAAATAGCAGCCGGGAATGAATGCACCGGCAACAGAGACATCAGCCCATGCCGATCCCGGTCTTCTCTCCTCGCTCCCGGTCGCGGTTCACTGAAAGGGGTAGACAGTTTACGATTATAGACGGTTGCGACTGCGAGAAAAGGACAAAATCGATGATCGGACATTGCAAGGAGGTGGTAGGTGTTGGCAGGCAAGGCGTAAGAAGCGGAAAGGCTTTAGGGTGAAGAGGAAGCGCTTTCACAAAAAAAGAAAGGTAAATACGTGGTGGACAGCTGTGTTCCAGACCGTTCCAGGATCAATACCGGTAGGGAATGGTGCTGGTGCGGGTGAGAGGTTGAATGACAACAAATGACACATATGCCGTGGCCTCTGAATCAACAAAATAAGGAAGCTCTGCGTTTACCCCCTCAAGGTCAAGACCATTTAGAACCCCTCAACACTTGCTCGAAGGAATATTTTTTTTTAATAAAACGATTATCCTTGGGGGCGGAGGATGCCCTGGAGACATTTGGGAGGAAGAAAAACGCAAATATGCAAATGAACAGATTTTGAGTAGAATCAATTATGGAGAAGAATGGGTCGGTTCGCATCGACCCAATGCGGAGAGTGCCGCCAAAAAGAGAGATGCTGGGACAAACGCACCTACGCCCCCGATTCTTCAGAAATTATTATGTGAAATGACGTGAGGACGAAAAGAATGGGGCTGCCCATTGGTGCGTAAAATACATCTTGGCCTATCCCTCTCCATTTCTGGAAGGGAAAATGAAAGAACTAGTACTCCGGAAGGGGAGAGAAAGACGAAATTGGGCCTGGGATCAGATTTCGAGAGAAACCTGGTACCCAAGACGGAAGGAGGATGTGGCCTGATTCAATAACGAAGCCTAAATCTGGCTAATCTAGTAACTAGCACGGGAAAAAAACAGGGAACGGGAAAATAAACAGGTTTACTTGAAAAGAGATGGGAGCCTTCCTGCCATTCTCCCGTTGGACTAATGGCGAGACGATTATCCTTAGAGTGGGAGGCTCGGTGCTCAAGAAAAAATGGCGTTTTTGTGGAGTTCTTATAGGAAGAAGATTTCACAAGCGAGGCATTTTTGCAGTCATTTTATACCGCCAAGGGGCATGATTCAAAATAAGGACTGGCGTTCTAAATGCTAAATTTCACGCCCTTTAAAAGAAATAAATGGCTGTTCCCGAAAGCTTCCAGAAGAAAAGGAAAAACGGCATAACAGGGGAGGAAGAGACGTTGTTTGGTCCAACCGGCGAATGCCCAATTCCCGTAAATAGATATGCACCGAGGTAAACAAGGTCCATTTCTTTAAATATGATTTACTCAAGAGGACGAGTATTAAAAACGTGTTTGAGCTGTGAGAAAGCGATTTTAAACGGCTCCCTGGAGACTTTGGCGACCGCACACTCTCATCGTAGGAGCAAAATGAATTCATTGGCCATGGAAGCCAATAATGAGGATGGGTCGCTTCGATTTCATGTTAGTGTTGAAAGGGACGAAGAAATATATGTTTTCCTCATGTGGATAAACAAAGATAACTAGAAATAGAAGCATAATCTAGAGAAATCATAAAACAGCCAGACGCTTGAGAGCAGGAGCGGGTGCTTTGAATGTTTTGAAATGCCTAACAAGTATGTTCACTAATGGCAGACGAACGCTGATAAGTTGACCAAAACGACTGGAATAATGCCCGAGGGCGAACGGAAAAGCCAAGTTGCTTCTGGCCACAGCTGGAGGCTAGACATCGATCGCACGACGTGGAATAGTACATAACGGATGCGGAAGCACTTGTTTGTCTTTTTTAGTCGCGTCTCTAACGCGGCAATAATTCATTTAAGTCTTCGCGTAAAGTAGCTCACTTTGAGCTTGGTCTGAATTCTTGCAAGGGTAAGTGTTTTTGCAAAACAAGTAGACACCTTTGCGAGGGAAAACTCATTCCCATAAACGGATTTTTCAAATTAAAGGGAAGGTTATAAACGCCTGCCGCAGGCATATCATATAGCCCGTAAAAAGCATTTACACGGGATCGCATGATTAGATGAACTCTTCAGGAAGCAGGATTAGTCAATACAAGGGCAATTCTATGTGAGAGTGGGAAGAGACTAGTGGCGCTAGCAGCTATTCTAAAAAGTGTCGGTGACAGGAGGAGAAACTAGTTCCAGTTTAAAAACAAAGCCATAAATTAAGGGCTTCCAAGTCGGGGTCGACTTCAAGGTGCTGGGAAGTAACCACTCGACCTGTAGAAAACAGCCTACTTTCTGAAAATGCCCTAGGTGTCAATAGTACCTGTGCTTTGTGTAAGTATAAAGTGAACAAAGCTCTCGTCCTTTTTGTGAACTGAACTTTCCAACCACTGCGGAAAAAACAAGTTCTTTCGTGCTCCCTCAAGCTTAAAATGTAAAGAAAGGGGTCACAGGGAGCAACAAAAATGGCCAAATAGGATTTCCCCGATCCGATCGGAACGTCCACCTGCTCAAACACGATATCCCTCTATGGATAATACGGCTGATCCGGTTGTTTGGTGAAGTTCCCTCGATGTCCACTGGAACATCCACTCGAGTCGCACTTCCGTGCCATCTACACGAGGATGAAAAAAGTACTCGAAGAAGGAAATAACCCCTCGCTGGCGCGGGTGATTACCCACTTCGATTGGATTTATGTTCCTCCTTTTGCTGGTCATTTGGAGGAAAGATAGATGACCTCTAATTTGAATTCGATGCTTTGAAGGGGTCAAATCGGCCCGATAAGATCTCATCTCGACAGACAGATGGTTGTGTTCTGTCCTCGCGTTTCTTGCCAGTAAACATGTTCCCGGCCAATGTTGTCATCGAATGCCTAAGGGTTTAAAAGACGTTCTGTTTTTAGGAAATGAGTCCTTCCCCCTTTCCATGAAAACAATGAATTTGTTCAAAGCAAATGCCCGTCTCATCGCCGAGAATGTGATCTGACTCAGTTGTCTCTTCCAGGAACATCGGAAAAGAGCACTGTACTTGGCTTAGACTTTATTATGCAAAAGGAAGGCTGGGTAAAAAATAGAACAGAGACCATTTGATTAGAAGCATTTGCGGTGAACGATAGAAGGACCAGACTCGTCGTATTCTTGCTTGGAGATCCACATCTGCTGGAAGGTGGAGAGCGAGGCCAGGATGGATCCTCCGATCCAGACGGAGTATTTCCTCTCGGGGGGAGCAATAATCTTGATCTTCATTGTGCTGAAAAGAACTTTGTGTACAGGAGAACGACCTAATTGTTTACCTTGGGGCAAGAGCAGTGATTTCCTTCTGCATACGGTCAGCAATTCCTGGGTACATGGTGGTTCCTCCGGAGAGAACAGTGTTGGCGTAGAGGTCCTTACGGATATCGATATCGCACTTCATAATGGAATTGTAAGTAGTCTCGTGGATTCCAGCAGACTCCATACCCAAGAAGGAAGGCTAAAAATGGAAAATCTGGTCATTATTTGAAAATATAATAGGATGCTCATAAATGCATGCCCGGCCGGTGTCAGATGTCTATACATCCATCAAACAGCGTTCGAGCCTCAGAAAAAAAACTGGCTATAGCATCCTTACCTGGAACAAAGCCTCGGGGCAGCGGAAACGTTCGTTTCCAACGGTAATGACCTGTCCGTCGGGGAGTTCGTAGCTCTTCTCCAGAGAAGAAGAAGAGGCGGCAGTGGCCATTTCCTGTTCGAAGTCGAGGGCGACATAGCAGAGCTTCTCCTTGATGTCTCGTACGATTTCACGCTCAGCAGTGGTGGTGAAGGAGTATCCACGCTCGGTGAGGATCTTCATTAGGTAGTCGGTGAGATCACGTCCGGCAAGATCCAGACGAAGGATGGCGTGGGGGAGAGCGTATCCCTCGTAGATGGGGACAGTGTGGGTGACACCATCTCCGGAGTCGAGGACGACTCCGGTTGTACGTCCAGAGGCGTAAAGGGAGAGGACCGCCTGTATAGCTACGTACATCGCAGGAGTGTTAAACGTCTCGAACATGATCTAAATTCCTCATAAAGTTTCTATAAGTGTATATTGGCGACTGCGACCCCTCACCAACGCACCAACCTCATCAAATGCGCGCCCCGCTGGATTAATTTGATCTTGGTTATTCTTTTTACTCCTATCCAGTTCATATTTTTATGGCGAACAAGATGGTGTATGTTATATTCCATATGAACAAGAAATAGCCGAGATATAAGCTAAAATAGCGTTTTTGCGGATATCTCAGCTATTTCTTGTTTTAATGGAATATAACCTGTACCACCTTATTCGCAATAAAATTCTGAACTAGATCTGTGTAAAAAAAAATAAAAAAGATCAATCTTAATCCAGCGGGGCGAGCATTTGTTGAAGTTGGTGAGTTGGTGAGGAGTCACGCTGGCCGTGTATGTTTTACCTGAGTCATCTTTTCACGATTAGCCTTCGGGTTAAGAGGAGCTTCAGTGAGAAGGACGGGGTGTTCCTCAGGAGCAACACGGAGCTCATTGTAGAATGTGTGGTGCCAGATCTTCTCCATGTCATCCCAGTTGGTGACGATTCCGTGCTCAATAGGGTACTTCAAGGTGAGAATACCTAAAAACGGCACTCTACCCTCCGCTGCGTGACTGATCTACCTCTCTTGGACTGAGCCTCGTCTCCGACGTAGGAGTCCTTCTGTCCCATACCGACCATGACTCCCTGATGACGGGGTCGTCCAACAATTGATGGGAAGACGGCACGAGGGGCATCGTCTCCAGCAAAGCCAGCTTTGCACATTCCAGATCCATTGTCAACCACAAGAGCAGCAACCTCGTCGTCGCACATGATGTTCTGCTCTAAAGAACCAGGTTGTAAAATACTCGCAAGGATAAGAGGCCAAGAGAGAGAGGAGGAGAAAAAAAGATAAGGAGCGCGTACAAAAGTAGGCCAAGTGTAATATGCGCAAGCGCGTACAGGAACGCTTGGCACAGTGCCAGAAAGGTCTACACAGCCCTCCTATGGTCGGGGCTGTTGCGCAATCACTAAGGTCTCGTCCAAACAGATAATTACAGACATTCAGAGGGGGATTATATTCTGGGTGACGGTATAAACTGGAATTTAGACAGTCAACACAGATATTAGGAAAAGGAAAAGGTGGTTTTCTAAAGAGGAGGCGGTCTTATCTATCAGCGGGGAAGTATCACGCCAAAGGAACGGAGGTGTGGGAAAATCTAGGAAGAGATAAGCGTCGACCGCAGCCACCAAAAGCAATAGACCGCTGTCCGGTGGGAAGGGGGAGGTTCTGTTGGAGCGGAGGAAAGCGCGGTTGAGTCAGCGTCATTCAACAAAGAACAGCGAGCGCGCCAAATTCAACCAGTGAGAAAGCGCGCGATATTCGAAAAGGAGAGCCAATGCGGGGGGAGGAGTGGTCAAGCAAAGCATGGAGTGCGGTGAGGCGGACAAAGGGCGCCAGTGGAGAGGCAAATTGGGTCAACTAAACGAATGGAGCAGCGTTGGCGCCAGTTTAGTACTTTTAACAGAAAGGAAAAGGATGATTGGCTATATTGGAAACAATTAGGGAGGACTGGAACTTCCCTGTTTGACGTAGTTTCGAAGAAAACTTTCAACGGCAATTTCTCATAAGGAAAAGCGATATTGGCCACAAAATTAATATTAAAGCGACTTTTATTAATTTATTTTCGGCTTGTACTAACTATAATCGATATGATCTATTTTCTAAAAACGCGCGATCAACGAGAAACCATGAAAGTAAAGGGGGGAGGAAAAAGAGTTCTACTCTTTTATAGGAAGCTGGTTTTTTTCCTATAAAGAAGTATCTTAGCCGGAAGATCAAGTTCTTTGGAGTAATCCATCCAGTTTGACGCACTCTCCATTTTTTTCGCTCTTACGGACTTGTACGTCGGTCCCATGTGTGATACTTGACGGCGAGGAGTGACAATTCATTTTTTTGCCAGCAACTCGTAGAGACGACTCGATCTTTGGACCAAATACCAGAGGAATAGTACAAGACAATTTACTATATTTAAAAAAATGAGGCACAGCTAAAAAGAAAGAAACGAATATGAAAAACCGCTATTTCTTGATATCTTTCGGGTTCAATATGGCGTCTCTCAATGTCTTCCCGGCAATAACCTGTAAAAAGTAGTAAAATAGTAAAATATAATATATTTATACTTCTGCTCTATCCGGTAAGTAGGATTTATAATTAATTCCAACAAAAACTGGATAGATAAATGCACATGTCGCATAATAACATCGGAGAAGGACTTTTCTGGCCGGATGTTCGAGATAATACCACGGTAAGCTCATTCTAAACATTTTATTTAGATATATACATAAGATTTAGGAAGAAGTGGATTCTACCAGCAAAATAAAGAATATCATATAAGCGAGAGCAATTTTATTGCAGTAGAGCATTTGGAATAAATGACATAGACGTGTGATCACCGTGGGGGGCTATGACTGATTTTTAACCGAGACGGGAGGGAACAAGGAAGCGAAGTGATTAGAAGTATCTGGCGAGTTGACTGACTATATTCTGTGTTTAGGCTTTGTATAAATGCATTATCTAGAGGAGCCGCTGGGGCACTACGCTGTGAGGGTCAACAACTAGCTGGAGTCGAATCCTGAAAGGAAAGTTTTAGTTTGTATTGATTTGGGAGTCTTACCTTCAACGTCTATGAACTCGTCTCCATCGATATCCTCTTCCTCCGGTCCGTAACATGGCTCCGGCGGGGTGTAGGGCGGCGGAGACTGAAATGAGAATAAATTTAAAGAAAAAGAAAAGTCTTACTGGTGGTAATGCAGCTCGTAGTTTGCTAACAGGAACAAATCTGCTTCTAATAACAGGAACTCGGTACCGGATTATGATGGGAGGATGTACAACGTGTCGGAAGTCTCTCTGTACAATGACCTTCTTCGCATCCATTCTTTGTATAACAACTTTTCGAACTTCCATGGGTGAGGAGCGTGATGGGGCCTGACCACTTGTAGTCGGGTCTTTTAGTTTGACAAGCCGCTTGATGGGAAGTTTCCTAGTTACGGCTGGCGGCGGGGGAGGTTGTGTTGATGAGGTTGCAGCAGCTGAGGCAACCTCTACTTCTGCGGATTTGTCTAACTCTGGTGGAAGTTCCTCTTCTTCCTCTTCTTTCATTCCCTTGGTGTGCTTAAAGAAATTGACTAAATGAATATTTAAATGTTACCATGGCGATTCTTCTTTTTCTAATGACCCTATTCATATTCTCGACGGCTTTATCATCAAACAAACTTCTGACCGTCTCCTTCTCGACGTTTGTCAAATTAAAAGGAGCTGAAAATATATTCTATTAAAATATAGACAGGATCGCTTACTAACTGACGTCGCTCCCATTTCCACGGCTTCATGTTGTTGATCCAAACTAAGATTACCCTTTGCAAACGCGTCATAAAATACCAGCTTTGTACGTAACACTGTAGCGTCTACCACGTCTCTCCCCTGAACTTTATTAAAATGGAAAAAAATAATAGCCTACCTCACAGAAGTGTGCCCCGTTATTCGGTCTATCCGGATCCTCTTTAATAATGTCATTGTCTACCAGTAGTAATGGAATCTTCTTGTCAAAACATGGTTCTCCCTATAATATTTTTTATTAATAAAGTTTTAAAAAACGCCTACCTCTTTCTTTAGTTTTTGTTTTAAAACTGAGCAGTGGAGACACTTCCACGAAAACAATCCGGGAATGCGAAATCGGGTTGCCAACACAAACTCATAAACTTTTCCGGGAAGTGTCTTACTTTGCCAAACAAGTACCTATAAAATATTAATAAGAAAGTGGGAAAGAATGGAAAGGGTACCTTGTTTTTCCGATGTCGGCTAAGGGCGTACGTCGCCTTTCCGAAATCTTCTTGCACCGGGATTTCTCTCCTTCTTGGGACGGACAGGGGTTGTCGGACATGTACAGTTAAAGGGAGGGATTCTCTTTCTTCCTCTACCGAAGTCGAAGGCGCCGGCGGAGAGTCGATCTCCATCGCCCTTAAAACGTTGTTATCAGTATGGATGATGCCAAGGCGGTATAGTAATAGAAAAACTGCATAATCATAGAAAAGAGAGCTAGAAATGGGCAATTCATTGGAATGCAAAGCCGTCTGCCGGATAGATAGTGAAAATCGAAAATCCGCAGTTTTTAGGCATGGCGAAGCCCTTTGCAGGGCGGAATGCACGAGATTTGCGTCAATAATGGGTGGTGCCAGGTGCTAGAGGCGGGCGCTGATTGAGAGCTGTTGCTAGTCAGCCGGTTTCTGAACCAAAACAGAAAAAAAAACACTAGATAGATATAGTATTTTGAGAGGAAAAATAAAGCAGAATTTATTTTGTAGTAAATGAATGATTGCGGTTTACCATTTCCCATCAGGAGCCACTTATCTCGTTAAATAAATTATTATTTGTTTAAGGTTCTACTGGTTAAAACAAGATAGTTGGCTCTGTTAAAGAAAATAAAGGAAATACCCCTCCGAAATAGCAGCTAGGGCGCATTTCCCTTACGGATCACCGAATGCAATTTCCATGGCAACACACCACATTCCAATGACTACTGCAACAGCTGCTAAAACTCCTGGTAGACTAAGGAAACCGTCAAATATTAGAAAAGTAGGTACATTTTAGACGATATAAAACAGAACGTTGACAGTTTCCTCCTGCTGCAAAACAAGCAAAGCAGACAAAACCAACGATCAATGTAAAAAAGCCAACACTCCCAAACCAAGCGTTGGAGAGAAAACTCAATCACACAACTGCCGAAAATGAAAGAGTAGGTACCCAAAGGACAGACAGATATGGAATGACATTATAGCTACAAAAACTGGCTGATAAACTCTCCCTGGATTTGAAACAAATCAATTTGGAGTACTTGCTGCAGGAACAGGTGTCGTATGCCCTTTTGCTCAATTATAGATTTTATAGGAGCATGAGAGGATTAACCAACATGCACTGCTGACGAAGAATCAGCTAACTGATCAGAAGAATATAACCCTACTACTGGAGAAGAAGGCAGCAACGCAAAGGGCCCACCAAGCGGTGGAGCAGACAGTAGAGGGCATTTAATTGTTGGAAACGCAGCGTTATTTAGAAACTGCTTCAAAAGATCAGAAGCCTGACGTTATCGACGAAAGCAAAGAGAATTGGTGCGACACAGACTGATGGATGGAGCGGAAAGGGTATAATGGATGAAGCGCAGACACAGACAATGGAAGAATTGACCAAAGAAAAGGTGAAGCGATTGTTCTTTTATGTTGGTGGGAAGAGCATGTTATTATTGACAACTACCTAATTCCTCGAAAAACAGAACTTTTGTCCGTTTTGTGGATGTCTTCTACTATAAAAACTGATAAACGGAATTATCCGGATTATATTCAAGCACTACCTTCAGGCGGACAAGATGCTACGTGACTCCGACCAGCTTCTAACCGCTTTTATAACTGAGCTGGAAAGAGAGAAGATTAATGCGCAAAATGAGCTGAAGTTTTCTCTTCATCGTTTAGAACAGAGGTTGAAGGATGATCATAGCTTTCAGGTGAAGAGACCTCCAGTTTTACTAAAAGAATTGATTTAGCTTCGTCGCGCCCAGGAAAGTAGTGAACGGCGATTAGAAGAGGTGACACAGCAACATACCGAACAGTTAAAAACAATCCACCGCGATCACGACACGGAGAGAGAGAGATGGGAGAGCAGAATGGAGGAAATGATGGTAGGAAGGTTGCATTCATTTCCAACAAAGAGTTCCAGAAGGAAATTGAAACACTACGCGAAGCGAACGACGTACTCACTAGGAATTTTGAAGTAGCTCAGGAAAAGCTGAAAGACCAAGCCTCACAGTTAGGAAAAGTAGAAGCGCAGAAGGAGATTACCCACACGGAACTGGTCAAACTTCGCGAATTCAAGAAGACTGTCCAACGCGATATGAAGAATGTCATCGACATGAGGAGTGAGCTGAATAAGTTCAAGGATATAAACGAGATAATCCTGAAGGAGTTCGCAAAGGTCTTTTAATCCTATTCCCTTTTACAGTATATTTCAGCTAGAAGAGGAACGAGACGGGTTGTTAGCTGAAATGGAGCGAGGAATTCGAAATCTGGGTGGAGTCAATAGTGATAAAAATGGAGGAATTGGTTTAAAAGTTCTTCGGCTTCGAGAGCTGACAAAATTAAATGCTTAGCTTTTTGTTCTTGTTGCAAGGACGCGATGTGTTCAAGTTCTCGCTACTGCTACAGGCATTCGCTACAATTCCTGAGAATGTTTGTACTGTTTTCTGCTGGAGCAACCAGAGGCCACTTTGGCAAAATGGTCAGATCGTTGTCGACCGATAAATGTGGTCTGTTATCTTTAAAAAACAGAAAGAGTGAACCCATTCTCTATTTTCTCTAAGTTTTGATCTTGATAAGAAGAAATTCACTTTATTTACTACACAACACTATGCGATAATAAAAACAACGGTTAACGAGAGACGAAAAAAGAAAAAGATTGCTAAGACGACAAATTGAACCTGTACGTGATGAGCATGTCAAAAGAGCGGGGGGTTTCCTATATCCGACTAAAAAAAACAATTAGAAAAAAGGCATTGACACCGGCATTTGAACAGTACCAAAGAAAATATTAAAATGCGAGTGGGTATCCTTCAAAATATTAGGAAGAAAAGAAGTGGGACACCCTATATCTGAAATGTGTATAGACGGTAAGGCACGGGCACATGTCATGATCTACCGAAGAATATTTTTGATTGAGCTACCGTGGAAAGCATCCGTAGTGGGTGAGTAAGCGTATCTACCTGCTTTGCTGCTGTCACTAACTATAGTCTAAGCAATTCTAAAAACTCTAACATAACAATTAACGATAACTACGATAACCTAACACTAAAATCTATAATCCTACACGTTTTACGATAAGAATTACACTGGGAAAACCTAACTGGAATTGGGAGAGATCTAGAGGGCAAGTTTGGGATCGATGTCGAGCTCCTTGAGCAGTTTCACAGCCAAGTAGCGGTCGATGTCGAATGGTACAAAGTTAGCGGGCTCCTGAAAAGAAGAGAGTTTCTTTTGTTTTATCTTCGTGATTTTAGCCCTGCTCCGTGATGAGAACGTGATGACCATCTCTCTCTTTAACCATGTAAACAAGAGCATCTACTTCCGCAAAAGCCTCCCACTGTGTAAGAGACGACGAGCTTGCCCGCGCCAATCATCCTCTATCCCCACTTCGAATGACGGGACGCGACAAAAAGATCTAGTTTACGGTGGATACTTGAGACACGGGGTTCCGAGATTTACGGATTAAATTTACATACAAAGGGTCGAGTACTCTGGTGCTACTGCGCTAATCGAATTGACAGGTCCCCCGAAAAAGTGGTTTGGATACTATTTGGACGAGAAAGGTCGACTAAATCGCATTAGGTACTCTTCCCGGTGTACTAGGAGAAATTGATTGCATTGCCGTGTGTTTTGACCTCCCCATTAAACGGTAGAATTCAGATAGGAGCCGCGCCGTACTAGGCTCGCCTCATTTCAATGCAAAGCACCTCACGAGAAAATTGATCATTTAAACCGGTGGTCACTCATCCTCTATTAAACAAACGTATTAATAGAGTCAATTTTTGTGGAAAACAGTACTTAGGTTGCCGTCGAAAGCGCCATTGAGATGATGGCCACTGTTGACTTTACGTCTCTTCTCTTTACACAATCTTCTAGCCATCGATTAGGGAGCTACTACTGTTTGTTCTCAGAGGATATAGAGAGGAAGAGAAAACGCGGCAAGAACAAAAGTCACCCCCTCTCGTGTTAACTAACGGATTATGCTAACCTGCTTCGCCTCGTAGAAGACAATATTCGGATCCGGCTCGCCGTTGGCCGTCTCGCGGAAAGCCTTCCATGCTGAAATATATAATGATTATTGAATTAATGATTGTCTGGACTTTAGCAACACAGAGTCTGAGGTTATTAGCTTTTCCTTTCCTTTCGCTACCCCCAATCGCACAAAGAGCGAGCGTTTTAAACTGGCTGTTACAGCCACGAGGGCACTTGCCGGGACGATCACATTCCGTGAAATTCAGCGTGACATCATAACTGAGGAATAAATCTCGCAATTGACCCCCGGTATCAGGTTGACCGGCCTGTGACTTTTAGGCGGCATCTGTGCCATTTGTCATTTACAGCAGTTGGCTCCAAAGAGTCAGACACGTGGCGACTGATCGGTGATGTTTCGACGTCTCTGCCCGGCCAACTTTTCGAGAACAAACTCAGGCTCTCTCCAATCCCCGAAGAGCCGTCCGCAAACAAGGGCATACGGTTATTACTTACAGTTGTGAAGAAACTCGATCTGCTCTTCCAATAAGGGAGAGGACGGCGTCGACGGCGGAGTCAAGGATGGCGGCTGTTGCGACTTCTTCTTTGTGAATAATGACAAAGGGCTAAAGTCACACGTTTATACATTTTAATTTTTTCAAAACATACAGATCTGATTTGAAGAGGGGCTCGTCCATTTTAACATTCTCAACTAAAAGTTTACAGCGTGAATGAGCCAGTAGGAAGTAAACTTACACAATATTTTTTCTTCTGGTGTTTGCCAATATTTGCTATAGTTGATATTCTGCTCAGGAGATCTTTTCTTCTGTTGAATACTGGATAAAACGGTGCGAGGAACTGCCGACTGACTTGCCTTGTACATGATAAATTAACTGAAAAACAGAGCAGTCGCTACTGGATTCGAGAGAGAACGAGAGAGCGGAGAGACTGATAGGCGGCAAAAATTGATGGGCACAATAGCTTGTGGGGTCGATGGGGATGCCACTGTCGAGTCGCCCAATAAACTATAAGGCGGTAAAACCTCTTCAAAACGTCAAAAGATCAACTGGGAACAAGATGCACGCGGACGATATGCAAGGGGGAGTAAACATACGAGGGGAGGAGCTATTTGAACCCGAGGTTATGAACTAAGTAATAAATAGAGACTTGGCCAGCTCGGATGTTGAGATTAAAGCGACAAAACACCAAGAGAGAACGGCGACCCGCCGGTCGGGCTGATAGGCATAGCACTGCCGCAGCTGTGAGCGCGTAAACTGAGTGCATCCAAGACGCCCGTATCGCATATACAAGCACCGAATAGAGGTTAGAAATAGCCGTTCTTGGCCCTCACGAGGTTAGCATCTTTAAGAGCTTGCAAACGGCACGTAGACAAGTGCGGCGGCTGTTCAAAAAAGGCCGAAGACGGGAATCATCAGGATGACGAATTGCATTGTCTGCGCTTGTTAAAAAAAGAGAGAAAAAAGTACCGTCATGCTCTACAGATTCGCAGAAAGGGCAACAATATTTATCTCTGCCGAACTTAGAGAAGAAACAACTTTTCAAGTTGTTTTTGTTAGGTCAGGGCCAGAAAGTACAAAGGACGCGTTTGCATCACCCGCCCAGAAGTGAATTCAAAATATACCCAGTTTATTCAAACCACATAACTTATAATAAATATGAGAAATAAAGTTTCTGGATCACATTGTATGACATCGAGGCATCTATTTGGGCATCTTCAACAAGGCTTCGTAGTCCACTTCTCCGTCGTCCGTCATGGGGACGTCCGCTCCTCCACCAGGGCTAATTCCAATTTTGCTCATTGCCAACCGGGCGAAGTCGTACTTCCCATAGTCGAAGTTTGTAGCACCACTGAAATGTAAATGTTGACGACTTGGAGGTTACTTGGGATCAACAATTTGCTTAGTATTTACTAGAGTTGCAGCTTTGACATACTCAGGAGGGAGGAACAACTGCCTCAGAATAGATCTCTTCGAAATCTAATCGATTTGAAAGACCCTTCACTTCAAAGGACGAGCAAACGTATGACAAGTTACGTCCATTTCTTCCCTTACGAAAGAGAACGAGAGCTCTTTGAGCTGATCAACTTCACGGGATAGAGAGAATGACATAAGGTTCGCGTCTTGAAAGAACAGTCTGGGCCAAAAATAACTTCTACCAGATAAATTTTACTCATAATCTGTATTCAAATTCTGACCTCAAGATCTAAACCAGTTACTTTCACAAAGAACTTGATCGCCCTATCAAATGACCGTATTCTATTCTTGTTTCATAGAAAAATGATTTTAAAAAGAGATGTTGTTTGTCGTAAAATTGGCTGATCTGTGATCTTTTGGTGTTCCCGATAAAAAAAAGCAAGTACTAGATTTCCTGTCGATCAAGAATAGGGGCCAACATGTTCAAAACAATTGCTTTGTAAATACATTTTTAAATGGCTGAAACGAACCTTGTTAGCCACCACATGATTAGAGGTTGGGAGAAGAGGATGAACAGAATCAGGATGAGTTTCCTCTTCCGTCCGTCATCCCCACTGAAGTGGTTTGAGTCGAAGACGAAGTTTTTGACAGTCCGTAACTGGAAAAGAATAAAAATAGGGATCGATACGTTCTTACCAAAAAGAAAGAAAGGGCGGCAGCTGTGTAGGCAAGAGCACAATAATAGAAAGTCTTTCCGCCGGCTAGGAACATGACAAGGCAGATGATCATTCCAACAAACTTATAGGTACTGTAAGCCAGAGAATGCCACACTGACATGGACTGAAAGGGAGAATATTAAAAAAAAGTAGTTAGTGGAAATACCTGAGATATATTCATGACGTATTTACTCACAAAGATGACGATATTTTCAAGAATAAGCCAAATGAACGCGTTACTTGTCAAAATACCCAGTACTTCGGGGGAAAATCTAGAAAAAAAATAGTTTGAAATGAAAAATAAGTAGATACAAACCTTCCCTGTGTTCCAACAACAAATCCGGATAGAAGAACATATGTCAAGAAGGCCATTAAAGGGATGTAGAGATCAGGAGCGTTGACATCTTCCCGGGCAGGAGCTGGCTGGTCGTTTCCTGTGAATTTTGTTGCCCATTCCTAAACATTTATTTTACTACAAACCAAAAGGGAAAGCCTTACAGATCTGAAGAAGGGAAATAGCAGGATTCCGAGTTTCTTGCCAACATACGAATGATCGACGGCGAAATAGTATTTCAAGTTGAATCCAGTGATATATTTTGTTATCTAAAATCATCGTATCTAACAAAAGAAGAAGTGCTACCTTTTCTTTTTGTTGCTCAGCGAATTGCCCCCCAAACTGCTGGGCAGCCTTCAGCATTGGGTCAGCCATGAATTGTTGAGCTCCTCCAAAATTTCCGAAAGCTGGAAAAAGAATTATCGTTCTTTTCCTTTCAAGCGGACAAATATAGGTGTAAAACTGATTTAAATTCTTACCTTGGGCTCCAAGATCGGGATAAGGAGAACTACTTTGCTGTTGCTGGCCACCATACCCATAGGGGTTATGTGATGGTTGCTGCTGTTGGTGTTGCTGGTGTTGCTGATTATAACTACTGTGCTGTCCATGATCGGAATATCTAAAGCTACCCAATAAACCTGTAGAGAAAGGGCATACCCATAATGTTGTTGCTGTTGCGGCGTGTGGCCGTAATCATGTTGAGGAGGCTGAGCCCATTGTGAATTGTCCTCCCATCCGCCCCAATCGTTCGACATTCTGCAAGTTTAAGAGTTTTTAAATGGATCCTGTATCTGTGTAGAAAGCGCTTATCGAAGAAAAATTAATTAAAATCTGTTGAGCGACACGTTGAACCACAAGGGCAATAAGGGCATAGTGTAAAAAGGGAGAGGGTCAAGTCGCGGCGGGACCCAGTCTATCCACCAGAATTCGAAAACGCTAGATTTAAAGGAACAGTCAGGGACCCTCGGTTTGAGTGGTTCTGCGGCGACTGCGCTCACAAGCGTCCCCTGCCTTTGGCGCGCTTTTGAAAATTGAACGCGCCGACGGTTTTAGCGTATTTTTCTAGTTTTCTTAGTATGCTTTCGATTGTTTATGAGCAATGACATCAAAATAATCAAAATAAACTATTAAAAAAATAAGGAACTGTGTAAAATGCGCATGGGCGAATCATTCATTTCCATGGCTTTCTTAAAGCCCGTGAAAATCTACAGTTAACTTCCTAGGTCCCTGACTGTTCCTTTAAAGGATATTTTGTTATTTACTGTTTACTTTTAACTATTCTCTATATTTTTTAAATAATTTTTCGCAACAACTTTATTTGATGGTCAACAAGTTAGCAAATACAACAATAACGCGAATATAATGAGAATGCATCACGTTGTATTATGTCTACGATTAGTAGAAGTGGAATTCTTTATATCTCCCTGGGAATACAACACAAGAATAAACTCTACTCGAATACTAGCCACAAATAACATCACAAATAGTACAAAAAAGTAGGAAGGAGGTAACGTGTGTAACGTGTAGGTATAGTGGGGGATAATGACGCGCGACTCAGACGAAATCCTGACAGAGGCAAAGAAATTTTTGTGAAGTTGAGCTCGCCAACTTCAGGATATCGAATGTTCGCTATATTGAATCATTGGAGAGTGTGGAAGAGCAGCTGCTAAGTCTTTCACGCTTCGGAGGCACCGCATCCAGGCGGGTCTATAAGGATAACTTGTTATAAAGCAAGGGCAGTAGTGCTACCTTCATCATTTTGTCCAAGTCTAGGGCAGGTCTCTTATGACCCCTGCGAGAGACAGTCGGAGATTTGAGGACAATCTCCATATCGGACTCAGACTCCTGTCGTTGGCGACGGTTGACCAGCACTCGTACGCGACAACGACGAGGACGAAGTGGGCTCAGCGGGGTGGTAGATGTTGGCATCGCGTTGGGGTTGTCCATAGTCATCACCGGAAAAATACAGTCCTTCTAAAATTTTGAGTTGACATGACGCAGAGGGCAGTCCAACCTCAGATATTGACTTGCTCTCATAGTCAGAATGTTCTTCGCCGTCTGTGAGAATGCCTGACTCCTTGCCAAAGCTGTCCTTGCTAAAAACACGGGTATTCATGACTGCACTCTAGTCACGCAATATCTTCAAGTGTTTTGTACTCTGCGAATTAAAAAGTGCAATTTGTGATGTTTTGAGATGTTCCTGGTCTTCCGGTTTACAGCAGCACTTTGCTTTTTATTCTGCCCCCGTTCGAACGGTTTACAATAGTCTCCACCATGCCACCTCTTTTTCTACTTTCCGTGTCTCTCTCCTTTTTTTCCTAATCTTATCACGAACTAAGAATATAAAATCAGAAAAAAAACTGATCGTGACGCCTTTGTGGCCAGCCGACTGCCAACTAACGAAAAGTGGAACCTCTATCCGGTTCCGTACGCATCGATGAAAGACAGACGTTACCTACGCTGCGTCTCTAGCTTCTCACAATAAAGCACTCGCCTGTCTGTATCGTTTGGCGGCGGAGAAGAGTAGATAGTCGGCGGATCTCCCATTGAAAAAGAGGGTTTTCTACGATGTTTGGTGACAATTTCACGATCTTAAAGGCAAGGTGTCAAGGTTTTTAAAAGACTTGTCACTAACCAGAGAGGATTATAAGCTCCTCCTCATCGGATTCTGTACCAGAGTCGTGTACATTTTCCTAGAGAGCAGAATAAATGGGGTATTTGATAATATCCTACCTGATTTTCTGATGGCTCTTGACCGGAGATGGACTGCTTTTGCAGGCCCCTTACGAGCGCCTGCATTTCTATACCCGTATGTGAAACACAGCAGCCGCTCTCTGACAGTGGCCTCAGTTACCCAGCATGAACTGAAACATATCGTATTCTCACAATAAACGACAGAGAGAGCATCAATCGATTGAAAGAGAGAGGGTTACGTTTCCAGCCGGGTAGAGGTGGAGGGTGTCCTCTCCTCTCCCAGTCCGGTCAGTATTCACTTAACCAAGCCCGGGCTGTCTGTTGTTACAATAATTGCAGTCCATCGATTGCAAATGGGCAGGTTACTGAAAAATGGCGGGTCACCTACAGTCCCCCGGCGGTGAGTGACGGAATCGACCCCAAGAGAGAAGAAGAATAAATTGATTGCCAGGGTCAGACTGGTCTCTAAGCATAAACAGACCCAGATTCGGGCAAGGTGTGCTCAGGGTCCTGTCTAGACAAGCTCACGCTATGTACATTTGTTTAGGGGATGTCGAAGAAGCGATCCAGCTCTGCGCCCAAGGCAATAATGACTATAGTGGGAGTCTTTTTTTAGCTATGCACTCTCGACTCGCTGAATTTAGTCGGCTGGAAGAGTGCCAACTGATCGTTGCACCCAGGCGGCAGCCCACAACACAAACATAAAAATAAGTACAGCTTAGCAGGGGTCATTTAGAGAGGGCAGAGGGGGGCTAAGGCAAGGGGGACGGGCTAAACAGCCTTAGAAATAAACCCCCCAGAAAGAATACGTCTTAATAGAAAAGTCAATGGATTGTGGAAATGCTGGAAACAAAGTTGCTATGTGGATTGAAGGGCCCGCTGCCGGCCGGGCCTATCGCTCTGCGTCTCTGCCTCAGTCACCAAACGCTTTTGTTTTCTTTTTTTCACCTTCAAAATGCTAATCAAACATAGGGAAAAAGAAGAGTGTATACATATTCAGCACTCTACAAAGAGGAGGCAGTAGAAATGCAGCTAAGAGAGTAGCAAAGCAGCTTATTTATGACAGGGGGCCCGTCTGATCCATGCAACGGGAGAGTACTAAAAGTGGATGGCTGTTAGGGGCTCGCAACAGATTGTATCTCTCTTGAAGGTGGCAACAACCAGTTGGCCGTAACGCAGCAGTATAGAGAAAGGGCAGGGCGAGTACCCGCGTAAAATCCATGACAATACTTTAAACCTAGTCTCTATCGCTATTAATCAACTTGCCCAAGCCTAAGCGCACCTCGTGGTGTCAATCTATAACGTTGTCACTCTTGTCGCACCCCTATCAAAATGTTATCTGCGCACCCGGAGAGGAGAAAGTTCAGTCGGCTGCGGATGTCGCCCCTCCTTTTTAGGTCATGTCTATATGGTTTAATTATCGAGTTGTTTATGAAGCGAAGCGAGCGGCCATGTGCTATTGCATTGTCACGCTTTCGGCGCAACCCGGTCAGCAACAATATACAACAGCAATTTTCTCGTCAACTTTAATGGGTTTTAATTTGTCCTCTAGATATCCTTAGCGCCTTCTGCGGGGTCTTTGTGCAGTAGATTATTCCACTGACTGCATAGCTGCACAAAGAAATGCGAAAAAAACAATGCGAGTCCTAGCAAGAAAACAGATGGCCAATATCCCCCCACCATGCCACGTTTTCCTTCAATTATTAATCCAAAAAACACAATACAGAGTGGTAGAGGAAATGACGGCAAGCTCACCGCGAGAATACGAGTGGCACGTAGGGCAATAGTATAACAAAAGAAGAAACGGGGCGAGTGTTGAGCTACAAACATAGTCATGTGGGCATAGCCTATAATCCAACCCGAGACGGGGGCATAGCAATTACCCCAGAGTGATTCTTGGTTGTTTACTTATCTCCTGCTCGTCTTTATTTGCCTACGCATATTTAATTCTATTTGTTAATTTTCAGGGAGGGCGAAATGGTGTGGTGGATGTATGTGGCCATATTTCTGGGAATAATCTTTGTACTCTTGAATATATCACAAACCACCAACTACTATGTAAAGATTGTTTGGTTCTACGTCAGTATCCTGCTCCATGGTATAGAGTGTATGATAACTATGATCCCGAGCTATCTTCGCTGCTCGGTTGGCTGATTGTTTTGTTTTAAACTAAGCCGGTTTAGGGAGCAGACCTAATCTTTCACGAATTTGCTTACTGGTGCTTCTGGACTGGAATAAAGTACGAAGTCCGGGGTTATGAGGAACATTTAGGTCACTTAGATGAACCTGCCGTTGTGATATGTAACCACCAGGTAGGAAATATCCATAAAGCATCAGTTTTAAATAAGAGTTTAGAGTTCCATAGATATTATTTCAATGAGTAATGTATGGCCATCCCGAGGGGTTGTCATGATGAAGAGGTCTTTAAACTTCGTCCCCTTTTTCAATTTTACTAGCTGGCTGGTAGTGTTTATTCAAACTTTTATACAGATAATTCTTTAGGCTCATTCAATTTATGTAGATAGATTTAATAAGGAGAGGGCCATGGCTACTATAGACCACACTATCAACCAATTGAAGTCGAAAAATCACAAATTATGGGTATTCCCGGAAGGAACAAGAAATTATAAAGGGGGATTGTTGCCTTTCAAGAAAGGGGCTTTCAATATTGCTGTTAGGGTATAATAATATCCAATTTCTTCGAACAACAAGATTTATAGGCTCAAATTCCTATTATTCCCATCGTTGTCTCCGAATACAAACCGTTCTACTCCAAGAAAGACAAGTACTTCCGAAATGACGGTTTTGTTATTGCCGAAGTGCTGCCTCCAATTAAAACGGAAGGGGTTTGTTTCCTTGCAGGAGATCGTAAATAAGGCTAATTTTAGATGACTCCCGCAGATGTTGAAAAACTCGTAGACGACACCAGAGAGACAATGCTCAAGGTGCTGAACAGAATCAGCCCAGAAGCTAAGGAAATCATGGAGAAGAAGCGCAAAGCCAAATCAAATTAATCATATCGTAGCCTGTATGTACTACTTATTGCCTTATCTTGTAAGATATTTGGGTCGTCAAACGAGTAAATATATCCCTTTGTTCTGTTCTAATTCGCTTTTGTTGAAAGGGACACAACTTTTAAACTGTTTATTCACAAGCGTGTTCATATTCTCGCTCTATTCGCAATTAGTTTGAGGTATACTGTAACCATGAAAAGACGAATGCAAGTTGGCAAGGAAGTCTTTTGTTTCCTGAACAATTCTATACATTCTGGTAGGTATATTCTCTTAATGTTTCAGGCAGTTGGCTCAAAATCACTTTCATTGATTATATCAGAACTTCATTCCAGTTAGCAACTCATCTGTCCCTGATTTATTCGCTGTGAGACCCCCGCCCCCTTCTCCCTTTCTGATGGGCGGCCTCTATCCACCAACAAACTTGACCTCTGCTTGCCATTTATATATTTGAACTTATTTTAATCGATTAGTTTTTAGTAACAGTTTCTTATATTTATAGCTCATTTTTTAGCAATGTTCCGTCGAGCTGCCGCCAGTGTTGGACGCGTTATCGCTGGAGTAGGAGCCGTTCAACTTGGAGCCGCTGCTGTCGCCTTGACAGACAAGGAACTCTCAAAGAAACCTGAATGGTACGTTTATACATTTATATAAATTTTGAAATACTCTGTAATCTTAGGTACCAACAGGCTGTTCGTTCTCTTGAGGATTCCCTGAAGAAGCTCGGCAAATACGGATACATCGAGAACCCCACTGAGCTTGCCGAACTTGAGGAACCCCTTTTGAAGTAAGAGTTATTCTCCGGAAGTTTTTATTCATTTTTAATAGGGCTGCCGAGTTCCACAATGTCGACATCCAGTGGAGAATCGCCCGTCTTCTTGTAGAGAAATCCGAGCTCACCAAGTGTCCCAAGGAGAAGGCTCACCTTCTTCACGAGGTTCGCTATTTCATCTTTATTAAATACCTCTTCTCTAGGCCAAGGAGCACGCCAAGAAGGCTCTCGCTGTCGAGCCCTCTTCCGGAGTTGCCGGAGCTCATAAATGGTAAGATCTTTACAATGTTATTTTACGAATCCCGATTCTCTTCCAGGTACGCTATCGCTCTCTGCAAACTCGATCATGTCGAGAAGAAGGGAGACCATTCTGACGAGATTCTGAAGCACCTCGAGAAGGCTGTCTCTATCGATGATAAGGATCCCTACGCCTTCTACCTTCTCGGACACACCCAGTACAACAACAAGGACTACAAAGCCGCTGTTGTTTCTTTCCAGAAGGCCGAGAAAATCAAGGTACTGCCTTTCTTTTTGTCTCTTTTATTTTTCATTATTCTCAGTCTGGATTCTCCGCTGCTAACCTGTACTATCTTGGGCTTGCACAGAAGGCCGCAGGAAACAAAGACGAGGCAATCAAGACTTTGAAACAAGCTCTAGAGACACACCCCAAGTACAGTCATGACGGAAAGGCCCGCTCTCAAGCTAAGGTAGCTCTTGCTGGACTTGGACTGAAGCCCGAAGAATACGAGGTCAAGGATCTTTAAAAGATTATATTTTATGTTATTGTTCGTTTTCGTTTAGAGTAAAGGCGTCATTCAATTGGAAGGACTGTTATCTGCTATAAAACAAAACCGTAATTTATTTGAGTGTTTATTAACCGTTTGCAAAGGGTGAAAAGTTTTTCGGGTTATTTGTCAGGTTGATGGAAGAAAAACATTACATATCTTTAAACAATAATATAATTGACTAAAAAAGCAGGTCAGCTTAGAAGCTTCATCCCGGCATAAGTTATTTACAAAAAGAAGAAAAAATCGAAACACGTGTTGTCGTCAAACCACCCCTTGTCGGGGTAATTGTTGTATTTGAAATGGGCAACTCCGGATAAGTCGTCGCCCTCCATTCTATATTCGTTAGCACTGGATGTGTATCGGCATTCAACACCAGCGGGGGTTTTGTTCCTCACGATTGTTGCCGTGCGACCCCATTTGGCATCTATCATGGTAATGTTGTGCTCGTCAAACTCTGACGTCAAAATTGTTAGGTCTTTCCAATAATCGTTGCTAAAGCCACATTTAGGATTACTCAGAAAATCTTACCTGAGGATGGTCATCATCAGCTTTTTCAAGCTTTCACTTCTTTCGAATAAAGACCAGTTCATGTATATAAATCTTTTCTCAAAGCGAGAAATTACTACATCCATTCCACGCTGGGACCGAACCACTGAACACCAATATCGCGGGCAATAGAAGTATGAGCTCCATTCGCGCTGTGGAGTCTGGGTCACCAGGATTTGTCGCGCCATCCTAAGAAAAAACGTACGTCTTTTAAGCGTTCATTCATACGTTTCCAGGCCGATATGCTTTAGATTTCTATAAATATTGTGGGCAACCATATAGTATTGTTCTGTGGGGATGTCAGATGTCCCCGGTGAAAATCTCTGTATCGTCGTCTTTGCTATTATTTCCTCGACGCTAGAGCTCGCATTCTAAATGTTAGTTAGAACTTATAAAAACTAGCAAAGGGAACTGGTGCGCAGAAAGAGTGTTTAAAACCTTAGAAGCTGGTAGAACTTACTAGCTTTTTGGGTATATATTCTTGAACAAATTTTGAGATACTGGTCACGATCTCTGTCATATTTGTCAGCATTCGATCCGCTTTCGCTTTATTATTAGGATACATCCAGTCTACGCAGACGTCCGTTGATAAGAGCTGTTAATGCATAATCGGAATCATTTCAAAGCAAACTCACTAGTCTCGCTAGCTCGATTTGAATAATAGACGTGAAATACGATATTTTAACGTGGTCGTATAAATTGGCTTCAATCACTTTGTCAAGCAGACATCTGCATTTATTATGTAGATTCTAACACAAAAAACTTTACTTTTGGTCGTTTATGGGTAAATATTTTCTTAGCAGCCGATGTATCCCATGTAGGCTTTCATCCAATGTTTGAAATTCTAAATCCTCGAATAATTGCTTTACAGCATGCCATCTTCGTTCGGTTTCTAGCATTGCCAATACCTTACCTGTGAGTCTGCTTCGGATTTGATCCAATTCGAAGAGACTGTAATTGCTTGGAAGCGAGCGCAGTATCTCCGAAATCCCTATAATTTTAATCTTGTAAATACAGTGATATTTTATACGTCATAACCGACAGCTTCCAATGCGTTAACAAACCGGGAAAAACCAAGATCTTCAAAATACTTATCTCGAGAAGAGTAATTTTATTTTTTGTTGTTAAGTTTTGCGTTCGTTTCCGGGCCTGTTTTTTGAAAGCTGATACTCTGTCAGCGGCAGGTCTTAATATTCTAATAACTTACGCCCTTTCAAATGCAGCTCGTGAGAGGGCCATTCGACTACGCTGAATTTTTTCTCAATATCCATCCAAAGAAGCTTCTCCTTGACGAACACCAATGTATTGTTGAGCTCACAATGAGTGGTCACTTTTGTAAGAATGTACTAGGTTGAAAATATTATACATGTGGCTATTAAAGGGAGCCTACTACAATAAAAGATATTCACAAAACTCATAAGTACGGAAGCATGAACTGAGTAGGAACCTTGGAGCCCTGGGGTGATTTATGATCAAATTTCGGTGCCGTCGGCTTAATGGGACTCCGTAGGATTACACATTAGACCATATACCGAAACCATTTTTCCTATATTGTCACTCCTCCCAAATAAAAATTTGTCGGTGCAACGGTTTTGTCAAAAGGGAAACGCTAACCTTGCCACGAATGATCGTCATCATTGTAAAAAAAATTCACTGCGGCAAGCCTTTTAAATCCCGCTACAGTACCCAGACACATTGAAACATACCTGAGCCATGGGCTCCAGGCCGTTATCACCTCTGCAATATTGGACAAAATCATCCACATCATGCTGGCTTTTTCTTACTTTGACGTTTGTCATATGTTTGATGTGAAATGCCAACAGGTTGAGTCGAATCGTGATGAACTAAATTCTTATTTGCTTTTAAGGTTATAAGATCAAACAGTTTCGAAGACGCCCACTTCTTGTTCGGCCTGCTCCTTGATGAAGGAATATGTGAGTCTTTTTCCCAATCTATCAAATTGATAAGTTACACTCTGGTGCAATCGTTCAATTGCTTTGTATTCCTCGGACGAGGTCTAAATTAGCACAGCTTTGTAGCAATGATACAAAAAACACGTGTGTAAAATTTTCATCACTGTATACCAACTTCATCAAGACCTTTATATACTTCCCGAAGTGTGACGCTTACCTTGTTAACAATGTCCAGAGAATTGGCGAGCAATACGCCAAGAGGGTGGGCCAAACTCAAAAAGGAGGCCGTGATTTCTTTAATCAGCTTCATCTTTACTAGCACGTTGAGAGAGGTGTCTGACAATTTTTCAAATTTGTCAATTATATTGTCCACCAATGTTCCCGCTAGATAACATATTATTAATAGAAGATGTTGGGAAACTCACTGGGGTACTCGGTATTGACGCTCCCCAACATAAATAAAAACATGACTAGGTTCATGGTTACCTGAAAACAGAGTAACAATTTGAGTTAATAAACTGAATATGTAATAAAGCAAAATTAGAGCAGACAGATTAGAGTCTTAGAAAAATGCACTGTAACTATGTATAATAAAATAGCCAGAGTTTATGATGAATAAAATAAAAGATGAAAGACATGAGTTTGAGAAGACTCGGCCTGTCTCCTTTCTGATTGACAGTGGTTGTTTGGTACACCGCTTCTTTGCCCAATATCAGCTTTAAAAAGCTGACAGGCGTGAACAACAT
Organism: Oscheius dolichura; assembly: GCA_932521035.1. NCBI lineage: Eukaryota > Metazoa > Nematoda > Chromadorea > Rhabditida > Rhabditidae > Oscheius > Oscheius dolichura. The sequence continues at coordinate 10,901,583 of OW051497.1, read as the reverse complement.
TAAAGAATGTAACTTGAGAGTGTAAACAAGAACCAGGACAGACAAATGGATAAAGGGCGCATATTCAGAGACGCTGGACGACGTAAACGGGTGGACTCCGTATCCTTAGTTCCGCGGAACTAAGTAACAGCGCACGTACTCGCCGCGGTAAGTAACAGTTCACTCTTTCAGCGCTGAACTGAGTAGTAATAAATAATATTGCATATATAGAGCAAAACGATGTATTCGAAAACATAAATAAGAATAAAACGATGTTTTAGAAACATAAATAAAAAAAGAGGGGAAATTATATTGATCTCCTGCTGATATACGGCTGAAGAGATTCCAAATACTTGTGGACGGCTTCCGTGGTGACGGCTTGCTGTTTAATCAAGCCGGAAAACTCTTCCATTATTCTTTTAACCTCTTCTCTCCGCTCACGAAATTTTGCTTCAATCTTTCTCTCGTTCTGTAAACTATTCCGTTTCCAAACAAGTTGTGCTTACTCTTTTAATCTCATAGTACTTAGTCAATTGAAAAGCTTTGAGACTCTCGAGAAGCTTTGATAGCGATGGGCGACCACCCTTTAATCGTCGTTTAATTACTCTAAAAAAGCTCACAGAGTTGAGAGAAAGCTAACGAATGAAATATTTCGGCGACATTGAAGGTACGGTGTTCCAGGTCTAGGATGGCGCCAGATATCCTTGAACGGCCCTCGTAGCCATGTATTTTCGAAATACTGGGAAAACTCTGCGCAGGCTTTGAACGCTTCGTGGTCAGCTGCGACTGGTAAGTCAAGGAGCTCCGCTTCATCAAAAATGTCCTATCAAATTGTAAGAAGGTTGTGTGGCGATTTACCTTTGGAAGAAACGGGGATGCTTTGAGACGACTCAGCCATAATTTTACTTCATCATAAGTGCCAGCCATACTAGCTAAGTCTCCACGGGATTTTCTGTTCATAGCCATAGAGAAATGAAAGAGGCAACCTGCCTGACGGGACTCGGGAAACACCTATAAGAAAAGGGGTAGAAAAGTGAAAGTAGGAAGGAAGGGACCTCTCGAATGGCTTTGATGGCGCCTCTTTCAAAATCGGTTACAAATTTCAATTGAGACAAATCCACAGATACTGCTTCGAGTAATCCACGAAGTGGAACAAACATTTGCAGATAGGAGGGGAAGGTCTTCTTATTGCAAATAACTTGAAGAAGAGGGGCCGAAATGCCACTATCCGTAATCCCAAAAATTGAGTACAACTGGCCGTAATTTCCCAACTCCTGGGGGAGGAGAATGGTGCTATGGAATTTAAAGAGATGGAGCAAAAATATTATCAATCTTCGATGTCTAGATGAATATGGGAACAAATTAAGTGGGTTTCTCTTTCCGATCCAAGATCTATCCGAAAAGTGAATTTGCCATTTGATTATTTAGTTTATTTCGTCGACTAAAGATTTCTACAAATCCCTATTTCGTTCCAAACTCCAAAGGGACTGTTACGCCCTGGGTGTTGAAAACACGCCCTATGGCCAAAGTTCTAGGGCATTCGAGAGCCAATGGCGCAATCGAATGAAACTGATAAAATCGCCTTTTAGTTCTCCTAGGTGAAAGAAGACGACGACGCCTGCTTCCAGATGGAACAAATACAGATTCCAGCGGCCAAAGAACTTGAGAAAAACGAGGTATGTTGTTAGAAGAGTCTTTTTGTAACTAACGTTTTGTATCTTTCACATTTTAACACTTAATTTTGTACACCTAACGAAAGTATGCGAAAACGCACTTGCGTGGTGTAATCTTACCCATAATTTATAATGGGCTACCTCTAGAAGACGGATGGACATCAGAGAGTACAACAGATGCCCAAATCTACTGAACTCGAGCTGAAGCCCGCGTTGCAGACTGAAGTACGCTTGAATGAAACGGCGTGCGAGTCGGAGGATACACAAAACGAGGAACTGCGGAAGAGGGTATGTTTGTCGCATAACCTAAAGAATTTTCTACTTGAGATTGCTCTTCTGGAGATAAAAAAAAAATGTAAGGCGGATGAGGCACTCGCAGAGGGGATTTCTCTAAAGGAGCAATTGAGCATTGCGACGGGAAAGGTAAGATTCTTCTCTTTCGATCTTAGAATTTTAATCAGAACCAGATAAAGCTTGAAACAAGAAGATTATTTCAGATTGAGGAAAGCGAAGAGCTGAAGGAAGAACTTGAACAGCAAAGAGATAAAATGTCTAAACTGGAAAGAGAGGTACGTCACGATACTCGGGCTATACACTGCTTTTAAACCTGGATTTAGACGTCCGTGTTATTTGAAGAAGAGGCGAATGACACGAGTGTGGAGTCTATTCAAGTCGGTCTGTCACATTTGAACATGGGAGAGTTGCCCAACCAAAGCACCTCTCAGGCTGCGGAAAGAGGTGACGAAACTCCGATGAGACCAGCAAAAACCAATACACAATTGACACCTGGGGATTATCGTAACCATTGCAAAGGTAGACCGGCGAGCTACCTTCAACTTCTTGATTTTTAGACGTGGAATACACAGAAAAGTGCCCTGAACCTTCTGACAACTCCAAACCACAAGCCATAGTCATTAATCCTAAATCAACAAGAATTATACCCGAGTGGCCTTCTAAACAAGTTAAGGACGACGTGTCAGATATCGTAAATGCAACTATTTCAAATCATTTACATATATCATTCAGGAATTTAATGATCCAACGCCAACTAAAGAAAACTGGCGGGTGTATGCTGTCGTCCATTTTGATGATTTTTGCAATGCTGAAAAGCTTTCTGATCGTTTCGCAGCTGTACGGTACTTTGGTATAACAAGTCAAACGACAAGGGAGAGATTCAATAAACATATTTCTGGAGGAAACTTCACGCGGGGAGTTCACATACCAATTGAAATCGACTGCTTCACAGAAGAGGATATGGAAAGATACCCACAATTTTTATTCCTAGAGGTAGCAGCTACAGCAGCAGAATACTTGCTTTGTTCCCTAAAAAACAGCCTTACCCCAAAATGCAAGTCATCTGCCGGCAGCGTTGCTAAACCGACGAACGAGCTAGCCAAGAAGGTCGCAATGGAACCAGAAATGCGGATCCGCGAGAAGAAGAAGATTAGATATGCTCTGCAATGGGGGAGTTTTGAAGCTTCCCTGCAAGGATACACGCCTAACTCAACACCGACAAAGAAGTAGCGTCAAGGTGGTCGAACCAAGAAGTCAAGAAGACACTACTACTACCCCATCCCAGACAGTTTTTGCTTTTCTTGATGTGATATATAATATATGGTGTGATAATATTTGTGTGAATGTGAATGTGACTAGAAAGGCCCAATTTTGCGGAGAACGCCCTGGCCGTCCTGTGGGCGGATGACCTTAGCGACTATAGGCTAAAGGCCCTTTTTCTAAAAAGCGGAATGGTCAAGTTCGGTCTTTGACAAAAAGAAAGGGAAACCATTTTGGTCTGTCCACGCAATTGAAGTGACGCTCCGAAATGTTTTACAAATATCCTCTACCAATGTCAACGAGGGCAGTGACTATTGTAGCCTCTTCATCTTCATCTTCATCTCCAGCTTCTTCCGCTCTAGTTCTGTAAGAAAACAATTCGAAATCGTAGAGCTCTTTTGCCCAAATGCCTTTATAAATTCCCATTAACGGCTTGCTCCTTCATCAATCGCTTTTGGTATGCCGAAATAAATAATAAAAAGAATAGTTATAAGTGCCAGCCCCGCAGGGCACGCCGCCGGATGCTGAATAGGGGCAACCCAAGCCTATCTTGAAACAGTGCAAGGAAAGCAACTGAAGGCTATGGCAGAAAACAGTGAGCGAGCCGGATATGTATCCCCGGTTGGAAAAGGTTGTCGGTGGAAGGGGATCAGAACTTAGACATAGAACATCGGCATCTTCCCGCATGGAACTCACTGCTCTGCCTGCCATTATGTTCTGCCTCTCCTCATTATCCACATATCTCCAGAACTTTTTGTGTTGTGCTCCGTACTATCCTTTCCCATAACCCAATTTCCCATAGAGCCGATAGGCTACCGTTGATCCCGCCTCTCATCCTTCCTCATTGTGCATTGTTCTCCTTGGTCACATTCTTTCCTTTGTGCGTAAAGATTGGAGTAATAAAAGCCTATTAGAGCATTTTTCAAGCTAACCTGTATTATCCCTAGTTTCGTTAGTTACTTTCCAGGAATGAAGTTCTTTACTTTCTTGGTTACCATTGCACTCTCAGTAGGATTCTGCTCTAGCAAGGAAGATGAATGTGATTTCTCACTAAAAGAGGACATGTTGAAGTTACACGACGATTTCGCAGTGTTTAACGGAACGGAGTTGCAAAACCAGGGAAAGAGGACATACTTTCTGGGACTGTACGTTTTTTTCTCTATTTGCACCGTATCAACGAATCTTTTAGAGGAAAGCATAATGGGCCAAGTTTTCTGATGCACAGCTTAGAGTATGTAAGTTATTTTGCATCTTTTAAACACAAAATTCATTTTTAGGGGTTATTTGAAAGCTATGCTAAGGTTCAAATATGATTGTCGGTTATGGAGTACCACTCTTCTATGCCTTAGTTTTGTCCTTTGAATAAAGATGAGCCTACTGCCGAGACTTTAGGTATCCTATAGAAATCTCAGAGAATTTATTGAGATAAAAAAGCACCACAGGGCATAAATAATACAAGTATTTGAAGACATCACAGTTAACGACCGAAATTTGCCTCGGCATCGGTACTGAAAAGTCGGAAAGCATCGAACCAACCACCCTGTTGAATTGAGAACAAATGAGGATACGAGTTTATGGCCAGGACCATCACAGTCTGAAGATGTTTGATAGCTGCCAAGGAATGAGGAAGATACCTGATCATCGTCAACTTTGTTCTGATAAATGAGATGGATGAACTTGTTGTGGACTATTGTATGCAGCTGGCCAAGAGACCTTTTATCACCACCAATGAAGCCGCCGGAAATAACGGACCAGTTTTTTCGATAGAGTTTATCGATAGTATACGTACGGATGAGATCATGTTCAGGAGTAATCTGAACATTACTTTTATGACAAATTATAGGAGGCTTACTTTTATAACGGAAACTTTTCCCTTGGGGAACATTGGCTTCCAAATATTGTCATATGGATAGACGCTCTGATTACCGTGACCATAACCGGCATCGATCCAGGCAAACTTCTCAGTTTTGAAGGGATCTTCGAGCTGAAATATTTATCTTATACTTTAAATTATTAATGTATACCGTAGCATTGTAAAGGAAATAGCTCTTGGAGCAGACTAGGACATCGTATTCGGCACTCTTTGCCTCCGGATGTCCTCTAATGGACTGGTCGAAACGATAGAGAGTCCCAGTTTTCAGTTCATCTTCAATAATCTTTTGTGCATATGGGAGATGCCGGGACAGAGGGAGGTCGTCCAATGTGATCAAGTGGATCTTAAAATATTCTATTATTCACTGAAGATCAAGATAAACCTTGGTCAGGTGCATTAATCCCATGTTTTTCCTATACTTGTGGACGAAGTCGTGACTAGATTGATCTACAAAGATGACCATGTTGTTTCTCAAGGATAGGAGGTTCTCCATGAACTCGTGGTACTTCTCCAATGGTCGACGGTACTCCCACCAGTCACCTCTGCCGATGTCTACGAGAGCAGTGACGATCGTAACCTCTTCTTCATCGGACTCTTCCACTCTATCATCGACTACTTCCACTCTCGTTCTGCAAGGAAACTATTAGCACCCTTAGCAGTCATTTGCAGAAAGATTTTACAGATTTTTACTTAGGTTTAGCACACGGTAAACCCCGTTTTGCAATTCCGAAACAAGTAATAAGTGAGAAAGTTGTAAGTGCCAGTGACTTTCTCATCTTTGACGCCTAAACTTTTACGAACACCTTTTTGTTCCCCCCGTTCGGATACTGAATAGGAGCAACCCAAGCCTATGTTGAAACAGTGCGTGTTAAGCAACCACAGACTTGCAGAAAACAGTAAGAGACCCCATTTTGAATTCCCGAGACCAACCTGTGAGTTGTCACTCTAGTTGTTTCCTTAGTTGTGCTGGAAGTAGTGGAGGAAGGCGTAGGTTCAGTTTCAATTTCAGTTTCTTCTTCAGTAATGAATAAAGGTGTCTGCGGAGTGGTGTGATGATGATGTCCGTGATGCCGATGGCCATGTGGACGGGTGATCTCTATCCTTGGTGACATCGGAGGCTCAGCTGTCTAAAAATAGCCTCATTGTAAGAATTTCGGCAACTTTTTTTATGGAGATTGTCATGACGACAGAAAAATATGACGGATTGACGGCAGGAACAATTGCGGGCTTTTTTACTCACTGGTTGAGGTCTGGTGACATGGATACGGGTAGTCGACGTGTCTCTCTCCGTTGTAGTAGTGGGCAGGGTCGTCGTCGTCCTCATTGTGGTCGTCGTTGAAGTTGTTGGAGTCGTGTATCTCATCGTCGGGAAGGTGTGAACTTGAGGAGTGATCCTTGCCCGGTCTCGGGTATGGAACCACCAAGGAATAATAGTTGTAGGATAGGTAGTAGTCCTCCACCGGGTGCTGGGCCATGTTGTTGAGATTGCAGGCAACGGGGAAATCTCAGCCACCTTGACATCGTGTTCAATTTCCAGTTCCCTCAACCGTTCCTCTGCCTTCCTTGCAGCTTCCGCTGTAAAATATTCATGAATGACGAAGAAGAGAACACCTACCTTGCTGCTGCCGGACAATGGTTTCTAGGGAAGGAGGGCGTTTTCTGGCTTCTTTGATGAACTTCCATATCTCCAGGAGCCCGTAGACATTTAGAAGTAGAAAGATGAGGGTGATAATCACAATAAGTACGATGGTCGCGCGCCTCATCGCCGTTGAGACATTCTGAAGAGGACCCATATCGGTATAATGACTGAGCGAGGGAGTCTCCCACGCGGTCTGTCCTCCTCATAAAGAAAGGTTAGTACGCACTAGGGGCTTTTAGGTCTAGGTGTGCGAAAGTTCCTTTATGGAAGCTCAGTATTAATCAAGAAGGATAATGATTTTCGGAGCTGGAAAGAGGATAGGAGTCCATTTTATAGAGCTCGTAATGAGTGGACAAGCTAAGCGGCGGGAAGAGGAAAGAGACTCGGAGTTATGTTTCACCCAATTCGGCAGTTGAACAAACATAATGACAGCCGCCACTGACCATTGATATAATGGAACAAATTTCGGAAAAGGCTAAAAGGGAATCAAGTGTCACTGTAGACCTGTGGGAGGGGATCGACTAATTGTTAAAGATGCCTCATCTCCGGAAAGATAAGGTCCTTTCGGGCGTCTTTATGCTTTTTTGTAATCGGTTGCAGCTTCGCCTAGTCAGGCAGACAAACGGACGCCTACGATAAAATCACGGATAGGAAGAGAGGGAGGAAACTTGAGGAAACCTACCTGGTGGGAGGGAGAAGGCGAACTCCTCGAGGAGTTGCTACCAGCCCAGATTAGACTGTGGTGGTCGGAGTAAGGCATATTTTCATTTAGGAATAAAGTAGAGGAATCTCCTATCACTAGTCGAGCTCTTCATAGAGGTTTCTCAGATTGACGTGTTCGACGGCACGGTTAGTGCAATCGGGAAGCACACAAAAAACAGCAACGGCGAGATAAAGAGACCAGCGTGTCCATGGCAGAAGTCAATTGTTTTTGGTCTGGTGTAGACTGCGCAGAACTTGCTGTAATTGTACGGAGAAGCGTCACACAATATCGTTTTGTTTCTTATTTTTCTTGAACCCTTTCCTATTCTTGTGGCAGTTTGCTCTGTCGAAACAGCTGAGTGACTAGTCGGCTATCCGTTACGTAATGGCGAACTTTGAGCTTTTAGTCTTTCCCGAGGCGCTTCCGTGGGCAAATACTGCCGAGACTGTCTCTCTTCGATCCGTCTTCACACTATACGTGATGGGAGAGAATAAGATTTACGAGAAGCCAGTAGAAAGTCGAACTTCGGCGTTGAAAAGACGACTTAGGGCGTGGTGGCCGCGGTGTTCGCTTGTCTCCGACGGGACAAAAACGTTACTGCGTGGGTGATGCACTTCATTTTCAATGTGTTGCCAACTGGATAAGATCACCATTTGGACTAAGGGGTGAAAAAGCTCTGCCAGAGGAGAAAGAGAGAGACAGAGAGAGCGGGAGAGAGAGAGAGAGATTGCAACCAGATCAGCATTAAAGTGGACAAGACAAGGAGAACGTCACAAGGTAAAAAGATAAATCGACTAGGAAGTGTTCAAAGAATCGTCAGAGGAAATAGGGCATGAAAAATGCCTGGATAAGTCATTCGGAGGGTGCCACGGGCCAGGCAAGGTATGAACTGAGTCACAATGTTTGACCTGATGCGACAAAGGAAACTGTCTCAGAAAAAAGAACCGCCGAGCTGACTAAATAAAGTATAAGAGGAGGGATAGGAGGAGGAGGAGGAGGATATGGCCGGATAAGAACGGAAAGACACTCTGGTCGAGAGAGACAAGAAGCCAGCTGGGTAAGAGTGGGGCGATTTTCTTACGAAAGAAAAAAAATATGAGCAGCCCAGCTGCATGCCCAGTCAGTACTGTCTGGCTCGGCCAGACTCTCGGTTCTGACAACACCTGGGATGGCGCGGAAAAGTCTCCGGACGGATGACCACCGGTCAGTTGCGTTAGGAGCTGCAAAGTCAATACAAAGGGCAAACAAGCACTACCGGAGAAGCTTCAGAAGCGCATGCGCAATTAGCCGGCTGCGTGTGAGATGATCAAATATTCGACTATTCATTTGTGGAAGCCATGAGAGCTTGCAACTTTATCTCGGGGGTCCACCTCTGGAAAAAGGGCAGACACCGGTTGACACAGTAATGGACGTCAAGCGGAGCCACCCCGCTGCCGTACATGTGTGAAGTGGATGAACCTCGGGAGGGAGGAGAACGATCTTTGAAGTGAGAAAGTGCAAGATGCCGAAATCTGCGAATATAAACAAAAACCACGACCACGCCAACCATTTTTCTCTGAGGAACACCTGGTCAAGTCTGTAGATTTGTCCTTTGTGTTTATATTCGCCTTTGCAGGCTTTTTCTTGCTCTTCAAAGGAGTATCGAAAAAAAGAGCCGGACTGTGAGCACTAGAGTGCAGGATCAAAGAGAAACAAACGGAGGGTCGGGCGTGTCCGGCGGAGGTAAGAGGCTCGGTTAACCAAGCGAATGGTAATAGAGTTTTCTGGAGGAAGAACCATTGAGTCAAAAGAGTAAGAAGAAATGGAACCTGGTATCGTTTGTGTTTCCTTTCTCTCATTTAAAATACCTCGCGGAGACATGCAGAAGATCTGATTCACTTTTATGGAACTTTTAGAACGTCTGGATGACTTGGAAATGCTGGAATGCAATTAAACTGAACAGAAAGGTTTTTGGTCATGGAAAAGGGAGCAACATATCTATCGGAGAACTAAGAGGAACGTAATATCGGCTCGATCCCAAACTGTCATTCGGAGGCAATGAATACGGTAACTGTTTATTTAATCATTAGCGGATAGTGCGCTAATGAGCCGGGCAATCTAGGCAAATATTTAACTGGCTAATTGCGACTTCTCTTGAGTCAAACGGTGATGATTTTAATAAGATGCTGTATTATGTTTTCGGTGGCTAGGTTTTGATTGCAACGAGTCACCGCCGAAAACACAACTGAGCAGTGCTTGGGAGCGTCCGAACAACAATATACACAGGTAAGGATAAATCAAAAGCAAGAAATAAGAATGGCAGCATATGCATAAAGGGGGGCCCTTTTTGAAGCGCCCGCTGGATTCTTCAAAAATCGTTCCATCATTCACGGCGGGGGATCGGCCTGGGTTCTCAACACGGTTTACATAAACTTAGGCAATTAGATAAGCATCTTTATTTCCGGTATCTCTTTAACCCTTGTCCCTTAACTATCCCAGGACTCTTTTGTAACGAGCAATGTAGTCCTCAGTGTCTCTGTTCGTCTCTGCCCTCACCTTCATAACAATTTGGTTACTGTTCGGCTGATCCAGCTGGCGCTCGAACTTAAAAACTCTTATGCGTAGTTTTGTTGTTGTGTACCTCGCGGATTTCGAGGTCGCCTCTTCCGTTTCCGACGTCAAAGCTTCTCCTGAGGAACTGTTTTAAGTGGAAGGTCATTTGACTTCCTTTGACTTGTCCTTGCTCCATCATGGACCAGCCTGTAACAGAGGTTGTAACGTTATCATACACTTCATCTAAGAGAGTGACTGTTTACGTCTTTCTGAATCTCTCAACTGTCCGAAAATGACGACGGCATAATCGAACAGTGCGCAGAATCCGAGAAAAAGCGGCTAACCTTGACTGGACGTCGTGAGATAAGCCACATGCACTCGAGGATCACGTCTAGTGGCGTTCTTCACAGGCATGAACCCGTAGTCGTGACGGACAACGTTACCATTTTTGAAATATGTGTGTCTACATTCTTTCTGTTAATAGTTACAATTAACGACTCACGTGACATTGACAGCTCGTGCTCCAAATTTGGGAATGGGATTAATAGCATAGTCTAACTGATCTGGTGGGGGGACATCAATTGCCCTTCCCGACAGAGATTCCAATGTCCACAGTCCGATGTAATTGGCAATTGGTCTCAAGTCGAAGGGCATCTTTGCTTTATCATACCCTGCAAACTGACTATTGCCTCCATTTTTGTGGAACCCTACTATCTTCATAGCGAACAGTTGCAACAAATCCAATGAGTCCCAAGGAGATCAGAAGCTTGAACATCTGTAATGTTTTTTGTCTGATTGATAGAAAGTGTTTTCATGAGAAGGTATCTTCCCTATTACACTAGGGAAACAAAGGAAGACCCTTTGTCGCAGGGTATAACTAACGAGCGAGGTGAGGGGGAATTGTCTTTGAGAAAGGAGGAAGTGCTGAAAAGGAAAAACAGCCCCCCACACGGTCCAGCTTTGAGGAACTGGTTAGCGCTGTTTCAGTAAGCAAGCCCAGGACAGAAGCAATTGATTAAGGCGAGACCATGCGAAAGGAGATGTGGCTGATGTGAACACTCCAGCGAGAGTCAAACCGGTCGTCGCAATAGCGCAACATTCAAAGTGTCAATGTAATCCTTTTTATTAACTTCTGATAATCACCGATTTATTTAGCAACTAATTATATTAGTTATGTGTTGAGATGGCATGGAGCGGAGTTAATGACCAGATATACAAATTACGGGATGAAAAACTGGGATCAATGGTGGATAAAACCCGTTAACATCCTCGGATAGGGGGAAGGGATAGCTGTTCACGCGAATGATTAGTCATTTTCCTGGATGGGTTCGGCAACAGTGAAATCCATGAGAGAATCTTCCGGTTTCTTCCGTTCGTAGCAGAAGACTTCTTCCTTATCATGGCTTCCGTTACTCGCGGGGCATTCGAAGTGAACACAGTGGAACACCTCATTCGCCGAATTATGCACCCCAATTATTCGAATAAAAACAGCTGCTATCATCGGGAATTTCAGTAATTGCCATGACCTGCAAAGAAAAGTTCAAAAATGTTACAGAAAGGCTGATGCCTACCTGCACTGGTCATTCTTCCTATCCGCCACCATTACCCATTCCTTTTGGTCCATTGACACCTCAACAAAATATGAATAATATCGATCATCACAGTCCCAAAGCAGCAGCCTAAAAATGTTTTCGTACTTCCAGCCGGGAGTGTCAGTTCACCTCATGCTGCTAATAACAACTGGCTGAGGGAGTTGTACTGTTATTGAGCCGCTTCCCACTTGGTGACAAGTGTATCCGGCATCCCAATCGTATTCTTTCGTATTTCCATTCAACAAAGCATTACGGCTCCTTGAGACTCCTTCAATAACGGTCGCACACTTCTCAATAGTTGCAATGTTCTCGGTCGGTACTGGATAAACCACAATTTAAAGTATAAAAAGATGCCTACAGAGGAATCCTTTATAAGGCGATGGAGCAATCTGATACAATGTATCCGTTGAGAACAATGCCTCGATGGCTGTAGCGTGGAAATGTCTGTTAGTCATAGAATTGGATACTCCAACAATTTTTATAAACCTAAATTTGTTCTTACAAGAGAATTGAGAACAGTCTTACTTCACTGCCCGAGCAGGGAATAGAATGTGTTGTTTGCCACGGCAGGGAATTTCAGAATAGTCAACAACTCTTAACCAATCGTGATTATCCATACTGATCTAAAATATATCGTAGTTTATAAATAGAGCAGTGTCACCTCAACATAGTATGAGTACATTGTTGGGTCTCTGTCGGGGAGATACAGCCGAATAGTGTTAATAAGCCAACTCTTTCCTAGCTCAACAACAATCCCGTCAGGATCTCCAATAGGATGTCTTGTATGAAGATGACTATCTCTGGTAGCTAAAGAACCTATTAAATATTTAAACAAATGGACTTACCGGGGCAGAAGTCACCGCTTAAGAACATTCCTTGAGCTTCACCCTTCAGTACCTTTGCTCCGTACTGGACACACGCAATATTTACATCAGGAGCTGAACAAAATAGTTTAATATGAATAGAATGGGTTACTTACTGCGGCAACCGCGGTGAACAAGATCTGAAGACCTTTTAGTTTGTTGCACGTGAATAGCATCCAAGAGATCGTCAGATGAAAGCAACCGTGACGGTCTGACAACGTGCAAGAGATCTCTTTGGGGAATTAGAGGCAAGCGCAGCTTAGCCAAGAGAGGTTTCGCATATTGTTCCTGGAAAATCATATTTTTATATAAATTATTTGTAATGAATCTTACTCTGTCGATATCAGAATCAGTCCATTCCCTTACAGCCTTGAAAATGTCAATTTCAGGGGCGCAGAAGGAATCTCTTGCTGCTAATTCTTCTACAGATTTGAAGGATAAATAATTAAAGGACTGAACGGGTTAAAATAATAAAGAGAGATGTAATATAACCTACTTCGTGTCTTAAAACAGCTTGTGCGTGATGATCAGCAAATAGTAGACAATTTCCGATGAGATCTGTCATTGCATACATTTGAGCCACATTAAATATTGTAACAAAATTTCCAATAGATATAATAGTCTAAAAATAAATAGACAATATATTTTTCTACTGTGAAAACATACCTTTAAATGGGTAGCCAGCGCTTCTTCCAAAGAACGCAGGAAAAATTTATGGGCAAGGCCCAACATATCGATAATTTGCTCTTCTGTCATAAACTCTTTTATTCTTCCAGTATAAATATATCTAGGATTATTAATGATAGGAAGAGGGAAAACCTACTTGATTAATCTTATAAAAGAAGCGGCATCGCATTCATGAATAGGAATCTCGTTCGTTTCTGTCTCTTTCAAACCTCCGTATAACATAGCCCTGAGCCCAGAGTTAGCCTGATTCTGTATAAAATTACCTGAAGTATTCGCTTCTTATTCCTAAAATTGCACGATGGCATTTGACCCGTTGCTCTTCGACGATAAATGTGACGTCAGTAAATACTTGAGTATTGTATAGTTCTTCCAGATCGTAAGAAAGGGCGGAGGAGTGATCAATAACAGTTGGTATTGCTGCTGAAAAGTACTGTACTTAATACAAAAAAAATCAATAAACCTGGAGCTTCTTCTTTACCATAATCCCCGGAACTGTCCTGCATCTGTTCGATTTGAGTAAAGTTACTCATAACTTAGAAAAACGGAGCGAACTGGAATATGATCATTTCGGAAACAAAAGCGTGGTTTTCGAAGAGTGTACTCCTTTTTTTCACGGAAAATAAAAGAAGAACGGCCACGATATGCATTAGAATAAAAGCGAAACCGTTCAAAACCCCGGTCAGCAGTCAGCTGGCAGTGTTCCCATTCGTTTAGAGCAGGGGGTCCCGCCGCGGCAACCCTGCCCGAGCAGTGTTCCCTACTGTTCGCTAGCAGAAAGGCGGCCAATGCAAAGGGCAGTGATGCATTTGGTGGCAACAATTTGTTTTGCACTTTTCCGTAAATGTACTACCGTTTGAAATAATTATTTCTAAAATAACGGATTGTAAATTATTTACATGAAAGCTTTTTTCAAAACATGCGTGCCTATTAAAATGACATCCTCCCACAGCTTCCTGGATTTATCGAATTTTTAATGTTTAACAATTTTCTGCCGATTTCAGGGTCATGAGTAGCTATAGAGCCACGGTACTTAGGAGATGTGCCTCTCTCGTTCTTCGCAGGGTAAACTCCTCACTAAATTTCTTAATAATCGAATTTTTAGCCTTCTCCTGCTGCCACGGCTGCTCGTTGTCTCACAACTGCTGGTAAACCCATTTTAATCTACGAAATTTAAATGTTTCAGGGTCCCTGTCAGCCAAGAAGCTGAATGTTGTTCTATCTGCTCAATCCACCCGTCTTTTCCACCTTTCAGCTTGCAGATGTAAGTCTATTTCTTATCATTACAGACGTTTTCCTGCACTTTTTTAAAGGGCGCACAATTTGACCTGCCAGTATGGTAAATCGCATTAGAGATCAAAAGTTTCCTACAGTTGACCTTTTTTGATGTTGTTTTTCTCAAGCGATCTAGTTATGCCTATTTACTCCTTGTTATTTACAGTGGCTGATGTTATCGAAGTAGAGGGCCCTGCATTTGCCGAATCTATTTCTGAGGGAGATATCCGATGGATTAAAAGTAAGCCGGATTTCTTATTTTATCCCTATTACCAATTGTTCAGAGGTTGGAGATCAAGTGAACGAAGATGAGCTGATTGCCGAGATTGAGACTGATAAGACTTCTGTTGAGGTCAACGCTCCTCAGTCGGGAACCATTGTTGAGTTCCTTGTTGAGGATGGATCCAAGGTCACTGCGAAGCAAAAACTCTACAAGCTGCAGAAAGGAGCCGGAGGAGGCGCTGCTGTAAGTTTCTCTATTTTAAAGAAAATAGCTATTTATTTTACAGGCTGCCCCTCCTAAAGAAGAGAAGAAGGAAGAACCTAAGAAGGAGGAAAAAAAGCAGGAGACTGTACCTGTCGCTGCTCCCAAGCCAGCTCCCGAACCTCCTAAGGCTGCTCCTAGGCAAGAGGCCAAATCCGGAGCAGGTAATCGTTCAAATCTATTTCTGAATTTCGTTTCCTTAGGGATGAATACAGTATGACTATTCCTATTTTTAAATTCCAGGACCTATCCCTAAATCCATGCCATCGGTATCTAAGCCATCCAGCCAGCCGACCTCTTCGACCCCTATTGCTGCCGTCTCTCGTGCCGTCATCCCTCAGGGTGTCCCCGCTGAACAAGCCATTACTGGAACTCGCGATGAAGTTCGCGTCAAGATGAACCGTATGCGCCAGAGAATTGCTCAACGCCTGAAGGATGCTCAGAACACATATGCTATGCTCACTACCTTCAATGAGGTTGATATGACGTATGCCTTCTTCCTAATTTGTTTCTTATCCTATATTTAGCAACGTTATTGAGATGAGAACCCGCTACCAGAAGGAGTTCATGAAGAAGCACGATATTAAACTTGGCCTGATGTCTCCTTTCATCCGCGCTTCGGCCTATGCCCTCACTGAATCGCCTGTTGTTAATGCTGGTAAGAATTCTATTTAAAAACTGGACAATGATCCTTTTCAGTCATCGATGAGAACGAAATTGTCTACCGCCACTTTGTTGATATGTCCATTGCTGTCTCTACCCCCAAAGGTCTCGTTGTACCTGTCCTCCGCAATGTCGAGTCCATGAACTACGCCCAGATCGAAATGGAATTGGCTAGGATGGGAGAAAAGGTCACCTTAATCTCTTAAATATCAACAACTAGTTATTCTTAGGCCCGTGATAATAAACTCGCCGTTGAGGACATGGAGGGAGGAACCTTTACTATTTCTAACGGAGGAGTCTTCGGCTCTATGTACGGAACTCCCATTATCAATCCTCCCCAGAGTGCCATCCTCGGAATGCACGGAGTCTTCGATCGTCCCCATGTTGTCAACGGAAAGGTACATCCCCCCATAGTTATAAGGTCATATTTTCCCTAAATTCAGGTAGAAGTTCGGCCAATTATGACTATTGCTCTCACGTACGACCATCGTCTGATTGATGGAAGGGAAGCTGTCACTTTCTTGAAGAAGGTCAAGAATGCCGTCGAAGATCCTCGCGTCATCCTTATGAACTTGTAAAATCTCGCTAGGGAGAACTGTAGCAGATAGTGAAAACAACCCTACTTCCAAGCTTTCTCAATTTGTCGGTGTACCTTTTTGTCGCAGTTATGCAGGGACTCTGCTTGACTTCAAGACTTCAAATCCCCTCGATCCAGTGGTTACGATTATCAATCGGCTAGTAAAATAAATATTTCAGCTTTTTCTTATAATAATACACGGTTCCTTGCATTTATCCTTCACATAGAGTTTCGGGTTTGATGTTGTCCTATAAAAAGACAGAGAGAGGCCTAGTGCCCCATCTTACCGACTGACCATTCCCAAGCCTAAAGGTTGGCTCGCCCCGCAGCCAATTGAAGCCCTATTCTCATTCATTTGAACGCAATTTAGCTCGGAGTTCTGTCAGTTGTCACGGCTGCACAACGGCGGATAACAGCAACAGAAGTTAATGAAAGTCAGCAGAAACCTCGGCTGGTCGCTTCGGTGGTAGAGAAACAGAAAACTGAATATAGAAACATAAAAAGTAGCTCCCTAAAATGCGATCTCATAAAGTTGTAATTCTCCAAATGCAGTACCTCCACCATATAATATTTTCAGTTTTATAGTTAACTCTCCCCTTCCCCCCTCCCCTCCCCCGAACCTACCCTATTCGTCTGGCTTAGGCTTTGTTAATCCGCATTTTACTAGTTCTGACATGTTGCCTAAACGAAGGGATGTGGGGGTGGGGGGTCAAGGGGGGCGCGGTCCCCCCTGCTACACTGGGGGTCGAGATCCATCGATTGGCATCCCTCCCATCCCATAATCTAATGACCCCTTATTGGAAAATGCTACCTCTCCCTGTAACTATGTCTGGTTTCCCGCTACTTAATTCTGCTCCTGTTCTAGTGGTGCAAATTATTGCCAAGGTTTTATTTAGTTTTTATTGTATTAGTAAAAATATTTGAGGCCGAATGGAAAAGTAATTTCCGTTTGAGACAGACGTGCAAGTATTTGAAGAAGTTCATTGAAACCACCTCGGGTATTACTGTTCGAGTGAAGGGGCAATTTCACGTGCGCCTACAGGATGATACCTCGCTTAAATTGGAATTGTCTCGAGTATATATTAATTATTACATGGGACTTTCTGACATTCAGGAATCTTCTGTTAAAGATGTGCCTATAGACATTGAGTCTTGCTATGGAACACGTTTGCATGTTCTTTATTTTCCTTCAAATTGCGGAGGAGAGACGTGGATAACATTCTGTGATTTGCTGAAGAAACTTCGTATAACATGCGACGAAGCAATTGTATCCAGCTCATTTTGGACGGCTGAGGAGAATGCGGCTGCCATAAATATACTCAAGGCTTCGAAAATTTACCTCAGACCAGATGATGAGACATACGATTATGATAATTTAGAGGCAATATTCAGCTGCCGAACACTGGTAAGTCTCGTTGCTACATTTTATTAATCGAGACTATTCCGTTGCTGTTTTAACGACGCTGCTTTCAGAGAGGTGCCCATGCAAACACGATGGCATTTGAGGATTCTCTTGTTGCGATGAAAGCCTTACTTCCTCGCTTTCAACAAGTAGAAATTTTAGTGGAGCCTTCCGCCGAGTGTTACGGTCTGCTCCTGGAAGCCTTTCAGGTAGAACAAAATGAACAAACAAATATTTTGATTAAGATTCTTGTATCTACGACTGCACCAAATCTCCAAGAGTTCTATTTATGGTTTGGTGGTAACCATCCATTTTCTCAAGAGGAACTCGATAAAGAAATTCCTGGATTGGATTGGATCCACGGATACCCGGAAGGATATGACGACGAAGAAGGTGACATGAAGGCGGAGGAGCAGGAGGGAGACCAGGAGGCGGTAGATGTCGTTGAGGATGCCTATTATGCTGTGGTCCAATTGCCTCCTCATTTTTCTCAAGGATCATCATGTAGGATTGTTGTTGAAACATATAAGTCAATACTTGTAACATATGAGCTATATTATACAGTTTGAGATATTTTATCCGATATTGAAGCAGCCAACACTTTCTTTCTTGTTAACTTGCCATCATAATATATCAATAAAATGCCAACGTTCTAAGATGTTTCTTCATTTTCGAAACAGCTTTCTATTTACCACAGAATGATCATGTTGTCACACCAACTGAGACTTGCCACCTCTTCCCGTACTTTTTACCTGATTCACCGACAAAAAAGCGTTTTCCTCTCTCCGGGAATGTCCATAGCATAACAAAGATAATAAGATACTGTCGAGAGTTTCACGGAGAAAGGTCAAAACAGCTCCTGTCATCGGGGCTAATTCCGGTAATATCTACCATACTTCAAAAAAATTAGATTCATAACAGTTTCTTTAACCGTAGATCTTCTTGTTTGAAACTTTTCACCTAGATAGGTTGTGTCTGTTTCGATTTGGGGAAACCATAACAGACCAAAAGTGTATTATTTGTTCTCCATATATTAACTTTTTCAAATCCTTGTTATTGACGACGTCAGTTTTGTTTCGGTCCCCCAATCGTCTAAAGCATTTGCCGAAAAACGACCAGGAAATGGATCGAAGACCACAGGAAAGACTTATTCCCGCTGTGATAAGTCCAAGTTCGTCTAGGACGCAATATCATTCCTCAGATCATAGTCCAGTTGAGACAGTTAGTTGACCACACTGAAGGAAAGCCTGGCCCCCTTACCCATCACCTCAAATTGTCCTTAACTGATCGGACGATCACACGTTCATTTCAGTTTTTCTTGAGCATCAGAGAACAGCGGAACTAAAAAGAATTTCAATGCCTTGCTACCTCCCGTAACAGGATAGAAACCAAGAGTACAGACGGCGGTATGCTTCCACCTTGCCTTGATTTACGGTCAAAAACGCACACTGAAACAAGAACCATGATCAAAGCACGGAGAGCGAGAATACAAGTTACCGGTCCCGCTTTTCCTCAAGGAAGGAAGACTTCTTTTCGGAGAGAACGCGTCTGAACCCCTCTCCTTGCTGCATCCCTCAAGGTGGCTTAGTCAAAATGGAGCGGGGCTTAGAGTCCCCCGTGGAGCCAAAGGTCGTCTCGGACGGGAAGTCTTCTACGTCCCCTTTCCTTGAAAATCCAACCTTCAGTGAGAGATCAACAATCTCGCAAGACTGTTTGTCCGAAGAAGACGCGAGGTCATTTAATCAGAAAAGCACCTGTCTGGGGCTATATCATGGTTCTTTCCAAAAATAACACTCCTTAATGATATCATATGACATACAAATAGAAACTGTTTTCTCGGACACAAACACAAAGCCCATTGCTAAACCTAATTGACCCCCCCCCCCCTTTCTCGAAAATGCTAGAAGAGACCCTCTCCTTCACGGATCCCCCCTTTCTCGGAGTCGCTATTGTTTGACCGGACAGTGCTTTCTCTTTCCCGCTTCCCAGCTGACTCAGAACGGCTCAAAATAGATGTTGACATCATTTTCCCCCTTGCGCGAATCTCCACCTGGTG
The DNA here is from genome assembly GCA_932521035.1 of Oscheius dolichura. Taxonomy (NCBI): domain Eukaryota; kingdom Metazoa; phylum Nematoda; class Chromadorea; order Rhabditida; family Rhabditidae; genus Oscheius; species Oscheius dolichura. Next base: position 10,882,034 of record OW051497.1, on the reverse strand, counting down.
TCAAAAAGGATACCTATTGTTCCAGGACAGAAGCACCCTAAAAATTGGATAACATGTGTGCTGGTGCTGGTGCGTTCGCTCAATCGAACGATGGATTCGCATTTGCGCTTCTTTGATCATCGAACTGTTGTCACCCGAAAAAAGGATCGAAGTCTCTAGTTCAGGCTTTATGTTCGGGAGAAGTCACCAGATGCGATTGCGGGAAGTTACAACCAGACGCAACCTCTCCCCTTTCCACTCTCGGCGTAAACACGTTCCTAAACAGTGACAAAATTGGTCTTTTACTAGTAAAACATCGTAAATCTGGACATGGAAACGGTTATCTAAGTCATAAATAAAATTTCCCTGTTTTGGTGACAATCAGGAAAAGGTTACAAATCCGCGGGGCATTCGCCAAGCGTGTGTCCAGACGCACTTCCGAAATGATGGTATCTGTAGCGATTTTGTGTTAATGGCTACGCTCCCCTACATACCACGGGGTTGTTTTTCCTAGAATTTTTGATAGATCAAGGAAACTAGAGAGCGAGTTTGAATGGTCATTTTCGGAGGAGAGAATGACGAAATTCCGGGTGAAATTGGCGATGCCTACGTCATTTAATGGATTCCCATTCGAGTGATTACTCATCTTTGCCCGTTTTTATATTTCGTCGATTATCAAACGGGTGCGAAGCTGGGGAGCATGCCTTTTCTTCGGGAGGTGATAACTGTTCCTGGCGCGATTTATGGTCGAAGAGTGGAACCTGTTAGCGGGCTAGTACCAAAACCACACACACACACACAAGTGGAAGCAGCAGAGAAAAGAAGGAGAAGTGTAAAGTCAGACCCCTTCGGCTATTTGAAGGAGACGAATACAATACACAACAACGGCCAATAACGCCATTTACAGCACTGTTACAAGAGTATCTCAATGACCAGGCTCTCCTTTCTTCTCGACCATTCACTGTCCCCTACCCCTCCGGCAGATGTCTGCCCCCAATTTGCCATTGTTTCCTTCTCGTCTCTTTTCAAAGATCTACCCCAAAAATTGTTTCCCCTCTTTCGAAAAATCTAAGGTCGTTCCCATTCGGAATTTTAGTACAAAACAAAACTCTCTACTCTTCTGGAAAAACATCTTTTAGGGGTTAGGAAAACTCTCGAAAGTTACTGCTAATCTGCCCTCCACTTTCAGTCAAGTATTTTGCAGAAACAGGGAAATTGTTTTCTTTTCCCTGCCAATGCAATCGTTCCGCGTCGCCAATTGTGCACTTAGGGTTACCAGTTTGATTACTATTAAATTGCTATCTTGGGAACCTTTTAGGTGGCCGGAAGTAGTAATTGTTTACCACAGAAATTTGAATTTGGCACGGATGCTGCCCCAATCCGACGCCAAAAGGACACCTGATAATTTCTAGCTGCTGATAATGGCCCCCTCATGCAATCTGATGAAAACTGCTTTTCTGTTCTTTCGTAGACTGATTAAATGCTCCTCTCTGAGTGGACAGACAATACAGTGCTATAGGGTACTCGCATCAACAGATCAAAACACCCACCTGCCCGCCTCGGGTGAGGGTCAACCGAATGAGGGCTACGGCCCATTTATGTTCAAGGATCGGACTGTACCCCCAACAGCAATAGGAATGCTGCCGCGTAGCTTACGCAAGTCACTGGATCACGTTTTCTCTCGTCGTTTTTTATGGTGATTCTTGGAACATAAATGGTCCATGATTAAACGTTCCACGAGATTCCAAGATGAGGCCAGATGAAGGCTAGTTGTCAGCTGCACGCGATGATGTCAGCAGAACGGTAGTGACAGCCTTTACCGAGGAAAAAAATGACACCCTTCCGTTGCAGAAAAGACTTCTCTGTTAATTGGAAGTGGAGTCAAATTGCTGTAAAAAGAGCGCACTCGATACGTACTCATTTTCCTTTGGTCAAGAAGAGATCATATCACATGAGCGGGTTATTGTTAGAACTCCCGGGAAAACAGTATGTTTGTCGCCGTCGTCTTGTCTAGGCTAGCACCGGGATAAGAAAATGTTGTTTTCCGGAAGATGATATGATAACATCAACAACAATCAATTAGATCTAATATTCGAGAATGACTCCCACGCTTGGAAAGACTAGACTGTTATAAATAAGCCCCGTGTGGATAGAATTATGCACACATTGTTTTTGCCAAACACCCTAAAGCAGATTTACAATATGCTATTGTCGGACACATTTTGGAACAGGTCCGGAAGATCTCTGGTTGTAACCTCTTTGCAAAAAAACGAGGTGCAAAGGCTGAACTTCTCGGATTGCTGAACCTGACTTCCTCTCAGTCTGAAACGGGATATCCTTGTCTAAGATACTTGGGCATTACTTTCTGCATGAGGAAGCGAATTCAATCTCTTCCGTGGAAGTTAGCCCACTCCAATAGAATTAGGCTCTCAACTATAGGAGGGAGGGAGGAAGTTCAGTGAGATGGCCCCGTATTCCCTTTCCCACAAAGTTTGCCTAATATCTCGTTTTGGGGGGCAATATTTTTATGAAGGAGAGAGAACATCCTCGAAGGATAAACAATCTCTTCAAAATGTCTCGGTTCTGTTCGGATAAATGTTTTTGAAGTGCCCTAGATCAGCTACATATGACAGACATTGAGACATGTCCCGACGGATTATGTCACGGGAGGGCGAGACAGGGAAGAGTGATCTTCCCCAAAAATAAACTTCAAGCTTCCCAGTTAAATATCTGTTTACTTTTCAACTCTCCGAATCTTTTTACAAATGTTTTTGATGACCTTTGTTCATGAGCAGTAATCCACACATCTGGGCGGGAGACTGCACGTGGCCAACCAGGAGGGGCGGAGCCGCGGGGCGAACCAAGGCAGAACCGCAGTCAACTGAAGACAGACAACCACTACAGCCATGTCCATGAAGAAGAAGACAATTCTCTCCAAACTTATGCGCCTCGTTGGAAGAGGAAGTAAGTCACTTTACTTTACTCATACCCTACTAGCCTAGTCCACTGCCCCTCTCCCTTCCCTTCCTTTCCTCTTTCTCTTACTCATTTCTTCATTTTCAGACCAAGTTCAAACCTCCCGAAAATGCCTTACTCAAATCTACGAAGAGAGGAAGCGACAACGCCAAAGGTAAAACCTCCCCCAAGCCTCTCAATAACCATACAAGTTTAGGACATCCCAATCCTCGCATCTCAGTCAAATTGAGCCTATGCCTACAATTGAAGAGGAAGACGAGGAGGTGTTCCTACATGAGCAGCTCGTATTCCACTTACCGCCGGTCCGGATTTGATTCTACTTTTCCCCCTTCCATATTCACATTCTTCCAGCTACCATTTTATTCTATTCACAGCTATTTTACGGGTCTGTCCTGTCGTGTATATAGATTTCTTGCAAAATAACAAGCTTTATCAGACTGATTTCTGTATTGTTTATCTCTATTCTTGGGGGTCACGGCGGGGGGACTGCTGTCATCTCTAGTCGTCAGTAGTCCAAGAAGCTGATGGTACTGATAAGCTCACCTCTGCGAGGAGGTGGAGAACGGTTTAGCTCCTTCCTCACGTGTCGTCGACGATATTTACTCCGAGAGCTAACGACAAACACAACCGCCGCTGATTGTGACAGTTTGGATGGAGGCCAAATGTCGTCATAATTTATATGGCTGCCCACTGTATGCTTCTCGGGGGTATATGGGCAACCCGGGTGTGATGTTGTAACAAAAAGTGCAGCTGCAAGAGAAGAGGACGAGAGGAGAAACACTTTTTTCCTATACCTGCCTGCCGTAGGGACTTTGAAGTCTCCGCTGCGCTGGAAACCTTCATGGTTTGATGGATGAATGACCGAAAAATGGAAGTTCCTTCTCAATTCTCGGCAAAGGAGCAGAGACCAGCGGTGTCTTAATGTTCGAGAAGGGATAAAAATAGCCCTGACCGTCTCCTAAAAAGCGCTCTCCGTCGATAATAGCTACCAATATTGTTGCGTTCTCTTGCTCATGTGGTCTCGGGACCGTTTGATTGACTTTCAAATTCAATCCACCAAAGAGAACCGCCGACGGAGTTATCAGTACCCGACTGTTGATTATTTACCATAAAAAAGTGAAATATTTGTTACTCTGAATAAGAAACCGCTGGAAGACCTCTTCTGACTCATTGATCTTTCGACAGACCTTCCCGGAAATGGACTGATCATTCCCGAAATAGTAGTACAAGGTCACGTGAGTCAAGATCAAGTAGCTCATGATATTTTTCACGATTTCCTGATACGGTCGGAAGGCGTTCAGCTGTGTGCTAGCTGTTGGACGCTCAAACGTCAAGGGGTCGCGATTGAAGTGGCCAAGTTGATAGGCGATTTGATAAGAAGAAGTTCTCAGGCAGTCGTTGACAAGAGCATTCCAATCAGGGAAGGATAACAGGAACCCCTCATCTTGGATGCATACTGCCGGGACTTAATTATCAGATCAGGCGATTTCTGTTCAATGGACTACTTTCAGTCCAATCTCTGATGGGCAGACGATTCCGTCAGCGAATATTTTACGATTTGGGGACCGTTTCGACTGTCAACCAACGTACGAATAGTATAAGCCTGTTTTTGACCGATCACCATGGTCCGCATGTGCTGGAAGAAAGAAACGTAAACGTTGACTCATCCCTGCTTCCAGCTGTAGCAGCTGGGTGATTCAAACGTCTCAAGTTCTTTATTTATAACGGAAGTCAGTGGCGCTTCTTTTGTCTAACCCGTTTCTCTGCCTCAGGGGGTCATCAAACGGCAATTTACCAAACGATTCTAAATACAAAGACCCGGTGTATGTGTAGGTGTTCAAAACATGGCCATTACCGGATTATTGAGGGATTTGGCACGGACGATCCATGGTAGGCAGTTTGCTCAACTGGATTTTCATTTGTTTATTTTCCATTTTTCAGAGCGAGGCCCAATGATCTGGTGATCTTTGTTCTAATTTTTAGAAAGAAAAAACACTGTTTAAAACTTCCGGCTGTAAAAAATAAGGGCGTGTTCTATGTTTTTGTTCCCCGACACACACAAAGAAATTTTAATGGGAAAAAGGTTGAAATATTGACTGTCTTCCCACCGCAAAATGGCGGCGAATTTACTAATAGGAAACTATTAGGGAAACCCTTCGGAACGGTCAGTGTTCAAGGTAAGAGGCGTCATCAAACGGACGGGTGTTTTGTCCTCAGTACGTTCCGTGTGTTTCTTTCCCGTTCAAGAAATAGCCTCCTTGGACCTTCTGTGTACAAAAATATTACCACGAGACGGAATGCCCACGTGGTTCCTCAGCTGGTTCATCAGCTTATCTAAAACGACTCGGTTCCTGTACTACCTGTAATTTCCGATCGGCGATAAGGCTTTGCATAACACGCCCCGGAGAAATTCGTTTAGCTACGTCACAGACGATACTGATTGTCTATTTTATAGCAAGGTGTTAGTAGCCGGAACAGTTGCTCCCGGTGGGAAAGGCAGCATTTGATGGCCGGTGACAAATTGAGGGAAGATGTTGCGCCGTAAAAACCATCTGTGGTGGACAACAAACCAAACATCGAGTGAATTTTCATTGAGTCATGCGAACGGAGGAGAAAACTATAGAGGAAGAAGGGAAACATCAACACAGAGATCCAGTTGCAGATGAGGCTAGGAATAAACTCTCCCAGATGGTGCTGCTACTCTCTTGGCAGCTGTGATCAGTTCTGCTAACTTGTTCAAATAAACACTCGTTGCAAAAATCTTGAGACATGTTGATCATTCCAGGGCATCCAGGGATTGACCGTGACCCATAATCGCTGGCTCCCATGGACTAACTTTCAGGATTATCTCATGCTCATTATTTACCAAACATTCCCCGTTCTTCGAAGATCATGACAGCGACGTGCAGCTGAGAACTCGGAAAACTAAAAAAATACCAGCGTCCGTTTACTTTACAAGCTCGTGAGTGCTTCTGCAAATGATACTATTCGATGAGCAATCCGTGAAGGCTCACTGAGCCAGACATTGATAATCTTGTGATAACTAGTATTGACTTGATCTGCTCAAACCGCTCTTTCCTCAACTGTTGACAGAGGCGAACAATGTGAAAGAGGAAAGAGGCCCACGTGCAAACCGTCCTCTTTTTCCAACCGTTGGCCTTTCATTTTTCTCGTGGACAAACAATTGTAAGGTGGGGTTAGAGCATCCTGAATTGTTTGACCTCTCGCCGACAAGATATTTGCCTTCGGTCAATTGGGGAAAGTCCAGCCAATTCCATCTACGTCGTCGATTAAAACACCTTAAAATGCGCAGTTTTCGACAAATGATCGTCAGAAAAAGGGGGGAGAACTGAACTATCAACAAATGTCTAACTTCCTTAGCCATTTGGGGAATGTCTTTGGGGAATGGGCCATTCTCGGCTAAGTTTACAACAGATCTGCAACCCAGTGGAGGACAAAGATTGGTTGACAGTGCCGGGTAAGATACACACGAAAAGTCGCTCGACAACCATAACAAACCCAAAAAGTTTGTCTTAGGTACATAAGGGAAGTTTGCCTATACAGAGTAAAAAATAAGTATCTCAAAAGTTATTCCCGTTATATGGCAAATAGTGTCTGAAGAGTGTTGTGAATACAGGACAATAGATCTCTGAAACTTTACGATAGACATAAACTGAGCAAGGGCAGGGAACAGAAATACGAAATATTGTATTCCAACAAGTGTTTCATAATGGAACAAAGCCGTTGTTATCAGCTGAGTAACTCCTTTCCCAGGCGAGTTGTCTTCGTCCGATTCAGACTTTCTATTTTTCCAACTTCTTGAAGTTCCTGTGCACATTACTGACGCAAGAGGAACGATCCCATGAGGCAATTATTATAGTTTACATCAATAGCAGACCCCTGTAGCACTAATTAAAGGTCTGGCTATCCTTTTCAAGGAAGTACAGACACCTCCAGTTTTTTATAAGCTTACTCAAGTCTGTCGCGATGAGGTGTACCCCCAATGAGGGCACTTTCGCATCACGACGATGACGCGTTTCCCAGAAAAAAAAGAAAATAACAACTCAAAAACTAGTGATTAGACTGTTCCTCATCTCAACAGAATTGGGGAGTTTTCTGTATGGCATATTACTGAAAGCCATTGAATTTTTAGTGCCATTTGTTCTGACATACTCAGATCCGCAATTCGTTTTTTTTTTCATTCCCCGAAATCTTTATCGTTTCTCTCTTGGAGAGCAGTCAAATCTTCCCTCCAGCAGATTTTGGTGCCTTTTGAAGAAAAAAGCTTTCGGCGGATAATGAGAAGAATCATTCCGTTCTCAATTAAGCCGGTTGGCAGCTATTCTTTGACTTTGCATCCTCAGCCGGAATCATCCTAAACATACCTTTTACTTTGAGGTGTCTCTACCGAAAACCTTGAGAAGGAAATCGTATGCTATAAAATTTGTCATAACAGACCTACAATTTTCTCCCATATTGAGCGTTTTAAGCACGAGCGGGGCTGTCTTTTTTCCTCCAACCTTCTTTGGATTAAGCTAGAGTCTTTCCTGTATCCATCCACCCATTTGTATTTTTAAAGAACCAATATCCGACTCTCTGTAATTGCCATGTTTCCGGCATACTCTCTCCTTCTGCAAATTACATGATCGGCTATTCCAGATGCTTGACCTCAGTCCCTGTCAAGCTCGTTATATCTTTACAATTGCTCAGAAACTGGCTGCTCTTCATAGATCAAAGAAGGGAGACCTTCGAAGATATGTTGGCCATCGATATGTCTGTATCATCCTGAGAAATGCTCTGAGGATCACTTTCAGTGACGGGGAGAGAAGTCAGTTTATCATCGTTTTTATAAACTTATGTCTTGTAGCCGATCCAATCTACGTTTAAAGCGGGTGACAACATAAACAAGCTTCACTTGATCTCAGAGGATCCTCTTTATTTTAATATTTGTACATAACCAAGAAAGCAGGCTATTTACAATAAACGTTAAGAATTTTGGCCCATTGATACTTGGAATGGTGTCCCCCTTTCCACCACAGTGCTCTTTTTTGGAGCAGAGTTCAAAAAGTAATCGGATATTGTCTAGTCCTACTATTGCGTTTGGAAGACCCTCCCTTGCTTCTCTATACAGATATTTATTAGACTACAGGAATCTTTTGAACCAAAAAAACATGATAAACTGAGGATCCCAATAGGAATTTGTTTTCACTTTGAGGATATCGGTGATGTACATGGTAGCCAGGAAAACCATCGCCATGATGTCAACTGTCTAGCTAACCGAAGCGCTACACACGTGTTGGATTACCCATCAGTAGGGAGAGAGAAAAAATAGGGAATATGGTGAAAGAGGTTAGGGTCATAAAAGGAAAGTGGAAAAATATGCCCGAAATTAGTTTTAAAAAGAGGGGAATGCGGTTATTCGTCCCAATCGACCCAGTCGCCTTCTTTCTTTTCGTTCTCGGCCGGTGGCTGAGGGGTACCGGGGTTGGATTCCTCTTCTGACTTGTTTGATGACACCTCCTGAAATTTCTATCATGAAATAGTGCTGACGTTACCTTCACCTCAATTTCATTCTTATCACTACAAATACTCCAGTCGTCGGTTGACTTAGCGGGGCTAGTCGGTTGCTCGGTTACTGGCTGAGTAGCTGCAATAAATCGCTCTTTTATATAGAACACTGTTTGTTGTTTAGCATTAAAAGAATATCAAATTATCTCACATATGGTTTTATCCGTAAGGCTGTTGTTAATTTCCTCATTGAGTTCGGCAATTTCAACAGCGAAAAAATATCTGGTCCAGAAGTCAGCATCAGTAACTTTACCATTAGTCTAAAGGGGGTCGTTTAATTTATAAGCAAGGCTTACAATAAGTTTCTCATACATGTCTGAGACTGTTCTATTATTCTTCAAGAGCATGTGAGCCTCTCCCTCGTGCTCAGTGAAAACGTAGCTAGTTAGCCACTTTTCAAATGTCTTAAATGTACTTCTTACTAAACACCTTAATTTAAACCGACCTTCTTGTCAGCAGGGTCGTTTAAATAAATGTTCTCATCGGTGTGGATCTTCTTCAGCAGTGCCTTTGAAATTCGCGTATTACGGCCCATTCGGGGCTTGATAGCCTCGGTGTATTCATCTTCATCCTGAATCGATTGGCACATAACCTATAAAAGTTTGTATCTCACATCAGGGAGGATGGTAAAGGCCTTCTGCAAATTGGTAACAGCTGAATCGAAGAAGTTAGTAGTAGACGTCAGTACATTGTCCAAGTTAGGCTAAAAATTAAGATATTTCTTTATGGAACTGGTCCCACCTTAGGAAGCCAGCTGCCCAAACCGCTGCCAGAAGTCTTAGCAGGCTTCTCTTCTTCTACTTTCTCAGCCGACTCCTGTTCCTTCTAGAATAATTAATAAAATTTAAAATGATCTGGTCTACTGGTTCATCGCCTTCTTTGGCCGGTTCCTCTTCCTGCGAAAGGCCCAAATGTTCGAGCTGTTGTGTCACAGCGTTGACAGCGCTTCCCACTCCTGAGTGCATCAAGTGGAACAATTTGATTGGCGCAAACAAACCTTCTTTTGCAGCAGTCGTCATTTCCGTAACTTCAGTTGTCATGGTATCCTTCAACTCGGAGAGGTCTTTCTTTACCAAGTCAACAGTTTCCATAGCCTGAATAATAAATGAACAATAATAAATGCTATTAACTTTGAAACTATTTTCATAATGAAATTAACAAACCTTCTGCTTGGCAGTATTGAACCACGAGGTCATAGCAGCCCATTCGGAAGAAGAAGAATGTGGCAGTTCTTTTTCTTCGGTGGGAGTTGTAGCAGGCGGCGTCTCAAAAACATCAGCTTTTGGCTGCTCGTCAGCCATTCTTAAAATAATCATTATATTTCTAATAAATAAAGAAAAGAAAGGAAGGAAGTAGAATATAAAATAATTTCATAACAGTAGCGAAAAGATGACAGCTTATAAGGACAAAGAGGGCCTTTTTGCAGAGCACATGACCGCGGTGTGGGAGAGGCCGTCAATAGTTAGAGAATACGTAAATGCAGAGGGAATTTGCACTGTCACGCCATCTTAATTGGAATAAATGAAAAGCACATCTACAAGCGGTATTCAGTAAATTCACATTCTCAACCATGAAGGAATATTTGAGGTTAGCGGCCTTTCTCGTTATTTTTATATTTACCAGCTAACTTTTACTGTTAGGTAAGGCAACCCATAGAGCTAAAAAAATATTTATCTTGTCCTTATCTCTGGACATAAACAAGGGACATGCTTTGCTTTTAGCAAATCGATATCGATAACAGCCGGTCCACTTTGCCTATTACAAACTGTCCACCGCGCGACACACTTTTATCACTGATATGGAGCGACTCACTACTTCCCTTTCGGTGCTATCGAGTGGCTTTACTGCAGTTTTTACGCATTGTTATCCCTATATACTGGCCCATTTTCAGGAATGAATCGAATCGGAGCAAGCTTTCAACGAGGGGCTCGTCTCTTCAGCTCGACGGTCCCTTCTTCAACTGTGTACGTTATTTTTTTCTGTTTTTCTATTATTTTTTGTTTTCTTTTCAGGAAAAGGACCTGCCTGTATGACCTCCATAAAAAGCATAAAGGAAAACTGGTCCCATTTGCTGGGTACGAAATGCCGGTGCAGTATGATGGCCTCTCTATCAAGGACTCCTCCATCCATACGAGAAAGCACGCGAGCATTTTCGATGTTTCTCACATGTTGCAGACTCACATCACTGGAAAAGACAGGCGGGTCTTTTTTCTTTATTTTATTTTCTTCCGTTTTAGCGTTTCCTTCATGGAAAGCCTAACAACTGCTGATGTACAAGGATTAGCGGAAAATAGCGGCTCCCTTTCGGTATTCACAAATGAGAAGGGAGGAATTAAAGACGACTTGATTGTGACAAAAACTGATGCTGGATATATCTACCTAGTTACTAACGCCGGCTGTATTGAGAAGGATCTTCCTTATCTATTGGTAGGTTCCATTGATTTTTCTGGCTATGTGGTTATAGAGTAATGCAAAGCTATGGAGGGAGAAGGGCAAAGATGTTCATATTACTCCTCAAGAGGGAAGAGGTCTTGTCGCTGTACAAGGTAAATATTAATTTGCCCAATAATAGTTTTTAGGACCTGATATGAAAACAATTCTCGGCCCTGAAGTTGACTTCGACCTGAGCAAACTGACCTTCATGACGACTAAAGTTGGAAGAGTGTTTGGTATTGACGGTTGTCGGGTAACAAGATGTGGATACACCGGCGAGGATGGAGTCGAGGTATTTGAATTTAAAGTCTTTTTAATTTCCTTGAATTGTTCAGATCTCAGTCGATCCAAAACACGCTGCGACCTTAGTCGAGAGAATATTGGAGTCTAAGAATGGAAAGGCCGAACTGGCGGGATTAGGAGCTCGTGATGCTCTCCGCCTTGAAGCCGGATTATGTCTGTACGGGAATGATATCAATGAAGACACCACCCCTATCGAAGCCGGGCTCGCATTTGTTGTAGGTAGGGCTTTTAAACCGTTCTCTTTAAAACCATTTTTAGCAAAGAGAAGAAGGGAAACTCTGGACTTCCCGGGAGCTGAAAAGATAGTTGAACAACTAAAGAAGAAGACCTGGACTAAGCGACGCGTTGGTCTAGTTTGTGAGACCGGCCGTGCTCCTCGTCCACATCTTACTATCCTCGACTCAGCGGGCAAGAATACTGTGGGAGAGGTTACCTCTGGATGTCCTTCTCCATGTCTCGGTAGTTCCCTTCTTTTTGATTTCTTACTATTTCTATCTTTAGGAAAGAATATTGGAATTGCGTACGTAGATGCGGCTCATGCCAAAGACGGAACAGAGATTGTGCTAGACTTCGGGTCAAAAAAACAAAACGCGGTTGTTTCTAAAATGCCCTTCTTGAAAACTACGTATTACACAGGAAAGTGACTATATCAGCTATCTCATGAATATGTGCCTTTTTGAACTCCTTCCAGATATAAATATTATTTTATTCATAATTTAAAACAAAGGGGATTACCAGTAGTTTCTGTATTCTATCGGTGGAGGCGGGTGCTGCTCATAGAATTGAAATGGAAACGTTGGGAAGTGACTGGCGATTATTTCCTCCGACTGTCTTCTCAACTCGGCGGCCATCTCTTCTACAAATTCCTGATGTTCAAATTTGTCCTTAGGATCTTTGTTATATCCGTTATACCAGCCGTGATTGTTTGAACTGGGACTACTATTATATTCACTCTCCTAAAATAGAACTAATCTAAGATGAACGGATCAGTTTACATATTTGGGGAAGAATTTTCTAGGAGATTTTCGTATAGCAACAGGATCTTCTGAATAGGAATCTGTCTTTCTTCCAAGGAGATCATCTAAACAGGGAAATAGTGGAATTTCCCAGGGCCACCTACCATATCGCCATTGAACTACGGGCCTGTCACTCTTCCTTGGATCATACTCGAAGCGGTATTCCATTGAGTGGCCAAAGGATTTACTTTTGACTAAAGAGGGGAGTATACTGGAAATGGTTTGGAAATGGTCACCTAGATAGAATAGAGATGTCAAGACGAGGAGATGTAGTAGCATTGTCCGGTGACAGATGGCTAGCTGGGCTATATGTACTGTCTGCGCGATCCATTGAACATTATAAAAAGAAGTGGCTGCCTAGCGAGTGACCAGATGTCATATTGCGTGTGAAAAACTTTATTGTGACGAAGTACTCCTATCGGAAAATACAGTTGTCGTTTCGGAGAGGGGTTCTTCTGGGAGGGTTGTCCGCTTGTCAACAGAAGCCTTTTCAGTCACTCCAGCTTCTCCATCAACTAGACGGTCGGCTGGCTCTTCCTCCTCTCTGAATGGGAGACTCTCAGCATAGAATAGGAAGATTACCTAGGTTTTACTTTTTCAGGAGCGGGGAATCCATCTTTTCTATGGTTCGGGCTCCTGTCTATTCTATCTTCTGGGATTCTTCCTTTTCTGGGATCTCCATCTCTTCTACTGTCTTCCATTTTCCGGCCCCTTGGTTCCTCTCGGCTATCTTCGTCTCTATGAAAGTTGGGGAATCTCTCCATACGCTCCGGCCCTTCCTGACGGTCAGCTACCTCTCTATCGTCGTCTGGCCGTGCTCTTCCCATATGAAGATGTCCGCCTTTGTCTGGACGACGAAACCCTTCTTCTGGTTCTTCATCTGGTTTATACTGTAAAATCGTGAGCTATATAGATCAATAGTAGTTTTACCTTGCGATCTCGTCGGTCATACTCTTCTGGGTGTCGATTCTTCTCCTCAAACTTTCTTCTTCTCAGGTCGTCCCTGTCGTACTCTTCACGCTCTCTCGAAATTGGTTTTGGGCCATAAAATTCGTTCGGTTGGGGTGAACCAGATTCTCTTTCGCGGTAAGGCCCTTGTGGGGGAGGATGACGAGGGCCATGTTCTCTGCGTGGTGCGGGTCTGTCCTCCGGATGTGGAGATCTGTCTTCCGAATGTCGATGGTCCACGGGAGGTCGTCTCTCCTCCTCGTAGGGACCACTCAACGGGGAATAGTGTCCATCCGGGTACATTCCTGCCACCATCTGCATATTGACACCAACTACTTTGGCAGGCCGTTGGTCTCGTCCTCCAGAAGCCTCTGACCCACGTCCATCCTCCTCGGCTGAATCTCGACCATTTCCACGTTCGAAGTTTCCAAAAGGGCGCGAGGATTCCTGAATAAGTTCACGGCATAGCACCTCTTCGAGTCAATATATACCCAAGGGCTTTGGTAGCGTGAGGTTTCTTCCGGCCAATATCTCTGATTAAAAGGTGATTTATTGTGTCCCGCACCGAAAACAGGGGCAGGAACATTATCTCGAAAAGGCGTCTCGGGACTGTAGGTCGGTTCAGATTGAAAACGTCTTCCTCCGCGTGAATCTTTAAACACGATTATAACGGAGGAGAAGGGCAGACCTGGTTGAGGGGCAACGGCCACAAAGACAAAGAAAAGGAGGAGAGCGATCTTCATCTTGAACTATTCTTTGAAGAGAAGGCTTTTGTATCGGAACAACCGGAGGTCGGCCCCATATCATAGGCGTTTTCATATGCGTATGATGGAAGGATGAGACACGCGTCGTTTATTGGGGCGTTAGCCTCAATTACAGGAATGACCGGATAGTGTACATAGCCTTTATCTTTTACCGTTCGAAATGTTCCCGCTCCCTCTCGGCCACTCCCTTCGAGTTTTTCTACCGGGAGACGGCTCTCATCATTGAGCCTTCTAGTAGTGCGTCTTCTGTTTGTATGAGGGTACTGCGCACAAACAACCGCAACTTGAACTTGCACAGGCGGCAGAAAGGAACAAATTTGCTTGAATAAATCCTAAGCCCTTGAGTCTTCTTCACCAGTGATAAGGTAAACAAACTAGCAGTTGCCTAAACTTTTCTTTGCTCCCATCTGGTGAGTAATTGAAGGCTATTGTTAGAAGAAGAAAAGCCATAGAGCCAATCGAAGCTCAACAAAAAAGTTGGGCAAATTTACTCATACAGTCCCGTTGTGGTCGAGATGTGTCATATGATTCAGTTGTGGACAGAACCCCAGCCGAACCCATTACCTACTGGCAGCAGAGAGAGGGCACATCATGGCAAAATCCTTGTTTTCGTTGGGTATTGACACTGCCAACTACTCAAGGTATACTGTAAACACTTGCTGAATCGGCACTTTTCTCTTGTGGAATGTTCGTCTGAGGGAGCACAATGGCAGAGCGGGGAGAGTGATTTCCAAATATGCGGTAGCTCGGCAAATTTTGGGTCTACGTGGCCGTTGAACTTTATTGTCCTCTGCAGAATGAATTGAACACCAACAGTGCTTTTAATCCTAATGGAGCCGGGGCCTTGCAGAACTGTCCAGAGTTTGACTGTCCAAGAGAAGGGGGTATACTGCAAATATCATGGCTCACACCAAACAAGGATGCGATGAGTATTACGATCTGACAACAGTCTTATGAATAATACGGTAATATTTGTGCCGGTGTCTCAAAACAAGCCATAAACAAGGGTCCCTTTGTACATCGGCCATCTTTGAACCTCCTGAGCGGGTCGGCACCTCCCGCTAAACAATAGCACCTCTTCGTATAGTCAGCAAACTGCCCGCGGTATGTTGAAACAAGACCTATAAGAAGGAGCAGTGAAATATTCATGCTGTGTCCACACACCGCCAGCTTAGGTTACAGGTTAGTCCGGCTAATCCGTGGCTGGTAAGCAGCTGCATGTCTCCAAAAAGTTGTTCCCTCTAAACTTTTCCTTATGTTGAAGATAAGTCTTATATCCTGGTTATGATTTCTCACTCGGTCAGAAGCTTTTGCTCTCACGTGAGGATCGCATTGCGCTGCACAAATAATCCTCAGACCTCTTGTCAACATGAAATACCTGCTTGTTTCAATTCCAAGCTGATTACAATTTGTCAAACAAAATGCTCTTCACGGATCAACAAGACGTCGATCAATAAGTAGACTTGGAACTTGGGTGAGAGAAAATTGGCGTATTTTTCACAGCGACTTATAAATATGAGTCCCGCGCAGAGCCAGACTAAATAAAAACTTATTTTGACTCTAGAGTCATACTTGACTGAGAAAAGTGATAAACACGTTTCGGTAGTTCTCAAATAGCTTGACGTCAAGTTGAATGAGTTGAACAACTGTTTGTTTACTCGACGGAGCTGGTGGAAACACTGTCCAGAGAGCAACACCGAAATGTAATTGGAATACAGTAAGATCAAATGAGCAGGCTCCTCTAGCAGTATAAATAGGCGAGCATGCCAAGGGGGGTACCATACTCCCTCCACTTCTCTCTCAAATATTTTAAACGAGAAAACATTCTCGTATGCCTCTAAAAGGAGAGTGCCATCCTCCTCCAGTACCAAACAATCTGCCTTAGGGTCTACAGTTTCCGAACAAACTGAAGACGCGACCTCTGCCCTGGTGTGCTTGCGTAATCTGCTACAGTAAATAGTGCTGCCAACCGGCCGCGGCCCTCCCACATAAAAGCGGAGCAACTCCCATCGCAGTCGTACCTTGCCTCCGCTCTCGCTCTCATCTCCTGCCATCCGCCTCTTGTACTTTCTTTGTCACAATCCATTGAACATATTTCAAACTCTTCTTGTAGAATTATGCAGTCTGTTATCCTTATTGCCCTCCTTGTCTGCGCTGTCAGCGCCCAGTACAACAACCAACAATACCAACAGCAGCCTCAGCAGCAGCAGCAAACCACCCGATTCAACCAGTAAGCCCCTTTTATGAACGACAATTAATGTTATGATTCTAGATACTCGAGCAGCGCATACGGTCAGCCCCAGTACAACCAGCAACAGGGATACAACAGCCAATACGG
Source organism: Oscheius dolichura (assembly GCA_932521035.1). Taxonomy (NCBI): domain Eukaryota; kingdom Metazoa; phylum Nematoda; class Chromadorea; order Rhabditida; family Rhabditidae; genus Oscheius; species Oscheius dolichura. The sequence goes on along the minus strand of OW051497.1, from coordinate 10,865,709 downwards.
TAGGTCTAAACCGAAGAAAGAAAATAATAGAGCACTTTTACAGGACAGTACGGAACCACCACTCCCAACTACAACAACCGAATGTACGACCCTTCGACCCAGAGATTCTACAACGGTGTCTCCATGACCTCTGCCTTGACAGCCCTGTCAGCCGCCGCTATTGCTCTCGTCTTGTAACTTTACTGTACCTCCCTGTGTCATATATAATGTCGAAAATAAAAACATTCTCCACATATTCTGTACATTATTCATTGTTACAAAGATCACCGACAAGTGGAATAGTTCAAGTAAATAAGTTTGTACCCGCTGTAGCTACTGTTTGTTCTTCATTACGCCTTCACTGGAGCTACTTTGCTCTTTTCCTCTCGTCTGATACTTCTACAGACCGCATAGAAACCACAACAAGAGAGTACTAGACAACCTAAAACATTCTTTACATGATAAATTAGTATTCTTCCCACCAATTAACAGAATTATCCAGTTGTAGATGGTTAGTCTTGGAGCAAGGAAGGTGCCCACACAAGTGGCCAACGACTAAACTCGTCGTCACAACCTTTAGTCTCAAATATTTACCTGAAAGAGTTTTGCCACACTGTAAGTTTGTAATCGCTTCTTTGGAACGGCAATGGTGCAGACGAACGAGCGCATTGTTGAGGAGCAACAATCACCCATGCCATGGAGCAAGCCAATCAGGAGGACCATCCACGTGCTGGGAAAACATCCAATGAAAACATTCTAGAAACATACCTGGGTTGGAAAAGAAGGGCTTCTGATTTCGTTGGAATAATTGTACTCATGTTTGGAGTACAAACAATTGTTACGAAGAAAGCGGCCCCAATGAAGGAAATCTGGGTAATCATTGTTGGAACAAGACCAAAGGAAGGGTTCTTCTTTGACATGAAGTGGATGAAATAGCCCACTAAAGAGTACTGTACTCTGAGTACTATAAATTACCTAGAATGTTTCCCACACTGACAGCAATACTGTAGAGAGCAGGAAGATAGTGATTGTGGGATAGATAGTGAGAAAAAGCAAAGCTTGTAGGAAAGGCAATAAGCCAAAATGCTATGTGCAAGCCGTAGAAGATGAAGAAAGGTAGGAGGCAGAGGATCCTTGTCTCTTTCATGGTACTGTATAACAGACCTTTAAATCTTCCGTTATACCCGTAAAAGGACGATCTAACCGATTTGATTTGTGAAAGTAGCCTCATGTGAAGGTTCCTGCTGTGCCAAGCTGTTATGTTGCTTCGTCGGAAGAAAGGCGAAGAGCACATTGGATAGAAGAGAGCTGACGAAGAGAGCTCCAAAGATGACGTATATTTCTCCATCGGAGAAATCTCTAAATTTTGTATTCTGTCTTTATTTTTGGGGCTTGGTCAACCTAAAACTGTGGGCTGCGATTTCTGCTGTTTGCCGAACTTGAGGCGGATTGATCCAAGTTATCAACAGTAGCATCAAACCGCCAAGCATCATGCTGAAGGATAAAGTTCAGTCAGCGATAACTTGAGTAGAACCTCTGGTTCCCTATGGCGCTCATCATGACAGAATTCCTTGAAATTGTTTCCCTAGATGAATGTTCAGAGAGATATTGTCCTTGCCCGCTGTAGAACACTAAAATACTCAATGATACAGTAATTTCTATGCTTACAGGCAAATCCCATCCCTAGAAGAGCTTGAGCCACATAGTAAGTGAGGTAGTTGATGTAGAAATAATTTGCCTAAAATGTGTAGATCTTCAGAAAATGATGGTCTTACCATAAACAAGGTGAACGGTATACTTCCCACGAAAAATGTCCATTTTGCTCCAATCTTGTAGCAGATCCAGGGAGCTAGAAGAGTAGAAATGCAATAAGTTCCGTACATTACAGTAGGGCTAAAAGATTTTATTCTATAGTAGAGGAATGTTTTCCTACCCGTAGTAGCCTGCATATTCGTCGATTTGATGGGGTCTCCGAACATGCACCGAGTGCATTACGGACTCCGATACAAACGAACTCGTATCATAGCCATTCATGACCAAGACGATGCCGAGGGACATCATAAGGACGCTGACGATCTCATGGTTTGCAGGAGACAGACCCATTCTCTGGAGGAAGACGATGTTGAGGTCAGAGAATTTGTCAGGAAATAAATATCATGCCAGGCAATTGACATTCAGTCGGGGAGGTTTTAACTCGTCATTCAGTACAGCTGACCATGATGAAAAGAGAAGAGTACAATCATTTTCAACGAAAATTGCTTGATCTGCTGGCAGCGAATTCAGGTACGTTGCACAATCTGACTTTGAAACATGTGGCTCATCTCTATAACTTGAAAGGAACGATTGGAGACGTTAGCTTTTAATGATGTGCGATGTAGAGTTGCACAAATTTTAAGAGGGTTTGGAAAGTCGCCTGATATTCTACATTTCTTCGTCGTCTTGCTGAAGCGGAGACGTCTACTGCGGTAGGAACTAATAGGTGTTAGCTAGATTCTAAGCAAAAAACACAGTTTGTTCCATCATTACATGAGTTTTTGTATTCCATCTGGGCTAGTGACAAATACGTTCAATCATTTCTATCATTTGTGGCTGTTAAAGAGAACCCGCACAAAATGGAAACCAGGTTGAAGGGAGTTCAGCTTGTTGAATGCCTTCCTGAGATAAGTTTCCCTAATAATGCAGACGTCTTATTCCATTATAAGGTACTAAGAGCACTCTCGTTTACTTGCAGCAGCAGCCTTCATGCTGTTCGACGTCATATTTTTGAAATCAGCCAGTTGTTTGAAGTAAATATAAGAAGGAGACACACGGGAGCACCCTCTTGACCATGCCTCCAGAAGAAAATTTAGGCTGAAAAGCACATGAGAAGCATTGTTGTCTCTTAGCGAGCAAGAAGTTACCCTGTGTTGCCTTTCGCTTCCTTCATTCTGTTTACTTTAAGCTTCTATTGATTTTGACCTACTATCCGAATACCGTGCATACCTTTTTCCCATTTTAACTGACGTATTTTCTATCGCCCACATCATTGAGAGTATACGTAGCCGACTCAGTGCCTTATATTTAAACTGTGAGTAAACAGCGGCAGTGAAAGACAAACTACGACTTTTCAGTGGGCTATCCGTTATCAGCTGTGTGATTCACAGTCTGCGTAAGAGTTTCTGCCCTTTTTAGAATTATCATTTGTAGTTTTTCAGTCCAGTCGTATCCTCCTCATTCTTTATCTGTCTTTGACGTTTATAAGTAGACAGTTCAGGAAAGAGTGACGTTATTGTTGTCTTTCTTCGCGAATTTATGATCGGAGCTACTTATTTCTATCCATTCTGACTATTTACTCCTCATTCCTTTGTATTTTCTTCAATACGATTAACTCTCAAGACCCTTTTATGTCAAAATCTTCCATAAACAGCCGCAGATTCTTGTAAATATCAATATTTCCTAAGAGAGTCAGATGACCAAGTACTATGCAAATAGAAGCAACTCGATAACCCAGCAGCCTATGCCCCCAAATTTATGGGCCTTTATTTTTATCTGATCCATTTCAAACCAACCGCCTAGCACAGTCAGGCTTAATTTTCATCTGATCCTTTTCATTTGACCCGCCTAACACAGTCAATCTTTGCTTATCTTGCTCTTTTTGCCCATCTTTGTTGTTATCTCCCAGAGCTTTCATTCGTTCTCCTTGATTCTACTCTCCAAAACCTCCCTTCTCTTCAGGAAATGGCGGAAACAAGCGCAATGGACAAGAATCCCTTCAGTTATAGTATGGAATTCTGGTAAGCAGCTAATATTTACACTTTTAACTTTCTTTTATTTCAGCGAATGCTCCATCAGGAGAGCATTTGTCAAAAAAGTGTTCTTCCTAGTAACAATAATGGTAAGTCTCTCATTTCTTAATTTTACGACTAAACTCCCAATTTCAGTTAACAATAGTCGCAGTAATGTGCGCGTTTCCATTTATAATTCCACAGTTTGGATGCTGGCTAACTGGAAACCAACCAGATAATTGTTACAAATATGGATATCCTGATAATTTAAGTAGTGGAGCTTTAGCGCTCAATATTACGGCCTTGTAAGTTATCCTCCCTCTCAAGAAAATCTTTCATTCCAGGGTTGTCTTCTTTGTCATAGCCATCACTTTCGCCTGTGTTCCAAGATTAACAAGACGCTATCCCCTAAATATATTCCTCCTAGCTATTTTTGTAAGTTCCAAGGGAAAATAGAATCCAAAATCTTTTTCTTCAGACTCTCGCAACCGGAGTAATGTTAATGTGCGTTTCTGCTTGGTTCACAGGAACTTCTGTTCTTCTCTGCATGGCTATTACGGCGGCTACTTGTGGCTCTGTTATTATTTTCGCTATATTCGTTCCAAAAGATCTCACAACGTCAGCTTTTTTCTCTAAAAGAATTTTAGCCCGTTTTAGAATGATCGGCTTTATGTTCCTATTCTTCATTTGGCTGCTGTTCTTCGGTATAACGGCATCCATCAGTGTCTGGGCCTTCGGAGTCTACTGGTTGAATACGGTCTATTCAGCCATTGCTGCCTTATTCTTTATGTTGTGGCTAGCGATAGATATCCAGGTTAGTCGCAGTCCCCTGTTATCACAGTGACTCATTCAGCTAGTCATGGGTGGAAGGCGTTTCGAAATCAGTCCAGAGGACTACGTCTTCGCGGCGTTGACAATCTTCCTCGATATTATCAATATCTTTATGTATATTCTTGCCATTTTCGGAAGGGCAAAATAGACAACAAAAATGTATAAATAAACATTTTATTTACTTATCTCATTAGACTGGGGGGACTTCTGGTGCCTCTAGCTCATAGGTGTTCTGGTGGCTCGTGGATCCATTGGGCCAGTTCCTTGTTGATCCGCCGTAGCTAAAAAAGCTTATTTTTTAGAGAAAATTATTGCGGTTATTTAAAAATAAAGGCCGCTACTTACAGTGTGAGTGTCTCCCGTTTCGGCTTGATGATCATTGGCCGCTATCCAATTGTGGAATTTGACCACGGTGCACTCGTACTCCCTGGCTGTCTATCTAAATAAATGAATTATTTTTGGAATCCGGGAGGGTTTTCGTTTCCCACTAGTTGCCATATTGGAACCGTGTATCGTTGTGGGAAACGACAGTGAACTGTGGCGGAATCAATTTTCGTTATTGGGTGAATGGTGCGGCCACAGTTCATACGCCCTGCCAACTGTCTGTGGCATTTACAATTCTAATAAACGTATTGTAAAAAACTTACGTGCTGATTCCAGTAGGATAATTCAGATGAAGGCTCTGGGCATGGGTGATACCCTCAAATATTATGAACACCAGGAACCACATGTTGTCAACCCGAACTGAAAGAATTGGGGAGTTAACTGTAACTGAAAAGCAAGAAAAACAATAAAAAATAACTCACTATAGGTAGATGTTCCGTTTGGGTGGGTTCTCCTGTCAAGGTAAAAAAGAATGACAGGTTTATATATGAAACCTGAAAATAAAATAATTAAACTGTAGAAATAAGGCACTTACTGCCGAATTGACAGAAATCCTAATATTTATCTACCATGAGCAAAAATATTGCTGCTCTTGTTGAAACTGAAGATCATGAATAGGCCCTGAAAATAAAAAACAAATTTGTTTAATAAAAATAAAGAAAAATCACAGGAGAATAAAAGTGCATTGCCAATGAAAGGAAGAAAGTCAAAGGCAAACACTTTTTGACTAAAAGTTCTACTTACTTTAAGAAGGAAACAATAGAAAATAGCTTATCGAAACGCAAATTTTAACTGGAATAATCCCAAAACCGAGTTAGCGTCTGCGATGAGAAATAGGGGCGAAAACTGGATCCCACCGCGACGCCTGATTATTGTAGCATCCACATGTGTGGGTAGGTCGGGTCCTACAACAGCATCCTAATTGAAATTATCTTTGGGGATATATTTACTTAAATTATCACATCAAAACAAAGTTGTGAATAAGAAAAGTTGATTATTTTGGGGAATTCGTAGCCTGTTAGAATTATCACACCGGGTTATTAGGGTCTTGTCTTTGCTTATTTCATTTCTACAAAGCTGATTTTGTCAACAGTCTACGATCAGAAGATGTTTTGTTGTTGTTTACTGTTTATTTATTTTATATTGAAAAGAAAATCGCTTAAATTTGTTGAACAAGAATTAAAGGGGATTATAAGGTTGCATGTAGCTGTTTCTTTCTGTTTCGGTAACCGTGTGTTGATAGAAGCGAAGATGGACGTTCTTGCGTTGGTTTCTGAGACAGATCTCTAACAACCCGCTCATTCTGTCTCTTTGCACAGTTGACAACTAAAAAGAAGGGACTGTGTCGGCTATAATAGTTACCGCCAAAGAAGGGCAATACGGGGCTATCTGCTGGGGCTCTCAAGAACCCTGGGATCCGCACTATACGCCTTTGATCATCTCTACCGCTCTCCTCGTAGCCAGCAACAGAAGTTGCCCCATTCTTCCCCTCCCAACTTGACTTTCTCTCCAGCCAACCTTCATTAGTCTTGCTCAACATCTTGTTTTCAGTGAATGCCACCTAAACTTGAAAAATCCTCAGATGACGATGATCCGGCTAATAGAATCTCAAGAACAAGGCCTTCTCGTCCAGTTAAAAGAAGCCGCCCTTCAAATGTCAATACAGCAAAGGAAACGACTTCTGCTGTAAGTATTTTCATCTGTTTTTATCAAGGTGTTGTGTGGATACCTTCCCCTCTCCCTTGTTCCTAACATAGGTTCTAACTTCTTTCCACTAGTTTTACATTACCTCCCTTTTCTAGCCGAAGCCGCCTACCATGGACACATCTTCCGATGAAGATGCAGATCACCACAGGATCTCGCTAAGAACAAGACCCTCCCGGGCAGTGAACAGAATCCGACATTCTTTTGCTAGTAGACGAAAGAAAGATGAGACTTCTGTAGTAAATTTTTCCACCTATCTTTTAAAAATGCATTGCAGGAGAAGATGGAACCCTCGAAGAGATTCGGACAGCCTAGCCAGCCTGATGTCAACTTGCCTGCTACAGTACATAATAGACCATGGAATTGTAGAAAAACGACAACACAGTGCAGAAATGACGGCGTATCATCACGAACATCTCCTAACAGTATCCTCCAGGAGAATGTACCATCAGCAGCACATCCTATTCCTCGAAACAGGAATCTTCCTCAACAGGTGTCTTTCTCTTATTGTTTTCCATTGAACCGTTTAGCCTTCGCCGTTTACTCAGCAAGTTACTGTAGATCCATGCAGACCGTCTGCCGCAAAGAGAAATTCGTTAATTGCAATTCTGACGGCAGAAAGAGAGCCTTACCAGAAAACAGATAAAGTACGATCGCTATATAGCGAAGAAGTGATCAACTTATTTTCAGAAAGGACTAGTTAAGAAACATGCTGAAGACAAGAAAGATGATACCGGTACAGAAACGAGGAAAAAACTGAACTCAAAGGACGTAGGATATTTTCTTTGTTTTTTTACGATAACATAATGTAGAACGAACGAAAGAATAGTGGGAAAGATCTGCCTCATGGTTCCCAGCATGTGTCTGATGACAGCAGCTCGGACGAGTCTGAAGATGGACAACTAGATCCCGAGATAATCTCTGAAGCAGAGGCATTCGTCAAGGCCATTTATAGACCGCTTCTTGTGAAGCATGAAGAACTAAAGAGGAATGAACATAAGGTAACCTTCTTTCTTCGAATTTCATTTATCGTTTTGCAGGCTTTCAGTGAACATCTGGAGAAGTATAAAAACAAAAAAAGCGAGTATAGACTCCCATCTGGAGAAAAACCCGTGCCCCTGGCCCTTTGGAAAGAGGAGACGATATCGGATATAGACGAGAACAAGCTCTATATAAAGACCACACCCTCACAACCAAAAACGAAATTTTGGATTCCTATAGAAACCAATATTAAGGTAATCGTTCTTCTCTTTTTGCTTACAATTCTTTTCTAGGGAGAAGAATCATATCGTCTAAGCCACATGCCTTATATAAGTGAGACATATGACCACCGGCAACTTCTTGAAGATGTGCTAGTGGCTTACCCTGAGGGAGTACACGGAACTGAGAAGGGATGGGGAAAATATATCTCTGAGTATCTCCTCTATCTTCTGCTGAAGGAAGCCACACCAAAGTGGATTGATACCGGCTGCCAGTTGAAGTATCTCTATCAAGCCATTTTCAGTTTATTTCCAAATAAACTGACGCCTAAGCAGCTGGAAACTGCGTGAGTTTTTGAACCATAAATCATTTGAATATATGTTTTTGCAGATATCCTTCACTTGAGAGAAGATTCGATAGTACTGCTCCCCAACCGGACGTCGTCAAAAATACGCCTGCCGAAGCTATTCGACGTCTGAACTGCTTCAAATGTCGCCAATATAATTGTCTTTTACACAGTGAGTAGAAACACGGGATCGAATAACAGTGCGTAATCACTGTAAATGAGCAATTCCAGACTCGGAGGAGTCTTTCCGAATGCAACAGCCGACTGAGAAAACCACTACTTGCCGGCGCCCTTGCAGTCAGGACTGTTATATGTTCATGCCCGAAGTGGAGCTGAATATACAGAGTGATGAGGCCCCTATAAAGAAGAAGGCGAGTCTAGTAGTTAAAGAAAGACCCTTTGCGGAAGAAAATAATGCAATGTTCTTAAAACTTGTAAAACTGTCCAGGTATATTATGTAGAAAGTCAGATTTATAATTTGAAAGTCAGGTTCGACCCTTGCAGAATAAGAACCATGATAACGCTATTTGAGCAGAGGACCTGCCAAGAAATATACGTCCTCATAAAGAAGATCCCAATTCCGGATAGGGAAAGGCACCGTGATGACAGCACGATCAGAAAGAAGTAAGTTGTGGGGTCGTCAGTTTGAAGGAGCTGTTCGGGCGTGTATGGGATATATGCATATAAAAGGCATAATAGCTCAACGAAAAGTCCTGATTAGTTCAAATACAGTTTCAAGGAGGGCGCTGTCCTTCTACGATTTGGGCGTGAGAGTTCCAGGTGCTATAGTCGGTGTCTGTTGCCACGCCTAATGATTTTCAAGTACTACATTTTCAGAAATTTCAGTCAATCTTACAAATCGTGTAGAGACTACGTTAAGAAAAATTGCAAAGTAGCCCTGAACGTGATGGAGCTGTACAGATGTGACCACGATGGAATTTGTAGCAAAGATAACAAAGACTGCATATGTGCACAAGGCAATAAGATCTGTAATAAGTACTGTCGTTGCCGAATCGATTGTGCAATACGCTGGCCAGGATGTCAGTGCGAACAAGGTTAGTTTTCTTGTCATTTCGCCAAAAGTAATTTGTACTTTTAAGGGAAATGTCGGAATGATCAATGCCCTTGCTTCCGGGCTGGGTGGGAGTGCGATTCCTCTCTTTGCACTACCTGCAATAGTGGTCCCGTGGCCAATCTCACCAATAGACCCGTGGTCCCGTTGCCGACCGTCTTCGAATCTGTAAAAGTTGACGGTGATGATGAAATAGATTGGTTTGAACAAGAAAATATTAAGTTAGACTCTGAACCAGCGCCCGTTTGTTGCAATGTCTCCCTGCAACGATGCCATCGCAAAAATCTGAAGGTAAGCCAATGTTTTCCGTTTTTTATCCATAATCACAATTTTCTTTAGGTAGCAAAATCGAATATAGCCGGGTTCGGTTGTTTTATCGAGGAAACCGCTGAAAAAGATGAACTGATTGCTGAATACGTGGGAGAAGTCATCTCACACGATGAGACAGAACGCCGTGGATTGATTTACGATGCGCAGAAATGTTCATATACTTTCTGTGAGTTTTTTGTTCCCATTCCTTTCTTATAAGTCCTTCTCAGCCCTAAGCGAGAACTATGCTATCGACGCAACCCGGATGGGAAATCCTACCCGCTACGCCAATCATTCTGACGTTGATTCGAACTGTTACTCCAGAGTGAACAAAACGTATATCGTTCATATTCATGGTCTCTTAGGTAGTTACTGTTGATTGTGACCAACGGATTGGCTTATACGCTAGCAGGAGGATCGAAGCAGGAGAGGAGCTGCTCTTCGACTATAAATATGACAAAAGTTACTTGAAAAAGTTCTGTCCGATCACCAAAAAAGTCAACGGGAAGAAGTAAGTAATTTTGCCTGCATTTTTCTTTTAATTTGCCGACTTTTAGTGATAAGCAGGTCGGTTCTTCGAAATCCCGACAGGAGCCCAGCAAGAAGAAGTAAATAATCGTCGTGATGTGGTTTATGCTGTTCCGCTTCATCCCTACTGTTGCAGTTTCATTGTGGTTTGTTTCTTATTAGTTATCCCTACCGTTTGTGCCTTATTCGTGCCTTCTTTGCCTTGCCATCATGCGCCATACCCCTTAATTGATGTTGAGCCTGTAATCTTCGATGAAAAAGTGAATAAGGGCCCATATGAGCTTTATGTTGTTCCTCTTTATCACCTTTGTTGTAGTTTCACTGTAGTCACGTTTCTTCTCATCCTTATCCGTGTTGCGTGCCTTATTAGTGCCTTCCTTGCCATGACGCAGTGTATCCGTTGAGTTATTCTTGTTGAGCTTATAATTTCCTATGAAGAAGTGACTAGTGGTCCCAGTGAGCTTTAAGCTTCATCATTATTGTTGTAGCTTCATTGTAGGTATGCTTCTTCTCCGTTTTATCCGATTGTGTGCCTTATTCGTGCCTCACACGTGCCCTATTTACCGTACCATGTGTACCACATCCCGTAATTCATGTTGAGCTCGTAATCTTCGACGAAGAAGGGAATAATCTCTCCAATGAGCTTTATGCTGTTTTCCATTGTTGTAGCTTCATTGTAGTTACGTTTCTTCTCAGTTTTATCCTTTTTGTGTGCCTTACTCGTGCCTCACACGTATTTTGCCGTGCCATGGTGTACCTTACCGAGTTATTCCTGTTGAGCTTAATCTCCGATGTAGCTTTACTCACTGTTGTTCTCTAACCACAATAAACCTTTGCTAATGTTAACAAGCGGAAACGTTTGATAAAAGCGAAGGGATATGGCATCTCTTCTCAACTATTTCATCAATTTTGCGGAAAAGTCCCGAGCACGAACACAATGATCTTCTACTGGGAAGAAACGTTTATTTTTGGTCAGAGGTCATTGGGGAGATACTGAAGCATACGTTTTTGATATGTACAATTGAAGGAAAGAAGCATAGTAGCATTCCTATATAAAGCTATACGAAGCTCTCGTCAATATTACAGCTATCCACCACGAGGGAGCGGAACAGGCTCGCGGATTCTCCTTCCCTTTCCATGGATCCGATATCTCCCTTGTGGGATGACTGCCCATCTGAAACAAAAGCAATCATGTGCTTATCTATCTCACTACGCAGCACACACTTCGGGAAAACTGAAATACTATGCCGGCAGACGTATTTTTAAAAGCAACGTTTATCATCACCCCTAGCAGGATTTATCGCCCTGGACACGAAATTAGCCGCAAAATGTCTCGCTGCCTTCTGCAAAAGGGTCATAAGAATGTCGTCTCTGACCCCATATAGCGCGTCTTTAAAATTTACAAGTCGGGAGTATCCTAACAAGTGGTTATTACACTCACCGGGAACGTTTCCTATGACTGAGACCGTCTGGGGGAAGAACATAGGCGTCTGGAGCTGGGCGAAACTTCTTGCGCTGGGCGATATTTGGAATTAAACGATGTTTATGTGAAGGACGTGGCCTTTTCTTCAGATGTTTCCTGTAGAAAATAGGCTGTTGTGTAGTAGTAGAAGAAGGCGGCCGAGTATTAACCATGACCATAGCCGCAGGACCATCCACTGCCATGTCGTCGAGTTTGTTCATGGCATCATCGTAGTCCATGAAGCTGTGAGCGGGCTTCTTCTTCTTCTTCCCCGGTATTTTCTGGTCTGCTTTCCACAAATTGTACGCAGCTTCTGCTAGCTCCTCTATCAAGTCGTTGGACATGCTCCCAGCGAAGACCGAATTCTGATTAAGCAGCGTCCACTGAAATATCAAGAGATCACAATTTTGTACCCACAATAAAAGTGTCTAACGGTGTCTGTCCGGCTAAGCCACGAGCTTAACAAGATGATCAATGGAATCAACGCAAACGGGCTTTTTATCCTGGTTCCCACGGGATAACTGACAGCCATTGTTTAGGACATTCTGACCTTCGAATTTGTTTTGTACATATCAGAACTGAGGCAAAAGGGAGGAACATCGAGAGTGAGGTCGTTTGCGCAGTGTGGGGTCTTTTACGTAGAGGCCATAGACAGGTAAAATTATTCAACGTTCAGAGTTCGAAAACACAACAGAAAAAGGGGGACAGAAAGTGGTCAGGATCTTTGTTAAAAAATCTTTTTATTGGAGAAAGGAAGAGGGAATGAGGGGAGACTTACCTCGGAGTCAAGCTGAGCCGTAACTAGAGCAACGACCTGCAGAAGGAGCACAGTAAGCATGATATGATAAGGGCGTGTCCGAAGTGAGGAAATACGTCTAGGCGGACAGCCAAAAACAACCGTTCACAGGAAAGTGGGCGGAGGGAAAGAAGAGAAAGATTTTATTGAAAGTGATATGGTGGACAGCCCGACGGATGACACATCAATTTCATTTCACTTGGTCGCATTCATTTGAGCAATGAGAGATTGCTTCTTTGTGTAGTAGTAGTACCAGTACAGTATCTGGAATGGGTTATAATAGCGGTGACGAATGGGTCGCAGCGATCAAAGGGTCATTTTACATGCTTTTTGACACCCGCTCACTTTATCGCTTTCATCTTTTCTATCGAGGGGTGTAATGAAGAATAATTGCGAAGAAAATGCATTGTCTTGTCTGGTTGAGTGACACCTTGTTTTTAGGTAGACGAGGAGGGAAGTAAGGCATGACTTACATTGAAAATGGCGAAGCCGGCAGGGAACATGTAGCTTGATATCATGTCTATCTTCTCAGGAGGCCAGTGGTAGATGGCTCGTAACCTGAAAATATCTTACTGTAGAATTTTGATTGAAGTCTTATTGCCCGTTATCGCATTACTTTTCCTTTAATTTGGATAAACATGGTAATACTGTTAACCCGCATTTTAATTTTCGTGCCAAGGAAAAGTAGCCTACAATATTTTAAAATTTGATAACGTGGGATACTGCTATTAACCTTGGCGCATGTATTGATCACTATGTGTGTGCATACATTTGACTGTCCTCATCTGAGAATCTTGACGTGCCAACCGGTCACTTTTATGATCATTTCAAAGTTTGAATGGCTACGGTTCAAGGGGTTTTGCGTCACCTACCTTTGAACAAATTGTCTGAATCTCAGCGGTTTCGTTGACCTTTCCAATGGGAGCATGAACCTCTTTTCATACTGGCAAAGCCCTGCTGGAGAGGATTCGAACGTTTCGCTGGCCTAGAAAGTGGCAGGTGTAAAAGTCATTTATAAGAGGCGTCACTTTTTTCACGCTGGATGTTCTTCTCCTTCTGCCACCTTCATCACTCCTCACTTTGTAGCCGACAATCGCAAGTTCTAATAAACTCCCGAAGATGAAAGTCATGGACATGAGCATCCAGACGTCTAAAAGAGACAACTAAATAAAGAAAGCGAAAAGAGTTTACCTATAGCCTTGATATAAGAAACCCTGGGCAGATTCCTCATAATATTACCAAACTGGAAGATCATGGCTAGAAGAGCGTTCACTCCTAACATTGTCCTAGCCGGGATGGCTTTAGGACCAAGGGAAAAGGAAATCCAACTGGAAAGAGTATTAATAAACATTATTTATGATGAATCTACCTGATGAATATTGTTAGATAAGTGGGAAGATAAGCCTGCATGAAGTACCAAATGTATCTCCTCTCAAAGGTTAGCCTGACATGAAGTTCGTCCCACATTCCCGCTGGATATGGCTGAAACACTCTTTTTAATGACAGTATCTCCCCTTTTTGTTCGATATCCTGTCTCTATCAATGACCCTTCTCAAGTTTTGCGATTCCCTACCTCTGTGACCCAGGTAGGTTTAATCTTTATCAGATCGAAGTCTGGAAGCACAATGGGAGCCATGGTAGTTACCGGAGAGGGATCCTTATTTGACCATCTCATTTGCACTTCTTGCTGGTTGTAGTTAAAGCTGAAAATTCATTTGCAGGTTATTTGGTGACCAATGGCCAAAAGTCGACTCTATGTAGTTGGCCCCCTAATTCTAATCGAGTAGGATGCTGCAATGCCACCACCTCCTGGCCAAAACTACTTACCTTTCGTAGATTAAAGAACATTCTTGAATATCCAGTGGAAAAAGCTCTAGCGACATTGAGCACGGACCTTTGACATTGACACGCTGAAAAGCAATATATCTGTCTAGCCATACCTCACGGCCAAAACTCACATAGTTCACCCAAACAGTTCCGTTTGGATATAGCATCAGGAAGACATTTCTAAAAAGTAATTAGTTCCTTTTTGATGCGGAATAGTCTCACTTGAATGGGGAATCATGTATTTCCGCCTGCTTGGAATTGACAAAGCAGGAATTAGGTGTCCACAGTCTGTCTAGGACTTGATGAGACAACGAGAGATTCTCTTTACATGGATTCAATGTCTCGAAATTGAGCGCCGGATCTACCCACATCTCGTTGATGTAAATATCCATCTGAAACGTTTTATAATATAAGGAAGGACGTTTCCGGACCTCGAAATCATTAGTGATCTCGTTAATGGAAGTGATCGCCTGAATCCAAAACTCGACGGTCACCCGGACGCCTTCATCTCCTAAAATGGATAAATTATAACCGATTAATTCGAAGGAAAATAAAGGATCTTTGCTTTCTTATGATCACACGGGGATACTCTCTCTAATGCACATTTCCCTAATATGGTAGACGCACTATTTGGGGCTCGTGCTTATCAGGCGGTTACTGAATAATTGGAAGGGGATCGTAGTAAATAACGAGAGAGAGAGAAAGCGAGAGCAATTTGTGATCTATAATTATTTTCCTGTGTTTTTGATGTGTTTAAAGGACTATTAAATTTGTTATGCGAAGTGATAAATAACTACGTGTGAGAGCAATATACCCTAGAAGGTTTCTCTCTAAGGTCCTGTCCGGAAAATATTATTATTCTTAGGATGAACGTTGAAAGCATTAGCTGATACGTGTTTTACGCATGACAAACTACCATTCCGTGGTCCTTTTTCGCGGGTTGTTCGAAAACACTTGCTACCTAATCGGAGGGACTAAGAGATTAGAATTGTCTCTGTTCCGAGCGCGTTCGCCCTTGAAGTGGTATAACTCACGTGGTATTCGAAATTTGTTATATCCTGTGCCATTCAGTAATTTATCAATGATTTGTGTATCTCGGCTACAGTTTCGCTTCCTCGGCGGCACGTAGTCCTCCTCATCTGCCGAGACATTATAATCTTTGTCTATATATACTGAACAAACTCCGGATAAGACGAATAATGTCCACCACATGGCCTAAAAATAGATGATTAAGGAGTAGGAGAGAAGAATGAAAGAGACTGCCGATGTCAGGTGTCGTTAGGAGCCAATGTGCAAAGGCGGATGTGGGGTCGACGATTTGAAGGAAATGCAATGATACGCGCGGACTCCGACCTTATCCCATCACGATTTAAAAAAAGGATTTATAAGGTGGGGGAAGCCAGACCGAAAGATGAAAGCACACTGTATTTGGTCCCCGTTAAAATGTGACGTACTAATAAATAAACTCGTGATGTCAGCAGAATGCCTGAGGAAGGTGCCCCGGACGAGGATAAAGCGGATGTTCTGCATTAACTTTTTATAAGGAAGCCTACATTTAACAGGATAAATATGCTAATTTTAGCGTGCAAATCAATTATTTGCAGAGACGAGGAAGTTGAAAGTTGCTAAGAGGGAAAAATTGTAATATGGAAGAGTTTGTCAAGCACTTTTCGGGTCGATCTAGGTGGTAATGTATTTATCGACCCTCACTTCACAAGTAATTAGGATCAGAGGGTGAGAGAAAGTACTCCTAGTGTCTGACTCAAAGAGCTGCCAACTAAGAGCTGGCGATACAAGTAAAGTCATGAAAATTCTGTTCTTCCCACGTCAGAAACACGCTTAAATCTCTACACACGTGGAAGAAAAGAGGATGCTCTCTGAACCTTTTACTTGACCGGCAATGCATTCCAAAGATTGGCTGGCTCATTACTTATACGGTAGAAATATCTAATAAGAAAAAGTAGTAGGGGAGAGAAGGAGACGGCTTTTCAAAGGACGAGGTATAAAGAGGCGGAGCTGCAATAAAGGCAGCTGAGGAGATTTTCACGACAAGGATAAAGGTTTAACTCGGCTCGGAAGGCATGTTTACAAGTTCAAAGTTTTAACGAATTGGAGCGGAGGGATGCGACGGACCATAAGGGTCAGATGCGCCTAAAAATGGGAGTGCCACGCCGAACACCTTTTTGGGTTGAATAAAGGAAAACGGTACGGAAACGGACGACGAGCTCCTAAAATAAATAGAGAGAAGTATCCCTGAGACCTCCTAAGCACGTACATTCTAATGTGTTTTGCGTTACTTTCTCTCTAAATGTATGCACTAACTGCTTACCAAATTAGCAACTGAGATTATATTTGACAGCGCTAACATCTGACGCCATTAGTATATTAGGAACTGATTGAAATAGAAATTGATAGTATGGTTATGAGCAGAGGAGAGAGGAGAAAGGTTAGAGACTTCAAGGAGGCGGAGTCGCACCATCTGAACTCCCTAGTGCACCCTGGTTTCCGGAAGCACAGGAAGCGTTTGAAAGTTCCTGGACCTTTTAAGGGGATAAACTTCATGGATATGTTTACCCCCTACGGTGAAAGGTTGAAGAACAGATTGAGTCGCTGGTCAATGGGTGGAATTAGCATTGACCAGAGCAACGAAACTCGTGGAATTTAGCTGATCAGAATGGCATCCCCATAATTATTTGGATTGAAGTCAGGAGATAGAGCTTCAGGTAATTTCCGGCCCGAGCGGATGTGAAGCTAATCGAAGCAGGTAGAGAGGAGGGGTTACGGGTTGAAGGAGACGTTCAGCGTGTGGAGTAGAGCCATTTAAAAAAGAAAGGGAGTTATGGAATTGGAGGTGTCTGTTCCAGCGATATAATGAGATTAATGGCCAGGACACGCTCACTGAACGATGGCAGCAAAATGGTGGCATAGAAAAGAGCACCTTGGCCCACGTGTGCTATAAAGTTTTTGAAGCGCCAATCTCGGCAAGTTAGTGCTTTCAGCTGCTTGATGACAATCCGCCTCCCGAACGGCTACTGCCTTCTGGCGTGCTTCCGGGACACGGGAAGAAGGTCTTGACTTGATTCAGGTTGACAGGAGTGTCATGAGAAGAGCTTGAGCAGGGTGGGTGATTGACGCGATTCATGACAAACAAAGCAGGCGCTCTTCAGCTGCTCAGCCTCTCTGGCTCAGGTTCCATAAAAAGTACTATCTCCGGCAATTATGACTAATGTCTTGGACATAGGCTCCCGGAAATTGCTGCAACAGTTCCGATTGCCATGGAAAATAGAAAAAAAAGGGAGAGCTGATGGTTGTTCCTCTTTTGGCCGGAGACATAACTCGTTAGGGTTAGGAAAGGTGGGGGAGTGGAGAGCAATTAAAAGTGGAAGTTATGTTGCCCACTTTTGGTTCAGGAAGTGGCCAAGATGAGGAGCTTCAGAAAGAGATTAGGTGTATTTTAAGAGGCACAACCGGCGTTCCTACTATACTGGAGTTGTTGACCGGAGGGAGAAGCATCTCCTCGTGTTATAAGGATATCCTTGACATATTTCTGTTGAATGGAGCAGTACCTCTACTTTTTAACAATTTAGGTTTACTGTAGTATCAGATAAAAGACAGAAGTCAGGCCCGCTTTAAACTGGCTAACGTCAGAAGTTCTTGAAAAAACTTCAGTTTTCTCTTTTAACGGCCAGCCTACGTCATATGTGCTCTAACCCGTATAACCTTCCTGCTAACGCCTAGACACCTCGCACCAAATAGTAGAAGATTTATTAAGCCTGAGACCGGTTGAGTCGGGGGAGGAAATAAGTGAGAACGTTATGTGGCAATGCATGGTCATGCAGAAGTTTCCCTGTAGTTGGGGATAATGGCTGGACGATATTGTTGCGTTGTTTGGGGACTGTTACGATAAGGATATCCTCCTCCAGGGTACTTCTCCAGGAGTGGCTCTTGTCGGAATTGGAGATCAGCTCTGAAAGAAAATGATTTCCTCCATAAACGGAAGTGAACTTTCACGTGAAAGGAGGGTTAATAGGACTGCACGTGTTAGTAGAAAAAAACTTGAAAAAAGGGAAGGAATAGATTTGTTTTTTTACTCTGTCTGGTTCTGGACTACAAACGAAACAAATTGCATCTGTTCCTCCCAAAGTAATAAAGGAAAGAAGAAAATTACACGTTGAGTGGGGTGGCGGAGGTGCGTTGCGCCTGCCAGCTGAACAGGTTTTCCTTGCTAAAACAGAGGAATAGCGGTAGAAAGCAGTAGAGGGGGATGCGCATATCCGGCAGGGAAGAGGTGCACTATCTCTACCGACTAGTACGGTCTACTTTTGAAAAGAAAGGATAGAGGGACGAATGAACAAAAGAAGCTGTGCCTCTCTAGCTACAGGACATGCACACCACCACGAGAATCCTCTATCAATCGCTACCTCTGGGTGTCTTCACGACCCGTGATGAATTTATAGGTGGTCAGTAAACATATAATGAATCCAATTATCCAGCAGACGGTTCCCATCAAATGCAGATAGAACGCATAACCAATGTGTTGCTGAAAGGATCACATGAGTCGGTTTCTTATACTTCTAATTACCTCATATGTTCCGACCATTCCCTGCACAAATCGGTTGTCAACTCGGTTCGCAGCCAAAAAGAACACTCCATCGGCTACGAGTGACAGCAGCACTATGAGAATAATTAGCTCGATGGGGGCGACAAAGAACTCACTGGCTAAGAAAAGAGATCCAGTAAAGGCGAAGGCAGTCGGGGCAAAACAGGGAGCACAACAACCAGTACAGATACTGACGAAGGCCAGGAATTGGGAGGTGATGATGAAGAACAAAATGGCCTTATGCCAGGCTGAAAAGAAGGAGTAGATCTTTAAAAAAGGAGTCCTTGCCCCAGAAACGATGGTGCTCGCTCTCTCCAGCTGCTCCATCTTCGTCGATGTTGTTCAATGTGTTCTCGATAACCATTTCAGCGGAGTTATCGAACTGTAAAAGAATTTATAGGGTAATTAACAACATGAGTTAATCTAATGTTAATCCTATTGCCTACCTTGTACATACAGTGAAGAGGTGTCTCATCATAGAAGTCACCAACAGCTACTACATGCTTCTCAGCCCGGATGCAGTCCCACCAGAGCCCGTGCTGATGTTCTGCTCGGAATTCCCTGATATCGACCACCTAAAGAAGAGAAGTCAGTAAAATTTAATAATGAAAGTATTACCTGCCAAGCGGGAGAGAAAGCTCCTCCAATGGTGAGACAAAGACCAGCTATAATGAAGACTATAGAGAGCGCTAGTAGTCCTTTCTGGACTATAGAACTCCCCATACCCCCTGAAAATCAAGGTTGTATAGTAAGAAAAGGGGGTAAATAAGGAAAAGAAATGAGAGGAAAACAGTGTTGACACGTGTGAGTAATTTTAAAGACCTGACCAGCATATGATGTGGAACCGGTTGATTGACTATTCGGACATTATGACATGTCCAGGAATATAGAGACACGCGGAGAGAGAGAGAGGTAGAAACAGGAAAAAAGAGGTTGATTTGAAATCTGGCGGGTTGTGGAGGAGATGTCCTCGGGGACGACAGATAATGGTCATTCTTTTGAAAGAGAGCGTACAGAAATAGCGAGACGCAGGTGCACAGACCTTGAAACGGCTTCCACCTTCTCCCTAACCACGAGTTGCCGACCTGCGGGCAACCAATGCCAATCCAGGTTGAGTCACACAACAATGGCTTCAGGAATATTGATCCCCTTGTGAAAGGGGGCTAAGTGATCCAGCTTTTCCGATTGAATGGGAAAGTTTATGGCTAACGCGAAATAGGAAAAGGCGATGAACCCCAGGTGGCGGAAGAAGCAGGTTCTTATTCAAATGCTGCTAAAAAAATGACGCCTACAAAAATAGAAAAGGAAGAAGGGAGGTCTCTGTAGATGCCTGTTTACTTTTTACCGACACCATCCGATAATAGCTGCGCCGGGTGCGCGAGACAGTGTAGGGTCACAGTAAAAAGCCAATGTTGAAAGAGGAAGCACATTACCATTTCAACTCAAAATGGTGATATTTCTATAGAAGAAAAGAGAATACCAAGAATGAATAATGAGAAAGAAGCTGGGCTCGTTTGACAAATATGGCGTAAGTGCTCTGGGAAGGAGGCAATTCAGGAAATAAACGATTTCTTTACAAAGACATGGAGAGGGGAACGGATATCACGAGGAGAGGAACATTGATTCCCCAGAAGGGCAAACAAGGCAGTGGCTACAGTATCCTGAGTCAAATTGGCGATTGCGAAAGCTGAAATGGCCCCCATGTTAATTAAAAAAGGAATGGAAGGTAAATACGTTTAGTAGTGTTGTTATTTATGTGAAAACAGTTTTGACTTTGTCTGTGATACGAAAGGAGGTGAGTGATGCGGCGACCTGTTCCTCCCCAACTGGAATGCGACCTTTGTCGTTGATCGAAAGCGCCCTCCCCCGTTTGTGAACCATCTGAGAGAAATGAAAAGCGTTTTCTTTTCTCGCTCCTCGTCTTCTTCTTGACAGTAAGAGGACAACAGGTGGTTAGCGGCATGACTGATCCACTCACTCCATCTCGCGCAGGCGACATAAAAGTGAGCGAGAACGATCGATGCAATCAGATAAGGTTCTGGACGGAAATCTGCCAGCTGACCCTGATCGGCGCTTGATTTGCATGAACGGTAGAAACTTTCCCAAAGGGGCGTATTAGAGACAACAGATGAAAGAGAACGATAGGACGAAAACAAAAAGAGTCAACCATGTGGAAACAGAGAAGCTGGTAGCAGGTGGGGATCAATGGAGTCTCGATCTGTCATAATGAGCAGAACCGCTTGTTGTGACCACTGGCGTTGCATAATGGAGTGACCGCAACAATACGCCGTTTCCAGGGTAACGCGGCAGCCGCCCTTCTACTTTCGCAATGATTTCCTCAGGCATTTATGACTTTATTTACTTGAATCAAGAGATCAGCTTTTAGAAAAGCAGAGTTTAAAAGGTAGGGAAGCAAGAATAACAGTTGGGGAGGTTTACCATAAAAGGTAGAGAATCGCAAATGAATAGTAAACTTGTTTATCGAACAAAGCTCTCCTTTCCAACGCCAAGTTGAAGGTCTGTTTATAAGAAAGGCGAATAACACCAGCCAGGGGAGGAATCGCTTCAATGGAGCCGGCGGATGTGTCCTGCTTCCTCGCAGCCGGCTGGTACGCGCTTTTATGCTAATTACAGGTGGAATTGGAAAAGATTAGCCCTGGGGCAAATCGATAAGCTTGGCTGGATATATCTGGGATTTGAAATGGAAAGAGGACCTCTAATTTAGAAAAGAGACGGCATAATGACTGCCGAGACCGTAGCGAGAGTGGCTCCTTTGAAGCGATCCTCGACCTTAATTGACAAGGGCAAGTCGAGGGTGTTACTGGATTGAATAATAACAGGCTGACAGAGAACGTGTTCGGGGCGGCTATTTTAATTATTTAAGACTGTCAAAAAAAAGGTAAAAATGGCAGCCTAGCATAGTGTTCGGTTTGTGAATTAGGTTTCTGACCGATGGCCTCCCCTTTGAATGGAGGGAAGAACCGTATGGGACACCCGCCGAGGAGCAGTGTCAGCGCTATCTCCCCAGAACTAGTAATACTAGGATCAATTCTCCATACTAGAGTGAATAAATGGATAACGTGCTATTAACCCTCCTAAAACATAGAGAAGGCGCGGAGGTTAAAATAAGGGAATATGTTGACGAATGTACGCGTGCATCCGCTCTACAAGCCGAAATTAGTGCCCAAATATGCTTAAAATCACACAAATAACAGCAAAACAGTCGCAAAAGAAAGAAAATCACGAAAATGTGCTCATAGACCAAAAAGTGTGCCAATAAACCGAATTCCATTTGGAGATGTGCCAATAAACCGAAACCGTTTTCGGTCTATGGGCTGCACCCCCCGTTAAAAGGTGACTTCAGCATTGGAAAGAACAGTGTAGTTAGGACATGCACGACTGGAAGGAATGTCCAAAACTGTAGGGTTACTGGATTGCTCAATACAGTAAGTGGCCGCCGTGGCTCTTATGAACTCTCAGTCAAACAGAGACAGACCTTTCACAGGACAGCTCCCGACCGACCAAAAGATATAATACGACTATAAGAAGAGTGTTTGCGAATCGTTGACAGAAACGGAGTCATTGGGGGCTGTTAAAGGGATGAGACCTTGAAATGCGCTGGCGCATATTCGAACTGACACAATTTTCAGCCTGCGGGTGGCCCATCCCAGAATGCAAAACAGTATGGCCGATCGGGAGGGTACAGAGACAAACGAGCCGATGTTGCCAGCAGAAGTACAGCCATAAAGGCCAGTTGAAATCTATCCGTTGTCATCTCTATGAGTCAACTTTCCAAAAGATGGGATTGACCCTAATCCCAATGCATGAGATGGTTTTTAGCTGGTCGGGATATAGAGATCGTCTGGTAAAGAGAGGCTAACGAGGCTAGTCATATTGTTTTTCAGCTGCCCTAGAGGGGCAACTGAAGCAAACCTGAAACGGACGCAATGACCTCCAGGCGCTTAGGACCTAATCGTATGAGATTGTACGAATTTCAGGGCGGTATTCCATCAAACCAACAATGAGCTAGAACCACGCACGTTAAGTAACGAACGGGTCGAAAACGGTCATTTATGACCCCAAGTCCGGCTTTCCCGTGATCGGGAGATGCCTGATTGTGAAACCGATCAATTGTGACTAAAAATGAGAAGCATAAACGATTAAAACAGAAACCCCCTTTACAGAGGTTCCCTTGTTAGACGCCAAATCTGTAGATTACAGCAATGGTAACTCTAGGGGCGGCAGTCATTCATCAGTCCATGTAGAACTAAATCCAGACAGTTTTGTATTAAGCAGGTGAACCTTCCTAATTCACTTCATATTACGAGTAAACTATTTCATGCCCTTGGCCAAGTTTTCTCCATTTTACCTTTTCCAAACAAAAGAGCAAACATCTTCCAAGCGGTCGATCCGGATAACGGGCCGTCATCATCTAAAAGAGAGAACGGAGCGAGCTTCCGCATCTCTTATCGCTCGCACTGTCTGATTCCACCCTCTTTAAAATGCCCAATATGAAAATGATAGTTTTCTCCATACTTCGTATTTCTACCATATTAGGATGTATACCAACTGAATCACGTAAGTATTCGCATTGTTCTCCCTCAAAGACAACAGTGGCCCATTTGATTGTTGATGCCCGTAGATGGTTCGAAAAGTTGTCATAAAGGATAAAGATTATGTACTGATACTTTTTTAGCCAGCGATGAAGAAGAAACTAGCTCAGTTCCAATCTCATCAACATCAACAAGTAGTACAACAACAACTAGCACCAGCACTACCAGCACCACGACGACAACAGTCCGTAAGTCTTTCCTTTTCTTCTAAAAAAGAGAATGTATTCAGCTTTATGCCTGCCGGATTGGGTCTACTTCGACATGACTGATTCTTGCTACTTCTTAGGGACGAACCAAGGTTTTAATTTTGATGAAGCACGAGATTACTGCATTAACACGTGGGGAGCACAGCTAACGTCAGTTCATAGCGAGGAGGAGAATGATTTTATCGTTGGCTTGGCTCCGGAAGAAAACCAATAGTAAGTCTTTATTTCCTTCCAAGTTCTGTTTAGTTGCTATCTAGTTTTTATATTAAAAGGCTTTACAGTAATCCTTTCTAGCATTATGCTTGGTATACGAAGAACTGCAGGATTACCTCGGTGCGATACCTGCTTCATGAACTACGATGGAACTCCTGTAAGCCCAATTAAGTTAAAAGACGGAAAAGGATAATTTCAGTTCGACTACTATAATTGGGGGGCCGGTCTGCCAGATGACGGTGGGGGAGTGGAAGACTGTGTTGGGGTAAAGCTAACTGACAGTAACATTTTGAGAGGCCAATGGAATGATGGGCAATGTGTCTGTGATGGCAATCCAGGTTGCCCGATAAAATACCTTGTCTGTAAATTGCCACGATTGTAATAATAGAGACGATGTCTTATTGTCTTTCTTTCTCTCTCTCAAACAGAAACTGAGTACCCGGTGAGGAGTGATCGACCTCCAGCAGCACAAATGAGCAAGAAATGTGGAGAAGTCGATATTTGCAATAGTAAGCCCCCCCCCCCCCCCCTCCACTTTCGTCCTAACTGTTCAAGTGTTGTCTATACATGACTAGAGAGGCCCCAGCCTTGATCAATTCGTCATTTTCCCCCTGCTTCATACATCCCGGTCAGAACCCTCATCTGGAAGATGTCACGAACATAGGTAGTACCCTATTCTGTATGTAATTTTGGGTTGAGTTGAAGGACTGTCAAGGATTGCGTTACAGGACTCTTGTTGGTAAACGGCCAGTTTTAATGGAACAGTGTAAAAAATAAAGATCATCAAGAAAATGGTTGGCATTACCGTCAGAAACAGACTAAAAATATCCTACCGTAATTAATTCTCTGTAAGTGGCGGCAACGAGAGTATTCGGGCATTCCACTTGCAGTCCCTTCAAGCTGTGCCAATCGAAGTTCAGATGATCTAGGAGGTATGCATTACAGCTATAGGGTGACGTCGGTTTGGGTATAAAGTTTTGTGAGAAACATACGGCAACCAGATATTTAAAAAGAGTACCCGACTCACCTATGTAGCAGGCCTTCACATCAGTTAGATGCAACTGCTTAATATTGAAGTGGTCCGGAGCTGCAAGGGCAATTCTGTTGACATCAACTACAGCTTTTTTGGCGTTCACTATATTCAATGTGTCCGCCTTGAGAAAGGGAAGTACCATATAAATTTCTTCAATTAGTACAGATCTCTGCAGGTTACTACTGCGAACCAAACTTTTTTGGCTCGCTTGTCATAGTAAACGAAAACGACCAAATGCGATAAGGTATGGAACCTGGGTTTCTCCTGCATTTCTTGAACAAATTCAGAAATCCCCCCACAACTTCGAAGAGTTCTCGCAAAAGAGACGTTGTTCAACTGAAAGGGATATTTTAAAGGAGCAGTCCAGGATATTTTACAACTTAGTCTCATTTTGTAGAAAAAAATTCGCTGATCATTATGCACTAATAATTTTTGGATAAAAATGTCAGAATTAGGAGAAAAATGAATCCAAAGTGTCGCCCATTTCGCCAATTGGCGGAACTAGATAGAGCAGATTTACTTCAGAATCCCAAAATTTTTTATCTTCTATTGTTTCTCTTATGATTTTTGTTTATTGTTTGTATAACTATGTATATACTAGGTCTATTCTAAATAAGAGCATCAAAAAAAGCATAAAACTAAGCTTTTTTAAAAAAACGATAGTTATCCCGGACTGTTCCTTTTTAAAATTTAAAAAAAATCAACGAGGGAAACGTACCTTTCTGAAAATTTGGGCAATATTTAAAGCCGAAACCTGGGAAATAGGTAGTGGATCCATTTTAAACCGGTCGAGAATAGAAATACACGAGGATGTGGATGGTGAATCTTTCGAAAAGCCGATTCAAACAGCTAGAGGGCCTATTTTCATGGAAGCGGCAATGTGCACGAACATTTTGATGTTTTCCTTGGGGTTATTTGATTTATTGTGACTTTTTCTTATTTAAGCTCGAGATATTTTGTTATCCCCGGCATATAAACACCTTTGGCATTTTACTCGACTTCTCTGGAACGCATTTCTTGAAAATACCTTTTTAAAGAATTTTCGGCTTGAGACCGAAACCAAAACAGATGCAATGACCTCCAGGCGCTTAGGACCTAATCGTATGAGATTGTACGAATTTGAGGGCGGTATTCCATCAAACCAACCTTGAAATGTCGCTTAACTGCCAGTAATTTACCCAGAAATTGCGAAACAACGGTTTATTCCAGTAAACGGACAACAGCGGAAACGGGGGGAGGGGGTTAAAAATAGTAGAAGTGCTTATTCTTTGACCTATCCAGAGCTGCGGCTAGTCTTTGGTCAAATTCAAGAAGAGTCATCCTCTGTGCTGGCCTTTTCTCGTCAGACTGTCGTATCCTGCTCACAATGTCTGCCACGGACACCCTGTCAACAGAGTCCTTCGTTCCGGTTTTGAAAACATTGTACTGGTACCGGTTGACCACTGTCAGACAAAAAGCAGGCGAACCGTCCGGATTACTGTGATCGGGGATCGTCCAGTGCACATCTGAAGACAGTTATTTTAGAAGTTTAAGAGGGAGACTTTACCGCGTGACACTAGACCAGCATTCTTCACGAGCAAGACACCCCACGTTCCTCCATAAATATCTTCAACTATCCGCCTAACCATCTGCATCTGGGTTACTGGGTCCTTTGTCTGCTGTGCGGCGCGAACTATTATTCCTCGAATTGCCGTCATTGGACAATTTTGAATAGCTGGAAGCTTTTGCTTGGGACTTTGTGCAGACTAGAAAGATTAAGGATAAACGGCAAGGTAAAAAAATGATGAGAGTCATAAAACTGACCTGCGTGGGCAGTAGCAACCAGCAAGAGCACGAGTGCTGCCATTGAGGGGGGAGGAAGTGAAACTGAACTAGTCTGGCCGACCCGGGGCGCCCTCTTAACCAGCTCGATCTAAGGAGAAGAAAGCTAATTGTTCTCGGGTCAAAGAATAGCAAAACATGGAGGTGTCAGATGTTTCTCGAAAAAGTGCAAAGTTGTAGTATTGACGAAAAGAACACCCAAATGTAAGCAGATGAGAGGCTTCCATTGGAAACGGATTAAACTAGACAGTGTAATGCATATTATTTGCAGAATAGAAAGAGGTAATCCAAACTTTTATTGTGTGTTTTTTGTAACCCCTCGGTCAGCCGTTCAGGCTAGCTAGCATTGTCTTAATCATGGGTGTGTAGATCTCTGCCGCCGCTCTATTTCCCCAGATGAAATCGAGATGGTTGAAATCGTCCAACTTGTACACGGCTTTCAGGTAGTTTTTAGGCAATGTCGGAAGAAGATAGGTGGTAACGTCGTACTCATCAGCGAGCCAGTCGGAGGGAGACCAATAAAGGTACATGTCTGTCTTGATCTTGGTGATGTCGTAGATTGGTGGCTCTTTCTAAAACATGGGCAGTTTAGCTATGGTAATGTTCCTTACGTGTCCTGGACCGTAGTGGAGCTCATTCTCTGCTGATAGTCCATAATTGTACATTTGCTGCTTTCCTGATCTAATCATCTGTGCCCAGTGAATGATATTCTGTGTAGAAGTTCCTGACGGTTCATCAACCAGGAAGACGGGAACACGGGTGACGTTCATCTGGTGACTGTTTGGACCGCAAATGGCAAAGAGTACGTCTTCACAGGCGTAGTCAATGATCTCCTGCAATTGATTGATGGGTAGACCTAATTGCAGTTCAAACTCACATCATAGCAATATTTCTCCTCAAACATGTGAAGGAGTCCAGAGTCCGGTAGGAATTGGTTCCTTCCAAAAAGATCCAGCATGACTTCCGTCTCGAAGTAGAGGTTGTCCGCTATGTAGCGCAAGAAGCCAGTGACGTTCTTGACCGTTCCAACAGGAGCCAACGCGTGGAACTGCTTGATCTTGGAAGCAAATTTAGCTTCATTCGCCAATTTGGAGAACATGATGAGGGTTCCCTGGGAATGGCCGACGTAGTAGACACTCTTTTCATTAGTCTGCTGTAGGACGTAATCAAGAGACGCGTCCAAGTCGTACTTAACCATCTGATCCCAACTAAAAACGCAATATTACAATTGAAGCATGCCACGTGCCTGAATTTCCAGTATTCGTGAGTTTTTGTGTCAATAGTGGGCGAGCCGATACCATAAAGATTGCCACGACTGTTCCCTAGCCACACGTCAAAGCCAGCATCAGCCAACATGTATCCTGAACCCCGCCATTTCTTTGCAAAATCCTTGTAAAAAAAATTAAAAAAAAAATCTACCTAAGGAGAATTCAGGCAGGTTAGTGACCCACGAGGAACTAGAACATTCCAATCCATGTTGCAAGAAGGCTACGGGTCTTCCAGCGCTTGGCTGTTGGTCTAAAAATCAACTGAGAAAAGGCATAGTTAGCGTTATCTCTAGCTGATAGGGCCATTAAGCCGGAAAAGGTAGCCTCTCGTCATATCTGAATTGCGAAAACTCACTTTTGCCATAGGGGATTCTATGCATCTGGAGGATGTAATTGTCCTTGGTGGTCACTTCGTGGATCTCTGAGGGATATCCCCATCGTTTGATAATTTCAGGCTGAAATGCCCATTATTTTTTGGTAATACGTAGGGGCAGTAAAATGAGAGGCTTGCTGTGATTTATTCATAAGGGCCATTTTTTCGTCAGGGTTTCCCCAGGAATTACCAAAACATGCGCAAATACAGACATAGACGGAGATCGACTTACCACGGTCATGTTGACCTCAGGATCAGGGTCCTGTCTGGCCAGAGCCAGGCCAAGAAACAGGAAGCAAATCACCAGGGAGCGCATTGTAGGCGACTGCGCTGTCTCGTTATCTGCCCCCTTTTGTACTCTGACTTAGCTCCCCGCATGGTGATAAGAACAATTGAAAATCACCTGCTGCAAAGAAATATCAAGTTCCAAAATGTTTTTGGAACTGGATATTGTGTATAAAATTGTTTTGCAGTCGTTGCGTGTCCGTTACAAAGGAGCAGTTTCCATTTCAAGAGCTGGTGTCTCGACCTTTCTCAATTTCCGACTGGCGGGTTCGTTCAGCGAGTGGCCATTGCCTAATTGAGACAAACAACTCTCTTTCTGGACTTGAGGGCCAACTAGTTTTTGGGTCTACCGGGCCTCTCGGTAACTATTCTGCAAACCTCGTAAAATATTATTTCTTCCCTCTTAATTAATCCGCTTAAGGAGGCTTAGTCACACTGGCTTCCTTCTTTCATCTCGCTCGCGGGGCTTAGCATTTCCTTTTTACCATATATAATCTAGTCTTGCGTCTCTTGCATGAATCTACTACGTAGCTGCTTTTTAAATTGAATAGAGCCCTCTGAATGGGTTATTGTTCCTTATATGCATGTTGTTGAAAACCTCTGCAATCTTTGATGCGAAGTCGGATTCTACTGCTCCAAACAGTCGGTCAAAAAGTACCTAACGTCTAATGAAATAGTTCAAAGTCCGCGCAGAGGTACCTAAATTTCGAAACACCCCCAGCGCACCCTCTCTTCTTAGCGGATGTCACAATTCTACTCCCTGTGACTCCAAAGCATCATCTATTATTCGTTGGACTCCCCTCTCGCACAATAATTAGTGAATTGCATCTTTTTATGCTTGGTTCTTGTCATTTTCTTATGCTCTGCGTCAGAATTGGCTGCTGCTCTCTCAGTCACCACCATCTATGGGTAATATGGCAGAGCCTGGTTTTTAATTAGCAGGCTTAAACAATAGAAAGAGATGCAAAAAAACAGGCACGTGACGGGGGGTCCGTGGAAGTCAAAGGGATGTTTTAGCCATTCATAGATGGCCTGCCAATCATGGCTTTGGCTATTATTCTTCCCCGAAATGTCGCCAAATCTTTAGCAGGGTCCAAGTTTTCTGAGAATTTCCTACGGGCGGGGAAAGTTCAACTCCCGCGACTGCGACCTTTCCCTTAAATTTAATTTTTAAACAGCTGTTTCCACCGGGTCAGTTTCCTTGGTTCCACTGAGACCATTTGTGCTCTTACACGTTCTTATTAAAAACTGATCTCTGTTCCAACCTAGGATGATTTGTCTTTAATTTTTCCCCGACATTAACATATTGCGCTAAGAAAACGAAGTCTTTGAACGCGAATATATTTTACCCGGGTCGTGTGAAGGCGTCGGATCACATCCAGTCTAGGAAACCCTAGCCTCCCATGACACAACCTGTCTAATCTTAGAACGGAAAAACAATGCCAAAACATGAAACTGAATCCGGTGGGGCTCTTACCTTCATTGAAGAATATTTTCATCTCTAATTAGCAGGAGCTGCTGCTGTTCTTCTGCTTTCCCTCGGGCAAAAACAACAATATTTCATTTTACGAGCTTAGAATCGGATTTCCGGTGAAGTGAGGGACACACACACGTGAAATGTCATTCTTAAACCCATATGACCCCCTCCGAGTATAAACACTTCTCTCCTTCTTTAGCCGGTCTCCTCCTCCGGTGGCCTTCATTTCAGGTGCTGTTGAACTTCGTTGCTTTTTAGCAAAAACTCTTAACTACCATAATTGCCGTTGCTAAATCCTTTGTTGCAATTGAATTCGGGCTGCTAAGGTCATTGTTTCAGAGACACCTCTCTCGGCCACCTGGTTTGAAGCAGTTCTCCGGCTCGGCAAATAAACAGGTTTAACCAGTTGGTAAGAAGGAAGAGCTCAAAAGATAAATTATTTATGTTCAGCACAGGAGAGATATATAATTAGAAGAGATGTCTATGCCGGCTATGGCTGCTCAACAGCATGGACGACTGCTGCTCAGTGTTGTCAGGACCCTCACTCAACAAGTTTGTGTGTCTCCCATTTCTCTCCTAAACTTTGGCTCATTTCGAGCTTTTTAACACGAACACCTATCAAATTACGGTAGTCTCCAAAGAGGGAAAACATAATCTCAGAAATTCTGGCACCCTCGACCACGTTCCCACAGTTCTCTCTTCTTTTTCTCCCCTAACGTAAAGAGGATTTTTTGCTCGGAGAAGGACCATGAACCACTATGTTTTGATGTCCCCGTCCGCTACTCCTCTTAATCTCCAGGGACTACTTTTCACTTCCGCTGTAGGGAATCTGGTTGACCGAGGAGCGCGTATGATTCCCAGAGCATTTGCCCACTAAGTCCAGTTTATTCTTGGTGTTTCACGCCTTGTGTCAGAAGGTCTAAGAGACTAGGAGAAAAAGTGTGGGCAAAATAGGCTATTTGTTTGGTTGCATTTCAAAGGAGAAATGCCAATCACGGATGTGGGGCTCGTTTCTTCACGCAGTTCCATTTATTCGTGGGACAAAGAGAGAATGGGAGGGAGGAGACTCCAAGGGCGTTTTGAGCAAGATTAGCAGAAAACGACGTCTGCACTCTCCGGAGACTTTCCGATGCCTTCTCGGTCTCAGCGGAGTTCGCCCTAATGCTGCGAGTGTCTTCCGGGGCGGCGACCCGAATTCACGCCGGCCTCCTATCCTATTACCGCTCAACCAAATTGTTTCTGGCATGGAAGTTTTACGCCGTCTACTACCACGGCGCCACCGGGATCAGTATCAATTCGAATTGTTAAAATCATCTTCCGCACACGAGTTACTGCCCCGTAATCGGCAAGGACATTCTCTACCAAGATATTTCTCCCATCATGAGCGGCTCGCCTCGACGGAGAGCATTCCCAGGCCCATAACTCCAAAGGTAAGCGGAAGGATTGACGAGGCTCGTGTGTGTGAGAAAATGGCTTCCGTATTTCTCCGCTTGATTGAATCTATCCGTTGTCAATCACTTCCTATGCGTATTAATGCCAGTTTCCATTAGATGTCATCTTCGGGCCGTCTTCTATATTCAGTCGTTATAATTGACTTAAAAAGTGTTTTCCGGTTTCGGGAAGGGGGCTTCCAATACGCAGCAGCAGCTGTTTCGAACTCCACAACGGTAGTTAAAAGTCACGCGGTGACCTCATAAACGGATACGGCTATTCCTGCCATTGGACCCCGACTAACAAAGTAAACAGCTTATCATTTTTGCAGATTGTGTGATTTCATTTCCGCCATTTTACCGCTTAGACTTGAAGCATTGGACTCTGGAACAAAGGCTAAACCAGAATGGCGGAATATTTAACAGATCAGCCGTGTATTAGTCAAATAGGACTCTCCATTATGTTAAATGCAAACGTCACTCTTTTTTGAATTTTCTGTAAGAGAGTCTGTTTTGAAAGCGCTCATTACCGGCGTTCCAACGTCGTCACATAGAACTGCGCAATCGTTAGTTTGAAAATAATCATCCCCTGTGAGTTCTTGATTGCCACCTTCGCTCATATTAGCAGCTCCCCGTGCTACAGTTGCATTCTATTATTCCGCGGAGGACGGTCGCAAAAACTTCCGTTACTCCTGCAATGGCATGCCTTGATTGCTTGCGAACTTCTTCTCCTCCTCCTTCAATGGCGAGAAGCCCGAGAGATCGTAGAGGTTTCCCACCCCCACCGAGACCTTCTCCACCAGCATTTTCCCATTCTACTTTCACAATGGTGGACTCGGCCAGGGTCCAAAGGTCCCGCAGCAAGGTAAAGTCCACTTTTTCTTAGATTCTCCGGGCACGGGGTTCAATTGTTGTCAACTACTGTCTTGACTTGCCACTCCTCGTTTCCTCCGTCATATCCTCGTAATCCCAATAGCCGAAATTTGATCAGTGCCTCTGTTGTGTCTAACCTCTTCTAAGCAGCCGTTAGCCTTGTGTTATTGTCACATGAGCGTGGGTAGAAATCCTGGCAACATTAGCCATCTTTTTTACTCTGCCTTAGTCAAACTGCTGGGACAACGTGTAACTAATAGGCCAATTAGTCTCTTCCCGTCGACTTTGTTTTAGACCGTTTTCTCCGTAGACGGCCTGATTGTTTTGTGATTCTCATGGAATATTGTCCAAGGCAATATCATTTCTTCAAAGTAATTGTTTGAATTAAGAAGTAGATTGGGTGCGGGGCATGACGTTTGGATACTTTTCAACTCAATGTTCAGTACCCCGGCAGCATTCATAAAACGCGGTTATATCGGCCTGTTCTGCATTCACGATTAGATACGTCCATCTTCTATTTGTTTCTGTTTCAATTTTTGCCATCTACGTATTTGTCATCGTTTCCCAGCTCCCTCTTCTCCCGCGCCAGTGGCATCTATTTCTGATCTGTGTTTCTAAATCAGAACACCGCCAAAAGACAAAAGCAAGTCATCTGTTTCGCCGCAACTCACACTTCGTTGCTGGGCGACACCTTCCCATGTTCTATGATTTCTTGAAAGGAATAACAAAATAATGAGCTCCAGAGATTTTTGAAACCGTCCCGCTTTTCCGCCTCCCTTTCTCCTTCTTTTTTCTCCCTCTTCGGCCATTAGTCGCTTTCTTTGTTTAGCTACTGCTGACCAACCGATCCAGTTATTTATTGCTGTGCGGTCAACCTGAGCATAATATTCATACGATCCCCTCCTGCACTTCCCGTCCGGGTTCCGGTCAGCAGTCGTTTGCTTAGGCTCCGCCCTCTCTTCGCGACTAAAGCAACGCCGACAACCGGCAGAGATGGTCGACCTCGACGAATACATGGTAATTTATCCTATACCAGTTCATTCTTTCTCTCCCTGTCACGATTACTGTAGCACTTCTACTGTACTACTGCAGTATCGCCCCGGTTGTTATCAGCGTTTCCCATGATAGTTAAAGCTCTCTGCCAGGGGGATTGCGGCAGTTTCCCGGGTTACTGACTAGTCAGTGATATTGGCTTTACAGTATGCAACTTTCTTCAAAATGACGTGTGTCATTGGACACCTTTTCCCAACTAAAGGAAGTCCGGAGTTGACGTTCCCTCCCTCCGCCTGACTCAGGCGATGCCGTAAATCTAAATTGAGCAAACAAAACATCAGCGTGTGGGAGGAATCTGATGTTCTCATATTTAGAGAAGTGAAGAGGCGATAGACTACGTAGGAGAGGGGCCAGCTCATCCAGATCGCAGTACCTTTCTGGGCTTCATCGTCAGTCCCGAAGACTCCTCTGTTCAGGGAACGAGTGTGTGAGTAAATAATCTCTTTTGATGGGAATTTTTTGTTTTCCCCTGGGCAGGAGGGAAGTTGAAGAACTTCTCACAAAGTTTTGGATTGCGTGGAGCACGCAACAAGACTCTTCTGAAAATACTTCCGTAGGGGGGAAAGTTTAAATTCTCTCTGATGTCAACAAAGTCAAGGCTTTTGGAATACGAAATGACTCGGGCATTTTATCTCCAAAGGAAATGAGGAAACCTTTTTTTAGGTTTGAAAGAGAAGACGCTGCCTATGAAAAGGCCATCACCGAATGTCACAGGATCCGCGAATCCCCACACTTCTCCGAGGGAGTTCTCCTGAAATGCGTCGAAAATAAGCGTAAGTCAATTATACAATGCCCCAGACGGCTAATTTAAAGCGTTGTTCCCTTTTCTTCACCTATGCCAATTTGTTGATGGAGATGCTTACCAGCGGCGGACTGAAATGGACGAGATGATAATGGATTGCGGTGCCAGTAAAGGATCCCTTTATGGTTTGCCCTTCCTTTCCTTTTATAAGCAATCCATTTAAGGAGGATACGAGGAAGTGTATTCCATTCAAAAAACCTCAGCTGCAGCTGAAAGCCGCCTGCCGACTCATCGCCATGCGGGATTCATTACCGTTGGATTCAAGCTGCTGGAGGATTCCACGAAGCAAGCTCACTTAGAAAAAACCTGGCTTAGCTGGACTGGAGCACGTGAAATATATAAATATGCCCCGCGAACCTGGAACCTCCGACGGATATCCTTGTTGCGGTACTTTGGCAGGTAGCCGTGGGGGGAGTATTTCCGGTTGAATGAGGAACATTTACAGACATCCCAGTGCAGCTCGGCCGTTTGCTTACCTCTTGTTATGTGAATTCGGTTCAATCCTGCATCCGGTAAACACCGTTCAAGCGCTGGACATGTGTGAACGATTACGAGTAAGGAATTGCGGACACGTTGCGCTCTTCCAGGTATACTCTTTAGAGATCTTTAGGTACAATTTGAGTCCTTTAGGTTCACACTGTTTATACCCCACTGGTCCGTCCTAGCAGCCGTGCCCGTCCGCAAGAACAAGGAACTCCGAAGAGAAATCCCATGATGCGGGGCTTCTCGCAAGACGTAGATTGCCATACGGAGCCGCGTCGGGGACGCCTCCGCGCCCGGCAAAAGAGCCTTCAGGTAATAGGATAAAAACAATCCCCTTTCGACAAACAACAACTTGTAGTACACCGACGAGCAATATCATCAAATGCATCGCAATTCCCCTGTCTAAGACATCCGTACTCTCACAGACAAGCATTTGTTTCCGTCTTTCATATCAAGATCTTTTAAGATTAAAGAAAAATGAAATAATGATCCTACTGTGAATAAGAATCATGTGTATAAATATGGCATGTGTATATGTTGAGTCCCCAAGAAGGGCAATAAATATTTCACTAATTCCTACAAATTTATGTTTACTGGAAATGGAAGTCACATAAAGTCACTTCCTCCCGTAATACACAAGATGGTTTCAATCTCATTCCATGGAGTAGAGGGGCCCTCCCCCACACACATACAAAAACTAATCGTCCTTATAAAAAATTTATATTTCCGTGAATGCTTTTTGAGGGTGGTGACTGAGGGGGGAGGAACGTGAACTTGTGACTGATTCCGAATTCTTCTCAGGACAGCCAAAGAAAATGCGCATTTCCCGGTCTTCACTTTTAATTAGTCTACTAATCACACAACCTTCCGTCAACGAGATGAGTCTCTAGAATTCTGAAACGATGAACAGGAAGAGAAATTGGGTCCTCATTCGGTAGCCCCAGCCAGAGTATTAGCAATTCCTTTTTTAACACGTGGCGGGTGACACTAAATAACAACAACATGGTAATGAATGGATGGAAGGAATAATGGACTTGCCTCTGGAAAGCCAAAAGCTATAAAAGAGACTCACCCAAAAACAACAGATTTCATCTGGTGAAGGAAAGGGACCTAGTGATTTATTGGCTAATTCCCTATTTTACTGTATATCCAAGCAAACAAAAAACTTTAGTATTTTAGTATTTTAGTATTGTTTAAATTGAAATAATTTATTAAATTACACCCGTCTTAATGAGAAATTACAAACTCCTTCTATACAACAGCACTACCCATTGACATCGTGTCGAGACGCTTCATATTGCCTATGGAGACTTTCCACTCCTGGACGGTCTTCTTTAGCATCTCCACAAATTGTGGATTTAGTAGTCCGTAGAGGATTGGATTGGCTACATTGTTGAGCATAAAAATACTGAAAAGCAGGAGATTTAAAATAGAAAGAGGATATAAACAAACCTATGTGTTATGAGGCTAACCAGGTAGGAATAATTGACTCCGTTTTGCATGAATATTTGACCATCTGTAAATTCGAGAACCACGGAGGCGACGTTGTGAGGCAGGGCGCTCGACATAAAAACAACTATGAAGGCTACAAGAACGCAGACGTTCCTTCTCGTTTGGGACACAAGTTCCACTTTCTTATGAGTCTAAAAGATTCCTTAATTAAAATAGAAAGTCTGCTCTTACCCTGCTCTCGTGTACAGCCGGTTTGTCGCGTTCTACTTTAACGATAGCTTGCATCAGCGGCATCGATGCGGCTAAAACGATGGACCGCTCGTTTAGCTTTCTGCAAATGCATAGGTTGGGCAAATGCATGAGGAACTTTTTTCTCACTTTAATTTATTCCTCGTCCTCTGTTGGAGGGTGCTGAACACGCTACAATAGCACATGAACATCACAGACCCTGGTATTACAAACTGGCAGATCATGACGAAGATTGTATAATACCTGAAGATGTTTGGTTTAAAAGTGATTGGAGACACGATTAATACCTTCGAACACTGTCATCCGGCCACTCTTCCGTACAGAACTTCCCACAAAGTCCTTCAATGTCAACAACCTTCATGTACCAAGAGTACGGTAGTGTTATTAGTGCTGACGTTCCCCAGAGTATGACCATTATCCACCGAGCGTTCTGAAATCCATTATGCGTTTTGTTTTTTCCTTCTAATAACTTACTTTGCGGGATATCCGTCGTAAATGAGGTTTGACTATCAGGCAGTACCTGTCGATGGCAATTACGGCTAGAGAAAATGTCGCTACAAATATACTGGTACCCTGAAATTAACTGTTTAATACGGCTATAAATGGAGGATATTTACCTGCAACCATGGCACGCTATGGCAGAGAAGGTCCCCAAAATACCAATTTTTAAAAATACTCGTGGCTGGAGTTATCGGAAGTGAGAATACACAGACCACCAGATCCGATAGAGCAAGGTTCATCATGAACATGTTTTGAACGGATTGGAGCTGACGGTTCCGGAGTGTTAGATAGAGAACTGCCAGATTTCCGCCAACTCCCAAAACAAATTCAAATCCGTAGATCAGAGCGAATATAGAGATTACAGTAGGTCGTAAGGATGGATCATCCACATGCTCGATGTAGACCTGGCACATGGGAGTCGCTTGTGGAAGCAATTTTCACTCTGAAAGATGTTTGTTACGGTGATCCGCTAGAGCAAGAAAAGATTAAATGAACGGAAGAATGACCTAAGCAAGAGTGTACTTCAAGGAATTTGAACAATAACGTAAATCGGAAATATCTTATATCTCCTGGAAAAATAAACATCTCTGTTTATACACAAATATATTAGCGATCAAGAGACGCAACAGTTCAAGAAAGGGCATATAGCGTTGTTCCAAGAAGAAAGTCATGGGACAGCAATGTTTTTATCAATGAAGGCAAAGATTTTCCTAATCTATGTTTGGGATCTAATAAAGTGTGCCTGAAGCCCTTGAACACGCTTAAAAAAGACTTTCCGTCAGAGTAAAGCTGAAAGCTGCGAGAGCAAAAGGTTGTTTTCTATGCGAAGGCGACTCACCGGTTATTGGTAAATGAAACTGCGCGTATTGAATTCAAACAATTAACAGTATTACGTGGGTGGATGCGGATGCATTTCGCTTGCAGACTTGAATGAGTGGGATGCTCTGAACTTGGGAACTCCCTTTTGGGAGAACGGCTTCAAAAGATGTCAGTTGTTCTTAAAATGGAACAAAAAAACGGCTTAGATTGACAGGCCAAAAGGAGGAAGATGAAGAGATCCCCCTTCAAAGTGAAATCTTTGGCTGTCCCTTTGGGAAAGTGGTAGATAAGACCTTCGCCCACTTGTCTCTGTTGTGACACCTTCTTGACAACTTTCCTTTGTTATTAGTGTGGTTAGGTCAAGGAAGCAATCAGCCTTTCTTTTTCCATAGAAGCCACAGAATGAACACCTTCAAGGGTAGAAAAAGCGGTAAGCGAGGCACACACACACACACAAATTGTTCCAAAATTTAATGCTGCTGTTGAGCGAAGGAAGGACCTCACAAAGGGGCAAGAAAGGACCAATTAAAACAGAGGAACTGCGTAGAAGCAGCACCCCCATCCGTCTTCGTGGAATGAAAGCGACAATCTGTTCCATGGGTCTGTTGTGAGAAGGAGGAGGAATTAGCGGGAAGAGGGTTCATCCCGCAATTACGGTGCTTGGTGGTGTTGAGCAAACTTTGATTTCAGTGATCCACTACTAAATAAATTTAGCGAAGACATTGGAATGATAATTAAATATTCTCCAAATGTTAATTGTCACGTTTGGTAGTTTGCGCAACAATGTACTTCGAAAAATTAAAAAGCAAACACAAAAGAGAACGGCTTCGCAGTATTTCTTCGACTAAAACGATCTCTAAAAGTAAAAAGATCGTCGAAAAGAATAGAATTATATAAGGGCAGCCCATTTGAGATCATTTGAAATCTAAACTGAAGCGGGGGGAGTTCCTCCCAAAAGTAAATAAACAAGTGTGTGAAATTTTAAGAATAGATAAGCAAGGATATAACGTTTTCTGATCTAGATACAAACAATAATCCAGGCATAAACTTGGATCTTAAAAGATAAAGAAACAAAAGATACGTGGACTGTTTTCCGATCTATGTCTTGCTGCCTACATGGCACCGTCAGACTCTCACGAAGGTAGGATTACAAGATAGAAGACTTTAACGAGAAAGAACACTTTAAATACTGACGTTATTCTCTAATTGGATACGACTTTTGTAAGAATGCATGTAAGGCGAACAGCAAAAAGAGGATGTGTCACTCCCGGGAGGGTCTTTACTGTAGCGAGGCAAAGTTCAGAGAATGGGAAGAAGCCGTAAAAACTAACTGCCAAGGCGGTTATGAGCAGAATCAGAAATCGCATCATCTAATTGGTCCTCTCATTGCTAGCGATCAAAATGATGTTTCAAGAAGGCCATTTGGGAGGAAAGAGAAGAGAAAGCCATCGCGGTCCAGCAATTAATTCCCCCCAAGCAGATACCTCTGAATAGACACGTTGGGTGGATTAAGATTGTGACGCTTTTCAATGGAGAGACCAAGTGGAGCCTTTTTGACATTTTAATGACAACCAGGAAGACTTCGTTTGTTCCTTTTGTTGAGAGGAAAAAGAGTGCAGAATTCGACGAATTGGACCCAGAACTTTGTGGGCTCAGATTATTATTTTGCCATTGGGAGGTATATCATGCTAAAGCACTTTGACAGGCTTCTTTATGAGGGTGGATACACTTCCAACATCATGGCCAGACAACGGCAAGCAAGGGAACGAGATCAAAATACTCGAAGGTCGCCAGGTGGCCGATAGCCTGTCTTCGGCTCCAAGAAACATTCACTCCGTGTAAGAAGGCTGAGTATAGAAGCTCAATTTAGTTATGTGATCATTTTTGGATCTAGGCCTTTACGTAAATGATCATGCAGATTCTCTTTTGAATATACGAAGAGGTGTGAAGAAAAATAAGCGGAAATTTTGAACATTGCATCAAAAGAATGGTTATTTTCCCAACCGTGAAGACGTGAACCCCTGAGGAAAGATTCAATGTTCATCTGTCCTCCGCAATTTGTAAAGGACAAGGAAAAAAAGATTATTTACTACAGAACTAGAAGTTAAATAGTTCCAATTAAAAATTGTTTTCTCGGTTGTGTAGAGGAATTTTTACGATTGTATTATTCGATTACGAGAACATGTGGTTTACTGGTATGATACGCTAAGATTTCATTAGGGAGGTCACGTTGCTATTAGCGGAAAAGTCGGGACCAGGGGGAGATCGTTCTTCGAAAAATTGAGGTCTTAAGACTCCTTGTGTTGAAATTGGTAAGAGGCATAAGACGGATAAAACATCTAGGGCAGAGAACGGAAAACAGTGACTGGGGGAGGAGGATTGACCATAAAAGCAAGATAAAGTTTACCTCCTAAGGATGACGGGAACAAAAGAAGAGAGATGCTCATTATTTTCAACCACATACTGGGAATGCCCATGATGACCAAAAGATTGCAAGCATCAAAGGAAATTCTATTTTCACGCAAGAGAAGAGATAGCTCCTTAGCAAACGTAAGCCCATTTTAGAACATCAACAGCTCTTCTTTCAAATAGGAGGTGTTTTCCCCTTGCGCAACTTGCATGTTCCAGTGGGTTCACTCTCTGAGGAAAAGATGATGAGGGCTCTCTATAACAAAGGGTGTTTGTTTAAACTCGTCTTCCAGTTGTAGAAATGGAAATAAGTTGCAGT
This sequence comes from Oscheius dolichura, assembly GCA_932521035.1. NCBI lineage: Eukaryota > Metazoa > Nematoda > Chromadorea > Rhabditida > Rhabditidae > Oscheius > Oscheius dolichura. The sequence goes on along the minus strand of OW051497.1, from coordinate 10,825,228 downwards.
ACGGGGTGGTTGGCAATTAATTTAAGCACCCAAATGGATGAGGAAGAAGAATAGATGAAGTGGACGAGAGAAGACGGTCAACAATAAATGTTTTGGCCTAGTGTTCTAAGAAGTAGACGAGGCTAAGCTCCTAAAAAAGATTTTATAATCCGCAAGGCCAAAAAGCATTCTTTTAAAAAGATGAAAAGGATGAAAGTCTGAAGCATGGGATATCCTATGATCAAGACTAAGAGGGGGCTTGTTTTGGTACGGGCTAATCTAGATCTATGTAACATGGAAGAGGGGATGTTACGGTGGCCTTGTGTTACTTCAAAAAGAGACCCCTAGCCACATTCCTGCTTCGAATAAGCGGAAATGAATTCTTGTGGAAGTTTCTAGACAACTTAACGCAGTGTGTGGAAACGTTGATACTAGGCACTAATAACTTAGACCGGAAGGGCGAATTATGAGTCTTTTGAAACCGGAAACAACTCCCCTAGGAACCCGTTATGGGGTGTTCGAAGATGTCTCGTCTTCCCGGCTGGCCGGAAAGGGATCATCACATTAATTTGAGCAATGCACTGTTTTCCTTTAAGGATAACCAGAGTTCAGGCTGGGTACCACAAATTTTGGAAAAACAAAAAAGAAGGACGCAGTTCTAGGTAAATATTTGGAACGGAAAAACGAATTCGTAGAACTTTTGGTGAACTCATATTTACCTTTTAGCTAAAAAACAAATTTCTTTTCAACACAAGAGGCCGGGAAACGTAAGAGAACAATTGAAAAATTAACTGACAACAATCGGAGATGGCGTGGGTGTGCCCTGTTATTTTTATCTCACCCGGGAAGTCGGAAATTTCGTCGTGTTTATTTCACTCAAGTAATGATGTTTCCTCTGCATTTATTAATCATTATAGGTGGAAGCCAAGAGGGAGGAATATCACTTTGAGGCAAAACAGCAAGGTCACAGGAAGAAGGCTATAAAAGGTCAAGAACCTCAGTAACATTGTAGGAAATAATATGAATAAACGGCAACAGTGTTCATGTCAGTGAGTGGCTACACTGCGCTTCTCCTTGTGACATCATGTCTACGACGGTTTAGCATAGCAATAAAGATAATTTAATAGGAGTGGGAAGAGTTCCTGAATGAAGTCTTTCTTCTGTGTCATCGCACTCTCACTGCAACACAGCCCCCTCGAATATGGGACTTGTTTGGTCAGTTGAAACGAGAATGTGGATTTCTGACCAATAATGCAAAGCAGTCGTTAGTTTGATCCCATGATCAATTTGAAGCAGAGGAACTAACACACTTAAGATTTTCTACTGTATCTATCAGTACGCCCATCTTTTTGACAGTAACTTTTATTGTCATAATCTTCACGGTAAACTGTAACAATAAAAAGGTATTAAAAACGATATTATTATTTGAATAAGTGGAACACCAAAAGGTACTGTGTTTTCAGTTTGGACTTCTTTTGTATGCAATTTGGAACAGAACAACCACCACGCTGAAGAGATTTTACTGTATCGATAAAAACTGCAAACCTTTCTGCAAAATGAGCGAGAACTTGTGGAAGAATAGCACAGGACAACTTCCACAGGCGGTTTTCGGAGAGGAAACGAAGATTCGTTGAGTAGAAAATATTGGCTAGAAGCCAGAAAAAAATCTGGACAGGAGCTTGGGCAAAGTGGAGACGCTGACGTTTGCTATTAGATATTCTTCTTATTTTGAGACGATGTAGAATTTGAATATAAGCAACAAGAGAAAAGATGATATTATACTTGACAGGCATATTTATAGCTGCTAGCCTGTTAAACGCCAGTAGAGATTCTGTAGGTATAAGAAGGAACCAGAAGATAAAATTTATATAATCCACTCTTGGAGATCTCCAAACAATATCCACATTGTTTCTGAAGTTGGCTTGTTTATCAGGAACTCAAATTTTGGGTACAGAAGTATTCTCACAGAAAAGTAGAATCCATAAAGGATGGAATTCCCAATGTGAGAAAACGTTCTAACGAAAACGATCGTGGTAAACGAGGATCTTCTAGCAGGGACGGTAACATAGTGGAAAACGATGTACAAGCCAGCTGTTAGAGCGAAGAAACTGGGCTGAAAGCACACCATAGACAGTATACACGATAGTGTCTTACCAGAAACAACATCAGCACAGCAGCTATGCTGTACTCATCAGAGTACATCTTGTAAACGTGTGATATAAATGGGGCTATGTTTCTCCTTCTCTATAGGAAGTATTGCGCTCACGAGCGCGGATCAAAGTTTAATTTATTAACTTTATGAATATGGGATAATTAGCATGTACACAATAAAGGAGAGCACACTTCATTCAATTGCCTGACGAATGTTCCCCGTTGTGCTTCTTATAGGCGAAGTAGAAGGAGACGATGATTGCACTAAAAACGTCGGGTTATTCTAAATAACTGATACGGAAGAATTAGAGCATCCAAAGGTTTACTATCACCGGAAATGCGGCTATTCGAAGAACAGTGATACATAATATCAGACACTGATCAAGACTCAAAACTTGTTTCCATGTACTTTATTCTTATTAAGAAATAAAGAGTGATCCATTATAATGATTGGATTATACCGTCAACTTCCATAAAATCCATTCTATTCATCAATTTTCAGTTGAATTGGACTGAATTGTAGTCATTAATATCGATTCACCTTTCTGCAGCATGAGCCAGAAGTTGTGCAAACGGGAGAGACAACAGTAGAAATAAACGACTGTCTGACAGCGTTCTAAAGTCCGACACCCAGAACATGGTAACCAGCACCCATACAAGAATCTGGGAAGGAGCTTGAGCAAAGAGGAGCCATCTTCTCCTATTGCCGAGGAGCCCCTGCTTCCGTGTACGGTATATAACTTGAAGGAAAGCGATAAGTGCCATGAGGAAGGCGCTTCCCAAAGCGGGGAATACAAATATCTCGGAAGTTAGTGAGTCCTTGTCGAAGCAGTCTCTTGAGGAGTATTCTATTTCAAAGGAATAGACCGAGAAAGACATTGGACAGACTAAACTAACAATATTGTTTTAGAAACTGTACTACTTACATAAATGGTAAAGATAAAACCAGACAGCCAACAGCCATGACAGAAGGACGTATACCTGAAGAATGTTTTTCATTGGGCTCCCCTGTGCCCCCTAGGGCTCTCCCTAAAACGCTTACCGCCGTAAGACGTGAAGAGAAGATAATTGGATACTGTAGTGGCAAATGAATGGCTATGATCCTGTTCAATCCGAGTAAAAATTCCAATGGTGCTAGAACAAACCAGCAACCAGCAGTGACAGTGTCAATATAAGTATTGGTCCAAGATATACCAAAAATTGACCTGAACGAGCTCTATATCCCCTTAATTGTTGTATAGACTTACAATACGAGTCGAAGCGGGTAGTAAATTCCATAAGAAGCGCCGTTAATCAAGTGGGATGCACACCTAGCCGTGGTAATAGTGGTGAAAGGCGAGCGAGTGTCTGGTAGACGCCAAAATGTGTAAATCATAAAAATACTGCATTTGACAGCTATCAGTCCAGGCTAGAAGGCGTAAACATTAAAGAAACTAATTAAACTCCCACGATAATCAGCAATATGGAGCCGGTCACCGCATCCCAGTCAGCTTGGAGCATCACCTAGTAAAGGGCAGTGCTGATTGCTATAATTCAATTTTAGGATGACAAATGCTGATGAAAGGGATCGTCAACAGATGCCGGGATTTACTATTGTTATCAGATCAAAGCTGGTCGTAGTTTATAGGGTTAACATGTGATTGAGGAGCATACGAGCAGCGTCTGAAATAGGCTCTAAAACTGATAGTGTGGAACAAATCTTCCACTCGAGTTCTATTTTCCCATTCATTTTATCATAACCGAAAAGCCTATAATAAACCACTGTAAATGCGGCGAACATTTTCTATTACAGTCCTCCTCCACATGACTCAAATAAGTTTTCGCGGTTCTGACAGGCTCAGTTCACATATACATGTTTCCAGCTTCAGGACATTTCATGTCCATAGGCTGCTCAAACGATTTGCTATTTCAGCCCTCCATTCCTTTTACTTATACTTTAATCATGGATTGAACAAAGTCATTGCTCACCTGCTTCTCGTCTCTATAATTATCAACTCTTCATGTCTTTTATTCTCTTCCTAATAACTATCTTTTTAATTCCGTTTTTCAGCCTGGCATATATCCAGGATCTTTCTAAATACGTACGCGACTGTTTTCAAGAAGATTTCGACTGGGGAAGTTGCAAAAATTGGCGGAATCTAGAAGCCGGCTGAATCGGTATAAAGATGATCATGGAGCTATACTTTTGCCTGTATTAGTCGAAGAGAGAAGACAGCCATAGCGTCTACAAAAAGATTGAACGATAAGGAAAAAGAACTGGAACCGATACAAGTTGATTTGAAAAAGGACGGAGGAAGAAATCCGGTGGCCAAGGTATAAATGCACTCGCTTGACATAATAGCTACTTTCGTTTGTGGATACCCGTGAGCATCATTCAATTGAAAACTAATACAAGTGGATTGGAAAAGGAAGTGCTATACAATAAGATGAGTGAGACTGATAGAATCAACTACTCCAGATACTGAGGGTACAGTGGCCAACGACATAAGGTTTTCTTGCTTTAATAAAATTAAGCTACATTATTTATAGGGACTGTCAAACTAGTAAATTAAAGGAATTAAAACAAGACATGGAAGACGTTCTTTCGCGGATACAGCCAAAGTGGAAAAGAAAAGCGACTGGTATAATTTTGGATGCTGAAAGAAGCACAACAGCAGACAAAGAAAGAAGAGTTCTGAAAATTAAGGCTTTTTGTAATGCTCGCCCTTCCCACCCTTATTATACAGCAAGGAAGTAGTGCCCTCTCTCTCTCTCTTCATGTGGGAAAACCGTCTATAAATCCTTATCACATTTGCTGGCATCGGATCACCTTGTCAGTTTCCGCTTTGATCCGGTTTTTAAGGTGCATTCACCTTCTATAAGATTTATTTTATCACTTTCATACGCTTGACCTCAAGGTACGATATCCGGTTTCTAACTATCAATGACACTATCACATGGAAAAGCTGGTCTACTCTCTCTCTCTCTTACAAAAATGTTTATATTTTTTAACTTTAGTTAGTTTTAGAGACACCCACATTAGGGGATTACCGTTTTTATTGAAATCTTCCCCATTGCCCTCTGCCACGATAACACGTTCATCGCAGATATCTAATGAAAACATCGCTTCGCTGCCGCGCTTCGGATTGAAATACCCGCTGACGACAGCTTTTTGACGTTATATTTCGCGGATCTGCCCCCTTGCCAGTGTTCTGTGTGTGAGATGTGGCGCTTTCTATGGGCTTTGCTGCTTCCTTTTCTGACTTCTGCTTGTCTCTGTCCGTGAGTTCTCCTCTCTTTCTTTATTCCTCTTCTATTTTAGCTCCTGTGGCTGTGGAGGAGGAGGCTACGGAGGGGGTAGTTATGGAGGAGGATATTCAGGAGGAGGCGGAGGTTATGGGTACGGCCAACCTTACAACACATTTTTCAATCAGCCTCTTCCTGGCGGAAGAGGAGTAGAAGTCAGGGCGCCTTTCTATGGCCAACAACAAGGTATTTCCACATTGAAGAGATACACCGGGTGTTTTACAGCACAACCGCAATATTTACCACAACTCCAAGCACCGCCTCAATATTCACTACAAGCACCTCAAAGCCAGGGATATGCTCAATCTCCCACTCTTATAGCTCCCCGACCCTATCCCTCCAACCCTTCAGTGGTTGCACCCCGTCTCAACACAGGTTATGCCGCGACTATTCCGCAGAGCAGCAATGTTGGATGGCAGCCAGCTAGGCCAGTCGAGACTCTAAGAAGTTTGTAGAACTTTATTTCCGTACAATGTTATCTTGCAGGTAGAGCAATTACCTCCGCTACTAGCGCTCCCTACACCGGAACTACCCGAATTGTTCCTGCTAAGAAAGCTGGTAAGCCAGCTCCGGTGTTAGACTCTCCTTTTTAGGAAAAAATTCCGATTATGAATACTACTACGTGTATTACGATGAAAATGGGAAGAAGACAGGTACTGGTACGGCTAAACCAAAGCTCCATGACGGTTCTATTCAGTCCAGATCCACTTCTGCTCCTCAAAATGTAAGACTCCTTTTCTTTTTCACATATTTTCTTAGACTATTGATGAGTACGACTTTGATGATGCTAAAGACGTTGGAGGAGAAGTCCCTACAGTTACTACAGCTGCTCCAGTGAATGAACCTGTAACTATTCCTCTCCCCAGCGTGACGCCTCTCTCTGTCGCTGTTCCGATGTTCGATGAACCACATGGAGAGGTGCACTCCGTTGAAGAAGATACTACAGTTGCTACTACTGAATTTGTGGAGTCCTCTGTTCGAACAACCGCGGCCACATCCGTAGTCGTGGAAAACGGAGATCCAATCTACGACGTAAGCCAATTGCCCTTTAATACCCGAACCCAAATTAAGGACATCGACGCCGGAAAGAAAGAAACCACCAAGACAGAAGCCCCCTCCACGGAAGCCCCAGTACAAGAAGAGACGGTGACTTTCGAGACTGCTGCCCCCACTACAGCTGAGCTTACAACTGCTGAAGCGGCTTCCAGTGTCTCTCCCTCTACAGAAACAGTTCCAGGAAAAGAAGAGCCCAAAATGTATGAGTACGAAGAATATGAGGTTAGCCTTTACTTACAAGGGAATGTTGTAACTTTAGGCTGGCTTTTTGGCCCAAGACCTATACCATTCGAAAGAGCGTAAAAAGTTATCATAGGGATCACTTTTTACTTTTACCGAATGGTCTCCGTTACGGAGCAGCGACGCCGAGAAAGTCGGCAAAAATTGACAAAACCGACCGTCGAAACAGGAACCATGAAAGCGACTAGTAAGAACGTGAAGTGGTGGCCGAGTGGATAGTGCACTCGGCTATGAAGACTTTTTGTTTTTTCGTCTCGAGTTCGATCCTCCATGGGTCAATAACGTTTTGCCAATATTTTTTGGGTGATTTCAGTTTGTTTCCTGCTGTTTACCACTAGAAATAGAAAATTGTGGGAAATTCTAGATTTCTCCAAGGTGGTATCAAACGAATTACCTAATTTTTTAATTTCGGCTTGGAAACTCACGAGTAAGAGTGGAAAAGTGATATAAATATTGAGATCGCACAGAAATGACCCAAAAAATATTGGCAAAACGTTATTGACCCATGGAGGATCGAACTCGAGATGAAAAAACGAAAAATGTTCATAGCCGAGTGCACTATCCACTCGGCTACCACTTCACATTTTTACTAGTCGCTTTTTTCATGGTTCCAATTTCGACGGTCGGTTTTGTCAATTTTTGCCGACTTTCTCGGCGTCGCTGCTCCGTAACGGAGACCATTCGGTAAAAGTAAAAAGTGATCCCTATGATAACGTTTTACGCTCTTTCGAATGGTATAGGCCTTGGGTCAAAAAGCAAGCCTAAAGTTACAACATTCCCTTGTTAGACTTTGAATGAACGATTTTTAGGTGGAGGAAATATCATTGGTTAACGAGAACGGCGTCACGGAAACGGTTACAAGAATTATTACAACGACTAAACCTCCACCAAAAAGACAAGTATAGCATTTATTTGTATGTATATATTGAAATAATAAAAAGCCTAAAAGATAGCTGGGTGCACGAAGTTAAAATTCATAAGGATCCGGGTTTCAATAGCGTTCCCATCCACTTTCTCTGCCCAGTGATTAGGAACCTGATTGCCTTTGGGATGTCCCCTGTGCTTTGACCTGAACCGACGGGTTTTCGACAAAGAGGACCGCTTAGAGGGTAAGCGCAAAAGGCGTAGCACATCCTTCAAAGACGGGCACTCTATAAATTTATTCATGTTTGACATACGAATCGACAGGGCGGGTCTAGTTGTGGCTCTATTTTGCTTTTCTTCTATGTGGCTGATCCCTCTCTCCTCTCTGGTAAGGTTTTGAAGAACGGTGCGTCCTCCGTTAATTATCTGGTCCGTTCAAAATCCAGGACGACTATGTCATCAATTGTCCGATGAACCCTGGACCACAAGTCAACCCCACCAATGAAAACAGTTGAAAGATCGGCAAACTTTTTTTTATTTCTAGGCAGTAACACACATTTTAAACAAAAGCAGGGGACCTACACCTTAATTAAAAAGACAAAAATGAATAAAATCAAACATCATCTTTGTTATATTTCTTCTTATTTGGAGGATTCGGTGCTCGTGGACTAAGATGGTCGTAGGGAGTCTTCGGGTCTTCTTCGTCCAAAGAATAGTTCTCATTATTTACAACTAAAGCAAAAACCGTATCATCTGCTCCTCGCCGTCCTCCTTCTCGTCCATATCCATTTTTAGTCGGAAGTTTCTGGAGTGGCTAGAGGGGCACGAAGAATGGAGTGGTGAGGCCGGGCATTCTCCCCAAAAAGGAGAGGGATCCTGTCGGGAGTCTTGTCCTTTTCCTACAGCTCCTTGTCAGTACCAAGCTGGAAAATAAGGTGTTTCGGTGCTAGAATGGCAGCTGGCACAGCCGAAATATCTTTTACATGACGCGATAGGCGGGTATAACGGAGTGCGGAAATTGGGGTTTCTTTTCATTTTTGTGGCTTTTGTGAAGAAATTATAAACTACTTACGACCATCTTCATTTCTCTCCGCAGTTCTGGCACATTTCGTAGATCCACTAGGAGCTTCTTGGAGTGGAGATATGCGTTCTGCTATTTGTTGGGATAGCCATAAATATCACAGAGGTAAGTATTCTACGCGCTTTACAAGCAGATAGGCCCGTCCAGACGAAGGCTCATTATTTATGACGCTACGATTGCGCTGTTGTCAAAAGCAGGGGCATCTGTGCTAGGCCTAGTAAACACGGGAAATACTGTCAACAGACAGAAATCTGGGGAAAAATAACAACATGCCGGCCAAAATAAGAGTACAGGGTATAGCTAGACTGAGGTAAACAAGGGCGGCTTGCATGACGAATACCCGCGGAGATTCGAGAAACGAGCCGGGACTTCTGCCTCTATTCATACTGATTTTCCCAGGCAGGATGACGGATCCAGTCGCGGGGACTGTGGCGCCCGAAGTCGTTATCTCTAGGAGGTTTTTGAGTCGAGTCCGAAGATCTGGAAGGTCGGGACTGAAGCGGCCGTAATGGGGAACAGTTGACTCGTCGTCCGTATCTGAGAACGGCTCATGGTTTCCCCCAGCATTTCACCAAATTAATTAATTTATAATAAGTAAATTAGTGTAGGTGCTCTAACTGTCGGCTTAGGAATATAGAACACTGGCTAAGATTACTAATGCTTTATTAGCCAAGCTACAGAGGAGTCGGGTCGATGAAATTCGCTGATGATCCTTCCCAGGGCTTCGGGATCCACGTTGTCTTCTTCTTCTTCCTTCAGGACAATAGTGAATCCATTTTCCAGTCCGGTACGGGGAACGACAGACGAACATATCTATTCCTGAAACAAGTCATAAAATTAGTTGTAGGACGGTGCGCGGTCGGAAAAGCTCTAACTTCACATTTTGAGAAGAAAAGCCAATCAAGCGGCTTTCACTAACCTCTTCTGCATATGGAATCGCTCTTCCATTCTGGTTGTATTTCCTCTACAGGGATCACAGAGATTGTGTCTGTCTTTTTTGTAGATCATGCCAAAGTCCAGAATTCTCAACTCATTCAAGAACCCGAATAGATTGTGTCTAAAACTTTTGATTGATTTAGTGAAATCTGAAGAGCGCCATAAATAGAAAACTTGAAACAAAATAAGGGAAAAAGAGACTCACAAGGCCATTGCTCTTCTAGCTTCCTGACACATTACTCGAATGGCCGGATCTTAAATAGGGATCTTCTCACAGAGCAGGTCCAGTCTTCTCCCGGTACTCTGGTAGGTCTGCTTGAATCTGTCCCATCGACCATGTAGATACTGGCGTATTTAAGGGACTTGCATTGCTTCTTTCTCCAAAATTGTCCTGGATATTTCCAGAAATGGGTCTGGATATATGCCAGACTGAAAATACACTGGTTGTCATAAAAACATTTGTAGAGAAGGAGAAAGAGAAGACTCGGAGAGGAAGAGAACAGAAGCAAGCAAAGGGGCGAAGGAGAGGTGTGAGGGAGCGGGCAGGGGACGCAATGTTGTCACAAAGGGGAGGAGACGAATTCGAAATAGCGGATTTGGCGCCTAAACGTGGCGCCAAAACTATGCGCTCAGCCATATGGTTTGTGAATCGATGAATTATGCGGAGAAGCAGCAAAGTAAGGAGTGACGGGACAACACGATGAGGGCATGTGGGCGAGTGGACAGGGGAAGCTGACCTGCGGAGGATGGGAAAGGCAGTGTTGCCACAAGGGGAGGGGAGTTTCGAAATAGCTAGGAAAGCCGTGCCTGCCCGATGCGCTAGACCATAAGGATTGTAAATCAAAGGACACGGAGGATACAAGAAGACAGAAGGCGAAGCTAAAGAGACATATACTTTCTACCATTTGCTTGGATAGCAGGATATCAGATATTTGAGTTATTCTCGGCCCCATACCGGCAGACAGGTCCGTTCAATAGAACAGAAGGAATATCCAAGAGGGATGATGATAGGGAAATTGGGACGTTACCCAGGAAGTAGATTCCAGGGGATTCCAACAGACAAAAGTAACGATTTCTCTTCTTGCTTTCGTACTATATGACTGTCTTACAAATGCCATTTTCCCATCCGTTTCCCAGCCGTTAAATCTCCTTTTCCGAAGTTTCATATCTCCTCCTCTGATTGGTTTTCTATCGCTTTTAGCGACAATTTGAGGGACCAACAGGAAATAACGACAACAACAGGTTACAAAAAGAGGGCCGAACTGGAGAAAAGGGCGTAAATTGGCTGCTCTTTCAAAAATTGTTCCCCTCTTAAAAAATATTCTGCCCTCCGTTCTTTCTCTGATTTCTTGAAAAGGAAGAAGTCAAGCCCAGCAAGGAGAACAAGTGAAAAATCAGTAAGAAACATTTATTCTTCGCGATAATTCATAATTTTTATTTTGGTATCAATTCTAATTTAAAAACTCCAGCAAGCTAAGAAAAAAGAAAATGTTAAAACACCAACAATTTATCCAGCTCAGTTTTTCTTCTTATCCTCAGTGCGGTGCATTCTCCCTGAAGCGAAGCGATGAGCTGTCCGGGGTCATCCCCTCCTCGCTCTCCGTCCCCATTGAAGACAATCTGAAAACACGATATTTATAGGTTGAGGCGGCTACTAAATTTGTTCGAAGCGCAACAGTTAGCCAATGCAGCGACCGGGTCTAGGGAATTCAAGACGCAATTGTTTTTTTTTTCTTATTTTCCCGGTTAAATTTTCCAGGGGCTTCCCCCGGGTTTCGAATGATAAAAATAAAAATAGATCACTTACATCTTCTCGCTCGCCTCCATAGCCGGACCACTGTGGTCTTCCTGGTGGTGAGGGTGCAGTCTTCACACCCATCATCAGCGCAGCTGTCGACGTAAAGTCTCGGCATTGACAAATGTATAAAGGCGTCACAGTTTTGTAACAGTTTTGAATAAAGATAATCCTCCTGCTGAGACTTTACGGGTGCAGGGGATAGGACCAAATCTCAGTAGCCACAATTCATCATTCAAACTTCTGTTTGAGATTACCTAAAATATTAGGTTATTATTTGTTGGTTAATAGTTAGGGGCCTTTCTTTCCCAGGATAAAGCTATCAAAATGTCGATTTTATAAATAGGAAAGACCTATAAACTAAACTTACTAGACGTTGCCCGCGGCATTTGGGGAATTGCCCATCCTCGAAGCTGCGAATCTCCGTTCCATTTCTTTGTCGGGGTCTCTTGTAGTGGTTTTTTTTCTCCAAAAGCAAGTCTGGATATATGCCAGACTGAAAATAAATCCATTTAAACAGAAGCACTCGTATGATAAGATAAGAAAGACTCGGAGGGGAAGAGAGCAGACAGCCGGGCAAAGGCTAGAAGGAGAGATGTGAGTGAGCGGGCAGGAGACGCTGACCTGAGAAGGACGCGTGGGGTTCTGTTGTCTCAAAGGGGAGGAGACGGATTCGAAATAACAGGCAGGGCGCCAAATGGTGGTGCCAAAACTATGTGGATTGGCGCTGACCTGAGAGGGATGGAAATGCAATGTTGTCACAGAGGGAACGAGAAATGGCAAGGAAAGCTGTGCCTGGCCTAGGCGCTCAGCCATATTGATCGTAAATCAAAGAATTCGGTAGACGCGCTGGAAACTAAAGAGAGATATGCGTTCTGCTATTTGTTGGGATAGCCATAAATATCACAGAGTGAAGTATTTTCAGCGCTTTACAAGCAGACAGGCCTGTCCGAACGAAGACTCATTAATTTATGATGCTACGATTGCGCTGCTGTCAAAAACAGGCCTAGGCCAAATAAACACGGAGAATACTGTCAACAGACAGAAATCTGGGGAAAATAACAACATGCCGGCCAAAATATGAGTACAGCAGTTCAGGGTGCGTATTCGCGAGACCGCTAGGTAAACAAGGTGCTGTTCCGTTTTGGCCGTGTGAGGAGCTGACCGTGAAGAATTTGACTTCGTAAGAATTGACTCAAGGAATTGACCGCCAGCGCAACCGTTTCATCTGAATCAGCGCTGTTTTATATAGATAAAACGAGTAGGTACGGATTAGAAAGCTCCTTTTCTATCTGGAGACTCTTGGAAAAACACCAGCAGACCTTCAGCCGCCTACGGCTGATTTAGGAGCGAATTTATCTGCCCAAGGAGCATATGCAAACGGCCATTTTGGGCTTGAAACTGCTTATCTTTCTATAGATATTGTTTCCGTTCAAAACGATTGTTTTCAAAAACAGTCCTATGTTCCCTTCTGAAGAGATCAAAAGAAACTTTTAATTGTACCAAGATAGACATTCATAGAAACAACTGGTAATCTCTATTCACATATAAGACAGGAAATTCAGAATATCTCGTACTTCACCACTATTGGGACCCTTATCTCTCGCTCTCGTGTATTGTATATTCCGTCTTCATTAATCCTTCCTGTATTTACTACGATAGGAAGGTTTTCAACCTGCCCCGGCATGATTTCCAGGCAAGAATTCATGTTACAAAAGCCTCTACTATTGCTATTGCACCAAAAGTGATACACTCTTACCTACACTGCCTCCCGTCCCTAATAACAGGAAATTACACTCTATAAAAGTCTGATAAATAGAACTGATTTTGCCATATCTATTTAAGGATAGCATTTGCCTTTTGTAGCCAGCACGAGGTATATATACGTAATCGAAAAATTTCTAATCCTTAATCCGTAATTGCGCACAGCCCTGGCCAGCACCCTCAGTCCCAACTAAGATAATTATTCAAAACACGATACATCCAATCAAGTATTACATCTGCTAACCAAAGATTCAAACTTCTATCTTTAACTTCCCCATTTGGTTTTCTTAAACAAACGCCATTTAAGAATGAGCCTTGACAATGGGGACTCGTCTTCATGCCAAGTTTGCGGCAGACCGGAGGCCAAGAAGAGCTACAACAGTTTTGTATGCAAGTAAGCCTCCTCTCCCCTTTTTTCGACTCTTTCAGTCCCTGTCGTGTTTTTTTCTACCGCAACTCTTCGAAAACCTATATATCCGGCTGCGACGCCACGGCAAACTGTGACATAAGCTATAGTTAGTACACTACGGGAAGAATCAATTTGTACTTCTAGAAAAATTGCGAATGAATTGTACTTCTTGCCGTTTGAAGAAGTGCATCGAGGTCAACATGTCTAAAACGGGTAGCTTCTTTTTAATATGTTTCTATTTTTCCTGTTTGTGTTTTTATTTCAGAAGAACGTAAAAGTGTAGTAGACGCTTTACATCTGACCAGCAATGCATATGCTCCTATGAAGAAACTAACGGTAGGCGTAGCTGAATTTGACCTTTTTCAAAGGCAGAATACTTTATAGCAGATGTACACAGAAATAATTAACAATGGTTTCAAAGTCATTGTCAACTTGAAGAATTGTGAAAGGGCTACCCAATGGGTCGATCATATGGCCAGTTTTGACAGGTATGGCACCTAGAGACAGACACATGGTAGCCCTAGTAGTGATCTTGGCTTTAGACTTTTACATGACAGCTCCCTAGAGAAATGTTCTCCTGATAACCAAGTTAATCGTCTTTTAAGGCAAATACTCGCTCCTGGTGGCCCAAGCCCCTCGACAGTCGTTGCCAATACGTCGATGTCTCTAGGCGACTTTCTAACATTTCCAGGCGCCTGTATCGACCGTTCTACTGTATGTCTATTTTATTTTTATTTGCTCATCTTGTATTTTAGGCGTATTCTGACTGCCTGGCCACTGTTATTCCCGCGGTGCCCTACAAACTGAAGGAAACACTATGCCGAATATTTGTCGCTTCTGTAGAAAATATGACGTGTATCGAGGAATTTCATCTTCTACCGAATACAGACAAGGTTAATCCCCAGTTGAGGGAAAACCTCACTTTAGTTTCGACTGCTCCAACAAAATGCACTTATGTCTTATGGGTATGTACTCATGTACAGTAAACTCAGTAAAGGATGGGATATAAATGCATTCGCACAGTATTTGAGCAGATTTAAGAAGATCGAAGGAGTAGAACCTCTGTAAATGACAACCTCTTCGTAATAGCTAAGATATAGATGGACTAAAACGTCGTCGGTATGGTCTTCTTCGACTTACATCAAAGGAATACAGCTGATGGAAGAAACTCTGCCCACGGAAAAGGAATGCTTACTACTACGTATACGGAGCTTGTTTCGCCCCTGTAAGTTACATACAAATAGTCAGAATTTGGTTGAAAACAAAACGAAGGGGATCATGCTCTTACAGGTCCAGACCTCTCACCTGAGGGGCTTGCACTAGCAATTCAGGTACGACTACGGTTGGCCCACTGTTTGGGGCAATACATGCGAGAAAGAGACCTATCCCTAACCTATAGCCAGATACATATACGACTACGTAAGCTTCTGGAATTGGAACTTTACTTCAAGGTTCGCTTTATTTTTGCTTTAAAGTATCGTGTTCAGGACAACGATGACCAAGTGCGCCCCATTTATGTCGCTCTAACATTGCAGCATACTTCCGGCTGGAGAACACCACTTCTACATGATATTTTCGTTCGTAAATTTTAATTGAATTCCGACATCTCTATCATGACTAGTGTCATGATGGGATAGCCACCAGAACTTTCCCGCGTGCATTCACAATGAATTTAATTAAAAGTTTCGAATAAAAATATCATGTAAAAGCGGTGTGCCAAATCCATTGAAAGCTTGAGACGTCAATGCTTGTAAGGTGCTAACCACTTCAGCCGTAGGATCCTAAATTCCATATTAATACAGTATACATATGATAACTTTTAAAAGATTTTCCAATTCAAGCATACGCCATAGTCTTCGTTGAACCTGATAATTGGAGAGGGACGGGCGTGTTTCCCTTATATACTCCCCCAGATGACCGGCCAATTTCAAACGTATCCGGGCTATAATAACCTGCCCCTCCTCTGTGTGGTCCACGCCTGGAAGCCTCTTGTTCGTTTCCAGCTGGCCACTTACACGGACGGAAGAAGCTCCTGAGTCGCAAAAGTAGCAGCTCCTTTTCCGTCGGCCGGATTTCTTCCATTATTTCATTCATTGGAGCATTCGCAGGAGAAGTACTTATTGCAATGAACTTATTCCAACTGAAATGTTTTGGAAGAAACGGTGGACATCCCCGTTTCCTGCTCCCTGGGGAAAGAAGTAGACAGTTCTCTATATACTATGGAAATGATTTTCACAACTTACAAAGAGGCAGCACCTCCAGAGACTCTAAATCTGTGCAAGTATCGCCCAAAAGTCTCCGCGTCCCATCCTCGAGAGTATCCGATGAAGTGAAGTACGCAGGTGCTCATCATCATAGCATTCTGCTGCACGAGTTTCATCTGAAATATTTTCACCTGTTTGTGATTCACCGTACTTTGTCTACGGTCGGTAACAGATGAAATTCTTCGACCAGGGCCATATTCTCTATTGCTGCGACAATAATTCGTAAAATTGTTTCCATCAACTTGTAGGAAATTGGAGAATTCGTACTGGATAAACCATCACAAACTGTCTGAAAGGGGGTCTACCAGCGAGAAAGGGGGGTTTACCGTAGATCGGTCAATGCAGGCTCCTGGAAACACCAGAAGATCGGAGAGAGAAATATTCGTGTTGGCCACTACGGAAGAGGGGCTGGACCCGCCATGAGCCAGTAAGCGACTAAACTGGGCGATTCATTCTCACACGTCAGTCTGTACTAATATAAAAGAACGTACCCTTCAAAATGGGCTAAGGCGTCTACAAAATCAGCCACGCGTTGACAGTCTTTCAGGCTTCCAATAATTTTGAAGCCGTTGTTGGTGATCTCTCCGTACATTTGCTAAAATGTTTTCTATTTTTGGTGAGCTCAATTTACTATCACCATTAGTTTGTTTATTGAAGCGTTTGTATTGTATGATAGGTATAACTTGTTTACAACATTTTGTCTTTCTTCTGAAAGAAGTTGTTAGGGAACCTCGGGAAGATCAACTCTACCGGCTCTGTACATGTTAAGATCAAGGCACTTCTTTAAACGGCATTCTGTGCAGTTTCGTCCCCTTTTTTCTGGAATGAGATTGCAAGCTAATATTCCCTACTCACTGTAGCTAATTTCGCAATTGTAAGGGCAGCAAGGCACCTTTTTTGCCGGATAATGACGATAGAAGAACTCCCAACAGGCGCTTAAAATGATTCATACGACAAAAGGAAAGCACTCACTGGCAAACATAGGCGTTGTATTTTTTTACGGCTTTTGGGTTTTCACATACTTGACAAGGAATTCCCAGACTGTCCATCTCGGGCGGTTGGCCGTGGCTGAACCCTTTTAACATTTGAGATGTTTACTAATGGGGAAAGGAAATTTCTCGAGCACTTTCGCGAAAACACACATACACTATTGAAGAAAAATAAAAACCCCCCGTCTTTTGAAAACAATTGTGTGAAAGGCGTAGGTATCGGCGTCTACTATACACATAGTAAATGAGTTTCAGACTGACAAAGGGCAGTACAGTATTATCGTAAACTTTACAACAGAAGTACAAAGAAAAAAGAATAAGATATAGTCCATTTCTAGCGGGAAAAAACAAGTACTGTCTGTTGGGAAAAGTTGAATATTCGGTGAATTTGTTTGCAAAATCCTAATTGGTTCCTTGTTTTTCTATTGGAAATGGAATATAAACGTCGTAGCTCGGAGCGGCAAGAAATTTATTTAAAAAGTACATTCAAGGGTAATAGGCTGTGCTATTTGGCCAGCAAGACGGGCATACATAACAAGGAAATAAAGCTAGATCAGGCAGCTGCATACACAATAGTAGCACAACGGCATTCTTAATCCTAGACAATATTACGTAAAGCTGAACTGTGGCACCTCTTTGGAAGCATTTGCTATTATCAAAAGGAACAGTCATGAAGTTTTTCAGCTGCAGTATCCGGATTACGGGAAAGTATTAGGAAAGCAGACGAGACGGAGATTAGAAATTGAAAACGTAGCCGTTTTGCTGATGATATTCTAAACCTTCTTTTGTTCCCACATAGCCAACGTTCTGGCAAATCCTGACGATTAACGATAATGATCCTATAGTTAACTTATATTCCTCACTCTACTGGAAGTAGAACCCGTTGCTCGTGGAAACACGGCTCATTCGTTGAGATAACAATAAGGAAAACTTCAAGACCTTCTGGGCTGCTCCTTGAAACCTTTATAGCGTCTGGCCTCTCTACAAAACCTCCCTGATGTCTTCCATTTTGATATTAAGTTTGCCAACAAACGCTTTTCTGGACGAAGCTCTCCACTTAAAGATGACTACCCCAGCATTTCCAAAATAATTTATTCTAATAACCACAACACTTTACAGAAGGACAAGGAGAAGAAGAGAGCTGGAAGGGAATAATCCGGTTGAGGATGGACTGTGACGATGCCAGAGGGAGAGCAGATACGTTTTTGGCGGTTCAAAAGACCTGTCAACAGATGAACTGCTTTATAATTTAATGACCTCATTCAAACTTCACTGTAGGGGGATTACTATTGTTTTCGCGAACGCCATTCACCATAATCAGCAAAGATCGACCCCCCTCCAACTGTTTTCCTGTCCTTATGCACTATTATTAGCTTTTCACTATTATTAGCATTTCACTGCAGACCGGGAGGCAAACTTCTGGAAATATGGTCAATATTCAATATAAAAGATCGCCAATGGCTGAAGAACGTTCCCTTTGCCACCCGCAATGACTCGCCTTCACATCCTTCTTCTCGCCGTTGTCCTATGTAGCGCCACCCAAATTCCTATCCTAAATCCATCCAACACCTGCATCAACGATATACGGTTTTGTCTGATTTTACACACAAGAGATGCATTATAACAATTTAATCTAAAAAGATTCGTCGTTTCGTGAATTACCTTTCTTAGGGCACGACCGGATCACAAGAAATTTGACTTAGATTTCTTCTGGATGATTTTGGATTATCCTTTATGGATTTTGTTTTGCTTCAAAACGGTCAATTGGGCAATCTTACGGCTGACAGTTATCTGGCTGGTTTTTTTCAATCGTTTCCCTAAAAACGGCTGATTTTTAGGAACCAAACCAAGTCTACTGCTCCGCCGGAATGTTTTGGTGAAGATTGAAGCATTCCGAACTGTGAATAAATTGTTAATCCTTTTTTGAGTTAAATAATGAGATATTTGGTTGAAGAAATACCAGAACAGAGACGACAGGGACAATATACCATATTTCATTAGAAGGCGAGCAGGTGATATAGCCTATTTGTTCCTGCGGGCGGGTGAGTAAGTAAAACACAAAAACTCATACTTTTCTCCTGATGTTTGTCTTTCTATTTCAAATATTTGAAGGTGATCTGGTGGTGGAAATAGAACCAAGTGAAATGGGAAAGGATTCATTGGCAAAGGGAGATCACAGTTACAGCAGTTTCTCTCTTCCTGGGCCGAAAAAAATCGATGATAAATTCCCTGTATGGCCGGATGGTATAGCAGATCAAAAGAGACGCGGAGATCGACTTCAATGTATAAAACCCGACACAGACGGAGAGTATGGTTTCACCGACATAAGGAGTATACTCCTCTGGTTGGAACATCAGATAGGCGCTAACGATAGAACAAGGTATTGCGATTATCCCATACATGATGGTTACCTAATACTGGTATTACAAACTTGAATCAGTTTCGGCTCACCTGGAGGACCAGACTTCGGAAAACTTCTTGATGCATGGAACGTGACCGTTGCGCCTTGAGGATTCTCTTCGTATGATGTCCTATTAAGAAACATAGAACTGCACCAAACGCGTAGCCGAGCATAGCTAATCCGCCCCAGGGATATATCCAAATTCCTTCAACAGTTACAGCCTCCTTTGGAACCTCATACGAAGGATCTACCTGTATCGGATAACTTTCTACCCAGCTCTCTCTCACTTGATGTAATTTCTCTTCGGTTTCTGCCTTAATAACGCATGACATATATGTTAGAAACCCATAAAGGAATCCATTTCCATAACCAACAATCACACAGATGGTGGGTACTTTCCGTATAAATGACTGTATCCATGGAATATCTGAGTGTGGCATCAAAGCACGGTAACGGAAGGCAAGACCGATAGCAAGGGCTCCAATAATCTTGCCCAATAGAAAGATTGCTATTCCCTACAAACATGGTGAATCTCTTTCAGGGAATGTACCATTTGAACGTCACAAGGTACGAAAGAGGCTAAGACGCCGGTAGAATAAATATGGAAGGAAGGATATGTGATAATCTGAGGAGCGCTGAGGAAACACCAGTAGAACGTCTCGATGAATGTGATACCCTGAAAGTGTTCCTTGTTTTCAATCTGTATTGTGACACCAAAAAATCAGTCTTATGGATTGTTCTTTCCCCACCTGTATATTCAAAAGATGCCATTTGCTTTTCATGTGTTTCGGGGATTTGAAGAAGATTAAGTAGAAGAGAACGGAAGCCAGGACTACAGAAACGGCAGTATTTATTCGATAATATAACAGAAGGCCGATCATCAAGGTGGAGGAAACGACTTGTAGTACACAAGTAAGTAAACGGCCACTGAGAAACAGGTGGAATAACACATTGGTTACCGCAGGTGAGTGAGTAAGTTGAAGACAAAGTGCGTGCTTTTCACCGATCTTCGGCTTTCTATTTTAAAGAGATATGTTGCCAAGAATCCTTGTTAAGCGTTTGCATAGTGATCATCACTTCTGCTATCTATCCCATTAAATGGAGAAAAATAAAAAGAATAAACAGTAGAAAAGGGTTTATGTACAAGCATAAACCCTTGACAGAGTTCAGCCGACTGGCACCATAACTTCTCTTCTTGTTATTTTTAAGGGTATTTTATGGAAGCCGCGCAACTACACAAAAAAGCCTTTGCTTTTTCTATTTTGAATATTAGAAAAAGGCATCTGTAGTTGAACATGAAAACGAAGCGAAAAAGTAGAGGATTCATTAGCAAAGTGAGATCACAGTAACGGCATTTTTTCTTTTTCTTGACCGAAAGAAGCCAACGAAAAACTCTCTGTATGGCCGAATTGTATAGCAGATCAACAGAGACGTGGAGATAGACTTCAATGTATAGAACCCGGCACAGAAGGAAAGTACAGCTTCACCGATGTAAGGGGTGTACTCTTCCGGCTGGAGCATCAAAAAGGTGCAAAGGACAGAACAGGGAATGGCAATTAACCCGTAGAGAATGGATATCTACAGTTGGTATGGAAACTTAAATGAGCTTCGATTCACCTGAAGGACAAGACTTCGAAAAACTTCTTGATGCAGAATACGCGATCGTTGCGCCTTGAGGATCTTCTTCGTATGCCATCCTATTATAATACATCCAACAATACTAAACGTGTAGCCGACCATTGCTAATCCACCCCAAAGGTAGATCCAAACCCCGCCAAAAGTCACAGCGTCCTTTGGCACCTCATACGAAGGATCCATCTGTAACGGATAAAACTTTGCAGGTAGCTCTTTCACTTGATGCAATTTCTTCTCTGTTTCGACTTTATCCAAGCATGACATATATGTCAGAAATCCATAAAGGAATCCATTTCCATAACCACCAATCACACATAAGGTAGGCAACTTCCGTATAAATAACTGTATAAAAGGAATATCCGAACGGGGCATCAAAACTTGGTAGCGGAAGGCAAGACCGATAGCAAGGGCTCCAATGATTTTTCCCAAAAGGAAGACTGCTATACCCTGTAAAGAGAGTTAATATCTTCCAGTGAGCTTACCGTTTGGATATCGCAAGGTACGAAAGAGGCTAAGACGCCTGTATAGTAAATATGGAAGGAAGGATATGTGATAATTTGAGGAGCGCTGAGGAAGCACCAGCAGAACGTCTCAATGAATGTGATACCCTGAAAGTGTTCCTTGTTTTCAATCTGTATTGTGACACCATGACTTGTTCTTTCCCCACCTGTATATTCAAAAGATGCCATTTGCTTGTCATGTGTTTCGGGGATTTGAAGAAGATTAAGTAGAAGAGAACGGAAGCCAGGACTACAGAAACGGCAGTATTTATTCGATAATATAACAGAAGACCGATCATTGAAGAGAACTTAATAACAACTAATAAGCGACCACTGGAACACAGGTGA
This sequence comes from Oscheius dolichura, assembly GCA_932521035.1. Taxonomy (NCBI): domain Eukaryota; kingdom Metazoa; phylum Nematoda; class Chromadorea; order Rhabditida; family Rhabditidae; genus Oscheius; species Oscheius dolichura. Next base: position 10,803,531 of record OW051497.1, on the reverse strand, counting down.
AATAACATATTGGCGGCTACTGCACATTGGTTACTGCAGGTGGGTGAGTAAGTTGAAGACAAAGTGTGTACATTTCTCCGATCTTCGGTTTTCTATTTTAAAGAAATATGGTGCCAAGAATCCTTGTTAAGCGTTTGCATAGTGATCATCACATCTGCTATCTATCCCATAAAATGGAGAAAAATGAAAAGAATAAACAGTAGAAAAGGGTTTATGTACAAGCGTATATACAGGCAATACTGTAGTTTACTACCAGCTGCATTAGATAAACCCTTGACAAAGCTCAGCCGACTGGCACCATAGCTTCTCTTGTGCTCGTTCTTCTGTAGCCTCACTACCCGATCTAATAGTCCAATATGAGAATAACTTCAAAATATCTCTTGATACCTTAATTGTTTCCCGTTGGGATCTAAATATTTTCCAGAAAGGGTGTCATGTGATGGATTCTCTATCAATTGGATGATATTCCCTGCTGTTCTGCAAATAGACAATGTGGACATCGAGGTGGAGAGGGCCGACGTCGTTCTCCTGAAGATAGCCCGTATATGTGAGCATGATTTGACATGTGAAAGGGCTCCACCGGGTGTGGGGGATCAAAAACTTCCATACATGTATGATTGGACAGCCGAGCTGAATAACTCACATCTTTCCATTGTTATTAGGCTCCCGTTCCTTTCCCAATTCAATGACATTGACCACCACTGGCCGATGAGAGAGGACCATTCGTCTGTGAAGAGTGAAAGCCATCATATGGCACATTAGCTTTGTTCTGCTGAACTGCAGGTATTTTTCGTAATCTTTGGTGGCCATCAGGTCCGTCCAGTCAAGTGATGTTCTGAAAAAAAGGCTGCAATTCAAAACCACCTGATGCTAGGAGCCATTTTTCAAGGGTCTTTTATGAAAGCCACGCAACTGCACAAAAGGCCTATTGTGATTTAAAATAAGGAAAAAAGGGCTGGTAATTGTCGCTTATTGGCTTTGACATTACGAAAAGGGGATTTCTATGGATGGTTTTTGTTATTTTTAAAGGAGGTTGGGGTCTTTCCCCTTTGAGAATAAAACTCATCAGGGTGTTTCCTGTTTTTTTCCCCCGAAAAAGGGCATGCTTTAATTAAACAGCACAAAATAACTACATCTCCCAGCCGGTGCCTTTCAACCCCCGCTGGCCATTGGAATAAAAGCAATTATAGTCGGTTGGCCCTCCGGAAGCAACTAATAATACTTACAGATTGTGCAGCACGCTTCCCATCATATAAACCCGTGCTCCTCGATTCTTTTCCATTGTTGGGATAAGTTTATTACAGAGAAGGAAGTGCGACAAGTAGTTGACCTGCAAAGACTCCCCCTTGAGGATAGCTGTTAGATATTTTGTTTTGGCCATGTATTTCAGTTTGTGGAAGACGTATTTCTGTTCGGGGCCTGATTGTGGACAACATTTCCGTTGTCCTCTAAGGCATGAAACGAGGGCAATGTGGAAAAATGGGGGGAGTCGGGAGCCACTCTAAAGACAGAAGACAAACAGCAGACCTGAAATGTTATCTCATATCCATCCTTGGTTTCTGCCCTGCGGGTATTCAACACAGATGCATTACAGAGGAGAATGTTTAGCGACGGAAACCGGCGCGCCACTTCCTCTGCCATTTGGTTCACCTAACGAGAAATCATATTTTATCGACTAAGGAGGAACTAACCGCTTTTAAAGAAGCAAAGTCAGCTGTTACATAGTCGATATTCTCCTTATTTCCTGTCTCCTTAATGATTTGATCTCTAACAGCCTAAAACGGGTAAATTAAAAGAAGGAAGGGGCCACAAACCTGGCATTTGTCATCAGTGACACCGTGAATAATAACTTTATTGTGAGGATGGGCAGCTAGATCAGCTGCAGTCTGACGACCGATTCCCGAAGTTGATCCGGTAATTAGAACGGTGCGCACATATTGCTTGCCTTCCGGCATCGAAGTCACTCCGCTGCGGAAAGGACTCTTCTCTGTCTCTGTAACATTAGAAGATGTAAAAAAACGAACATTAACTGGAAAGGGCATAAGTGTTAGCAAATAACATTAAAAAAGTGCTTTTCTGCTCTGTCCCCCAACAAACAACCAGAAACAATGCCAACACAATGGGAACCACGCATGGAACAGAGGGAAATGAAAAAGCTCCCTTTGGAAAAAGATTAATAGCAAGCGTTCAAAGAAGATTGAGGTCCAACGGGAGCCAACTTTCGGAGAAAAAGGAAAGCAATTTCGGTAGAAAAAAAGTGAATTCCCTTGGGCTTAGAGAAGGAAGGAAAGGCGTTTTTGAATGTTCTTGATAGTCGACATAAAGCAAGCCAATGGAATGGTGAATGAATAACTGAGGATATAAAGGAGCAGTAACTGCATTGCCTCTAGGGAGGGCGACAACAGGGGGAAGCGGCCGGAAACGGAGCCACGCCCCTTCGTCATCGGGGTCCACGAAATATAGACATTTGAAACAAACACTGAGTGGAGGAAACTGCGTTTGCGAGGCCACTTTCAAAGAAGAGAAAAAGGAGGAGGAGACCCTCCTCCTCGGTTAACATCTGCCCCGGGTGACAGCTGGCCGAGGATCCTTGCGGTTTTATAAGGCATAACACAAAAAGAACACGGAGGAAGCCAGCCCCCGGTGGTCATGGTGCCAATGGGAAGTTGTCGAGAGCACGCTCCAGTGCACAAGGTGGAATAGGTGAGACAGAAAACATTCAACAAGGTGTTCTAAAATTCTGACGCGTATTCCAAAGGTCCAAGATGTGTTTTGAACCGACTGCCTCGGGAAAAAAGAACAAGAACGTGAATATATTAATGGGAATTGGTCGAACCACTTGTTCTGGATACTGTAAACGGCTTTACAGGAAATATTTCTTCTACTGCTCTTATGATCTCAAACGGCTTTGTTAATATGAATATAAGAAGCAAATGTCTCGACGTCCATTTCCTTTTAGTGAGGATGTGATGACGTCCATTAGGCCATAAAATTTTTTAAGAGGAAAGACAAAACCGACTTCCCAGAAAAGCGCCAGCTTTGCCCATGCCAGAAGTTTGCTATTTGGATTTTAATTGAGCATCACGTGACGGAAGTCACCTCCCACCCAATGAAGCATCCTAAATAAAGAGAAGGAAATTTTAGCAACACATTAAACACGTAACAAAATGACTGCACTATTCTAATGTCATTGTTAGTCGGATTCCAGTTTCTTGTTTCCCCCCGTCTCTCCGGGGCTATGTCCAATTGTGCTAATTGAGGATATTCCGCGGTAGACTAAGCTAATATAAACCATTGGACACCAGAGTTCTTTCCTTTTTCGAAAGTCAAGGAGCCCCGGGAGTGTGAATTACATCAATTGTTTACTGGAGCTTAAATCCTGTTGAAGCAGACTACCATCAAAACATCACAAGATGAAAAGCTTAATAATTCTTAGGAAACTTTGAAGGGGGGAAGGAGTCGGGAGTGCCCTTCCAAGATGTTTTAGGTTTTCTCTTGTTGTTTATGGATGTCATACATCAGAAACAGCGCGCGAAAGAGTTGCAAACTAGCCAGCTGGGGAGAGAGAGAGGATATGCCGATGCCAAAAATCAGCTGTTCTACGGGGGAGTGCAAATCAACACCGGAGAGGTGGTCAGCTCCCTTTTCGCTCACTTTAAATTGAAAAGGACAAAACAGAGCGAGACGAGCCGAAGAAAGTTCATTTTGTCATCATTTACGGAGACTTCTCCAAGATTGGCGCAAGGGGATTTGGAGACCAAAACTGAGGAGGTGCCAGCAAAATTGAGGACCCCGTCGGCGCTCCTTTAATCGATGACGTCTCTGCTTGTGTTTTTAAACTGGAAGCCACAAGTCGAAACAATAAGAAATGAGCAAATCCCGGCGGCGCCTTTACCCCATGAAGCACATCTGCCTCACGCGAGTAACCGGCCACTAAATGGGGCGCCCCTCTATTGCCGGTTCTTTTGACAACTTGAAGGTCCGCTGGAGAGATTATGCAAGGCGTTTGGAAGCAAGTGCCAGAAGAACAGAATAACAAAGAAAGTCTCGAGAGAGCCGTCCTTTTTACAAAGCTTCAAAAGTTGCCCTTTGAAGGCATTCCGCTTGACATCTTCTAGGCAACACAAATCGGAATAAAGCTACCGGTTATCCGCCTGCCGTGGAACGTTTTTGGTGACTAAGAAGTGACGTTTAAATCCTCCCGCAAAATCATCCAAGAAGAAACCGCAGCCACGAAACTGGAATGTAGCGATCGGAGATTTTCGGGATCGATTCGTGTTCGTCTGTACGCTGTGTGGTCATCTCTTAGCATTATCCTGATAGTCTGTGCTGTTATTCTCCTTCATACTGGCTTTTTCTAATGGGGCGGTGTTTTGATGAGCAAATACATAAAGCCTTTTACCTAATAGGGCTCTACATATTTAAGGTAAGTCGCTATCTTCGCTATAAAACCCCACCTTTACAGTATCGTTTGGTATTATTCATAGGATCCATTTTATGTACAATAATATGCGGATTAGGATTTCTATGGATTGATGAGCAGGTGCAGACTTTTTTATTTGAACATATCTCCTTATTTAGACTACAAAAGACCCCAAATTTGTCTTTTCTCCAGCCGGAGCTCCTTGGAGACATGAAAGAGACGTATGTAATGCCTATTAATAGGATAATATAATTTCTAGGTGCTCTCACAACATTGGCCCCTAGACGAGACCCGCTTCTGGCCTGGAAAAAGTTATGACCTCGATGGGTATGTTGATGTGATTGGTAAGGAAATATATCCACGCTATAAACAATCGGAAAATTATAGCTGCCGGCAAAAAACATTCCACATACGGTAGACCGAATGTCTTAAACATAAGATATCTGGATGAGATAGCTCGGATTAATAATTACATTATTCATAATCTAACGGTTCCAGTGATGATAGACGGGAACGAGTTTGAGGCAAGAAGCGTCCTCCTCTACCCACACAAATTATATTTTAGGTTGCTTATACTGATCTTTGTATGACTTTTGATTGGGCGTGTTACTTGAATGACCATCTAACTATGCTCATGCCAAAGACCAGATGGGGCAATTTCTCTGGCGCATTTGCGGAACTTGCCAGCGATATTATCAACCAGGAGGTCGGTTAAGCTCATAGAATTCTTTGTGATTTCTTTAGGTGAACATAACCTATCCAATTGGGTGGAGAGGCTCGGAGCCAATTTATTTCGGAGCACTGGTTGGTCAACCTCATTTAGTTGATAAAGAAGGCCATTTTGACTATGCTTCGGCTGTTAGGTTGACATATAACACGAGAGAGCAAAAGGTAGGAAGACAATGAGTTTCTATTAATAAAGGTCAGATTGGAAATATCAGCTACATTTGGAGGAAGAAGTTAGCCCGCTGGTTGACCGACAAGGAGAATCCCGTCTCTGATTTATTGGAATTTGGAATAACGCATAATGAATCTCTTCCAGAGGGATTGAAAGATGTCGCGGATACGCTTACTCCTAAATTTGCCGGTAACTTGACTTCTTATCTTTGAGATTCTTTTTTAGCAACGGTCACAATCCTTGGATGGTTCTGCTTCTCCGTTTCCATTGTTCTAATCAACCATCATAATGGACTGATAGGAATTGACTGGGTCCGCTCCAAGCCGCTTGTAGCTCTTTCTGGATTCCTGTGCCCTCTTCTAGCCATCATTACCTCTTTTGGTTTAGTACTCTGGATGGGAGAACTGTACAACGAGATTGTTAACGTCTCACCATTCCTTATCCTCTGTCAGTTCTGTTTCTGATAATATTCGATCTAATATTTAAGGTATTGGTGTGGATGACACCTTCGTCATGTGTTCTGAATGGCACAGGACTAATCCAAAACACTGCCCGAAGAAGAGGGTAGCCGAAACACTTAGCGAAGCAGCCGTCGCCATTACCATTACTTCAGTGACAGATGCTGTAAGTCGAGGGTGAATTCATCTAATCCCCCTCTAGGTTACATTCGGTATAGGACTCTTTACTACCTTACCAGGAGTGAGAATGTTCTGCTTGTATACAGCCGTCCAAGTTATCTTCACCTATATCTATCAGGTAAGCCTTTTTAGCATCCGGAGCAATTTTTAGTTGACATTTTTCTCCCCTGTGTTAGCATGGGCTGCAGAACAAGAAGAGAAAGGGCAACACTGCTGGCCGTGTCTAAAAGCAGTAGATGCACAGACTACAGACTCTACCTGGACTCTGCTGCTTAGAGGAGGAACAATCTCCCGGGAAAAGGGAAAAGAACTGAAGGCTAAGGAAGCAAAGGAGAATAATAATACACTAGAGAAGCCGAAGGGAAAGATTTCTGTATTCTTGAAGAACTTGGAGAACAAATTGGATCATCAGGAGCAGGTGGGTGCGGTCTTCTTCATTTTACTTTATCCCCTTAGAAAGGCGTTGAGAACGATCGTGCTGAGACGTTCGTAAACAAGCTATTTAGAGAAATTATCGGTCCATTTATTTTGGAAAGGTCGACACAAGTAAGTTGACTGATAACAGTGTAACTGTACTTATAGGTGTGCGCTCTTCTTCTATACATAGTTTACGCCTCACTCGCAATCTATGGCGTCTTGAACATGAGAGAAGGACTGAATCCTAAATTTCTTGTGCGAGAAAGCTTCTACCTTAGCACATTTTACGAACTTGTCCAGGAAACCTTCTGGCAAGAAGGTGCCGGCTATTCTTAGCTGAATATAAGGAAAGCCTTTTAGGACTTCAGATGCAAGTGGTTGTGAATAACCCGCCGGATTTATTTGATCCCGTACAAAGAAGCGGCATCAACAAGATGTTAGCTGGTAGAAGGCCAAAACATGAAATCAAAACAGGGCTGATTTAGATTTTGAAGGAACGCGGTATACAATGAATGGGAATGCAACCATGATTTGGCTAAAAGCTTATGACCTTCATTTGAATATGGAAGAGAAGGACTTGAATCTCCCTAGACCGAAAAAGTAACCGCCTCACCTTTTAAAATAATAGTTGTGTTCAGCTCAAGCGAATGGTATCACCGCTGCAGGGATTGGCTTCTAATCGCCGGTGGTCGTCGTCTTTGGGAGAAGGATATGGTCTGGGGCCAGGGAAAAGAGTTCTACAAACTGAAAGCCTTCCGCTTCCAACTGGGTCTCAGGAATTATGGAACACCAACGGATCATACTAACAGGTTACCCACTCTAGGCAGTTTAATTAATCCTTGTAGTTGCAAACTCATGAGAGAGATTTCTGCCCGGTATCCGGAATTCAATATCACCACCTTCCACGAGTACTACCCATTCGCTGACCAATATCTCGAGCTGAAGCCTAGTCTCATCCAGAATATTGTCCTCGGCATTATCTCCATGGCCATCGTTACCCTCATTATGATCCCCGACTGGAGGGCTGCCCTTTCTGTTGTGGTTTCAATCGCATCTATCAATTTAGGTGCGTTGTTTAATAGTTCAATGGCAAGAGCCGTTCAGGCGTTCTCGGGTTCATGACTTTTTGGGGAGTTAACCTTGACAGCGTATCTATGATTACGGTGAGAAAGTAATGACTGTTGATTGCTGTCTTATCAGGTTATCATGTGTATTGGATTTGCTGTTGATCTCTCGGCTCATATTGCTTACGCTTATAGTCAAGCATATGGAACTGCACATGATCGAGCGGTTCAGGCTCTCGAGACTCTTGGATGGCCTGTATTTATGGTATGAAGGGGTATGCAGTCACAGGAATCCTTTAGGGAGCGTCATCCACACTGATTGGGATAATGGTTCTGGTTCTTGTAGACGCCTATATTGTATTAATCTTCTTCAAAACTGTCTTCCTAGTCATTTCGTTCTCCATGATCCATGGCCTCCTGTTCCTCCCTATCGTCCTTATGATCATTATTCCCCAAACCAGACACAAGAAGGAACCGATGAAAGTTTCCTTCACCTGTAGCAGTCAATTGAACAAAGTTGTCAAGATGTCAAAATCCGAAGAGAGTGAAGACCCACCAGTCTACACAATTAAAGATAAAGAACACCACGAAGAAGCGAATGAAAGTCACATCCCCGCGTCTTCCTCTATTGTAAATAAGGTCATAACCCCAGACAAGTCATAATGTTCCCTCCAAGTACCGGTAACTTCCATTTCAATTTATCTGTGTATAATAGAATAATATACAATAAAGTCTGAGACACTCGTATGTAGTTATGTAGCACTTACAGTGAGCAACGAAATACATAAAAAGACGAATTTAAGAATCCGGATTAGGCATGTGACCAGGATAGTGCATGACGTACCAGTCGTGAACATACATCAGAATGGCTAGCGGTTGACCGACTATGAGGGAGAGCCAGACGACAACGTTTCCAGCACGTCCTCCTTTGATTATGTAGTCTGTCAAGAAGGATAGCGGTATCTGGGCCATCATCCCGTAATACGCCCAGAGGCGGAACATGGATAAGGGAACTGAGACCTGGAAATTTAACGAAAAATGAGATGAGAGCTAGCTAACGAACCAGATATTCATGGAAGAAGGCAGAAATGAAGAAGACCGCGATCATGGCGCTGCTCTTGCTGTAGTTGTTTCTCATCATGGGAGCATAGACATGTCGTACTGCCCAACGATGGACAGGGATGTTCCAGGTCTTCCAGAAGTAAGAAATCGTTTCGGAATTCCAGAAGTCCCTAAAAATTGGAATTAATAGGCAGAGAATCAAAACTAACCGATAGAATTCGCGATCAGCAAAGAGGAAAAGTTCCGCCAAGAAGTTGAGAGCAGAATGGAACAGGGTATAGAAGAAGATTAACCAAATGAAGATATTGGGAATCGCTAACTTCAAAAGACGCTCAACTACTCTGAAAATAAAAGAAAACTAACAGAAATCTTTAGAAACCAACTTAGTTACTTCCATCTCGCTCAAAGGAGCCATACTGTTCCTAACGGTAGGGATTATCCACTGCTGGATAAGAGCAGCGATCAGGAACGTGAGGAAGATCAATTCCACAGCTCGCTTGATGATAAAGCTCTTTCGTCTTCTGGCCGTTCGGGGGAAACGCATCTCATAGCAGAGAGTAGGAGCCAGCATGAAGTAGTACAGGTTAGTAATGGTCAAATTGGACGGATAGAGAGAAGACATCACATATAACTGAAAGAAAAGAATATATTAAATATTTACAAAGAAAAACATACATCTTTAACTTCCTGAGTTGTTAGTTTCTCCTTCTTGGCTCCATTTTCACGGCGGGCACATCTCCCCCAGTAGTTTACATGGACATATGAGACCATTTTCAATGCCTCTACAACAAAAATTCCTAGCGCACCTACAGCATAAATTGGATTTCCCTGGAAGAATTATAAAAATAATAAATGATCTACTTACTCGAAGATATAGAGTAATAACAGCAGGAATAGTCAAATGGGTACAGATGAGGGTGGGGTAGAACACTCCGGCGAAATATTCTCCTAGATAGCCTTTCTCTAAAATTCGGTGGATTTGTAGAAAAGGGAGAACTAATTACGTAAGATTTTTTCAGTAGCAAAAACTATAAAAATAGTAATATTTGATCCAACAACAAGAGCCAAGTTAGGCCAATTCCATAGAGAGAGATCAGTTAGAAAGAAACTAATCCATGTCAGGGGAGAGACCAGTATGCCATATTTTATTATATTCTCAAGAGCTACTCTCCCATTTGACACTACCTAAAAAGGAAAGGTACTTTTTAAAAAAATATCTAAATAGGGCATACCAATAAAAGCATAGCTAGATTGAAGAAACCTCGATAATTCGTCCATCCTGAGCTGGAACTGAACAGTGAATCCTGTGCTCTATGAACTACTTTTTCTGAGGGCCTGAGATAAATCAATAATTAACGACGCAAACAAAACACTTACCCTTTGAGAAGTGCTGATTTATCAATTTTATCTAGTCCATTGGAAGAGTTGGAGCCTCGACTAATAACAGAATCTTGAGAGATTTTCCGCTGCCGTAGTCGTCCTGCTTCTACCATATCTCTAGAATAAATGAAGTAAAAAGATAGAAAACACTGAGGGTTAGAGTCCGATCAAAACAAGAATCCGTCAGTAAACAAAAGCGACGCGAGGTGCTGAGAAAAGCGAGTCTTGTTCAATATTGCGCATAACAATCTATTTTAAAAGGGAAAAAAGATGCATAACAGATTATAAATTGTGTAAAAGGGGAAGAGGGAACTAGTTGCCCTCCGGATTGCAAACAGGCGGCGCCATATCTTGACCAGCGTGCTTGACAACACGTTTCCTTCAATCATTCCTTGCTCCCGGTTGCGTGTGTGTTTGTCACTGTAAAATCGAAAGTACGCTACATGTGATAGTAAAGAACATAAACAAATCACATAGTGAACGGGGGGAAGATGAGAAAAACAAGACCATCCCGTAGTCAGATAAGATGAGAAGTTACACCGCAGAGCGGGGCCGATGGACCCTCGCGAGGTCGGAGATTGTGGGCTCAAAAACTAATTGATGAGGCTGGGCTCTGATTAAAATCTAGCAGGAGGACGTTGCTACTTGTCCAAGTTTATCAATAGCTGTAAAAAGGATGCAGAAAAAAATCGTTTGAACAGGCATTATCACACAGAATATAAGATAAAGACACAGGGTAAACATGTCTTCGTGAAGGACGAACTTTGGAACTTACCCTTGTTGTGTGGTGTTAAAGTACGTAGCATCTTCAAATGTGTTCGATCTTGGACCTACTCATCATTCCATTCTTTTCCCTCATTTAATACTTGACATCTCGACATTTAAACCTGCAGGAGATTGAAATTCGTATTCATTTAAACTGTACTGTTGATTCCACAAAGCGGTAGACACAACATGATGAAAATGACGAAACGTGGCGCTCCCTCAGCAATTAAAACAGCGTAGAACAAGCAGAACACTTTCTAGTGGTATCTGGAATTTTAATAGACTTGAAAAAACAAAAGGGGGGTTAAAAAAGGGATACGGTATGTAATTAATTTATTCAATTTATTGATGTTTTCAAAATGTTGAGGCATACTGAAAACTGAATGAACTTGGAAGAAAGCAATACAAGCATAAGAGAAAGGAATAAGACACATACATCAGCGAGCATTAGATTATATCACAAGACGTACCCAATCACAACCCATAAATATCGTAAATGTGATGTAAAGAAAGTGTTCAGAAACAGTAAAACAGTAGTGCAAAAGGGACTAGAGAGAGGTTGTTTTCAAGTCGGTACTATGCGAGAACCCGAAGTTGACAAATGTTTTAATTGGAAACGGGAAAGGAGATCTAGGAGGCTTGGAAGAATTCTTTCCAGAGGAACTTCTGGAATAGGTTGGCGGCATCACAACGTTCCAATGTGACCTGTTCATCCCTGCCGTTCACAGTGATGCATTTACGGGTCTTTGTCATTATTTGAGCAGTATCCTATAAACATGTTGCTTTGGCTAATAAACAATGAAAAAGTATACCTTGTCATACGTAAAGGGTCCGTCTACAGTTCCCTTGACGCAGTGATCAGCCTGGATCTTGTTCCCCCTAGGTGTCAGGCACCATTCTCCTTGAGCAAACTGCCCCTCGGTATTCAATCTCAGTAGTTGGTTTCCTCCATAGCCGTGACAGCCACTGGCTCCCAAGGGTCCAGGAATTCCACCCATTCTGTCGAGGCATTTTCCAGTGTGGGTATTTCTGGCCTCTCCCCAAACGTCATTGTTAGGAAGGAGGGGAAAGCTGGTCAAGACGTCGTAGGCAACGTTCTCCATGTACCTGTAAATTCAAAGAAAGTATAAAACAAAGAGACAGCACCGACCAATGGAAGTCCTTGCACTGAAGTCGCTCCTTCAGGGCAACCTGAGCTGTCAGATCGCCCGGATCCACCTTCTGAGCTTGAGGCTCGCGGATAAAGTAGTACTTTTCATAATCTCCCATCCAGGTCTTGATTACTCTCATCATATTCTAAAACATCTTATAGAGTTGTTGCCAAACTTTCTTACGGTAGAGATAACAGGTTTTCCGGAAAGTTTTCCAAATGTGTAAGGCATATGAGAGCGGTAGACGTGTCCAACATGAGAACAGGGCACGAAGAGAATTCCTCCTCCACATTGCCAAATCTTCAAATTAAAAATATAACAAAAAGATGCCAAATTACCTTGAAACTGAGTTCATACTGCTCCCCGCCCCAAATTTGAAGTCCATCATCGTAGAATCCCAATTCAGCAAACCACTTCCGATCAATGGCGAATAATCCGCCGGCATGGGTCGGAGATCTGAAAGTGCATTAGGTCAAGGCCATCTTTGTATGTATGAAAATTGCTGTGTTGTTTCACACGAGAAGCATCTGCCTGCTGCCAATTAAGGAGACCCATACATACCTGAAAGGCATAGAGCTTTTAGCTCGGCTGTTCTTTTCCTTAGCCGTGATGGCCGTCTCTTTGTAGAGGAGACCCCACTCGAAAATACCAGAGAAGTGGCGATCGGACTGCCCGTATACGCTTCTGTATTCCCAGGTGTTGGAGTCGATTCCGTCGATGACAGGAACGGTCATTACTCTCCTAAATAAAAATGTTTCTATAGAAGAATACATCAAAACCTGTTGTATTTGATAGGAGCAAGTAGGGGAGGCAGCCAGTTAGTGTTCACTTCACAATGAGCATCCAAGAAGATGACAACATCGGCGGTAGCGTGTTTAGCTCCAATGGTCCTGGCTCGAATCAATCCTTCACGGTCTTCGGTTCTAACCAATTTGACTTTCCCATTAAAGCGAGTAATGTACTTGTCCAATTTCTCTTTCAAATGCTCTGTAAGGATTTTTTAAAGTCAAAATAGTATGTTTATTCTACCTTTGGCCGAGTAGTCGTCAACCATTACGACTTCTTTCAAAAGCTCTGGCGGAGACCGAAGGAAGACAGAGTGAACGGTTCTCAGAAGAGGAGTCCATCCTTCGTTATGGAACACGACAACTACGGAGACTGTTGGAAGGGTTTCAGGATAGTCCCAGTGTTTACACCTATAGAAATATATTTCCGGAAAATAAAAACCATACTCTGGCATCCGAATGTCGGGAACGGTTCTGTTCATGGAGATCATGTCACTGACGTAGGTGTTGAATCCAAATTCGCTTTCAGCCTTCCTTGAGGCTTGCAATCCTTCGGGATCGGTGACACGGATAGGCTTCCCTCCTTCTCCTGAACATGGCGATCGTGCTTCCATAAAAAGGGTAAATCAAACCTGGTTGATTGCTGGCCACTTCAGGTTCTTTCGGTTCATAGTTACCCAGCCTGTCTTCGCTGAACACAGTGTTGGGATCTTGGTCACCAGCCAACTTGGTATTCTGCCAGGCATCTGCGTGGTTGTCATTTGTGTCGAAAGATTCTGTACGGACACTCTAAAAAGGAAAAAAAAATCTCAGGGACGGGTAAAGTACTTACGTTACTTCCGGATAGGTGCGAAACGCCGAATATCAAGAGGAACAAGCAGGCGGCGAAGGCTGCGAACCGAACACCTCTTAAGAAGGGGTTGTACAAACAAAGATGGTCAGGGAAAGCTCACTTCTGCCTGCAAAATCTCTCCAATTCTAGTTGTTTCCTTTTCCACGACATGGTTTAAATGATGGCACCCGCTGTGAGGACTGCTTTTATTGAATACACGTTGCCTGGAAATTTGAACATAAGAAATGACGAGAAGAAAAGACAGACGAGTTAGTACAAAAGAGAACAATGTGGATTAGAAGTATCTCTGAAGAGAAAGCGAAGATACAGACAGTCATTAATGAACAGGAAAATCAATGAGGAGTAAGCAAGCGATACTCGTTGTCATTGTTCTCCGAAATCCAACATGGCCTACGTAGGGGAGGAGCTCGCGTCACGTAGCACGGGTTAAACGCCGGGCAGTGCTCTTCCCATTGAGCCGCCCCTCATTGCACCTTATTTTAAATTCCGTAATCTTTAGGCAACTTATTTATTTATTTTCAGAATGTTGAGAGCTCTCACTAGGGTAAGGACTCCTTTGACAAGACGCTTCGCCTCTTCAAAGGTGGCCACATCTTCAGCACCGCCTGAATCCGTCCCTGAACCTATTGCCAGTGGGATAACTCCGTAATTGTTTTATTCATTCTTTTAGAGCCCACAATCTCGCTTGATCTTTTTGAAGATTTGACAGCAAGGATCCATGGAAAGGGAAAACTAGTGGATAAAATCACCGTAACTGTCGTGACACCCGATGGAAAAAAGAGGGAATGCGTTATGAACCGGCACACATCAACACCACTGAGCTGCGCTAAACGTAATTTTTATAATAACAAAATAGGATTTATTTATTTGCGTTTATAGATATATCCTCTTCTTTGGCTAAAAGTGCTGCTCTTGCTGTTCTAACCTATCCTTCGGGGACTGTGGAAACTGTTAGTCCAGTTACTCGTTTTGACCAATCTTGTGAAGTGGAATTCATCCGATTCAACACTCCTAATAGTCATAAAGCCAGTTTAGTTAACCAGGTAATTTTTCCTTCTTGTTATTTTCAATTTGGTTACCTTCATTTTCAGGCGTTTTGGAGATCAGCATCAGTTGTCACAGCTGCAATTTTGGACGAATGCTTCCCTGGACATAATGCCAAAGCAAATTTTGAGCCGGGTTGGTCAGCTTGTCTATTATTTAGTTGCCAATTTCAGTAAAAGCACTGTATTTCTCAGCTTCTGTCGACAATGTTATCGGTGAGATTCCCGAGGTAGAAATGAGCTCAACCCACTTTTTTACTTACATGTTTCTTGAGAGTTTGAAAGCAATCCAGTCAAGAGCCCATGATCTCATACAGTCGCCTACTACTTTCGACTCTATAACGGTTCCGGAATCTGTTGCAATGGAATATGGACTAGAACCAGGGTAAATCGACAAATTTTAAATTAAACTGGAAACCTTTCAGACTTCAGTTGTGTAAATTAAATAACTTCGTTTGTGAGCTCGACGGTCCAGTAATAAGCAGCCCTTCTCAATTTTCTAGGTTCAGATTAATAGGAGTAAGTTCTTTTATTACTATATTTACAAAAATAATTATTCTAGTCATCTTATTGTGAGAAATTATTAAACGTTGGAGGAATTGCTCTGCCCCACGGCCAAGAAATCACGTCTTATCATTGGGATCTCATCTGTCAAACTGCTCGAAAGGAATTTATTATGTAATGCCGGTATTTAGTTATAGATTTTGTTTCTTATAGAAACTTGTTATTTCTGTTTTTGTTACAGATGAATTGATTTTTAAATTAATGTTCTATTAATTTATTTACAAATAGCAAAGACAAATAGAGGAAAGTGTGATTGAGATCATTAGGTAGGCTTGCCTGTGAGGAAATTGTTAAATAAGCCCTGGGCCATCTCTCCTCCTATCAACTGATTCAGTTGGCCGAGGACGATCAGGGGATTCTGAATAAATGAATTGCCGAAATCGAAAACTAAAAGGTAGTCTACCTGGTCCATGAGACCGCCAACGTCTTCACAGCGTTTCATAGCTCGCTGAAGTTGCCCGCTAACCGTCAACGACTTCATGATGTCACAGTCAGAGATGGCGTTCCTCAAAGTAGCACACTGTTGTCGTTCTGCCCCTCGTCTACACGTTTCTTGACTAGAAAAGAATTACACCACAAAATTAGAAATTAAACCTTGCTGCTAGGATATCTATCTTCCCTTCCAGTATAGCACTTCGTAACTGCGATGCCCATACATCAAAAGCTCTCTCATCTGCTACTTCTTGGCACTTTCCATAAGTTATTTGCATGAACTCGGACAAAAATGGTAGACATCCTCTTCCCTTAGGAATTCCAAAATTACTATCAGCTCCGGGCATGAAATCCCTCAATCCCAACGACATGACATCTAAAAGACGCGATATGTCGGTGCTCGACTTACATACCTTTCGCGATGTTCGATGAACTATCCGCTGTTCCGCCTTGTCGACCGCCGCCTAGGAAAGCTTCGGCAATCTTTATGAAGGCATTCGGCTGCTGCTGCGGTTGGATAGGTTGGGCAGCATCACCAGGGACACCTAGCGGATTTGTAGGACTGAGTCGGATCTCAGAAGGGGCGGCAGCCGCTTGTGAAGATTGGGGAACTTCAACTGGAGGCACTTGCACATTGGGAGCAGCATCTGCCCTCGGGGCAGGCTTCACAACTTCAATATGGTCTTGCTGAGGATTATTATCCAACTGTTGAATATTGAGTCCAGGCGATTCCGGCCGAACGGGAACATCCGAAACCGAGGCTGCTGAAACTGTATGTTTGGGGATTACTCTGTCAGAGACCTTGTTCCGTCGACGGAACAATAGGAGTTATTTGCGTTGATGTTGCGGTCATATCCGCCAGTGGTGCTAAAGCTCGAATAAAAGCATTTCTCGACTGGCTGGTAATATCAGATACAGCTGGAAAGGTTTAAAAATACATTAACAAATAAGAACGCCGACCTCCTCCCAGCAACCTCGAAGGTCTCGGATCCTGTTCCAGGGGTATTTCAGCATCTTTTTCTTTATCTCCCTCCCTGGAAAAGGAGAATTTGCAATCTCTTAATCTTATCTCCTTCCGATTACGCAAGGAGAAATCGACAAGCTGTTTTTGATGTTCCATTTTACATTAGCGCAGCCGCCTGACCAGGATGCCGGGAACAGGCTTAGCCGCGCGCGGACGCACTTTGGCCGTTTCAGTCCGGCTACCGGACAGACTTTGGGATTCTGCCATTCATTGGCTGACTCACGTCAGCTTAAATGAAGCGTGCTATGCGAATAGTCTGGGTTATGTCTTTCCGCCGGCCATTGGATTGACGAGAGCTCTTCCCAAATAAAAAACGGGATAGAACACCCACGGGCGGAAACTAGAAACGTGCAAAGACTGCTGTATTTTCGCAAGTCTTCCCATTCGCAAGAGAGCCCTGTTCAGGCTACGTAAAGAGAAAGTGCAGAAGATTTAGAACCTCCGCATAATAGAGAAGAACTTACTGTATTTGTTTTTCATTATTTCTGATATTAGAAGCTGCTAAACTGCTCAACTCCGTGGCAATAGCAGCCATAGCGTTGACGCTCTCCGGCCGGAGAAGCTCAATAAACGGTTGAATATTGACTTGCTGAAACTTCACCCTTACTGTCACTCTCTCTTTCTCGTATAAGCGTCTTAGGAGAAAACGAGATGTATTCGGGTCAACGAGGAAAAATGAGGATGTATAATGCGATCGTGAACAGAGAAGAGAAAACTGACCTGCGCATTGACCAGGAGGATCGGCACGAGCAACACCAGCAGCATGGTGGCGCAACACGGGCCTGGGGGCGGGTCTCTCTCCTCAACACCATATCCTGTCCGTGGAGAGAGATCCCTCCCAAATAGTAGCCGATAGAATTTGAGGATCGGGGCTAAATACACAATTTATTACCCATAGGACATAATGTGTGATCAGAGTTCTTCTTTTTTCTTCGTTGTTTTAGTCATCTCGATGAGATCGTATCCCGTCTTCTTGGAGATTTCTTCCCAAAAGGCCAGAGATTTCTTAAAGAAGCCAACGTCTTCTTCGGCGATTGGCTTGATCCTCAGGTAATTCGCCTCTTCTCCAGCTTCCTTCCATCGTTGTCCTTCCCATGATGCCATTCTACAGAATATAATTTCAAGCTTATGAGGGCTTACCCGTTATGAGCAAATGTAGCAAAGGAATCTCTGATACTATTGCGGATTATCTTATCCTCAGGGGTATAATTGAATTCGGCCAATCCAAACAATTCAAACATGTAGGGAAATTCGTTGATATGGACGGAACCACGAACTCCATCAGGAACCTTATACTTTTCCCAAATGGCGTCGTTATAATGTTCAAATTTGTAAAGATGAATTGGCCAGCCGGCTTTTCTTCTAATTTCTGCTCCTTTAGCAACTCCCAAGTTGAAAACTATGTCGCTTACAAACTGAACAGTAAATAATTAAATAGCAGGAGGAAGAAATAGACGATACCTCTGTGTAGTCGTTCAGATACTTGGCTGGATCTCCCTCTCCTCCTTTTGAGTAAAAGGAAATGATTTCATTGACCAGCTTGTCTGTTTGATCTCCATATTCAGCAGACTTCACAACAAGTTCGTGTATTCTTTCCTTGATTTCCTCTTCTCCAAAAGTGAGAAGATCCTTTGAAGCTAGTAGTCGATGAATGACGTTAGATTTATCCATTATTGCTAAAATGGGTTACTCGATGTTTTAAATGACTAACTCATGGAAGCAGCTTCTTTTTCTGTAACACCGACCAGTACCGGTTTCTTGGGAGCCTCTTTCGCCAGGGTTTCGAGATCCTTCGGGAAGAAGTCACCATCCAGCCGTGGTCCCCACTTTGTTATCAACAGATTGTCTAAAACGTAGCCCTAAAAACATTTATAAAACTATTTTCCGTACATGGCTTACTACTTTATCGACGGCTGTGTAGATTTCTTCTACTGACTTCTTCTTTAGACATTCTTTTGTATTCTCAGCGCATCCCAACGCCTAAAATGTACAGTATTGTATTCCAATAGAAGTACGCACCTCTATAAGAGGCAAAGAATGATCAACTACTTGATGTCCAATAACCCAATTATTCCAGGCACTTCCCGACATTTCTATTCCTCCAACAGCATAATCTCTGGAGTGTGGGCTGAGCAGAAGTTGACTAACTGCTGCTCCTCCGGCGCTCAGTCCCCACAATGTTATTCTGCTTGGATCTCCTCCGAAATTCTCGCAATTGTCATGGACAAATCTAAAGGCAAATCAAAATAGAAAAACATTAACTATTCCTACTTCAGAGCTTGAGTCATATCCCATAATCCGAGGTTCCCAGGAAGGTCATCTTGTCCGTTTGAAAGAAATCCAAGGAATCCTAGTCTGTATTGAATGGTTACAACTATCACATCTCTTGTAGTGTAGGCATCAGCGAATCCCTAAAACAAAAGTTTCCCCTCTTCTCGTTCTTATTTTATCCTACCTGATATGGATATCGTCGAGCTGTCCCAAATGAATAACCTCCTCCATGAATCCAAAACAAAATCGGGTAGCCATTTGGCGGGGCCTAAATGTTTAAATACAGAAAAGGGGTAGAATACCTTAGCGGAAGGACGGATAATATTCAAGGAGAGACAATCTTCGTCAGCTTCTGCAAAAACGGCCAGTGGTGTATGTGCAGGGCATTCCTTTCCCCATTTTGTTGCATGGAACGGGGTAGACCAAGGGGCGGGAGGTTGTGGTTTCTAAAAGAAGGTCTGTTACTTTATTTTGGGTATCAACCTCGAATCGTAAGTCCCCGACAGGTGGTCGAGCATAAGGAACACCAAGGAAGATGTCTGCTGTTTGGCCATTCTCCACTGGGGTTTGGAAACCCCAGACTTCGCCGGCATTAATTATAATCTTCGGCTGATAAGTCATGACGGCTAGAGGAAGAAGGAGGAAAAGAAGGACCATATCACTGATTAAAAGGAGGCGGCCATCGGTACGCGATGCAAATCGATTGTGCAACAACAAACAAGCAAATGACCCAGGACAATCGGTACCATCTAAGGTCACCCGGCACCTGTCTTTTTGAACAGGACAGAGTCAAACAACTTCCGCACATTTGATAACACTACTAAGATCTTTTATTTATAAAGCCCCGTATAAATTCAAACGCTATGGATTGTATTTTTAAAACAAAATTGGTCTGGGTCAAGAAAAATGATCTAGCAAATTGCCAACGAATATTTGAATCTCTTTTGGGGTACTCGTAATGCATTGTCGTGATATTTTGGCTCAATAGTCCGCTATTCTATCACAATATAAAATTATTAATGAAATAGAACAGCGTGTCCAATAGTCATAGCTCCTCGTGTCCTTTCTGTTCCACTGGGAGAAGGGTAATCGCGTCGAAGCCAAATTTCTTCATAGATCTCCAGAACCTTGTAGCCCCTGGAATAGATTACTACACAGATTTGAAAGAAATACTCACGTCCATGGTAGTCCTCCTTCACTTCCGCATGCTCCTGCATTATCAAATATTCAAGATTTTCTGTAGCCTGGGGCCAACGAGTACCATTCCAGACAGGAACTCTATAAACGGAATAATACTTCTACCATGTCAGATTACCCATGATGGGCAAAATTAGCCAAAGCGTCTCTTAAATTCTCCTTGACTATAATATCTGCTGAACTGTAGGCCCACTGAGCCAGCACTTTCATATCAAACATGTAGGTGAATTCGTTGATGTGGAAGGATCCTCTTGCTCCTTTAGGTGCGTGAATCTTCTCCCAAGGGGCGTCATTGTAATGAGCGAAAGAATAGATCCAAACAGGCCAATCCGCCTTGATTCTGGCTTCTGCTCCTTCAACTGCCGCTGCGTTGAACATTGTATCAGTGATAAACTAAACTCTATCTTGCCCAGAAAGGAAAAAAGCACACCTCTGTGTACTTGTTGAGGTAGAAGGCGTCATCTCCATCATCCTTTCCTTCCAGATAATGTTCAATTATTTTGTCATATGCTTTTTCCTCATTGAATGGAGCACTTTTCTTAAGCAAATCTCCAATCCTCTTTGTCATTTCCTCTTCCTTGAAAGAGAACAGATCATTCGAAGCTAAGAATGACTGAATGTACGCAGACTTTCCCATCACAGCTGTAAATAGACGTAGCTATATAAGGAAGGTATAACCTACTGAAAAAGCTGGAATCTTTATCTGATACTCCTAAGATTACAGGCTTCGGTGGAGCATCTTTAACCAGGACATCCGGAGTAGAGGGGAAGAAGTCTCCATCAATTCTAGGTCCCCATTTGATGATAGTCAGGTCCTGAGTGGTGTAACCCTGAAAATTTGACGATAAAGTCATTATGACTCCTTCTATACCACAGCTTCTACGGCATCGTTGATCTCCTTCACTGTTTTTGTCTTCAAACATGTCTTTACATCGTCTACGCATCCTAGTTGCTGGAAAGGAATTTATTCTTGGTAAAACTTGTGATAAGGATACTTTGATCAGTGATTGGGAGCTGTTAACGACCGTTGGTCCAATGGCCCAGGAAGCGAAGGCACTTCCGGACATTTCAACAGCAGAAGCGACAAAATCTCTTGAATGTGGGGAGAGAACAAGTTGATTTACAGCTGCACCTCCGGCACTGAGCCCCCATAAGGTGATTTTATTCGGATCTCCGCCGAAAGCGACAATATTATCATGTACCCATCTAAAAAGTATAATTTGATGTTAGCGGCTTACTTTAATCCTAGGGTGAGATCCCATAATCCCAAATTACCCGGAAGTTCATTATCACCCGTTGAGAGGAATCCGTATACTCCTATTCTGTATTGAAGACTGACAACTATGACATCTCTATGAGCAAAGGCATCAGCAAAGCCCTAAAAAGGGTAAAGTATCGAGAGCTAACTGTAATTTTACCTGATAGCCGTACAATCTGGCCGAGCCGATTTCATATCCCCCTCCATGAACCCATAATAGGACTGCCTGACCGGCACGGGACTAAAAGAAAGCGCTTTCAAGAAACAATTTGGCTAGTACTCTTTTCTGGGGACGGATAACATTGACCGTTAGACAATCCTCATCAACCTCGTAGATCACAGCCCGGAGAGTATGTGGAACGCATTCGTGTCCCCAAGTAGTTGCATTCAGCGGAGTGTTCCATGGTTTAGCCGACCGGGGTTTCTGAAAGAGGAACTCCTCGTAAAAGAAACTTTAACAGCTAATAAAGATAAGACAAAAAATGCTTATGCAAACTGCTTTCGTGATTGCATGCGTCTAGCTCACCTCAAAACGTAATTCTCCAACCGGCGGCTCGGCAAATGGAATGTTTAGAAAGACGTCAGCCTTTTCTCCTGATTGAGTATCTATAGAGAATCCACGGACTTCTCCAAGAGCGGTATGAACTACTGGAACTGCTGGTTGCTCTCCACTTACAGAAATAAGAAATGCAGCTGCTATGAGCAGAATCATAACTGGAAGGTCATTTTGAGGCAATCGAAAAGAAATGTCAATAGTAGAAAGAGCGGAAGGCAAACAAAAAACGAAAGAAGCTGGGAATATAACTGCAATACTTTCAATTGACAATTCGCAACATGTCAAGGTCACACGTGTGTTATCAAATTTACAACAGGTGTCCTTTTTTTTACTAGCCGTGCACGTTTCTTGTTCCCAGAGTGATAGGAAAAATGGAGAGCACTGAGAACTTCGCTGCTGGAACAAAGTCGAATAGACTGAGGACAGAGTATTTATAAGAAAGCGGAACACGTGTAGATAAGAGAGCAAAGTGTGGTCTTTTATCGGCGAATGATCTGTTAACAGTGTGCTGGTGGCTTAGTTTTGATAAAGAGGTGGAAAGTGTCAGAACTTAACCCAAACTACGATTCGCCTGTACTGGTACCTTCCGATATATCGTCATTATTCAGCTAGTCAAACATTTATTACAATGTAATGGGTACAAAAGTGTTGTCGAGTTAATTGATTGTGATTTCTTTCTCCCTTTTTCTTGCCTGAATTCGTCGATGAATTGTAGAAATTTGGAGCATTGACCGATTGATTTGGAGTTTCGACAGAGAGGACATTCACAGACTGATTGTGGAATCCTTCGTCCTTCAAAGACTGATTGAAACAAATCACATCCGTTAGAAGAAACCATAAATTCTACCCCGCTGAGTAGTGCTTTTATTTTAACAGAACTTTGTGTCGTCCGATAGTTCGAAGAGCTAGGGAGCATAATGGATTTCAACTTTATAACTGGAATTTTATATCAAATTGTAATAAAATATAACGATCCTACCCTGTCGATACTGGCCGAGAAAGATGGCAATTGCCTGGAAGAGCCTTGAGTCCCTTTCATTTATCCATAGGGTGGGGAACACAAACATACCCCTTGAATATTATAAGGTATAAGAGAAGTTAAAACCCCAGTAGAATATCCATGTGGGAATGGATAGGCGAGTATCTGCGGAGCGCTGAGGAACACCAGTAGAACGTCTCGGCAAATGTGATACACTGAAATTGTCCGAGTATTGAGGCTATTCTTTTCTCACGTGTATATTCAAAAGATGCCATTTGAAATTCTTCATTCGTAGTGGAGATTTGATGAGTATAAGGTAGAAGACAATGGAAGCCAGGGCTACAGAAATACAGGCGTTTATTCGATAATATAACAGAAGGCCGATCATCGAGGAGAAGTAAACGATAACTGGGAAACAGGTGAAACAACATGTTGGTTACTGCAGGTGGGTGAGTAACTATTAGAGAAAAAGCCAAGGAGTAACAGGTGAAATGACTAATTAATAGCAACACACATGAGTGGGAGTTCATGCTCTCTGAATGGGCAGATCACAAAAACCTTTCAGTCTTTGAACATTTCCATGTCAAGAGGAGAACACTTGGATGTCTCCCAGCTTATACGGTCCGTCTAAGATGGCTAGAACTGTTAGAAAAGCCCCTAGCTCTGTCATGCATGTGTTATCCCGATATTATAGAGGATACAATCTGATACACGTGTGTAGGATTTCCGAGTTTGTTGACGAACACCCACGTTGAAACAACTACACTATATTCAAATACGTCATGAGTACCTTCCTGAATAATAGAAGTTTATACAGACTATTAACAGTCATCTTCTGAGACGCCGGGAGCTCAGCGCTTCAGGGTGTGCGCGCTACAAGACCGTGACGGTCGGAGAGACCAGCAGCCGTGGTTAGCCTTTGGGGACCGAGAAATGGAGCTCGACCGGAAGCGGGTCAAAAAACGGAAAAAAAACCGTAAAGCTGAGATTTAACTGGATTCGGTTCTGGTCAAGAGAAGACTTCATTCCTCTCCCATGTCGGCTCCCAAGAAGGTTGGTTCTTTTCTTCTTGGCTACTAATGGCTACTTTCAGTCTGTCTTCCTCCTGATGCCTGAAGCCGCTGGTGCGGGTGCACCCTTCTTGCGCCGAAGCTTGCGCCCTATCCGCATCACCGTTGCCCTGCCCCACCGCTCCCGGCTGCTGTCAGCTCCAAACGGTGTCCGCCTGAAAGATCTGCTTCGGGGTGAGTTTGATTTTCTAGAATTTTAGTTTACTCTCTTATTTTCAGCTGCTGCTGCTGCCGCCGCCGCTCCGCCTGCGCCGGCCTCTTCCTCGGCTCCTTCGTCGGCACCTCTCTTGGATTCTCCTTAGTTATAAAGAAATAAAACATTCATTGCTATTTTGTTTTGTTTTCTGTGCTTTTTCTTGTTTAGTTGTAATCTCATATGAACAATTAGACTTAACTTTTATCAAACAAAGTAATATTTCGTATATATTATGTATATATAAATACCATGGTTATAAATATATAAATATCACGGTTCAGTTTGACTGAGTAAGACTCATGCGATTGTCATACTAGAAAGTAGTTTGTGATCCGCATCCTGATCTCTTGCAAGTCGTTGGGCATTCTTGGTTCATAACTTCATAATAGATGGGGTCATCACAGTAGGATACTCTTTGAGGACAATCGGATGTTCCCGTTTTCGGATTAAAACGATCTGCACATCGTCCGGCGACAGTATTTCCAATGTCAGAGCACCTTTTGCAGGTGAGTGGGCATTGGGCTGTCATTATACGAGAATAGGTCGGATCATTACAGAGACTGGCCCTATCTGCACAGTCGGAAACTCCTGTGAGAGGGTTTATAAGATCAGCACAGCTTTCAACTCCAGAACTCCCACCTGAGGAGTCTCCGACGCCGTAACTCACAGTAGGGAGCGCAGAACTAGGGTAGAGAGTATTAACTGCAACCTGAACTCTGTGAAAAATAAATGGCCAGGCGAGACGGTAGGTAACACTCACCGCTCTAGTAGTTCCATAGACGTTAGTGACTCCAGGAGAAAAGGTTGGAGCTACAGTAGTTTCTCCCACTATTTGTACTCCACGTGGATCACAGCAATTTCCATCATCAGATTCTACTGTACCGGGTGGGCACGGTATTCCAGGAAGAGCAGGGGCTATTTGGTTATCATTTCCTACACATGCAGTTTCGGCAAGGGCATAAGCGAATAGAGAGCAGAATATGAAGAAGGTGATCATGGCTCAAAAAGCTGTCTTTGCTATCCGTTGCGTTATATATAGTGACAGAGAAGTGTAAAGAATAAAAAAGAAAGATATAAAAGGCGCAGGTGAGACAACAGCGAAGTGTGATGAACAAACGTTTCCGACTGGACAAAGGCGTGAAGAAGCTCTATGCTGGGAAAGGGCTATATAAATTAGCTTCTCTATTTTGAACAAGCCAAAAATAATTGAGATGCAATAATATAAGACTATTGCCTCCCTCACGGGAAGAGAATAGCGAGCGCCACACGACGGTGACAGCCGGAGAGACCAGCAGCCGTGGTTAGCCTTTGGGGACCGAGAAATGGAGCTCGACCAGAAGCGGGTCAAAAACGGAAAAAAAACCCGTAAAGCTGAGATTTAATCGGTTCTGGTCAAGAGAAGACTTCATTCCTCTCCCATGTCGGCTCCCAAGAAGGTTGGTTCTTTTCTTCTTGGCTACTAATGGCTACTTTCAGTACACCTTCGTGCTGATGCCTGAAGCCGCTGGTGCGGGTGCACCCTTCTTGCGCCGAAGCTTGCGCCCTGTGACCGTCGCCGTGCCGTTGCCTTCTAGCTCCCGACTGCTGACCAACCCCGCTGGTGTGCGCTTGGAGGATGTGCTTCGTGGTGAGTTTGCTTTTCTAGACATTTAGTTTACGTTCTTGTTTTCAGCCTCCGCTGCTGCCGCGCCGGCCACCCCAGCGACTTCTACAGCCATGCCGCCGTCTTCTCCATAGAAATGAAATAAAATATGTTCTTCTTGTTTTGTGTTTTAGTTTCTTGTTTAGTTGTAGCGCTTTATGAGCGAAGTCGGGCTTTACTTTTATCAGACAAGCCGTATATCTTCAAAGTGATTTTGGGCTACTCGAAGCCTTGAGTATATGTAATTTTTGGTCTTTGGGTATTCCACTTTCGGCCAAGCCAATCTTTGCAGATCTTGTTCTTCATCAATTACAGGAAATTCTTTCTACTCAAAGCATGGTCGGTATTATAAAGGATGTTCCCAGGGAGTACTTTGTGTTCCAGCCATTGGTAGCGATGATCCCTCGATGATCATAGCCGCCAATCCTCTCTTTCTTGGAATACGATGCCCTGATTATATCATGTGCAGCTGAAAACAAAGATACATATCCAGACAATAAATCTCTGTACTCCAAAATTCCACTCCAGTAACAGGATCAGCTTTGACGCCTAGCCCCCCGCATTAAAAAACCGCTACGTCACAATCGTGTCAGCTCTTCGCCATTATCGTGGACTGTGATTAAGATCATCCTTTGGCCTATTTTCGAAGTAACCTCACAAAGGGGAGTGCAGTCGAGTAAAACTGAGTCGTTTTGATGTCACATACCATGTGATGGGGATATGTCTTTTGATATTGTATGAGGTTATTCCGTCTTGTTAAACACAATCTGGGTGAGTGCAGTGCTGGGAGAATTGAACCGTCAAGGGTGTCATCTGATTGCATCACAGGGGAGTTAGACTACAGTTTCCCTGAAATTATCTCTGCATCTACCGTATACGCCCTCCTCAGAAAGTCTTAAAGTACATACCACAAACCAGGATGTAGTCCACGGCTTGTAAACTGCAATCTTCTTGTTTTCCCTATGTGTACTTCAAAACTTTTGTCCATTGTGAAAATAGAAATTTGCATGATCAACTGCGGGGTCTTTTCGTTTTCCCTTCCTTTGCGTTTCCTTCTCTCTCTCAAGCCAATCCAATTTATCCACTGGTCAGCCATAAATTTCCCCTCTTAACTGACTTGGGAAAATTTTTCTTGTCTGTCCTAATATCCAAGCCCATGGCAACATTACCCGGCAACCCATCCCATATCTACGAATAACGTCCCTCGGTAAATACTAGAAACGCTGAGATTTGTTACTCCCCCGTCATAATGGGAATACTTCCGTATAAAACAAGGCTACCGGGAGGTTAGACATCGTCCTCGTAATCTTGTTCCACGGGGTGAGAAGACCCAGAAGCCGCTTCCTGATCGAACGTCACCTTCTTTGTATTGCGTAAGTAGGCTCAGCCACTAATACAGTTAGGTTAATGCGGATGTGTAGGCCGTTACTCTAATTAACCCGGGGGCCATCTCTTATCTTTCAACCGAACCTGAGCTAAACGTCACTCAATCCCCCCTCCGCCCTTGTCTAGTCACAGTAAGGACGTCATAGTTTATACAGAGAGAGCTAGCCCCTCCTCCCGGGTTGCACGGCCCGGGGAAAAAAACCTTTTCCTGCATCCGGGTGTGGGAGGGGGTAGTGTTTGGTTACACCTAATAATTAATCATGTTTATTTCTTTCCTTGTTACTTATTTTCTCAACCCCTGTTGACCAGTCCACTTGTGGGCGATCGTACTCGCTGAAGACAATTGAGAGACAACTGCTCCTCCAAATTACAGGTGCAAGGAGATCATGATCTTCCCTTACCAGCCATTAAGACCAATTATGTTTTGGTGATCTGCTCTTTTCTCAGAGCCTCTTTTGTCCTAGATTTCTTCATTTCCGTTGTCAGAAAAGGGGATGGGCCGAATTGGCTTAGGTTCGCCCTCCTCCCATTTATTCCGCTACCAATCCGTGTGCATGTTTCATTTCTGTTTTTTGTTCTTTTCCTTATGATGTGGTCAATGTTCGGAGGACAATTAAACATACCAGAAAGACAAAGAGCACATCATCTTTTTATGACGCGATATTATGACTTACCCTTCTGTCATAAAGCTGACATCATCCAGGACGGTTGCAGACGGCGGTATCGCTTTTGCAGGGGGTGTCTGTGCCTGCTCTCTCACCTTTCTTTCACGGGATGCAAAATGTTATGCTTCAAAACTTATGCATTATGTCCAAATTAATGCATTGAGACCCTATGCCTTCTGGATACTGAACTTTCTTTGAGAAGTAAGGAGGGCTTCAAGTCTCCAGTCAGAAAACAGGGAGAATGTTTTCTGGCCAAGTATTTCCAGAATCCAGGTCATGTATTAAGGAAACTGTCGCGCTAGTTTGCCCAGTTCCACTTGCCACTTATGACTAACGTCATCTTCAGTTACACAACCGAGACCTCCCGGTTCATTAGTCATACTAACTCCTACTCAGTCACATTCCAGCTATTTCACGTCTTTCAAGACCTCCGACTTTGATGATGACAACCTTTCAATAACTTTCGACGTCAATTTTTCGTTGATTCCCCTCTCAGTCGTTTCCTTCTGCTATTTTATGCCCTTTTTTGCCTGACAAGGTATGGATGCCTTGCTATTCTTAACTTATTCTCCTCTTCTTTTTTTTTGACCGCATCCTTCTCACGCCTCCTGCTCAATTCTTCCACGTTGTTAGTTACAGGGTAGAGACAGAATGAAGCTTCTTTTGGTCCTTCTCGCCATTATGGCTGTAATCGCGGTAGCAGAGATTCAATTCGAGGACAACAGGGACTTCAACTCCCGGTAATAACAGTTCTTAATGCTAACTTATCCTTCTTCAGGGCGCTAGCTGATAATTCTGATAATTTCGAAATTGACGCTGCAATGTTCGACCGGTGGCCGAGGAACATTAAACGTTTCACTAACAAATGGCAGCAACTCGGCCCCATTTGGGGATAAATAACAAATTACCGTAATCTTGTGAAATCGTTGTTAATAAATTGTACTGTTACTAAAATTCTTTTCTATATCCCCAATTCAAATATATATACAAAGCGGAGGAAAAAACAACGCGAGGCACTTCTAAATGTAAATAGTGTCCTCTGCAAGTTGATGGTCTCGTAGCGGTCCAGGTCGCAGTCACATGTCTGATGTTTTCTTGTTTATATCGCCAACCGAAGTCGTCTCTTTTACGCCAATCGGTACCAACACTCCTTTATTCTTGACATAAACCGCCAAATATTCCAAATTGAAGATTTTAAGGCTTGCTATTTGGAAATGAGCAGCATACTAATAAATTTCAGTTTAAAAAATCGCTTAAAACATCGGAAATTAAGTGTTTTCCCTCCAAAATCTGTTGTAATCTTTGAAGTTCCGAAAACAATGGTTTAGATAACATGGACTGATATGTGGCCCAGTCAAAAAAAGCACTTATTGATGCGCGCTCAACAGCGAGTTTAAAGGACTGCTTACCTCCTTGGCATAGCGCCATGGGCGGTCGTAGGAAATAAGATTTTCCACTGTTGTTATTTCTCCCAATCAATTGAAAACCTTTGAATGATGAATTTATATGAAACCTAGTTACTCTCGCAGCATTTCGATAGCAAAAATTCGCAACCGCCTACGACATTACGTCATGGGCAAGTTCTATTGCACCGGGTGCTTTTTATAAACTATCCCACTTATTCTCTCCTCCCTTGCATTATTTCATTTTATTCTTTCGGTTTTAGGTAGTTCGAATCGTAACAGGGTCATCTAAAAGCTAATCCGTGAATTACCATCAGGTAAATATTTTGTCATCATTTTCAAAAAGCACAAATTTACACACGTTCTTTATTGTTTAATATTCTCCTATTTGTTTATTGATTTTTTCCTTCCAGAATGTCCAAATTCCCCGGAAGATCCTTACCCCTTCGCAGTTTTGGAGGTCTTCGACAGACAGCTGCAACCTCAGCTGCTTCGCTACCATCTGTTCAGTCAAGGTTGATACCAGCCCTTATCGTCAACATTGACCTTTTTAGCAGAAGTGTATCCTCCAGTCGACTCCTCCAAATAATAGGCAACAGTCCTCCTAAAAATGCTTCCGTTCGACCGACTGCCGCCATTAAGGGAATCCGTCTCTTCAGCAGTAAGAAAAGCTAACTTTTCTTTTGAGAATCTTTGTTAGGCGGTCTCCCTCCTCATAAGAGAGTAGCTCTTCCCGCTCTTTCACCCACTATGGAGTTGGGAAGTGTCGTCAGTTGGCAAAAGAAGGTTGGGGACCAGCTCAGCGAAGGAGATCTTCTCTGCGAAATTGAAACCGACAAAGCGACTATGGGTTTCGAAACACCGGAGGAAGGATACCTCGCCCAGATTATTATTCCGGAAGGGTCGAGAGATGTCCCCATTGGAAAGGTAAACCACTTGTTATCATAGTACGCTTAATATTTTAGCTCCTTTGCATCATTGTTGAAAGTGAGGGGGACGTTGCCGCTTTCGCAAACTTCAAGGATGACGGCGGGGCTGCTGCTCCCAAGGAAGAGAAGCAACCCGAGAAGAAGGAAGAGAAGAAAGAGGAGAAACCCAGCTCTCCTGTAAATCAAATTTCTTTTCTTCTCATATAGATTATTTAGAAACCTGCTCCAGAACAACAGTCGAAACCTGCCGGGTCAGCTTCCCCTAGCAGAGTTAGCGCCACTCCTTTTGCTAGAAAGCTAGCCGCTGAGAAGAATTTGGACCTGTCCGCAGTTTCTGGAACAGGGCCGGGAGGAAGAATCCTTGCCTCTGATCTTCAGGGAGCTCAGAAGAAGACCGCCACAGCTGGAGCTGCTGCTGCCGCTGGTGGAAAAGACGGCGACTATGTTGTAAGTTTACCTAACTTCCCTTTAACATTATTTTCTATTCAGGATATTCCTCTAACGAATATGCGCAGGACTATTGCTAAACGTTTGACCGAAAGCAAGTCGACTATTCCCCACTATTATCTAACCAGTGAAATTGCTTTGGACAACATCTTACAGTAAGCATCAGTTTTAGCTTAACTGATTGGGGATTTTAGGGTACGTGAGAAGCTCAACGGTCTCCTCGCTAAGGGTTCTTCTTCTGGTGCTACTAAGCTCTCCATCAACGATTTCGTCATAAAGGTATCCTATTCCCTTCGTCTTTTTTCCAAGAGTAACTCTGTAGGCTACTGCATTGGCTTGTCAGCGTGTTCCCGAAGCCAACAGCTTCTTCATGGATACGTTTATCCGCCAAAATGCCAGTGTTGATGTTTGCGTAGCTGTATCCACACCGACGGGACTTATCACCCCTATTATTTTCAACGCTCATGCTAAAGGATTGGCTACCATCTCCAGTGAAATTCAGGAACTAGCATTGAAGGCTCGGGATGGAAAGCTTCAGCCTCATGAATTCCAGGTACTGTTCTATTTTGCCAATGAGTTATTGTGTTTTTAGGGAGGAACATTTACGGTATCGAATCTTGGAATGTTCGGAAGTGTGACAGATTTCACTGCTATTATTAACCCTCCCCAATCTTGTATTCTAGCTGTTGGAGGAGCAGAAAACAAACTGGTGCCGTGTGAGAAGGAAGGGTGAGCTTTTTCCTCTTCCTTCTTTATATTAATCCTTCAGCTATCGTTCAATCAAAGTGATGAAGGTGACATTGTCATGCGACCATCGTACGGTGGACGGCGCCGTCGGAGCAGTGTGGCTGCGTCACTTCAAGGAATTCCTGGAGAAGCCGCATACAATGCTCCTTTAATTTAATTTTAATAATAGGCATTTTCTCCATTTTTTACAGTTGAAAAACGGTGTTTTAGGCAATCGAGTGCCAACATAATGGTTAATTCTTTGTTAGCATAGTGTTTCCCTATTTGAGCAGGTTGAGCTACTCGGTTGTTCCCGCTTAGATAGATAAAGAGATTATCAATAGCTTTCTTTATTTGTGTTACACATTTCTAGTTTTTAGTTGTAAGTCATTTTTAAAATTAAATTTATTTTGAGGAATTTAACAGAACCCGCATGTTTGGCGACAAAATGTTGACATGTAGCTAATAAACTGTGGTGTCCTACAGTAGCGGAACCACGTCCGACACCTTTGTGGAGTGTCACGATTTGCACATTCTAAAATTTGACAACGTTATATAAAGAGAAGTGGCCTTACGTTGATTTGAGACCACTGGATTAACAACTGGACGAGGTTGTACCGGCTGATTGGTACTGGAATATTACCATATGATATAAAACTCTGGAAACCACTTACAAGCCTAGTCTTCTATTCTGGAAAGCTAGTTGAGCTCTAGTTGTTAATACTGGTTGGCGTGTTGTTTGAACATTGAATTCATCTGCAGACTTTGAAATGAAATTAGGAACAAAACTCACGACTATGAACTACTTCCATTGTGGAAATTGGAATTATCCTGTTCATCTGATGGGGAACAGACTGGGGCTGAAACAGAGGCCATTAAATTATTGTTAAAGTATACCCTAGTAACTGGAGCGGGGGAAGGCGTAGACACCGCGACATTAATCTGAAAAGTATATCCCTCATTTTTTCTCTATTAGAAGTGCCGAGTGAGTGTGTTTTCAACAAGGAACTTCGGTTGCTAACGAGTGTTACAATGTGAATCAGATGCCCTTTAATAGCCGCATCGTCTACTGATGTCAGTGATGTGTAATGTGAAAAAAGAGACGACAATTGAAGGTAACTGGTGCAAACAGGAGTTAGTGGTGGAATTGTTTCATTATGACACTGCAACGTTGGTTATGTGCACAGGCTCATTAGTTGTGAATTATACGATGACGGAGGTTACGCTTGCTGCTTCCTTTACGAACCACTCTCGGAGTGAGTCCCTCGTTGTCGAAGACTTTATGAGTCTCCATTTTGAATGCCTTCACCGGTGGAGGATAGACAGGCATTGGGGGAACGTAGTCCTTGATTCCGAATCTGTTCAACCGGCAGGGAGGGATTGGATTCGAGCGGACGGATCTCACCCAGAAGAGGGTTTGATGCTTCACTACTGTAGCTCTAAAGAGGAGAAACATAAAATTTAGATAAAGAGAGCCTACACAAATTGGACTGTATCTGTCTCGTCGTCTACTTTCCACCACATTCTCATATGTTTCTTCTTCTCGTTGTGAGAGTGAGTCGCCGAATCTTTGAACCTATCAATATTTACAGTAAGAAAACAACATGGCCTTCTAACCTGAAGCATTGTTGCTGCCATGAGCCGTTGTCATCCAATCTGACAAGTTGCCCTATCCTTAAAATATGATTTACTTTTAGCTCCAGAAAGGCTCCCTACCTTTCTCCTAGCTGGTCGTTATTCCATTTAAACGGCTGTATGACAAAGCCCTTGAACCAGATGGATTCATTTTTTCCTTGTAAAGTCACTGAAATCTACTGTCGTTAATCTAGCCCCAGTGGTTACCAAGTAAACGTGTTTTCTATGTGTCAATAAAAAATTAAAGGAACAAGCTTTTTGATGTGGGATCGGAGATTGCGCGCTGATTAAAAGCGTTTTACAGTTTTCTCGATTGAAAATGCCTGGAATGCGAGAAACTCTGCCATTTGGGGTAGACTCACAAGCTATGGGCTGATTCCTCCAGTAGCACTTCTGATCCACTATTAATTCATAAGGAGGAGAGTCCAGCTGTAATCCTCCTTGGTGCTCAACTGCTTCTAGGGGATTCATGCTCTCGAAGGCAGCATGCACACAGGGAGCTCCATCTGGCCAGGCGACGACTGACGATATTGCAGAGAAGAGCAATGGGAGCAGCATAAGTTATCTAAAGAGGGTGTCCAGGAGGGTTTATAGAGGAGAGGGAGCTTATTGTAAGACTGTAGAATGAGGGTAATTGGAGGTACGATTCCGATAGCAGCTTGTAACGAAAACTGGTTAATGAAATGACCGCAACTCTCGAAAACAAAGAAACTTAACAGCAAGAACGCCTCCCCCTTCTACAATAGACAGGTCGGCACCGGTGTAGCTTTCAGTTACAGCGTAATTCGGAGGGAATGATAAGAATGACCATAAGGAAACGACACATGGGGCTATGGCTATATTGCCAGAGGCAAATTAAATTAAAGCTGGTTTTCCGGAAGGTCGAAAGTATGATACCATCGAGGACAACCGGCAGGCAGAGAGACACGAGAGCGGGGTCTCCACGAAAAAAGCGAAGCGAGAAAACGAAAGGCGAACGGGAATGATGGAGATGCCAGATAAATGTGTGGAAAAGTAGAAGCTTTTTCCGACAGTAGGGGGACGAAGACGATCGGGATGAGGCGCCTAATTGTGGGCGGCAGTAAAACAGTTGAATTGGAGACACGCTGGCAGACCAGTTCGCCGTCTTTTGACAAAAGCATCAAGGGCACAACAGAAGTGACCTCTCAGGGCTTCTTCCTACTTGGAGAAGAAGAAGAAGCAAAAACAGTGGGTATCAGTCAACAACAGTTTATTACAGGACTGTTGTAATCTTCTTAAAAAATGACACGCAACATATTATGGACAAACCCAAGAAATTCCGAAACCGGTAACAAAATAGGCATACCTAACGTGACTAGAAACCATTATCTATAGTTCAAAGTGATCTCCATTTGTCTGCCCAGAAGATATTTTTACATCGTCCCAGGTAAACCAGCGGTGCCGTGGCTTCCGCTCAACGTAGTCGTCTGGCCTCGTTGGTCTCTCCAATTTCACATGCTGTTCATAAATCTCCATCGGATTGGAATCGAAAAACTTGTGGTAACTGATGGGCCAGATCTTACTGAAACGTTGGTCATTTGGGCAAATGGGACGACTCACTTCCGATAGAATTCAGGATAATCCCATGGTTGGGCCTGGTGAAAGGCGGGCGAATGGATGATAGGGATGTCTTGTGCCATGCTACACATTCCTAAAATAATCCCCTTGACTACTACTAGTAAAGCTAAAGAGCAAACCTATAATCATGTCGTCTGGAGAATCAACATTCGGGCAGGAGCACGTTTTAACCAGACTCTTGACGGCTTCCTTCGAGAATACCATTCTATAACTCTTTATTTAAGAACATAGCAGTTCTTACCCTGCTCCACCAGTTGGATAGTTATAGGATCCCCTACCGGACAAGCTAGCTCCAAAACCGTAGCGTTCACCTAGTACAATCTATAAAAAATGTCAATAAAAAAGCTGGAATAAGCTTACAGGATCGGCGGGATCGTAACAGCTCAAAAGGGCTACCAGTGCTTCAGTATTGATCAATGAGTCATCGTCTGCTATGAGCAGCCATGGGTACAGATCACTATCTTCTTCATTATACTTTTGTAAAATAGCAAACGTCTTTCCACAGTGACCTGTAATCAAAATAAGAATAAGATGCATATTCTCACCTCTTTCTGTATTCTTCACTCCGAGACTTCTAGTAAGAGGCTCTTCGCTATCCTCATTACTGATATATTCAATATTGTCAATCAGTTTTCCCCATGTATGGATAATATAGGGTACTAAATTTTAAAATTGAACTGCGTCTATTAAATTCGGCTCACATCGCTTTTGGTGGTTCCCGGACCATGTCTTCACATAGGCTTTAACATGCTTCGTGGTTATTGCCCCTTGGGATTCACACTCATATCTTGGTTCCTACAAAATGTACAGAATAAGTAAGAAAAGTTAACTTACTGTGTAGTAAACAGCACAGCTGCCTGTATCCTTTAAACAAAATAGATCTTCCCTATTTGTTAATCGCACGCCAGCGTGCTCAAAAACAAATCTAGCGAGTTCATGAGATGAATCGATAGTAAATTGTGGGATTGACCTCTGGCCTTTCTCTATCCCTTCGTAAATTCTAAATTATTTCATAAACAGAATGTAAGGGTCTAGATTACTTTTGAAGAAGAGGACGTGACAGAACTAAACCAGCAGAAATATCTGGATAATAAAATGGCGGGTCGTTGTCGTTGTAGAAACCATAGTAGTGATGAGTAATAGTCATTCTGAATGGAGAAACCAGGTAAAAATGGAGAAACCATACCGCAAGTCACGCATTCCATAGCCGATAAAAGCCTGTTCGGTTGCATTCTGTGTTTCTAGATATTTCTGGAGCTCAGCTACCCGGACGTTTGAATAAGCTTCGAGGAAGACAAACCACTCTTTATCTTTCAATTTCGGATCTTGTAATAACCTAAAAATGACCCAAATTCTAGTGATCCTTACCTTTCAGATAGAGATAAAATTTGCCAGTAACAAGGGCTTTCGCTGCCGTTAAAATGAAGAAAGAGAGGAGACTGAAAAATCTATTCATCATAAGAAAACGCCCACTTACCTCTGCTGACTTATAAAAGTCTTTATCTTGATTATGCTCGTTTAAAATCTGTACGTTTTGGTCGACAATTGATTCTACTAAAGAGAGAGACCACTCCGTATCATATTTTGATGCTTGTCCTAAGATTACAAAAAGAATATCTGAAGAAGGATCTATTAAACGGAAGAAATGTGCCTTACTATGCGAATAAGAAGAAAGCTGACTACAAAATATTATGCATAGTAGAAAGGAGATCAGCATGCAGCTCTGAAGAAGTGGCTTTGAAAGAGTAAAGCGGTAGAAGAGGCAATAGAAAGAGAAGCTTTTCTCAGAGGAGAGAGTGTTGACAGAACGTAGAGCATTTATGAATCACAACATGTTTGACAATGAAAGATCGAGATGTTGTAAGGAATCAAGAGTAGTAGGCGACAGATGACTGGTAATATAATATAAAATATAAATATAAAATAAGACAATATAAAATATAAAATAAGACAATATAAAATGGTTAACTAGACCTATAGTTAAGCTAGAGGTACTCGTAAAATGTATCAATGGTTTCAAGGTGTCTCAGAGAGGTAAGCCAATGAGGGGAGATGTTCATTCGGCATGGAGGGCGGAATAGATGGTGATCCACGAGACCATGAACGTGGCGAAGGCAGCACCAAATCCCTCTTTGGCTAGCTCCCACCATCCTCCTAGTTCTTCGTCATCTACCTGAAAAAACAGCGGCAATAGGATTAAAATACCGGTACGGCGAAATAGTACTCTCTTTGAGGAGACTGACTGGTTGCTAAGCATGTTAGCAACGTTTTGCCTGACCTTCGGGGCCGTTTAGAAACTGTTTCAACTACGGTAGCAGTCAAATGGACTGCTAGGGGCCTGCAGTATGGTCTCAGGCCTATGCGCAATGCATGGCTACTCATCGCAGACAATGGCACACCTTGAAAAGACTGATTCACTCAAAAACTCAGCATTGGTCTCCTACTCAAAATAAACGGATAAAAACTGCTCCGACGTACTCTTTGGTATTTGGTCACAAAATGTTGTGTTGCTCCTGTTGATATGGCAGCATAGGAGGCAATTGCTAGGATCCCCGTCATATTTAGTACTCCAAATAGGATCCCTATTACTAGGGCTAGACACTGAAAGATGAATAATTCATCAAAATCTGAGAAAGAACTCACTTGTTTTCCCCAGTAGATAACATCCAGTAGATCGTCTTTATCAGGCCAATCTGCTCCGGGTGTTAGGGCTTTCGATATCTGGAATTACCGGTAAAATATTTAAAAAGTGTTAAAACTCACAAAGTGGGATATCCCGGGGTCATCTGAATCTCTCCGCCGTTGAGACATTATCTAAACTTTCTTTTTAGTTAACTATATTATAAAATAAACGGAAGAGCACAAACATTTTTATTAATAAGCAAACTGCAATTAAAGGTTGCTCCGCTGACGCTGACCTAAACAATTGAGAATATAGCGCAAGTATTGGGAGAATACTGTAATCGATGACGCGGAAAGGGCGAAAGTTTTAGGCGTTACAAACCATACCGACAAAAATAGACAATATTTACAATGAATATTTGGTTTGGCCGTTCGTGGAAAAAGAAAACGACAAAATAGAATTGTTTACTTCGTAGAAAAATAAGTTTGGGGGGCTTTATTGGATTAAATTATGGTTTATGTACAAAAAAAGCAAGAAACACGATTGAATCTTTCATAAATTCTAGAGCCAGGAGCGGCAACGACTTCCAGAAAGCACTAATTGATGCAAAATATTGTTGCCCACTTAGAAAATATTGTATTGTTTCCAATCAGAGAGAATTTATCCACATTTCAGGAATTTGTAAGGATTTCTATGGAGAAAAGGCTTCGCTTTTGTTCTATTCACAAGAACGAACGAGGCTATTGTTCTTTTATTTGGACTATCCAGAAATGGAACGAATACAGGCATTAATCCTTCATCTACATATTCTTTATCGCCTTATCCTACTGAACCCTTTAAAGTGTCGTCCTTATGACGGAATTTACTCTGATCCTGGGAAAGCTCCAATGTGGATTGGGGATGTTTCTGAAAGAGAGAACTGTCTGTATGGCTAAATATCTCCTTGTCCGGGCGTTTTCCCCACTTGTTGACGGTTAGAGCCGGTCCCCACATTCTTATGATACCACCTTCATCATTATGAATGCACTGTATTCCTCCCTTCCCCACAAAGCGTATAAAAGCGGTTCCAGGACCCCCAAACGCAGTCTTTTTCATATAGTTCCCTCTCCTTCATCCTCCCTTTTCTCTACACTTTTCCCTTGAAAGTAACACAGCCTAGACGGCTGGGTTCTTTGGAGGGCATTCTGAATACAGAATTCTCACGAGGGAGGCATAACAGGGTTAACTATTGCTATTCAGTTTCTTTACATTTTCCCCCTTCATCCACTTCTTCGACAATACGAAACCTATCTGGGTAGCACCCTTCCTCCAAGCCTTGCTTTCTTTCTTATGATAGTTTCACCTGAGAGCACAGGAGCCATTTCGGATTGCTGACTTATATCAACGTTTTATAAACTGGCGTTACGATAGAAAATTGGCAGAAGAGATCTCTTTCGTCACGCTTTCGTCACATTTGAAAGCCTGGTGAGAAGCCCGACGACCGTTATGGCTGGGAAAGTAGACGATTAATAGAAGATCGGAGACTAAACGATATGTATAAAAGGAACTGTCAGCCAGCGCTATCCATTTTCCTCTCCTGTCATCCTCTTCGACAATATATCTGAGGAAATCCCTTACTTCAATCTTTCGGTTCCCCCCCTAGGCTCAATCCAAATTAAAGTAGTGCTATCAAGCTCCTCAACCGGGGGGCCATTGGTATTTCTTTACCGGTGTTTTGATTGGCATTTATGGATATCCTCGCTTGTTATTCCAATTATTGACTACGAGCTATCTATTTCTTCTTATAGCCTCATTCTTTGTTCTACATCAATTATATTTGACTTTTAGGAGATCTAGGCGCTCATCAAAATGCCAATAATCACATTCAGTGCGGAGAGTAAGAAAGGGGGAGGAGATGCCGGTAACATATCTGCGTAATCGGTTAAAGACAACTTTTAGAAGAAGTACCTCCCTCGGCCCAGCTCGTGATGAGCTTCTTGGAGAAGGTACTAGCCAGCTGCCACCCACATAACCGTATCTTTCAGACCAAGACCGACTTCCCTGCCTTCGCATGAAGCAGATCTTCGCTTGTTAACATGAATATTTTCGGCGTCGCCTTCACTTTCGTGTTCCGCATTTGTTAATAAACTATCAATTCTTTCATTGAAGGGGGGATTAAAGAACGGAGACAGAGCTTCCCGTCTTGATCACAACTTTTAGCCTCCAGAAAAGATAGTCGTCTCGTTTTCTCTTCAAGTTAGAGTATCTAAGTGAACAACCTAACAGCTAATCCCGACTGCTAATCCCCGCAAGCGAACCGTAAGAAGTAGGACAAAAGTCTAAGATAGAGATTCCGGGTGTTGGTTCAGTGGTCGCTGGAACAAGTTGCTCAGATCGGGAATGTCTCCATCAACTCTCGGATTCGGATCCACTCTAATATTAACATCACTGGTTTGCTTACAAGTAGTCGCTACCTTAGCAGACTTCACAGCGGGAGCAAAGGATACCCTGGTACGTTGTTATAGTATTCTTATTCATTAAATTTTTGAAGATGACAATCCAAAGTATCGAAGAAGTTCTCTCTTCCATTAGGAATGAAAGAGAATTGGAAGCAGTGGGTGGCGCAGGAGCGCCGAGCGCGCTGCGGATGCGCAGAATACGAATACTCGAAAAAATAACTGCTAAACCTTTTGCCTACATCGAACGTACCACTCAGCCTTCAACAGCAAAATGCAGTAGGGTCACTACAGTTCTTAAATTCTTTCAGAATGTTCCTACAAGAAAGATTGTTCTCCTCGATATGTTAAGAAGACATTTGGAGAAGCAGGAATATCCACTGAGGAAGATTTACCTGGTCCTGCTGGTAAGGACTGTAGTGGTTTAGTGCTGAACTTTGCTGAACTGGTTTATAGAATTTAATGGTGAACAAAAGAGGGGAATGTTTTGGTCATGCCAGTCCAGGAAAGAACTGACAGGATCATTTAAAGACAAAGAAGACGACATTGCAAAAGTTGGACACGAATAGTTCAGGACAGAAACGGTGTTCAGAAATGTAATTGTGACGCCAGTCCCACAACGTCTGTACCCTTAATTCCAACAGCTGGGAACCCCAAAGGAGCTATCCGACGCTTCCCCATGAAGAAAATCCTAATACCTTTAAGAGACGGAGAAATTGACCGAAACGGCCCAACTCCTAGCCAAATTTCTATAGAAAGCGTTGGACCGTCTGTAAAATTAGCTCCCAGAAGAATGTAACCAAAGGATAATGCCAAAATCAATCATTTCCAGATTGTATAACTTTAATCAAAATGGACAGGTGAATATTACTCACATCAGAGGATTGTCCAAATATTCTACATTCATGGAACCGCCTGCCAGGGAATCTCCCCTGACAAAATATACGACTACTACTCCTCGGTATCAGTATCAATACGTTGGAGGATCAAGAAGTATTGTTCATTATTTCCAAAAAGTTTTGGTTTTAGACAGTTCAAAGCCAGTATTTTATCCTACTGCTCTCTCCAGACTCTTTGTTAGGCGACTAAGAAAGGTGTTAGGAGAAAAATCTCATGTGACAGATAAAGCCTACGGCATTGAAAAGGGCCTACTTCAATCAGCACAAGTGGTGTTATTCTGGACAATGGAAATGACGAATTTTAGGAGATGGTCCTCATTGACAGGCTGGCTAAGGGTAGTGGGAAGAAGGTCTACAAAGGGAGGAGGACAAAAAATGGAAACTCGCAGCATTATAATCCATGGAATGGCAGAATAGAAAGAATACAAGGTAGCAACGATGGATTCCATATTTTTTTGGATTCTTAGACATCTGGCAGCATTCTCCGTTCCGACGAAGGAGTCTTCACAAAACTTTGATCTCATTTTAACTAATAACGCTATTATTACTAAGTGCTGGCGACGACTAAAACCCGGCGTCGGCCATCTGCATTTGAATGTCTTCTGACGGTTC
The DNA here is from genome assembly GCA_932521035.1 of Oscheius dolichura. Lineage (NCBI taxonomy): Eukaryota > Metazoa > Nematoda > Chromadorea > Rhabditida > Rhabditidae > Oscheius > Oscheius dolichura. The sequence goes on along the minus strand of OW051497.1, from coordinate 10,762,504 downwards.
GGAAGGTGGTGGCAGCGGCTCTCGTAGGACTTCTTGTAGCCTTTGTGTCGGCAGATTGTTCATCATAGTGTTTTCAATAACCTGCAGCTTTGTAAATTTAAAAGAAATGTAAGTGCCCACCTGTTTGTGAGTGCCTTCGTTGCAAAGCGGCGTTGTACAGACGCAAAGAAGAGAAGTGGTCTGAGCAGGTGAGGCAGGTGGGCCAGCTGATCTTCTCCAACGACTTCCTTCATCATTTTAAAACAGCATCATTTATTGTGTGAAAACGGGCTTACTGTGTTCACATTCTGGCACATTGAAGAGCCCGGAAGTAGTTGGAGGTACTGATAGAGTGGGGTATTCCTAGGAGTGCAGAACTTTCTCATATGGGTGTCTCCAGACGTACGGTAGACCAGCAGGGAGCAGGAACTGATTCCAGAAGGGCAGTCGACTTTCTGCAAGAAAGAGCTGTTAGCAAACAATTGACAAAAAGGTAATCAGGAATAAATGTGATCGTCGACCTAATTGAGGAGTGTTTACCATGTCATGGCAGGGTTTAGTGTCGTCGTCGTGAGGCTCATCATTGCACGTGTAGCATTGGAACGCGGCTGAGGAGACTGCCAGATTGAGGAGGAGGAAAACAATCATCTATAAACTGAACATATTAACAAGTTTAAGATGATTAATTCAAGCGGAACAATCTTCATAATAGGGATAATTTATAAACTTATTCGTATGCGACCGGCCGAGAAAAGGAAAACGACAGCGAAAGGAAAACGTGCGCAACGCAACGTGACACAGTTTGACGCGCCATTTTTCCATATAAGAAATTAGAATCGTTGTAATCTTGAAGAAAAGCGGCGAACGCTTAAGGAACATTAGATTTAAAGGCGGACAAATGGCCCTTCCGGCCCCGGGGGTGACCACTTTATCAACATAAGAATAAAAAAAGGAGTGTCTCCATCTCAAAGGAGTCGTCTGGAATCGTCTTTATTTATTTATTTATTCCAGTGATCAACCACGCATTTTGTGTATTCCCTTCTCGACATCTTCTTCTTTTTTTGTTTTTTAGAGCCCCAATTGAAGAGGTGACCATTGATGATCGAAGAAGGGGGTGGGGTTAGTAAAGCTCTACTTGACAAGAGAGCCCCGTATTTTCCGTTTCCCAATGGCTTTATTTCACACTTTTATCACGTGCCCCTCTTATAGTTTTCTTTATGGGCACGCATTTCCTGGATCAGCTGGAAATTCCACTACTTCATCTCGTTTCCTGTTTTCTGACTTCCGAATATTTTTTAAAGAAGTCACTTTTCTAGATGGTATTAGGAGATATATTTTTAGACGACGGGGGTAATTGCCTCCTGGTCCCTGCGAAATATGCCTCTCCTTGAGCATAACTTCATTTGAATCAGGCTCTTGAACTTCTTTCTTCACTCGTGTTCACCGCTCTCCTCCCGCAACTGCAACACCACGCGCTCGCTTCTTCTCTCTTTATTTTTTCCATGTTTCTCCCATTAAACTAGACAAATATCTCAATTTCTAGCGAATCAGAGTACAGAGCTCGTTTTTCTGGAAGAAGCGTATAAACACCTCTAAAAGTTATGTCGCAAAGCTCGCAGAGGGACCCATTTGTAACGCGATCCGTCACTTCGTCTGGAGAACATTATCTGCCTTCCACAGCTTGCCACAGCTCTTCTCTTTTATGACTTATTCTCGGTCTCTCTTCTCTCTACTTCTAGTTAGTTCTTTCTCCGGGTTAAAATTGCTCCATTTCCCCTGAGGCGATGAATACGCGCTTAGGGTGTGAAGCATATGAGGATATACCTCAGACAGATTGCGATCTCGTATATAAATAGTCCAGGGGAATTCTTCTAAGACAAAGAGCCTGCCTTATTTTAAGCCGGTGAAGGCGTTCATGTCCGGAACATGTTCTTCTGGCTGCCCTTCGCGGAAATTGAACTCGTTGATAGCTTCTGGTTGAGAGTGCTACTGGTCCCGTGATTTATTTGCCACCGAAGGTCATTCCATTTTTGTAGCTCTTCTCATTGGCGTTCCCCGACTTCTCGTGTTTCTTGCTCCCATTATAACCTGGCGTATATTGCTAATAACTCCCCGATACATAGCACCTAACAGTTGATAGCGGAATATTTTGCACCCTGCCCCTTTTTATCAACGCTCCTGTCTAGCTAAAAATGTGCTCATATTCAACCTTTGGTTTCTTTGCAAAGAGCTAGAATTAGGAACCATTCACCGTGCAAGGTATTACGTCTTCGTGTTCAAAATAAGCACGTCCGCTCATTAGTTGCGATAACTCCTTCCATAATCCTGAATCTATGTCTTTTGACCTGTGCAAAAGAGCTCTTCTTGAATCACTAAAAATTAAGATGGTGCAAGAAGACGTCTTCGTTCTTTAAACACATTTTTAAATTAAGAAAAGAACAAAGCTTTCGAGGACTAGGGAGAGCTGTTTCTTTGCACACATCAAAACAGCGCGGAAACAGAATTTCCGGACAAAGGAGGGTGGCCACCAACGTTTTGAAAGATCAGATCTTTGTTACCTTCAAATTTTGTGTTGCTTTGAGAAGTGCTTCCAAAACATAGAAAGCAGAAGCTCAGTGATCTTTCCAACTCCTTGTGGAATCATTAGAGAATAGAATACAGTAGCTTTCTAGCGGAACTAGGAGACGTTCCATTTTGATGCTAATAAGATCACACCCACGCCCACGATTTCTAGCTTTCATATTCATCTTCTGTCTTATCTCTCTTAGTAGATGCTACATAACAGGGTGCACTATAACCGGGTCAAGGAGGAGGAGCCCTCAGGGCACAACAAGCCCCTTCTCATATGCTGACTCTTATGTTCAAGGCGGAATCATCGGTTCTTTATAAGGAAGATTCCTCCTCAAAACAGACGACAACCCATCTGATTGTGCCCAGTCGCCCGTCACACATCTCATTTGCCAACGAGTCCTCTCCAGGTGCACCCAATCGGCTTGCCCAATTTGTTTTGTCTCTGATTGAGGACCATAGCGTTCTTTAGTGGTTTTTACTCGGGGTAGCACACACTTTGGGGGAGGGAACATTTTCAACTTCTCATTTTCACAGCCAGATCTATTTATTTTAAGGATCCTTAACTTTTCCTGAAGATTATTCATCCCCTCAATCCCTAAAATGCTCAAAACATGCGAATAAGGTGCATTACTTGATACCTAGTCAAGAACGTTCAATTGAATTTCGCCCATTTGCATTTGTGATTCTTTGTGTACTAGTTGTCCTATTCTGGCTAAGCCTTCTTCTTGTTTTGTTTCCTAACCCAGCATACAAATAAGGGAACAGCAGCTTTTTCTAATACATTAATTATCCGCTCCCAGCTATTTCGTGTTGGGTGTTCCACCGGTTGAATTGGGCCAGAATTAACCTCACCCCTCGTTTATTATTAAGCAAGGGGGTCAGTAGAATTTATGATCTTTCTCTTTTTTGTCTGATGTGCAGTTAATACCAGTCTATACCTTATACAATACTTCATAATCTGTTTTTAAACCCTAGCGGAAAAGGGCCGCTGCACGTTTCTTAAACATTGAACTGAACTATCTCTCTCATCATTTTCTCCACTTTTTTTGTTTTGTATAATCAATCAACTGTAGCGGAAAAAGCCATTTTCCCTATTTTTCAGTCATGGAATCGGGTTGTGTAGCAGTGAATCTCATCCTTCAAATGTATGGCGATTGGACGGAATTGATAGAAATCAGGGTAAGTACTGCTCAGTCCTGCGTTATTATGCAGTTATCCTTGATCTTCTGCTTGTTAGCTGAGCCCGCCAAAAAATGTACAACAAAGATCACAAATAGAACCACTTTTCAGATAATCTATTCCTCTATATATGCTCTAATATTTTTGGTTGGCGTTATTGGAAATGGCCTGTTAATAAGCAGTATAATTCTACGGCGACGTTCAACAGTAGCGAACATCTTTCTTATAAATTTGGCTGTTTCTGACCTGGTGGCGTATCTTCACAAATGAGCAAAGAGTCAGGAAATTTCAGCTACTATGTATAACAGCCGTGCCAATTACTCCTGTCCTCGCCTTTATGAAACGGTGGATGTTTGGATTACTTCTTTGTAAACTGGTACCCTCTTGTCAAGCCATATCAGGTAATACTCATGCTCATTCTCAAACAAATGCTCAAACCGAGCTCCCTGACTGTTCCTTTAAACCCTCTTGCCTTCCCAAAATAGGGGAACACGTCCCTGACCCCTTTGAGTAAAGTAGCCGCAAAGATTTGAAGGAAATTCAATTGCAAGCTGATCTTGCTTGGGATTGCTTGTCTAAGACTGCTTCCAGTAACATTTTGCAACCTTTTCCCTTCAAGGAAGTATGAATATTTCAGAATTCAGCCTGTTTCTGGCTACTAGAATAGAGATGAGCGCATAGATTAATGTGTTTCTATTTCAGTGCTCATCTCATCATGGTGTCTTTGTTATATTGCAATGGACCGGTATCGAAGTATTGTTACCCCGTTGAAGGAACCCTGGAATTTGAAAACCGCTCAAGTTTGTCTGGTTATTAGGCAACAGGGAATAGCTGTTTAGATGTTATTGCTGATCACTTGGGTAGCTGCTTTGGTAGCCTCTTCCCCCTTATATTACTCGCAGTCTTTGAAAACATTGACTATGGAAAACATCACACTCTGTGGAGAGGTAATTCCCCGAAGTCCTAGCCTCTCAAAAATAGGCAATTTTTCAGTTTTGTGGAGAATTCAACTGGGGCAGTGAACACCATACCAAAGTCATTTATGGCATTGTTTTGTTAATTATTCAATTTCTTATCCCGGCTATAATTATGTCCTTCTGCTATTGGAAAATACTACAGAAGGTGATTAATTTCCTCTTTCCTCTGTCTGTCTCTATTTGTTCAAATTTGGAAATAATTGCCGCCTGTTCAAACTGCCTAAATTGATGACAGCTCACTGAAGTGGTGCTCGCGACCATGTTGACTACACGGCTCATTTTCAATCAGTGTCAGGGATGAGACTAGAGCGAGAGGGCTTGTAATGCACATTGACACGCATATCTGCTGCTGATCAAAAAGGGGAAAGACAGCAGAGAGAAGAGAGAAGAGAAGATAGAACAGAACGGGAACCTCCTCAATTGTTTCCATTTTCCAAACTCGAATTCTCCCGCTCGACAGAGAAATTTGTTTCCCCAGAATATGCAACATATCTCTAAACATTCTTGGAAGTGGTTCAATTCCGTTGCTAAAAAAGTTTACACGGAAACGAGCGATTTTGCTGACGAGTTTCCCGGATGCCAAAATAAGGTCTTAAAATAAACATATACTAGCGGTTGTAGGGGATTCAAACAACGAAAACTTTTAGACGGGAACACTCGGAACAAACCTATATTGTCACATTTTTCAGGTACGTGCCGATTGGATAGTTGAAGAGGGCTCCATGTTAACAGCTACCCAACAGGCTCAAACAGCTGTAAGGAAACGCCGTGTAATGTAAGCTCTTTCATGTTTTTGAGAAAACAATTAATTCTTAGGTATGTGCTAATCCTGATGGTTGTTGTATTCATGGCGTCGTGGCTTCCTCTCTCAGCTGTCAACTTAATCAAAGACCTCGGCATTCCCCTAATCATGGAACAAATGTACTTCAAACTACTCAACGTCCATGCTATAGCCATGACGTCCGTATTATGGAATCCGCTGCTCTATTTCTGGATGAGCAAAGTCCTTTTTTTTTAGATTTCTATTTATTAAAAAATGATTATAGAGGCATCGTAGAGCACTTAAAGACGATATGACATGGCTTACCAATGCACGGAGGCATACCAACGTGGGGGTTCTGTCGCGATTTGTTCCTTCTCCCTCAGTGTCTGTAGTCTATCGACGGACATTGGAACGACATTTGGGAGTGAACAACTTCAGGTAAGGAGAAGGAGTATGGGATAAAGAAAGATCAGGATTAGACGAGGGACTCTGGCTGATCCGACTTGCACTTCGAGGGAACAGGCAGCAACAGAACTTCATTCCAACTGCTTTCTCTTGGTACCGCTTATGCCTTTGTGTCAATCTGTGGCGAGGAAGAATAGTCACCTGGCAATAGACCCATCGGGGTAGGTCTTAAACTCTATTTGTGGTTCGGTATTAAAAAGGGGACAGTCACAACACGATCACGTTGTCATTTTGTCATTTTACACTCGAGAGAGACAGAAGTTCTAAATTGGAAGAGTTCAAACTTTTTCTAACTCGTCCAATTTGACAGACTGGTTCGCCGGCCGAGCAGTGTGAATACGAATTCGACAAAAGATTGGTGATGTGGTGGGAGGAGGTTTCTAATTCAACTGGCTGCCGACAGGATGGTCGACGACCTTGAATTCGCCGAGTGACAGTGACCCGTCCACGAACTGACTGTACAGCTTACTGTTTTCTAGAAATAAATCTCCAAAGCCATTTGTTCTTCTGTGTCAACACTTCAGCGAATTCATTTTCGGGTCAAGACAGGTTTTTAGGAAGAAAAACTGTTTCTCCTCTTTAATACCATTTCACCTCGTGTTTTGACTCTGCCAATATGTACATTCTTCTCCTCCTTTTGCTGGTCGCCTCTCCTGTCTGTGCCCAGTGGGGCTATGGGCCAATGATGTATGGATCACCGATGATGATGGGCGGATATCCAGGAATGATGGGCGGTTATGGTGGATATCCGATGATGGGAGGTTACGGTGGATACCCCATGATGGGGGGATACGGAGGTAAGTAGCAATTTATTTCCACTGTATTACTACAAACCTGGCAATACACCTACAGTCCGCTTCCTTAGGATTTCCTTACTGTTAAGACCGTTTTTATCAATCCAAACCGTCTGCACCTATTAACCCACCTAAAACGGGGCAGGCGCCTCCTAAACTGTGGAGCGGGCAGCTGTAATATTGAGCTAAATTTAGAATCCTTTTTTAAAATGAGAAGTTGCTTTACTTCCATTCATTTTAACTGCTAACAACTATTTGGTTGAATAGTCGGCACACTTGGAAGTTTAGCGAGCGAAACTAGTCTGAAACGTTCCCATTGTTGAGGTTTCTGACGTTCTCCCACGTTTTGGTATATTTTTCTCAAAAAGTTAATCTCCAAACAAAAAACCCGAATCTGTTTGGTTTTGTGATCTATGCCTGTTTTCTGAGAACTATCCCAAATTAGATATTCCGCAGGGAAGGGGAAGATATCGTATTTCACATGACCTAGTTCTCCCCTGTGGCAATATTCCACCTTATAATAATCCGTGCAAATCCTATAGAATACTCGCGTACCGATTATAGCAACACGTTCTCGCATTCGTTCTCCTCCCTCAGGTGTTTCTTATTCAAAAAGACGTAACACGAAACAATACTTGAACTCAGCCACCAGTGTACATTATTTAAAGGAGGCCCATCCCCATTCGGGGGGTTCAAATGGACCAGTCGAGACAAAGAACGCCCAATTTCAGGTGTCGGCGGAATGTTAAGAGGTGCCCTAATGGGAGCGGCATTGGGAGCAATGGGCAAGAAGAAAAAATAATGAAGAGCATTTTGTAGTTTTAACAAATGATACACTTAATCTTCTGATTTTAATAAATGGTTTAAAGAGAAGCAAAGAAGTAGAAGAGGAAGTGCTAGAAGAGCTTGTTCCTGTTGGAGAAGCCGGCCAAAAAGGGCATCAAGTGCTTTATTTCTCTTCTCTGATGCTTCCAATGTCAGGTACATACCTGACCCGCTTCAAAAGAGCGATGGCGCCCTTTCCTCCCTCGTCCCTTTTTTGAAGTGGTCCTCCAAGGCCGTCGGGTAGTTACTCAATCCATCTTCAATCCCTCGCAGCAGTCATCAACTCATTTTAATGTGGCTAACTCTTATCGTTTGCATTCCTACGGCACTGGGCCAAGCTATCTTCTCCCTGGGAGTGACTGCCGGTGATGCTGGAGCGAACCAAGGCTACCAGCCCCTTCTCCCGCAGCCGTCCTATATCCAGCCATATTCCGCCGGGGTCAGTTTTTCTCTGCTTTCCGGCCTCTTTGTTAATGAAAGTTCCTAAGAGCGCCGTTAATGATCCAGACCAATGACCCATCCTCATAACCTGTCAGTTCGAGGGCTAATGAATAGATCCCTGGATATTCAGAGAATCTTATTATTCAAAACAGCCCCCTATGGGAAAAAAGGAGAATATACCTTTGCATGCCAAATTCTACAATTTCAATGGCTTCGAAACCAGTCGGACCACTTTAATCAAAGTTTTTGTTCAGGTTGTTCCAGTAGCGGCGTATCCTTCTTACCCAGTGGGGGTGGGTTACCCCTCCTCCTATGGTATGGGAGGAATGGGAGGAATCGGAGGAATCGGAGCAGGGATGCCAATGAACTATGGAACCTATCCCCAGCAGACCGGCTACCCCGTCTACGAGATCTACCGTCCCGAAGGACCGATGAAACGTTTCTGGAAAGGAGCCGCGGATGGAGTGATCCAAGGAAGTTTAGGTTGGCTTGGTTAACAAGAATGAACAATTTATTGCCATTTGTTACTTATCGCCGGTCTTCGTAGTCAGCCGGGCAGAAGAGACACCTAAATGAGAATATATATTGTTATTAGAAGGCGGAAGAGGAGTAGTAAACATAAATTAGCCATTCATTCAAATAACTTACTTCCTCTTGTCAAACATGTGACGGCGATTCGGCATGGCCAGATACATTACGTCACCGGTCTCGCTGTTAATCGTAGCAATACCCTAAAAACAGAAGCATTGTTCTCCCCATTGAATATTACAATGTAAATAATATTGCGTCACATCAACTCCCACACCCTCGCCGGTCTGTAGCGCTCCCTTTATGCTACACGAATTTTGAATAGGTTCCCAACATGGTGTAGGAGGAGACTTCCCCGTAGAGTAGAAATGAGGGTCATTAGGGAGTCTGGTTCTATGGTTCCTGGCTGGATATTTAAATAGAAGTTAAGCTGGTGATTCCCTAGTTCAAGAAGTGAAGACGCACCTTTGGGGCACCTCGGAACATGCCGAAAGCCATAGCCAAGAGACAGAAGAAGACGGTGAGGGAGAAAAACCGCATATCTGAATCTGGAAGCTGTTGGTATATTGAAGTTGTATAGGAGTGGAAGAAGGAGAAAGCTATGAAATAAATGGAAGGATCTCCGTCTTAAACGTTTCATTATGAAGGGCAATAATATTACTTGGACCCAGTGAAACTCCTAGCCTCTGGCTACTTTTAAAGAACGGTGGGCGGAGCCAGCTACAAGCAAATGAAGCTTCCCGAAAAATACCCGTTTGAACAAAGTTCAAATTTGTAAGCCGAGAAGGGGCGGAGGCGTTTGAAACTCTCGCACAAAGGTTGTATTACTACCTAAGGTGGGCACAAGGCGATAATGAGAAAGAGAAGCTTTCGAGTATATATAGGTGAGCATGCTTTCGTGCACAATGAAAAGAGAAGGGGGTGAGGCGTCATCGAGGACTAGTCGAGTGGAAGGAAGATTTGTTAACAGGGAGCAAAAAGCGAAAGTGGGTTGTGACATGACGACGTGGATGAAAATGCATAAATAGCCAGGGAATCTAATAAGATAGCCATATTTAGAAGATGTAAATAAAGGGTGGCACATGGGATAAGACGCAAACCCGATAATACTCTTAGTCCAAAACCTCACTGTTCGCTAATTATTTTGGTCAGCGCTGGCTTCAGAAATCAGGCACTAGAGGGTAAAAATGGATAGAGGCGTCCGGTCTGAATAATAGCAAACAGCTGGGAAAAAATATTGAAATGGTATTTAGATTAATAGAATCTATGTAAGAGACCAGGTCAACAAAAATGTTATTTCCCAAAAATTAAGTTTATTAGTCGAGATCACAATACTTTGTTTTGGTCAGGGATTATGATAGTTCATACGTTATAGGGACGGAAAGGTTTCCAATATTGAAATAGAAACCTACGCGGCATGGTCTAGGTCAGAGAAATCGTACATTAAATAAACAGCTGCCGGAAGGGGAAATATCTTCAGTTGGCATCATTTTTTTCACGGCAGGTGGTTGTCCTGATCGGTGATTTTAGATTCCTTCCTTTAGAGAAGAGGAACTTGGTTATCAACTTTAATCCAAGGCGTTTCCAAAAGAGTCTAGTTGAGTACATTTTGCTCCTTGAACTGGCAGGGGGTTCAGAATGTGTCATGAACTTGGAACTCTCGCGTACTCTAGTCTAGCGTAAGCATTTTATTCAACTTTGTGACAACTACTCTCTCTTGTATCCAATTAAGCGAGACCAAAGAATTCCCTAGTCTCATTGATGTCACGCTGGAGTAATTCGGTAAATCGGGAAAGAGATAGTGTGTTTTGCTTACGTCTGTCTGCCAACAGTGGACACAGATATGGGGGAAGTTTTAGGGTCATTACGTAAATTTAGCTAGTTAGAGGGGGTGTTCAAGAGACATTAAATTGATGAGTGAAAGAGGGACTTCATCGTCCTTACTTTCCCAAAACAGCCATGATGAATGTGTTCTATATGTCGAAAAACACGATTTTTTCGCGATTGTCTTAGTTGGGATCTTTTGCTCTTCGTTTTTTTTTCTCTCTCGAGAACATCGCAGGCGGTGAAGCTTGATGTCTTTTTGTGGGTGTGAGAGGGGAAGAAAATATCATTTCCGAGAATAGTGGGAAAGTTGAAGAACTAAGGTCAGGAACGTGCCGATGCGGATATCCGCGAGGCTCTGTAAACTATCTTTTTGGAGAATATTAAAACACAGCATCCAGGTTCGGCGCATCGAAACCTTGTAGGAAGAGGAAAGCGTGGGGTTGTTGTCCCCAAATTACCTAATCAGAGCTGCCCTTCTGTCCGCTGAATACCGAATGGGTGAGGAAGAAAAGAATACAAATTACATGCTCTGAACAAGACACCTCCGATGTTTGGAAGAAGTCAGTAAAGGCAGGACTAAAAGTTCTGACAAGAATTTAAGCCTAAAGCTTTGAACCTGGATGTTTAGCTGAACTGGGATTTTGGCACCTTACTTATATGGTGCTAACTTTTGCATAGTAGATACTGTTTTGGGGGGCGTCCTTTTGGGGTCCTTTCATACAGAAGGTGGCTATTTTTAGAGTCTCTCGTTTCTTCTTTTTCAAATTGACTGAAATGTTCCAGGGAGGTCTCCCTTTCCCGTTATCCCTCCAATGAGACAAAGTCTGTGTCTGACATATTCCCCTGTGTCAAATGGAACCCCGCGCTAAGGTCTACATCTGTCTATTGATACTTCTTCCAGCTATTTTTTACTATCTCTATGTAGTCAATACAGCAGCCCCACTTAGCAAGAAGGTTCAGAATGATTGGCATACTGTACCCCATAGTTTTAGTTTCATTATCTTCCAGAGCGGCAGCTGGTTTTTCATAATACCGCTTTTGTAAATGCAGAAGCATATGAAATGGCTGTCAAGTGCGTTTCTATACTGTCTTATAAAATTTAAAATTTAGATTGAATCAAAATGTTTTGGAAGCTGAAAGTGCTGGGTGAGTAAGTGAGGATGACATGGGACGAGTGAGTAAAAAGTGCCTTGTCATAGTTGTCTTCTAGTAGTTAGAAATTGAACTATGCGTCGTTGAGTCCTTTCAAGAGGAGAGGGCAGACTACATGACTCACGAACCTCTCTATTTTCCAGCTTTCTAAGAGCATCCCTTTCCAGGTACCAGCTAATCCGCAGCACTCGGCCAGTTAACGTCTATAAAGAATAATTAGACTCCTGGGAGCTACAGTACAACGCAATTAGATAATAAATCGTTTTTCCCGTCAAGAATCAGTGACTCCCGTGGCTTTCTTTCCATCCTCTCTTCCTTCACGCCAGGTGCCAAGATCCCACAATAGATCATAAAGGTAGCATTGATTTTCTATGAATGGATTAGCGTCAAAGCTAAAATGTGTCGACCGTCGTGAGCTAAACACAGTCCGCTGTTGTTGTCCTCCTCCCAGAAAACAGTTCACAATGGCTGATTCACCGGCGGCTGTCCCCGGCCCTTCTTCCTCTTCCATCATGACTTACGTTCCTTCGATGATTAAGAAAATGCTTGATAAGGTTACACATAGTGTTTATTTTCCAAGTCGGGATGCTTTAAAGGTGTCCGTTTCGGCCTATTGCAGTCTCCTGTGCAGTGATAGATTCGCTCCATTAATCAGCTGCCAGTCCGTGCTCTACCAGAACCACTGGGCCCTTGAAACTGACCGCTATGGAAAGGTAGGTGGGCGGAAGACTACTGTTTATTTGATATGTGTAAAATGACGAATACATCCGTATCCTTTTCAGCCGATGCTGGTGGATATAAACAATTTCGAAGAGCATCCAATTACTATTGATGAGCCCGTTGAGCTCACTGAGAATGTTACTCGCGGATTGTAAATAAGTTGTCGGAACGGGATAAATGACTTTTATTCGGGACAAAGTCAACAAAGTCGTGAAATCCGGCACAAAGGCCGTTTCTCTCAGCACGGTCTGGGCAACAGCTGTTGTTGCGGCTGAGGTCAAGCCCGCAGTCGTTAGGAATCGACGCTTGCCAATTGCGCTCTATTGCGAATCAGACCTCAATCCGTTAAGCGGATTTCCTAGAGCCTGGTTTTCTCTTTTTTCTAATAGGATTCACTATTTTTATCAAGAAGCGTATATGTTATTCTTCTTCGTATAAAAGACTTCTTCTATGGAGGGGCAACAGCCAGGCGTCTACTTGTTCAGTCAATATCCTGCTCTTTTTTCTTCAAATTTGACCACGCTTATGATGTTTTCCCCGCGTATTATTCCGCTAGAGCGCAGAAGCTCAAGAATGAAATCAATAGCAGCTGGTTCTCATTAGAAATATGGTGGATCATATGGATTTCGGAGCATTCTGTTGACGTCTGCGGCCCAGTAGCTATTTTGAACATGTGCAATTTCAACACACAGCTTCAAAGGTCCACTCTTTGTGACACATCGTGCGGGCCCCTTTGTTCCTGGTTCCCCATATTGCGTCGTCTCTTTATTCATGGTCAGTTTCATCATGGTATTCATTGCGTTTTGAATAACTCGCTCTTTCTATTTTCTCTCTAGCATGCCTCTGGTTTCATTAATATAGTCTCCATAGCAACGCCATGACCCAGTACCACGTTGTTCTCTGGATAACACGACCTTGAAAAGTTTGTTTGCAGGTTGACCAAAAATGTTGCTTGCCATCTTTATTTCCCCCTCTTCTCTAGAGTCCATCATTAAAGAAACGTGAGCCATTTTATGGCCAGCCGTGCGAGCCACAAGAGAATTTGCCAAGGTCCCGGGCAAGTGTTTTATTCGACTGTTTGGCCTGTACGGTCGTTGTTTGACTAAAATTCTTAAGTGCTCGCTTTCGCACCTGTCGGCTCCGTTTAGCTAACGTTCTCCTAGGTTCCGGGCTTCAATAAGTGAATATCTGGCTCTTTTTTGGCCGGTACTGTTGGTCGGTTGCCAATTTCACGGTTCAATTGCTTCCTATGGCTACCGCAAAGCCCTGTGCAAAGGGAAACAACGTCCAAATTCAATACGTTCCGACCTACACCCCGAAAAGATCGAAACACCGCCGTCAAATTCTCCAATTGAGCTACATAATGTTTATGTTCCCTCCTTACCCTGATGCCAATGTCCGGCGGTGGCTTGTATGACACCATCGTGATCCTTTGTGTACTCTTCTGATTGTTCTCGGAGGGTAGCTGTTAGCTGTGTGCATACCTCTGTATCTCGCCTTCTACCCCTTCCACCTATAGCTCACTTTCAATTCCAGATGCAATATTTGTTACGATCTATATAGGGAGTTCTTCCCTAAACAAAGTAAGCCTTCTATTATTTCTTTTTAATTAATTAATTAATTTAGAAACAAGATGGTGCTGGCCGCTGTGCTTTCTATGCTACGCTATGTAGCAGGCTCAGACGACCGTGACTTTGTGGATCGTCTCCACTCCTATTTCACTTGCAATATCCTCATTGGACTGTCTGTTTTAGTTAGCTTTAAGGTTTGCTCTTTTTCCTAATTTTAATACATTTTATACATTTAGCAATTCGGAGGGAAACCGATCGAATGTTTAGTACCAGATACATTTTCATCCTCTTGGGAGCAATATGCTGAGAGTTATTGTTGGTCCCAGGACACATATTATGTTCCAATTGGAACTGTAGCAGCTGGATTGGACAGCGCTTATAAGCGAGCAAAAAGGATAAGCTATTACCAGGCAGGAAATTAATTTAATCCATTTATTTTAATATTTAGTGGGTACCGTTTTTTATCCTGCTTGAAGCCGCCTGCTTTCGAGTTCCCAGTATTTTATGGAAATACTTAGCCGGCCACTCAGGTATTTCTTAAAATATGATACAATATATTCAAACATTTATAGGAATTAAAATCCATGAAGTTGTCCGCCTTGCTTCCGACCCCAATAACATCAAGCCGGAAATTAAGAAGGCTAATATCAAGTCGCTTACACTTCACTTACAGGTTTCCCTAATTAATAGTTAGCATTATTTGTTTATAATTTAGGGTGCTCTTCGTTTCCATCGACGGGTCGATCGCAAATTGATTACCCCTCATAATATCCTCCGGATGCTCAATCTTCCTTACTCGGCGTCGTTCGTCACACTGGTTTATCTCTTCACCAAACTTACCTACCTCTTCAATGTGTGCTTTCAGCTAATGCTCATGAATAAGTAAGCCATCCTGCCTATACGCGTTTTATTTATTTACTATTAGTTTCCTCGAGACGGATAGATATTCCTGGTATGGATTTGGTGCTGTCCTAGATCTATGGAATGGAACAACCTGGCAACAGAGTGGTGTCTTTCCAAGAGTTTCACTTTGTGATTTTGATGTACGTTTATTTCTACGCAATTATCACCTAACCGACCTACAGGTGCGAGTAATGGGAAACGTACAAGAGCATACGATCCAGTGTGTCTTAGTTATTAACATATTCAATGAGAAGATCTTTATATTCTTGTGGTTCTGGTAAATTCACTCCTATATTTTTTTTTCTAAAGGAATTTTAGGTACATGATGCTAGTAATATTTACAGCCGGTTCACTTCTATACTGGTTGTCAGTCGCCTTTCTGCCGTTCTTGAACAAACGATTTATTAATAGACATTTGGAAATGAGCGAGCTGCCATTCGATCCATACGGTAAGCTACTCTGAACCATTCTTTCATCAAGATTTGAATTTAAGATCAGGAAGAAGATGTAGACAAGTTTATCAAAAGTTATCTGAGGCACGATGGAGTATTCGTGATAAGAATGCTTACGCTACAGTCTGGTGTCATATTTGGAACGGAATTGGTGCAGGCTTTATGGAAATCGTTTACTGGAACGGACGTCCAGCCAATTAAAAGAAGCAATTCCGTTCCTGAAGAAAATGAACCGAGATATTGGCCACCTCCTCCTGATAATCAGCCTCCCTGTGAGTTTTATAGTCAAAGAATTATTAGAGAGGATTTTAGTTCCGATTAAAGTGGTACCTACCAGTGGAGAGCTAAGAATGAGGAAAGCTCTAGGAGCAAATACTGATAACACCGTCCTGGCGCAGGACCTCCTTGAAAAGCTCACATATCTTCCGAAGAATCTAAGGTGGGACTTTATTCTTACTGGTAACTGTCATTTTTTTAAGGAATGGTCCGAAACGCCCAATGGCCGTGCCTCTACCTGTTCCTGTAATAGTTCCGGAGTCTGACTATGAGACGGCTCTAGATTCCGAGTCCCAACAACTTGCTGTAAGAGAATCTGCTCCTCTGATGTCCCACATCGACAGTGGAAGGGATACCCCGGTCTAGATCCCCAGTTAGTCCAAAAATAACAGAAGTCTGTATATAGTTGTATTTGCTCTCAAATTCCTCGGTGATCCGCGCACTTTCTCTCAATTTCGGACTTTACAGTGATATTTACCAATCGAGGTGTCTATATCTCATATCATAAAATGTTTATTTGAGATCATACTATCACCACAAATGATCACAATAGTAACCCGAATCTATTAGTGTATGACTTTGAGCACTTCGGCAGCAATTATCCTATGACCTTCCTCCGTTGGGTGAAATGCTCCCCTGAGTGATTGCTGTATCCTCACGGAGAGCTCTGGAGAGATGACGAGACTCCTTGAGGAGCAGACTCCTCGTGTTGAGAAAAGTCTTGGAATACTCTCTACAAGTGTCCAATTGTGGCGCTCGGCTTTCTTCCTCAGGAGATCGTTTAACTTTCTCATTAGCTTTTTCTCTGCCAGCGCTAGTCTCATTGTTTTGATCTGAAAAGTAGCCCTCTGCTTTGGGAACTGTATTCTCTACCTTTCCAAAAGAACCACAGGTTGCGTCAACCTCCCCTCTTTCATTCCTTGTAATATCATAGTAGAGAGGGAGAACCACTTGATTAGCTCCTATTTGTTTCAGCCTTTCGGCAATCCGGTCAAACTCCAAAGAGAGCTCAAGGAGCCTGAAATGAGCATTAAAATAAAAGCAGTACAGTAGTACCTTGTCTCAAAATGATCAAAAGGTTGAGAATGATGTGTCAACACTTGAAGAATGTCGGAAAAACCTATGTCATTGGCCCCCACCGTAAGGACTACCATATCTGGACCATGTTTTCTAAAAATTAATCTTATGAGAGCTTAAATAGGCCTACTGTACCGTTCTCTTGATATCCTCTCCAGTGCTGAGATCTGAGAATGGTACCCGTCTAGGAGATCAGCAGCCGTTGCACCGCTACAAGCCAGAAATGACAGTTGAAAGGTCTTGTCTGGTCTTCTTTCAGCCAATGTCTGAGCAACTTGAAAAGTGAAAGAATTCCTTGATCTGTGACACCCTTCTGAAACCACTTGGGTTCTTATTCCCCTAAGTAATCTACCATTCTGCCACTGAACGGCACCACCACTCCGTTCTGGTGAGCCTTCCCCAGAGGCAAAGGAATCTCCGATCACTGCTATCCAAGTCTTCTCTAGCTGGATTGACCGTTCACCTCTGGCTAGCAGTGAGTTATTTAGAGAAATGATAGCGACACTCAAATGGAGGGAATCCTAAAGCTTTTTTATAAACGGCAAGCTAGTTCCATACATAGTTTGTGGTTTGGAAGATGAAGGAGCAGTTGGGGGACTTGCTCTCGTAGACGGTGCCCTTCCCTGTAGAGATCTTCCATTCGTACTTCAGGTCGTTGTGTTTAAAATGACAGACAGATATCCTTCCATAAAGTTCTAAGTCCGAAGGAGAGCCTAACATCTTCAAGTTGTTCACTTGCAGAGGTTGGTACATGATATCCACAGCGGCGACATCTAGGTCTATCTAAACCGGGCGGTGTCAGCTGTTTTTCTCAATTACCGCAGAGTTCCATACATAGAGAGTAAGCGACGGAATATTATACAAGAGCTGGAAGAAGAAGAGCAGGGGGTTCAGCATGGGTGTAGGCACTGACTGAGGGCGGCGAGATGAAAGGGGCCCTCTGAAGACGGAGGGGACGACTGTTGCCAACAACAGCAACCCCTCCAGATGTAGGTCCTGCTTATTGCCTCTGGAGCAAATAAATAATACTGTAGAGAGATTACCGCAAATGGTCCGGGGGTGGAAGCAGTAGGCGCCTTTTTGACGGTGACGATAGGAAGTCTTGTGATTATAAATAATGACACCGATGATAAGAGACCACGGATAATGAGACACTGTTGACCTGGCAACATATTTATACTACTGTAATTAGAGCGGTTAAGAATATTCCCATGAGGACAATCTCTGATCCTCATCGTTTTCCGTTCCTCTCTTCTTTCAATTCGCCCATGCAGCCGAGTTCAAAGGCGCCGCTTCACCGTTATAAATTAAATCGTCTCAAAACAGTCGCGAGAGCGGTGATTTAGACAGGAATGGGCGCGATACGGAAAGGCGACGACAAACGACCCCCGGCCGCCACCACGACGGCGTCGTTTAAAGGAAGACGTCAAAACGTCATGGTTTAAAAATTGCGCGTCTTCGGATATGACGGCATTGTGTGGCGGCATCTTTTCCCCTTTATAAAACCGCAGTGTGAAAATGTGAGAAGTTTACGGCCGCCATAACCTTTCTAGACATAGGGATCACATGAAAAAGGGGGACCGAATAGAGTAGAGCGGTCTCTTCAAAAGGGGGACGGCCTTTTCTTTATAGGAAATGAAAGACGTATGTAAATTTATTTCCCAAAATGCCTCAATATATCGGAAAGTGACAGACTATCCTTCAAATACAAGTTATCGATTATGTGAGGAGATCAACAAGGAATGCCGTTTAGTTGGGGTTATTCAGAAGTTGCAACTTCTTGGCGTAGTATTGGCTCATTACACGGTCCTAAATGTCGTTTGATAGCTATCAGGAATAACATACCTTCTCCATCTGAACCTTTAGGGCTTCGCATTGCAGCTTCTTGAGGGTGTCATCCGATTTGTCAGTATTGTAGTCTTGGAGGAGGTTAAGAGCGTCGCGAAGGTTGGATTCTCTTCCGACTTCGACTCTATCTGCGGCAGGCTCCATCTGCTTAGAATTACCATTCTTCTTAGGCGGGTTTGATGCACCTGGGTACTTGGGAGAGGGGCCACTATCATCTACAAAAACCCCAATTACACATAAAAATTGGGGAGCCTACCTTCTGAAATAGCCATTGTCGGGGCCCAGATCCGCTTACTTGGTAGAACTCTCGCTGGTTTGGGTGCAGCACCTTTTCTCTTGTGTAGATCAGGGAATAGTTTGTTCAAAAGAGTCGTGTCCACGTCTTGAGGCGGGTTAAATGGTAGTACGACGGGGCTTCCTTCCATTACCTAAATCTCACAATTATCAAAATACTGAGGTTTCATTAACCTCAACAGTAACCTGACGAAGCGAATTGATCTGATTATTTGCCATTTTACAACAATCAGCAGGCGGTTTCAAATACGCGGGTACGTGATTACACGTTGGTGGTTACAAAGGTAGAGGGGATTAGGGTAGTTTCAAGAAATATGGTCTTGAACCAGGCGAGTAGTTGACAAATTAAAGCTTATGAACTTTGGAGAGCGCTGTTGAAACTGGCGATCGGGCGCTTGAATCGATCGCTGGCTTCGATCGATGTGCCTCCCGTTCCAATAGTTTATTGTTCGAGGGCATGTATGATCGGGGGAGCACTGTGGGAACGGCTGCATTATGAATTGAAAGTCAATAGGGAAGAAAGGGCAAGAAGGACGGGGGGAAAGATGTCCGGAGAAGTATCCCGAGAAGCAATGTTCTCCCAACTTCATCTTTCCTAGGTAAAGGGATAATCGTCAGGTTCTAAGCTCTTTTATCTTCCAATTCTGCACCCCGTCACCTTTCCTTCCCGTATAGAACCTTGGTTGGGCGTGTTGCTATGGACACCCCACAGGGCATTTGAGATCTCTCCTACCCACCGCCGTCGCTGGATGAACCCTGACAAGTCCCAAAAGTCCGCGTTAACAGAAATTGAATCAAGGATTAGCATTTTGGAAAGAAGACTACGTAATGCTAAAGCTGCTAGGGTAATTTAAACCAACTTTCGCAATACGTCTCTTAGAATTCCTATGTGGACTATTTGAGAGGGAAATATCCCACCTGGAAACCAGCATTGCCAACATATCAAAAGAGATTGGTGAGTTACGTTCATTTTTTGTTTAGAAAATACATTCTTAGAAAACGGATGAGCATATGGTTAGCAAGTTAGCTACTTCCAGCTACCATTGGGAAGGACAGCGCCCCATCTTTCCACGGCCCCCTCCCCCTGTTCCTGAGTTTTATCATCAAATACCTAAAAGGTACTGGCGTTTAACATTCATACTTTGTTCTAACTCTAGAGGGCCATTTATGGAATCAGATTTTCACCGGACCAGGGAGAGACTAAATCTAATGTCTCACCAACTACGGATACTACGCGACGCTCGACTGAACATGACAACAGACGATTATTTCCGAACCAGAGCAGTAAGAACAAAAGATGAACCCTATGAAGGTGACTTTGAAAAAGTATTGTATCAAGAAATTACAGCGGAAGAGGTCCCGTCCCTAGATGGTGTGAGAAAAAGGCTGGCTGACATGTCATTCAGTCTCATGGAGCCTCCCTCAACTCCGACGAAGGAGAGAATAGAGGAAATGCAAAGAATCGAAGCCAGGGAAAAGCTTGTTCAAGGTAATACAATTTTCGAATTTTTAAAAGGGTAATTCAGACATAAGAGCTGGTGTGCTGCCCTCTGTTACGGCCGAACCTATAGATGCTAGACCGCCATCGAGACCAGCTACAGCTAGTAAATCAGAAGAGACTAAAGTTGTTACATCCCAACCAAGCGCAGCCCCGAGTCAAACAAGAATCCAGTTTACTGATTCTAAAGCAGTTCCTGCTCCTCCGACGCCCGTTACTACGGCCCCTGTCCCGGCTCCTCAGAAAGGTACGAATACCTGGCCACAGGCAATATTTCCAGCTCTTGCGGCACCTGCGGAGGAAGCATCAAACC
This sequence comes from Oscheius dolichura, assembly GCA_932521035.1. Classification (NCBI taxonomy): domain Eukaryota; kingdom Metazoa; phylum Nematoda; class Chromadorea; order Rhabditida; family Rhabditidae; genus Oscheius; species Oscheius dolichura. The sequence continues at coordinate 10,742,051 of OW051497.1, read as the reverse complement.
CGTTCTCTAGAATAATGGGACTGTTATCTAAAACTGATTCAACAGATAGCGATGACGTTCAATTGGAAGCTGTACCACCCCCGCTAAAGTACTGCTCGGCATATATACAAAAAATAAATTTGTTTCTAGACCGGCAGCAGCACCTCAACCGCTTTTGGGATCTCTTTCTCAGTATCTACAAAAAAGTACGTCAGGAGCCAGTACAACCAAGCCAACAACAATGTTTGGAGCTTTTAGCGGAGCGGCCGGAAAGAAAAATGGAAGCGACGGTGGAAACGGCAGTGATGATGATTTCTTCGATTGACAATAAATTTTAAATACTCTACTTTTTATACTTTCAATAAAGTTTATTTATATAAACTCACTTGGTCATTATCCGACGCTTCGGGAGAAGAATCCTTTCGAACCATTTTACGTCAGCTCCGAAGCGAACTCGGATTTTTGAGGTGACGCTTGCCCCCCTTTAAAAGCGTCTTTATTCGCTTTTCGAATATCGCTTGCTTTCGTGTTTCTACTTCTAGTATCGATCATTTATCTATGGTTAATTTTACAGCAATGGTTGAAGATTCTCCAGCTTTGGAAGACGATGTGGATACTTCTGAAGAGCGAATAAAAAGGAAGGCAGAAAGGAGTATGTTATTGTCGCTAACTTTTATACATTCCGTTATTTTCAGCCAGTGAATCTCCTGATTTGAAACGTAGAAGAAAGGAATTTGGATCAGGAAAAGAATCTGGTGATGATGAACCTTCTGGAGAGAGCAGCGATGACAATGAGGAGACATCGGAGCGACATGACAATGGAAACACAAAAGGTAATCACTGTTTCCTGAACCTTCCTCTTTTTCAATGATACTGATTAATTTTCACAAATAAATTTTAAGATGGGAGTGATGTTGAAGAGAGCAGTGGTGGTGAAGATTCTGAAAATGAAGAGGAATGGAAAGCCGTTTCGAAAGACAAGGCGGGAAATGGTGAGTAGATTAATGTGTATTTTTTTATATTTCATATATTTTTAGGTAAAGCAAATAGTGAATCAAGATCTGCTAGTTCGTCGGGATCATCGTCTTCCTCCTCCCGTGAATCGTCTGCATCTCCTGAGAGAAAGGAAAAGACACCTGAAAAACCTACTAGGTATATTTATATTTCTTAAATTAGCTTTTACCTTGTATTCTTAAAGGTCTCGTAAACGCACTGAAAGTCCAATAAGACGCCGTCCAGCTAGGCGAAGCCCATCTCCGAAGGCCCGGCGAAGTCCTTCCCCAAAGGCGCGCCGTAGTCGATCCCCCGATCGCAACAGAAGGGAACGCTCCAGAGATCGTGATAGAAGAAGGGAGAGGGTCGACTCCAGAGATCGTGGCAAAAATGTCAGCCGGGAGAGAGACAACTCGCGACGAGCGACAAAACAAGATGTAGACATGGAAGAAGGCGAAGTGAAAGAAGTCCCGAAGCCTCTGTCCAAGCGTGAACTAGAGAGACTCGCTCTGTTGAAGCAACTGGAAGAAGAAGAATCTCTCCTGGATAAATTTGAGGTGCAATCCGAAAGACCGGAGAAAGGAAAGCAATTCCGAACTTGTCCTTATTTGGATACTATCGACCGGTTTCTTTCCTTCTTTCCGTTTCTATTCCTCTTTCAGGTCTGTGCTAGATTTCGACTTTGAGAAGCTGTGCTCCGTCTCGCTGTCCACTATGAATGTCTACGCTTGTATGATCTGCGGAAAATATTACCAAGGCCGTGGCCAGAATACTCATGCCTACACTCACTCCTTGGATGTTGGGCACCACGTCTACTTGAATCTGCAGACCCTCAAGTTCTACTGCCTACCGGACAACTACGAAATTCTGGATCCATCTTTGGAAGACATAAAGGTATGATTTATTCCTTATAAATACTCTTAAGTATTTCAGTATGTCTTAAAGCCTACCTATACAAAGGCTTTGATCTCCTCGTTGGATAGGCAGACAAAGATGTGCAGAGCTTTTGATGACTCTGCTTATTATCCAGGAATTATCGGCCTCAACAACATCAAGGCAAATGACTACTGCAACGCTGTCCTTCATGTAGACATTTACATTTTCCGATAATATCCTCGTTTAGGCTCTGTCCCATGTGATTCCTTTGAGAAACTACTTCCTCCAAGAGGATAACTACATCAACCTTCCGCGACCTCCTGGTGACATCTTGTTTGAGCTGCCTAAACGTTTTGGAGAACTTATGAGGTTTGATTTAGAAGCATCGTTTGAAATGCTCTTACGTTTAGAAAGCTTTGGAATCCACGAGCCTTCCGTAAGCACGTCTCCCCTCATGAAATGCTGCAGGCTGCCGTCCACTGCTCCGAGAAGCGTTTCCAAATTACGGAACAGTCAGATGCTGCCGACTTTATGACGTTCATTTTAAATACCCTTCATGCTTCTTTAAATGGAAACGGCAAAACAAGCTCTTCAATCATCTATAGGTACATTATCTATTTCATTCAGTTAACGCGGGTTACAGGTCTTTCCGTGGTAAAATGCGTGAGTATGCTCGCAAGATTCCGCCAGCCGAATGCAGTGATGATCAAGCAAGCGTCATGCTGACTCTTCCCAATTTTCAAGAGGTCAAGAAGGAGTTCCCCTTCCTGTATTTGTCCATGGACCTTCCACCTCCTCCTCTCTACCGAGACTCACAGATGGAGAATGTTATCCCGCAGATTCCCCTCACAGCCCTGTTGAGCAAATTTAATGGACAGACTGAAAAGGTAGGCCTTATCGTTGAATCAGAGAACAATCTAATTTTAGGAATACAAAACATACAAAGATAACATTATGAAACGATTCGAGATTCTCCGGCTTCCTGAGTATTTGATAATTACGTACAAGCGGTTCACTAAAAACCAATTCTTCATGGAGAAGAATCCTACAATTGTTAACTTCCCTATCACGTAAGGATACTTTATTTATTTATAAATGTTCCATTTCAGAAATGTTGACATGTACGAGTATCTCGCCCCTGAAGTCCGTCAGGAGCATAAGTTCACTACTTACGATCTCATCGCCAATGTTGTACACGACGGCACTCCCAATGCTGGTACCTACAGGGTTCAAATCCTCAATCAGGTGGGAATTGCCTTACTCTTCTCTATTTTGTTTTCTTATTCCAGGGTTCTCAAAAATGGTTCCAAATGGAAGATCTCCACGTGGAAGAGATCCTCCCCCAGGTTATTGTCCTGGCCGAGGCGTATATCCAAATCTGGCGTCTGAACAGGAAACTGACTCGTGAGCAAAGAATGAACGAGGAGCAGCCCGAGGGACTCGAGCCCATGCCAGGTCTGGCCATGTCCAATCCCTTCAACCCTGTTCTCCCTCCTAAAGTCAAGCCAGAACAGTAACGGATATTTATTTATGTTGTTTTTGATCTTCTGCGGCTGTCATTCTGTTTCCCCGTTATTATTTCTAAATAAAATTCAGAATTGTCAAGTCGTATTAAATTGAGCCTGAGCTTTTTATAATTTTACTGTAAAGTAATCGGTCACACTCATAAGTTGATTTCTTCTGGAGTAAACTAAAGTTCGTCTTCCCCTAACAGTCCTAAAAATCAAAATCAGCCCTCACAAATAATAATATAGGCCAATGATCACCACGTGCTGTTTTGTTTTCTCTCTGTTGAAAAGCTTTATCTCCTAAGTCATGCTGCAAGGGGAGAATCACGTTTGCTGACCTAAACTGTCCTTATCGACGAAAAGTGAGCGTTCCCATACCCCTTATAGAAACGACTGTAAACAGCTTTTTTTCCTACTCTGATAAGGAAGTGTTGAAATTGTTGCGCCGCTTTTTACTACTCGAAGGAATCAAAAAAACTGATCGTTGGTAAATGGAAGAGAAACTTTCTATAAGAAAATCTAAAAGAACTGAAACGTGTAGTAATATTAAATGCTTGATTTTATGTTCTTTATGCTTTGGTAAATATGTACCCAACTTCTGGGTCCTGTTTTATTCAGTATACGGCAAGTACACGCTGTAGCCGTGCCATGATAAGGTGTGTACCGCTGGTCTTGACAAAACTTGATGACTGTCACCGATAACCGCCAATCTTAATAGCCGGAAGAGGTTCATTCAAATCCCTCGAAAGAGATGCCCCTTTTCTCTCAGGTTTGATCCCTATCCAAATACACAAATATATCAAGCAGACAGCTGTTACGACTTGCACTTTCCTCAGACTGACATCATAGGGAGCTTTCATTGTTTTGTGAAGAGAGCTCTCATCTCCGTCCGGAAGGACTTTGCCCATTGTGCCACTGTCAAAATAGCGTACTGCACGTGGGAATCTGATAAGCAACGGTTGTGTCCAAGATGACAGGCAGCGGAGCCAAGATAGCTTCCACTTGGGACTCTGCGTACTTCGAACGGCGGCTGGCCGAGTTCAGCAGTTGTTTCCGGGTCAAAGTATGCATTTTAAACAAGAAACGTGGAGCACACGTTGGTGAAACCCGACCGAACACCTGTTTCTTCTTTATGGAAATGCCTAAAAGAGGCCAGCTGACGTGGCGTTATTTATCAGTACACGCCTGTTTTGGCGCTACCGTGGAATTCTGAAGATAACAGCGAGGGGACGGAGCCAGAGACCATCAGCCCCCTCCTTATCGTATTCCAGATTTAAGCACTGAAATTCGAAAAGCCACGAGGTTATTCAGTCAGCTGTCCCCCCTCTGACGACATTCTCAGTGTACAGAACTCATTTGATTCCCGACTAATTCCAGATTTGTTTGTATTACACCGAATGTATCAAAGGTCGAAGATTTTACAAACAGATGTGTTTTTGATAAGATGTCGCAATTAACTTTCTCTCTGCAAAAAAATGTCTGTCTGTCAACGCCACACAATTTCCCACATATTAACCATGAGAGAATGCGTGTGTGTGTGTGGCCAGATTATAGCGAAAGTTCTCTCCTTTCGATTTCAAGATGATAAACGCCAGCAGGCGACGCCAGATGGTGGTCGAACCGGGACAGATGCTTTTGAATATGTTGTCTGTTCTCTCCACGCGATGTACAATTGCCGTCAATCGTTGTACAGTTTCCGCTGTCTTTCGCAATCGCACTTCCCTTTCCTGGCTTCTTTTCACTTACGCACGTATAAACTTGATCTTTCTCAAAATTTCGCAAAGGCACTTTCTCTTTCTTGATGCCAAACATGGATGACCCATCACACCTTCTCTTCAATATTGCTGCCCTTCTCCCATCACGCTCTTCTCTTTGTAGCTTCCCTGTTAAAAAACAAGATCCCGCAGCAAGCAGCGAAGCGTAAGTTCAGAAAGACATAGGGGGGCTGAAGCCGCCCCGTGCCATGGGGAGCCTTCCACCAAGTGGCAACATTTGCAGCTTTTGAAAAACTCTTAAACCTCAATGATTAGTTTGCTTCAAAGGAAGTGTAACGGTTTGTAAGCGTTCCCTTTGATCAACTGGGACGCATAATGGTATCAGGGGGAAGGCGAGGCTTCCTAGACAAACACAAGATTCCCGCTTTCCGAATTCCTGAATAATTTTTTCCACATTACACGCCCGTGAGTTCGTCTGGCTGTCCAACACAATATGTTTTGCGTAGAGCTGCTCCGTACGTCAGAGCTCCCGCGGGGTAAATATCACATGGGGAACCGGGGGCGGGACTGCTCTCGACCCCAAGGAGGAGTGTTCCTCACAATGCATTCTTCCTCGTGTCTTATGATAAGACCCTACCCAGAAGTCCATAAAAAGGGGGCCACCCCCCATAATCAATGTGCTGAATAAATATTCCAGACCCCCTTTCATCTGTTTGTCAATAGGCCTCCCTCTCTAGATAATAGACTATTCAAGACTATTCAATGCCTTTTCCGTTCAAAGACCAAAAGAGATTTTCGAAAATGCCACGCCCTAACAGCTTTTGTTAACGTTATTCCGTGGCCGGCCTTATTCCTGCACAGCTGTTGTGCACATATCGATCGCCTACCCAATCCGACACATTCGCGGTTAACCCGCAACATCCCAAAATAGATGGCCTTCACTCCCAATTTAGCCAATGTGATTCATTTATTGCTAACTTGATGTGATTCTTTTGGTCGTTTATTAATTTACGCGGAAGTCGCTCTCTTCCTAGACTTTTCTAGAAGAATAAGTCCAGACATCTCATCTGTTTAGACTAGACCTTTTTTGGGCGCTGTTTTCAAATGACGAGGAGGTGAGATTTTCCCATAGATCGACAGGAAACACGCTTAAATCTCGTCTCTCAACTGTACAGTGCCGTAAAGTCGAGGCCTGTTAGGAGGTTCAAAGCCTAATGGCGACCTCCTCACGCCCCTCTTGGGGTTCCCCACTTCCTCCTTCTATCAGCACTTTCCCCAATTTCTATCGCTCCCTTTCCTTTTCTCAAATCTTTCAAAGGGGGCAAAGTTTCGCGGTCTTGTTGTTTCCTATTATCGGTTAGTATGACCTGTCTCTCTTGATCTTTCCCCATGTGTTCGACCGTCTTATCTTTTTGACAGCAAGTTTTCTTAAAGTAAACTGATTACAGAATCAATTGAATCTACTGCTTTCTCCGTCTAATGTCCACATCCGCCGTATCTGCTCAGAGTGATTTAAATCTTGCTCTTCCCTCCTGTTCCTATGAAACTGTCCTCTGTGAAGATGTTCTGGACGCTATCTTCACAAGAATACCCCACGTTGCAACTGTGGCTGAGGCTTTGACTCTGAGAGTAAGTCATTCCATTAAATTCTATTAAATTGATTTATTTAGAGAGTGAGCAGGGTTGCTTGTAAAGCTATCAATCGTGCAATGGCCCGGAACGATTGCCTAAAAATTGATATCCAAGAGCCTATCCTATATAAAATAATTGGAATGAATAGGGTGAAATTGTCTTTTCCTGAGCCCGTGATCCTAATCCAGGCAAGCTTTCTTCTTGTTTTTTTAAAACAAAGTTCCAATTTAGGGAGTGAAAGTGAGCGCGGCTAATGCCGTCGAAGCGTTGGTGTTCCTTATTGGCCAAATGAAAGTTTTGCGCAAATTGGAAATTAACATGGACGACGGAGATGCGACTTACTTGAACAAATTACTCAAAGCTATACTAGATGCCGGTATGTTGTCATCCCCCTTTTGTTTTTAATAATCCTATTTTAGAAAATGTAAAATTGGACGTTTTGAAAGTGAGAAGGCGCCAAGCGAAAATGATCCTACCCCTGATCGCCGATCTCGTGGTGAAACACGCGAAAACATTAAAGACCGTTGGGCGACTTGGCCTTACCGAAGCCGCTAGAGGACTAACCAAGGAGGTGAATCACTTCCTTTCTCTTTTAATGACGTTTTATCTTTTAGCTTAATCTGGACCGTCTTTCTTTGATGTCTTTCGACTTAGGACTCGATGCTGGCTACGACAAGGTCTACCAGCAAATGATCAACATCACCACCTCTGGAGCTTTCTTCAAGCATCTTTCCTACACGAGCTTTGTTGGTTTTGACCCCACCGATGAAGTGGTTCAGGTGTGTTTTATCTTCCCGTTGTTTTTTCCTTAGTATTACAATAAGGGAAAAGAAAAGTGATAGATATTGCAAGCGCCGTTCCATACTCTTCCCTTTTCAGAATATGCTGGCCACTGCCTGCGTGGAGAGTCTCCGTCTAACGATGATCAAAGGTCCCCCTGTGTTTCCCAAGCCTGACTACATGATCGGCAAGGTCCGCCATGTTAAAGAGCTGCAATTGGGAGAAGTTGTTGACCGTCCAAATTACTTCAATTCCCTATGTGTGTACGAGAAGATGTATAAGAAAGTCTTCCCCCACGTTGACGACATCCATTATTTTCAGCACTGGCAACAGTGATACAATTTGTATATAGTTTGTACATATTTGTAAGTATTTCTCATCTATGTCTTGTCTACGGTGCAATCTGATGACGATGTATAAAAAACTACGGTATTTCATGCTTTCTTACTATTCGAATAAAACTTTCATTTCTGTCAATCCCTCTCCCGTCTATGAAAAAGGCGACAACGTGATAAACTAACCAAAATCGTTGCGCTCAAGGTTGACAGCAGGAACAATAAGTTATCCTATCGAAGAAAACAGACAAAAACTGGGTTTTGTTCATCGCGAGACGCACCGCAGTGAAACATCCAAAATAGCAATAAATATGTTGAGAAAAGTAGGGATACCTGTTCCCAGGGAAAAGTGCTCAACCTCTATCGGTCGCCGCCAATCATCTGCCCATACGTACAGTTAAAAATAACCCCCTGTAACTGTCTTAGAAAGGTAAAACGGGAGCCGATATTTCCTGGTGGGCTGCACCAAAAACGGAATGACAGTGATAATGGTTTGCTTCAAATCCTCTTAGTGATCGGTTCACAAAAGTTCCTGCAGCCGTATAAAACCTTGACAGTAATCAAAATGGGTCGAATGAGCGGAAAGCTTATCCGTCAACGAGCATAGCTCATGGTCATGGTAACTTATGTTTTGTGAGAACTAGATGAGCAATAAAAGATGGAAAACACAGGCAGTCCTAGAATATTCACAAAAGAAGACAAATATTTTCAATTCTAGATTTAACAAAAGAAACTATAGAAGCTCTGCGAAGGAGGAAAACATCAACACAATGGGGAAAATGTGACCAAAATGAAAAGCAAGCTGACTGGTCAGTGCCGTGAACAACCTTGGCCATAGTTCATTCATGATAAGTGTAACAAAATCTGAACCCACACACGGAAGAGAAAGCTCCCGATCCTGAAGTGGTTTCTCATTCGCCCACCCACACGAAGTCAAGGGCATTTCCCAACGAGCCATCCAAAGCACAAGATAGTGAAAACAGCTCTCTGGCGCCAGGATTCTTCTTTGCAGAAAGGATTGTCACAAATAGGATTTACTGATAAAATCAAAAGACGATGCTTCCGATTTCTGGCGATTAGGCCCGTAAATCTCCCGTGGAAACAACTATCCAAACGTCAAAAGGCAGAGATAGTCAACTCCTCCGCTCGGAAATTGTTTAGAAGATAAAGAGACTGCCTGAATTTTTCTTCTTTCGCCCTGGGAAATGACGTTGTTCGTATAACTTAGCTGGTACGATCTTCCCCAAAATAATGAGGTTTATCCACAACAACCCCCCTTTCTTAAGGCTCTCTCCTCGTGTTGATCATTTGCAACCGACGGAAAAGCGTAGAGTGCAATTCTCCTTTTTCTGTGCGTGGTATTTTATGAATAGATGAGCTGCATTTGGGGGGACGCAGATATACAATTACCACCCACTGGCTCAATATAAAACCCGGACCCGGTCGAGACTATGAGGGTGGGCGTTCACTTCCTGCTGAAGACGCTCGTCTCTCGTCGCACCGAGCGACTACAACGAGCTCTTTAGTTTCGAATCCGGTGAACAAACGTAGCGGCTGCTAATCACTAGGCGCAACTTCTGTACCCACCTGTCATCCACCCACTTTCCTCGTCATGATCGCAAAAAGTCCAATTTTTGCAGAGCTTTACGAGAGGGTAAAGGGTCCGATGGTAGTTGTACTCGCCGTTTTTCAGAAAAGCTAATATTTCGCCGAATTTTTGGCATTTTTTCGGGCGCCTACAGGAACAGTTTAAGCTTTTACTTACAAGATTTGCTCAGTTTATGATAACGGTCCATACAACCATATATCCTCTGCTCCTTAAGAACATATAATCTTTATCGCCTTGTAGAGATCGCCCGATACGGCAAGGATGAGATTGTCTGGTCATAATCGGTCAAGTTTAAGCGTGAAAACACTCGGGAGTGATCTTAACAGAGCAGGTTTTCCAATTTTTAACCTCGTTCTAGTTTTCAATAATTTCCTATAACAGTTAAATTTGACCTCGTGTTTCCTTGTTGCGAAAAGTATATAAAACAGACTGACATGTTGATTTAGTACCATGTGAACAGGTTCTTTACGATGATAAGCAAGTTTTGACCTTCTGTTTTATGAATTACACATATTTAGCATCTTTGTTGTTTTAATGTACTCACTCTCCGTGTATTTCGGGTTTCTTTCAAAATAGTCGCATTGCCTCTTTACTATTTGTCACTCTATTACCTATTCTAGATCCGTATTCTCTGTGCCTATATGTAATAGCGAGAAGCAGTCTTTCGCCTTAGTTCAATGGACTTGATTCTGACAGTTCCGTGTGACTGATGCGCCCACAAAAACGGTACTAAATCATGTTGCGTTTTGAAGTCCATTTCACTGTGCCCTGTCTCGATATTGTTCTTTCTTCCTTTTTGTTCCAGCTAGTTATTCCTTTCTTAAATTGCGTTGATACCACGGATTCTCCGAGAGATCGTTTTTTCCATGCTTCCAATTCAATAACCGGTCACAGCGCCGTCTTGGCTGTTTGGCGGTTGCTTCTGGGATCATTTTAACACCTCGTGATTAAAGGGATACAGTTCTAGAGATCAATTCTTAATAATAGATACTACAGATACTCCAAATGAACTGTGGTTGAGTACGGCAGTTCGGATGGTGTCTGTCTTCCCCAGGGCGCACTATGGCTGACCGTCTCCTCTCAGACGAAAATAGGCACAATGTGACGGATCGTTGCACGCTCTCGTGGCGACAAGTTGAACATTTTACAGTGTGATTTGTAGCACGTTGGGGTAGCAACTTCTAAATTAACAGGATTCTACGAGGCGCGAGATAAGAATCGCAACAGCTGCGAGCCCTTACGCGCGACCCTACGACGCCTGCCTTGTCTGCCTTCAGGCTCTTTTTGAGATATATTGCGACAAGCGGTCTCTTTTTCCAGTGATCGATTGTCCTAGGTTTTCAATCCATCACATCTTTTTTGTCTCTTGTTATTCTCGAGGTGTTCTTATTCACATGTGGGAAAGAGCTGAACACTGTCGAAGGCGGCAAGATTCTATTTGACTTTAATCAAATTCCGTCAAAAACCGGCTACACAAAGGAGAAAAAGGCGAGGTCTTCTTCCCAGGACAACAAGTCAGCCACCACAGACGGTGATGCATACGAAAGGATGAGTAAGGTGACCTATCTGCCTCCTTTAGACCAAGCGATACATCGCCGCGACGCCAAAGAAACGATCTATTTTTGTTGTAGATGTATTCCCGTCTCAGTCTATTCTCTATGAATTTCTGTAAAAAGAGATGGATGGTCAGCCCGCCCATGTCGCTTCCATCCCTTAACCGATTCATTACAATCACAGCGGAAAAGAGAGTCTGCGACTTGTTCGCTTCGTAAGCGAGAGTGAAACAACGGGGTAAAATATGGGTACACCCCGTCCTTCCCCGTCTTCATCCTGCACGTGTTTGGCGCCAGTCCAAAGTCTCCCTGAAAACCATTTGGACCGCCTCCAATCCCCCCTCCTGTGCTCGCGTTCTTCTCAGCTGTTTTAGAAACCATCAACATGTGGTTTCAAAGTCTTTTTCTTCTGTCTCATCACAAATGGTGCCTGGTGTGTGTGGAGCGTCATGTCTCCTGCTTTGAGGGACCCGGGAAAAAACCGTCGCAGCTGTGTGAAAGATCCGTTTGCAGCCGTTTGCTAAAGACTATTGTCTGGTATCGCTATTCCCTACTGCTATTCTTATTTACTTCAATCCCTTCGTAACATTTCGTAAGGGATTGCACTCTCTACTTTTCCTCGAGCAGAGCCCACCACCTGTACTTCCACCAGTCAGGCCACCCAGACAACTCTTTGCCACCGGATCCGTGACTAACCCAATCTCGGGCGTTGAATAAAATGTCTTCATGCTGGTTAACACCATGCGGCGGCAATCTTTTGCAACTGTTGAGCGGCACTTTTTGCCTGCGAGCCTCCTCCATTCCAGCCTATTAATCAGACGAGGCGCAGGCCTCTCGATCGATCCCTCCCCTGATCAACACCTACCATCCTAGGTTCCCGACTTCTTTTTCTACTCTCCCATACATTAATCTTGCAGCTACCAGCGAGCCTTGATCATTTGTAAGTTTCCTGCCAAGTGCATGTTAGGGTTGACCGAGGGGGATGGCAACGCATTACCGATAGTCTAGAGGCTCTCAGCTCCCTTCTGTCCCCTTTTTATCTGAGAGTCTGGCAGCGGCTATTAATCTACCCTCCTTGGCAAAGGAAAAAAGCTTTGATTTAAGCTTATCTCAGCCTACACACAATCTTGTGGGAGAGAAGATTAATGCTGGCAGTATGTAATAACACAGGGCCGATAGACGAAAAACGAACTACTTGATCCAATTCACAACTACCCGATAATGACCTGTCCATCTGAATTATCGTATGATGATGCTCGTGATCAGCTTTTTCTCGCGCAGTCTCAAGCCACGTGCGCCAAGGCATCGTTGTCGGGCAGAGCTGTTTACCTCAAACCATCATGTTTGCTGTCTCAGTTCCGATTTGTACATCAATCCACGTTGTCTGACACTTGACAAAGTTTTATTTGGATCTTGTCCAGCGCCGTTTCGAGCAACTAGACCCGCGCCTCTTTCTACTCTTTTACCCGAAAGAGAGAAGCTTACCGTACTCCCCTGAGGAAGAGCATCCCTTTCCTCGTCTTGATCTCCAGATTCGTCCTTTCCTTCCTATCTTTTTCTCACATCAATTCTTCCACCAAGCCGCCTGGTCCTGGATCCAAGAGTTCTTTTAAATCCAAGCCTCTGTTTCTCTGTTCCTCTCGGCTTTGCCAGTTGCCTCAGGCTACCGTCTGATCCCACGTGCGGGTGCACTATTAATCACTGTTAGCAGACTGCTATCGATCACATCGGCGCTGTGCCAAATCTTAATATCTATTATTTCTATCCGGCAGTGTCTATGAAAGGAGATATTCTTAGAATTATCACTGTTATCTTAAGATGTTTTTAACCTGCCGACTCAACCGGCGGCGCCTCTTCATCCTGTCTGACTGATTTTACGGTTTTGGACCGGCGGGGGGATATGCTTTGAGATATTCCCATCTTTTTTCATTGTGCTCCGATTTCACACGGGGGTGTTTCGGACGAATAACTCCTGTAATCCAATCCGCATTCAGCCCACTTTTGAAAACAATCGTAGCTCTTCCAAATATTGCCCCCGCCCCGGATGGTTTTCCTGTACTCCTTCGCTGCTCTTTGCCGCAGCCTTTTGTCGCTGAACCTTTAAACTTTCGGAACATTCTAAGTCGGAAAAAAAGCTGAACAGACTTCAAAGTGATCCAGCTCTTTTAGTGAAGTTCATTGGACATTCGAAACCACAGCTGGGACCTCGTCGTTCCGCTGACGTGACATAGCAATTATCCTGGGCTCTTCCACCCCCTAACAACTATTTATACCAAGTACTCGTCACTAATTCTCAAATCTGTCGTCCTCTTCATCAGTCGAGCCTCTTCTGCCTTTCCCTGCTATTGTATTCTCTGTTCCGGTAAACCCTCCTCACTGACCTCGAGGAGCGGCGCCGGACTGTCGTCGGCAAAAAGAGTTAGGCAATTTCTGCTTTCCTACTGTCACGCCTTCAAAAGAGAGTAAGGTCACGCGTGGAAAATATTCAGATACTGTACCTTCTGAAGAACTGGCTCAAGTTTATCTAGGCGGCTTGTTCTCTTGAAAGCGACGACCTCTCATCTTGCTTTTGCGGCCCCCGTCTCCTTGGGTATCCAATGTCTTTTGAAGCTGCCGCAGTCCCGGACAAAATCTTCGAATTCCGCACAACTTTTACCTTCTGTTATTCCTCTTCCATCCCGTTATCCAGATTCGGAGTCTCTTCCATCATCATCCTGTCAAAAAGGCTTTTTTCTGAGGACGTCGCCGCCCATAAATCTGTGCATATCCCGCCTGTTTTCTCGAGAGCTGCGGGGTGGCTCTTCCTCTCTTTTCTTTTCAAAACTTGTTTATTTTTCTCTCGAATATTCTTACCTGCTCTAGTAATATATTCATTAACAGACTAATTTTAGTCTCCCGGTCATGCCGTGACTGGCCCCATGAGTGCCACTACAGTATGAGATTCCGCCCTCTACTGATTTTGCTTATCTGTCTCGTATCGCCCTCCCTCACGCGAATCCATCAGATGTTAAAGAAAGGTATAAATTATCCTATAAAAAATGGAGATTAATCTAAAATTTCATAGGTCTCCTAGAACAGCTTGGACTCACAAAAGAACCTGAGCTGGCTCGTCCTACGTTACCAGTACCTGATCACGTTTGGAGTTTGTATGAAGACGTGATGGAGGAACGGACGAATGCCGACTGGATACGACACTATTACCCCCAGGTACATAACGTCTTCTCAGGCGTGGGAGCCAGTAGTAAATTACGTAGTCGGTGGCCTTTTATGACTTACTCTCGATGGTGCAGTTAACGTATTTTCCCAGCAGTTTAGGGGGTCAACTTTATTTCTGGTCGCTTCTCTAGGGTGCCATTTGTTTTTAGAACACTAACCCGCGCTTCTTTTTTCGCGAACATTTGCCACCGTGTTTTGACAGGTCATTAACAACAGCTTTGCAGAGTCTTCTTGAGGAGAATTCTGGCCTATACCTTTCTTTTAACCTCTCCATAGCCTCGAGCCAACGCGAATATTTGTCATCAACGGAACTGAGGCTAAGGTTTCGAGCGACACAACCAGGAGTGGTCAATGTTTTCGCCGGACAGGTATAACCCTCTCCTAACTCCGTTATAACCAAATTTATAGAACATGACCGAGCTGGTTGCATCTGCCCCTGTCCTCCCCGAAGTGCCATGGACTATCATAGATATTTCCAGCGCCATGGGTCGACACCAACCCCAGCTCTTAGAGCTTAGACTCTCCCTCCCAGACGAAACGACCTTAGACTCTCCTGAAGTACACTCCGTCTCGCTGGCCCCTTATGCTAAAAAGCAGAGTGTCTCTTTAATTGTCTACAGGTGACCCCTGCTCCATTGATTAAGTGTAGCAAAAGCTTTTAGCGAGCTCCAAGAGCCCTCACGTGTGAGAAGGAAACGTTCAGTGACAACACAATCACCTGCTATGAACGTTCCTACCAGGAGAAGAAAAGGGAGAAAGCAGCATAGATTAGCAGTAGATAAAAACCTTTGTCAGTTAAAGGAGCTTTATGTAGATTTTGAGGAGCTCAACTGGCAGGACTGGATATTAGCTCCCAGTGAGTCGCTATTCCCTTGTCAAATATAAATCAACAAGTTGCAGAGGGTTACGAAGCAGGACAGTGTATTGGAACATGCCCACATCCTATTCCAGCACACCTCAATGCTACCAACCATGCGATTATCCAGTCGTTGTTACATTCCCTTAACCCACTGGTAGGAGTACTGTAGCGTCCTTCAAAATATAATGACCTTTAGATTCCACCCCCTTGTTGTGTACCAACTGAAACTTCATCTCTTGCCATTCTCTATATGGATATGGAGAATAGGTTGGCTTAATCATACACTTGATTAAATGGAAACTCTTTCAGAATTGTGATAAAAAATTATCCAGACATGCGGGTGGAGGCATGTGGCTGTCGTTGAAGCCCTAGTCCTCCTGAACATAAAATATTAGACGGGTCTTCCATTCCGGTGCTTTGCTGTGTCTTCCCGCCCCGGCCGCCAGTGCAAACAATCCGATCTCACTAGAGTCTCTCCCTCTATTTAATAATTATTATTTGGTCATCCCCCTTGTTATGTGCATTATGCATTGATGAAACTTTTCATGTTTTTCAGTTACATTTTAATGATTTCTTATATATTTAATACATAGCCATGAGGAGAAGTATGACGTTGGCGCCATGCAGTATCACAGCGATTGCTGTCTCGACTCGTCCATAGCCACTGATCCAGAGCTTTCTGAAAAAAAGCGAGACTATGCTGTGCTAAGGGGGACACATCAGAGATCAGTGAATGCAATTGTGTAAAGGTAAGACAAGAACAGGAACTGCTCATCTCATGTCAAAATTTCACTGAAAACAAGTGCTCCCCGAACTGCTGTTTACGAACTACCATAAGTTCGAATTTCTTCCAACCGTTATGACGTCTTACTTTCGCCAAGCAGCTGTGGACTTCGCATTCATTGTTTCGTTTAGACTAGCCAGGGTGTACTTTAGCTCGGCCATGCACAGCTCTACATTTTCACTTATCCTTGTCCTGCTCGAGTCTAGCCGGGCCGAGTCCAGGGCAGCAGACAACCTGAAAATCGGCCTTTTTCAGTTTATCTATTGTCGAACCTTGTTCTTTCGCTGTCCAAACTGTAATGCTCTGAAGGAATTGGGACGTCACACGGCTCTGGATGGGCTTGAAAAGGAACAAGGTGAAGATGAAGGACTAGGGGTGGTATTACAGAGGCTAGAATACAGACGACAGCGGATAAAACAAAGAAATTGAATGATCCTTGTACTGGAAACCTTTAAAAAGGGTCTAAGGCGGTATTACCCGAATTCGGCCACTCGACGTTACTCGGAGAATTTAAGCTCATTTCCAAACTGATCAGCGCTTGCACAAAAACCACCCAACAGCCGATATGTCGACTCTAAAAGAAAAATGAAAATCTACAGAGAACACCTCTTACTGGTTGAGCAACCTCTGATAAGAAGGGAAAATGGTTGCAAATAGCCAAAACATTGAGCAAGAAGGAGAGCCAAAAGACCGCGACCAGAGATCCGGGAACCCTCCGAATGGTCAGCTCAAAAACAGCCTGCAACCAATAATACTGAACAAATAAAGAAAAACAAACGAGTTCGTAGCTCTGCTCTCCAGACTGCAGCCATTGCACAAAGGATTTGCTGCCTATTAGGGTCCAGCCGATTCCCGGTTTCAGGGGGGATTCCACAATATGAGGGAGTAGTAAGACCTTTGAAGAGTTTTGGGTTGAAAGAAAGCGAAGTTGACACGTATGGCTATCCCAAGGATATTTGGCTAGGTCTAGTCCATCACAGTAGGAAGAATAGTGAGCAAAGTAGCGGACTCTCATCAGGTTTTCCGGGAGATCCTGAGTAGTTTCAAAGGACTTCTTCTCATCCAACCTTAATTTCCAAGGTTTGAAATAACCAGGAGTCTCACAATTGGTCTACGTAGACCATAGGAAGCTTTCCCTGGGTAATGTTCCATTCAAAATTGACCAGCGTTCCCACTTCAAATATGCCCTCCTAGAACACAAATGGTTCTTGGCCTTCGGCAATCTCTCACCTGAATTCTAGCCGAAGATATTTCCAGAATAATCATCAATTCCAGTGGATTGCAATTTACATAAGAAAATGGTAATAATAATCCGAAAAGTATTGACGGCGGAAGCATGACGACAATGGAAAATGATACGACGTTTACTAATTTTGATGATGGCCCTCACGGATGTTTGTAGAGACAGACACGCCTCCTACTGCATCCTATTCTTGTCTATGGGAGAGAGAGAGAGACAGTTAGGGTAACAAATTAGAAAGAGACAAAAGGGACGGTTGCTATAAACAAGCCTTGAAACGGGGGAGGAGGATTGTGGGGGCAGTGAAAAATTGGGCTGGATTAGATGGGGCCTTTATTTCCAGGAAGTCATCACTTTTCGCTCCGATGGGCTTCGATTTACTATGCGCGTAGAAAAAATATTAATGCTACGGGGATTGTGAAAAGGGAAGAATAGAAGAACACCTAAAAGTTGCCTTCAAAAGACCACAAATTCACTTTTTTACCGAAGCCAAATAGAAAGTATGAATCATTTTTTGGAATGAAAGGTTAAACAACAAGTTTACCTTCTTGGTAATATTCTGCATGGCACATTTTGTAGTACAAGGAGTCCAGACGATATGGGAAGACACTATCTGTATATAGTTTACTGTTTTGTTCTATTGTTGTTGTTTACAAACCCAGGCCAGAAGTTCGAACGTTCAACTACCGCAGTGTTTTGACATGTGACCCAGCAGATTTGTCGGATCCTTTTACTTCTTGTAGACGACGGGGACACGAGCTCACTTTCAACGCAGTACGACGATGTCTTCCCTCGGCACGTGATTGAGAGCGCATTTGCTCTCCGAACTTGAAATCGCATCGCTTCCTTTTCTTTGCAAGAAATTCAAATGGGCAGGCATGCAAAGTTCACATGAAGACGGATCGGTGTAACCATATCCCCCTAATGACGTACTCTTATTGATCGAGAAGCTAACAAACAGCGTTCGTTTGCTCTTTGGCACTGTCCAGAAGAAAGCCTTCTAAAATCCATCATCTTTATCTGTTCCCGTGGTTGGTCACATAATTATGCCTGTCCAATTATGAATAGATATACACTATATACAGAAATAAATATGCTACTATGATATAAAATAAGGCATTGGGTCTATCACAGAGAAGTAGGTTTGGCCGTAATGGATGATTGACTTTCCTGTAGCCGTAATTCTAGCTGCTTCCTAACCTGAGCCAGCCGAGCCCGTTCCAATTCCAAATCGCTATTTTGTTCCCTCAAAGCGCGACATCGTAGTCCCCAACGATCAAGACCGCTTCCAGCGGAAGCTTCCACTTCACTTCCCAATAAATCATCCATTTTACCGCCTGAAAATAAGCAGTTGTCAAAGCGACGAGAAGAAAAATGACCCACCGAGATCTGCAATTAGCCTTTCGACGGTTTCTTTGTCTATCCATTCGACGGGATCCGTTTGCACAGCCGTGGAGACAGTTTTGACTCGCTGAGGCATTGGACTGGGTGGAGAGATCCTTTGTGGAATTGGAGGTGGAACGGATGGCATCGAAACTGGAATCTTCTTTTTCAAAAAAGGAAAAAGGAGAGCAATTAGACCTGAGGGAGTGGGACGACCAATTGGCAGAGGAAGTGCCGAGGTCACGGAACTTGTCATAGCTGCGGTATCAGAATCCCTTCTCTCAGAAAGCGTCGTAAAACTGAAATTCCCAAACACCTGAATATTATAGAAGAGTACTTACCCTGGCTGCATCTTCAGATCTAAGCTGGCACTTCGTCCGTGCCCCTTTTGACCGGGTCTGGGAGGAGGTTGTGGTGGCGGGCCAGAAGGACTACGAAGTGACAAAAGTGTTTGTGGAAATGCTGAAAACAATAAAAAAACAAGAAACGAGTCTACCTTTAACCGGTTTAGGACGCCTGTCTACAAGTAACGGCGGAGTATCCGAGAAATTAGCCAATCCTGTTGCGTCGACGGGTTTAACAGCTTCCAAATAGGTGAAATTCTCCCAGGAACGAGTAGCATCGACTGAAATAGTTAAATAACAAAAAACGATTAATGCTACCTTGATCAACGCCTCGATTTGTCTGTACTTGCAGCTGTTTCTGAGCCGTGACCACTGGATTAGCTCTTGGCGGAGTCACTGGAGGCCTAACTTTCTCTGGTAGTGTTGTAGGAATTGGCACCTCACCCTGAACAAGTTCTAGTTAAGTAAATCAAAAGATTACCTTCACTCGCAAGACGATTAAATGCATTGCCATGGAGAACTCGTTCACATCTAGCCAACCGTCCTCATTTACGTCAGACAGTCCCCAAATTCTAAAGAATTCCCTTAAAAATCAATATAAAGCCTTACTTTGACAAGGTTTCATTATCCAGTCCGCTTTTCCTGAAGAAATCTTGAATTGGTGTTTGCGCTCCATTTAACGCGCTATTCTCAAATTCTACTGAGCTTCCCTAAAACTCTTTCATAAATTGAAAGCCATATTTAGCTACCTGTGTCGTTTTCAATAAGTGTTTATAGCATTTTATATAATATTCTTGTTGTTTTGGGGTTATTTCAAATATAGCATTTGCACTGAAAATAACAGTTAAAAACTGAATAATATGTGTTTAACCTGGAACCGGGTTCTCTCCGGGGACTAGACATTATACCGGCAACCGTCTTTTCAAAGTCGCCATTTGCGAATAGCTGCGGTTTCGCATCGTTGTCCGTAGTCATACCTGCAATTTACAATATAGATATATTTTTTTAATGGGAAAGAACAGAAAAGTGAAACACAACCGCAAAGTTATACTAGAATAAAACACGTGGAGCTGATTAATCGCATAGATTTGTATAAACAGTACGCCGTTTTTGTCAGGTCGTGCTATCCAAAAGGCGGCATTTTTGCAGTCACGCGTGTGACTCATTTTGTTAAAATTAAGACGACTAACACTATTAGTCGTCTTAGGCCATTAAAAAAAAAAAAAAAATGGCCTAAGACGACTAACACTATTAGTTCCTTTTCTAAAAAGGAAGGATATGTTTAATAAATCAATAAAAAACGCTTTCCTTCTCTTAAGTTACTCAGTAGAGCCGTCAAAAAGCTAAATTAATGATAAGGAGCATACGAGAACAAGGGTAGCCTAATGCGACATGAAAGCACTAAAAACCGCTTTTGTTTGTCCATAAATAATTCGTGTCAATACATCTTCCTGTTCCCTATGGAAAAAGAACGCAGTTCGACAATTCATTATTCTGTTTTTGGCCGGCTGTTTAGATGATGGATGGTCTTATTCATTCGGGAAACAAAGGCGCAGCAGTCCTATTTTAGGGACTGCTCTGAATATTTTCGGACTTTGGGGATTTGATTAAAGAATGTCATATCTCGTCAATTGTCATGTTTCGATGCCAGCTGAAATGCAGTAGTCAGAAAAGCAATTACTTTTCAGTTCTTTTCCGTACAGCGTGGCGTTATTTCTTCTCGAGGTTGAATGAATCATCCCCGCTTCTAGGAGATGTGTCATTTGTTTCAAGACGCCTTCTTTCTCGTCAGGAGAACAGGAGGTGCGGCTGCTCGACTACTCTTCCATGGCCACGGTAAGCTCTTCTTCAATGTGTATTTCCCCTATTTTAAAGGAACTCTGAGGGACCCGGGGAGCATACTGTAGATTTTCGCGGGCTTTCTAAAAGCCCGCGAAAACGCATTCAAACGCATTCCTGATCTACGCGTTTCGTTATGTTTTTTCCGTTAATTTCAATAAGACAACAATTTGTTATGGCTAATTAATATAAATCACGTCAAAAAATTACCAAAAAATACCAAAACAAGGCCAAAAACGCAGGCACGTTCAAAATTCAAACGCGCGCCAAAGGCGAAAGGACGGTTGTGAGCGCAGTCGTGGCGGGACCCTTGCGCTCAAGCCGAGGTCCCTCAGAGTTCCTTTAAGGAAAAAGAAAATCCTACAATTACTCATCGAGTAATTACAAAAGATCGCGTCCCCGTTGGTAACTTCCATCATAGGACATATGAAACGACGGTGAAGGTTGACGATTGCGGAGGAGGCGACTTTCTAGAGCAGGTGAAAATTATCCCGCGCTGAATGTCAACTTTATTCTTAGAAGCTGACAATGCAATCAGATGTCACTATGAAAGTGTATGAGGAATTTCCCGATGTACATGTAGTTGAACTCAACGTAAGAGACTGCCCGTTTGTTTACTTAGGTATTCTTTTTCAGTATCGGCTTGAACTTCCGACCACCGAGACCAAATATACCGTGACCTATGGCAAACGCGCTTGATTTATTTGCTGCACTGCTAATAGATCCATAATTGAACATGGTAGAGACATAATAAACCCGACAGAACCAAACATCGAAGATGAGTTCATAAGTAGTGGTTGTAGTAAAGAAGAAGAAGCCTGGGAACGTGAAGAAGGTCGTTTACTCACTAGTACAAACCTAAACTTTTTCAGTTGAACTTGTATTATAGGCCACACCCGAGTTTCTGAAATTGTCTTCTATAACCATATCCTTCGCGTGCTCTAGAACTATCAAAACATCCTGCTGCGTGGGCACGTATGACTCTTGCCTTATTCTTTCAATAGCATTGAAGAAACTGAAAATATCTAGTAGACTTAACTGGAGTGTTCTGACTAAGCAGCGCGTCCGCGCCACACGTTGTTGCGTTTTTCGTACGCCTCCTTGATGACTTCATCTTCCCAGAGAACTTCTATTGAGTCGAATATGATCTGAACGGGTAGCAGTTGGTGAACATAACCAACTTTAACTCACGTCGTCTACAGGATCAGCAAGGTCATTCGGCTCCAGGGATTTTAAGAGGTTCACCTCCATCTGAAACACCACGTTTAGTAGTAAAGCCTTTAAAGTTTTACCGCTCTCGTCACACGGAGATAACGATCTTCGACATCTCGCAACAAGGAAAACATAGTATGAACGACAATGTAATAGATGACTGGCCGTTTGTTCAACAATTCTTCTTGCGTATAGCCATTGAGAATTGTTCTTAACAATTGTACGATCAAGCGGCGCAACTTACTTCCGTTGTTTCAATCCAGTGCTCCCGGGAGTTGAAACAACGCCAGAAAATAGCATCCGTAGAATAGTGGATCCTGGGAAGTCATCTTTGCTTAATGGGAGATCTCCCGAACGGCTACTGTTCAAACCCGTCTGCTCCTGATCTCTCAGCATAAGGCTTTGGCATATACCCATATCTGTAAAAGAAAGACTGTAGTACTACACAATACTACCTTAGTAAAGCGGAGATGCCGGTCTGTCTGCGTAAGTTTGACGGAGAAATCTTATATCAAATCTTCTCGACGATCAATGGGGGGCTTAATCTTGTCACAGACGGCTGGTGGTTTATTGGTTGGGTAAAAACAGAAACAAAGTTGTGGTGTCCAGCTTAATCACCGTCGATCGGCAGGTGTGACGTCTAACTGATAATAAGAGCACCATTCTTGCAGATTCCTTTAATTTTTGCAAGAAAGGGAGGCCCCTACTCATCGCATCACTTTCTTATATAAAAATAAAACCACAGCGGAGGTTATAATTTGCGGAGGAAGCGGCTTTCTAGAGCAGGTGAAACTTACCCCCCGACGAGCGTTCAAGACTATTTTCTGACAATGCAATCAGACGTCACTATGAGAAATTTCTCGATGTACTTATAGCTGTACTCAACTTAAGAACTGTTCTTTATTCGCCACTTTTCCAATATCGGTTTGAATCAAATATACAATAACCTATGAAAAACGTGCTTGATTTATTTGTTGTAACGCCAATAGATCCACAATTAAACACAATAGAGACACAATAAACCCGGCAGAACCAAACATCCATGATGAGATGAGTGCTCATAGGTAGTGCTTGCAGTAACGAAGAAGCAGAGCGGTCACACGAAGAATTGCATTCATTTAAACCCGTAAAATTCAGTGGTGCAGATTGTATTTTAGGCCACACCTGTCTGCTTGAAATTGCTGGCTATTATCATATCCGTCGCGTTGTTCAGGACCAGTTGCACCTAACAAATTAGAATGGGGGTTAGTGGAGCAGGGGATACCTGATTTGTATCAGTTGCACAGGTCAGGTGCGTGTAGAGTACTTTCTCCTGGTCCTTCTTGAGACGTTCGAAGAATTTCCGGAAGTAGGATAAACCGGACTCCAAGTTATCGTCTCCTGAAAAAGTAACAAGTATTTCAGAACTTTATTTACACGACAGGAAATAAAGAAACCCCCTTCTTTACCTCTGAATTTAGGGAAGTGGAGAGCGAGAGGAACACGTCTGATCTTTTCCTCGAAAAGGTCTTTCTTGTTCATGAACAAAATTGCCTGAAACCTATTGATTATTAATGATAAACTATAGCACCACCTGCGCTTTGGCAAAAATTGGATTATTAATGATAGTGGCAAAGAGATTGAGCGACTCCCTCATTCGGTTCTAAAACACATTTTTGATATGGAGACAAGGGTGACAAACAGTCTGATTATCTTCTCGAATAGTCTGGTCGTATTCTGAAATGGCCACGATGAAGAGAATGGCATCGACGCAATCAAAACAATGCAGCCACTTCCTCCTTTCCGTTCGCTGTCCACCCATGTCGAAGATTCTACAAAACACCAGATAATTGTGGGTGGAGGGGTGTCATACCGGAAAGTGATCTGTTTGTAGGTGTACCTCATCTCCTGTATCCCGCTGGTCGGAACTCGAGTCATCAGAACATCCTGCTGAGTGGGTACATATGATACTTGTCTTATTCTTTCAATAGCATTGAAGAAACTAAAAATATCTAATAAAATCAATATGCGTAGGTGGTCTGACTAGGCTGCGCTGTCGTTCAGCTGGAATTCGCTGCGTCTTGCGTAAGCTTCCTTAATGACTTTATCGCCCCAAAGACTTAAAATTGATTCATATACTATCTGAAAACATTGCGATTTAGGGAATAATAGCCTGTAGCTCACGTCATCTATATGATCTGTAATATCTTTCAGCTCCAAGGATTTTAAAAGGTTCGCTTCCATCTGAACCGCCACATCACTAAAGGAACGGAAACTCTTTACCACTCTCTCAGGCGTAAGACGGAGAAAGAGATCTTCAACTCCTTGCAATAATTGAAGCATCGAATCAACAACATTGTAATATACACCGGGACGCCTATTCATCAGTTCCTCTTCTGTGTATCCATTCAAGTGAATAATTCTAGAGAACAGCTCTATTTCCCATAGATCTAGAGGGGAACTTACTTCATTTGTTTTAATACAGTACTCTTGCCACTCTCTCCGGGCCCTGGAAATTAAACGTACACAAATAAGGGCAACTTATTAATATCCTTAGTTATTCTCACATTCATACACTCTGTTCAATCTAAATTATGTTTCGCCCTTATTACAGGGAAAAAGTAATTGAGAAGAGAGGTCGATTGTACTTTCTTGTGACACCTTTCAAGTTCATATTTGGGTTTATAAGAGCCTTTTGAAAAACTTTCGGTTGGTTTTCCAAAATGGGTGTAATTTTTAGACAGACAAGAGCCTGAAGACTTTTCTCGTAAACGTAGCTTGACTAGGTCAAGGCTTCATGATTTCAAATCTTCTAAAATCTACAGCTAAAATTGCTAGCATGAACAAAAGGTTAATGGGCAAGAGTTGGATACTGTACCTAAAAGTAACAACTTCATAACAGTCTTCCCCGTGTCTGCATCTTCTTTTAATGTAATATCTATTGAACGACTAGTGACAAAGGCCTTCTTCTCCTCATCTGTGAGGAGGAGACTCTGGCATAAGCCCATATCTGTAAAGATAACATTGTGTCTTGTACGTGGGAGAGAGAACAGAAAAGAAAAACCAAGGAGTAGAAGTTGCTATGCTGAGCTCAGTCCCCTTTCGATTGGCAGGTGGTGCGCCGAGTAAATTAACCGGTAATAAGAACATCATTCTTTCAACTTCAGAATATCGTAGCATGTGACCGGGGGAAATATAATCATGAGGACGTCAGCAGTTAGAAATTTTGTATTTGCGCATACAGGTCAACAAAGTTCATCTAGTTCAACTGTAAGTGCGCCACCGTCCTTTGTTCCGCCCTGAAGATCAAAAGATTCTCTCTGTGTTTGCATAATTATATTGTCAACTTATGAATAGCTGATAATGTTTGGTTGTACGGCGGTCAGAAAGCTTTCAGACATGTTTATTGACACCGTCGGGAACATGGTAATTGGAAGAACTCATAGTTGGCAAGGGAATAGGCTGATCTTCGGATATCTTTTGCTCTTAATTTCCAAATAAAATTTCCGGCTTTCTAAGGCTCGAGAGGTAGAAGGTGTTAAATAAGTAAATGTTTATCTTCCCCGTTGCTCATTAAAAGTATAGTCAGGGTCTAAAACGAGCCAGAGGGCGTCGTCATCTTGGATGTATAAAGGAAAACCCATCATTATTAAGAAGGAAGGCAATGAAAAAGCACTGTACTACTATGGGCAACTAACTCCATATGATAGCTTTCATCTTATGAGTTGTCTTTGATGACCCAAAGAAAATTCCAGGGTGGACTACAGTAAGCCTGATCTATCCCAAAAGAGTCGACGTACAGAAAAGGGAAGTAATTACACTTCAGCTTGCTCTCAGCCCTTGCCTATGCATGGAAAAGTTCCTAAGGAAATTCTCCTGCTCCCAGAGAACTCATACCGTCCAGATGGCAAAGGTCATTGAAAATAAAAAGGAGTAAATGAAAGTGGTAGTCATGGTACTCATGGAAACGGGGACCAGGTGTTTTGAATATCGATACAATTAAGAGATACAAATGATCAGTGTGAATTGTGTTGCCTATTATCTACTTTACGGGCTAGTTTTGATTCTGCTCGTAGAACGTCCTTTTCGGTGAATTTTTTAAAGGAACTGTGGACCCAGTGGAAGTGATCATTTGACCCTGAGCAGTCGAGTCCCAAGCGACTGAATCCATATGGGGTCTATTCTCTATCAAACTTTTCGTTTCGGAGTCATTTGTGCGTATTTTACGAATCATGTAGCGTTTTCCGCCTTTTCTCTCTCAAAAAGGTAGCAAACTAACTCAGTATAGGCTTAAAAAATTCGCTGTTTTCTCCTGATCACGAAGATATGTTTATTTTTGCAGAGACGTCGGAATCACGAGAAAATTGCATTTTTATTAAAAAGAAATAAATGCGTTCCATTTCTGTGATCATGATCGTTGCGGGACCCCATAAAGGTCCTGCAACGATCATGATCATTTTTTGTTTTTTCGAATAGATTTTGAGCATAAATGTGTAGTTTTCTCGTGATACAGTCGTCGATATGCAAAAATAAATATACCATCGTGATCAGGAGAAAAAGGCGAATCTTTTAAGCCCAAGTTGTTTTAGGTCCCTGACATTTCCTTTAAAGAAACGCACACTCAACAAAGGATTACTACAATTCCCACATAATGTTGCTAGAGTGATAACTTAATTATTTCGGGAAAGGAGGTGTAAAACGTGATTACGGTCTCTCGTTTAACATTTATCCTTTTACCGGAAAGAGAACAATTAGGGAAATTTCCCGGGAACCTCGATATTAACTGCAGGAAATGCCTCCGATAGAGTAATGAAGTTATCCGTCGTAGCCGTACACGGCTCGGATCTCAGCAGATCTCGACAGAACTGGGGAATGAGGGCACCTGCCCTTTCAAGGGCACTACAAAGGGGGTCAGTGGTATCGTGAGAGGGAAACACCGTATTGAACCCCCATAAAGGGGCAAACAACTTTTCTATAAATGGAAAACGACAGGTGTGAGGAATCAGGTTCGCTGATTCCTAAGCACGCCATTCTTGATAAAAGAGAAACATCTGCCGGCGTACGGAAGTGGCGACATTGTTCAACTGAGCTATGAACAAATGCGGTTGGTTAAACTTCAATTACAATTAAACAGCGACAGGAAGCCGTCAGACTGTCCTGTTTTGCTAGATGTGCCCGTTGTGAATGATATCAGAATATGTGATGTTCGGGGAAAAGACAGAGGGTTTTTTCAAAAATTAGCAGTACGATCAAACAGCAAAATGCACTAGAAGGGATTAGAGTCTTGAATAACATGGATGCAGCCGTGCAGTGCTTGAAAGGATAACTTCTTAATTTGGTCCTACTGTAGCGGGGAGCAAACCAAGCCGCGAATTTTGTATCCATGTACAATACACTGGCAGGGTAGGAGTACTTTAGCCTGGGACTATCATGGGAGTACAATCACTTTATGAGCGGTAACAAGAAACTGCAATTGTTCGGATTAATCAGCGTAGTTTCGCACTGCAACTCGCTAATTTTCTCGCCTTTTCCATTTTCTTGAAAACCAATTAGTATGGCTATCGGGCTAGAAATTAGTCTCTTGACAATTGAATAATCTTTTCGTCCAATTTGCTTTTGCAGGGTAGAATACGTCTTTAACCATTGAAACACTAATCAAACGCTGACATAGACGCTAATAGCCGAAGAAAACAAGCCTTCTAGACCTTTTATTGGAAGTTTATCGAATAAACCCCCGCACAGTTGCCCTTTTTTGTGATCCGCTGGTATAATATTTAAAAAATTTAATATATTGAATAAAACAATTAAAAGCACATAATACAGTGATCAACAAGCTATACTACTTCAACAATCGAAGTAACTAACGGCTTTCTAACTTGTAATGGTTTTGAGGTACCCAGGATGAGAGGAGCTGACACACAGCGGCGAGTGTAATCAGCACCAGGAAATGAAACCCTACACATTGCTTTTCTTATTCTAGAAAAGGCTTGCTGATAAAGCGGTTAACATGATATGGAATATACTAATTTAAGGAAGGTATTAATGAAATCGAAACCTAGCGATGACACATCTTCTAACCAAGTTTCTACCCGATTACCTGAAAAATACACGCTTTATTCTCGCTTGGTTTGCTCTTTTTAATCTTATGCAGTCAAAAGAGTTATTATGGTAAACAAACCTCTTCTTCATGGTCCACTACGAGATGATCCCCGCGGGACGGATTGACCGGCACCAAATTGTACGGACGCATGGGAACGGCGCCTTTCGTCCTGAACAATACATTATTAATCGTCCGGGAGACTAGAGCTACATTGGCCGTCGTCTATTACTGAACATCCGCTCACCCTTCCACTTCTCTTTTACGGACTGTGTCTCGACGATCTCTTGCTCATCTACGCGAAATGTTCGAACCCTGGAAGGAGAGGTTACTATGAGTAAATAGGAGAGACTTTACCTAATGACGCCTCCGCCACTGTTCGGAGGACACTTGTGAGCCAGTCCTGGACGAAATACGTCCTCCGCGCAAGCGGTCTCGCAGTCTGGGTGCACTGTCCACCAGGACCCGGCCTCATTCATAACGAGGAAATCCTTGCGGGGCTGAAAATAGTATCCGTCTGTTAGGTACAAATAATTGGGAACTTTTGTTGTGGACATCACTCAGCTGTTCCGTGCCATCCGTATATTTTCCCCCTTAGCTAGGTTAAAAGTTCCTCAATGCAAACTAACTCATTCCATCACGGAATCCAATGCATGCTGTCAACAGGTGGCGTAAACCTAGGCGAGCTCATAGCTGATGGCAGAGTATTACACAGCCCGTCCAAGACTTTTTCAGGAAGCGCTCTCAAGGCATCAGGGCTCAGGAAGAGCAGAATGAAGGGAGGAAGATACTTGTATTGACTTACATTTGGTGTTAAGACGCGAACAAAAACTGAAGAAGACATTAAACAATGTCGAATAGACTGTCGCCAGTGTCTTCCATGAGCATTTGACGGATTCTGAAAGAATTGAATTTAAATGGGTCGTGTTCTGTGGTTTAGTTTGCCGATGCAGTTTCACTGCGAATCGATTTGCTCAAAAAGTTTGCCCCCGAAAACTTTCACATCTGTCTAAACGAGACCTCAACGTCTTTTGGGAACGGATGGACCGTGCTCTGTTCTTTGAGGAGATGACCCATCAATTATCCTTGACTCAGTAAGGACTTGGCTCGCGATACGTCCGTCTAGGTGTTCTACGCAGATTATAGGCCGATAAGGGTTGGGAAGGGCAAAAGAAGCAAAAGATGATACACACTCACCGTGTCTTCGAATATCTCGAAGATGGCATTGAGTGGCAGGGCACGATATTCGGATGTGAGCAGGGTTCGGAAGAGCCAGCAGACCATAGAGCATTCTCGCATCCTCTTCCGCACTAAAAGGGGGCCAATATGACAAAACTTCTTAAATAAACAAACCCATGACTGGGCGTCTGGTCAGCGGTTTTGTTTCTTCTTTGAGACAAGGGGGAAAAGATATAGACGCGTCGGGAAGGGGCATGAGATCAATCGATGAGAAGGAGTTTGCTGGAAATAATCAGGTCAAAACATCTTTAGGGAAAAGGGACTCACAATCAAGGTCAGTGTCAAACGAGGAGAGGGGACTACTAAAACTAGAAGAAGAATTACTGCTGGAGTCGTGGTCCTCTAAAGAGAACAAGGAACTAGGCGAATTCCCCGCTGAATCCTCGAAGGAGGTCTCTTCTAAACAACTTGATGTTTAAAAATGTATGATAATCAAGTATTACCAAGTTGGAATTCTCCATACATCGGATAGCCGCTCCAAATATCATCATCTAAAGTAGTGGGGTTGCCAGCAGATAACATTAGGGACATCCCGCTGGAGGAACTGGCATCTTCCATCTTGCTAAAAAAGGCCAAATGTGTACGAGAAGGGGCAAGTGATGCACAAAGTGACTAAGACGTGGAGGCAGCGATAAAATCAACGGGGTAAAGTGCTTTCTGAGAATTGTCCACAGTCTGGGAAAAATGAAAAAAAGTACGAAAAGGTTGATTAAAAGTAGCACAGATTAGAGTTCTTAAGTCCCCGGGTTCAGGCAGAAAACGCTGTGAACGCGTGTGCATAGGAAGAAGTCCAAAGAATATTTGCTTTGAGCAAATTCTGCTACTCAATGATCCACTTTGCTGCTTTTTCTTCTATTACAATTTTTACGCATCCCTATTGGCAGCATACAACGTGCGAAATTTAGGAAGTTCGCTAAAAAGTAAACAGCAATTTTTAAAGCGGAAACCCCGAGCAATGGGAAGGACGCCGGGGTTGTGGCGGGCGGCAAGGGCCGCCAAGCGCACCGGCTTCTAAGCGCAGAGAACAATCACTCGCCCCCAACCCGCGCTTTACTTCAATTTAGGAATCTTCAATGGAAAGGGGGCCTGAT
Source organism: Oscheius dolichura (assembly GCA_932521035.1). Classification (NCBI taxonomy): domain Eukaryota; kingdom Metazoa; phylum Nematoda; class Chromadorea; order Rhabditida; family Rhabditidae; genus Oscheius; species Oscheius dolichura. The sequence continues at coordinate 10,711,788 of OW051497.1, read as the reverse complement.
TTGATGCATATAGAAAAGGGATAAGGAAGTGGCCGTCTCTAAATGCCCCCGTGGTCGTTGGTTGGAGCCAGAGGCCATGGCAGGGGGAAGAATTACGACTGCCAGGTGTTGTCCCCCGCAAAAAAGAGAGCCCCAACCATGCTGAGAAGATATAGCGTGCGTTTTCAAAAAAAAATTTCAAAGGCAGCTCATTGTTTTTTCTATTAGCTACGTAAGCAAAACGCTAGCAGATCGCCAGCTCAAATAAACCACTCGGCAGAGGGGCGCGCAACTGCGTGCAATCTAAGAGCTACCTCCGGAGCCCTGTGAGAAACTTGACACTCGTCGTAAAATTCTTCTAAAAAAATTTACATGTCTGCATAAAGTTTAACGTGATTAGTAAGAAAAACGGTTGTTGAAAAATCGCTAAACGACGGACGAAATAACTGCGGCGGACTATAGATGCGTCCTTGATACAGGGACACTGTTCCCCGTCGAAAGATCAAAAGACAAAGTAAATAAAATTAGCAGCATAGCTTCTTCCGGACGTGTCAGAGGACGCAGATGATTACTATTTGTCGGGGCGAAAATGCCGAGGCAGAGATGGTAAGCCCTGTACAATAGAAGGGAAGGAGATTGCCTTTAAAAGCATCAAAAGGACAGCTGTCGCCGAATCTGCAGGATGACGTAATCGTGCAGAAAGACGGCGACTTTCGGCTGCGCTGCCAACCTTCCAGACCGTGAGAGAGCCAGGATTTTTGAAAGTGCGACCAGTGGACTGCCAAAAGGGACTGATAATCAACAGTTGCTCCTATCCGGACCACAGGACGCGTAACCAGTGCAAATATGGCGGCGTGTCCTCTGCCACTTTGGAGCCCAGCCGTTATCTGTTTCGGTGGACGAGGATGCCAGAGGGATAGCAGGTGTAATGGCAGCACGCAACGCACCGCTGATCGCGATCACTTTGATCCTCGGGTCAGGAAGAGGAGGCATTATTCGTAGAAAACGTCACCTTACGAAAAGGCTTCATGAGGACAGGGACTTTATCGCAAAGATTGTTAACAGCTCAGAGAACGCTGTAACTTTTTGCGTCACGCTGACGTCTTTTGGTTTTCTCGCTTTTGATTTATGTTTGGAGGAAGTTAATTCAAAGACAAGCGGCCTTTCCATTTGCGATGTTCGCTGTATAAGGTCACAATTGCTTCCAATAATGCAAATCTGCCGACTACCCTTGGCGGCGCCGAGTCCTCTACTTCGGATTATGGGGGAATTTCCCACGGTGACGAACCAGCTGTGAATATGAGGTGTTTAGACCGATCTGTGCTCCCGGTCACATTGTGAACTGGTTGGTGACTGTTGTCGCAATGCATAAAAAGGCCATTCTTAAAAGGCAATAAAAGTTTTAGGAGTTTCCGAGAGGGGCTGGAAGACAGGAAGAATCCCTTGAATAGTTTGGTGGACTCTTGTGCTTTTCAATCCCTGTGTTTGTGTCATTTTTGCGCACAATGAATAATTAATGGGTTCAGTTTCTCGTCCGAGAAGTGATCTGGGCAATTCCATCTCCTCACAACTGTCTCGTGTTGCCTCTTTGCTGTTGATGTTTGAAAATATGCAAAATATATTCAGTCAAGAGGAAGATTCCCCGAGATCTGCTTAGTCCCGTACGGATCAACTTTTTCCCCAGCTCAACGGATTTCAATAGCAAGAGGATCAGCACCACGTGCCCTTTTTACCATAGATAATCTGATGAAATGACTCGAAGGGTTGACATTTCCCCGAGTATATCTTTGTCTCTCATTTCGTATGCCAAAGTTTGGCCTGAATTCTCACAGCCACAATTACTCTAATACAGCCTGCTTAGTCCCGTCTATTACTTCATTTATATACGAGATATTTTCACGTGCTAATAAACTTGGTAGGAGAAATGGTAAACAATCTCTTCATAATAACCTGGGAATGTTGTTGAAACACATCCGGGGAATACCGCTTACATAAGAGGGCACCTGCATCTACAGTTCCATTGTTCATAAATTCTTTTTTCTGACGTTGAGATTAGCAATTGTACTGAGAATACTCGCCATCACGTCAGAAATACCACATAGACTATTTCGCATCTTAGAAATCGGAGAAACAGATGTAAACAACGTCGGCGTGATTTGATATACGCGCTTGGATTATATCATATGCAGTCGAAACGGGGGTTTATTCTTCTAAAGGGAATTTCCACTTTCTTCTCTGTATACCAATCCTTGTTAACTGTCTAATGTCCTAATGATCATTGCATACTCTTGTATTCTTTTGCACTTGCCCGGGAACTTAGTTGCTACATAGAATAGAGCCTAATGAGCATTTTACTAATATTATAAAAAGGCATGCCTCTTTTTCTCTTTGCTCTTTTGTTTCTTGGAACCATACTTATACTGAACCTTTAACTTCCTCTCGACTAGCTGAACATTGACGTCAGTTTCGGACCAGCTGGAAAATAGGTGAGGACCATTCATTTTATCGGTTGCTATAGGCAGCCAATATACTAAATGCAGGTGTCCTTCTGTACTTCGCTCTAAAGTCAAGACGGCGGGTATGCTTTATTCTACGCCATCGAAAATCTCACCGGAATATTTCAGCACATCTCGTGGGGTATTCGTCTTCTTTTAAGCGTAACTGTTCACCTCTGCTATTTTGTGTTTCACTTCATCATTCGTCATAAGAGAAGTATCCGCTTCGGTAGTTCTCAAAGAGTTGTACCTATTGCAACCTCAAACATCTATCAATTACAATCAGTTGCGGAGTTCCTGCAAGAACGAACTTCTTGAGTTGCCTCATTAATGATTCCGGAAAGTAACCATTGATCAAGCTTTTCTTTTCTCTCCCAAACCTTCTCTTGAACTCGATCCCCTGCCAGTCTTAGTTCCCTTTCTAAATTGGTTATTTCTACGTAAAGTTAATCTGCGATCCGGTTACTATAAAAAGGATAAATTAACGTTTAGCTTATAAACTTGTTTTCGTTCTGATCGCTGACTTATCACTACTCCCTTTCAGAATGGGCAGAAAAAAAAACTTAAAAATTTAGTTTCCCTTGTCACTCCTAATAAATTATTGCGTAATCTCGTCGCCCCGACATTACGTGCTCAATTACTTTGGCGAATCAATCCACCTCTAAAACTTCTTATTTCACTCCATATTTAATAGATCCAAACAGTATCCTGTCCCAGGAAATGCTCCTGTAATATCCGCTACTGGGCTCCAAATTACCTGTTATTCCTTTCATTATCCTGGCAACAATGCTCCCAGTTACAGCTTGAAGCTTGTTATGGACATTAAATACTACCAAAATGGGCTTCTCATTTCTTTCCCTACAGAAGTGAATTGGCTCCCGGATTACATCACGTTTCCGATAAGTTGCTCAAGCTACATGGGAACGTTCCTGTGAGTAAACTTCACAGAAAGAACAACTTATTAATGAGATCTTTGAATCATTAAGTTTTTGAACTTGGTGAACGCTTTCTTCTAATATTTCCAGACAAATTTCTAAACAAGACGTCTGGTAAACACGGGCTTGTTCCCATTTTTTCCTTGTATACATCAGACTTTCTTCCTGTCGACGTTATAATTGCTCTTGTTATCCTTTTTCTAATTTCCTGCTCTTCTTTACCTTCTCTACACTCGGATCCTGTAAACTTTTGGTGCAAAAATTGGATTATCACCAAATCTTCCCCCATTCTTCTTATTTTATACTGGTTCATCCCCACAAAAGTCCAGCCAAAGCTCTGATTCTGTCCATTTCCTACCCGGATTTCCCAACCGATCACTGATTTCTGCCTATTGCAAACCAGTGGGACTATTAAGACAGGTGCATATTAGCCAGCAATTAGTGGGAAGTAGCGATATTCGAAGGCAGCCATCTAGGTAAATCATATGTGGTTCCCCATGTGATCAGGGGACAACAAACCCCCGCAGCTCTCATCCCTTTTTATCGTGATCACAGAGCAGACCCCATTAAAGTGCAAGAATATCAATGTAATACGAGGTGTGTGCTGTAATATCCTCCGGTAGAAGTAGAAAAATCACACGGGGGCAGTTATAATTTCTAATACTAAAGTAGACCGGCGCTTTCTTCTCCCCTGATTAAATTACTCTAGATAAAAGTGCAACGTCACCTTGTACATATAATAATAGTAATATTTATCGTATTCGTGTTTTTGTCTACATATTATCACATAAGCAGTCCACACGGCGATCTCAGAAGTCCTCAGGCTGTTTGTTGTACACGTAAGTTTCTCAATCTTTTCTATTCGGTAGCGTCGTCTCAAGCTACTCTCTGCCATCTTTCTCCTGTGTACTGCTTGAATTCGTCACGCCAATGTAGACGGGGACGGCCACGACGTTTGATGCTCTCGTATAGTCTCCAGTTAAGGATGTTCAAAAGATTAGATGGCCCTTCTGTTATTGCCATTTTCCTGGCGAAGTTCCACTTGAGACAGGTGGCGGCCGAAGATCTTCTTGTATTTGTTGAAGGCATTCCAGGCCGAAAGATTCCAGGTCACCTTGTACATATATTTCTCAAAGAGTTACAACCCCCAGACCTCCTTCCCGGAATCTCTGATAAATTGAACTTCGAAGCAAAAATCTCCTGGAATTCCCAGACGAGTCATCTCCCTGAACATGTTCCCTTCTTTCAACCACGTATAGGAGTCGTATACCTTTTCCCAGCAGCCTTCCTGCAACATCTTTAAACACATTTATCGTACCAAATGGCCAAAAGTACAAGTGTACCTCGAATTCTGCAAGGCGAAGGGCATCTCCTATAAACTCCAAACCCTACCCCGCCATTAGTATTCTATCAAATTACTATTATTCCTGTAGATAATTGCCTTCAGACCCATAATATTAAGCAGAAGACTGCCCAAAAGAGCAAAGTGCCTGCCCTCCTTGTCTGTATAAAAGGAGGTGTCCTCTATCTCCACTGACGCCTCCAGGTAAGGTAGTGTTTCGTGGAAAGAACTTTCGCACAGCTTTTACATCTGAACTTTTGTTTATGGACTACCCTAATACTTAGTAAGCTCCCTATATAAAATGACTGTTATTCTGTTACTTATACGATCTATGGCATTACGTCTCGCCCAGATAACCGAAGCGGTTCCATTTAATAGTTATTGCTCTCGACTTTCAAACTTTAAGCCAATTTTAATCCATAGAAATACTCATGACCACAGTATTTCTTTTATTATAATTTCCCCAGTTTTTTTTTCTTAACTCACATGCCTGTTGCATAATATTTGGAACATTAAACAGTAAACCATCCAATTGCATTACAAGAATAATCATTCTATGTTCATTTGCAGCGCTTCCTTTTTATTTAAATGTTCATATTCCCAGCTTTATCTTTAGTCATCTAAGCCTGAATAGCTACATAGACTATCCTGTCTATTTTGTTTCCTTGATTCCTGGAGGTGTCTCTCTTTTTCCCCTCGTCTTTGGTTATCTTATGAGTAACTGAGCTATTCCAGTCTGCGGAATGTGGTAATGGGTAATCTCTGTGCACAGATGGGTTCCGCAGCATCAGTCGACAGAGTCGATAAGAAATACATCCAGGAGCAGGAGGAAAAGAACAAGCAAATAGATAAAGACCTCCTAAATGAGAAGAGGAAAAAGGTCTTGAAGCTCTTATTATTAGGTAATCGCTTTCTGTCTGTCCACGCACTTATTTATGTTTTTAGGACCGGGAGAGTCTGGAAAAAGTACAACGCTCAAACAAATACGGTAAGTGGAACAGGGATTATATGACAGAGTACAAAACGTGACGTATTTTAACATTAGCAATTAAATATACATGCTCGTACGTGTTTATTTCAGAATTATACACGACTCAGGATTTTCGAGGGAAGAAAAATTGATGAAGAAGTTTATTATCTATGGGAATTTGGTTACGGGCATGGTGGACCTTTTAAAATTGCTAGAAGATCATGGAATTGCTTTTCAAATGGCCGGATCGGAGGTGGGAATAGTCTATCCATCATATGTCAACCATTTCCTCTTTCATTTACGTCTTTCAGGTATTAGTTGGTACGATACTTGAATTTGCCGATAAGAACAGAACTGTGGAAGTTTATGAACTACCCGAGGAGCTTGCAAATGCCATCAGCAGGTTCAGTTCTAGTTCTGCCGTAAACAGCAATTGTTTCCAGCTTGTTGATGGATCCCACAGTACAGCAGGCCCTTACCCGAAATACTAATTTCAATGTTGACGATACGTCTAAATACTTCCTTCAGCAATTACCAAGAATCAGGGAGAAGGATTACATTCCCACAGAAGAGGATATTCTCAAGAGTAGGGTGCCTACGTCAGGAGTTGTTCAATTCTCTTTTCTTATTAAAAATTATACGTTCAAGTAGGAGTAACCTGAAACTGGGGTTAATTTCTTTAACTGTTCAGGGTCTTTGACGTTGGAGGGCAGAAAGCTCAGCGGAGAAAATGGATTCATATATTTGATGACGTGCACGCGGTGTTGTTTATAACCTCGTTATCAGAGTACAATCAGAGTCTACAGGAAGATTCTTCAATTGTAACCCATACATCTTAACCTAATTTGTTAATTTTAGAACCGAATGCGGGATTCGATCGACTTATTCAACCAAATATGTAACAACGAGTGGTTCTCCAACACTGCCATGATTCTGTTCTTAAACAAGATTGATCTCTTCGCTGAAAAGATCCAGCTCTTTCCGATTACTGTAGCTCTAAAGAACTATAAAGGTGACATCTTTATCCTATCCAGGGATCGGAAATTCTCAGGCAAACAAGAGTACAGGCCGTCTCTGGACTACATCACAAAGAAGTTTAAGCAAGTGAACAAAAACAATAAAAGGACTATCTATATCCACGAGACCTGTGCTACAGACACCAAGCAGATTCAGGTATAAGAGGGAAACAGGAAATATAACCGTAGGTTCTGTTTAGGTTGTAATTGACTCAGTCATCGACGTCGTGATCCAGCAGACGATGCAGAAAGTTGGAATACAATAAGATCTCTCGAATTACTTGTATGCGTTCTATGAGCTTGCATTCATCATACCAATGCGTGTGTCCCTTATTGATGTTTTGCTTATTATACTATTGATGGATGTATCAAAGTTTCATTTTATTAAATGGCTGCTAGCACTTACTGTACTTTGTTAACAAGTTTTATTGAACATTGAATAAGAATCCATTTACTGAACTCAATGAACAATCTCTATTCGTAGACTGATCTTTCCGCCTGCATACTTCCAGACGGTGCCAATTCAATTCGAAGGAATAGTCATCGAGCTATTCCAGACAGTAAACGGCTCTGTTCCTCTTTCACTCCACAAGTTTACAAGAAGACAGTTATCTCAAGAAGTCTAGAGCGGTCGCGATCAGTTGATTGACACGATTATCAGTTGACAAGTGAACTCTTTCCAATCGTTGCCGTTCGTTTCCACTTTGTTCATTCCTGCTGTCACAATAATGAAAGAATTCACGTTTGATCTATTGCTCAAAGGTTCTGCGAAACTGTCGTCAGCCCGAAATTGTCCGGAGGTTACAGTATTGCCATTTACTCCTCCTAATATTTAGCTATAGGATCTATCCCTATTTGCATTCTATCCACTTTTCTTAGAGCGTTTTCATATATGATTCCTGTAAACTATTTGTTGCAAACTCCAGTTCATTTGTAAAACCTATTTGTCTCGCCCGCCGTCCCACTAAAAATAGTTGTTCACAGACGCATTTTTATTAGGCACCCGCCGCTGTCTGGCTATTTGTTTTCCTGATTTTCCTTTTCTATTTTTAGACACAATCCCAGACAACCTCCGTTTCAGTCTTTCCCGAACGGGTTCACCCCGAGATGTGGGTATTTGGCTACGGCTCGCTCTTGTGGTACCAGGACTTCCCCGTTGAGCAGGTAAGACATTTTCCTTGAAAACTATAGCCTGTTAAGAGCTTGACTGGTGTGGTTCGTGGCTATTCGAGGCGATTCTGGCAGCTCAGCCCCGACCATCGGGGAACGCCAGAGAAACCCGGTCGTACTGTGACACTCGTCAAGGACGTAGCAGAAAATGTGAGTCATTTTTTATTGTTTGCTTGCTAAAAGCAACCCCTCGAGCAGGAAAAACAGCCGGCTTTATCACTGTTCAAAGAAGATACTTCCGTATGTTTACAAACTCTGTTTAGGCAATATGCTGGGGAAAAGCGTTCAAAGTACCCGAAGACGCGGTCGAAGCAACAATCAAATACTTGGATCATCGGGAAAAGGCTGGATACGTGGTAAGAAAAGACTTCTTAGCCTTAGGACTGTGTCTTTAGAGAATTCCTGTAATGTTCTACCCAGATGACAAGAGCGTGGAACCTTTTGAAGTCGAAACGTACATGAATATATCCGATGAAGAGCATAGGAACTCAGCAGAAGTCGTGGAGATTGCTACAACGGCACGTCCTTTTCCTATTTTAAGAGCGCTGTTTGTGAGAGGAGGACATTAAACCGTCTGGACGGTTAGAAACCAGCAAATGCGTTAGTCATAGTTTTTCGATACTAAAGTTAACGACAGCGAAGGGCTTTTTCACTGCAAAACTGCTGAGCAGACATTTTAATGAGATTATGTCGAAACGGTCTTCTTTGGACCGTGGAGTCCTATCAGGGGAACTAATCAGAAAAGCGAGCAAGAAACTTGACTGTGTCAAAGCTGTAAACATACATATTGACCGTATTTGGCGGAAACGAATGGCAGAACCAAAATAGTCTTTTAGATAGTACAATCACATGGCCCCTCTGGTCCTAACATTGAGTATCTTCTCCGGTTATCTTCCATTCTACGCAACGAGGTACCCCAACTCCACTCTTTCCTTTTTTAAACGTCTCCTTTCAGTCTCCAGTGCCTGATCCGCATGTGTTTGATTTAGAGAAGAAAGTCATCGTCTTGTGTGAAGAGCGCTCTCTCGACTATAAGCCGTATATGGTGGCTCAAGTGAAAATAGTCAAGACGCAAACATAACTGTCAGTTCTTTAAACAGCTCTATCAGCAGATGTTCTTATCATTATGAGTTCATCAAAGCCTGCGTGGGACCCATAAAACGTTTGATTTTTCAGTGCACCCTGCCATTTCCCCCTGTGATTACTCTTCCTTCAACCCGTCAACCTGTCTGTGATTTTCTTATGACTATTTCGCAATATCAGTAAGCAGTAGTATCAGCTGAGGAGGGACGAGGCAGATGGCAACCTATTCCCTTGTCCATGACGCCATTTTCTAAGGGATGACTCATCCCCCCTCTCCTTTTCTATCAGATAGCATCACTTTCAGTAGTTTTATTGCGACCTACGCTATCTCGCCTCTAGCCTTTTTCAATTTATTTATAACTCTGTCTCTATGGAGATTAGAGTATACATTGGCTATATGGCTATATTAACCATCACCATTCCGTTATTTCAATATTTCCGGGGAATTTGTAGTTCAAATATTTTCTGTCTGGAGTCACGTCAACTCTAGGAAGTTCTTTGGCCGAACTGTTTACTATCCTTCAGTTTTTACAATTCCCGTGACTCTCTGACTAAGCCAGTCGAACGGCCTGTCTCTCTCTCTCACTCTCAGTCGTCTTGGGCCGGTCGGCGCGAACCAATCAATGCGCGAGTGCCTCCCTCACCGCTCGTTTTGTTATTCATGTGATCAGAACCCAGTGCTAGAAATAAACATTTTTTCATATATTTTGTCCTGAATATTCCATATGTTATTGCATCACTGTTATCACAGTCTCTCTCTTCTTCCTCTTGATCTCTTTTTATCTAAAATAATTCATTTTATCAGATCTTTCGATGGACGCAACGCGAGAAGATGCATCCGGTACACCTCTCCTAGTTGACCGGAAAATGGTGAGTTATCCTTATTTTTTTATATCTTTATATCGAGCAAACTATATTCTAACGATGATATCATCTTCTATTTTCTTTTCCATCCGCCCAGTTCTTGTTTTTTACCCGGCGACGTTCGAACTCTGTTTGATCAAGTCAGCCCTCGAGAGAAAAATAGAGAAGGCCGTTCCCCTTATACATTCTCATTTTCCAGGAAACGACAATTGAAATGGAACCTGGACGCACCCCTATTCAAGAAGATAACGGTAAGATCCGGTTTAATTGCTATCAACCGTCCAGCTTTTCCAGAGAACACTCTGACTAGAGCCTCGTTTCAAAGACAGAAATTGAGTCTAACAAGAAATGTTTCTCTCAAACCTATTACCCTCCCACCAGTGGTTCAGGTAGGAATTGTTATTATTTGGCGTATGAAAGAAACCTTTTAGACCCAACAAAGCACAACTCGGAACAGTCACTTGTTCACTCCACAGGCCAACTCTCCTCTCCGACAGTTCAGGTTGGTAAATTGGATTAGAGCCCCTGCAGAAGGGTCTTCTTATCGCTGATGACCAAGATCTTTTTAGTGTAAACCAAGGAATGGGATCAACTGATTTGCAACAGGCATACAAGACGAGCAGCTGGGTTCGTATCTATCTTCCCCATTTGTTCACGGCAGAGGGAGATGACAAAAGTAATTTCCCTTGAAGATTCGTAGAATAATTATAATTTTAGCCTCTACCTGTCTTAAATTCAAAGTCAGTAATCTTCAATCAGCTGAAGACATCCTCGTCCTGATTGCGGAGTCCCTAGCAATTGAACTCGGTGATGCTAGCGAGGCATTCGCTCTCTGGATGGTGTCCCCTCTCCTCGAACTCCAATTGAAACCACACCATCAACCTTGCGCACTCCACAAAAGTTGGCCCAAGCTGCTGGAGAAGTTCGCTGCAGACGCAACTGCACAAGAGATGCAGGCCGATGAGCCGATCCTCTACTTCAAGAGGAAGGTCCAACTGTCTCCGGAAAGAGAACTCCAGGTATAGTCCATTTCCAAGTGAAAAGTATGTTGGCCCCATAGCGGAGATGCGCCGCGAAATTTGAATCGGTGTCTTTTCCGTTGGAAATGGATTATAGTCTTCTATTTTTAACCGTTATCATAAGTTTTATTTGCCCCGACTACCAAACTTCCGCGCTTAGTGAAACCCTTTCAAACTTAGCTCACTCTCTTTGGTCAATAAATGTCTTATCGTTTAAATTTTAGCTGGCTGCAAACCCTACTATTCTCAAGTTGATGTTTACTGATGCAAAATGCAATCTCTTCGCTGATCGCTACTACATGAACCCTTCCGATGCTGCCGCTTTAGCTGGACTTGGTTTTGCTATCGACGATGACTCAAAGAATATGACTTCTGAGTTCGTTAGGTAACTTTATAGTCTTAGCCATTTTCAACAATTCGTTTCAGAAAGAATCTGGAGTGTCAACTTCCCGATCACCTGGCCGACTCTATTCGAGGCCCTATGATGTTTGGAAAAACCCTTAGCAGCGGTCGCGAACTCGATACTGTATTGTCAACTTGGCAGGAAAACGCCGCGAAGGACAAAGAGGAATTGAAGCGTTTATTCTTGGCCAAACTACATTCTTCCTGCAACCAGTATGGGTTAGTCTTTTTTCTTTTTAGTTACACAACATCCCTTTACAGGTCAGCTTTCTTCCACGGCTTTATCGAGCGCCCTTCCGTCTCTCCTTTGAAAAATTTGAAGCGGTTTTTCCAATCAGTAGCTACTGGGGATGCTGATATGGCTGTGACTGTCGGAATCAACCGCGATACCCTCACTGTCATTGACTCAGAAAAACGTGAAATTATCTTGATGGTCAAGATTAGTGACTGTGTCTGGAAGAAACTTACATGGTTCGTTTTAAACTCATTTAAAATCTCATCGGTCATTTTTTATAGGGATGGAGCCGCTCCTCCTCCAGAAGATGTTGAAGGTCAGGTCGAGAGTCAGCCTATGCTCTTGCTTCATTTCCCGGAATACGACGCAAAGGGGATGGATAAACCGCCCAGGACGAATGTTCTACAGATCTTTGGATATCAGACCATTTTAATCCATTCCATGTTGTGTAACATGCACGAACTTCTCCGAAAAGAAGCCGTAAGCCTATCACTAAACCCCGTCATTCATATTCTTCTCTTAAGGGCTCGGAGCCTAACTCTGCCAGCAGTACGAGTTCCACCGACAGTGTCCGAATTGTTAATAGGACGCCCTCCTTGACCAAATGCGATAGGATGTGCCTGGCGACATTCGTCAATGGTAAATGTGTCAAAGCCAGCGGTTCCCTGAAAAAGGTCATGCAAAATATGCAAGCCGTGCATTAACAAACTTCTTCTCTCGATCCATTTTTTGAAACTCTCTCTAGTCACTTAAACCGGAACCATAGTATTTATCAGTCTGTGTACATACGTCTCAGCAGCCTACCCAGCAGAATGTCCAGCACGGGTAGCCTTTTGTCTTGTGCCTCCTCCACATAATGTACTTACAATGAATATTTATTTTTATTACTGTATTCTGTCCTGCACAATACCGTCTATTGTTCTCCCATCATGGGACAGGGAAAGTGGCTATAATCATATCGCAAAGTGCTCCGACCGCGTCCTGAATGTTCAGAGATCGTACGTGATTCAATTTCGTTTTAAGGCCCGTAAATCTTTTGACATTTAGTTAATGTCTTGTTTGCCAACGTCTAGAGTAAAAGTGATTCATTGAATGACCTTTTTTTCATTAAAAGAAAATCATTCGGGGAATGTGAATTGATTTTTGAATCTCAAAGTTCCCCTTTTAGCGTTATTGTCGATATAATCTTGAGAATAAGCCGGGAGCTCCTCCGCAGCAGTCATAAGACTCTCGCGAAAGTTCCGCGTTAGCTTTTTACAGCGCCGCCGGCCTGCTGTTTACAGCGGAACACTTCGAGTGACCGGAAGTTCATCCCCATTCAGACCCTCTCTATAGCATATTTGAAGCAGAATACGAATGTTTTCTTCTAGAATAATCGTACTATTGGTGATGCAACTCTATACAGTATGCTGTTAGCACTACGTGTCATAATATGACTTCTCAGCACAAACATTCCCTTTATCACAGCACAAGCAGAAGCCATCGCTGTTCGGGCAGCATTCAAAGCGTTGCTATTATTGGAAATAACGCTTATAGAATTCGCAATGCGTCAGGATAAAAATAGCCGCAATATACAAAAATTTCGCTTGATTTATTGTTGCAGGAGAACGTTTCTTTTGTGAATAATCGTATAATGATTTCTAATATTTGTAAAGAAAGAACACATTGTCGCATTCACTACTCTTATATTTTCGTTTAGGAGTTCCTTTATTACTACTGCCCTTCCCAAGCCTACTATCCTTTCATTTGCCAGAGAACGGCAGAGGAACACGTGACAAATTAATCCAAATGCGAAGCAGCTGGCCGGCCAACTGCTCGTGGCAGTACTCGTGACATTTAGTGTAGCACGTAGTGCAGCTCTCAAGGGGAAAACAGCTGAAACGTTTGCCATTGGGCCACAGATTGAAATATGCTCTCCCCGATCCCCTGTAGAATGCAAACGTACACGAAATCTCAAACAATGGACCCCTGTCAGTGGTCGTTGGTCCACCACACGTTACGATCGATTTGCTGGCAAATTAACGTTATTTATGAATGGGATTAGTGAAGTTCACCCATGTCATATGGCGGATGATCCGCTCTTATCTTAATCTATTAATACATATCCCTGCAGATTTATTCTCACCTCCTCCCTGGGTGATGGGCAGTGGAACCGTTTTGAGTGAGCTTTTCTTTCAACCTTCGGGGTCCCCATCCAGTTGTTGTCCGTAAAAGACAATCGTCGAAACGTGTTCATCCGGACCCACTCATCAATTAGATCGTTCACCCTCTCCCCCATCCTCCGCACCGACCATTATCCCCTGCTGACCAGTCCAGAAAGTTCTAGAGCCATTCGGCTATCGGGTGGGGACCCCTCCTCCTCATGACTTATAGTTAATTCTACGTTGCTCTAGCAATGCCACACAGCGAGAATCAATATGCATTGGCTGCTATTGGCCATGTCCCATGCGCGATGAGGTTTGAGGCCTTCGGCTATCCGAAGTAGTAGTTCCTACCTCGTGCTCCTAGTTCCTGCTATGTTACACTGAATATTACGTGATGTAATCGTAGGGACTCCCCCCCCCTCGGTCTATTGTATCCCTCCGTCTCTTTCGCTCGCTCGCTGTTACTTGACTAGCCTCGTTAAATTTCAAATTTTCTCACGAAATCATTTGATTCTATTCTAGAACGAGATGAATATTAATCGAGGTGGCGTAAACAGACTGTAGACGGTCACACGCATACAGTATAAAGCCCCCCAGAGAGTCGGCCGCTCTCTTAAAAACGATCCTTGCGAAATAGTATAAAGAAGGTTAGTTGTTTTGGCGGGTTACCTCTTTTTCAACCAGTTTGCTAGTACTATCTCTCGTGGGGTCAACCCCGATTATATTTCCAGTTCCTGTCTTTTTCTCTCTATCTTCAGCAATCGGGTCGTCGGCCACTGGGGTTTATCCCCCGAGATAGGGGGTATCGCAAGCGGGTCCTTAAACTTGTCTCTCTATCTCGCCGCCATTCTTTAAAATACCCGCTTTATCAGTGTTTGCCCGCGAGAAGAATCAGCTCTTTACATAAAACGAAATGAGAATTCCCCGTAGTCCAGAGCTCACCATCTGTACGACTATTGTAGGCTGTGAGTTGACCCCGCTAGCGTTCATTCATTCTGCGTTGCCGCCAGTCGGCCCCCCGCGTGATCGGCCTCCCCACCGACCAACGGTGCTTGCAAAGAGCGGGGCTAGCTCATCGACATTGCGTGACCTCTACTCTTGGCAAAAAGATTTAAATCCTAGAGGAGTTACAAACCTCATTATGGCATGCGGTTCTATGTCCTTGAGATTTGTTATCGCCTCGTGCACTTTTAGAATTGATTTTTTTTCTGCCTTCTGTGCTCCTCTACATTGCATCACCCTCTCTCGCCTATCTTTAAAGAATTATATTCTTTTCAGAACGGAAATGAACACCCCCATTACCCAACACCTCGAGAATGAACTTAAGGAGTCTTTGGCTGAACTACGCAACGCTGCTGGACCTTGTGATCAACGAGTAAAAACCGTCAAGTTATCTTACGACCGAGTGAGTTAACTTCCGCTAATCGGGCAAAACGAAATTTAGATTCTCGTTGAACTCAAGCCACGGAAAGAAGCGAAAAAGAGCGCGCCTCTTCCCATGGAGAGTCTCCGCATCGACTGTGATTCCCAGGAGGGACATGACAGTAGTGCGGACTCTGGCTTCAGCAGCCCTGACAGTCCCGTTGGCACACTTACAGACGGATTCTTCGGAAGTTCTCGCAAACTTCCTTTATCGAGTCCTGCCTGTAAAAAGACGCCATTCGAGAAATATTCATGTGAGTTTCGGCCCATCTAAACACAGATATTGCACTATGGAGAGCGCTGCACTGTCAACAAGCCCTAGTCAAATATTTTGCTCTCTGGCACTCTCTAAAGACCCTCTCATAAAATATCTTTTAGCCGAATCAGCATTTCGCCAACGGGCTGTTAGTGAGTGTGTAGCTGGAAGTCCTATTCGTCGTGGAATCCTCAAAATGCCATCAGTGGACGACGTTACCCCCCGGGTTAAACGAGTGTCCATATGTGAGGAACACAACAGATTGTAGGGATTTCTTCTGTCCGCTAATAGAATATCTTTAGGGTGACCTTCAATCCAAGCCTCAGTCTCGATCAACAAGCTTCCCACAAGAAGAAGAATGAAAAGAAACGCCTTCAAAAACAACGGAAGGCTGGAGAAAAGGGCCACTTTGATAGGGATGGTTCTATCGATCCCAACTCTTCTGACTGTGATTATGATACTTGTGGAGGCAAGCGAAGCGATCGCAAAGACAGTGGCTTCGTCAGTGATGACGAGAGCGAGCAGATCCCCGCCTAGGGTGAGGCCAATGCTCCTGAGGTGAATTCTCGTGTTGTTCAAATCCGTTCTCAAACTAACCATCCCCCATCCCCTCTTTTTACATCTCCCCCCAGCGTTCTTGTATATATTATATAGTAGCATGTAGAAACAATCGCGCGTTCTTATATATGGTAGTCATTTAGTAGCAATAGTCAGTGTATATACCTTCTGTACCATTTCTTTAGTTTTCATTTGATATCCGGGCAAATCTATTTACGGTGAATATTATTCGAAAAAAATCACATGTGGGTACCCGACGTTCTTTTTCTTACTCGGGATCTTCGTCTATGATCTACTTGTAGTCGAGAAGTACAATCTTTTCCCCTCCTCCCCATCTTTTTTTTTAAATTTTAAAAATCTTTTTGTTGTAATTATATTTTTTTAATATTGGTAGTAAGTTACGGTAGGACTAAGCTTCGGCCCTCCCCTAGTACCTTGTTTCTATACTTGTTGTTAACTGTCGTGCAAATGAATCATACGTGTTGTTGTCATGCACTTTTAATATCGATAAGAGAGCCATCCAGCTCCACGTCGGGAGAGGAACGGGCTTATCATCCAGCTGATAGTGTGCTGCGTGACCGATCAGCATGAAATAGGGCCATCTTTCAGCGTTTTCAGGGGGGAGCCCCTTTTGTTCCGTGTTGTTGTTTGCCTCCAGCGAAGGAACGACACGTAGATGGGAAATGGCCTGACCACAAATAGGCCGAGCGAGCGAAGAACTTTCTAGAATTCGGAGGGAAACGCGCTTCAGTTTTTAGGCAAATCTGCAAACCGACACAGTTTTTGCATGGGATTAAAAGCTGCTCGCTGGTCTTATGGTAACAAAAATCACATTTGATCCTGGTTACGATAGTGATCAATGGTCACCACAACCAGTTGGTTTATGTTCCACTTTTACCAGCAAAGGCACAAGTTATTTCCACTGGTCCACTTTCATTATCATAAAGGCACAGAACGATGGAAAAGGAACGGATCTATTGTCTAGACCGCCGTTCTTTCCTTCTCTAGAAGGTTCGAGATTACGACCGGAGATTCAAACGAGATCAGCTGACCAGGAAAAAACTGCGTCATTGCCGCCGAAGGTCAACCGATTTTCAAGGAGACGGTTTGAACAAAAGCAGTTAGGGATCTCTCTCCGGAGGAAGAACCTTTCGCCTCTTGTCCCATATGGGATCGGACTATTGACTGACCACGCCATGGCAAATAAAAAACGCGACGTTCAAAAGATTGTCAGGTTTACTTTGGGACGAAAGTCTGTCGAAAGGCGACACTTTGAAAGGGTAAAGATAGGGATCGAACAAAGTCCAATGGGTCCAAAGCGAAGAGCTACTGTACCCCTCTCTTTCCCCACCCTTCAACATTTAAGAATGCAGCGTTTACCCGTTCAATTTCATCAAGTCTAGCAGGTTTGCTTTCATCAAACTATACGCAACGTTAAGTAGTTAGACTAGGGGTGGAGTTACTCTTGACGCAGGCCTTCGCTTATGACTAAGCAGTGTAAAACAAGCGTCACAAGTCACGTGGACATGTGAAATAGAATTCGAATAGTTGCGATGTTTGACTCACGTGGAGCCGTAGACGAGGAAAAATAGTAAATACCGGAGGTGATCCAGTCTACAGATTACCGTTGTCTACTTTCTGCACTCGCCAAATTGATCTATTTTTTATTGAAAATAAGCGGGAACTCCTTTTAAAGTGAGTTATCGATGTTATTCCAAAAACAGAACTGCATCCTTAAGTTTAAGTTGCATCCTTAAAGAGCAGTGAAATATAATAGTTTGGGAACCCCCCTAGGGTGAATGGAATACTCTTTAGTTTTACTTGCGGTAATTTTGACCTCTGCAGTGGAAGGAGAAAGGTTGCACTTTGACTGTCGCAGTAAACAGCTAGAGAGAGGGCACAGAACACTTTTTACGCAAATAGTGAATATGTGCCGTAGGCAAAATGAAGCAAATTTTCTTCCAACATTTCACGAATACTCAAAGTACTTTGCAGCTCATTTTAAAATGTGGCTTTAACAGAAAATTTACTCACGTTATACCATAGTCTACAATTTAAATTCCGTGCATCCCCAGCATCATCAGAAGAAATAGAATCTTGCAAGAGCTTAGGCGCTAAGTAAAGAGTGCAATTATTTTTAGAATTTCGCTACTACTCTTGAACCTTTAACTTTTGCAAAGAAAACGTGTGTTTCTTCCAAATTGGATAATAATTTGTTCAAAACGGCCGTCTGCAACCAAACTCCTTGACTGATTTCTGTTTTAGTAACCGGAAAAGGAATGGAGAAAGTAGAGTGTCGAAGCTAACTGCTGTCGCTAATGAAGGGATTAGTGATTTGCGTAGAAACCCGTAAAAATATTGTTGTTTTTCGATGTTTGTACTTGCTTGTATAGCTGCGTTCCTACCGTCACAAAGCCCAAACTTTGTAGACTACAGAGAGACCATCTGATTTTTACAAACCAGAAATAGCTGAACCCCTAAGACAAAAATAGTTCCCCGAAACGTGAGAGACTACCAAAACAGGAAATAGGGGCGTCAGTATTTTTAAAGGCGACGAAAGAATCACCCAACGATCATTTGCTATCATACGCAGTGTCTGTGTTGATTCCTATAAGGACAGGTCATCTGTTTTTCAGTTACCAACCCACTGTGCCATTCTCACCTAACATGTCCCGCAGCGCAACCCTTCTTGTACCCCAGCCGGTACCCGGTGCCGACGCTACACATCTTGCCTGTAGCCTTGGCGTGTCCCCACACTACCGACAAGTGGAGTAAGTTCAGAAATCAAGAGAAAACCAGCTTTGTCTTTAGGCTTCAACGTTGGATTTCTGCAGCTTCAATCTACGAGGAAATGCATCCTGATGAACACCCGAACTCGATCGCTCATGATCTGCCGCGATCTATGCGCCAAAGAAGCCGTGAGTTCCTTTACAATATGAATTTGGTATAGTCCCTACTTTGGCTAAACAGGGGCGTTTTTAAGTTTAAACGCTCTAAGGTAAAGGACCTTGAAGAATGGGAATAGGGAAAAGGAGTGCGATAACTTAAAGAAGAGGGCTAGCTTATGATAGCAGGCAACAAATGATGGACGTTTGGAAGAGGCGATAACTGTAGAGAGTGACAGGCGGCACAGTGAGAAAATGGAGTTCCGACTTCTTTCACCGAATTGCGTAACACTTCGCAACTATTCTGGTCCGCGTGGCGCTGCTCGATTCGAAAATGACCTGTTCGGGTGTTTGACCGGGTCGTGGTGGTACTATTTTCGATATAAAAGAACGGAACCAACGTGACTAATGAGAAATATACAAACGAGTTTCAGAATCGCAGACGTTTATGGATCCAGACTTCGAAAACTTAGGAGCGCCCAGCGGAGCTATGGGAAGACGACGAAGCGCGTTTGATGCTCCGTAAGTGCTGTTATATCTCACTAAAACGATATTGGCCGGGCTGAAAATTGGCTCGTGGGATTTTAATTAATTTTTTGGGGAACCTGTGGTCTGGCGTCATTGTAGGCTTTTGGATGTGGGTCTGGCGGCTATCTTTATTGTTTTACCACCAATATATGGAAAATACGACCTTTTCTCCTGTTTCCTTTCACCAGATGTTGAAAGGGATCAATCATCCGTGTATAAAATGGTCTGGGAAAAGGAGATATAAACCAGAGATCTCTGAGCATGGGATATTTAAAGTAACCGGGGATATAACGATCTCGGCGGTGGGATTGTCATGGTAACTTTCTCAACTGTCCACGACATGGTAGGCGTTTTCCCCCGTGTTGCAGACTTCTTCCCGATCAACAATGTCTACCGCCTGGTCACACCCGCACCTAGTTCATAATGTTTCTTCCCTCATCAACACCCCCATAGAGTTTCTCAAATTTCATTTTCCGATTCCTGATGCCCCCGGGCGGAACACAGCTGTCACTGGCACCTTCACGTGCTCACAAAGAATGTTTTCCTTATCATATCTCCAGCTTGAATTTATGTATGGGACCACTGGCTTCCTCAAGTGAAAAGTGTTTGATAAGAGGAAGTCTTCTATGCTTGTTTCTGCGTCAATCACGCCATTTATCAATTTCCAAGGGCAGACAATCAAAACAGTAGACTTTTACAGTAAATTCCTCAAAGACAGGTACTAGTCCAATTACAGAACTTTTTCTTTACCCTCTGCGGGAAGGACTGGGATATAAAGAACTTTGCTCACACAACACCAGGAACTTTTACTTGCAGCTATTGTGTGATATTTATTACATTGCTCCTAGACAAGTGAAAACACCGGAAAAGTCTGCAGTCGTCTGATATTTCCCTTTATCTAAAGGTCAAGGGAGTCTTCTTATTTTGGTCCACCGCGCCTTCCTTGTTGTGGGTTACCAGTTCGCCTTCACGTGAAAAGCGAATGCTGTCTTCGCTGACCTTTATCCAGATGCAATTGTCATAGTTTGACTTTTTGGTCTGGGGGTGGCTGCGTCTCCAAACCCCTTCGCTTCCTCTTGGGCGGATTACCAAACTTCAGAATTTCTTATCACCTGGTGATAGAAGGTCGAACTTCATTCTTTATTCTTCAGTGATTATTTTAAAATTGTTATCATTTGCCGAGTTTACTTTGCCTTTTGCCCCCAGCCCTTTTCAGGGTGGAGAGTCTCCTCTTCATCACATTTGGGATAGATAAACCCTCCACTATAAAAAGGGAAAATAGTGGAAGGAGAGCGCCTTCTTTCCATTAGCCAGCGACCATCTCGCTTTCTTGAAAACGAGAACTACCGTATTCTAAGAAGCAGTTACCTGCTATAAAGCACCACGGCGACATTTGTTGATAGCTTTCGTCTCCCACATGTCCGGCAGATTGAAAACTCTTTTTCTTCCTTGTCCTTGCCAATTGTCTCCGGAGCCTTTCCATTGCATATGAAGGCAATTTTCTTGGCAGTCGTCAGCCGGCCATGGGCAAAAATTGCTGCCGACGCAAGCATAATGCGTTCCAACTTGAGTTTAACAAAAGAAGCCTCTCGAGCTTACTGCAAACTCACACAGGAACTCAAAGCTTGCGGGGCAGAGTCTCGTGCACGTGGCTTGCATGCGGTCATTTTTTCGGGACTGCTTGCAAAAGACGGTTGTGTCTTCCTCCGTGCCTCTTCGTCCGCATGTGATCACAGTTGGCACCACGTGGCCTTGTCTCAAATTCTTCACTCTCCCACTCCCACGAACCTGCCCCATGGTTTGTCTCTTCGCCGGACTCATCTTTGGTTTCCTGAACGCCCCAATATTCGTTTCTTATTCTCTCCGGGCACCACACCTGCTTTGTGGTGCCGCTGGCATCACGTCATTTGCCCTTAATTATGCAACTGCGCAACGTTTCGCAATGCTATCCACCCCTCGTAGGGTATCCCCAGTCTCCGCCTCCGTCTCCGCTATCCGTGCGCATCTCTTGTACAACGCCTATTATCGTTTCTCTGTTTAGCCGATCAAGATGATGAAGTCTGAGCCTCTTCCCTGTATGCGGTGCCAGTCTCAGAACTCACCTCCACTGTAAGTTAACTCCTCTCTGGTATCTTTTACGGGTAATTCGGGCAATAACAAAGTAAATGCACGACCAGGAACCGAACCCAAGAGCGCCTGGTGTTTGACGTCCACTGGCCAGACAAATGCTTCTCTAAGATTAATGAACCCTTAGCCTACACTTCCGGGGAAAATCTTCACCCTTAACCTTGGCGAAAAACAAAAAAGCAGAATCATAGGACACATTCTTAACTCTTTTTACGTGAGAAGAGGCCCAGAATTCTTGAAAACAAAGATTTCTGGTAATAACACTTAATCTTTTAAGAAGTTAAAGGCGTAAATATTAGTACGTGATATTTTTCAAAACGGATTAACTATAAATATAAATAATAAATTTCAGATCTCTGTCTCTACATAAGGTGTCTACTTTTAACCGTTCCTGTGCGAGCACCAACCCCGCCAGCCGGGGAGAGTCTTCACTGGAACTTGAAGCCATAGGTAAGCTTTTCTTCTCATATAATGGGGGTCTCCAATTTTAACACCCTATACGGCGAAGTTTCGCCCACGCGGGGTGAATCACTATTACAATGAATAAGCTTCTTTCCACCCGTAGTGCTTCCGCCTGTCGAACGTCTAGACCGAAGATGACGAGCCCCCGAGAAAGACCAAAACAGTACCAAACCGTAATGTCCTATTTTCAGCAGCGGTTCACGAGCTATCTTTCGCAGTTGACTGCATCAGCGTCAGTGAAATGCTCCCCCGCACTCCGGACCTTATCTTCGTCAATGTCACTACCGTCGAAGGTTTGTTGTACGAGGAAACAAGAAGTTAAACTAAACCATACGTTGATGACGTGAATGGGGAAGAATATTTGCGCCAAATGACGAATCAACCCGTTTTGCATTGCCCGTTTGATCAACGCATAGTTTCCATTCTCTGGGTGCAACGGAGGAAACACCGAACCACGAAAACAGCAACTGTTTCGAGAAGTTTGCAAACTGTTTCCGATACCATGTGTCTTTCTCTTTCAAGAATTTTCTGATAACAAGATCAAGGTGTACAGATCGGGGAGAAATCAACTAACGAGTAGTTTCTAGCACGTGGAATGTTGCCCTATCTGTAATCAAATCAACGAATTAGAGACAAGTTCATCGGTCAAAATGAAATCGTTACAGGACATCCCTACTGCTTGGAATTGACATTGAAAGGGTGGAGAATAACTTCCGTCCGCCACGATTGCATGATCGGAGACTTCACAAGGCTGGAGCTCTTTACCAAGTACTATGACAGCCTCTACGACCTAATGGCCGCCATCTCTCCTGGATACCATGCTCTTTTCCAAGAGAAAGTCGCTTCCAAACTTCGCAACCTCCAGGTTTGTCCTATTCTTTCGATTCTGGCGAACAAATGTCATTTCAGACTGACAGCGACGAAGAAGCCTCTGAAACCAGAGAACATCCCGTCTTCACCTAATGGATTGTTGAGTTGTTCGCCAGATTGAGGAAGCTTGTATCTACGTGGTTCGTGAAGTAGTAGTAGCTCAGCGTGAGCCTGTCCCCCCGGGTATCGTAATGCATTAGAATTTCGCCATGTATACATTATCCCAAGTACACATATTCACACATGTTCTTATATAATGTATGATATTTTTCTAACAAGATAAACATATTTTTCTCTTTGAAATTTTAGAGGACGGCAGCCATGGCAACGGCGCGTAGTCCGGTGATAGTATAGGGCGAGTAGACACCGCTACTTTGATTCCGTATACTCTCAATTAAAAGAAGAAGGCGTTGAGCAGAATTATTCTAGAAAACACGTTTTTCCTTTTTTTCTTCAAGATGATACCATCTTTTTCTCACTTTAAAGTTAGTAGAGAGAGTGATTGATTCCGCTATCGGCAGCGAAACCAGCTCTTCTTTACAGATCTTTCATTCCTTGATAGTAGCGGCATTTCTCGTTGTAAAATAAGAAAATTGACTAGATATGATTCTCTTCGTGGAAATTTGGCATTCCCTTTTGTTTTCCTATTTTATAAATGCTTGACAGTTTTTAAAAGGAAGTATTCACACAATTTTTACGGTGATTTAACATATTTTGGCTTAAAAAACTGAATAGAACATAGTAGTTTCTCCATTTCGAAATTAAAGGTCTAAATACGTGGTATAGGGCACAAATACGTATTTTTGTTTTGGCACGGCGATAAGAGAGCTATCAAATGCTAGACTTCGTATTCTCTCCTCTTTATTTGGAACTATAGCAAGGTATTTTTCTTCCGTACTTAATTTTTAAACAATAAAGAGTTTGTATTAAATGAATGCTTTCAGAACATGTTAAGAAATCGAATGTTAGAAAATACTGCGGAAGAGGGACCTATTGTTCAGACTATCAGTGTAAAACAAGAGCTAATCGAAGAACCAGAATTGTACCATTTTGTTAAAGCTAAAGAAGCAGCGCTTGGATATACAGAAGAATTCTTAAACATTGTAAATATCAAACAAGAAGAACTTGAAGCAGAGGGAGACGTCATCTCCCGAAATGCTGATGAACCTATCTTTATGGTAACGAAGTTATCTTGCTTTAAACTGAATTATTGTTTACAGGAACTTGCCTGGGATGTTATGAAGACGTTTAATTTGACGAGTGAGGGAGACTTCTATTGGATGCCCTATAGAGTGAGTTGAATTGGATGCTTCTGGATGTGTTCTTTAGGTTCTCTCTGCTCATACTCAAGAACTCGCGGAGAGACGGATGAAATATTACTTGGACATTATGGTTGGGGAAAGTAAAACCAGAAAAACGGTGGGTATTCCCTTACATTTTCTCAACCATTTACAGAAAATGACTGCATTTTCATTTGGGAAACAGATGAAAGGGGACCTACAGCTGAACAGTCCGCTCATCACATACCACGTGGAAGTGATAAACTTTATGGGAGAAGTGGTCAAGATGGAAGAAGTCTACCAATACCAGAATTCGATTGACCTGGAAAATGCCTCACTGCGAAAGAGAAAGTTTGATTGGGTTCTGGTTGAACCGAGGAATAAGGGGTCTCGGGAAGAAGACACAAAAAGGATACGAGCCCTCGTTTGGCATGCTATTGAAAATGGGGCGGCTAAACAAAATCAACAAAGACACTTGGTAAGTGATTATTTTAATACATTTTCTTCAATTTCTTCTTTAGACTCATGTTTTTAACATTATGGACGATTTTAATGCAAAGAGCGACGGGGAGCAGCGTTGGATCCCACTAAAGGTAATTGTTTTGTACTTGAAAATATAAATGACATGCTGGAAGTTAGCTAAAGCTGTGAAGATGATTTTCTTTCAGGTCGTCAGTGCTACAGCCCAAAAACTTCATGCGCACACCAAATATTCTATGGAAGTATTAATAGGAGAGAGCAGCCATCTGAAAACTGTACGTCATTTCATTTTCTTTATTTTTAAGACATTCCTTTTTAGGACCCTCCAATAACAAGGTCGTTTCCCCCACAGAAACTAAAGGAAAACGCTAGGCGAATCTTATATAAGCTTTCATTCATTGAGTTCAACGATAAGTACGAATTGCGGGATGTCGAAGTCATCCGCGAGCTTGATCCGTACGACAAGGTTTGAATAGTTTCTCAATTGTTACATACTGTACATTTCTTGCTTCGGTGTCTTGATCTCGGTTTATATTTTCAGTCTTCTTTGCAGGTTTCACATTTCGGTTACAATTTGTTCGGTGTATATAGTTAATTAAAGGCAAGTGTTTTTATTAATAAATTTTGATTGTTTTACGAACACTGAACCCAGGAAGGTCGACTTCCGGTGTGCTCATTGAAATAAGGAAATGACGAACACATGTGAACATTTAGTTGGTTAACTGTCGAACAACAAGTGGAACGACTGTTCGGAAAGAGGCTTCTTTTCTTGACCTTCTTTTCTGAATGCATGGCATGGCTCCCGGGTGCTTCAGCCCAATATCGGCCTAGGCCACTCGCTTTTCTATCCAGAGAAACCATGAAAACAGGAGCAGGCACTTGATCTAGCCGTTGCAACGGGCTCCGCCCGGCCGATGGATGAAAAAGCCGCAAATAAATCCGATGAGAATTATCCAAAATTTATTCAGACAAAATTATGAGCAGAAAAACGTTTAAAAAACAAAACGTTGTAGAAAAGCATGTCGGCTATACACTACGAGCAAACGAAGCGAGTAGTCGTCCGACTATTGCGGCCTTCTCATCGCCGAAACCTGAAAACTCCATTACTCTGATCGTTTAACGAATCGTTTTGTACAGAATATAAATTGGAACTACTTCTAAAAGCGATATTGTTGTGCTACAAGCGATTCAAATGTCTATAAAGCTAGGTATTAGTGCTGCTACCTCTATAATGACACCAACTGTCCAGTTTTCATGCTATTCACCGGCAACATTTGATCCTAAAACTTAAAATTTATTTGTCATGTCTCGGGAGAGCTTTACCTGGTCAACAGGTTGTTCTTCTTCCACTTCTGACCTTTGAACAACCTGATATTGTGGGGGTGGAGGGGGCCACTGCCTCTCGATTTTCTTCGTAGGAATATGTTTCTGTAATACCTGAAAAGAGTTAATACTTTAATTATAGAAGTCTCTCTCCACCTCTACTCGTTCTTGTGCCATAACTTCGGATTCGGTTGGAGGCCACTGCACTGGCTCCATGTGCTGAGGACCCTCGAAGTTCTTCTCTTGCGTGTCTTCCGGAGGAGGCCAAGCTCTCGATACTTTGGAGGTAGCTCCCCATGCCTGCGACTTGATAACTCCATTCTGTTCCTGATGGATCCATTCCTGATCATCTTGGGCTTTCTTTGTTGCCCAGGGAACTCTGAACAGTTTGTTCCAAAACCAATTATTTTGATTCTTACTGTGGCTTCTCAACAGAGTCTTCCGGTGGTGGCCATGCGCGGGCAATTCTTGAAGGCTGATATAAACTACGTTGAAATTCGATAGATTCCTAAAGCTAGTTAATAAAAAGTGACAAAGAATAAATACGGACCTGGTTAACAGGTACCCATTCTTGAGTCTTGACCTTGGGAGCAGTTCCAATTTCAGGTTGTTCTTCTTCTTGGAACTCGTTCCACTTTACTCGTTCGTATCCCTGTGGCTGGGCGACGACAATTGTCTTCTGAAAATGTCACACTGTCATTTGTCTTCCGAGCTGTGCCTGGAAGTGACACGGGGAAGCTCACAAAATATTTATAGCAATCAGCAGGAAGTTATGTCAATAGGGATCCTAAGAGATCTCATGAGATCAATCATTCAATAACCGACAAAACAGTATTTGTCCTTAGAGCAGGCGCTACCCTTTTTTTAGAGAAAAGTCAGCGGATACAAACAGCCCGCGAAATCTCCGCGGGAACGGGAATGCGCACTTTTGTTATTCGCCCACGGTTGGACTTTAGTGATGAAATGGTAATAATTAACGAGTTTGCTTGGACCTTAACACATGTTAGTCTTTTGGAGTTTCCGGGAATTGTTCTTTTGATGCTATTTTCCTGAATACCAAATGTGTCTCCAAGTGGCATTGTGTTGCAAAAATAACTACTAAGCTATACGGGAGGACTACGATCGTGGGAAGGGAGCTTCAGTAATCTTGGACCTCCTGGCCTTTGGGTTGAGCCGTTTCCGGGAATCCCCAGGCTTCCCCTTAGGTTTAGGGGTAAGAGTCAGTCCCTCGAAACAGGTGGTTCCGTTCGGTTGTGGCACAGAAAACATGTATATCTTTCACATAAAATGACTGATAGATGTGCACTCCCGGAAATAATGTGTCTACGCCCGGTAGATTCTTATAAATAAGGAGGTGAGTAATGTTCCTGAGAAAGACGACGCCATTACCAGAGATTAAAACATATTACGGGCAATTTACATGTACCCTTGATTCATACCAGGCAACAAGTGATGCGGGTGTCTGCCATTC
This sequence comes from Oscheius dolichura, assembly GCA_932521035.1. Lineage (NCBI taxonomy): Eukaryota > Metazoa > Nematoda > Chromadorea > Rhabditida > Rhabditidae > Oscheius > Oscheius dolichura. Next base: position 10,684,472 of record OW051497.1, on the reverse strand, counting down.
AAAACATTCAATTGGGAAAGAACTGATTTCAAATGGAAATCGGAGCTGCTGATGCAAAACTTCCGCATGGATTGATAGGAATAGTCAAACGTGTTCGATTCGTGTAAAGTTAAAGCTCCCACCTGCACTTCATGAATGTCGTTGAACTCGGGAATGGAAATCTTTCCAACTTGCGGAGGCCTGACTTCAGCCGGAACGCGGTGTTGAGTCATCCAGCAGGAGTCATCCTATAGAATATTGACATAGGTAGGTGATACTAGTATCATTACCTGAAGACGAACTGCTGACGGACGTTCCTGCCCCATGAGAGGCAACTCCTGCTGAGATGCCTGCTCCCAACGCACCGCCCCCTCAAGCTGTCCCGCCCTCGCGCCCTATAACAATCAACAAACGATACTGTGATAGATAGAATAGCTACCCGTGTAATCTCTGGCTGTTGTTCTTCCTTCTCCACAAATTTCTCAACGACGTTCTGTTGCCGAATAGTCGGCTTGTTGGCTCCAACGCCGGCAGGAACTCGAGTGGTTTCCGTAGCCAGTTGCTGTTCTTGAACCTGAAATTTTGACAAAATCCTTGACTTTATGCGCTCTTTTATGTTTCCTCTACGGGTTGAGAGAAAGGTTCTTCAGGGACCCTAGGTGTTTTCTGCAATTTCGCCCAGGTAACCAGCGTCAAGCGGCGATTAGGCAGCAGCTCTGTTACACTGAGCTCTGTTGATTTTTATGTGCTGATGATCGGAGGCGCGAATCGTGGGCCACTCTATACGTCAAAAACAGAGCCCGAGAGCACGTATCCGCTTCCGCTCACCTTGGCTGTCTCTTTGATGTTGTGACCGGGACTGAGGGATGTAGGAGCTGGAGCCGGCTTGGTCTCTAGCGTGGGCTGCTGCACTTTAACGGGAGCTCTCTGAGGAACGCGGGATGGCTCTGAGTCAACGTTTACTGTCTGTCTAGCGGATAAACTTACGTGGCTGACCAACCGCCTGTGTCGGTTCGAACTTCATATCCTGAAAGGTAGTCATGTCAACTGACAACGGGGAATGATAGAGAATGGAACAACATGTTTGATGATGGTTTTTGGCGAAAGGTCAAATTGCGCCAAGGTCTTAACTAAAAGTAAACTACCACTTGTTGCGGTCATTTTCTTTACGCGAAAGTTATTGCGCCATCTAGTAGACACTTACCCCGGCTCCACGAGCTTGCTGCTGAGATGCGCCAACTTGTGGCTTTGGCTGGGTCTGAGGTGGGGCATTTTTCTGCTGCTGGACACCTGGTTGCTGGACATTCTTTGGTTGCTGGGCTTGATTTTGGGCCTGGGGAGTCTGCTGTTGTTGTTGCTGAGCCGGCTGGCCCCATCGTGGTTTCTGCTGTGCCGGTTGGGCAGGTGTTGGAGCTGCCTGGGCAGGCTGAGCGTTTTGAGGTGTCGGAGCATTTTGTGCGGGCTTTCCCCCTTTTGGCTGCTGAGTTTGTTGCTGTTGTGGGGCTGAAGCTGCTGGTTGTGCAGGTTGTGCAGGTTGAGCTTGCTGAGTCGACTGTGCTGGCTTACCCCACCTTGGCTGTTGTTGGGATTGGGCAGGTAGCTGTTGTGGCGGTTGCTGTACATTTTGTGTAGCAGATGCAGGGGGTTGCTGAGGTGTGGATTGCGCTGGTTTTCCCCATTTTGGTTGTTGCTGTTGAGCTGGCTGGGCCTGCTGAGTCTGCTGCTGTTGTGGTTGAGCTTGCTGTGGCTTCTGTTGTTGATTCTGGGCAGGAGCTTGGGCAGTAGATTGTGGGACGGGTTTCTGAGCTGGCTGGCCCCATCGGGCGGCCTGTGGAGGCGACTGAGCCTGTTGAGTTTGTTGCTGCTGTGTTTGCCCTGGTATGGCACCATTTGCCATTTTCTGCTGGTTTCCAGCCTGTGGTTGTTGAGTTCCAACTCGCTGTTGTGTTTGCTGAGTTTGTGGGGGACCTGCCGGTTTTGGAGCGGTGGCCGGTGCAGTGGCCTGCTGTTGTGATGCTCCAACTCTCTGCTGTTGTTGCTGTTGGGTCTGTGTTGTCTGTTGAGTTTTTTGAGAAGATTGGGTGGTTGTTTGCTGTGTCAAACTTCCATTTGCCTGTTTGGCACGGGCAGCCTGCTCTGCCTGTGCCTTTGCGGCATTAGCTCTTGCCAACGCTTCGGCTTGAGCCTTTGCCGCATTCGCCCTTGCGAGAGCTTCAGCCTGAGCTCTCTCTTGGGCAGCCTTTGCCTCCGCCTGTGCTTTGGCAATTGCTTCCTGTTGCTTCTGAACCATCCATATAGAAACCGTTGTAGTGTACCCACCAACCTTCAACTGTTCTGCCTGTTGAGCCTTGGCTTGTTCTTGTGCCTTCTTCAATGCCTCTTCTTGCGCAGCCTTTGCTTGGTTCTGTGCTTCAGCTGCTTTCTTCTGTGCCTCAGCCTGAGCTTGAGCCTGGGCTGCTTGAGCTCTTTTCAAAGCTTCAGCCTGCGCATTGGCCTGTTCTTCTGCAGCACGTCTCTGTGCTTCTGCTTGAGCCTGAGCCTGGGCTTGTTGGTTATCATTCGAAGCTTGGGCCTGGTTATTTTGCATCTGAGCAGCTTTAGCAGCAGCAGCTTGAAGGGCGGCAGCCTGTTGAGCCTGAAGTCACTGCACTGACACACCAATCATGACACCTTACCTTTGCTAAGGCTTGTTGTTGCAGCATCTTCTGTCGCTCTTCCAATGCTTTGATCTCTTCTGGGGTCTTCTCCTGCTGTACTGTTTGTTGAACTACTACTTCGTTCGCTGAAATCAGTACAATAAGAAGGTAAATGGCAAAAATTACTTTGATTATGCGAAGCTACAGACTTGATTTCAGAAAGAACTTGGGATTTGGCTTCCTGTGGTGTTGCTGCAGGAGCTGGTTTCGCGGGAGCTGCCGTAGCCGCCACCTTGAAACCACCCGCTCTTCTTGGAACTACCACCTGGAATACCACCTTCTGCATCTGTTTGACACTCAGTTACCTCCTCATCCGATTCTTCCTCCTCAGAAGAGGTGTCATCCGTTCGTTCCCAAACTAAAAATCACTTTTTATCCCTCCATATCTCTATTACGAAGTATATGTCATTTACAACCCGCCAAAATATCAAGCAGCTGCCCCGTCTTTTTGCATGAGCCAGATGTGCCCTCCTCCCAAACTATGTCTAGCAGAGGCTTAGAAACTATTTGAGTCATCCTACGTGAATGCAAAGAACTGCGGCTCTTGAGAATCCTGTGTACCTTGAACTAGGTGCGAAACGGCTAGAGATCACCGATACCACAAGAGAGGGGATCAGCAGTTGCTCAATGGTAAAAACAACAAAATCCGATAATCAAACTTTATGCTTTGTTTAAAGCAACTGTTTTGGGAGATCAATATGTTGTTATTTTGGTAGGAGCCACAAATAATCACTCCTTTTCCTTGAAATATTGGTTATTGCTCATGGCTACTATTCACCAGGAGCTAGTAACCTGGCCACATCGCTCACAACCTCGTCAAACTATAGCGCTTAGCTTAAAAAAGATCTCCGAGCGCTGGACATTACATGATCTCTAGTATCCCTTTATTCTTCGCGATGACCAGCTGATGGCTGTTTTTCAAAGCAGCAATTGGTCGTTGCGGGGGAGGAGAGAAATATTACCCTTTGTATCGTTAGTTTTCTTGTACTCGCTTTGAGATCAAATAAAAAATGAGGAAGAAACACGAAATCGACACGAAAGCCCCCAAGAAAAATCGGAGGTAATCCGATCTTTTCAAAGGTGTCACGTTCTTCGTGTTTTGTCTTCTTTAAAAGTTAGGAATTCTTAACTGTTTCTGTTCGTTAGCCGCTTATTTGTTACTTTTTATAATATCTGCTACCTTCAAGCGCTGAGCTAATAGAAATGAGCACAAAAAGAATAACGGAAAAGTGGATGAACTAACAAATCCAAAGGCTCCGGTTTCGACTTCATTGCGAAACTATTATCTTAGGAAGACCCAGAATTATTTTATAGGAAACTATTTGTCAGCAAAAGTGCTGGGGGAGTCAAGAAAACTTTACAGTAACCTTTAAAAACACCGTTTTTTTCTGAATTTGGGCCTGCTACCTTTTGGCGGGCCTGGTTGCGTAGTGATGGTATTAATTATGGTGCAGTTTTATGAACTATCTAAAATTATTCAGGACCAACCTGTGCGAGGCATGGAGGAGCAGTCAGTTGGCGGGCGTGGGCCGACACGCCCCAACAACACGCTGTTTACCCGTACCACAACTGTCTCAAGAAGATGTGGAGCTCCTTCAAAAATCTTTTATATTGAATATATGATATATAAATATAATTCGTGATAAGACTCTTTTTGTTTGGAAAATGGAATATAAGCAACAGGTACATGAGCGGCAAGGTCAAAGAAACAATGAGCACCGATGAGAGTCTGGCAAGGTTGAAGGGGGATGTGAGGGAGGGGATGAAATGAAATGGAGAAAATTAAAGTACACCCAAGCGACGAAGCTCTTCTGTTTGACGGTCAAGTGTTTCCTGGTTAGCCGCAAGACGGTCTCTCTTGTCCCGGCTAAGGGTACCGTATCTGGATAACACCTGTCTTTTGTTGCAAATTGAGTTGGTCACCTGTCACCGCTGGGAGTTCGAGAGATCCTCGGCGAGGTGGCTGCGCTGGTCGTTGGTTCCCGAGTTTTTCTCAGGGCCCCTTTTTTCTCCTGGTACAATCTACTCCACACGTCGTCATCGTTCTTCTGTAAATAGACTGTAATCTCGCGGCCATGGGAAGCATCACCCACCTTTTCAAGTGATGGGCTTCTATGGGGGATGCTGGGCAATTTCCGTTCCAAGACAGGTGTCTTCATGCTGTCGCTACGCTTCGGTATGCGCGATACACGTGCCTCCGTGATCTCAGGAGCGCGGGGTGGCGACGGCGGTGTCTGAACGAAACGAGTTACAAATGACAGATGATGGATCCTCCTTGTCCGGCAAAACTCGCTAAAAAACTTTCATGCCGAACAAGAAGCCACATTAAGACAGGAGCAACTGACCATACGAGTTCTACTGGGCTCCCGTCTTACTGGAATATTGCTGAGTTCTGGAGTTGAAGGAATGGAGGGAACTGATTTAGGACTCTCGGATTTTCTAGCTGGAGAAGGAAGTCTTGGAGGCGTCGGCGCCTTCATTATCATCTTGGGTGAAGGTGACTGGAACGGTCGTTAGAAACCTTGAGATAGGATCTTACTCGAGAGACAATCTTGCGCGGTTTGGGGGGTAGAGCAGCGCAGTACTCGACTTTTGGAGAAATGGGAGAGGCAGATTCTCTAATTTCGTCCGTGATCACCTCGGAAATCTGAAGCACCTAACTTTTCAACCAATTAAAGGAGCAGCTACCTCAATGCGATCTGCCAAAGTTGACTGACTCATGCTGCTGATTTCCTCAGTTGATGCAACAGATTCTGTTCCCGTGCCTGCGTCATCCAAGCTCTCTCTGTAAGATGAAGTGACATCATCGCTGGACGACGTCTTGGAAATGTCTGCCTCAGCTCCTAAGATACATACAGACATACAAAAATCGGCGGGAACTGCTTACCGGTTGTGCTGTCAGGTTCCGACACAGCCGGACTCTTATGCTCGGGCACTGGTGGCTTAATTTCTTCAATGATCGGTGTCAGGAGCTCCTCTTTTGGCTCTTCCACGAGAACGGGGGATTTGGCCCTTTCAGGAAGGGCGTGAACTTGAGTGGTAGCCTCAGAAGGAGATCGGAGCGGTGCGCAGCTAAATTCGTGGTATCATAACCGGCACAGGTATACTTACCCCACGGGGTTGAAATGAATGTTAGTCAAAGTATTGCTTCTGAAAAGGGGATGAACTTTAGGACTGCCTGGGCCGTCTGTCTCCGGTGGTGGGTCTTCCAATTTCCTCTCCAGCTCTAGCTTCACTTTGTAGGGAGAAGCATAGCTCAGCAGAGTGATAGCATCTTCATAGACCATATTTTCAAAACTGATAGTCAGGGATTTAATCCTATCGCCTAAAATTCTTCATTTACAAATTTTAACAAGTAACCAACCTTGAAGAATATTACCGCATTGTTCAGCAGGTCCCTTAGGATGGACTGTCTTGACGAAAATGCCATCAGTCATATTCCCCTGTATATTGAACCCAAGTCCTCCGAGATCTTCTCCATTCAGCAGTACCCCTACTTTCCCATCGACTTCATTTATGTTCTGTGTACTGAACGACTTCTGCGTACCCACATCCAATGCTCTATTTCTTGCCTTGAACGAATCTATCTTAGTCATCTGAACCTTTTGTTACACTGCTGCTCTTTATCCAACCTGATCTTTAACACTTGGCTTAGCGGTGCATCCGTTTTCCGCCACTTCACAAGCCGTGTTCGTGTAGGCCGTTTTTGCCTGTCCCTTCTGTGGGGTAGCTCGAGCCGTGCACATCCATAATCCAGCAGCAACTGCCGCACAAAGAAGTAGGGCAGCCGCTACTGAACCAAAGATAACTCCGAAGAATTGTGTGTTCCTGCAAATGGGGGAAATAATGAAGCGATAAAAAAGGAGACCCACGTTAAACATGTGTCGCTGGCCGCAACTAACGGTATCACCGCCAGTAGGGTGGCTGAACTTAGCATGGAGATCTGAAAACGCGGAAGATTGTTGAGAGGCAATGAGAAGTGGTAACGGAACAGTTAGGAGGAGGTGTGATAATCGTTTGGCGGTGGAGTAGTTTTACCAAAGGGGAGAACAAATTTAGTACAGACCAATGAATCTGGCGGGAAGCGCGAATTTGGTGATCGGCCAAGGTCAGCCCGCTGATGTCTTCATAAACAGATCCCGGGCCGGCTCAGCAACCAGTCGGGCTGCGGAGAATCCGCTCGTGAACGATATTGGAAAAGCCAAATGTAAAGGAGATTGTGTTATATGGTTGAATAGTTCTAGGCCGTGATATATTGATTTTCCATAAATCGCTACGAGACGGTAACTGGCTCAAGGACATGTAAATTTTTTTGTCAGGTGATAGTACGGAACAATGGGTTGACTCACTCGGGCAGGAGGCATTTATAGGGGGATTTAAACGGAAATACGATACACTTTTAATCCTACACAGTTTAATCCATCTCTATATACTTTAACTAGCGGCTTCTAGGTAATTTAAGCCTCATACAGCGATCACATAACAGTATAGGCCATATTATATGCGTCTATCGCGTTTTATTTTAAAAAGTAAGCTGTAAAACCTGCCAACTGAAGTAGAAAGCCCAAAATGCATATTAAGGTTAACATGAAGCCGTTCTTTTCTACACATCGGTAAGAAATTTGGAAATTAATGACTCGAAAACAGCGCAATAAAGGCTGCGGAAGGAGAAAAAAACCTAGGTTGGAGGCGATTCAACTTCGATAGCATCTGGCCGAAGTAGGCAAAGGTTGCGGTTCGAAACCGCCGCAGTCTACCATTTGCATAACAGCGGGGTGTTTAAATTAAAACACATTATATTTTAGCCGCATAGTAAGTGATCGAATCTTGACCAAGCGGTGACCACAAGGCATAGGAAAAGCAAGCTGTCACACCCCTGAGGACTGTATCCAAATGTCGCGATGGACTAACAGTTTTCACGGCGATTGCGTTTAATGGAGGGGGAAATGATTGCGTTGCGTTAAAAACCGTTTTGTCCAATTTCTGTCTTATGATCTTCTTTAGGAAGACAAATGACATCCCTAGTTGGCAGGAAAATGACGTCCGAGATATTTGGACTACTAAAAATAGGTTCACAAATAGAGCAAAGGGGGATCAATTTGAATCGCTACACGGCTATCTTCTTTTATGGTTGCTGTATTACTAAAAGAGTATGGAACCGTTTCACATTGATTACACGTCAGTTTTCTAACTGTTAGGGACCCTCAAGTGGTGTCCGAATTCCTGACTTTCTTAACTATAAAAAGAGGAAAAATGCTTTAAAAGGAGCTGCCCTGTTCAGAGGGAAAAGAGGAGCCAGGCAGTAGAAACTGTACTGGTTAAGAATATTACAAGTAAGTGGTGAAAAGCAGTGGCATGGCTAGTAAGCTGCAAGCTGTCGCCAGGAATACAATAGTCAGCTTCAGCTATAAACCACAATGGGAGTAACGTCCTCGTAGGCGCTAATCACCTCGTCGGCACCTGTCATAACAGATAATAAGAAGTGACCTTGCCCAGGAACTGGGAGGACTAGCGGATAGTTTGTGATATCTCGGTCGCGTCTAAACTATTCACCACTACTATTTGTCATATCCATATCACTGGTTTTACACGCCCCGTTAGCCGCAATATCTAATGATAGTTTTTTTCAAATTCGGCGGCATCTTATTCTGTTATGTGACCCAGTTCATGGATACGCGTGAAGTATGTAAACAGAGGTGTTGAAAAGTTAAAGTATTCCCGAAGAGATGATAACAGAGAGAGCGGGCGTTGACTGCAGTGGGGAGGGGGGATCAAAGGTGTTCAATTAGGGGGAAGAGAATTCTTTTCGGGATGAATGAGACAGGCATAACCTGTCCGTTGAAAAAACGCCAAGGGCAAGGAAATAAAGAAGAATGATAGCCCCTTTCCGTTCGAAGCTTTTGGTTATTTAGCATGGATAGCCAAATCGGGGAAGACAGGCATAAAGTATGGACGGTCAACACGTCCGCCCGGTTCCGAGAACGTCTGTAGCGGCTAATTGGGTGAACGCCTATTAGCTGTGGAACGATTTAAAAGAGGGAAGAGCATAAATATTACATCACTATCTCAATTTGGGACCATGAGTTCTGTGCGTGGGATGTGTACATGTGTCAGGGTCCACTGTGTTTGGCTAGTGAAGTGGTTCGCTGATTAAGCAAGGCGGACAGTGAGGCCGAGGGCGATCCCGCGCATGACGAAAAGCTTCCTCGAGTACCGTCAGGTGCAAAAAGTTCGTGATTAATACTGGCAGGTTCATTTATTTACTGATGAGGCTCGATTGTCTCTCCAGGGTGAAGTGGATGAGAACTTTTTATTATAGGCCAAGCAACAGCCAACAGCAGCTTTCTTTGGTTGCTGCAAGTCTAACAGGTCAATTCATCCTTTCTGCACACAGAGAGAAGAAATATCTTGTCTTCAGGGTAATACTTTTTCATATTCCTCTTAGCGTTCGAAGGCGACCTGTAGGTAGGTCCGGTCAGTCTCAGCCCTTGGTTGTGAGTCACTCCGTCGACTGAAACCTTTTACCAAAAGTACAGCTCGGTTACAGGCGCCCTGCATATCAGACGGTATTGTGTCGTTCGTTCTACATCTGTCAGCGCCATTGTCCGCTCCGCCGGATAGCGGCTACATGTAGTTGTCTCTCCCTTCCAAAATGTTTATTCCTACAATCTTAAAGGAACAGTCAGGGACCCTCGGTTTGAGCGCAGTGGTCCTGCGGCGATTGCGCTCACAAGCGTCCCCTGCCTTAGCGCGCTTTTGAAAATTGAACGCGCCGACGGTTTTAGCGTATTTTTTCTAGTTCTCTTGATATGCTTTCGATTGTTTATGAGCAATGGCATCAAAATAATCAAAATAAACTATTAAAAAAAAGAAGAAAATGTGTAAAATGCGCATGGGCGAATCATCCATTTCCCGGGTTTCCTCAAAGCCCGCGAAAATCTACAGTCACCTTCCTAGGTTCCTGACAGTTCCTTTAAACTTGCCTTACCTTTGCTTTAATTTATTTATTTTCAGCCTAGCATATCTTCAGGGTCTGCTTTATCATTGTAAAACACGATAATGAAGAAGCACGTCTTGACATTTTGACAGTAAGTAAGTCTTCTTGGAAAAAAAAAAACGAAATTGGCAATTTTCAGAAATAAATGGTGTTCCACGGATCCCATCTAGAATTAGAAATCCTGTTCAAATCAAACTTCAATTTATATTCCGGCCCCATAATCTTGGTCGGATATTTTCCATTGCACCTTTTGTATTTTCGTTTGATAGACTGAAACAGGTGAACAATAGAAGAAATCAGATCAATTCAGTGAGGATATCCAGCAAGTATACGCGATTGTGACAGTAGAGGATGTTCTCTTCACCGCACACCGCTTTTACATGATATTTTCATTCGAACATTTTAATAAAATTGTTCTTGGCCGCCCTCGCTATCAGAATCCAAGGCCCTCTCCAACATTTATGACATTGTGGTTTGAATGGCACTTTTAATGGTCTTGTTTTTTCGAAATAATTTTTTTACAATCTTCTTCAAAAGAAGCTCAGGGCCTAACAGATGTTCTTCCCTTTTTTCAAATCTCTATTTTCGCGCCCAGAGCTGATGCGCAGGCCTCTGCCCTTGTTTACCTCACTCTATCCGATACACACCCTATTGAACGGCTGCTTACATTTTGAGGCTAGGATGCTGCTTGTTCTCGATAGTTTCTTTTCGTAGCCAGTATTTCAAAAGACTACACCACAGATTGATTATCAGAGCTGATTACAGAAGATTTCCCTAGCATATCCCTGGTACAGCCTAGTGGAGAACTCCCCTGTTTTCGACAGCAGCGCAGGCCGAGGGCCATAAACAAAAGAGTCATCCCCTACACAGGCCTGTCTGACTGTATATAACTGGGATTAACTATGCTCATGTCAGAAAATTGCTCTGAAACAAAGCATAGACCCCTGTCGCCGCTTAGCTACTTCTCTACAGGATTCTTCGATTTACGATCAATATGGTTCAGCGCATAGCCCAACCACAGCTTTCCTCACCATTTCTCCTCCCCTCTGCGACAACATTACCTTTCCCATCCTACTCAGGTCAACGCCCCCTGCCCACTTGCCACATGTCCTCTTCGTGTCTTTCTGCCTGTCTGCTCTCGTCCCCTTTCCGTCTTCTTCTTCCCTTTTTCTACAAATGTTTCTGCTATAAGATCACCAGCGCTGAAGCGATAACAGTGGGATAACTATTGCCCGGCAGCTTTTCTCTCGTGTAGCGCACATTGCGAGCTGGTCGCGATTTAGGAAGTTCGTAGGCAGTTCAGTCAATTGGTTTCATCTTGATAGCTGAGAAGAAGACGACAAAGTAAAATTCCTACCAGATCCCCGTTGTCCAGAGCTGATGCGCAGGCCTCTGCCCTTGTTTACTTCAGTCTAGCCGAAACGAGGTACTGCGGCTGCGTCCATTTTTTAGGCCATGATTTTGCTATTTCTCCTTATATCCTCGTAGACATTGCACTTCACAAAATCATGTTCTAAATTTTTAAAGCTAAATACGGATGACACTCTGTAATACACGCGGAAGAATTGTTTCCCTAATTGATATCACAGTTCTGTTCGTACCCAAATTTGAAGAGCGCTGAACACAGCGTTATAGACATCTCGCGGAACCCTTGTCACTTCGAAAGGCTCGCAGCCGTCTTGTCTGCACCAGTCTTCAATTTTCAATCCATACAGTTCAGCGCCTAGGTCAGCCACAGCCTTTCTTGCCATTCCTCCTCCCCTCTGTGACAACATTGCGTTTCCCATCCTACTCCGGTCAGCGTCCACTGTCCACTCACCCTTATGCCCTCTTCGCATCTATGTGTCTGGCTGGCTGCACTCTTCTTTTTTCTCTCTTCTCTTTCTCATTGCATAAAACCATATCTGGTTTAATCGCTGTATTTTCAGTCTGGCATACATACAGACTCTATTTGTTCTGTTGATAATTGATCTGGAAAGAAGAACGACTATCAAATAGCGCAGCTAAGGGATTCCACAGCAGGCCTTCTTTCCTGTGCGCCGGGTTTCACAGAGATGGCTCGCTGGCCCTAGAGATGAGCCATCCTGGTCCTGGACTCTTTTCGCTGGGCCCATGATGTCGAAAACGATCAGGAGGAAGAAGGAGGCTAAGAAGTAGAATATGATCCTGAGGACTGGGAAGACGAATATGTGGGTCAGGACGACTAGGAAGAAGAGATGGCACATAATTTCTAAGATAATTTCTCTGGTGGATGTGGAGAACGTGAGTGCAATTATCCAACATATTTAAATGTGTTTTTTTTTCAGACCAAGACAGTCAAGCCGCCACCTTAGCATCAACCAGCATCTCTCCCACAGAAAGAAGAAGCAGATCATCGAGAATAAAGTGTTAGTAAAGAGAAGTCCTTGTCTATCGTTGATCAAAAAGAGAAGCAAAATAGATATTGTTCGGACTATGAAATAGTTTACAAAAATTGAGATCACAAGTCGATTTAGCTTAGCTATAGACACGAAGAGAGACACGTTTTTGAACCCGCCAGCTTGCCAGTTTTCCTATCCATCCTGAAAGAGTGCTCTTCTTGTGTAATCTACAATGCCCTACCCTATATCATCCCCGTATCCTTCAAGTTTTCTTGCACTATCGTGTCAATAACACTGTTAATAACAATCTGAACTTGGTTTGTGTCGGTTGCACAGGTCTTGTGGATATATCTGAAACGGATAATAACACGTTCCCTAGAGTTGAACTCACGGAACTCTTTTGTTCTTGACCTTCTCTAGGAATTTCATGCGGACGAACTCTATCGCAGGTTCCAGCTCGTGAAGACCTTTATAGTCGTCAAAACACACCCCCAACGGAATCTGAAACACTCTGTATGCAGGGGAATCTATCGACTAAATTGAGCAAAATCTGCTGGAATTCACAGGTGTTCGAAATAAAATTAAGCGAAATCACGGGTTTCTTTAATAACCTAATCAGCGGAGAGAACACGTAACGGATACGTTTTTTTCATTAGGCGACACACTCTTATACAGAAGTTAATGTGTTTCTGCAGCTTCGAAAGTGGGCTATAAATCTTTTAGGGAGATTTCAAGCTGCCTAATTCATAAATCAAAAGTGGAGGCCCTGTTTAAATATTTCATAACATTAAATTGTCTGAGTAATAGCATTGGTGGGCGTTCAGTGCTCGACATTCTGCCGCCTAGACTGAAGGAAACAGAGACTTGATTATTAATAAGGATGTAGGAGAAGGCGGGGTGACGTGATGTTTCTTCTCACCTTTCGTACTTTCGCCTCAAAAATATCCATTTTATTTAAAAATAAAATAATAGAGCAGTGGGCAAAATAGCTCGAGTTGACGACGCCAGAGAAGAGTTCAATAGCTTCTTTCAACCGATTCTAAACAGGAATTCATAACAGCAGGCCATAATAAGTACCGTATGGTTGTCCTCTCGAATAACTTGGTCGTACTCGGACACCGCCGCCACATAAATAACTGCACTACAATCATCAAAACAATGTATCCACTTTCTCCTCTCAGAACGTTGTCCGCCCACGTCGAATACCCTGTAGCTCGTAGATTTTCCGCATACTCCATAGTGCAAGTAATTTAATATTAGCGGCACATTTTGTGCCAAGTTGTTTATTTTAGATTGGCTTGATAATTACACGGTTGAAGGGCAACCGGTGAGAGGTGAATGACTCACTCGAATTTGATATTCTTTACGGTGAAGAGTACTTGAACGACGCCTGTTGTAGCTGTCCGGGTGTGTAGAATATCTTGGGAAGTTGGGCGGAAATCCTTTCGACATACTCTGTCCAACTCGTTCATAAAGCTAGAGACCTTTGTTAGGCTTGGGACTGGGAGATTGACTCACTATCCGGCGCTTTCCGTCAGATGGAACTCGTCCCTGTACTCGAAGGCAGTCTTGACCCCTTCGTCGTTCCAAAGAGCCCTCAAGGCAGAGTAGAGCTCCTCCGAAATGCCTAGCATTGTCTCTGTAGAAATCTTCTTCACAATTTGACTATTTGTCTGAAATTTGACGAGGTTACTGAATAGTCCTGATTATAATAGACCTGATTTTCTGGATTGTGGAACTGAAGCCCCTTGGATTCCATAATCAGCAACATTGCTACCATTCCTTCAACGGTATTCTGATAGATTAATTGCTTCTTTTCCATCACTTCTACTTCCGTGAAGCCGTTGTGATGCAGGATTCTGAAACATCAAATTACTGCAACTTCCGGAAGACTCTACACTCTGTCATTTCAGGGGATTTCCAGCAAAAAGAAAGCAAAATGTTTGGGCCAAACCGGTGATCGAAACCGGGACCTCTCGCACCCAAAGCGAGAATCATACCACTAGACCATTTGGCCGATGTCTCGCAGCTTCTCCGTTTTCGTGGATCATTCGGACATTGTCCCCGTTTCGGACATGTCACGACTAAAAAGTGCACCAGTCTCTCTCCCCCATTGAAGTCAATTCTCTATTAAAAACCCACTTCATTTGTTTGAGACAGGTGCTCTTGCCACTTTCACCAGGACCGAGGAGAAGTAACTTCCTCTTCATTTCAGTTTTCGGTTGGAGTTCTTTATCCAACATCTTGGAGTACTGGGTCTGTGCTCTGATCTCTTTCGACTCCACGCTCTCACAGGCCCCCATACTGAAAGTGAGAAGCAGTTGACAAAGTAAACAGGGGATAGGAAGGAGAGAGAATAACAAGTGCCTGCAACTCAAAGATGAGGATGACGTCGAACTGTAACGGAAAAAGGTGTCCGGGGGGATAACGAGAGGAAAAAGAGAGGTGGGGCGAGGGCCGGGTAATTAGCGGACATTCAAAAAGGAGTACAACCACGTCAATTTTTGTGTGGTAAGCAGATGTCAGATGCTAATAATGGTAATCTCTGGAAGGAAAAAGTGTAATTATTCGAGGGGTTTGTGTTACAAACGAGGAAATTTTTATCAATTGTTTGCTTAGCAGAACACCTGCCGTTGTCTAATTCACGGTGGCATTCAAATCATGCCGAGAAAATGCCATAAAATGCAATGAAATAAGCGACTTCGTTTTTTTTTCCTTTTGGCAAGTCATGATAGTGATGCTGATCTTTAAATATGGTAATTACCGCAGGCGGCGTGACGTCGGTACAGTGGAAATTGTGCCGGAAATGGAAAGTCGATGTGAATATATGTACCGATATGTACCCTGTGCGCTATGTACCCTGTGGTTCTCAGCTCAGCAATTCCGGAAAGTCACAAAAGACAAACACATGCTGAGCACTGTTTTTGTACCTAACAGGTTATTGAGAATACCTCCATGTATCCTGTGCTTCTCTGCAATTTCGGAAAGTCACCAAAGGAAAACACATGCAGATTACAGCACTGTTTTCCCACCTAACAGGTTATTAAAGGGGATACTGTAAGAGAGAAGAACTGCTGGCAAGAGTGTACTTCAGCTGGGTTAAACTATTTGCTCCAAGATCGGTGGATTACAAACCCTAGGTCAACTTTTAATTAGAAACTAAAAAAAGATGCTCGTGTCAAAAGAATCACAAAGAACAGGTCTCCAGGGTAACTTTTCCCTACAAAAAGGGCATGAGAGTTCGCGAGAGGAATCTTTATCAGAAGTAGCTTTCAGAGATCTTGAAAAAGGTCAAAACATTTGTCATCCTCTTCAGTAATTTAAATTATCGCCTACAATGTCTAAATTTCATTCATTATATAATTGTTTTAGGTAGAGAGTCGTCCCAGCAGGAAGAGAAAGTTTATCTTGAATAAAAGGACGTCATAATGATGCCCATTGTGAATTGACTAATTTCAATAATAAACTGACAACGTTACTCGCTTGACTAGCTCCGAAGAGGGCGTGTTCACTGGCTGTACCTACAGAGCTTTGCCAGATCTTCATAAACACAGATAATAGTTTACCACAGTGCAGATAGTGTAAAAATAGTTCAAAAGATCCCTTAGTCACAAGGTTCGGCGAATGATACAGATAATAATGATTATATGTGTGGGAGGAGGAAAAGGTCTGGTCAAGAGAATAGAACCCACAAAGGTGAACCTAATTATCAGAACTGAGGTACACTGCTGAGAACGCTCAACCGGAAATGAAATGTGTGGAAGTAGTTTGCGAGTGATTTGCAAAGCTGTAAACAATACAATAGGCTCTAATTGGGTGCTGCTTTAGACTGATGTTAGCGAGGATGAAACAGCTGTCTTCTACATGCACATAGATGTATATTGCCACCCGGGGCAACGGTTAAGGTGGCCTGTATTTCACCAACAACCCCCATAGTTCATAACACAAGTGGGAAAATGTGCCTAGCATTGGCTGAATTTAGGACAAAAAGTTTGAGTTAAGCAGGCAGCTGTGACCATGGTGGCAAAAATTCATTTAGTCGGAGAACAACTTCTGCTGAAGTAACGAGCATGCGCCATGGCAACCGATAACTGATAGCAGGGACTAGAACAAGAGAGGGACGATTTCCCATGACCCGTAGGAAATTAGATGGGCGGTCGTCTGAATAATCATGGGTTGGCATCTTCTGGGAAAGAGGGAAAGTCAGTAGCCGAGGGATATGCAAAGGACAGGGGCTGTGGATTCTAGCCAGTGACCCCTGGGTGCGGATTTGTAGTTGATGACGTTGAAGCGGGAGAGAAAGGTAGACAAGAGTTGGATATAAGACGTTTATTATAAGGCTGTACAACAGCTAATGTAATAATGTAATATATGACAAGGTGAGCACGAGTACACGTAGAGTATATTGCACAACACATTATAAGTCACTCCTGGTAGTCCTTGGGGACGAGGGCTCCGAGACAGCTGGTGAAGAAGTCAGGAACCATGTCGTCGTTGCCATCTTCCTGGTTCTGGAGGATCTCTTCGACTCCGTGGCAGCCAGATAGCACCAGCAGCGTCCTCAGACCGTGGGTCTTCCCGAACAGAACATCGGTGTTTGTACTGAAAACAGATTATGATTACAAGTATTGAAAGGGTGAGAGGAACGGATGAAAGGCTAAAAATGATAGCAACTCACCGGTCGCCAACCATCAAAGTCCTGGCGGGGTTGATTTTCCATCTGGCGCAGATGAAGTCGAACGCGGGAGTGTTGGGCTTTCCAACGGTGATGGGATCCCTTCCTGAGGCACAGCGGAGAGCAGCGACGAGGGGTCCGGCGTCAGGGATGACAACACCAGGCTTAGGCCCGGGGCAGGTCTCGTCCTCATTGGTGGCCACGAAGAGGCAGTGGTCGTGTTGGAGGTAATTGGCGGCCTTCATCAGCTTGTGGTAGTTGAAGTGCTTCTCATAGCCCATCAGGACGGCACCAACGTTGTGAGCTGGCTCCTTGAGGTGGATGTCGAACATGAAGGCGCTGCCATCAGAGTGATCCTGAGGTTCGGGTCCGTGACCGAAGTATTCGATGTTGAGCTCGTCCATCTCTTCTCTCATTCCTTGGGAGCCAATGAGGTAGACCTTCTTTCCATTCTTAGCAAGTCCCTTTTGCTTGAGGAGATCGGCAGCAACAGCAGCCGGGTTGACAAGGGCATCCTGAAAAACATTGCCGTCTGCTATGCCTTTGAATTGGTTAGTACCTTGTTCAGTTTGTGATGGTATCCGAGCTTGGCCAGCTTCTTGGAGTAGACGGCACGGGACTTGGTAGCATTGTTGGTCAGGACGATGACCTGCTTCTTCCTGCTCATGAGGTAGTCAATGAGCTTGGGAGAGCCGGGGACGACGTTGTCTCCGAGCCAGAGGACACCATCAGCATCGAAGATGAAGGTGTCGATGTGGTTGCAGATTTCCTTGAAGCGTTCAGAGTTCAGAGGCTTGGAGAGGCATCCAGATTGGATAGCGGTTTGACGTTCCATATGGAACTTTATCTCGTAAGCCTGTTGGGAGAGAGTAGCGACGACCATTTTTCTGGAAAACGGTTGGTTGCTAATGGGGAGCTGGATGGGGAGAAGAGAGAGCTTGGGGAATGGACCGGCTGATCCATATTGCTGATCTTTGAAGATCACTCGGAGTATATATAGTCGTAGTGGGCGTGGCTAAGAAATTTAGATAGTATAGCATCTGAGAGACGCCAGAGAGCGAGGGTGTTGGATGCTGTACTTTTGCAACAAACAGATGGTGTTCTGAAGCAGAGGACAAACTGACAGATGAACGGTTTCAGGATAGTCGCTTTCTGGAGCCGGTGACGTTGCATAGCTTGCCCTGAGAAAGCCACGCTGTCGGGTGGTGGTCGCTTTCCGACAGGGCGGTCGGGAATACGGTAGCCCTGTGCTTGAAATCAACAGGAAATAACTACAGACTGAGGCGTAAGGAACAGAATAAACTCGGATATTCTCCCTTATTTGAAATTTTGCCAAGGAATGGCCCTTTCATAAAACTGTAGATTTTCTTCTTATACTCAGGCAGACTTCTAGACTACCGGTGCTTGTTTGAAATCCAATTTCTGTCGAAATAAGCGTATTAGCCTGCTTCTATGAGTCTCTAGAAGTCTTCTCGCCAACGCCGAATCTCACCGGGAGCTTGTTATTATCGTGGTCATTATAACCCTGACCTGTAGCTGGCCATCACATCCCACCTCACAAGTTGATCCCAGGGGTGGTCTCCTACGTCACCGGACCTCTCCTTTAAAGACCACCACGCTGTGATTATGCAAATTATGTCAGAGATCAGGTAGAGAACGAAAGTGACTTGTACCTTCTCTTTGGACATCAATGATCACATCGGGATTACAGTAATCTGGTACCATGTGTTTTTTAAAACTGTCTGGTATCTATTTTCGGATCATCGTAAAGCTTCGTATCAGCTTCATAACGTCATGGACTTTCTCCGGGGGAAGCCCCTGCCGGGAGGGGGCGAAGAACATGTTTTGAGAGCTGGAGCTTCACGTGCATTAGAGTAGTGTTCACGTGAACAGGAACTATTTTGCCTGCAATTGCTATTTTCTGTAGCAGACGTGATATCATCATTATGTACTTCCTTGATCAGACGAGATAATCATAATAGGGCGAACTGTACCGACTCTAAAAACAGCCACTATTTACACCTAAACGGAAGTCATGGTAATTGTAGATACTCTGCACGTGAAGTGTGGCATCCTACAGTTCTCTCCGGAAAGAAAATATCTTCCCTAGACCCAATGACATCCTTTTCGAGTGTTCATTGCTTTTACCGGAAGATATCTTCCGTCTCGCTTTTCAAAGAACAATTGCTAAGTCGAGAGATAGGCCGTTCCGTCTAGCTGGATGATTTTCCGATCTTCCCAGAACTAAAAATGCTTTTCGCAGAGGGAAATGTCTGAGTTGGAGAGGTCTGGGGGGAGATCCGAAAACGTTTTGCAATTAGAGTAATTTTCAGAGTTTAGAAGTAGTGTCTTTCGAGCCTCAATGTCTGACATATCTGAAAATGTCTGAATATGCTGACAGTAAGCGAGTTGTCCAAGTTCTTGGGTCTATCCTAATTCAATACAATCCCGTAGGGCCTGAAGACCACCCTACCGTAGTCTAGACACTGATCATTTCCTTTAAAAGTGGGCCGAGAGTGGTTCATTTGCAGCAAAGATTAAATTTGTTTCTCTGTAGGCAGACAGCGGTTCTTTTCTTCTCGGTCCTCTCCTCGTATGGCCCGTCTCTCGCCCAGCCGATCTTTATTGGTAGTAAGCGTCCCATTCACGTGAACGATTGGGTCAGCTAGCGACCAGAAAAGATCGACTTGTTTTGCGTTCCCCTTCTTATCAAGAGGAACCTTTGAAAAGCACTAGCAATGACATGGCGTTCCACTGACCACATCACGCTGAAACAGGCGCTCGCACTATGACTACAGACGGTTGGTAAACATGCAAACAAGGAGTAAAGCTCCTTGGCAGACATGATGCCCTTTTATCTGGAAAACTATGGATAGACATGTTTAGCTAGAATCTTACTGAGGGGCTTTGTTGTGACCCCCGCTATTTCCGGTATGGTTCTCTGCACCCTTATGCAATACTACTGCCCTTAGCGTCATCCTTAGTGACAATTTGTGAACTGCTGCGAAGTAGACAGGGCACTTGTTAACCCGGCCAGTCTCAGCCGCCGTAACCAGCTCTGATAGAAAAAGAACGTCTATTTTTAGACCGAAGAACGAGCTAAAACTTCGTGGACAATAGATCCAAGCAGTCATTAATGATTATTCTATATAGTAACACCTACAGTATGCTATAAAACTAATTAAAAATAATACTTCCAATTCGAGGCATCTAGAACATTCTGCCTTCCAAGTCGTAAACATCCCGATTGTACAATTTACATAGTCTTCAAATTAACAACAAAACACTTATTTCGACTTTTAGTTTATTTGACAGATGTTATAATAACAGTTTGAATAAGTAATGGAAACTGTGGATTACTGAAGTCCCACATTTTCTTGCAAGCGTCGAAAAGCGTCATGGTAAGCACCCGGCCGCCCGCTTCCATTTATTTAAAAAATCGAATATCCCAGTGATATTTTATTTGGGTTCTAGTTTACTTTGATTCCCAGAGACCCTCTCTTTAACTATACACAATAAAAACATAGAATTCCACCCTTTGCCACATTGAAATCACTGTTTTCCAGCAACATGGGACATTTCAGTCCTTTAAATTTGTTTTTTTACCAAAGTAAAAGTATTTTTATTGATTTTTCTTCGTGTTAAAAATTTTGTTGACAAAATTATATGCAGAAGCATTAACAGGATAGTTTGATTACATTTAGCCTGTCTTATACAACCTTCTGAATGTCTGTAACACCTAGAACAAAATACATTAAAGCAGATGAAGGTGTCTTATTTGTTTTATTCCCGTATTTGACCATCAGATTAAAATATTAATGATGCCTTTTGTTTCAGAATGGCAGCTAAACCAGTACAGTTCATGTACAACAATGCCGCCGTGAACTGGATGAGAAAATTCGCCTGGTCAAACTTCTGGGGAGGTAGGATATTTCCTATATTTTAAATAAACACTTGTTGTAGGACGTGAGTATGGTCTGCAATTCCACGACACCTATTTCGAGCCTGCTCCCGAAGTTACTGAGGCTCTTCGCCGCCTCAACTTGAAGGTATGACTTCCAATGTTTTCCTTCTACTCTTACTATCCATACGAGTGGGTAGGTTTTGGGTGAACTTAGATTTTTAATCCCAGACGGGGGTTGCCAGAGATGATGACACTCGTAGACATTTCTTTTGAGGAATTACAGCTGAACCGGCGGGCTTCAAGGAAATCTGTTATCTACAGTAAAATCAAAGAATCACTTCAAATTACACGATTGCGATGAAACTGAAAGAGTAGACTGTGTTCGACAATTTCATTGAATACGCATTGCGAAAACATCCGCTCAGCTACAATTCAATTAGCATGAAGTATAAAAATATAATAGCATCCTCTTTTCCATAATATGGGATTTTAGGAGCCCCATCTTTTCGATGAGAGGAAGATTCGCCTCTCCCGTGCCCACACCATGGCTATGCATGGAGAACGCCTGCCTAAAACCCAGTGGACCAAGTGGGAAGACGTACGCCTCGCTGTAATTTTTAAAAACAATTTCTCTTCTAGGAAACCTGGTACCTGAAGCCGTACCTTGACGAAATCGAGAAGGAGAAGACGGCCCGTGCCGAAACCTCCGGCCTTATCCCTCCTTTTGAGAAGGGACTCAACCATTAAGATGTACTACGACTCGCATAGATTCTTGTTTATTCGAATAAATTCGTTATTTCCCCCGTTTATTGTAGAGTTTTCAGGTCTTTGCATACGTTTATTTACTAGCGAAGAAGGCGGATTAAGATGCGCAGGTATCGTAAAATTGGCAGCGTCGCTTGTTGGCATTGATCCAAATATTCCCTCGCTTTCCTCATTTGACTTATTGATTTATTCCATTTGCAACCTGTCTATTTTTATCGCTTATCTTTGGAATTCAGTCGAGTATCGTCGTCTAGTTTCAGTATGTCGGATCACGAAGACCATGAAGCCAAGCCATTCGGAAAGAGGTCAATGATGAACGACGACGGACCATCCAGCAAGAGATACAACCGGGACACTGGAGATGATGGTATGTTTATGTTTTCTTTGAATCAGTTGTTGTCGTCAATATTTGTGAATTACTCATCTTGCCATTTCAGAACAAATCGCCGTCAAACTTTTGATTCCTGCCCAGGCTGTGGGTGCCATTATTGGAAAGGGAGGAGAATCCATGCGTCAGTTGAAGATGGACAACAACTGTAAAGTTCAAATGAGCAAGACGTCTGACACATATCCCGGTAAGATTAGTCACTTTTGATAACATTCCCCCACTAAAAACGGTTTCCTCAAAATAGAGAAATTTTACAGGAACATCTGAAAGAGTCTGCTTGTTGAAAGGAAAATTGCAAAATGTTATGTCGGCCATTACAAGCATCCAGGAGAAGATCTATGAAAAATGTGAGCAGGCTATTGGAATCGACGCTTTCGACCATAAGGGAGCTCAACGTGGCAGTGAGGTTTGTCGACCATTCTATTCCCTAGAAGAGCCTAAAATTTCAGATGAAAATTGTTATGCCTAATACCTCTGCTGGAATGGTTATTGGAAAGTCTGGAGCGAATATTAAAGAAATCCGGGACGGCTTTGGATGCCAAATTCAAGTTTTCCCTAAAGCTGGAACTCCTGAAGCCAAGACGTCGACCGAAAGAGTAGTAACCCTAGCTCATGATGCCCAAGACGTGAGTTGATTTATAAGTATGGAATTTTGAAAACAGCCTGCCGATTTACAGAATATATAATGTATAAAATATTTCAGATGCTGCTCCAAGCGTGCCAACGTGTCTTGGAGAAAGTAGCGGCTGATCCACACCACGGAAGCGAAATCAACAAGGAAGACGGAGGAGGAGGAAAGTCTGGAGGATATGGTGGAAATGCGTCTGCCAACGCCTCTTTCACCAGCAGCCAACCCTTCACCAATGGAAATTCCCAATCATTCAACCCACCCCCAGCCGAAAGTAACTACGGCTATCAACAACCAGCTTACTCTTCGATGCCTCAACTACCACAAAAGTTCAATCCGATGAACGGATTGGGAAATTCTGACGTATGTTTCCTTTATGTTTCTTGTTAAGCCGCTATTTTAGGTCCTAGCCTTTTTGGACAATCTACAGGCAACTTTGAGATCTGCCGGCTTCAATCGGGAGAGCGTACAAGAAGTAATGTCGGCCATGCAAGTCCTAGCCAAGTACAACATCATGGGA
This sequence comes from Oscheius dolichura, assembly GCA_932521035.1. Lineage (NCBI taxonomy): Eukaryota > Metazoa > Nematoda > Chromadorea > Rhabditida > Rhabditidae > Oscheius > Oscheius dolichura. Next base: position 10,661,560 of record OW051497.1, on the reverse strand, counting down.
CTAGGACTAGGAATGGGAGTAGCAGCAGTGGCACAGATCAGAACAGCCCAGGAACAGCAGGTACAGCGACCTGCGTATCACTAACATTTTAATTCTGCTTCAAGTCTAATCCCTTTGTGCATCTAATAAATATTGACTAGTCACTGATTCTTTTCTTTTTAAGGCTGGGATCTGGCGGCAAGGATAAGCAGCCTGGGCTGGTTGGATCTGTTTGGATCAGATAGATAGGCTGCTTGCTGGTGCAGAGGTCTGTTTCTCTCATCTGAGCTTTTTTTTCCTTATATTTCAACTATTATCCTTCTTATAACCTCTACCTGTTCCCTGTCCGTAGTTTTTGAACTGTTTTCCTTGTATTCACATGTATTCATTTGATATTTATTTGGCGCTGCTGGTACACACTTCATCTATCTTCTATTTGGCTGCTCGGTTTCATTCGCTTCGAGATTCATATTTGATTCCTGAGTCATCATCACATACACATGTATCTCTCTGCAGCTACGGTTCTTTATATCCTGAACCTGGTTCCCATAATAAATTCTACTTATTATTTATTTGACTACTTTTGCCACGGATTACCTTGTCATATTTCATCTCAATTTAAGCCCTTCCCATCATAGCCTCATTCCAGAATGTCTGCTAATTCTGCCCGCCTTAGCGAAGCTCAGGATTGTGAACGCCGCGCTGCTGAATGGTAAGTTTCGAATTGTGTTGTTTCCCGCCTTCCAATCTCTTCAAGCCACAAATATCTGAATCCATCTGAAACTTTGTACACTTTATTACTTCTTAATTTGCAATAGCCCGCGAAACAAATTTGAAAATCATCAGCTGCACTCAATACTGATTTGCTGCCTTATTCTTAGCCGCTTCACACTTCATTAACAAATGTGTATTGATTGTTTCCAAAAAAACCTTCCTTCTGATAATGGCATAGCAGTGAGTTACTTTTTATTCTTTCTCCTACAGAGCGAAATAGTCCATGAAAGTAACAGAGTTCCTTTTAACTAACCTGATCATGATTTTCAGTTTGAAAACGTCTATGATCAAGTTAAAGTTCAAGCCGGACTTGGATGGAGCGGCCACTGCCTTGGAGAGGGCTTCCGTCTGTTATAGAAACGCAGGAGATCCGAAGAAAGCGTCGAAGGCGCTGGTCGACGCCGCTTCTTACTACGAACAGAACGGAAACCAATTCCACGCTTCCAAGTAGCTTTCATATTCACATCTGTGTTTTCATTAACAATTTATAGAGCACGTGAAGGAGCTGCCATGATGCTTCGCGATACCGGTGATCTGGGTGACTCTTTCTCTTTGTTCAAGCAAGCCATTGAGGGGTGAGTACTTCCATTATCTTTATAGCAATAGTACAATTTAGATATGCAACTTGTGGAAGTCTCGACACCGCTGCAATGACCGTTGAAAAGGCTGCTAAAGTTATCTCGAAGGATGAACCCCAGAAGGCGATTGAATTATACAGCCAAGGACTGGAGCTTTGCCAACAGGATGACAGAACTAAGCTTGCTGGGGAATTCCTCAGTCAAATTACTCGACTTAATCTGGTACAAGGGAAATATCCGGAAGCTGCACAGGCTATCCGAAGCGAGATCACTAAATACACCGACGTTAATGTTAGTTTCCCTTCTCGGCATTCTGAATTGCCCTATTTAGGAGTATCTCCGTGTTGGCCAGCTGGCCATAGCACTGACTCTTGTCAACCTGGCCCTGGAAGATGACGTAGCCGCCGAGAAGTGGTACGGATGGGTTATTGGGTAATCTCCCCACGTCATCTTTGCTTACTATCCGGTTTTCAGAAAGTGCCCCGACTTTGAACTCACAGATGATGCCAGAGCCTGTCGCGCCTTGATAGCATCCTACCGCTCCGGGGACAATGATGTTTTCCAGGATACTCTCAAGTCTGGCACTCTCCGTTCTATGGACAACGAGGTAAGCGCCGATGATATCATAGGACACATTCTATTCCAGTACCTGAGACTACAGAAAAAGCTCAAAGTTCCTGAAGTCGGTGGTGGTTCTGCAGCGAACGATGAAGATGAAGATGATGATGACCTTAAATGATCTCTTACATATTTATTTTTACCCTGTATTTATTCTAATTTATTGCTTGGGAAAGACCAAATTATAAACATCGCCAGTAGTTTCTCGGTTGTGCTTGTCATAGAAATCATAATAAATCCTATTTAAAATCACTTGCTGCCTATTTCTGCCGGCTTTTTGTCCATCCTAATGTTTGCTGTGATACTCTAATTCATCCTAAACTAATATCTATAGGATGGAGACGTTTCAAGTAAATGTAGACGCTTTGAAGATCATTTTTGGTTTATTAACAGATGACGAGAAGGACACTGCAATAGGTTGGATAGATCCTTACCTCGTTTACTCTTTTTTTAGCTTACGTCTACCAAATGTACGAAGAACTTCAAGAAATACGGCTTCGTGAGAAACTACAAGAAGAAACGGATAAAACTATTGCATCCGCAGCTGAAAGATTAATTTTCAATCGACTGGCAGGACAACTAGCGGCAAATATGGATTTTAGCACACCAGGTAGATGAATCCGTTTGATTAATGTACAATTTCTTTCTTTTTTCAGGAACATCATCGAGTTATAGTTACAGTGAGAGAAAAAGCCCTGATGATCACTGTAGAGATGAAATTTCGTACGATGATACAGACACAGGCGCTACTACTAGCGAGGAGACGGAGCCTGATAGATCCGGGTAACTTTAAACTTTAACTTTTACTTCATAGTAATTGTGAGCCCTGTAAATGGTATTTACGCGTACAGTTTCAGGTTTACGTGCGCTACATGTGGTTATTTAGCTAACAACAGAAAAGCTCTTTACAGGTTTGTCACTTTTGGCCACAAACCCAGTTTCTATGTTCTAGACATGGAGTACGATTGAAGCATCAAACAAAAGTGGAAGTTCAAGACACTAGTGGTTTCTATTCTTGCGGCATATGTAACTACAATACGGATAGGAAGTTCAACATGGACCGGCACCTCCAAAGAGCCCATTTTGGTCTCAGAAAGTAAGACTACACGTTGTCGTTTATAACAATATTTTTTAGTCACGAGTGCCCAAACTGTCCTCAAAAGTTCAAAGACAGAGGTTGTCTACAAAGTCACATGAGGCGAATGCATAACATTACTCATCTCCCTACCCTCGTGTAACAGTTTCGTACATATTTTTCTCCAATTCCGGGTCTTTCACGGGTGATAAATAAGCAGTCTGTGGATTCTAGGCCTTATCAAGTCATCAAAGTACGCCATTTATTGTTCTGTGATGTGGTTATTCCGGGAGAATTCCCATTAGTAAAGAGTTCTCCTGTTGTCATCCTACGCTCCTTTCTTTTAAAAAGCTTGCATTTCCTCTCGGATACATTATTTATTCCTTGTATAATATTCAAATAACACTTTTAGGTTATAATGTGTATGGGATTCATATTCATCAATCCTGATCCTAATGGGAAGTACAAACTGATCGTTATGGACAATAGAGATGAATTTTTCGATAGGCCTACTGGAGAACTAAGTTGGAGGGAAGGAATCCTTGGAGGTTTGCCATTATTTCAAACGTATTCTAAATATTATATATAGGAATTGATGAACGAGATCCGGCTAAGGGAACATGGATGGGCGTTGATAAACAGGGCCGGATCGGGATTCTTCTCTCTATTACCCAGCCAGCTCATGAGAAATCTATTACAGCCGTTAGTCGAGGTCTTTTGTATAACGTTTATTTTATTTTAAATATTTTTAGGAGCTATTCCAAAAAGATTTCTACAATCCGAAACCTGCGGACACGAGTTTATTGATCATCTTCAAACAACAGCTACACAATATAACGGATTTCAATTTTTAGCTTTGGATAGGTTGGCATAAAGTTGGAATTAAACGAAAAATATCTTTTAGGGATGTAAACGATAGGTACACTCTGCATTCCCTCACAAATGTATATGTGGACAAGGTGGAAAGGAGTCACTGGCCTGCAGGCATCTATGTTTTTGGTAACAGTCCTCCTAGTGTCCCTTTCAAGAAAGTTTTATATGGGAAAGAGAGGTAATAAACAAATTATAGTATCTAACAGATCATGAATCTACAGGTTAGATGAATTAGTGGATAGGTTAAAGGACAATGGTACTGCAGAGGAATGGATTGAAGGATTACTTGATATTGGTCATGATTCAAAGAAGTAAGCTTTTGTTTCTTTATTTTTGATAGTTCCTTTTAGTTTTGCTCCAGATGATCAACTTGCTAAGCAAACTGGTCGACTGCCAGACTACAACAAGCCACTCTGCTCAATTTTTGTGCGATTTCCTCCTGAGATCAGGTATCCCTTTTCTTTTATCCTTTAACCTATATTTTAGATATGGTACCCGTTCTTACAGTATTTTATTGGTTGATAAAGACAATAACGCGACTTTCTACGAGAAAAGGATGGTAAAATTATAATACTGTATATGTTTTCATAGAAGAAGTTCAGGTAGACGCTCCGGAAGACATTTCGACAGCTAAATGGTCGGATAAAACAGTTACTTTTAAGTTGGACGACTGTGCTATCAAATCATAAGCATTCCATTAATTTATTCTTATACAAATCACAGGGGTATTCACATCAGAGACAGATTATTATAAAGAATTATCAGATGCATACAATGCTTCAACCTCTTTCTCGTATTTCTCCTTCAACAGTTGCCTTTTCAATTTTAACGTGGGGGTGACCAGATCATTCTCTGCTGTCCACTCCTAAAACAGTTATCGTAAATTAGAGATAAAAGATAAAAGGGCACCGAAACAAACGTAAAAGACAACGTACATGATTGACCAGTTCTACATGTCGGAGCAGTTCAATCGACTGAAGCCCGTGTTCCTTTGAAGTAGCGTTAATTGTTGAGAGGAAGTAACGGCGGACTTCAGGATCGGTTAGAAGCTCTTCGTCAGAAAGAGTAACTTTTGAAAAAAGCTGTAAAAAATCCTGTTATCGTCTAAAATGGGCTGACTTCATTGTGTCTCTCCAAAGATGATCTGAGATTCGAAATATGAGGTGACACGATTCCCACAAGGAAGGACCTGGTCGTTCTACCGGTTACAAAGATTTGTGTAACAAGTGAACTGTTCATGTAGACCGCTTCTATCTGTTCCGGTGAAACATAGTCGCCCTGTGCCAGTTTAAATATAGCATTCTTTCGGTCGATGACCTCCAGTCCACCGTCTTCTCTCCATTTTCCAATATCTCCTGTATGCAGCCAGCCCTAAAGACGATTTTTAATATTATCAATCTAACTACCTCTTTGTCAATTGTTTTTGCCGTAAGATCCGGATCATTTAAGTAGCCTTTCATTACAGCAGCTCCTCTAAAACATATCTCTCCTTTATCGTCTTTTGCAAAATAATTCATTTCCGGAACGTCTACCAGTTTAATCTAAATTCTTAAATGTAGATGAGGTGTATTGTACCTGAGCCCATGGAGCAGGTCCACCAACAGGGGCCGAAATATATTCAAAGCAAAGATTCAATGTTCCAGCAGCGGCGCATTCTGTCTGTCCGTAGCCTTCCATTAAAGGGCAGCCATAGGCTATTCTTGTGAATTCTTTGACCGCAGCTGTGACAGGAGCTCCCCCCGTTGTGAGCATTCTAACTCTTCCGCCAAAAAGAGGTCTTAGCTGAAATTACTCGATTCGATTGCTAAGTTGAGGGCAGGTCTCACCTTGTCGAATACAAGCCTGTCCCAGATGGTATCGTATCTTTGTTCTCCTTCATGAAGAAGTTTCAACTTACTCTAAAGTTAGTACTTAGTTTAAAGTGAACTCCTTCTCACATTCTTAGCAAAATTGAAAAGTGTTTTGGCCAGGAAGGATTTCTTTGAAACTTCTGTATGAATGTGGTCATAGAATTTGTTTAAAAGCCTTGGAACTAAGCTCAGGATAGTCGGTTGCAGCTTTTGTATGTCAGAAACAAGTTTGTTCACGTCTCCTCCGTATATTCCGACACTTCCACCAATGTAGATTACAAATGCCTAGAAACATCAAGACCCCTGTGCACTTCATTTACCATTACCTGCATTAGATGCTCGTAAACGTGAGCTAAGGACAGAAACGAGAAGTAAACATCGCTAATGTCGAAGTGGAAACGATTCGGGGGAAGTACCCACTGGGTATAGAGACCGGCCATCCCAGCTAGGAGGTTTTTGTGGGCCATCATTACTCCTTTTGGTTTTCCTGAACGATTGCCACTATTATTTCACTCAAGGTCTTTCAACCTGTAGTGCCACTTGTATGACAAATGAGGTAAACATCATCCGCAGTTGGAGGAGACGGCTCATGAGGATTTTCCTTTCCCAATTGATAGAAGCTTGCAAATGTGTGGAACTAGAAAACGCTTAGACTAAAAGGTATGAAAAATTACCGTAATGTCGGTTTCACTGCTCTGTGGAGCATCTTCTTTTGACAATAGAATCAGGTTCTTCAAATCAGGGAGCTTCCCTTCTTTATAAGCAGCAGCTAGGAGTAAAGCTCTCGCCTGAGTATCACAGAAAATAGTCGACAGCTTACAATTTCTGGCGATTTCACTGCAAACAGCATTCTATTCTTGAAGCGAAGAAGTCCCACCATAAGGTTTCCAGTTTAGAATTATGATAGAGAGGGACGATAGTAAGATTGTAGGCAACCATAGCGTGCATAGCAGTAACATAGCGGACGGAATGAATACCGGCAAGGCCTGCCATTCCTCCAGGTTGCTCTCCAACGTAACGAAGAGCTGATCCAATTATTCTAGCATTTTTAATAACCTAAAAGTTTGTTGGTTTTTATAGGGTAGGGATACCTCGCTATAGGTTTGCCATTGATATCCCTCCGCCGTTAGCTCTCCAAGAAAATTGCCATCATTACTCAAACTCTCTGCCCTTTGAAGAGCTTCGTACATTGTATGTACAGTACCACAAGGAGGAGCTTCTATTGGAGCTTAAATATATACTTTCGCGAAGCAGAAGATTAACTTACCTTTGACCAGTACATTTTGATGTATTCGTTCTTCCCCAGCAACCACTCTAGAGAGTTTTTCAAAAACAGGAAATTCATGGTTGAGATCAGATTTGTTCCTACCCATCTGCCTGAAATGATGGGCATACGACAAGATTAAATTAATGAAAGAAAGGAAAAACGGGTTTATAGTGAAAAATTAAACCGGGGAAACGGTCCTGGTCGACACCATTAGAACGGATGTATAAGTGTTCCGAAGCGTCGCAAATAAACATGAAGTGCTGACCCAGTTATGGTATAATTACATACCATAAAAAGAGGCGCACTTTTAGCACGAGGGGATGAATTGTAGAGTTGTCAGTCATTTGGCAGTGGTTTTGTAGGACGCGGGAGACTTTGTTCGCTTTCCTAATAGCCAATGTTCCGCCTCAGAAGATCTAATGTTTACTCTAGTAACCAAGGAAAAGCACAGTTAGTTAGCTCTAATCGCAACCTTGACGACCCTTGAACGGGCAGTTTGTAACGAGGTGTGAAACAAGCCGTGGAATCGGAAAGTGGAAGCCGATATGTCCGGGATTGTTGCGCGGACAAAGGGTGGATCTTGACCTCAAAACCACAATCAGGTCGCGCCGTGAAAACAGCGAGTCAACAATCCTATGAAAATTATTCACTGGACTCCGTCGAGATTCGAACAATTCAGTTGTTTTTTTTTTAAAATTCTCGACAAGATTGTTTTTAAGATAATCCGAGTTCATTTGAATAGTCCCATGTGCTGGGGGCGACCAGTTCTTGACTGTATCTCATCAATCTTCGTTTTTTTCTACCCCCACGAAGGTCAGGCAGGAGAAAGCAATCGTTAATTGGAACCTTGAAATGAAAGAAACACCGTTAAATGGACAAGCTACATAATAGCCAGGACTAGTTAGCCTACTGTAGCCTTCGCTAGCTGTTTCCTCTTGGAAATGAAGCTGATTTGTCAATGTCATTCAGCCAGTCCCTTGGCCCGTTTTAATTTGATTGCTAAAGTTGAGTCGGATATGAGCCAGAGGAACAATCAAAATTTGGTCTAGGAAATAGCCTATTTCAGACGTGATGTATCCCTGTCCCCCTCTCAGCAACGGCGGGCGAAATTATCCGCCGGGCGGAATGGTAAAAGGACTCTTCTTTAGGCGGCAGGTGTGAGACTTTTTGTGAAACCCATAAGATTACGCGAAGTGATAAAATTTGTCCTTTTTGTGTGTTTGTTAACCGAGGGAGGATAAAGGACAGACGAACACACTGAACTCTCTTGCCGTTGCCGTGATCGCTCACGGTCAAGACTACAAACCCGATGGGATTATTTGTCAATTATAATTCAAAGCATAACAACTTTTTCAAGGTCCCACGTAAAACGATAGGTTTTTCAACGTAAGATGTCATTCATTAGCGGTCGTGATATCATCTCAACTACTTCCCTTCGCCGTTTATTTTCCTCCCCCTCTATTCACAGGCACAATATATAAATGGAGAGCTGATGTTCGTCCTGTCTATACTTCTGTCTAATACCGCAACACCTTTTAAATTACCAAGCATAAGCGGTATTTTACAGTAAAGAAGAGACGTTTACTCTTCTCGCCATCTCTCTAATTCAACTTTCACTTTTCCGCAACTTCCTTGTTAATAGAAATTTGATCTGTCTTTGAACTGTTAAAACCAAAAGTTTTTGAGTTTTTAATGGACTAAGAGCAAGTGTTAGCGGTTAACAACAAGTTCTTCTAATTCCCTCGGGTTATGAGTACCCAAGAAAAGAAAGATTTCCGACAGTTCCATTAAAAATTAACAGTATAAGAACACAATGTATATACAAAGTTTGCAATAGAGCACAACGGCAAATGTATGTTTTGGTCAGCCTTACTGTCGAGAGCGCATTTTTGTGCCCTTGAAACAATTGAGAACATCAGACAGAAGTGCCTGTTGGTGTGATAATTCTTTCAGCAATAACCGACATCATTTTATTGGAACATTCAGTGTTTGCTGTTCAACTCTGAAGCGTGCCTTTTTTATTCGCAGTAAATCGGCGATCCCTGCTCTCACAATATAATGGTCGCATGTGATTGATCCGAAATTTCAACCATTGTGTCGTATTGTTGGGCTACGATTCCTTATAGCAAGTAGTGTTAACAGCCTTGATCATTTGTGGGTGTTCCCTTGTGTTGTGTTGTTTGTAGCTCTTTTGATCGGAAACCACAAAGTGGTAGGGGGTTTCCCCATCTCGGCATACAAGCAGGCTATTGTTCGTCCGTTTGTTTGAACCCTTTGAACTATACGCAACACTATTCCTTATGAAAAAAAAGATGTGTGTGTATGTGTTTCTCGTTTACTTCTGATTATTGATCACCGTACCCCAGTGTGGAACACACTTTTCGCCGCTCTTCATAGTAACCAACAGAAAAAAGTTTTTCCCGTTGACAAAAGCAAATATAACAAAAGGAAAAAAGTAGACGCGGACTTCATCGTCGTTACCTTGCCTGAGTCTAATCGTCCGAGCGAAATATATTTTTGATCTCTTAGAACAGAAGAATTAACGTCTCCCAGCAGTTTCCTTTTCCGGAGTGATATACGGCTTTTGAGAGAACGGCTTCGTTTCTTTGTCCTAGTGTCCAATCGCGCAAATGAATGCAGATTTACCCTCTCTCTCAGCCAAAGCGTCTGGGGGGTCCTGGCCAGGGCTTTTTTGCCTCTCCGATTTATTTATTGCGCGTTGCACAGGCGTTCGAAGACACTGAACAGCCACCAGCGCTGCCAAGGTCAGCTTTCAACATGGTGGTCTCTTTTCTGGCAGTTCTTTTTTTGCAGTCCGTGTCCCCCCAACTGGATATGGCCTTCTGTGTAGAGAAACCTTCTCAACCCCCTATCTCCCCCTCTTCTTTCTCTCGCTCCTTTAAATTGTTGCGGCGACCGAGGCGGTGACCATGATATCTACTAAAAATCTGACCTATCGCAACATTCGCAATGATTCTGCTATCTTAAAATTGATGAAAAAGGGCAAGACCACATTGCACTTTACCTGAACTAGGACGACTTGGGGGTATTTTTTGCGAAGTACAGTAGACCTTTGGTTCCAAACTTGCTTCCTTTACGTCAAGATGCGTGACGTATCTTCCGAGATCTGAGTTCGTACTTGTTTATTGAAAATATCCCTCTGGAAGTTTGGCCCCTGCGGTGTGCAGCAAGCCTGTATCATGTAATATCCACAATAGTCTAATATTCTCTGACAAAAGTATACTTTTCCTCTTCTAACAACCATGAATCTCGATATATCCCTCACATTCAGAGATTTCGCAAGCCGTCTCACCTCTATACAATTGTATTTTTCGGTTCCATTGTCCGTTTCATACGATTAAGAACAATAAATCGTCCTATCTGGTCCCGCATCTTCCTTGATAATCATCTTTCGTTGGCAACCGAGATGAATCCAAAAACTCCTTACCGAGCCCGTAACGCCCTCCTTATCGTCGTATTTTTCGGCCTCTCATTCCTATTCCAGCTGGAACAGCTTCATCTAATCCTCACCCTTTCGGATTGTTCTTTTCCAAATTTCAGCCATTAATTATAGGTCGTAAAATGGTTCAGAATAATCCGTTATTGTCTTTTTGGTAACCAATAACATAAGGGGCGGAGCCACCGTATATAGGCCGCGGCTCACAGCTGTGCTCCTCAGACATTTGGATCATTTCAGTCGGATAACTTATAGCTTGAAGCTGACCTCTTTTGCCTCCTTATCCCTACCACTCCCTAACCTTTTTAAATGCCTACTTACAGGGTATGAACATCGAGGACATAGTTCCTGAGCTATTCGAAGAGAAGAAAGCCTACTACTGCCAGCGGTGCTTAAATCACAGAGTCTATGCTCTCCGTAAAGGGCACAAAAATCTCTGCAATTATCGAGAGTGTCAATGTTCGGCCTGTATTGTGAGTTTCTCAACTTGACAGCAGGAAGGAAGTTGCAGATGGTGGAGCGACGTCGCCAACTGAGCAATCGTCTTATTTCAATGGAAACTAGTTCAGCTTCTCTCAGTTCTGTTCAGTCTTCTTCTTCAGGAGACGATACTTCTAAAGTTAAAGGTGGGAATTATATCACATGCGCTAACCTCACTCATGACCTCAGAGTCTATCCATTTTGCAAGGCTCTAATTTCCCACCTTTTGGCTTACAAAAGTGCAACACCGCTTGTCAAGCGAAGATGTCACACGGCTACTTTTGCTTGTTAGCTGCCGGGAGTTTGACAGTTGTGGGCTTCAAAAAGCCAAAATGAATTGGCGACAGCCGTGCCAATCTGAGTTTCTTCTCTTACTCATAACCGCCACTTGTCGTCGTGAAAATGACTATTTTGAAGGCATTTCACCGCTCTCTGACAAGTGTGGTTATTCAACTACGAGAGAAGGCGGTGGATCATTTCGAAACGTGGTCACTTTCGAATAACCCCATACGTGGAAGAGAACACAAATAAGCGGTGTCCTTAGACTGATCTGTGAACGAGATTAAAACATGAGGAATGTGTGCCATATCATCCAAACCTAACAATTTTAATAAATATAGAGCGTCGTCCGAATTGTCAGAGATGTGCTCAACACGGTGTTGTCAATCGGCTAAAAGGGCACAAGCGGGCCTGTGCATTTAAAGAATGTTGCTGCGCCAAATGCCTGGTAATATCCTAACAATAGTATAGATATATTATATTATAAGGTTGTGGTGGAAAGGCAGAAACTAATGGCTGACCAGATAAAACTTCGACGACGGCAGAAGAGAGAGAAGAGCGCCCTGGCCGAGAAGATGAGAGAATGCACCCAGTCGCCTCCGGAATCGAGTAGGTATATTTGTGTATCACAGCGTGCGAAGAATTGTACCAAAGGGAGACGCGCCCAAAACAATGATTATTTTATTGCAGTTGAAATATTTCCACAGCCACTATTAGTTCCCGCATTAATTTTACATTTATTCAACCGGGAGCAGAACAATATTTGGTAGGTGTGTAGACTTCTGCTTCTTTACTACTAACTCGCAAGGGGACTCCGGACCAATGAGCCACTATCAAAATAGCATCTAAGAGCGTCGTCAAATTTCATAGACTTGCTCCCAGTCATAAATCCGGAATTCAATCGCATTTGTCCGACAGGCATTTTCTCAAAAAGACCAATTGAGATTATACGTACGAGTCGGAGCAATCTGGCCCGCCCTGTGGATTAACAACCTGGGTTTTAACGCCCTCCAAAAAAGGTTATTGTTTCAGCGGAGAATGGGACGACAATTTGCGAAACATGCACCCAGCAGGTATTAACCTACCAGCAGCTGATGACCTACTTGGATCCGGCAGCCGCATCGGAGCCCCTTTTCAATTTGGCGGCAGTTCTTCAAGCATGCCCTCACCGGAAGCAGGAGGACTAGAGGAGCCGCCCTGTTTCTTGAAGTCCCCGTTTATTAACCAGTTGTTAACTCGGCAGTCGAACTGTCCTAATAATCTAACAGAAACGTCCCCACAATTATTTATTCCTCTAGGATTCCCGCCAGTGTTTTGCCAATCTCCCATGTGAATATCAACCCCATCCTGTTCTGGTCCATTTGTTTTCGTGTCCTCCTCACCACCTGGTGTCTAAAATTTCCATAGTTGCCGTTTTTTTGTTGCTTGGATCTCTTGCGTCGTTTGTCTATAAGACTTTAACTAATAAATTTCAAAGTCTTCCCTCCCATAAAAAACAGACAAAGGGCAGTTAGCATAATATTGCGATCTTGTTTAGTAGGATGCGAAATGGACACAGACAAAAAAACGAGGGGAGGAGGACCATATTTCAATGTGAGGCAGTATAGCGTAATGGGAGGCGCAGAATTCACAAAAAAACCGCTTGAATTGCCGATGAAATCAACATTGCGTTCAGCTTAATGGGTGGTCAGACGTCCTGCAACGTACGCACAAACACACAGAAGGGGGGAGCGAGGGAGTCCGGAAGGTGGGAGGAAGACAAACACTTCGGAGAGACGGGGAGTTCCTGGATTCTATCCTGCCAGGACATTCCTCTACGAAACGTAGTCGCCCCTCATCACGTGCATACAATCCACAGAGGGCGAGGGAAAAAACGTTATTGTGAGCTGGATTTCTTTTTTTTGTTCTGAATTCGAAACGTCTAGTTTGCCTCTCGAACATTGTTTTGATGCCTAGTTGTTTCAATTTTATGTTTTTACAACGGTTTTGTTTCACCACTTCGACTTTCTCAGTTTCGCTGTACGACACTTGTGGTTTTAAACAATAGAACCGATCTTGGTCATGTTGTTATTTTCCCCAAAACTGATACTTCCTTATATCCTGTTTTTCACAGATTTGTTTGAATACCACCTGGTGCCCTGTACCCAACCTTGACAATTGTTCTTGTTTATTTCCAAGAGCTGAAGCAGCGGAAGGTTTGTCATACGCCGAGGATGATCTCCAGTTAGCCCGAACATATTGACTGTAAAGCTAAGCTACTCATAACATCACTGTCTGCCCAGCGTTGTCATCACTTTTCCGACTTTAGTATCCTAAAAAAGGTCCTGAAGCGATACACAATGCTGATTATGCAATATCTCCAGTCTGGCTGAATCACACCCCCTATAGTCATTCGTTTATCTTCACAGAAAACAGTCCCAATCAGCTGATACCACGCTATAGAGAAAACAGATAGACTCATTCAATTGACGCTTCCCTTTTTTGTTTAACTAGCTTCATACAGAAAATAGCTCTATTCTCACCAACAAGTATTGACATGAAATGGGGCAGATCACATTTTGGGGCTAATCCTCGGGATGATCAGCATCACCAGTTTGTAATCCGTTCCCCATTTTCTACTGTGCACGCTGTAAAAGGTTTACTACCCCCAGTCATCTGATATCCAGAGAGAGAGATCAGCCGAGCTCTTCCCCTTCCCTCTCCGGAAAACTAGGCTCTGCCACGACCAATATCCTTCTCTCTCTAATTGTATTAAACAATTGTTTATGGAACCCCTTTCGGTGGTAATTTTATGCTTCCCATTGGACTCGCGAATCGGCGTTATCTGCAGATTTGCATAATCCTTCGCATGTTAGTAGACACATCCGGCTTAAAAAGGTGATGTTCTGACTGACAAGAATCTGCTCATTGGGAAAAAGATCTAGAGCGCACCTAATGCGTAGGACTGTCCGAACTTTTGTTCCTGCTTGCTCTCCATAAATAACCTTCCTTGTTGCAAAAGGTCAGCCATACAGTAGCCTTCCATTGAAGGAGTGACGTCCTCTCCCCTTCCATACATTTGCCAGCATCGCAGTCAAAGCTTGTCGTAATGAATGCCCCCTTTTTTTACTCGCATATCCATCACTGGCACTCCTGTTTTCAGAAGAGTTCAGCCCTGGAGTGGATCTCCCTTCCGTCAGGCAATTATCTCCCTTTTTCGAAGTTTTAATAGGAACTGGCTCTAGATTTGTCCCTAAAAGACAAGACCAAAGAGGAGATTCTCCCCCCAAAAGTCTCTTTATCTCCATTTTGAGAAAGATTTGGTCTTCTTTGTGCATCGACGAACTGGAGGTAGGCGGGCTAAAATCGTATTATGCTGAGAATGCGACCCTTGCACATCTGCCGATGAATTGATTCTCGGCCCCCTTGAAAATCTTGTCAGATGGTCCTACTGGACGCTTTTATGAGTGTCACGGTTTACAGCAGTGTCCTATGTAAACAGTGCCCTCCCCTGGGATGATACGTCTGACCAGTGCGATGAATCACACTACTCCCTCGCTCGTTGTTTCCTAAGCCCTGCCTTTGATCCACTTACGCAGCATCACCCTTTCTTCCTCCAATAGGGCCCAGACATACTCCCATTATGTTAATTTGCCCATCTTAAAGAGGAAATTCAATCAGAGCGATGAAAGAAGTTGGGAAGCGACCATGTACTCAATCTGTCGCCCTCTTCCACTTCTGCCTCTTGCCATTTATCATTGTGACATGCCCCGAAGTTAAAAGACAACCTACATGCCAGCGGGGCTTGACTTTGTTTTGGCCGGACCGGACTGTGGGGGGTGCGTAGTATGTACAAACGCCAACTGGCAAACGTGGTTCGGCGTCCTGGTGAGAGAACACCTCGTCATCCCAGCTCTATTTATTTTTCTCTAGATTTGTTTCGTCAAGCCTGAACCCAGCAATTTCTCTTCCCTTCCTCTATACACCAAGCGCAGCGGTGGCGGTGGCGGCGGCTGCCGGCCCGGCTGCCGTTCATATTATCTCACTTTCTATAGTGTTCAGTCGTTTTTGTACACTGCTTGTACAGCTATCGTATCGCCAATCGCGATCTCTCTCAGTCCGTGCAATTGTAAGGTGAGGTGTGTCGACATGTGAAAGCGAACCGGGCTTGGCAGTTTTCCAGCGGCGTTAGTATTACGACTGCTCCCTTCTCCTATGTCCTTTCAACCTCAGACCAATCCCCATGGAACAGAACCTAAAGAGCCGGCGAGCCCGGCCTCTTTTCCCGGTTTTCACGGGACACGCAAGTTTTTCTCCCTCTTCCGTTCGGAAAGACCGGTCTCGTCCGGTCGACTGCTGATCCTCCGCTTGCAGCATGCACTTCATAATGTGACCCTCTGCCGGGTTCTTTTTCTTCCTCTCCAGACACTTTCATTTCCTCCTCTTTAAAGAACAAAGAATAAGAAGAAGATAATAATCTAATTCCCGTCAACATATATCAATTAAAATAGGGAAGAGGGCGGGCGAAGTGCAGCAGCGAATTTATATTGCCGTCCAAAAATTTTTGGCAGGAACACTTCACACACACATAGGCCGGCTGCTCGTAATGTACGCCTCTTCCTTATTGATTTTTTCATCAGGACCTTAGAGACCTTATTTCGACATCCAGGTTTAGTTTATGGTTTGGTAATTGGTTGACGTCACGGCCTCCACCCTCGCTCCATTCAATTTAAAATAGGAACACTTATTTTGTCAGACATTTGTAGTCCAATTTAAACGAAAACATTCCCCATTGATTATTTAATCTTATTTGGAATCATGAAGTCTATCTGGCTCTCTCACGGTAATTTACGTACTGCCTTCGGATTATTGCGTCGATTCGTAGCAGTGACGCCTCGTTTGGTTGGCTTCCTTCTTCCATAACACTCAAACGATTCTTCCTTCTCGATTTTACATCAATATTCTAAAAACTGGGCGCTTTTCGTTATCATAAATGCATTTCCCGTAGTGTTTTATTTTTTTTTCCTACAGAAATATACTTTTACGCCGCGAAAATTCTATTATTTTAAAGATTATGTGATTATTTTCTAGCCGGACATTCTTAAAAAACTTTACACCCGTCCTAATGGAGAGTATTTTCATTCCTGTTTTTGTTATTGCATTCATCCGCAAGAAGAAAAGAATGGTGGCACTACTCCTGAATTCTTCTTTCCCTCTCCTGCCTCCTAATGACCAAGTTTCTACCCTGCTCCCATTCATTTCTTTCCCTTCAGTTCGTCTCACCTTTATGCACTCTCTGCGTCTGCCAACCAGTTGAGCACCCTCACAGCCGTTCTCAATCGATCGATCGCATTCGTCGCGTCTTTGTCATTGCTTTCGCCCGGGCCACAGTATTCGCTTTCAATTGCGTAAAAGTTTAATAAGCTTCGCTTTTCTTCATTCCTATGCCATCCTCCCGTTATTTCCGAACTCTCCGATTTTCGCTCGACGAAAGTGATGCCACAGATCTCGGATTTGGCGCCGCTTTGCGGCCTTATCCCGCCACAAGATCATCCATTCATTATTCCGTCTCGCTTATTTTCATAAAGTAGCCAGTAACGTATCACAGTCAGTGTTTGCTCTTCAATATGGCCCAGTGTCATCACTTTTCACATTCTCCCCCACGCTTTAGTTTACTTTTCAAAGAATTCAATGAACAGAATGTTTGCCAGCTAGTAGTTATGACCACAAGCTTTTCTCGCCTCCTCATCTGCATCCGCAATGGCCATTAAAGTTACTTTATACCACTTTCTCTTTTCTCTTTATCCGGTTATAGTATGGAATTATAAATCATATGTTTCAGGCAGTAGCCGCCGCGCATCGGAGATGGCTCGTGCTACTGTTAGGCTCAATGTCTACGATATGGTAAGCCCTTTATTTTCGTTTTAATTTCTCCGGATTTTTATTACAGTATTTCTTTAGGTATTTTAATATCGAACTTTAAAACTCAGTACCTAAATTTAAAATAATGTTTACGTTTGGAAGGTTCCTTTTTAATTTTTGGAGCAAGAAGTTGTATTATATCCTGGAGCATGCCATTTGCCAGATTTATTTGTAAAAGAAGCTACATTTTGATCCGGTTCAAACCACTGAAATGCTAAGGTTCCAAAGATTCCTTTGCTCCGTTGAAAAGTATCGAAATTTCTATCGGGATGGGGCTTCCTTCCGCTTCCTGCGCCGCAAGGATATTGTTTGCTTTTGCACACAAAAGCTTGTCTATGCTTGTCCATGTGGTCAGCACACCGGTTTTGAGTTTTGACGGTGACCGTTCCAAGTAGTTATTGTGACCAGGGAGACCAGAAACTAGTTCTAGTGAGTCATTGCCCTGATTTCAGTACTGGCTCAATGACTACGCCAGCAACATTGGGGTTGGAATCTTCCACTCGGGAGTCGAAGTTCATGGAGTTGGTTAGTTTATCCACTTGGTTCTTTCTTGATGGGACTAATTTTAGAGTATGCTTATGGTGGACATCCGTATGCATTCTCGGGTGTTTTCGAGAATAGTCCGCAAGATGCGGACGAGTTGGGAGACAACTTCAAATTCAGGTGGGAATATATCTATGAGCGGATTTTATGATTATCTTCAGGGAGTCGATCACCCTCGGCGAGACGGATTTCACGTCTGGTGATGTGAGGGATTTGATGAAATCGCTCTCTCATGACTTCCGAGGAGACAAATATCATCTGATCAACAGGAACTGCAATCACTTCAGTGCTATCATAGCCAAGGTTTCCCCCCTCCTCTTTATCTTTTTTTCAAACCGCACTTTAGACTCTGACCGGAAAAGATATCCCCGGCTGGGTGAATCGTTTGGCAAACATCAGTGGATCGATCCCATTCTTGGAGAAGGTTCTCCCTCAGGAATGGTTGACCCCCGTGGCCCTGCAACAGTCGATGAATCATCCCACCCCGTCCACCTCGGCTCGACCTGCTCCTCTTCGGCGACAATCCGTCGAGACGGCTGAAGAAATAACAGAAAGCTACGGAAGAATGAATGGTAGGCAAGGTGGGGTAGCTGGTCCGCTTACTAACATCCGGTCTGCCCTCAGTAGAGCTTTTTCTAACAACTCCGGTTAGTGCTTTGCATGGTTTAGTTCTTTCTTCTTTTTGATCTGTGTCTATTCTGCATTGTTCAGATTCTCGCACTACAGTAATCGCCGGTGTTCCCGGTGACTTGTCCAGTTCTTCTTCCTCCAGCAATTCTTCTGACGAGGGACGGGGATCGCCCAATGCCTATCTCCGATTCTGGAACCAGATCAAGAGTACCGTATCCGGAGAAGGAGTCCGTCCTTAAAACACAATTCCTACTGGTAGGCTATTACCCAATTTCCTTTAATTTTCATCTCTTTTAGGTATCTTTTTAAACACTGGTTGAATTCTTTATGCTCAGTTCTTTGTCCTCTTTCGTGCCACTTCAACCGCCGTCGTTGAAATTTATCAAAATGTACACCTGCTAAAAACTATTTCTGTACATAGAGCGTACTAGTATCCCCCCTGTCCACAGACTTGCTACCCCCTGAGCATTTCCCTGCCTTCCCTTCACGTCAACAAGAATACATGGTTCCCCATTCAGGCCTCCCTGCTACATTTCTTGCCTCTACTTAAACGATGTAGTCCCCCCGTACTTGATGACTAGAGACATTTCTTTACCTTTCACTTTACCGAGATGCCTTATGAGATGAATAAATGTCATGAGCCCAGGACTTTTTCCCTTTCAATAGGGCTTTTTTATAATGCTAACAAACACTTGAAGGTTTGTTTGGTTTCACACAGATGGTGCACTGGATCCGTAGAGAATGGCAATCGCTTGGTTGGTGAAACACAAAGTGGATCATTGCTATGCATCAGTGCAGAGTCTTCTATGTTCAGGATAATTAGGAGGAATGCACATCCCCTTGAAATAGTATGCATGTATCTTCCATCTAAACTGTTAGAAAGTCTTTTTCCACCTATCCATATCAAAAGAGAAAAAAAACATATATTAAGAAATAAGGCACGTTTTCAAGCCAGCAGCGATGGATTGCTTGCTGCTTCAACTAAATAATTTATTTCTAACCCTTCTCGAAGGCAGAAACTCGGTGAACGTAAGGATGTTCAAATCGTTCTGCTTTCGCGAATGTGTCTAATTCCCCTGTCTTAGCTAGTACTGAAGAAGCTGTGTCCTTTTTTGTCGTGTCTATAGAAGGAGCAGAGAGCGCCCTGACCATGCGTGCAGCCAGTTGCTCCTTGCAAAAGGCGCCACAGGCTGGTCAAATTTCCGGAAATTCAAATACTTTGAATCAAAGACCAAAATGGCGTAGAAACTGTCATTTGTGAGAGCATGGGACATCTCGATCTATTCGTTTCCTTGTTGCCACCCTTCTTTAATTCAACCCATGGCAGTTTTTAACAAGCTAATATAGAATTCAGAGGAGAGAAAACATCCAGCAGATCGTAGAACTTATTTTCACTTCTGGCTGACATTTATATGCCATCAAAGCCATAACTTCATAGGTGATAAGAGGATGTCTCCAGTTCTTTTTGACACTGACACAGTCCAGCTTAGACAGCATATGCCGATGGCCGTCAAGTGCTCTCACTGCCACATATCATCAACCCCTGCGGCGACCTCTCCAATCAGATTCACACAAGCTCTTCTCTCATTTTCCATCTCTATATTGACATCCGGCTCAATTCGTCAAAATGGCAATTGTCTTTGCCCTATTTTTTAAAGATATTCCCTCCACATTTCCGGGGGCTGGCTCACCTTTTGGTCTCATATTTGAATATCATTGTGTGTCTAGACTTAATGAATGTTTAGTTAGTGAGAGTGCACTAAGGAACTTGAGAATTACCGAGAAAAACGGCAGCAGATTGGTTTCCTGTTAAAATATTCGCCTCCCTTTTTAGTTGAAGAACCCATCCTGGAGAGTTACTTACGGACGTCAGAAGGGAAAATTGTAGCAACAAACAGCATATCCGAGTAACGGATTAGTCGGAAGCACTACTCCGTTTACCTTCGCCCAGGGCATTACTTACCATCCAAACTTCATAACTGTTGTCCTAAGCTCCATTTTAGAGTTCTTTCTACTGGAGTAGATATTGAACTCTATTAAAAAGGAGTGCCCATCATAAGTGATGAGTCGTTTTAGCGGTCAATTTCAAATAATTCGAGTGGGTCTCTAAACTTAGCCTAGTGACGTTAGAACATGGCGGGTAAACACTTAGACTTCATTTCTTTAAATGGAAAAAGATCTGCTGTTACACCTCTGCACCCTTTGTTAGAACAAGACGATTGGTGTCAGGCTGCAAGAAATGTCTCTCCGTGTCCATAAGAGACCTCTCCTCGATGACATGAATATCTTGTCCATTCCCCTTTTTATGCTATCCGGGGCTCAAAAAACGGGATATCTTACAAGCCAGCCTGTTTTCATTCTGACATCAAGTTGTCGTAGTTTTCAAATTTCTCAGAGGCACGTTATTCATATCGCCAGATGATACACAACTTTGCTAATATAAGTCGGGATATTTTCCATAACAACTACTCTTTCCAGCGTCTTTTGTCTCACGCTTTCTCATTTTCCCCCGAGTTACCCGTTAATTTTTCCTATTTGGCTATTCCCACTGCCTGTGCCCCAATTGTTTCAATCTTTGAGTTTCTCCTACAAATGTGCTCTCCAAGATGATGGATGAAACCACCTTACCCACGTCCCCATTACGTTTCCATTACGCATCCATTTTTAGCATTCTTGATATAAATTTCAAATCTTGTTACCGCGCTTGTCTGTTCTTCAGAACTTGCCTTTTCAGGTACGACTACCAACAACGGAATGGGATTATTTATATCTGAGTGAGCCTAAAGGTCACTTAACGAAGGATGGACCTAACCGATATAGCAAATCTTACTCTGATTGAAGTGGGTAAACCTAGCACTCATTGAAGTTTCCTACTTTTATTAATAAGAGTTTAATTAGACTAAGACAATAAGTTTTTAGGCAATCAGCCGGCCCGAGTGGGACACCGTGCTCCGTCTCATAACTCAGGCACCCAACGACACCAATATTACGTGAGTTGAGCTAACTCAGTCCTCTTTGCAATGAAAACTTTCTCTCATATGTACATATGTTCCCAAGAAATCTCTGGCTCGGGAATTAATGTAATCAAGCACACGTCCCATCATTATTTTAGAGAGTCCCACTCATCTACCAGGCTCTCCTATCTCTTATTAGAGAGTTTGACGTAAGAAACTAAATGAACCTTTTTTTTTGTAGCCGCTGTTGTCATCCGCAAATGCGACGCGGTTTTCAAAACACTTAGCATCGGATAAAATGTGCCATCCTGTTTGGTCACTCCTGCTCAAAAGTGGTTATTTGGAAATAGGAACCCCTCCCCAGCAGGGTGGTGTGGGAGTCTCCATTTTACAATTTGCCGACGCCTTTTGTTTCTTTAAGCGGGAGAGCTTTGGTAATGTGAGGAGATAAAGACATATACTTCTAGTAGTAGTAGATGTCCGTCGTATTATGTCCGCAACTTTCCCCTTAGTCGAATAACTTAACCTTTATGACCACAACATCTTCCTCTCTTCCCCTATTCTGCATACCCCCCGCCTAATTCAAGCTCTATTTTTCCTTGTCCTTTATGAGCACAATAATTTCTTTACTGGGGATGTCAGGCGCCCCATCGTTCCTTTCTCTTTCTTCTGTTCCCACGGTCTGTCTAAATTTTTCATGAATCCCCCAGTAATTCGGATTATGTTCAGATATAAAAAGCTTATGAAACACGTTTATAAGCAACACCTGTAAAAATTATGCAAAAAAAAGGCGAGTTGAACATGTTCCCCTATCGTGTTCTGCTGTGCTCTTTCCTCTCTATTAATAGTAGAATAAAAAGTCGCAAACGCTTTATAAGATTGTCTTTTAGTCGACGAACAAATTCAATCTCCCCTCAGCTACGTCTCAAAATTGAAAACAAACCTACAAGCAGGGTAACATTTCTTTTACAGAGCAGAAGACGACGCTTGGGATAACAACACCGTTATTTGGTACTTCGCCCACCCGGACTACGAATCATATTCCGTGAGTGTTGCCCTTTCCCATCTCTCTTTTTGAGCCCCCTAAAAAAGAATCTATGGTCGCGGATATCATGTTTTATTCGCCAAGGTTGGACCCCATAGAAGGTGGGGGCGAATCACATCATATAGCCCCTAGGTGGTGTCAATTGTTGCCCTGTTCTCCCTAATAAAATCCACCTCCTGTGGATTCTTCTTCAAAACATTGCGTATTTTCGTTTCTTTTAAATTCTGCTAAAACTTGGGCTTTTCAAGAGCAACTAGCAAGAGACCAATTCCTTTAATCAAAAGGCTCAACAAAGAAGTGAAACACCAATGCTTTCTTATTAGGGCGATATCCCACTAATTGGGAAGCCCACCCCCTTATTTTATTCTCATAATCTTTGAATTCTAACCGAGGATCTTCTCACAGAGAGGGAGAATCCCGTTTCATCTATGCTAGGCATTATTTTCAACCCTCGGATGGTTCGTTTTCCACTTTTCTTTTAATAATTGGTGATATCAATGTGATCCTCTCCTGTTTACAAGAGAGAATATAGAGATTCATTTCCCTTGTGGACTTATCCAACAATCCAAAGAGTTAGCAATTTCCGGGAGGATCACCTGTCCATACATCAGGGTGGAAATGATGGGTGTATCCCTGACTACACTTTTATGAGAGAGGGTCCTCTCCGTTCGACAGAGTGCAATGGTCAGCTTCCAATTTATTCAAAACTATTTATTTCGCACTCGCAAGCGGGGGAAGAAATTGTCGGTTCGAAAGAGTTTTGGTCAACGAACTTGTAGGAAATTCAGTGAACTCTATAGTCGGTAGAAAGATCCCCAGGGTAATGGATGGCGAAATTTCTCGCAGCCTGGCTACGTTAGTCCCCTTTCCCGGGCTGTTTACAGGAACTTAACTGATGAAAAGTTTATCTGGCTTAAAGCTTCCTTTGTCCAAAGAATGCTCCACCCCTGGGAATAATAAAAAGGACAAATCTTTCGTGTAACAAGATTGGTAAAACGCATATTAATATGAGCTTCTTCGCTCGCTTCCTCCTTTTGTCAGGTGCCTACAGGTTGCCTAAGATGAAGGAGGCGTGATTTGATTGCCTAAGGCGATCCACGGCTCCTCTCCCCGGGTAATCCCATCAGAGAAGACGTCGACACCCTGTCAGTCTAAACAACCTTTGTCCTTCTTCTTTCTCCTCATTAGACATACGCTAATTAATAAGAAAAGCAACAAACCAATAAATACTTCCTCCAAAATAAATTTAATATCAGACATTAAAATTTCAGATGGCTTCTACTGCCGTGTACATGTGCACCCATCTGGGGCTCCTCTCTGTTATATTGAACCTCTTTGTTGTAATAGCTTTAATACGGTAGGTCAATAGTTAAACAGGTTACTGTATTCTCTATTTAAGCAACCACCGGCGGGTTCTTCTCAACGTGTTCTATGTCATAGTTCTCCATTGTGCAATCCTAGACGTTGTACGGGGCGCATGTCTCATTATTTATGGTCTCCCCAGCTTGGCTCAAAGTTTATACCGAGCCTTAGGGTTAACATTACGGATCACAACCAATGTCATGTTATTTAGGGTGAGACATTTAAAGAATCAGGATACAATCTTTTTAGGCCTCCTCTTTTGCTCTTGTAATCCTTCGCATTTGTAATCTTCTGACCATTTTCAACCTCCTGGTCTTTACTACAAACGAGTTCATCGTGATTCGATATCCCTTGCACTATAGACGATATTTCCGAAGGAGAGCCGTCCTCGTCATTCTTGGCTGTTGGTAAGACGAGTTCTGGTAAAGGATAAAAGAGTTCGTTTAGTTGGATTGTGAGCATAGTCATGGGACTTGGACTCCTCGTGCCACCGTCGCATCACATCCGCAATCTTTCCAATGGTTCGTTACCCAATTAGACTACGGGATCCATTTCCTCTTCTGCAATGTAGTCAGTTTTTTCAGAAGAGCAACCATGGCACATAGACGTAGCCACCCTCAGTATGCTTTTAATATCAGTCCTTTGCGTCTTGGTCTTGGGAATAGTTATGGTAAGAATCCTTTCCATATAAAATACAGAGGGGGTATAGGTCTGCTATGGATTCATCCTTCGAACTATCCGCAGATTTAAAGAAGAGAGTCTAATGAACACGGAAGATAGCCACAAACACAACAGAACCTCTCTCCATAAAAGCAATTCGAACGGCTCCTCAGCCACTTCAAAGTTTGTTGCGAAAACAATCTCCCAGATAAAGCAATTCTCAGGACGAGGATCTTCAAGCTCCAAACAATGCAACGTCACAAATACATTTACGTGATTGGAACCGTCCTCCTAGTGGACCTGCTCTTCCTGTGTCCCTACTCTGGAATACAGGCAATTGACTGATGTTCCCAAGAGACAAAGAATCTTTAGATTGTGTCCTTTCTGCACATCAACGGATTCTTGGAGATAACCCACAGTAGTACGTTCATCCGCTGGTGGCTGCAGGTATGACACCTTCACAACAAACGGAACAATGACAGTATAGGTCCTCATTGGCGTTCACTCTGTCTGTCAGCCATTGTGCTATTTCCGTATGAACGAATTCCGAAGACTTGCCTGCTGTGGCGGAAGAGGGCCCTGGAATAGGAGCAAAACATTCTCCCAAGTTAATCGAAGCTTCGGAAATACAAGGTCCGCCAATCGTGAAGACGATGAACTTCGTGAAAATGGCCTTCCGGCCGATGCTCCGCTACTAGAGGCCAATGTTTCGCATCACTCCGCCTCGGTAAGGACTTATCAAATGAATGAAATCTCTTTTAGAGCTTTGAGTCCCCTGCCCATCATTCAAGAGGTGGTTCAGTCCGTTTCCGAACATATGGCAATGAGTACGCCATGAAAGTGATGCCTCGGCGGGAACAGTCAGCTAACGGATTAGCAGAACCTGTGGACAAGACGCCCCTACGTACATAATTCCTTGTGATCTCACTGTATATTTACATTCTTCTTATGCGTAACGTTATTTCCATGAACATTCCAAATTCTCCATGCCAGGAAATAACAACCGTCTCTCTTTCAATTAATGTCACCGCTGACGCACAACTACTCCTGAGGTTGTAATAGAATCAGTTGGGAGCCTCACGAGGGTAGATGACTTTATTAATGCATTTGTATATACAGGTACATTGCACTGAAAACGTCGATTTGTGCCGGGGTGATTTTACTCGGAATGTCATGACAGCAAAAGAATAAGTTACATAACAACACAGCCGCTGGAATTGGAGGGGTCCTTTTCCGTCTCGTAGATCTTTTCCTCCTTCACTGGGTCTAGTTTAGACTTGCTCACTTTAATCTTCGAGAAATCAGGCATGTCAGCTTTACTCAAATTGAAAGCCGCGTAAACTCCTGGGGTCCACACCTAAATTATTAAAATAATTAAGGATGTGAAGAAAGTGACTCACGGGGGACGGCTTAGGAAGACTGTAGGGTTCGGCCTTCGCTACTCCATAATTAGCATCAGCATCAAGCAGCGGACAATCGTCCGGAACCTTGTGGTGGTAGATGAAGCCGTTCTCCCTCTCAGCTTTCTCCAAATGACGCTTTAATAGATGTTCCACGCGACGGAAGAACAAATGACTCTCAGGCTTTATTCTAGTACCTAGAGTACGAATATAGAAAACTGAAATTAAACATTCCTACCAGGTCCAGAAGCTGTAGCATATTTTGCAGCAAAATCACTAGCAATCTTGAATTCTGAGACTCCTTCCCTACAAGCCCGAATTCCTTCTCCTCCTTTATCCTGAGATAGGAAAGATTCTCCAAGGAAGGCATAAGCATAGGATAAGTAGAGATGGTGCTTCAACTGGAGATATCTACGCCAGCGGCCAAAGACTTCTTCTTTGAAAGATTGCAAATGCTTATCTAAATGAAAGATAGTCAAAATATGGTACACTCGATACCGGCATTCGCGAAAATATTTGCAGTATTTGTTGCTAGCGATGAAATCAGAACGTGATTGTGTTTCATTTCAATAGCTCGGGCAACAATAACCTCCTGAGCTTCGGCAGTTGCCTGAAATTGCTAATAGCTAAAAGGAAAATGGGAACACAAACCTGTAACTCGTAGGCCTTCATAACATTGGTATCGAAATCGCATCCCTCGAGCTCTGCTGCTTTGGATAGTTCGCCTGCTCTTTCCGCTACATAAGCAAACATACCCGCGGCACGACGAAGGCATGTGAGGCATTCCTTCGCTTCTGAATCATATACCTAAAAGAAAACATAATATTCAAAACTGGACGAGATGACCTACCTCGTCTTTAGATGCAGCAACCGCGGCGTGTTTCATCAACCAGAAACCAAAGTTTTGGATCATATTGTACAATTCAAAGCGGGTGTCGGCTAGTGTTCTTAAAAATCAATGTTTTCGAAGGGGAAAAGGACTCACGTTGCCGTTCCAACGATCATACTGTGCCCCCATTTTGTTTTTAGTAGTGGTATCAGTTTGCTCTCGTCTTTCTTCCCGTTGTCGGATTGACCATCTTGGGCTTGGGGGTTTTGCGGGTTTGAGGGTGATTCATTCAAGAAAGACTGATGAAATCCTAAAATAATGACTACACTCTACTAAAAATAAAACGATACCGGCAAATAGGGCAAGATAGTCGTTGAAGTCCTTTTCAACATCAGCCAAAGGCAAGGCAGCATTGCGAAAGTGGCCTAGCAGTTGCTCCCTACGCAAGGCAAGCTCTCTAAAATAACAAACAATAAACAGTAATAGACGGAAAGACTCACTTGCATATTTTGGTGCAGTTATCAGTGGTGCATACGCCCTTCAGGTCAAACTTAACGGCTTCAGTCGGTTTTATTGGGTTCCGATGGAACCAGTGAGCCATTTCTCAGGCAGGAGGGGTAGAGAACGACTGAAAGATAGGATTAAAGCTGTTACAATGGTCTGTGGGGAAGCGAAGATATAAAGGAACAGGTTCTTACAATGAAAAGTAGGGTGACTCGTACCAAAAGATAGAAAACGATGACGTATTATCGTTGAAAACAGGACCGTAGAGAAAGCCGCGTTGCTCTGAAAATGTGTCCCCCTTTCGGAATTATGTAAACTATCGCTTCGCTTTTATCAGTTACAAATATTTCTTTTGCCGTATTGCACCTTTTCCTTATCTGTATACTCTATATTTTGCTAGAATAATATTGATGGAATGTTTTAGGGTACGATGTCGTCGCTGCCGCATCCCTTGTTCTACTTCTCGGGTGCTGCCAACACAACAGGACCAACTGAAAACAGATTAAGATTTCTCGGTAAGAAATAGGCTTTGTTGACATATATTTATGATTATTCAGACCTTATGGACTTCTTCTTTGTAGCCCACCCAGCTTCAGGAAGAAAAGAAGGCTATGAACATAAAAGGAATATGTTCTACTCGCCTAAACACGAAACAGTCGATCGTCAGGTACATTTTCCCCGTATTGTTTTTTTTATTATTTTGATTATAGACAGACGTTACTGGATTTGCTGAAGCCATAGTAAATTTCACTGATAATTTTGTTGATGTCAAGGAAGATAAAGGAGAATACCCCTTTCGCACTGTAACGACCAAAAAATCCGAACAAATCTATATTCTCGTAGAGAATGGCGAATATATAATTGGAACATCTTTACTAAAGTAAGATTTTTATATCTTTCGTCCTTATGACTCCATATTTCTAGACAACAATGCACAGCATCAGACTACGCTATCGTTTCCGACGCGATACGAACAGTTGTCCGCGACGCGTATAAAATGTTCCGTTTATTTTTCGGTACTTTCACAGAAATGCAAAGGAAAAGCGACGAAGAGTTTCGAGAAAGACTGAGGTACTTCTTCAGCCGGTATCTGCACACCCTGAAGCTACACAAGGTTGGCTACATTTCCTATGTCATTAGAACTTTGTAGAATCCTCTTTTGGACTGGTTGGAGGGAGTAATGTTCCTTCCACTCAATAATAAAATATACCTCCGGGTTGTGACGTTAATGAACGAACTAGTCGAAGAATTCCCACAGATTGAGAAAGTCGTTGTTCTTTATCAGGTTTGTTTTACCTTCCGCTTTTCAATTTTCTTCGGCTTTAGGATAAACTCGTTTATTATACCGTCTCGACAGCTGACCTTCCTTCCCTGTTCAGATATCTCACACAGAATCTTCTCCCTAGTTCTATTGAAACAGAATTAGAGCCTTCTAGGCAGGCTATTAGAGTTTATTTTAATTCAAATGGTTTTAGAAGTGGCCATGGAAGATTCCTACGAGGGCCACAGGATCTAACCTTGGATAGACCTTTACTGGGAGAAGATGCCCTCCCAACTGTGCATCTCCATGTGAAAGATAGAGATGATCATGATTCAATTCTAACTTCATATCAAATGGTTAGTTTCTGCTATGATCTAGAATTATGCAATGAGTTTCAGATGGCCTACAGGATACTAAACGCTACTGTGTGCATGTTTGCCAAATCTGAAGTAACCAGTAGAATGCTGAGAAATATTGACGGGTTTCTGGGAACAGACACAAGTAGTATAGCATCCGACATAGGAGAATTGTGAGTTTTTGGTGTACTTTGGACATATTTCTGCAGTTTTAGTGTTGGCAGCTACAACAGCGATAATCGAACTTATATTGACTTCCATTACATCTATTTCAATCCATCTTCGCTCTCTTTGACCTCATCTTTGGATGGCAACTTCGGATCTAGGATAGCTTCTCCTCCAGTGGAAGTCAACAGGTAAGAGTACTCTTTGTACTACTTTATTGCCGCCAACCTTTAGACTATTGTGTGAAACCATGAGAACATTTTTCACGGAGAAGCAAGAATTCGGAGAATGTTTTGTAAAGTCTGATAACGAATGGTGGATTGTACTAAAGAAAGCAAACAGTCGTCTGTTATGCCTCCTGCTTCCGCCGTCTAGTAATCAAGCATCGTTGGCCGATGTCCAAGCCAGATCCACGGGTATTATCAAAACACATTTCGAGTCCATCTTTCTAAGTTAATATCTTCATCTAATGAGCGTACTACCTCCGTGTGTACGGGTCTATTTTACGCAGTGATAGTGGTGTATAAATACTTATTTATTGAACTCGAGTTTTCCCCCAATCTAGTACACTTCCGGGGCAGGAAGACAGTTGTTTTCGTATTTTGACAGCACAAAAACCTCGCTCAATTTGGAGACATTTATGAACGTAAGTCTTTTCGCGGGCCAGCTTTCATTAGAACGGCTGCACCTGCGCCCATTTCCGGAGCAGGTGGTGCGGGGACCTTTTCGATCAAGGATTCGGGGGTATACTCTGTCCGTTCTCCCGTTTCCCGGGCTACCATGTCAACATCGGTAGAGAGTGGGCTCTACTTCTTCTCTTAACGCGATCATCGCCCATTAACTCTTTAGCCTCACTCAAGGCGGAATCACGAATAGGCGCACTCTGCGTGGTGAGGCGGATTGCATTACTTGGTGCTCGCGACGTTAGATTGCTCTCGAGTGCTTGAACTTATTTCATCCTTATCCTCAATTTTAAACTCTTGACCGGGATGTTCCATTGTCCCGAACATGGAGCAGACATATAGACTTTGGTCTCGCGCTAAAATGACTCATTATTCCCGCTTATAAACTACTTCCCATGTGAAAACTGCCCTCGTCTGCTCAGTATCTTTAATGGCTTCCACAATTTATAAATATCTCTATCATCCTTGCATAAACGTCTTCAACGAGGTTATTTTCTCCCCCCGAAAGTGTCTCTCCGCATTTGTTCCAGGTTATTTATGGCAGTTCCGCGTTCGACTAGACTTGGACATATTTCTACATATTTCTACAGTATTCCTAGAGAACTGTTATTGTGATTTTTCTCCATACCCTCTGTTGTGTGTTTTGCCCGTCAGATATTAATCCTTCCGTTAGACATCTCCATAACAATTTGTTGTTTCATTTTTTTTCCAATTTCATCCTGAGCCAAACTCGGCCAATGGCAACAAAGGAATATTCAGCCTCAACACCCATCCATATGCTATAAAATTCAGCATTCGTCAGCAGTTTTCAACTTGACAATTCAGGTGTTTTGAAAAAGCCTAACGGGCTATCCCTCTAACTAAACATCTTTCGTTCTTTAGCCGTTACATTTCATCAGAGTAATGTTTTTCTCCCCATTCATCCAATGTTTCTCTGCTGTATAGCCTTCTGTCGGCATCCAATATTCATACGTATTGCTATATAATTATGCCAATTGGGAGGGCAAAGAGAGGGGACAAGTGGTAGATCATTTAGCTGACCCAAGGGCAGGATTACCTCAGTCAGCTGCCATTGTCAGATCTTTTTAATTCCCAGAACCCAGCCATTCTTCTTATTATTGCCTTACGCGTAGGGAATCCCTCTTCCCTCCTTCTTATTACAATCTTAGCGCTTTTTGATTAAAAAAATGGAAGAAAGCAGCTAGCGACATCCAGAATTCTTTTTAATTTTGCAAAAACAGCAGCCCAACAAGGCTGTCCCGGTAAGAGTCATGATCACGTCGTCAGCCAGAAGCAATTTCATCTTATTGCATGTTTTACGATGCCGTATTGGAGGAGGTCTAGGTTTTATGCACAAAGTACTCATTTGCTTCGCTCACATGCTTCCTCCCAACTTCACAGGACGTGGTCCCTCCTCCCTCACACCCCTCTCCCCGTGACTTCTCCTATTTTTTCATGGCCGACTCTAAATTGGCTACTCACTCGCTTTGCTGGCTAGCATCAGATTACTTGGCAAACAGCCTTTTCGGAAATCCCATCCTTCTCAATGCTGCTTAACTGCTCACTTGTGGCAACCATTCTCGGAAACTAGTTATCCTTGAAGAGTTGCCAGTTCTGTTATTTTTCGTATGGAAGAGACCCGCTGTCGTACTCCCTCCCCCGATGAGGGTTCCGTTCTCAAGTATCCTTAAGAAGATGAGCCACGGCATACACAGCCTCTGACGTCCCTCTCGCGCATTCTGATTCGGTTATGCATATGCCGCCTCTTCTTCCTGCTACTACTCGTACTTGCACAGCTCCTGCAGTCTGCCCTTTCCCCCCTTCTCCCTTCTTCTGTCAGTCGCTTTCTCAAAAATATTACGTTTAATATTTTATTGTTTCCACTGATCGCAGAGAGACTTCACTTTGAACCCCCACCATGGCTACAAGGTTATAAATCGTCAAAGCCCCGTTGCATAATAAAAAAGGCAGAAGTCAGGAGGGAGCTCCGTGACCGGAGTGATCCCTCTGCCCGGAATCTGCTCAATTAGTGAGACTTCTCCATTTACATTTCCCTTCATTTGAAAAGATTTACAAACTCATTGTATTCCCTTCTCGAACTTTTGCAAAAGGTTGGCTGACTTTAGCCGCTTGGAAATTACCTATTGTTCCACTTTTCAACTTTTTCTCACAACTTTACCCGCTAGAACAATTAATTGTTAGTGCCAGAAGTGTAATTACGGACATAGTCAATGGGCCTTTAAGTATGCGCAGCCTAACCCGAACTCCCGGACGCGTTGCGGGTGTTAAGAACTCTTTTTCCCTCGAGAGTTTAACTGCTATCGCTGATTCATCGCTGCCATTACCCGGGGGCTGTTCGTCGGTCACTTCTCGCATTTCATATTTTTCAATACGGCAAAGAACCTCCCCAGCTTATCGTTTATTCTATGCGTTTCGGTTATGTTTGCCCGTAATGCGTCTTTTTCCAAGGTCTCAGACAAGATGGCAATCAGAGACGAGGAAGCGCAGGGGGGCTCATCTTCCATTTATGGGTACCCTTCATGTTCTCTCTCCTTCTCTTCCTTGTCTGGCTGATTTGCTGTTAACCACCATGCAGTTCAGAAAAAAGCGTAGTAGGAACCAGTGACACTCTGTCTCCAGTGCCTTCTGTCTAATCCCCGACTCCAGCGGGCATTTTCCCACGCCTCCTACACTTCATGAAATGTAAGCGATGACTACCCATCTTTTGCTGCTTCTCTTCATACCAGGTATATCCTTTTGCCCCCTTTCATTATATCCAATAGTCCTAGAAGCATGGTCATCTGTCCTCCGCGTCGAGACAGGACATCAACCTATAGCCATCGAAGGACGTAAGCTTTGTTTTCTCGCCTTCTGTTACTTTTCATGAATGAGTGAACAAGAGCAGGTTCATTTTTGCTCTGCGCAACACGCACCAGAATGCTTAATGAGGCTTCTAATCGGGTAACTGGGTTTTGACAGGGCTACTACTTCTTTAAAAAAGCTAACTTTGGTCCGCGGGAACCACCGATAAATATATAACCGCCCTCCGGAGAGGATGCTGATTGTTTTGCTGGGTTAAACAAATAGCTTCTAATGGCGGGTAAAATAATCCAGGTGATTTGCCAGTACCCATACAAGTCTCTTTTTCAGGAGACATGTACATGGGCTACTTCACGAAGGTCCTTTTTGACTCGCCAACATGTATAGGCGGCTTAATCGTCCATTGTCTTCGACCTCTCACCGGAGCCGAAGAAATGTTGGTTCCCGGGAGAATTTCACGGACTTACATCATCTTCTTTCAGTGATTTATTGTATACAGCTTGTCCGAAAGGTCACTGGAAGGTTGCCCACTACATGAACACGAAAGAAGAGTTCCACTTGAAGATGGTAAGTAGTAAGATTTATATGTGAACAGCACTCACAACAAATATTACCCCGGGGAATGGTGCTATCTCAGTCCAACTTTGGAGGCAAAATAATTGGTTATTCTCGAGACACAAACCAGAACTACTAAATAATTTGTAGATGCTAGTTTTGACTCGCGGGACAAGTTAACCAAGCGAGGTGGTTTTTGGCAGCGATCTTCTGGACCATGTTGACGCTTTTGGGAAAAGACCAATTTTAGGAAGTGACCGCCAAACAGCTGCTAATTGCGTCCCGAGAGCCACTGACGATTATAGATGTACAAGTTATATCTTGCACTACCCTCAGGTAAATATACTGGCTCTCGAAAGGATATGAATATTTCAGTAGTTCCAACGTTTCATGCCATGAAGTCAGAGAACATCCTCATCGACATTCACACACCCCGGATACATTACGAGCTCATGATATTCCACATATCAGACGGAAAAGGCAAGTAATGTGTGGAGGAGATGATTTGATGAGCAATTCGAATATATGATTTTGGTCTGAATAACCGCGAATGAAGAGGGACGGAAAAAGATGGTCTTTGAGTTGCTCCTCGATTTGTGTGAGGCAAGTGAAAGATAATCAAATTTCAGGGCGGTGACATCCACGAATGGCTTGGATTTTGAGCCTGGGAGCCAAGTTGTGTTCCAGAATGATAAGATTGTACCGAGGGGGGCTACTATGACGGTAGAGAGAGGAACAGTCCTTCGATTTGCTCCAGGAACTTCTTTGATAGTCAATGGTTAGAGCCTAGGAGGACGAAAGGAACCGACCATTTAGGCGCTCTGATTGTCAAGGGAACAAAATCTATACCTGTAAGATTTGAAGCCTTGGAGAACTCTTGGAATGGAATCAACATTGTTTCTGGATCTCCCGCTTCAAGTCTTCGGTACCTCAATATCAGCGGAGCCCAAGGAGCAGGCCTCACAATAATGGGCGGAACACCACCGACACTTGAAAATGTCATCAGCGATTCAAATGGAATCGGTTTCAGGATAGAATCGGTAGACTTTTGTCCCGCTTTGAGAATACAGAAATTGTTTAGAACGCTTCGGAGATACGAGTGATGAAATTGTTGGCACTGAACAACCGAGGCGCGGGTTTTGTCTTCTCGGGAAAGGTAGAGCCGTGATCTTCTTTTCCCCACTTCCGGGTTATTTCTTCTTATCAGATCTTGTATATTTCTTTGTTGTATTGTCTTTGCACTTGTACAAATGTCAGTCAACAGCGCACATAAATAAAGTTTTTATGAAAACGGCTGCAATCAGCACGCTTACAAGTAAACGTATCACTTGCACTTCAAATAAATACGATTAAAAATGGATGAGTACAAAAATGAGTACTAAATGGAGAACTCTATCACACAGTTTGGTGATAAGTATCAATTGAAAGTACTCGGGTTCATAAAATTGTTCCACGTTCTTCTTGTCCGTCATTTGATTCACTAATTGATTCACTAACCTTGTCATGCTCTAGAAATATCACTTTGTAAAGTGATCTCCTTGGTTTATCACTTTAGTCGTGCCTTGTTTTATTCATCGAAAGTGTGTCTTATTCCATTCCCTTCAGGCTAATTTGGTCCTGGACTCCTGCACGGCAGCTGCTAATAGAGGAAATGGCTTTCATATCAGAAGATCGAACAAAGTGAAGATTACGCAGACTAGCTGCTATAGTAACAGCCGAGTAGCAATTTTCACCGAAGATGTGAATCAACTAAAAGCAGACGAGACTGTAATCAGTGGAAACGGAGCCGGATATCGCTTCACTAAACACGTCAAAAGTAAAAGTATGATTACGGTAGGCGCCTATACTGTCACTAAATACTTGCTGTTTAGCTGATCCGGCAAAACATCAGTGGCCATCACTATGGACCAGCAATTCTGGTAGAAGACGATATCGACACGGACCTTTCGATTTCTCAATGTTTAATTTATGACAATTACCAAGGAGGGCTCAAATGTTCTGGTCACTATGAAGGAACCATACAAATTATACATTCCAACTTTACAAGGAATCGAGGACCGACGTTGACGATAGACACTCTTCATAGAGGAGATGTCCGTATTGAACACTGTAGCTTTCACCAGAACCAACTAAACGACTACGCCTCTTCGGAAGCTATTCTTCAACTTGTAACCGACAATTTAAACGATCGTGGTACTGTTTTCTTTACGTTTTTCCATTGACAACTTATAGAAGCGAATGCTACAATTTCGGACTGCGAATTTACCAAAAACATCATAAACGACGTCATTCTGTTCAAGAAACAAGCTGGAAACGATCCAAATATCACCCTTGAAAGCAATGACATTAGGGCAAATCTTGCCAGAAATGTTATTTCCTATAACACGAGAGGAGTTTCAGTTAAGCACAATTTCCTCAACAATGCCCAGGTAACATTCTACTCTAATTCCAACAGAAGATTCTAGTCCTCTTGTGAAATAATGGTTCCTCATCTGTCTTTCTTCTCTTCTGGTCTAAACTATTGGGGTTATGCACTTCAAGCTGAAATCAAAGAGAGGATCTGCACCCCGAGTTCTACTGAAGTAGTGACGGCTCGAAATGTGGATGACAGTTATAAGATGGCCCCAAATATTGTAAGCAATCCCCTGCCGCAGTTTGAATCCACTTATAACTTGATCAGGTCTTTACCTACTCCTTATACGTAAGTAAACGTTTACTATAAATGAATCGGATGCTTAGGATAGACACCGACTTGGTCATCACTCCCAACCAGACAATCGTGGTAGAACCAGGGACACAATTCTTATTTGGACCTAATGTTGGAATCACAATACAGGAAAGAGGAAAGTTTATACTGAATGGATCGGAAGGAGCACCTATTTCCATGTCATCCATGGGAGTAGGAGCATGGAGAGGTGTAACGGTTAAACCAGGTACCTCTTCGTCTGTTCCAATAGGGATATTATTTAGGTGGAAGTATAACGGCCCACCATGTGACACTGAACGACCCTTCCATCGGTCTATGGCTTGACTCTGACCGCTTCTCTCTGGAGCATGTTGTTGTGAACAAGCCAAACGTGCACGGGGTTGAAGTGACAACGAACACGGGCCCTTTTGTTGATCTTGGCGGCACCCTCATCTTAGATTCAATTGGGACAGCTCTAGCTGTTGATGAAAGGAACCAAGATATAACACTCAGGGACTTCCAAATAGAAAACGCCGGAATCAGCGGAATAGACTTCGTCTCTCCGTCGGAAAATATTACGATAGAAGATGCCAGAATTGTGAACAGCGGGTCTCATGGAATTCATATTTCTGAGTACTCACAGTCTCCTTTGAATTCTGTAACTATCCGGAATGTGACATTGAAAGACCAGAGGACGGGGCATGCAGGCCTTCTAATTAGTGGAGGATGGATCAGTAACATTGATTTGGAGAGAATTCACGCTGAGGGAAACGCTGTCCCTTCTATAATGCTGGCCCTAGAGGTAAGACTTTGAGCTTCAGCAACATTTGCCTTTAGTGCAACAACAGACCTTCAATGACGACAATATCAGACTCCACATTTGTTGATAACCGAGACACGGTAGTATCCCTCCAGCTTGGAGAATGTGGAGGACTTGAGCTGAACAGGAATCTCTTTGACAGGAATAACGCTGATGGAAGAGCGGGAGTAGTGAGAATAGACATCGAGCCCAACCCAGGATTGGATAACTTGCCTGTGGAAATAGCGAATAATGACTTTTCTGCTAATGGCGGTGACTTTGTCGTCTTCTTGTCTTCTGATGGGGAATACAAAGTTGACGGTAGCATGAATAGGAACAGACTAAACGGTAGCTATGATTATTTTCAGTATTCCCATATTTATTTTCAGATAATGCTGTTTCCCAAGCCGCTGTGATAGTAGCCTCTCCTTCTTTCACTATCCAAGGAAATCGTTTCGAGAATCCAAAAACACAATACCAGTTAGAACCGAGAGGAGATGGATCATGGGTATTGAACTATTTCTAGGAGATATAACGATGTTCTAGATCCTAAACGCTACCAGGAATTGGTGGGGAACGGAAGACCTTTCTCAAATTATTCAAGCCGTCAAAGCACCGGAAGGAAGTGTCCGCATCCAGCCGTACCTGGTTGCTGGAGAAGCCTTACAGATTGTAGACCCTCCTCCAAATACAGTGCCTATCGTTGTGCCATCTGGAGGATTTGACCAATGTGCTCACATTAGTTACTGCTTTCAGAGAGGGCAATGTATAGGCAGGATTCAACCATTTCCATAACGGCTAATTTACAGGAGGTCTCTGTATTTGTCCAGAAGGATATGGTGGAGCTGATTGCTCCGTATTAACTGGCTGTTCGAATAACTGTTCAAGGAATGGGGAATGCAATGTCTTTAAAGTTTGTCACTGTTTTGAGGTAAGTTCCTTGTCCTCCAAGTATTAATTTTTGATAGGGCTGGACCGGGTCAGACTGCTCTACTCCAATGTGTTCATTTGATTGTGGAGGGCATGGAAAATGTGTCAGCAAGGATGAATGCGAATGTGACCCGTTATGGGCAGGGGCATTTTGTATCGAGCCAGCCTGTACCGAAGAAACTTGCATCAACGGAATGTGCAAGGACAAGCAATGCTCTTGCGAGGGACCGTGGGGAGGGAAAAGATGCGATGTTCCTGTCTGTACAGAATGTTCCCTCAATGGAGTGTGTACTGCTCCAGAAACCTGCGAATGCTTTGCCGACTGGGGTGGATCTGTAGGTCACACTTCATTTTTAAACCATGGTTAATATAGAATTGTTCAACCTGCGCTGGTCCTTCTTGTTCGTCTTGTGATATGGACTGCGACCATGGAAATTGTGATGAAGTTACCCGCACATGCGTTTGTGCCAAAGGATGGAGTGGAGCTGCCTGCGATCTGTGTGAAACCACCGGCGGATGTTCGACCACTGGCAGGATATTAACAATCCTTCCACAAACGGCAGACAAAGAAAACAGCAATATGGTAGTCACCGTCTTTGGCAATGAACTACCAATGTAAGAGTCATAACATCTGCGAAAAATAGCTTTAGAACTCCAAATGGTCACTATTCTTGCGTTTATGGAATGTATACAACGATTGGAATCAGGCAATCCTCCACAATTATACGCTGTCCAATGCCTGCGAATCTTACAGCAGGGCGGCATCTTTTCAGTCTTGCAGCTGGACCAAATGTGCTAACAACTACAGATGGGAAACCGGTAAACTTTCCAGTTCAATATCGTGATAAAGTGATTTAGGTGCATTTCACTGTCTACGATGCTTGCAACCCTTCCGTTTGTCAAGGTTCTTGTGTCGGGCCGCTTTGCGTCTGCTCTCAAGGAAGGACTGGAGTATTTTGTGAAGTCATCGAACCCGTACCAGAGATTGACCGGCATTTCTTGAATAACCAACAAGTAAATACTGCTATAGAAGGGACTCCGTATGTGGTCTACTTGCCAACTATGGTAAGCTTGTTTGCTCCTTGTTACCTAGAATTAGTCAGGAACAGTGCTACGGTTAAACTCGACAATTCACGATCTTCGCCTGGATTCAGCTAAAGGATTACTGGAGTGGTCGGACCCCGTTGGTCAGTCCTCGCCTCATCAGATAACTGTGATAGCCGACTCATTGTCCGGTATAGAACCGACCAACCAACAAAACAAATCGCTTAGGAGAAAGTACGATCTCATGGAATGTGTCAATCCAGCCGTCGTATACGGCAACTGTAGACGATGTCTCGACCGAAGGGAATAAACTGATCTTTAGAGGAAGCGCAGAAGGGCAACAAGTATTTTTATTCCAGTAAAGGCAATCTTTCTATAGATCAAACAAATGCCAGTCTCCTTGAAAGTAAGGAGTGCTGATGGGACAAGGATAGAGGAACTTACGACGATGACTGATAATGAGGGGAACTTTACTTACGCCTATATTCCGGCTGAATCTGGAGAATATCTTGTGGTGAGAGCGAAAGGAGCCTTTAGATAAATTGGAATCTAGAGCGCTTCCCATCCTGGAGAGGAGACCGACTACGAAAAAGAGTTCAGAGTAGTAGCCGAACAACCACCTTCCATTACAGAAGAGGATAATCAATTCGTCATCCATGTTCCCGGTAGCTATATTTTCTTCAAGTCTAATTAAACTATAGGGGAACAGAATTGTACTGCCTTTTCATTATCTGCTAGCTCAGGAGAAATAACTACTGATTTTGTAGTGAATGAACTTCAAGTAAAAGTAAAGCCATTGTCAATGGACGAATTCTATGTTCTGGTAGACTGTGATATAGGGAAAGAGCTAATACGGTATTGTACCGTAATAACAAAATCAAGAGCCGCATTTAGAATTCCACAAAGAGGAAACCATGACGAATTAACAATGCTGACCTATCCTCAAGAGCTGCACCTCTTCCAAGATACAGTAGCTAGGTTGTCGAACCCAGTAGAAGTGAGCTTTCAACTTTTAACCTACTTATTCGTATTTTCTAGATAAGAGCCTATCCTCGCCAAAAGCTAGTTTATCCAATTGAAGTGGTCCATGCTGATCGTCCTGTAAACATTATCAATACGTTTCCAAATTCACAAGACTATGATGCCATTACCCGCGAAGGTATTTCTATTGTGCTCCAAATGGATGTGACTGAACAGGCAAATGGAAACATATCAATTGTGTCAAACAAAGAGGTTATCAAAGGATCTTCCGGTATAATTTTATATTGTAGGAACTGGCCAGGATACCATATACAATTGCTCAACCATCGTCATTCCAAACATCAGGATATATGTTGCTTTCTGTCTGCATTCGAGATGAATTCTATGGACAAGGTCCGCCTGACAGTAAAATAGTGGCTTCTCTATCTTTCACCAACTTGCAATTGAGTGTTGACCAGACCCAGAATAATGTAGTTGTAAATGGTAGAGTCCTTCTTTCTTCCTGTCATAATTTCCCAAGTTCAGGCGAACCAGCTGTATTCAATCTTCATGAAGGGTATTATCAAGTTACTGTATCTTCTCCAATTCACAACACATTTTCCAACTCTATTCAAGTATAAACCATTGGTCCATAAAAACACAACTATTTTAGGTATCACAGCACAACACATCCTTCTGTTTATACTTGACTTCCTCAGCACCTATTACTGCTTCCCTTAATGTTAACAACTGGACAGCCACGTTAATAACAAAACCTAATGGAAGGCTACCCTATCTGCAATTTGACCCTCCAGTCATCGTAGAGGGTGCTGCCACGGATGTCTTGGTTACTGTGAAAGGGGACGTTCCTGGTGTGCTTTCTGTTGAGAACAATGACTATTTTGTAAGTTTTGCTCCAATTAATAAACTAATTGGTATTTCCAGCAATCCAAGGTGCAGTCAACTCAATTGAACGATTCTTTTTGGGCTACTGTCATGGCTATGCCGGGCCAGAACGCTGACTCTCACTGTACTGCTCACCTTCTTCCGGTAGCCACGTGTGGGATAAAAAAAACGGCCCTGTTTTCAGATAAAGTTTGACTTTCTGGCTGATGATACAAATTTCGTGATAAAATCCTCCTCAAATCTTGTAGTGAATAAGCTGGATGCCGATCGTGAACACCAAACTCTTTGTGACGGTATGAAGGCAACTTAGGGGCGGTCACAAATGGATTACAGATAGTGGAGATCAAGTTCCAACAGGAAGTGTTACGAGAATTTTGTGCAATTGTGGAGAAGGAGCTAAAGCTAGATGTAGGCAACAGTACACATCAGCAACCGCTTGCGGCTCTTCCTGGTCGAGAATACCTGACGATACTGTTAGTTGAAATTGTGTTAATAGTACCAGCTGTCTGTAGATTTCACTCCAAGTGCTATCGACATTTCTACTACTTATCAGCGACTGTCAAGAAGTACAACTGAATTTCGACGACCTAGATCAGGTGTTGAGTTGTGTTTCATCGTTGGAAAAGGACTGCCCCAATGTGGAAACAAGGAAGAGAAGGCAAAATGAACTGGACGAGTACCCAACCCCACCAACGTTGGTAGTCGAAGAAGCTATGCAGAATGATGGTCCCGCTTCTATCATAAACAGAGTAGACTAACAACAAAACCATCGAACCACCCTCTTTCAGATATCCGCACTCCAAGGATCAATCAACCCTGTCATGCAGCCTATGCTCAATGTGTTTAATGCTATCGATATGCAGAGTTATCGAGTAGCCGGTTTGTATCAGGACTTCTTTGCAATCTTAAGGGTATGCCTTTAAAAAGTACCACATTAAGCTCGTCTTTCAGAAAGTCTTCCCGGCAAATATTCCTAACAAAGAAGAGATGCAAGCGTTTGTAAAAGCTATTGGAGAGACCTCTGAACTAGGCGTTAAAATATCAGAGGATGAGATGCATCAAATAGATGGTAATGAAAACATCTCCTTATTTATTGAAAGGTATTTTTAGAAAAAGAATTGGTAGATCTGTGGAACGACACCGCGACAGTTTGGACATCAGGGAAAATGGACCATCATAAAGGAATACAATTCGAAGATGCTAAACTTCTTGTTACTGCTGCTGATAAATTGAAGTCCTTTGCAAGACAGGTCAGCTCTCCTATTAAAGGAACCTTCAGGGACCTGCAGCCGAGTGTCGGCGCGCATTTGAATTTGGAACTGGTCTACCGTTTTAGCTCGCTTTTTCATTTTCAAGGGCTAATTTAATAATGTTTTTTATAAACAAGTGAAAGCACGGTAATAAATTACTAGAAAAATGTGTAAAAATAAGAAGAAATAGATTAAAACGGAAGGCGTGTTCAAAATTCAAATGCGCGCCGACGCTTACGAGCGCACTCGGCGGCAGGTCCCTGAGGGTTCCTTTAAAATAATGAAAATTTGAATTTAGAACGGAGCAACTGACCCTTTTGCTGTACTACATGAATATCTAGGCAAATTGTTGCAGACACCTTCTGTACCGAATCAGGAATGTGCCGAAGCTACTGTCCTCATTGAGCCCAAGCCTGTCTACGATGGGGATACGATCAAAATACGAGTTTATCTAACAAATATAAAAGTATGTCGTAATGTTCAGGATTACATCTATTACAGGAGCGCCCAATGGTTTCCCCTACTTTGGAGTTTGATGTCCTTAGAGGGGACAGTCTCACCCCGGAGGCAACTGTAGTGGCCAGCGGTATTGGAGTAAATCCGAATGCTGCAACCGGTGTTCTAAGTCCAGGAGAATCCTTAGAAACGATCTGGTTAAAACGTATTATCCCCCAGACAACGTTAACATCAATTGCTAAATATCAGGTAGCTTTCATTTACGGCAGATATCAGCAGAATTTAGCCAGTAATCACGGTTTCCTTCTCTGTTGGCGGGCGTCTGACTAAGCAGAGACTATCCGTTCCCATGATTGAGATCCATCCAGTACGAAGCGCTAAAATAGTCCACTTCATTTATCCGTCTGTTGGAAGCAATTCGCCCTTTTCCATTGCCACTTCAATCATGAATATTGGTTATTCAACATTGGAGAATGTCAAAGTCCATTCCTATGAAATGATAGTGACTGACGGGCATGGCGAGCACTACCCCTACAGATTGGAATCTGTCCGTTTAGATAAAATCCGAATTGGTAAGCAAATTAATATAATAACATGCGAAAACATTATTTAGATAATGCGTTATCGTTTGATCTTGGTACAATTTCGTCAGGAGAGTCTAAAATGATTACCATGAATATCAGCACGGAACGCACGGAGGTACTAGAATTTTAACGAGAACATTCACCTGTTTATAGGCAAATATCACCTCTGTAAAGTGTCCTATTTCTGTAAATGGTCAAATGATCAATGCGCAAGAAATGAGCACATACGTAGTAGAGGCCGCAGCGGGGAAGAACGGATTGATGGTGAAGGATGCAACAGGGGCACACTTCTTCTTCCGTCCGGATACCGGCACACTAGTAAATATCGTTCCTCTCACTTATGTTGCGGTAAGTGGACTTCATACCAGCATCTTGAAATGTATAGAGCCGATCAACTGAACTTACCGACCCGGATAGAAAAGTTATCGTAGCGTCCTTCAAAAATGAGTACGTTTCCATTCAACCGGTATTTAGGTTCATTTAGTGAATCACGAAGTTTTACTGGCTTCTTATGGGGAACGATGGACTACCCGAACAATATTCCAGAAGGATATCAGCTTGTGAAAGTAACAGAAAAGGCAAATGGTAAAAGAGACAGACAACTGAGGCCAATCACTTGGAAGGAAACAACTCCAACGGTTTGACCTGCTAGTGAGAAGGTAAAGGAGTCTGTGTCTCAGGGGGACAAGCTGAATTTTATCGACAATGGCTTCCTTTCCACGCCGTACTCCATGACATACGAATTTGTATTCGCCTATCCAAAAGAGTACTCCGTACCACAATTTGACCAAAGCTCCTATAGGATACAGGTGCAACGCTCTATACAATTAAATCCTGAGTTTAGTTGCTACCAGATATGTGGTGGCCTACTCCTCCGGCAAAAGCTGGACAAGTTACCGCTGAGTCGGACGATGGAGCCCAAGTTGTCTACTCCCTCTACTCCCCGGACAATAGCCACCGGTTTTCTGTAGACGATCTAACGGGAAGCATCATCGTAGAAGAGCCTGTAGAACCTGGACAGGAATATTGTTTGATGCTGGTGGCCAAGGATTCAAGAGGACAAGAGAGCCGAGTACCCATTGCTGTCAACACAGGTTGTTTCTTCTTTTCGAACTCTTGACAGTGGGGGAAAGTTCAGGAGGTCTTCGTCAGGATTGTTACGCCTTCAATACTGAAGGACTTAATCCTAGTGTATCACACTGGTCTGTCCTTCCAACTGCATACCCGACTAGTTCAGGTGCTGATGAATTATCGCAGATATAGAACTGTTTTAGGAGCCGTTACGGTGTCAACCTTACCAACAGGACAGCCTCCAACTGATCCACCGACCACGACTCCGGAAGAAATTGACATCCCCACTCCACCGGAGATTGATCCATCGTCAATTGAACCGACAGAAGTTACTCACACATTGCCAACAGATAGCCACGTGTCTGATACTTGGACAACCGTTTCGATAACCCAAGAACCGGGTACCGACAGCTGGAGTACGTCTGATTCTGGGCATACTA
Organism: Oscheius dolichura; assembly: GCA_932521035.1. NCBI lineage: Eukaryota > Metazoa > Nematoda > Chromadorea > Rhabditida > Rhabditidae > Oscheius > Oscheius dolichura. Next base: position 10,617,536 of record OW051497.1, on the reverse strand, counting down.
TTATAATTGTGCCAACCCTTCCCTGGTCAACGGAAGAGGTCCCATCTCCGCCTACTGAAGAGCCATCAACCGAACTCGTTACACCGGATCATTCTCCTAGTACTATCCCCACCTCTGAAACCGAAAGTATAACTACTTCTGAAACAGAGGCCACTTCCGAGTTGACAACACAAACGGAGGAGATGACTTCCACAATTGAAATGATTACTTCTACTTCAGAATCATCAGAGTCAACGATAACAGGTTGGTCCTGAAAGCATTCTATAATAATATGAGGTTTAGAAACCACAGAAGCAACGGAAGTTTACACGATTACTCCAGATATTAGTCCACGAACAGTCACGACAGGTAGTTCCTTTCAGTACCAAGCTAATCAAATTCTAGGCGAACCGGATACAACGGTAGAAGAAACTACTGCAAGTGAAACTCCAACCACAGAAGCAGTAACAACGACACCTGAAATTATTTGGACGGCTTCGTCTGAAAATGAACCGTCGACGATTGAGCCCTCTTCAGTTCCCATCCATAGCATAACTCCTGACTACACTCCAGTTAGCAATCTACCCTCAGGAGCTACTGTCACCATCTTGCCTATGACAACACCGAACTGGACTGTCGAGCCACCTGTTAGTGCTGTAACCCAGTACACTATCGGTGGAGGCACTGGCCGACCGGCGACTACCTTAACTGAAGAACCAAGTACTGATGGACCGGCGCCTTCAGTAACCTCTGAACCAAATACTACCCGGCCGGTCACCCATCCGACGGAGCCGGGACCTACAGATGAATACACAGAAGCCTGCAGGAAAACCGGAGTACCAGTGTGGAATCTTATCTGTGAATTGAGTAAAACTGTGACCAGACGAGGTGGATAGATTATTTCCTTCTTTTACGGGTATAATTTATAGTAATTGCTATCTATATTCATTAATAAATTATGTATTTTCCAGCAAATTAGTAAAGGGCTTTCTTTAGTACTATCCCCAGGCGAACATTGGATTATCTCTCCTGTATCTCACACAGGCAACTTATAAACTAGTTCTTCTTCCTCTCTATGATACCGCTGAAACTTGAGCGACCAAGTGGAATAAAAAATAATATTAATAAATTACAATTTATTCTTGGTGATATACACGGCTGCCTCCAGCGATCTGTCTTAACTCGGGCATGGCTCCAATGGCGCGAAATGTTTCAATCTCGCAGGAGCCCCGAACTCACGATCTCCCAATTTTATCCGTGATGAATAAACAATCCGATTTTTTCTCTTCTATTTACTTTTATTCTATTTTACAATCACATGGAGGAAGAAGGAACAATATGGTCGCTTGAACCTTCCATTTGCGAAGTTCTACTTAACACCGCACCGTCGAGCTGGTTTTTCGGCCTCCTCACTCCCTCTCACTAGCTCTGCCACTGGTCACGCGACGCCGCCGCGTCTAGGCCATATTCAAATCGAGGTAAACAGGCTATAGAGCGAGGAAATGGTGTGCCTCCTCCTATAAAATTTGAGCACGATGGTGTTAAAAGAAGAAAGAGAGCGTGTTCCGGAGGCTTCCAGTGGAAATTTTATAATAAGTGAAGAGAAAGTTTCCCTATTATTGAAGCTGTGTTGCGGTAAAGCACACATGGCGGTTGCTGGGAGCAATTACTAAGTTTATTAGACAAAAGGAAGGGTCGACAAAAGGAAGGGCCGATTGCTATCTCATCGCACCATCGGGGAAACTCTGATCGGCCAGCGATTCATCTGAGCCAGGGACTACGGACGGAAATATGGGAGCCTCTAGAAGTACAGCAGCATCCGCGTGAAATGTCATTTATGAATTGAGTAAAACTAAGGCACGTTTTATTTCTTCCTTGTTGCTGATCACATCCCTAGCGAAGAGGACAAAATTCACGAGCTAGCCAAAGATGACACGGTAATAATATTTCTTCTCTGTCTGCATCTAAAGAAGCCGATGATATGTTCCCTGTATGGTCGTATTGTGTAGCAGATCACCACTGAAGAGCAGATTGATTTCAACGTATAGCAACCAATGCAAAAGGAGGCTATGAAGTCACTTATGTAAGGAGTGGGGGATCCGAAAATCATATAGACTGATACAATGCAGCAGGGCACGACGATCATCCCGTAGAGACCGATTGTCTGAGACATTTCCATTTTATGTAACTTGTCTTTTTCCACCTGCAGTACAAGACTTCGAAATGCCTGCTGATGCATGTCCACTGAGCGTGATAATTGAGCAGAAGCTTTTAATATCCGCTTAGAATGGAGTACTACTGCGATGCCGTTGGCACTGACATAAGCATAGCCCAAAAGGGCTAACCCAGCCCAAATATACACCCAAACTCCACCGATAGATGTTGCCCCCTTCGGTATCACATACGCCGGATCAGCCTGTAGATGAGAAACCTTTTGTCAAGTTAAACTCACTTGATGTAGCTTTAGATCCACCCCTTCTTCGTCCAAGAATGACATATATGTCGCAATACCAAATACGAATCCATTTCCGTAGCCAACATAGATGGATTGAGCTCGCAACGTTTGTATATATGATTGTATGAAGGGAACTTCTGAACGTGGCATCAACATATTGTAGCGGATGACGAAGGCTATACAAATAGCTCCCATCATCTCTCCCACAAAGAACATTGATATGCCCTGAAAGCGCAATCGCCATAGGACCACTGCGCTCAAACCGAGGTCCCTGACTGTTCCTTTCAATCTTTAAAAAACTGAGCCTACCCCTTGAATGTTGGTAGATAGACTGAAAAGAGTGGTTAGAACGCCAGTAGGATATCCATGTGGCAGTGGGTATGTAAGAATCTGTGGTGCACAGAGGAAGCAGAAATAAAATGTTTCGACAAAAGTAATACACTAAATTCACGAAGTAGCATATATGCCCATTTTGGGACGTTTCTTACCTGTATATTCAATAGGTGCCATTTAAAATTGTTCATTATGCGCGGAGATTTAAAGCAAATTAAATACAATAGAAGAGAAGCTAGAATAGCAGATATGCAGGTATTTATACGGTAATATAACAAAAGAGCGACCATTCAGGTGAAGAACGGGGGCAGTATAAAACACGTATAACGCAAGACAACGAAAACGGCAGCAGGTGAAAAAAATGTGAAATAAAATATGGAGTAGAAAATCAGAAAACACGATGAAAGGTCAGATAAATTCGTCTTTGGCCGAGATGAAGGGTGAAATAATGTTTTAGCATCACATTTTCCAAGGAGCAAATCTGTGATTATCTGATACAAAGGGAAGCACATGTCGATTGCTATCTGGTTGCACCATCTGGGAGTGGGTGATCGGCCAGCGCCTCATCCAAAGGAGCCAGGGGAGCTGACGAATCTGCAGAACCCTTGGGAAAGACAACAGTACCATGTTTCTTGATGGTATAGAATAGGATTTTCCTACTGGCCATATTCTTAATAAAGCTGAGAGCATTCGGGAGATGATAGTCAACGACGACAGAGTGCTTCCGCATCTGGACCTTGGATGAAAATATTACCCGGCTTCCCCTTTCCCCCAACCTTTTATTGACGTTGTATAGGCTCAATTACTGTGAAGAAAAACCCGGTAATGTATTCCTACTTTATTTATTTTATATCTATTTTACAATAATGGATAAAATTGTAGAGGTCAGGATGTCGTCCATGCATAGGTAGTCTTATTGGCCGGTCGGTTCTTCTATTCGCTCCTTGCCCACTTCAACCGTCAATGTATAGTCCTAAAAGTTGATAGTTGAAAGTCAAATTCGCGATTCGTATTTTCCCATTCATATTTTGAGAATGGCCCTGGCATTCTAGATCTTATTTTCAATTTGCGACCGTTTGAGAAACCTATTTGGATCGGAAAAAAGAAAGAAATAAAAAATAAAAGACACTCACCTCTTCAGATGCATCGTCGTGCATAAGCTGTTTGAACATTTCCTGGTTATTGTGTAGATGGACGATTCCTCTTCGATCGTCAGGCCCACCCTCCAGATGTTGACCTAGTGGCAAATTTTTATCTCCTCGACATCAATCTTGATGAAGAAACAGCGGTTATGTATGAACCACCTGTAAACATTAGTTCAAAAATAAAGGGAAATGCTACTCACCTAGTTATTTATGTCGCCTAGGCGCGTTCAAACCATAAGCTCCGGAAAGTTGAGTGGATGTATGCCACTGAAATAAAATAAGTAAGCACAGATAAAGGTGAATTATATATAGAAAAGCAGAAAAGCTCTGTGGCCTAAAAAATGACCCAGCCGCGTCCAGGCCATATTCAAATCGAGGTAGGAGGTCGCTAGAGCGGTTATCGATTTGAGACAACAGTATGAGTCCAGGTTACCTAATCTGTATTTTCTTCCTAGCCGACATGACCGCTGCTGCGCGTCCATATTTACTGATTCTTATTTCGTTTCCGGCAATGATAAAGACGATCGACGGAAATATAAGGAGACGCGTGATTCTGCCGAAACGAGAAGCCTCCTCTGGTTTTTTCCTTTGCAATTCTTGATGTAAACGCCGTTTTTTGACTTAAAAATGGTATTTCAAGTGAGTTAAATTCAATGTTTGTGGAATAATTTGCACGATTAGGCTTAGAAATGGGAGAGAACGACTGGACCTAGGCGCTAAGACCGCTTGTTCAAATGTTTCACCGCTTGATAATGGGGATTATGACAACATCCATCAAAACGTTGGCTGATAACGACACTTCGGATGTTCTTGGCCTTTCTCCTACTTCCTTTCTACGCCGCTGTCTCTCACGCTGGCTGCATTGGCCCTACCTTCGAAAGTAAAACATTTGCTAATCCAAGATGCTGTAAGTTAGCTTTTCGTTCACAATTTATATCTGTTCAGTGCCCGGTCAAAGCTGCGATTTGGATTGGAACGTCGTCGTTGTGGTAGCCGCCAATTTTCCAGTAAACTATAATAACTTTATGACGGGATTGAATCAGGCACGTCTTTCCGGTATTTTTTACCTACAAATTATAGCAGCTTATGCATTGTAACTCTTCGAATCAAGTTTATTTTATGTCTCCTCAGAAGCAGTTGACTGATTCTTCTTGTAGCTTTAGTCCAGTAAGTTATTTCTTTATTTTTAATGTTTAGTTTTACAGTTAACAGCAACATATTTTACCGACCAAACACAGAAATATGGAAATCAACAGACATCAAATTTTACCCCGGAGGAAGTAGCCGACGCACTTTATTTAGCGGTAAGCCGCTGAAATACAAATAATACAGGTTACAGGCTAATTGCGCCCAGGAAAAGGCGAATTTCAACGCTGGAATAGCATATCTCTATATTGATATGGACTGTAACTGGGCCTGTTCCTCTGGCCAGTTTCTCAATTACCAAGCCTATTTTCTGGATACCCTGCTCAATCTACAATATGATATCAATATTATTACCGCTGACCAAGAATGCTACACAGGACTGTTTCAACAATGTAACAACACGTTCAATTGTGAAATTACTACGGATTTTACAAACGCCACTGTCTGCAGCTCAGCTGATCCTTATGAAATAAGCGCGTTCGGTAGGATTTAATTTAGTTCTATTGATTTTTAGTCTTTAGAAATGACGTTATCACTGGCGTTTGTATTGTTTCTACTGGTATTTTTACTGATCATCAATATTATGTTGATATGTCAGAAACAGACTAGAGTGCGGGAAGCATACGAAACTTTGAAGATGAAACATTTCCCAACTGCAAACGATTATATTAGCACTGAAAAGTAGGATTTTTTAAAATAACATTTATGGAATATTTAGGAGAAGAGATGCCTGGGAAATACAGCCCGAAAATCTAGAAGTTTTTCACAAGGAACAACTGGGAACGGGTGCTTTTGCCATAGTGTTCAAGGGGCGCCTTACGGGAAAGAGACCGGTAGACAATATTATCAGAACGGTGCATTTAAAATCGGATCACACAGACGAGGTAATATTATTAAATGATATTGATTATTTTTCGAAACAGGTAGCGATTAAACGCCCTCCTCCACACGCAGACGCCGCCGCTAAACATGATTTTGTTGAGGAGATACGATTCATGAAGAAATTAGGATTCCATACCCATATCTTGGGAATGATCGGATGTATAACAACGACGGAAACTCCAATGATTGTCATGCAATATTGTGAACAGGGAGATCTCTTGCATTTTCTGCACAGCCATCGAGACAATTTTGGAATGGAAAACTGTGTTCTTAAACCAAAGGAACTTATGTCTCTAGCTTGGCAGATAAGCGACGGCCTGGTTTGTTTTCACTTATTCTATAAAGAGTTTTTCTTTTTTTGTGCTATCTGAAGTCTTTGGATCTGATTCATAGAGATTTAGCGGCGAGGAATGTTCTTTTGACAAATGACCTCACTGCCAAGGTAAGTCTATTGATAGCCTATTTTATTTTTCTAGATATCCGACTTTGGATTATGTCGGCAACCTAAAATGACCGATGACGCTTCAATTTATGTATCTAGAGGTGGCCGTCTTCCTGTAAAATGGATGGCACCGGAAAGTCTTCGAGAATACATATTTTCTTTTCATACAGATGTGTAAGTTTGTTATGATCTTAACCAGGGAGTATTTTATTATTCAGATGGGCGTTCGGTGTAGTTCTTTGGGAGATGTTTAGCCTGGGATTGCCGCCATTCCCTAAAATAAACGGAGGAGCAATGTACGATGTTCTGGAGACGGGAGAAAGACTGACTCAAGTGGAAGGGATGCCAGATGAAATGTGAACTTTCCTTCTATGTTTTTAAAAATTATTTTAAGCTATATATTGATGGAAAAATGTTGGAAGTGGAGCCCAGATGAACGAGCAACAATAGAGGAAATACGAGATGAACTGAACACGTCCTTATCGAATAGCTCGCTCTATTACGGCTACCTATCAATGCCGAGTAATGTGACATTTGAACAAGACGAGTTCTGTGAAGTTATGATCTGATCTCCTACGATGGTATAAAAATACAGCGAAGTTTATATTTTATTTTTATTATTAGGGAGCAGTTACCATGGTAACTTCACATATTATTATAGGGAGGCCTTTTAGTTATGACGCATTTTCCTGGAGTTCTCTTCATAGAATCGAAGATAGTTGTTGTCGAGCGACGCTTTTCCTTCGTTGTAGCTATCCAACATGTCGTACACCTTGCTGGGGGCTAGTTTTCCTAAATATCGTTTAGAGCGGCCAAAAAAACGGGCTACCCACCCGTAACACTGCGCTTTCCTCTTCTTTGTGCTTCGAATTGCTCATTTGCTTGCTCAAACTCTGAGAACCTGAAATGACCGCTTAGAAAAATAAGGGGTTGCCCAACCTTTGAGGAGAAAGAACCTGTCCTACATATTTGTAGATATGTTGCTTGACGGTAGGCTCATCGGCTCCTTGTTCCCGGGCTTCCGTCACCAGTTCGTGAAGAGATTGCTGTTGCTGCTCCGTGAGGAACGTAGCATACGGCGTCAATGGGCAAGGCCCTTTTCCTCCAGTGGGATTGACTTTAGGCAGTGCCTAAAATTAAATTACGAAGTTCAAAGAAGTTACAAAAACCCGTACGTGCATAGGCGGCATAGGAGGCATAGGATGCATGGGAGGTCTTGGGGGCCCCATCGGCTGCATCCCTCCAAAAGGTGGCAGGGGATGTAGCTGTCTCCCCCTCATCACAGGTTGGAAATAGGCGCAGGACAAGGAGAACAGCATAGAGAGGAGCAGTACGTTGCAAGCCATGGTCAGTGTAGAACAACTGTCCGAGCGGAAGTTGGAAAATGAGAATTCCGATGGACAAACACATTGCGCATCTCTGCTAACAAAGCACTCTTCGGTCAACAGACTAACAGAGTATTGGTCACGGTTCTTTATTATCCGGAGAAAAAAGAACAGATTAAACCGAACTAGCCAGTGTAGTAACATTGCCAAATATGACTACAAATTTCGGGAATAGTTAATTAACTTTTTTGTTGTGATTAGATTAAACTGCAAGAATGCACAAGGAACTATATACACCATCTAGAAAGAGTAGGGGAACGGGATATTGTGCAACCCGAGAAATAAATAATTTCTCCTGACAGATAGGGATGAGTTAAGAGTTATTGGTAGCCGACCACTTGTAGAGCGACGGGTTCGTCTTCTTCGTGGCGGCCTTCGGGAGAGGAGCTGGGGGGTGGAAGTAGCCGCACTTCTCATTGATGCACTGGTCTCCGAAACGGCAAAGCTGAAAACAAATTTTTGTAGGGGTGATTGAATATGAAGTCTTTATTTCTTTATCCCCCTCAAAAGCCCTGTATCCCCCCCCCCCCCCTTTTTCGCTGTCTGTATACTGTATAGCAAACAGTTCACACGAGCCGATTTCCCACGAGCGATAAAAACTATATAGAATCCAATTTGTCTGGCAATAAAAAGAGAGAAAAAGGCATACCTGAGGATGGTCGTATTTACAGTTGGGATTCAGACAAGTGTCGGCATATCGGCAGAGCACTCCGATTCTCCTGGGAGCGTTGGACAGAGGAATGTCCGGCTCAATCTCGGGGAAGATTCTAAAAGTATGACTATACTGTATAAGGGCGGGTCTCTTACTCGGCAGGAGCGGGCTTCGGTTTGGCGAGCATGTGGCTCGGGAAGTAATAGGACAGCATGTTCATCACCTCCGGATCTCCATGGGTGTAGGCGCACTTCGTATTCAGACAACGGCCGGCGAATCTAGAGATAAAAATATGGGTTTCATACAGTAGAATAAATCTACCTGCACGGCGGATGAATATAATGGCACTTCTGCCCAAATGTACACTTGGGAAAGGCTGTACAGACGGCATTTGGATGGAGAAAATGGCAACTATCTCCTCTTGTGCATTTTGGCCAGAAGCTACATCGGATCTTCTTTTTCATTTGACCCTAAAAAAGCCGATGAGAGTGGTCAACCTTTATGACAAACCATGTCCATGTCCTCCTCCTCATTAGCGACGAAATCCACATGATTTGCGACACGCTTCGTTAGAGGCTCACCCATCTCCTCGGCCTTAGTTTCCTCAATGATCTTGTCAATTTCAGTCTCATAATCATCATCATCATCTTCAGGGAGGTGGAGTATCCTGTCATCGTCGAGAGCTGGGTCATCTTCCGGCAAATCGAAGACAATCTCATCATGCTTCCGTTTGCCGTTGATCTCTTTGCTTACAGCTAAAGGAGACTTTAATTTATTAGAAGATACTGTAATCCTACCTTCTTTCTGTTCTTTTATCCGGCGGAGACGCTGTTCCATTCTCTTCGTCGGCGGTTTTGACACGTCGATGCGAACGCGAACGATCCGCTCCTCAATAGACCCCGTGGGCGCCTTGCTGTCACTGCTGCTGTCCCTGAATCGATAATCTTTATGTGAGAACAATGTCGGGACTTACATTCTCTCAACGATACGGGCGGCTTTAGTAGACGGCTCTCCAGATGTACTGTGGCTGGCGTCGGTCAAGGCTTTCAGGAACATGCTGGATCGAGCCTTCATTAGTTTCTCACTGAAAAAAGCGGGTCGATAATTTGCGTCTAGGTATCGGACTTACTCTCCCATCTTGCGGACATTTCTTTTCACGGTTACTTGAGAGGAAACAGTTGGAGTTTTCACGACTCGAGGCTTGGCAACCACTTTAGAGGCCACGGTGTTCTGCGGCATGTCCTCGTCGTCGTCCTCTTCCATCTCTGATGCTGATGATTCGAATTTGATTGGCTTTCTGTGAGAGGCCGATTCCCGACGAGATTCGCTGTGTCTGATTCTTCGAGGAGAGCCGCTTCGATCCCTTCCTCTATCTCGTCCCTCCTTACGAATGACACGGTGACGATTTCGTTCCCTCTCGCGTTCCTTTTCATGTATTCTCTCACGATCACGCTCCGACTCCTTTCGAGAAAATATACGGCGACCATCACGGCGGGGAGCCTCAATGGGAACTCGAGCTTTACGCTAAAATGGATATGATTTCGAAAACAACAAATATACCTCTTCCTCGACCTTTCGCTTCCTGGAGTCGTCAGCTCGGGATCGGTCGCTTTCACGATGTGTTCCACTAGAAGACGGCTTGCTACGAGACTCCTTCTCCTTCTCTTCTTTCACATTTTTGATAATGTTGGCGGGATAGCTTCCAGAATCGGGAACATCACTTTCGGATTCGCTTGATCTGGGAAGGTCAGAGACACAGTTGTCATTGATCTTTTCGACAAGGTTGAACACCCTTAAAGGAAGAAATATTTAAAAAAAAAGAAATTGTTGCTAACCAATCACAGAATATCATAGCATCTTCTCCGATAAAGGCTTCCAAGTTTTTGTGCATGTAATTCTTGGACTTCTTGTTGGTGATCATGGACATGATATATTCGGGAAGCTCCGTCTCCACATGTTCACGAGTTTCGGCCAATCTCGCTGTTATAGCTTGCTAAAATTATTACAATTACATTAAAAGGAATAAAAATACCTTGAGCTTTTTCTGGACGTTGTCTTCCATGTTTGCGACGGAGACCTTCAAACGACGGTCACCTCCTAAAGTCATATTTATGAAACCAAAGCGATGAAGAAGTTTGAGATGCCAAAAAGCGATGCAAAACAAGAAAGCAACGCTATAGTAAAAACAAAGCGAAATACGTTTGTTGTTTTCGAAACGAGGAGGGCGCAGAGACAATTGGTAGACGCGAGGAGAAATACGCAGGAGGAACAGGGCGAAAATACCGTAAGCAACAAATCCAGAAATTTATAGTGCATTCATTTTGTTTATCATAAATAAATATTTCCTATTTATTATACCTGCCTACATTTCCTTCCATAATCTCAAGAAATTGCCGCTTTCCTCGGTCATTTGACCGTGACCAATTATCGATTTCTCCCCGGCACGTTCTCTCAATAATTTACTCACTAACTTGAAATCTGAATTTCTTATCAAACCGCAAATAACTTAAAGCGTCTTATTTTTGCAAAGCTGCATTTTCTGGTGCTTATCGATGTGATAATAATTTTATTACACAAAATACTGCTCTCAGAATGAATCATTCCCTTAGTCATCGAGTTTGTTTCTTCAAAAAATATGAATCACTTCGTGTTCAGTTTGTTCTGTGTGATGCTCAGCCTTATTTTCTTTTCTGAAACGCTGTTAGTCTCTTGAATTCATAAAATGTTCATTCTGGACTGATTTTAGGTTTAATACATACTGAAACCTACACTATTAAAGTGTTATGGTGTTTGTTTGTATGTCCGGTGGGGAAATGCCTGATGGGTAAAGGGATAGAAAATTTCTTAATCCGGGGGCCACCGCAGGCGGTAAAACGGAAACACAGGTCAAAACGGATAACTTTGACAGACGACAGCCGTAGGCTGCCGGAGGCCCTCTGGTATTATGTCGCTGTGCGACGGGGCTATTTCGTTTTGGCCGATACTAAAGAGTTGGAACGAAAAAGGCTCATTTGACTCGGAAAGAAAATCTCCGGAACAGATGAGACGAAGTCCCCAATTGTTTTTATAACGCCGTACAAACTGTCAAAGTGGTCCGAGCCTTACATTTCTACCTCCTCAGTTTTTTTCTCAAATCCTAAATGTGCGAGATTTCGTTTCCTTGACTGACAAAGCATTTCTTTACTTTTGTGTTCCTGTAAAAATTTACATCTCATAGCTTTTGTGGGGGGAGAAGAGGTGCTGAAATGAAATAAACTTTGATGGGATGTCAATTCCAAACGTTTCCTGATTTTGTTAAGGTTCTAAAATGGAGAGAAAAGTTAAAAATGCCCCCTCGTAGGGTGTGTAATGTATCCGGTCTTCTGTCGATTGCCCGCGACTCTCTCTTCTCGCTCTTGTTTCGCTTTTTGATGATACGGTCCCAGGTTGCCATGATGGTCAATCTGGGGTCTTCTCAAACTATACCATAAACTCTGTTTTTCTGAAAATAATCGGGTCTCCTTTCAGGTAGAACAGATTAATCAAAGCCTGCAATTGTGGCGCCCTCAGCCGGGCAACAATATCCCAAGTAAGTGTCTAAGGCGATGACGGTACCCGGTCAACCTTGACATCTCTCAGTGTTGATTGCAAAGCCGTCTGCAGCTCAACATCATCTTTCAGTCGTGATTTTCGATGCTCCTACGGGATAATGCCAGTGACACTCAGTCGCTGGCCAGCTTCTCCAGTCAGTACCAGAACCAATGGGGGACGGAGTTTCTAAACATTATCTACAAGGTAGTCCTGTCTTTAATCCCTTTAAAAAGTTCTTTTTCAGCTCTGTGGGACACAGAATCCCGGTATTCCTATAGATCTTGAAGCTGTACAGCAAATTAGAGACACCGTTGTACATATTCTCAATGCCCTCCTCGAGCTCAAAGCGCCCACAGTGGAAGAACTGGATCGGTGGGCGGGAGAACGGATTATCCCCAAATCTTGTGAAGAAATGAGAAAGGTTTTTAATTTGTATTTTAGTTATACTGGTTCTATAGGATGCCTGGAACCAAATGGAGAAATCCGCGCATATAATAAAGAAAACCCGCCTGTTCATGAATAAACCGCACGAACTTCACGTGAAAATGCTGCACCTTGTCAAAGAAAGCCATCCCAATCGCGGACGAGAGAAGAGAGATCGAGAGAAGGAGAAAGAACTCGACAGGATAGCAATCTACCTGAATTCTATATGTGAAATCATTGCGGAGGTGGGCATTCTTCAGTGTTTACCGCTAAAATTTCCAGGACATCTTGAAATGGACTGGCAATTATGTACGAAATATTCGGACGGAGTCAGAGCTACGAATTAATGTGCAGAATCTTAAGATCGCTATGAGTTCCGACAGGGTATGGTGTTTTTCTCGCATAATTTATACAATTTAACAGGCACTGATAGATCTCACCAGCTCTATAGCCTATGATGAAGACGACACAAACAACGGCTTCTTGACACACGTTCTTTCTCTCTACGACGTCAAGATCGAGCCTGAAGAAGGCGAGACGCAGAAGATGACGTATGAATCGGTAGGCGCCCTTGTCCGTTGTTGAGTCAGCTCGTTTTCAGATAGCCAAGGAATTCCTAAAAGACGAGCGATTGTTTTTGAGAAATCTAAAACAAATCAATGTCTACCGAAAGAAATTGTACGAACTGGTGGAAAATAAGGCCCTGTTGAAGATGCTCTTCGGCAATTTTAATGACATCTATGAGATAACCATTAAAATGGAGAGACTTCTGGAAGACTACATCGAGACAAGTGACACCCCTACGATTGGATTTGCTGTTTGGGATTTAGCAGAAGCTTGCGAATTTGAAAGGTGCAGCAGATCAAAAAATTTTTTTCAATCGGTTTAGTTATCACACATATGTCATGAGAGAATTGGAAGATGAACCAGACGAGCAGCCTTTCCATGTGGGGATTCACCGTGCGCTGAATGAGCTACTGGACGTCACCAAATATCCACATTTATTTGATGTAAGATTCTTAAGCTATTAGTTTATATTCCAACAGAATGTTTAGCCAGATTCCAACTGATTTATGTAGCTTTATTTAACAGGTAGGCAGGTATCGTGACGTGCTAGTTCTAGTAAATATCGTCAATTGAATAACTGTACATTTCCATATAATAATTTAATTTTCAGAAAGGAACCGAATACGTCGACAACAAAAGCTTCAAGATGACTCTACAATACGTTCTTCCTGATTTACTGAAACTCCCCATCCTCCACTTCTTCCACTACATTGAATACATTTCGGTAATTGACAATATATTCATTTTTAAGATGGATTTCCAGAAATTAGAGCAATACGGAGTTGGCGAGGACAAATACGAAATATCGGAAACAAAGCGAAATCTCACGCTTGTAGGAAATCGGCTGGAAAAACTTCTTGGCCATCATATGGATCTCAAAACTCTTATTCTTCAGTTTGTGTTTCTTTTGTAACTATATAGATCTTTTATTTGTAGAGACCAAGCAGTCCGAAGCGAGTCACAAATCACAAAAGTACAAAGACTCCATGAAACTGAGAATAATATCGATAATTTTGTTGGAAATCCTATTGCGAAGACTTGTTTGGAACTTGTTAAAGACGGAGAGCTGACAATGGTCCGACCGTCATATACAGGATCTTTGGAGCAGCCTCTCAAGGGGAAATGGGCCACGGCCAGGTACAAATTAAAATAAGAGTAGTAGGGACTGAAAAATTGTAGGCAGTGCTATTTATTTGATCAGATGCTGCTGATGTGCAAGAAACACAAACCTACGAAATATAAATTTAAAGATCGGTTTCCAACACAGCTCATATCTACAATAAATATGGAAGATTGCGGAGGTTGAACCCATTTTAAACTTTTAATATTTTCTTATCTTATTTAGCAATGCAAAACACGTTTCGAATTGAGATCAGCAGTAAACCTGGGGAAGAGAAGATATTCTTCACATTTTGTTGTAAGACAAAGGAAGAAAAGGAGGCCTGGATGACTGCCTTCATCAAAACTACTACAAAAAGGTGTAACTCATATTCTTTCCCATAGAATCTTTATTTTAAGTTTTATTGAAAGACAGATAAACTACAATGATAAGGAAGAAGCTAAGAAGTATCCGTTGGTGATGCCCGCGGCTGATCAATACCGCTTTGCGGAACCTGACAGTGATGACAATATAACTTTTGAAGACTACACATCCAGCAGCGGTGTTCCTGTTGTTAAGAGCGCTACAATTGTGAAGCTTGTTGAGAGATTAACATACCATCAGTAAGGATCCTTATAGTACCTTTATTCATCGTTTTATTTTAGGTACACTGACAACAAATTCGTGCAAACCTTCTTGATCTCCTTTAGAGCGTTCTGTACTCCTCAAGAATTGCTAAAGCTCTTAGAAGAACGATTCAATGTACCAGAACCGAAAATCTTACAAGAGAAGTCCATGCGAGGAGGACCGTTGATGGGACGCTATGATACTGTCCAAAGTCATGGTCTATCAAGTCCACCTTTCATCATCAACGACCAGGCTTTGATGAGATTCAGAAAGGAATATGAACGGCCTATCCAAAGAAAGTAAGCAACAGTATTTTCCTTCCTTAATTGTTATTTTCAGCGTTCTCTCTGTATTAATGCAGTGGGTAAAGAACCACTACTACGACTTCAGCACTGATCCTGAGCTACTCATTGGGTTGAAAGAGTTCCTTGACAAGAACATCAGCACCCAGGGGAAGTTAATATTACAACATAGGAAATACTGCAAGAATATATTGGTAATAACATTTTTCGGCATTAAAAACTCGTTTTTAAGACAACCATTGACAAGCAGAAGTATAAAAATCTGACGGAGAGACAACCGACCAATTTTGACTTTTCTGAGCTGGCTACAGCGAGGCTAGAAGAGAACCGCTTTCAACCACAGCCTCCGGAGGTACTCACACTACATTTTGGTTTACAACTGTTGGAATTAGATCCTCTGGCATACTGCGAAGAAAGGCGATATTACAAATTACGATCTGCTCACGTTACATCCTCTTGAAGTTGGACGGCAGCTTACCCTCCTGCATTTTGACTTGTACAAAGCTGTAAAGCCTATCGAGCTGGTTAATGCACAATGGACAAAACACGACAAGCGTGTAAAAAGCCCACAGCTGTTGAGATTGACGGACCACACAAACATGGTACTCATAAATCCCTTTTAATTGTGTAAAATCTCATTTCAGTTAGTGTACTGGGTGTCCAGGTCCATTGTCGAGACGGAGTCCCTCGAGGAAAGAGTCGCCCTGCTGAGCAGAGTCATCGAAGTCAGCTGACTTATGCCTTCTTCTCATATTTCCGCGTGTTCAGGTTATGTCAGTGTTCGAGGAACTGCACAACTTTACGGGGCTGGTCGCGTTTAGCTCTGCCCTCAAATCTGCATCTGTCGGCCGTTTGGCTCTATCGAAAGAGGTGAGCTGCCAATGTCTAAATTAACTTCCGCCACCTGACACCAGCTCTTTTTCCGGGACCTTACACCCTCGCCTAGACTCATTTCTTCCGCGGTGTAGGGGACGAGTTCAGCCGGCTCAGATGTGTTGCTGTCCAGTCAAGGTGCCCTTTTGTCATGCCCTTTTCATATCTAGCGTTGAAAGCGTTGATTTTTCTTCTTTCGCCGTCGGTGAGCTCTCTCGGAACACCGCGCGAAAATCATTTCCGTAACCTTGAAACAGTTCCGACTTTCTTTCCCTGTTCTTTGATTGGAATTAGTATCGTTGCGGACGAGAGGAAGCCGTTTGCCGGCAAACGATTTATTACTACATGAAATTGAGAAATGGTCTGATTTTACAGAAGCTGAGTCGCGAGAAGAATAAACGCTATGAACAGCTTGAGAAGCTATGTGGAGACGGCCACTGGCAGGGCTTGCGGAACAGGTTGAAGAATATCAATCCACCGTGTGTTCCTTTTTTCGGTGAGCGATTACACGATCACTTTGTGATTTATCAATGCTTTTTCCAGGAATGTATATGACGGAGATATTTTACACAACAGAGAACAATAGCACTTTTGTCAAATCGAATCCCTTGAAGGAGAATCCCGTAAGTGACGAGAGATCCATTTCTATTTTTATCTCCTAACACACTTTAAAGGACAAACACATGGCATTTCGCTGTCTTTTTAATGAAAGAATAGGAAATTTAACCACGTTTTAGGATAGCTGTCCGTCACCAAGTAGCCAGTCATCCAGCAAGCAGAAGAAACTTCTCGTCAGCTTCTTCAAGTGTCGTCGAGTTTCTGAGATCATCCGCGAGATTCAAATGTACCAGAATCAGGCCTACTCCTTCCAGACGGAGCCAACCATTCGTGTAGGTCTTTTCTTTTGTTTAATTTTCTTCTTAACACCCGTGAAATGATGGATTAATAGGAAAATGGCGTAATAGACTAGTTCTACTGTCAACAAATACACACACACAGAATAACTGGTAGATGATAAGGCGGAATCTATCCATTAGCGGGTTTCCGACAGGAAAGACGCAGGAACTACGGGGCCCTAACCCATCATCTTGAGCTTTAGGCCTACACTTCTTCTACACACTCTAACGGAGACAAGTTATTTTCCCGCCTACGCGTTAATTTATCGCGCGAGGAAATGGGCTACGGAATGTGTGGGTTCTGGTGTGACCGCATTTGCTATTTTCTTCTAGTTTTCCATTTGCAGGAAACTTCCGTTACTCTATTTAGATTATCATTTATCAGCGAGTTTCCGTAATTATAATGTCACTTGTCCTCTTCCAGTTGTTTGCCCCTAGTCATTTCCGGTCTCAGTTTGGCCTACACTATTCTTTCTCCCTAGCCACATGACAACGGTTTCCGCCCCCCTCGGGGGTCAAGCCGTTTGTTTTTGATGCTCTATCACCCTCGAGTCTAAAGAGTAGTTGATGATAAATCTAGTATAAAGAACCACAGCTCACATGTGGAAAAGAAGTCGTATTTTACTGACGCGGTCTCCGTATCTTCCACCTTCCACCTCCGAATGTGCGCTGGTTTTTTTCCAGTTTTTGTTCCTACCCAAAGATCTCGTCGTTGCTGTTGACCATTTGACTTTTTTAATTCTTCAATTGTCTCCTTTTGCCCTCCTTCCTCTCGACGATCTCTCTCTAATTCGTATATAGTTAAGATGCTTTCCTGTCACTTATGCTGCTGCGGTCCACAGTCACCGCCGCTCTCACCCTACCATTACAAAGTAAGCGGCGTTCGTTGAAAAGAGCGGGCAGATTTCTGCTTACGTGACTGTACCATAATCGAAGCCAGTCAATTGTACAGGAATCAATAGGGGGCGAAATAGATGAAAAAGGAACACGGGAGACGATGTTGCATTGCCTATCTTCTGCCGTGTAAATGTCCTGTTTTCAGCAATTCTTCGAATCTATCAACCCCAAAACTGACTTCAAATCTAACGATGAGTTGGAGGAATATCTCTTTAAATGTTCAAAGAAGATCGAACCCAAGGAACCGGCGGAACGGCCCCCAGATGTGGTTCGTCACCGCTATTCTTCGTCATTACAGGAAATGCTTTTCAGCCTCCTCGTCATCCTCCCCACGTTCTGAAGTCACCGGGGATTAAACCACCAAAGTCCAATAGCACAACCTCGTCTTCTGGCCGTTCCTACAGTACGCAGACGTCAACAGCCCCCAGTACACCTAGCTACGATTCTGTTGATACGTAAGTTTTTCATTGTTATGTTTTCAAGCGCCTCGTGACACCCGGGGTGTGTAGATTTACAAAAGAAAAGGGATCCGGATAGCACGCCTGAACATGTGATAGACGTTGTACTTCCGGTGCCCGCTGATTGACCAGGTTGATCTGTCGTGGCGGCTTGTGTAAAGTGATCAAGGCGTTCCGTATTCATTTGTTAAATGTTGCGTCTCGCGAAAACAGTCATCGCTATTTACCGACCTCTATTAAATATCCCCTATATAAATGCCTCTGCTTACAGACCACGACTAAACTCATCCAGTGACGAGATGGCCATCGCCAGTCAACGTCTACCCTCTGCCGAACATGACAAGAAGTTGTCTCCCTTTGGTGAGTTGTGTTTTGGTTCTGAAGCAGTACATAGTATAGGATCCCTGTTGTACACATTCCAATTCCAAATTTTAGGACTCATTCCACCACCACTTCCAAGGAAAACAATCAAAAGTGGAACACCACCGTCCACTTCCTCTCCTCTGTTGAGAAGACCCACAAACAGTGCCATGTCTCCTCCGGCTTTGAAAACACCTTCTCCTACGCCGAACAGTGCCAAACGTTTCCGTAAGTATCTCACCTCATACTAGATATCATCCCTAATTTCAGAAGATACCCAGACTTTTGTATTTCCATCAGTTAATCACGAGTCACCCGTCCTTCCACCGAAGCGATCACCACCACCTTCATTACCTAGTCCATCATCGTCAGCTGACTCGCCTACTACCAATCAACTGGTTGTTTTGAAGAAGTAGGAAATATATTTTGACCCCCTCCTAACCTGCATGTTTGCAGCGGCTCTCCGGCCGAACCTTCCTCCCCTTCAGTCAGGATGGTGCTCCCATTGCACCCTCCCAAACTCCCACCAAGGATAAAGAAGGATTCCACCAAGCCACCAGAGCTTCCTCCCAAAACATAGTGAGTTTGCTCTTCGTTACATTGAATTCAATATCTTCTTTCAGTAAGCGCTTGGTATCTACCGGAAGCTCTACCGGAGCTCCGTCAGCCCCTTCGAGCACTCTCCCCTCTCCTACACTTTCACCTCCAGCTATCGGAGTCAACCTCGGCTTCTCCTCCAGCTCTGAATCTTGTAATTTCTCAAATACTGCTAAGAGCTCCCCTCCCCCACTCCCCCCTAAAACATATAAGAAATTGCCATAAACTACTATCTACAATAACTACAATATCCTCTAGTGCCTACTATCTTTACGGGAATCCCTCTCCTTCCATTCCGCCTATATACTTCTATTCTATCTACCTCCCCGATCTCCCCTAAAGTGCTACCCCTCCATCTATAACCATCCTTGTCTTGCCAAAATATTGCCATAGTCTAGCAGATTCGCGTATATTTCTATTTATCAGAGTCATAAATGAAGTCTTCCTCCTTTTAACCATGTCTGTCAATTTGAAGATCTTTGAGCGTGGAACAATTAAAAACTTGGGAATGCTATCGAAACAATCGGGATCGTAAAACTAACATTAACTTCGAGACAGATTCGAAACATCGAAAAACAGTCGAATGACCTTTCCCGAGGTCATTAGCTCTCGGATGGATGCAAATGTCAAATTTAAAGCCGCATTACTTTCATTGGGTCAAGTGATCGGCCCCTAGCCGACCTACATCGACCGACGACCTCGCTAGCTAGTCATTCATTCAGTCACCTCCAATGTCGCCAATTGCTCTGCTCATCCTCCTTCTCTCTCTGGTTGCCATGGTTGCCTCCTTGTCTAAACTTAGCGTAGAAGGAGACCAGGTAAATATTTCCTCATATTGCCTAGACGCGTAACCTTGATGGTAATGTGAGTCGGAAATGACGCTGCGTTCGAAGTTCAACGACTAATATAGCCATAGGATGGTGCGGTTTCTATTTCTGCTGACAAGGCCGAAACAAATAAAAACAAAAGATTCATTCGCAATGACAGACAAAATAAGACGAAAATTATGTGTATGTGTGTTTCAGCTCGTATTGACGGCCGCCAGTGAAATAACAGCAAGAAGAGCATGAAAAACGACGACTTGTACAGCCATAATACAATTACTGTAATAAAATGAATATGTCAAGTACCCAAATAAACCAGAGACAGAGCGAGACAGAGGGAGGGGGTGAGTAAGAAATTCAAAGTATATATCACAAATCAACGGTTTCTTCCTTTCGTCGAAATACTACCATTGGGGAAAGACCGTACGTTCTGCTCGTTCAAGTTGAGTAATCAGTTGGGCCAGTTTCCGTCGGATCTTCTTTTGATCATCCGCCGTGCATTCAATCACCTAAATCACGTTGTTTATTATTGAACCTAAAAGGGCAGGAACTGTTTTCCCCCTTTCTCTTCTGTGAGTGGACAATGCCCCGTTATTACACATTGTAAGGCACTTACCACTGATTGGAAACGCTGGTCGATAGGCCCTTCCGGCTGGTCAGGGGCGCAAGCATTTAGGTACCGTTTACATGTCTGAAAAATAGGGGATGAGTAATACGGAAGCTTGAAAGGCCAACAGACGTGCCGCTTTTTTTTTCGTAAAGAAGATTACACACCTCTTTGCCCATGGAAAGGTCGTCTTGCATTTTTTGGATGACGCCATCGATTAAGTGATTCACAGAAGTCAAAGCCTTCTGCTGTTCCGAGTTGCGAGGGGTGTTCACTACAACCTGAAGTATGACAGAAAAAATTTAAACAAGAGGGAGACGTTGAACCTCCACGGTCTTTGTTCTAGCTGCTAAACGATTTGTCGTAGCGTGAATATCTTCGCGATCCCCTTGTCCCAACCGCAGGAGATCCGTATTCACTTGGACATTGTTCAACATGTCAAGAATCTGTTCTTTCTCTACTTCGAGAAGAGATGCTGCTTCTCTAAAATTACCTAAATAAAAGAAGATAAAAGTACAAGTACCTGAGCTGCTCTACCCGTCGCTCTACATCGTCTAGCATATTAATAACCTGATCATTGAAGTCATCTACACTTTTGTTACGGATCAATTGTACAGGAACTACTCGAGCATTGCCAGACATTTCTGAAATCGTGTTAGGTTGATCAGAGGAGTTTGATAAAGGGGATGAAATCATTGACAGACAGAGGAAGCTGGACAATAACAATAGATCTGGTTGTGTGAAGAAGCTACGTCGCCGCACGGCTTGCGGTATCGGGATAAAAAAGCAGATGCCCAAGATCGTTGATTGGCAAATGATCCGAGATAAATGATAGAAAACCCCTTCTACTTGACAATGTGCCGGAACGGTGACAGGCGCATTAACAGCTGGCAGCTGTGGAAAAATGAGGCTCTAGGGGCAAAAGGTCAAATTGAAGTTTAGTCAGTAAAAGGATAGAACGATTGGTTGGGAGTTTTCGAAGTAAATTGATTGCAGCAGTGATATGAAAGTGTGACCGAACGGCGATGGTGGTGCGAGAAGTTTCCAACAGCGGTAACCCCCGAGCAAACACGAGACGTCAATTTGACATTTAAAAGGAAAAAAAATGGGGTCTAACAGACTTAGCATGTAGGAGTGAAATAACCAAAAAGAAGCGAAAAGATTGTTCTGGAACTCGAGAGAACAACACGAGAACGAAATCGAATGAGGGTGGCAATAGTTTCGAAAATTGCGCATCTCGAACCATCGATGCTGACAAATTCGATATAATTCATAAATTGACAGGGAAAGGGTCTCACCACTTTCTTTACCCTATTCTTGAAGAAAGGGAAGTGATTAAGAATATGACAAATTGTCCACTAAGCGTCCGAAAAATGAATAACCGATGATAACGGAGGTGTGTGAAACGACAATAGTTTATTGTCGTCGGCCTCGGCAAGGAATGATCAGAATGCAAATGACGGGAGAAAGCTTTCCAAAAATGCAAATTCCTGAGATGAGAGGAGCGCAGATGGTGGAAGGAGATGCCATCAAAAGTTAACTTGTTCCTTTGTTTACACCTTAAGAATGGCCGTGTGTAACAGCGGTCATAATTGAATGTAAAACATCTGAACGTCACTTAGTGAGGGCGAGCAGCTGTCCAAAAACCACTGCAAAACATCAAATGGAACAGTCACTACGCGTGTTTCAACGGTATATTTGCACAATAAGCTGAGAGCTTGGCAGAGAAACTGGCCGCTCGGGAGACAGTTTTTGAAAAAGTGTAGAATTTTGAGTCAGCTAAGCTGAGCACAAGAAGGAGAACGGAAAAAGGAAGGAAGGAGCCGAAAATTTAAAAGTTTCCCTGTTTGCCTACGCGTTAGGACCGTCCATATATCTAAAGCAAACAATCACGTCAGGCTAAATCACGGAAAACTGACCATTGGACAGGTAATAAGCAAGATGTAGGAGAATTTCTGCAGAAAGTACAGGTTCTTACCAAATATAAGGCGGTTTCCATTATTGAACACGTGCGTGTATAATTATAGGAAATAACCTGTCGGGAATATGACTAGTCCCTCGTTATCAACAAGGTAATCTCGTCTCGCTCAAGGATTTCTGGTCATTTCCTTGAGAAAGTTGTCTCTTGAATATGGACAGAGAGACAGAGAACCCCTTGGAAATTGGGCCTTATCACGGATCAATAAAGAACAGGAGAAAGGCGGTCAAAGTTTATAAAGGCAGGGAAACCCGCTCCTTTAAAAAATCGACTATCCACGAAAAGAGCGTTTTCCAGTCTTGCCCAAAACACGAGCACGTGTTCCTGAATGGGTGTGGTTGCTATATGGATGTACATGGAACTGTGTCGAATGTTCTTTGGCGGACACCCAGGGCGTGGCTCGACCTTGACGCGCGAGCCAGAGCGATTTCACGAAATTTCGAGAGTGAAGCGGAAACAAAGAGCGGGGGAGGAACCGGCCGAGTTGGACACCCCGGCGAAACAGTTCACGTCTAGGTGAGACGCAGCACACACGCCACAGCTGTTCGTTTGAAGAGAGTGAGCCGAAACCGCGAAATGGAAATGCGAATGACTAAACGGCACTGTAAGCGGCTGGTTGAAAGGATGGCAGTTCGGGGCGAAATGGCAGTCAACTCACATAAGGACAACAAAATACTGGGAAATGGAAAAAGCTAGTAAGGAGACAATTGAATCAGAAAAAGTTTAATCGACCTTGACAAACTTTCAGCAAGTGTAGTAGAACATTGTTTTTTTTCATTATCTAAGAGCCTTCGATATTGTTGACGTCCAAGGAAGTGCACAGGCAGACAAGCCTGCCGTCTTTTTGCCGTATATTTTAATCACACCAAAAAGTCATCTCCTATTTATTACGCTTCATGACAATGATTGTCGTTTGGATGATTGAATTTGCTTGCTTACATGGTGCAACCGCTGTTTTGTAAGTCCCTCCCCGAATCGAGCACATGTCTGCCTAGAATATGCTCCTTATCTCGGAAGGAACTCTCGGCCATTGAGTCCACCGCGCCCTGTTATAAAAGCATGGTTTCTTTTTTCCATGCTGCAGTTATCTTTCCCCTTATGTTTTCCTAGACAGCAAGCTTTTTTTTTCAGGGTATGCGGGCCGTGCTCCTGTTAGCTCTCTTGGGAGCGGTCGCCGCAGACGAGTACAATGTATATTGGTAAGTTATAGTGATCGCATAGTAACGAAGGAATGTTTTAGGTACGATCGAGCCAATACTCTGCAAGACAGGCAGCTGATGGTACATCTGTTCGAGTGGAAATGGACTGACATTGCCAAAGAATGTGAAAA
This sequence comes from Oscheius dolichura, assembly GCA_932521035.1. Classification (NCBI taxonomy): domain Eukaryota; kingdom Metazoa; phylum Nematoda; class Chromadorea; order Rhabditida; family Rhabditidae; genus Oscheius; species Oscheius dolichura. The sequence continues at coordinate 10,593,709 of OW051497.1, read as the reverse complement.
CTTCCTCCAGCATTATGGATACGGAGCTGTGCAAGTCTCTCCTCCCATGGAACATTTAGACGCTGTCCAGAATAACAACAAACCTTGGTGGATCAGGTAAGAACTATCGCATCTGAAGAAAAGGAGGATTAGGTACCAACCGGTGAGCTACGCACTCTCCTCAAGAAGTGGAACAGAGTCGGAATTTCAAGATATGGTCACCAGGTGCAACAAAGTCGGAGTCAGGTAATTTGCATCTCAGGGAGGAATTCATTTCCTTTGTAGAATTATTGTCGATGTTGTATCTAACCATATGGTCGGCGTTGGTCAAAAGAAAGGAGTCAGTGGGATTGGCTCATCTGGTTCTAGCAACTTCGACGGAACCGATGGAGTGGAAACCTTCCCGGGGGTCCCCTATTCCAGTAGCGACTTCAACGATTTCCGATGTCATGGAGATATCCAAGGATCAGATTACCAAAATAATGCCGAGCATGTGCGTCCTTGTTTTTAAGAGAGTTAAGAGGACGGCTTATAGGTTAAAGATTGCCGATTGGTGGGACTTCTTGATCTGAATCAAGGAAGTTCTTACGTCAGAGGAAAGATAGTCGCATACCTTAACAAACTTATCAGCTACGGAGTTGCTGGATTTCGGTAAGGAAACAAGGTAGTTCTGTAATTAAAAAAACTTATCAGGTTCGATGCTTCCAAGCACATGTGGCCTGGAGATTTGGGAGCAATCCTCAATGCTACAACTAATGTTAAATCCGACGTAAGAGTGGAGAACCGCAATTGATCAATGAATCTTCAGATTTTTGGCGCTAATCAGCGCGCTTTCACTGTTCATGAGGTGATCGACCGTGGAGGAGAAGCCGTCAAATGTACTGACTACGTCACAATTGGAAGATACACCAACTTCAACTTTGGAGCTGCCGTCTCCGCCGCTGCTAAGGGACAGGCCGACTGGAGAGGTCTAGCCAAGCTGGGACCTGGATATCAATACGGAAATGCTGAAGACCATGACGTCCTTAACTTCATTGACAACCACGACAACCAGAGAGACAGTCAGCCTTATGTTGTTACCTACAAGGATGGGGACAAGTACCGTCTGGCGGTCTCTTTCATGCTTGCCTGGGCTTATGGATATCCTCGTGTAATGAGCAGCTACGCCTTCTCCTACTCTGATCAAGGACCACCAAGCACTGGAAGCCCCAACTTTGCCACTACTTCTCCTACATTCAACCCCGACGACACGTGTAATTCCAACTCTGGATGGGTGTGTGAACATCGTTGGCCAACTATCCGAGAAATGGCTAAGTTCCACCAGGCCGTTACGGGAACTGCCGTATCCGAGGTCTTTACCGACTATAACAGGATTGCTTTCGCCCGCTCTGGAAAGGGATTTTTCGCTTTGAACGGACAAGGAGCCTTCACTAAGTATTATTCCGCATATTCTACTCAAGTTGTTGTTTAGAGTTTATCAGACTACTCTTCCCGCTGGAACTTATTGTGATCACTACGGCGGATCTCTTTCTAATGGAAAGTGTACCGGCTCTTCCGTTACCGTTCGTACTGATGGGACTGCCAGTATTACTGTCCCTGGGAATGCTGCAGTTGCTATCAGTTTGGCTTCTAGAACAAGTGCCTTAACTCGTACTGTATCAAGTAAAATCCTGTTTAGCACCCGCTCCCGCTCCAACGGCGATCCCGTCTTCTTGGCAGAAGACCGTCATCTTCTTGAGAGTCCAGACGAATCCTGGGCAGAACCTCTTTATCCGTGGTGGTACCAGCAATGCTCACAGTAAGCGGTGGCCGAATTGATCCTAGTGGATATTTAGAGTGCTCCACTGGACCTCATCAGCAGCCATCCGATCCCTGCGCTATTCCAATCGCTCACAATACTACTGTACCCTTCGTCTATGCCGAATATTTGACATGGAGTCAGCAGGACGACTACCTAGATTTTGAAGGAGATGAGGAGCTTCAAGGTAGAATTATACTATTCATAGACAATATTTTAGGTACTCATGATGGAACCATTGCGGATGGAACCCCTATGGCCTACTCCACCAATGACCCCAACGCCGTGGAGTATCAACCTTTGAACAAGTACGGTCCAGCATATTGGATGGTTCAGATGTACATGGACTGCAGCAAAGCAGAACAAGGCTGGTTCGAGTTGAAGGTACCCTCTAGAGTGAAATCGTAAGCACAAACTACATTAAGGGCTACGTTTCGCCAAACCTCGGCTGGGAGAACAACATTTCTCAGGCACAGTGCGGGGGATCGGCCGGTGGAAAGGCGCCCTTTTCTTCCATTAACCACGTAGCGAAGTGCGGAGCGATCAACGTTTTTGTCTGGAACACTGGAACGTGTACCATCAACTCATTTTGAAAGACTCCCGCTTAGCTAACGGTCCTGCCATTTGTATAAAATTTGACTAATGTTATTTCTTCGCAACTTTTGTGACTCTCAGACGATGGCTGTTCCGCCGGAAGTTGTGGTCAAATCATGTCTCTTCGATGGTTGCTTCTTGTTGTATTTCTTTATTTTGGGACAAGTCTCAGATCTGATATCGGCTTATCTGATCCCCGCAAAACAAGCTTCAAAGCAGACGTAAACTATCGAAAAGCCTTGATTGTCCGCCTTTGAACAGGTCATCGTCTCTCCGAATGCTTTTATTTTACAAGGTGTGCTCTAGATTTGCGGTCTCGACTTGTATTCAACCGTAAACCCGCATTAGTTCTTGGTCTCTTCCTCGCTTACATTCACATTCCCTTCCATTTTATAGAGCACTGTTTTCCATACCAGGGGTGAGTTCACCCGTAGGTGAAAGTCTGTTTAGCAGTCACATTATTTTGATCCTAGTGAGATTAGGCACATCAGCGAAAAAAACTGGACCTAGATCCAGCCTTCAGATAGCCCGTCACGGTCTGGCTTCGTCTGTGACCGCCACGTGCCAGACTAGTCAAATATAGAGAAGGACACGCCGGAGCAGCGGAGTCTGTCCTGAACTGCTCGCCTTTGTCCCCGCTAAAGGATATCTTCCCTTCGAGCGCTGCCAGACAAAACTCGTTCTATTAGGAAGGCTACATCTCGCTTTATCTCTACTACACTCATTCTTCTCTCTTTGGAGGCCCTCTTTTATGCGTTGCGCAACCTGGCTGGCTGACCTCAATCGGGCACTCAATTTCTTTCCGCTAAATTCTCATGACATTTTTGTGTCCTCGATGTCCTCCTCTTTCACTTTCGATCCTACGATCACCCTCAAAATGGCGATAAAATCGTTCTTTCCCCCCGGGGGCCATCCCACCTAACCAATACAGTTTTTGATTCACTTTCTCTCTTAATTTGCCAACTGCTTTCGGATGTGTTTTTTTCCGGGCTTCTCTATCTGATCGGTGGCTTCCTAATATCCGCGACGGCCTTTGCCAATCCCGTTTTTGGCAGAAACCTATTCTCTCCGCTTCGCAACTGCCACATTTTGTGCCCTTCCGTCTTCCTTTCCGATAGCTTTTGCTTTCATTCAAGGAGGACACTTTAAGCCGGTCAAGCTGAAGTTTATCGGGCAATCGGGAGACTTTCCAAGACATTTCCCAGCCCAGTATTTCTATTATTCTTACCCTAGGAAAGATTACCTTCGCTTTTAGAGTAGTATACCTTCCCGGAGTGATCGCTCTTTATTATAGTGCTCTTTCCATTCCACTAAAGAATTCCGAAAGGAATGCTCTTATTCTACCCACCCATGTAGATCGTGTTCACCAGAGGACGGCATTAAATGCAGCTTATCCCTGCCACGATTTATCCTTTTGTTGGTGAACATTGAAACATTCGGTCTCTTCTTTTCTCGTAAGGCTTTTTCTGGATATCTATCCATGGATATATAGAATAATCCCAAATAAAGAAGAAGAGATCCTAAGCAATGTTAAGTCGTGAAAATAATCGTACGATCTTCTATAGAATGCGGAATTTCCGCGTCGATAGAAAGTGAATATTTGAAATGTCCTTCTGTGTCTTCTCTGATGATGTATCATTGGCAACCTGCCGCCGGACGCGGTCTTTCGACCACCGTCGTTATTATCTTATCCCATTGCGAACGTGTTTTAGTATTGCTAATGATGTTCTAATCACATCCTTATCGGCTATTCCCACCCAATGAGACTTGGTTTTCGTCGAATTCGACTGCGGTTTCTGCCATAATTGTGTCGCAAAACCTGTCTGTCAGTGAGAAAGCACCTTCAAAGATTCTTACGTGTTATTCCTGCTCCAGACTATGATAATTATTGCCTTTCAGAAGGAGCGGTCCATGCGACAGCTCCTGCTTCTCACAGCTACTGTCGTCTGGGGAACGGCGGCAGTCGCACGGGTAAAATTTCATTCCTCTTCTCTTGTGCAGAATATGTTTTAGGTATTCCGGGACCCTCCTGTATCATACGCTAGACAATTCTACGTTCCGGCGGCGTCTTATCCAGGTAGAAGATATAACAGAAGTCCGGAAGCACGGCTTGCACGATCGCGAGTTTTTAGAAATGTCGTCGTCAGTGGTAAACAACAGGCTATATTTGTATCATATTTTCCCATTCTTCAGACGAACCTCGTTTAAGAGCACAGGGACGATTTTATAAAAGAGCACAAGCTGTACCCATCCACGATCCAACAAATCTTCCGTCAAAAAGCAAGTCTCCAGATTAATTTTAAATACGAGCTGCCCTTCAGATGACGTGACAATAACGTCCTACAATTATGACGAAGACAAGCACCATGAGAAGAAACTCGTTGAGGACACTATGACTATGGTCGAAGCTAATGAGGTTTTCCACTTTTCGGATAATTTACAACCTGTTGTTGCAGTTCGCTAGAGGACTCGAAAGAACTACTGTCTCTGTTAAAAACGAAGAACCATCTACTACATCTATACCTTCAACAACATCACAAGCAAGGGCACAAACTAAATCTGATTTCCAACCGTCATCTCAACCTTTTACATCTCCCCAACCTGCCCAACCAGCGCCTGCTTTCAAGAGTTCTTCCGGATCTAGGACATTCTCACAGACTGTCCAAGCAGGCACACCGCCTGTAAGTTTTCTTCCTCTCACATTTACACTCTTCATTCTAGAATCTTTCCGGCAGACCACCCGTATTTATCAATCCCACCCAGCCACCTTTTTCTGTGCCGCCGCAGCCATTCCCTAACGGCTTCTTGCCAGCAATTCCTGGCACACCTGCCTTACCTCTGGTTCCTCCGTTGGGCACTGCTCCACAAGGTCCGATCCTGCCTCCCAATGCTGGCCCTCCAAATATTCCTAACTTTTCTCCTCCACCACTATCCCAACCCCATCCCGGACAGGTTTGTTTTCTTTATTTCATAAACGGACTTCGTGTAGTTGCCGCCGCCACCACTACCTGGAGGACCTGCTGGAGCCGGAGGACCAAATCTACCTCCTAATGGTACACCGCCTAATGTAAGAGACGTGCGCTTTGAAGTCATCAATCAGCAATCGGCTAATTCCTCCCTAGAACAACTAGGATGCGGTTTCGACTGGCTGACAAACACCTGCAAGGATGTTTTTAATATTGGGTGGTAAGAAAATCTTATATACCTTTCTATGGATTGTTCAGGTGCGGACGTTGCCATGATTTCGGCAACATTTTCTTGCACGACTGTAAGTGTATCCAGCCTTTAGTTCAACTCCCACCACGTCAACCCCAACATCCCCCACCGCCACCGCCTCCTCCGCCGCATCAGAGACCAGCTCTTATGAGATATATTTACTAGAAGCCTAGATGTTAACTGTTACTTCACTAGGTGATAATTATTTCCTTAAAACTATTGCAGCTCAGTGTGTCTTTTAACCTATTATTGTGTACAATCCGGTGCTTTCTGCAGCATACTGTTTGATCTCGTGTGCAATGAACGTATTGTTCCAAGACTTTATTTTTAAAGGGCAATCACTTGTCGTTTCTGCCTCCTGAAGAACCCTTTTCCTGAGACGGTGTACTGTATCACATCTAAAATGACATAAAATTTGCCCTGGGAAAGATATTACAATGCTTTGTACTCCTTGTGCAGCAGAAAGCGTAAGGGGATCCGTTCCGGTAGGCACAATATTCATCCCGGTTGCATACGTCCGAGTGGTAGAGGCTGCCACATTGGTCCTTCCTAAATTGGCTTGTTCAGACTGTACAAACCCCTTTACACAGAGCTACCACCCACTGATTGCTTTAGCGACCTGGCTTGTCTACAGCCCCTTGGATATCTCGGAAACTCCTGGAAACGAGTGGCTGGCAGCGCGGGCAAACAGTGCTCGAGGCGCCGGCACTTCACTCAGCTCCTCCCACGCCAATCGCTCAACCTCAAAGCCATTCACTCCCCCTGTCAATTCATCCCGGACACCCGTACATTTTCTTTTTGTTACTTTCCTTCACAGTGTTGTCCTACTTTTTTGTTTATAGGTAATTGCTTCTAACCGCGCCGAACATGTCTGACGAGGAAGAATAGTAAGTTTCAGCATGTGGCGCTCTTTAATTGAATCTTTAGCTACGAGGAGGAGGAGGAGGTAGAAGAGGAAGAAGAAGTCGAAGAAGCCCAGGCAGAGAAGGAAGATCCCGCCGAGGAGTAAGTTCTTTTTTTCATTATTTGCAAAAGGTCGAAACTGCACAAAAAGTGGATTTGGCAGATTCATTGTTTGCTTTCTATAAATATGTTATTTTTAGAGAAGAGAACCTCAATGAAGCCGAGCAGGCCATGCTGGCTGCTAAGCAGCGTCATGACGATGCCGACGACGGAAAACTTCAGGATTATGAAGACCGCAGAAATGAGGAGCGCTCCAAGGAAGACGAGGAAATCCGCATGCTGAAGGAAAAGCAAGAAAAGCGCCGTCTGGAAAGAGAGAAAGAAGAGCAGGAGATGTCTGAGAGAAGACGACAGGAGGACGAACGCCGTAAGGAGGAGGAAGAGCAGCGTCGTGCCAAGCAAGAGGAGGAGAAGAGAAAGAAGGAAGAAGAGAAGAAGAAGAAGATGCAAATGGTCGGCTTCACTGCTGGAGAAGGCGGAAGGAATTTCACTGTTCCTAACAAGGGTGCCCAAGGAGACAAGTTCGGTAACATCGTCCAGGCCAAGCAGGAAATGGGTATGACCAAGGATCAGCAGGATGAGGCTAAGAAGGTGAAGAGAGAAACGATGCTGAGTAAATTGAAATTTAGGCTTTCTTGGCCAAAATCCAGGAGACCATCCAGACCCTTTCTGAGATCGCTTCTTCTGAATTGAAACAGAAGATCAAGGAAATTCATCACCGCATTACCAAGATGGAAGCTGACAAATACGATCTCGAGACACGCCATGCTCGCCAGGAATACGACGTAAGCCTTCTTCTTTGAGATAGAGAATAACCGCCGTTTCCAGTTGAGGGAGTTGAACGAGAGACAGCGTCAAGTTGCCAGAAACAACAGGGAAAAAGGAGGAACTGACCCCAGCGATGCCGGAGGCAGGCATCCCGTAAGTTCTTTTTTTAATCTTATCCAATGTGAGGCCTTCGCGCGTCAGTTATGTTTTGTTTGCATTACAGCAGCTCAGCCGAGGACTGTGTCCATAGCTTGTAGATTTTACAGCATAACAAATTACGAGAGGGAGTCATCGATTAATTTCAGCCCAAGATCCAAGTATTCTCAAAGTACGATCGTCAAATTGACCGCCGTAACTTCCGAGAGCGCCGTGCCGTCTACGAAACCGTAGGGATTATACCAGCTGCAGGAGTACAGTATCTTTTAGCAAACGGCCTACCCCGTCTTCCCTGGACTCCCTCCCCCTCCCACCATCTATGAGAAGGTCATAGCCAAATACGCCCACGAAATCCAAGAGGAAGAAGGTAAGTAACAAACCAAAACTTCAACCATCTCTCTTTGTTTAGACGCCAAGTACTCCAAAAACTACGAAGTTGAAGCGGAGGAGGAGGACGAGGAAGAAGAATAAACTACTTAGTTGATTCTTCACTCCATAAATGTACCCTTTCAACAATGTCTTTTCCCGTCACTCATAGCGTATATATTGAATAAAGGGGAGAGAAAGGCTAGGAACTCACGAGAATATCAATGCCACCTCTTTTTCCGTAGCTGCTGAGTAGCCAGGCATACACGTAAGACGATAGGTCATCTTGAGATTAGCTTGAAATAGATTCTACTTCTTGTAGGACCAAAAACTAACGGAAATGGGCATCCATACAGGCTTGTTGGGACGGGTACGTGTGTTCCAAGGATGGTTTGGAGAAGCCCGGATTGTTACACGTCTTTCTTCTGGACAAGCAGGCCATTCCTTGGAGTGGAAACCACTATAAACGGGATACCACAGGAATACCTTTTAGTTACCACGACTTCGTCCCTCTTTCCATCCAAATTACAATCCTTAGGTGGTGGAAGCGGAGCAGGGGTTATCATTCTCTTCGTCATTATGAAGTTCTTCCCTCCAAGACCCGTAAAGTTGAAAGTTCCGCTATCTGTTTCAAACAACTCTTTTAATAAAAGTACAGTCCCCACTTGGTCCGTTCCCTTCAAATGCAGAGTCCTTACAACAGTAGCCGAATCCTCCATGAGTGTGGCAAACCTCGTCAGCTTCACAGATTTCAGAACCTTGTGGTCCTCGGCATAATGCGGAAGAGAAGATGTATGGTACTTGATCACCCTGAAAAATTCGTGATGTGTATTTTGTGTTTTCCTTACGTTTGACCGTTGATACGTTGCTAACCTATGTCCAGAGGCACAACTTAAACTGTAGGATTTCCACAATCTCACTGAAGAAGACGTTCTTGAACGATCAGATGGCTTACCCATGTTTACTAGGGTGCATTCCTCCTCGCTGTCGTACAACTTGAAGTCAATCTTTAAACTAGAGGTACAGTCTGCTGGTATCGCGAAGCAGGTCCACTCCTTTGGGTCAAAGTAATACTGAAAGATCTCCGTCTGTTTTCCAAATTAGAACGAGTAACCTGAACTCTGCTTCGTCTTTGCTCAGCTGTGAGGCATTTCTCCGCAGAAATCTGAGCAGCACCAACAAAAATAAGCACTGAAAATTATTAGCTTCATTTGACACCGGGGGATCAAATGGATTCTGTCTACAATTGGTCTCCTCCCTTAAAAATAGAGACCGAGGAAGAAGTGAAAACTGACCAAGTGCATGTAGTGGCAGCATCTAAGAGGACTGACTGTATGGGCACACCGCTGCCCCACCCCTCTAACGGCCTGGTTTGGTTTTCCTCGCAATGACTCGTTTTAACGGCCTTCTTCTATTGGAGAGCAAAACGGAAAGAATGAAAAAGGGGCCATTTGGGTATTGGAGAATATTACGGCCTGATTGAAACCAAACTCTTTATGACCTCCTCTTGACCATTTGGCAATAACTGTAATTGTCTCCGGGTTTAAGTGTCGCCTTTTTGTAAAAGGAACTGCAAACTAGACGGTTCTTCAATTTCCACAAACTGTCTACTTGGGTTGCTCTCATAGGAACACTCTGTTTTTAAATTCAAGGTTGAGATAAGATCATTTTGGTTTGATATTTTGACCATTGGAGCCGACTAACCGACGCATACTTGACCTCCCATACCGCATGTCATCTTCCGCGTTCCAGTTACCTAAAAGCATAGTTTACTCAACGCAGAGGTAACGACCTCGTCTTTTTTTAGGCGTGGTCAGCGCTAGTAAAGGTAAGAGTGCACAAACCAGCCATGTTGCCCTTTAATGCCGTGTTCGAAACACTAGAAACATTCCCCACGGCTCCATAAACCTTGAGGTTGCCTGTAAAAATTGTAACTTGGCAACAGTACGAGCTGGTACGGAGAATGATGCGTAGAGTGGTTCCCTATGTTTGGGATTGGGTTTCACTGATTCGAGGGAGAGGGTTTCCTCGAAGGCCAGCTTCAGCGAGACATGAATTTCAATTAGATGATCACTGGTGGCGTTCAAAACAACTTCACTTTATCCTTATTCGAGTAGTTAAAATTCAAAATGACGAATAGGAAGGAGTTATTTTTAAGGGAGGGGTTCCAGAACGATTTATTTGCACTGATAGATTTCAAATCTCAATGAATTTGTGGTACACTCAATCGTGTTTCATTCTTCTGTTCAGCTAGTCCCTTCTGATAACCAATTTTCATCTGAGCCAGCATGAAGAGGATCATTCGGGACCAGGCCTAAATTCAACCTGATTTGAAATTAATTCTTTTAGGATACCTCCCGCTCTGCGGTTTTCCTAAATGTGGAAGGGTGGTTCTTCTCGAAACAGTCCGTAAAGATGTCCCAGTAGATAGTTTGAAAACCACGGGATTTCAGCTGAGCGTGTTGAAAGCCAAGCGCCTAAAACGAGAAAGCACTCAATTAGGACATATATTATGTATAAGATCCTTCAAGTGGCTGTTTCATTGCCATGCACTTAAGCCACCTTTTCCGCGTCACACTTAAAAAACCTTACAATCCCAGCCGTTCGTGCATCTTTATTAATAGATTAGGGATTACTGTACCTGCAAGGCGTCGCAGCTCTGCTCGAAATTTTCCTGGAGATTACATACGACTAAGTTCAAGACCAGGGCGAAGTTGGACGCGTGCGACTTGAAAAACTCGTTCTCACGGAGCTTACTGATTGGGCAAGTATCCTAAAAGGGTTTTCACGAGGTTAACACGTCAATGGAAGAGGGTTACCAGTCCAAACAGCTGTAGCAGGTCCTCTTCTTGGCTTAAAATGTCATAGAAGATGTCTTCAGAACACCTCCTCAGTTGTTTCTGCGTGCACTTAACCCAACATAACTCGATCATTCGTTTCTCTTCTCGCGTCAATCCCGATATTGACCCGTTTGCTAAAAAGACGATTTGATTATTCCAAGAAATGGCAAAAACAGCGGCACCTCCATCGTCCATAGATCGTACGCAACGGTTCTTTGAATATCGTGCACTGTGGCTGGTTCCTACCGGTCGCGGAGGTCTCGCGTCTTGTCTTTCATTCCTCACATCGAGAGATCTACTCCTATTTGTTCTATTATTTTGACGGAAGAGTTTTTCAACCTAAACAGGAAAGGGGGATATGTGACAGGGGGCTGTTTGGAATACCTTGTAATTCTTTTCATGTGCATGTTGACTGCTGACTGAATGGGTTGCGCCCATGGAACAAGCTTTAAAGTACGCTGAAATTGATACGAAATAAAGAGGGAAATATCGAAGAAATAAGTAGAAGAGTGGTCAGAGAGGAATTCCCTTAAAAATTCCAGAGTTCAGGGCAACGCGAGGGAAATGGAAGTAATGGTCAATGCATTAGTATAGCCTAGAGAAAATTAGTTGTTTTCGGTTAGGAGCACGGCTGCTACAATTTGCTACGCCAAGTTCCCGTATCAGGGAGAAGGATCCTATGGCATGACGTGATTTCTGCCCGTCTCGTGCCTAATAGACCTACAGAGTAAAATTTAGACCGACCAGCCGCGTGTGTGTCAGAATGCGGTAAGGATACACCCGTCATTACATATAAACGAAGCCAATTTTCATCGTTTACGATTTAACAACTTACCTAATAACGAGGCTAACAGTTCAAAAACCGTGCTCCGAAAGATGCCACAGAACACACCGCCCTGGAAGGGGGAACAACAATTCAATTGACGGAGAAACACAAGATAAAAATAGAAGAAGAATCTCAAACTCGTAGAAACAAACTAAATAATCTCAGGGAAGGTCAGTGGCCCTGTGTGTGTAGCTCCCTATCCCGATCGGCGCTAATTGAACTGAGTTCTGAAGCACAACAACTATTAAAGAAGAGAGAGATATTGTTAAGGTAACAAAAGAAACAAGTAGCCTAATATCCCTGCTTTTTTCAAAGACCGCAAGACACATGCAGAATGCTCGTTTTGGTTGCATACATATCGCCGAGAACGTGGGAACGAGCGCCCGGAGACTTGCCATCTCCTTACTCTTAGAAGAACATCAATTTTGCTTCCTTATAGAGGATAATGTCGAGTTTTGACGGAGGGAAGTTGTAAAAAGAGAAGCGCGTACGTGGAAAACATTTGCGCTTCGTGTCATTTGACTAATGAGCAGGATAGTTTCAACAATTGCCTGGAAAAGTTAGCCTACTTAGCAGAGGATGTTGGAGAGCAAAGAAGAATTTCAATTAGATCTCGCCCGGTTGACGAGGAAAAAAGTCCTGGAACTTCAACGATCTAGCACACTACTACTACAAACTCTCGCTTGTTTTGAGAGGCTTCCTGCTGACAACCGAGGGGTTGAATATCGTCTGGATAAATTGATACCCAGTCAGAAGAGTGACGAGACCCCCGCAAGGTTAAATAACATAGAGAATAAAACATGACGAAAGCTTTTACTAAAGTGAAATGTTTACAGGCCTGAGGAACAAGAATGAGAGCATCGAGTTTTGAGTGAGAGAATAAAGCAAAGTAATATGCAAATAGTGGAAGATCATGGACACGTTCACAATATAGTAGTAGGGAGGGCTAAAAATGGAAACAATAAATAACCAAAAATAGGATATGAAATGCTCAAGGGGATAATCAGAAGTACGGGGTAAAAACTTAAGAATGAAATTTAGAGAGACGGCCGACAATCTTGTTGTCGAGAGTCTTTTACCGAGGGGGAAGACCCTAATGGGTAGGATCTATTTCGAGCAGGGGGAGAAGAGAGGTGAACCACACCAATTAGACTATTAGTCGAGCTCGCCCTCAGGGCGGTTCCGCCGATGATGTGAGGCTCGTGAGCAACACAGCATGACTTTTTATACTGTTGTTTCCAGCTTTTTAGGGCGCATTCGGTCGAGAGTCGCTCTGGAAAATTAGAATAAAATAGGAGAGAAGAACAATGGGAGCTCACGTTGTTTGACACTCAGCATCGGAAGCGGTTGAAGGTAAAGGGATTGGGTCAAACATCGAGTCACACAGACCGCCTTCCCAGGTTCGCCTCTTCAACTCTTCCATTTCCTCCTCGGTCATCTCTTTAAAAGGCTCGATTTCTTCCTAAAAAGTGTGTTTGGTTTGACAGAAACGACGCTTACCTTGATCTTTCTCAGTCTTACTGAATTCCTCCGGGAAGAAGAAGGAGTCCTCATTGTTGGAGTCGTTTTCCCGCTGTCTTCAAGATACTAAACAAATCCTTTAAATTAAAAAAAGGACAAGTCTCACATTAGATTGTGGAGAAGTTAGCCTACTGCTAGGGAAGTCATATTCATTGCACTCCTCCAGTTTTTCACAGTCATAATCTCCCATCATCCTTTTATGTCTGTCAAGTAGCCGACGGATTTCGTCTATATATGGTTCCGGCAATCGTTCCACGTCCGTTTTTCTCTTTCGCTTCTTGCAACTATGGTAGCAAGTGGCGGCGCAGTTGAGAAAAATGATGAGGAGAGCAAAAAGAACACCAAGAGCTAGACAGAAGACAAGGATCTCAATGGCTTGTGGGGATTCAGCCTTCATTTCCTAAACCTTAAAAAAAGAAAATGATCAAACAAGTAGGAGTGTACATACCTAGTAATTTCTCTCAGTCATCCTGGCAGGCAGGTAAAGTCTCGCCCTCCTAACCTGAAAAGGGAAAATGAGTAATGCAACCAAAGCGTGTGTGCAAATAAGTCAATCAGCTGAGAGAGAGTGGTAGTCATAATGGTGGAATTGGAACTGAAAACGTTTCCGGTTTGCGGCTACGAGGGATTAATAATGTCACATAATTTTTAAGCCTACCCGTCGTATATGGTAATCTAACCAGGGGGTAAACCCGAAAATTAAATAATAGCAGTAGAATAAACAAAATAACGGGATAGTAACAAGTCGGTTCACACACGCCCGTTCAGGACAAAGGAACCACCAAATGCGCGAGGACAGAAGGTCATTGGAGGAGAGAGAAACAAGTGTCGATAACAAGCGGTACAGGCCCTTTTCCTGATTGATAGATACGTCCTTGGGCAACCCAATGAGGTGGACAGAACTTATACCGGGAAGATGTGGAGAAAGAGATCTGACTAATGACTTATGCCAACAGCTGTGTTTTTGAATTGGTTGTGTGAAAAAGAAGAAGCTGATCCAAGGGATGGCCGCACACATCTGCCCTCATCCATCACTTGGACTTGGCGATCCGGCCAGAAAATGAACGGAAATTGAAGAGCAGCAGGTAGAACAATTGGTCAGAGTGGATTGAGAAACAAATTGGCGAGAGGACAGCAGGGGGATTGAGGAACCAGAAAAAAAAGAAGAAAAGATAGATGGGGGATAATTACATTCGGTCGAAGAGAATCGTCACGGAATGTTGTTGTCGTGGCGCCGATGCCGATTCCACAGTCTGGCACATCTGCTAAGCGCTTTAAATCATGACCGCAGCGGACAGAAATGATGGGATTGTGGGGTGGTAGGCAAAGCAGCAGCAGAACCACGACGGGCATTAAAATGAAAATGGCAACCAGCGGTCATTGAGGGATACAGGAGGAGATTTATAGGGATGAGACCGCTGCTGCGGCGAAAATGAAGCTGTGACAAATGGCGACATTCCCACTGCTATAAGGAAGCAGTTGTGACATGTTTCCTCCTATGGGAAGGGGCAGGGTTAGGTTAACTTAGGCAATACTGAAGACATACCTCGGGAGAGGGCTAATCGGGTGATAACTGTGTTTCCCTGTCGTCCATGCATCCTGGTTAGATTACATGGGCTCTCTTCCTCCTTCCAGAGAACCCTCCTCTAATCTCCGCGGTTGTCTCGTCTGCCGTTGATTCTCAGCCCCGGGCGATTTGTTCTCCGTGAAGACTCCGCAATCCCTGCCACAATGAGCACTCGAAATGAGTTATTTCGGGAATCAATAGCTGGGCCTCTTCCATAATGCGTCTCTTCCTTTTACTTGGTAAGATCATTTTTGTTCTGATGATAATTTCCAGTTCTGCCTGTCTCTGTTTTTCTCCAAGCGACTCCCTTCATAGATCAAAGCACTGGAACCATAGGACTTCAGGATGCAAACGTGAGGGCATTAATAACTGCCTCATACTCTTTTAGGGTGATGTCTGCCTTTCTGTTCATTTCGAAGTGTCAGTTGTGAATTATAACATAGGAGAAACGAATAACAGGATTCCTGTATGTCTCCTTCAGTTAAATAACCTCGTTCAGTTTGCTTTAACTTCTCCAGAAACAAAGCTTACTGGAAGATGTGCCAATAGTTCAGCTTCTGGACCACTTATCGCTGCAACAATTACTCATGAAGGTCGTAAACGGAAACTCAAGTTCTATTTTGGCATGGTACCTACTTCTAATTATATATAAGCGTATATTCATTTAGAAAACGGTGACAATGAAGAAACGGGTAGAAGAGCTCCGCTGGCAGTTGAAGAAAGTAGTGTATGAAGAGTTCTACAAAGGTGAGTTAATATTTTGGACCAAGTGAACTTTCTTGTTCAGAAGATTCAGCTGTTTTTGAGTCGGACAACTCTTCTGCAATTCTGAGCGCTCCTCTTAATCAGAAGTACATCTGTAAGGATAAAATCAACGTCACGCTACACGGCGACAGTTACAAGTGAATATATTTGCTGTATCTGCTGGCTATGTTCATTCTAGGGATGTTATTCTGGAGCTTACACCTGAAATTGATGTACAGCCATATGGACACCGCTCAAACTGTAAGTCTCTTTCCACATTTAATTATCCCAATTGTAGTTTATCTCTGTGAAAGAACTAGAAAGCGAACTCTCAAGGAATCCTTCGAAAACAAGGCTACAGTATTTTCTGGTGTTGTCCTGGGGCTTGGCTCAATTGGACTACTAATTGGGCATTCCATTAGAAAGCACATGACACCTCATAGAAGACAGATATACGAGAACTTATCCCAGCCACCGCAGCCATAGTTTGTTCGTCCTTCTAGCTATTTTTAAAACTACCTATTACTTCAATCTCATAAAATAAAAATCCTGTTTTGAACAAGAGAAGAGGGCAAACTCTTTGTGTCTCCTTACAACCGGTGTTCCCCATGACTCAACTTTTTCTGCTTCCTGTTCTCGGAATTGATACCAGTCGCAGTTCCACGGTCACCAATAATTCAAGCAGACTGCATGTGAACTAAAGGAAGAAATCAGACATCTTTACGACGAGTAATACTAGCGTTTATTGATTATGCATCACAATAATGATTATGACAGATACAGATCACATGAGACCGGTGGGAATGTCAACTTAAAGGAATTTAAAGCAACAATTTGTTATGGCATTATGGATGTCTAAATAAAGTGGGTGAGAGCAATAGTCACCACTAGAGAAATAGCAGCCGACACGGGGAAGCACAACAACCACACGAGACAGATCTTCTTGAAGGTCTTGAACGAGACTCCCTCCGTGGTGGACTTCGCCAATCCGACAAAGAGCACAGCTCCGACGGCACAGTGGGTAGACGAGATGGGGATACCTGAAACAGATCACAGTTCAACACCGTAAACAATTAGGGATACCGAGTTTGACGCAGACCAGAACTGTGAAGGCTGTTCCCAACTCGATCGCAAATCCGGAAACGGGGCTCATGTCGACGGTGATCTCTTTGGCAATCAGTTTAATTGTGCGATGCCCTAAGGTCACGAAACCGAAAATCATGGCAATGGCTCCGAAGGCAAGGAGAGCCTAGAAAGTCATTAGAATTGTCGTGAAACTATCTTTACCTGGGAATCGTCCCTTGTTTCGGCTTCCTTGAAGGCATAGCCGGTGTGGTAGGTCATCCAGACGGCTAGAAGAGGTCCGACCGTGTTGGCAGTGTCATTTGCACCGTGGGAGAAAGAAAGCATAGAAGAGGAGACAATCTGCAGGGCGTTGAAGACTTTGGTGGTCAGACGGTCCTCGGGAACGGCAGTCCAGAGGAACTTGTACCAGGGGAGCTCGCGCAGCTTCTCCATGTCAGTTTCGGGTGTCTTCATATCGGTAATCTTGGACTTCTCTGAACAAAGGCTGGTTATTTCTTGGAGGATCGCTCTTACTGGGCAGTTCTCCTTTCTCAAGCTTCAGTTGATTCTTCCTGACCTCAGAGTTGTAAAGACGGTGGGCTCGTCGGGTCAACCATCCCTTGAGGGGAAATTCGAGAATGAGAGTACCAAGGATACCAGCTCCTCCGGAAATTAAAAGACATTGCCAGACATTGAGCTTGTCAAATCCGAGGTCTTAAATCGTTTCGTTCTATTGGGGTTTTAAATAATCTTACATTTAGACCCGTCGAAGATACTGGCGAAGAGATTGACAGTCAAAGTGAAACCCATGAAGACGGGACAGAGCCAGAGAGACCATTGGAAGGTGTCTTTCCTGAGGAGAACGGTGAACTTAATGATGATGTAGAAGACGGCAGCGAAGAATCCAGCAATGAGCGGGGATATGAACCAGGAAATAACTGGAAGATTTCATGCTTCTAGACAATGAATAATTTCCTACCAATTCCGAAGATTTCCATCCACTTGATTCCAATGTTTCCTCGAAGGTAGAGAGAAGACGCCAGAGAGCCTCCAACAATTGCGTGAGTAGCAGATACCGGGATCTTGTAAACAGATGAGACGATCATGAAGGCAGCCACGCCGGCCATAGCTCCAGTTTGACCGATCATGAAATCAGCTGAGGTGTACTTGGCGCATTCCACAATCGTTCCGTTAGTGGGTCCCGAGAATCCTTCTGAAGATTTGGCGGTGTTTCTAGAAGAGTAGATTCTCTTACCATATACGGTGGCATTTGTACAGTGCGGCACAGTGTCGTAGTTCCCAGTAGTATGGTTATACTGGGAATAGACGTCAAAGATTTGGAATTCAACGATTCCCGAGCGAAGAGTCTCCGTAACCTTGTAACCTGTAAAACGGCGTTATTTTGTCGTCGGCAATTTCGTAACTGTGTGACCATGGCGCACAATGACCATTAACATTTTAATAGCCATCGGAAGGCCTTTATTTTTCAGACGTCGGGAACACATCATTCTTTGTGATTTTCATAAATATTTGGACTCACCTAGTAGAACAGCGCCGATAGTGTTGAAAATACCGCAAAGAATGTAAGCCTGCCATAATTTCACAGTGCCTGCTCCTACGGCAGGCCCCCAGTCGTTACAGGAGTCATTAGCTCCCATTCCTGGAAAAACATCGGTAGAAAGAGGAAATATTAAGTATCTTACCGTAAGACACGAAGAAGGCGAACACAAAAGCTACTATAAGAAGCCATGTGAACTGGTCCGTCCACGTCGGAGTGTACATGAGATAGTCCAGCATTTTCTGAAGGAAGTTCTGTTGAAATAAGGTAGAGATAAAGATTAAAACAATAGTGAAAGTTGGGCATTTTTCCGAGTTCAACAGACAATTTTACCTATTTATACGACGTCAGGGTTTTACAGTAGGGGGCGCGGCTCGATTGACCGGTCGACAGGGTTAACTGTCCAATACACCTGGTGAAATTTACTTCGCTGACCAGGGGCGCTTAATCACTTCCGAAAGGCATTACTTTAAAAGTAGGGGAAAATATTTTTAGAAATCTACGTGACTAATATTTTTTCACGTGGGATGAAGGAATAGGAAAAACGGGGAAGGATACAGAAAAGAGTTCGCCGGAGACAGATGTTAGGCCTCTTTCTTATATACCACAGTCCGTCGATTAAACAGAAGACACTGTCTCTTCCTAAATTATTTTGTGTATACGTTAATGGCGAAAATATTTTCTTACAACAGGCGTTCCCATAAAATTGTCAGGTTTTGAAAGAAAGAAAAAAGTGCAGTCTCTATTTACTCGAAAAGGAACATTGGTTGTAGGATCCACCTGGGAGACACGTGAAGCGAGCAAAATTAATCCTCCACTTTTTGTGCCTGGTACCTATTTGTAATCCCCTTGCTTTGTCGGGGCAGGGGGCACAGGTTACATAATCGGTATTATAATCGTCATGGAATGAACTAGACGGGTGTGGGAGGAAGTTACGCTGAACTATCCTCTGTTTGATGATGCGGTGGCTCAAAAAAGCTCCATCTCTTTACCCTTTTTGGATACGAGCCCTTTGGAAGCCTTTTATGGAAGTTTTTAACGGAAATATCCGGGGTTAGCAAGATCAATGGTGGTCTATGTGATCCCCGATTACCAAAAGCGAAAGCTAAAATGAACAAGTGCCCAAAACACGAAAGCGAAGACTCCTTCACGCATCTGCTGTAGGACCTGAGTACTTCCCAGCAATTTCTTTAAATCAGGCAATTCAGTATAACTTACTTCGTAACATTCTGAAGCACGCCTTCGTTGTAGAGTTACCAACACGGACGACCATCTCTCGAAGAAGGAAAGTTGAAGACTGACACCTATAGGGACAAATTGAATCTATCGGGCTGACCGCTCATCGTGTAATCCTGATTTTGAACATAACGGTGAGCTCTCATGCTGGGTTCAATGCTGTTCTGAAGAAGTCTCGCTGCGTCACAACGTTGCCGTTGCAGCAGTCTTTCTACAAGGAAGGATTCCGTTACTGAGTGCCTTTTTCTGTTATTCTCCTTCAACTTCTCATGTAGTTTCTAAATATATCCACTGTCACATTCTCCTTTAGTAGAGCTCTAAGCCAATTTCCTTGGTTCGGGAAGAGTTTTCGAATAGAACCACAGCTTCTTTTGAAATATTTGCACCATATCTAAAATCAGCTTATAAAAGTCCCAGTTACTGGGAACTCTCTATGCCGAGAATTCGAGAATGTTGAGGAGTTGCTTATGGTGGTAGATGAGCAGTCCTTGGATTCTCTCCACAGCGTTGCTACAGTTTATAAAACACAGTAAACTGTACTACGACCATGGGGTGCTTCGCTCCTTCCGGATTTCATACAGTCGAGCACTCCAGTTTTCATAAGCTCCTCTTGGGGCTCCATTAGCTCAGTCTGGAAAATAAAATTAGGGAGCCGAGCGTCTGACTAGTAAACATGTTTATACGGTTCTATGGAAAGTCTCTACCCAATTAATGAGACCCAATCATTTATCCCCAGTTCGCTAATCATTAGAGAGCACTGTCAAGCGAGCCTAACTGAGTTAGCCGCCATCCAGGTGATGATTCCCAGTTATTTTAAAGACAGCCTTGAGCTTCATGGACAAACGGCTCTTTGCCTCTGTCCAAGCTATATTCGAAATTGTGAGAAACAGTTCATGTCGTCCGATTACTTTTAAAGACGTTTCATTGTTCGCATCTCATACTGTAACTTAATGGCATTTTTATGTGTCTCTGTTTTAATCGTACGACCTCGACGGTTCAGGTGATCAACGTTAAAAAAGGAGAATGATATGTCGTTTAACGTTTATCGTTTAGTCAAATGATATCACGTCTGGTGGTTTATAAATAGGAAAAAGGTTCTATTGATAGGGGCTGCCGTCATTGAGGAACTGTGGCTCCTCTCTCGATC
Organism: Oscheius dolichura; assembly: GCA_932521035.1. Taxonomy (NCBI): domain Eukaryota; kingdom Metazoa; phylum Nematoda; class Chromadorea; order Rhabditida; family Rhabditidae; genus Oscheius; species Oscheius dolichura. The sequence goes on along the minus strand of OW051497.1, from coordinate 10,573,365 downwards.
CTCTGTCAAAACAGCAGTACGCTAGCCATTTTCCTTCGAAGCATTGGCTCTCGTTTGGGCAGAATCTAAACCAATCTTTTTCATAGAACAGGCGCGACGTATTTTAAAAGAAATGGTACTTACTCATCGGCGCATCTTCGGCCTCGAATGGGTTCCTCACCCCACCAGACGGCTCTTGTTGCGATAGTTAGACCATTTGAACAAGTTGGATTGTACTCTTTGTCCCATTCGGCTGAAATGGTTTCCCAGTTTTATGGTCTACTGAACGAGACGAAACTACTCTCTTACTTTTCGAAATTGCCGTGTACTATGCGGGGTCATAAAAACGTTCCGCGTTCTTCCTACCTTCGTGTTGTTCGTCACAGCAGAGACCGACTCCCATCGCCCCCCTTCTGCAGACCGAGCCCGATTGACAGGTAAAATGTTCCCATTCGAGACAAGATCCCGTGGGCCCTTTGTTCGCACCGCATCTCTGCTGGTCTTGCGCAATGCACAAAGCCCGGCAGTTCTCTTCGCTTGTAAAGCTGTTCCTCCCTCCGCCTGCTCCATTGTAACGGTAGGGGAAGCAGTGACTGAGCTCCTTGTCATAATAATACTAGAAAAAGAGGCTCTGGAGAGGATTCAATTCATAGGAACCTTGTATCCAGTGTCGGGACCAAACTTTCCTCTATCCAGTTGTTCCTCACAGATTTCCTGGATGTTCTGAGCTGGCGGTTCTTGAGATAAAACAGTGAGGGGAAGTAAAATCCAGAGATGATGCATGGCTATGAGTCGTTACTCAACGGCCGATCACATCAGCACAGGTCGAGGCCATTCACTGCGGAAGAGTTTTTTGGCTAATGAGATCAGTCCCTTGGGTCAGCCTTGCCGCTGCAAACTCGAGAAAGGAACTTTATTCAAAACAAGAGATGGTAGCAGATAATGTGAAAGAGTGAAGAGGATACCCAGGGAATTACCAGCAGATTATACAACGTTAGAACCTATACAAACCAAAAAATCAGGAATTTTGGTTTAAGAAGTTGATATTGTCGAATCCCACCCGGAAGTTGGCATCGGCGGTAGTTTCTTTCTTTCCATAGTAACGATAGGCGAATGCAGTAAGGGTGACACCGAGGATTACGGCTATTCCTGCCAGGGCCATACCACTGAGGACTTCTCCATGCCAAGTATTTTCCGCTACAAGAGGAACTGCTTCAGGCGTTTCTTTACTGGGGAAATTGAGGAAGATCTGACAGAGAAGCACGTTAATAGGAAAACGAATCGTAAATATACCTCTGCAGTGTGATCCCGAAGCATTTTCATAGTTGCGGAAAGCATGGTAAGCGAGGCATTAGGAGTGCCAGCTGCGTGAAGATATTTAGTCATTTCCAGACGGCACATTGAAATCGGCGTTGCCAGCACGAGCCAGGTCACATCACCTTCACAGGGAGGATGGGCAAATGTTCCATTGTAAGCAAAATACACGTCTTTTTCATCGGGAAGGAAAAAGCTGGGCGGGACCCACTCGAAAGGAACTCCCGTTTTGTTCGGGATCATTTTCATTGAACTTTCTGTATCTGAAACATCTGAATACGACAAAAAGATAGCAACTTACAGTTTCTCTGGAAATAATCCAAATCCCTTCTGGTCATGGCCTCTTCAATAATAAAGGTGGAAATCTGAAATAGATGTTATAACTAGTGGATGGTTATTCCGTACGATAGCCACTCCATTTGGGATCCTTCTCGCCTTCTCGACAGAAGTTCCATTCAACGTGTGGACCAAGTGGAGCTAAAATGGGGTTAAAATAGAGTGGGTAATCCTCCCTCGAGATCATATTTGGCTCCATTGACAGTATGACCATAGTGGAACATAGCATGGGAAATAACGACTGATGTAATATCCCAATGGATCTCGGCCAGTTGATAGTCTCCATTCAAAGGACCTCCAGATAAAGTTGGCCTCTTTGTCCACTTGTCGTATCCGCTAATAGTTGCTAGAGAGAAATGAATTAAAAAGAACAGAAAGGGATTAACCTGTTGCATTGTTGGTCTCTACCTCCGTAACTTTCTCATATCCCATATAATTCTTCATAATTAGAGGAGGGAAGGATACGAGGGTAGTGTTGGCTAAAATGCTCATTGTTATGTAAATATACTCGAAACCCAGGTTGATGTTGATGGGCGATTTTCTCTCCTTCCTGATGCATTCCAAAATACCAGATTCTTTAAAGTGTTTATCTTCTCCAGTTGCCAAGTAGTCCTCAATTTCTAAAACGTCTTTAGACGTCAAAGGGGATGAAAATACCCTGTTCGGTGCTGTATTGACGGAAGAATTGTGACAGGCATAGAGAGGGCACTAGAAGGATGCATATAAATCTCATCTGATGGCGAGAGTGGGCTAGACCAAAGAGAGACAATCGCCCAATGACCCAGCGGGAGGAGCACAGGACAGTAAATTATTACGGAACGGCAGGCTCTAATCGATGTCGTGACCTCTATTGTATATGCCAGGGGAAGGTTATCGCACGGAGCAGGGCTATAAATATGGGGAGGTGAGAAATCTTATCTTAGCGACTGATGACAGTCTGTGTTTCGTTGTCTGTCAACAACCTGAGTAAGAAAAGTGTTTTCAGTCAACTACGCTCTTCGAGATAAAAATACAACGTACTCCAAGTATAAATATCTTTATTATTAGAAATTCAGTTCCCAAGAATCATTGCGGATCTCTTGAGTTACTCGTTCAAATTCCACCTTCATCTGCTCTTGGCAATGTGGGATATTCTCCTCGTTTGCATACATACCTGAACATATTATGAGAATATTACCGTATTATTCACTCACAGAAAGACCAAACAACATCTAAGGCCTTGTTGGCGAATTCGGGGCAGAGTTTGTAACGATCAGCGCATTTCTCTGAGTTCCCTCCTTTCTTACAGATTTTATTCCCATAGCGGCAATGATTTTGAATGTCCTGAAAATATTATTACAATGGGCACTTCAAATAACAAATTACCGAAGTGTAGTCGTTGCGAGGAGGAAGTGCTGAAATGGAAATGGCTAGCACAAGAAAAGACAGCAGGAGAAGATTTTCCATGGCGCTGAAAGATGCCCTGTTCGGTGTGGAATACGAACGGGATTGAGAACCTGACCCGGGAACTGGATCCCCCTGGGGTTATGAACTGAACTAGAGAACGCCTAAGATCCTTGACTTTTCCGGGGCGGTATCAACAAAGAAAAGCAAAACAAGCCGATAAGCAAATTGTCAACGAGGCGAGACTGAATTTGTCAGGAGGGGCTGTTTTCGGCAAAAACACAAATAAAGGACGTCGGGCGAGAGACATTTTGACGGAGTCATATGGAATGAATCAAGGAAGAGTCACCAAAGAGATCATTTTTTTTTCGCCTAATATCTTCGACGTGGAGTATTGTTCCCAGAGTATTTTGTGTTGTCTATTCAAAAGAATTAAATGCTTTATATACAGACAAGAAAAGTGAAAGTCTGAAAGAAACGGGAAAATTCGTTTTTTTACCAAAAGATCGGCAGAAAAAGTAATGTGCTAAATATAACGGCGATACTATACTGAAATTGCCTGCTCGTTTTGTTGTTCTGTCGGCTTTATCCAGCCACATTAAACTTCTCCGACTATAGCTGTTTTTCATCCGGAGAATAGGGATCAGACTTACCAAATGTAATAACGGCCAGAACCCAATTAATCCGTGCTGCCTTTCTTCAGTAGTACCGACTGCCGTCCCGTCAGGATGCCTCCAAGTATGTCATCCCCAGATATTCCTCCATACTTTCATTTCAGGATTCTGTTTCTACAAACAAAAAAGCATGGGCTCATTTGGTGAGTGGTCTCTTTTAACACCCTCTCTCTAGATTTCTGCGCTTCCCATTTCAGAACGCCCCATTTTCGGGGCAAGTAGATATGATGTTTATGTTGGTTAGATCTCGAGTTCACTTTGGAAATTGCCCCTATCCGTTTCGGAGTTATTATCTATGAAAAGTCTCACTCAACTGCCCTGCTGGGAGCCCAGGTGCCCAGAAAAACACCATCTATTCCGAGTAACAGCTCAACACAGTTTACCCGTTTCGAATTTTCGGGGGGAACTTATTGAATCTCCTTATCCGGCTGTCACAAATACACATGGGTAATAGTGGGCGTCCGAAGATGTCTCGGTCCTTGTCGGCAGAGCATCTGAGCAAAGACCGCAAAGATACATGTGGTCTTTCTTCTCCGGAGGGAGTGACTCCTCCATAGGATTGAAATTCTTCAATTGCCCGTTTCTGAAATGCCTGGCACTACCACATTTGTCCGCTTTAATTGCCTCTGACCCCCTAGTCATGATTTCGTCTAATCTTATTTCCACTGACCTCCATCAAGGTTTCAAGATTCTCCTTAGATCAATTCTCTACTAGTGTGCTTTGCTTTCTCTTGACAGGAATTGTTTGTCCCAAAATATGTGTGTTGTGTGTGGGCATGAGTCCAGAATAATCAAGAATTCACCCTTCGTTAATCTTGACTACTCATCTGAGGAGCTTTCCTTTCTTGTGACCGAATTCAAAGCAGAACTCTCTATCATGTCGAGAGTTCCTTGACTAATAATAGCTATAGTCGCGTCTATTTCGAAAAACACAGAGTCTGAGGGGAGTGATTCCTCTCTGCTTCCCTCCTATCCAGGTTTGATCACCCCTGGGAGTTGGGCGATTATCGGGTCCGAGAGTTTCCCCATGGCGGATGCTCCTCCAGAAAAAGACACTGTGTCCCAGACAGCTTCCTAATTAACAGTCACCCCCATACATTTGTCTCCTTGGGGTGTTTCCCGCCACATGTTGCTATACTTGGACTTCTCCTCTTCCTACTTCAAATTCAAATTTGATAGAGCCGTTTATGTACCGGCCAAAGGTGAAGGTGACGTTTCTACGAGAAACAAGTTGATCTACCAACTGGCCAACCCCTTTCACATCATTTTGACGAGTTTATGGACAGCCCTTCACTCTCGGACCGTGGAGAGCGCCCCCTCCTTCCCGCCCCCCAAAGAATACCGTAGATGGATCCGTCAAGCTTTATGATACACGTGTCCGACACGTCCTTATGGCTATTTTGATTTGCCTGCCGGAACGAGCCATCTATTTTTGGGAATCAGTCAGGGGTCTCTCCCCCTCCTTCCCCTTCTTCTTCTCTCCCCCGCATTTTCACCCCCCTCGCCATTGATCAAGTTATCTAAAGCCATCTCTAAAGGTTTCTTGTAAACATCGCACACACACACGCGTGACCTTTGACGAATACGTGAAGACAATTCAATTTTTAGTCGAAGTCGACATGATCGCATGCAGAACTTCTGCCTTTCATTATAAGAAGAGGTCCACAAGCACCGTCAAGACTACGGCCACTAAGGTTTTAACTCTCTCTTCTCGCTCAAGCTTCAATTTTTTAGAAGAATGCAGCGAAGAATGCCTCGCCAACCGCCTCCAACTCCGTTTCGCCTGCTTCATCTTATGTAAGAGGGTCATTTTCCGAGAAAGACGAGGAACTTCTTTCAGCTTAGCCTCGGATCGCGCAATTCCTTGTCTGTGCCCGCCTGTCCCATGAGAAAGAGAAGTGGAAGTGTTCCTGCCTTGAAGATTACCACACTGGTAAGCGTGGGCTGCTCTAGGGACTACTCGGGGTACTTGGCATTTGTGATTGAGTGTCAAAATTTGCCCCTTTTGCGAAGACGGCTTTCAGTCAATTTTTGACATAGGGTCACAAAAAAAACTTGATGGACAGACCAATTACTATTTCCACTACCAACCTCCCACTTCCTTTTTGTTTGAGTGGTTTAAGAAAAACAAACAATCACTTGATTAAATTAATCTCTATTGCCAACCGGAAAAAAGTGTTTTAGGCCACGGAATGGGGATTAAAAACAACTCAAGTTAGAGCCCTGCGAATAACCTGGGCAAGACTCTGTGAACCGCCGAGAAGTAATTGCAAGGGCATCGTTAATCTCGTGGAGAGGATTTGGGATAAATTGGATAATGTAGGCTCTTTGTTGAATTGTGAAACATCTTCGCCTTTAGAAAGACCCCAATGTCAAGAACATCTTCTATCATGCTGCTTTCGTCGATTCGATGCATGATCGCTGTGAGAGAAGGTGAGTAGCTCTTGAGCTTTGAGCACTCATAGACGGGAGTTCAGGTCATCTCAAACTTCGATCGCCACCATCCACGACCATACACACTTCTTCGTATCGCTTGTTTCTCAAACCATTCAAAATTTGGAGAATGATCCTACTGACATTTTAGCTCACATTGATACAATTGGTATGGAACGTTTTAAATGAGTACAAAGGTCTTTTTAGGAAGGAAACACGCTTTTCTGAAGCAGTATGGTTTGAAGTCTAGTCACTGGGAGAAAGTTGGGGAATATTTTATAGACATTGTTGTGATCCAAGTCAGCAAGATAGCAATCATCTTTATAATGAATTTTAAGGATTGCGTCCGAGCTTTTCCTGAAGCTTGTAAGACGTGGACCCTGTTAATCGCGGCAATAATTGACCGTCTTCGAGCAGCTCCTCGCCGTTCCAGTATTACCCCAGCCATCAGTAAAGAACAACTGACTGGCTCAACTCAGAGTATCAATCGCTCATCTCAAAGTATTAACAATATGTAAGTTCTGCCCTGTGGAAGGACAAAAATTATCGCTTCTTCAGTGATGGAAAACACGACTCCCAGGAGAGGATTGACGAGGACAACAGGAATCGCGGAAGGTTTGATTATCAAAATATTTTGTCGTCTATCAACACTTTTTAGGAAGTTATCCCATGCTGCGTCTGCTTCTGATATCTTCCAAAAAAGTGCATGCCCCGTTCCCACACTTATAGAACCAAAAAATGATGTGAGTTCTCTTTTTGGTTAAGGAAGTATTTAACCTATTTTAGAAACTTCAGCATGCCGCCACCCTGAGCCAAATCGACATGGTCGCCCTGAAGACTGGCCGCCTTGCTCTTGCTTAAAATATGTGACCCAATTTAATTGCTGTATATATTGCTTCTCTCATTTTGGTACAAGTTGAATAAAGTTTTATGTTACAGAAGTACCCGTCTGGAATTTCCTCTTATTTTACCCATTTGATTCATTGTTGTCAATGAAAAGGGATGGGTTTCACTTGGGGACAGAGACAAAATTGGGGAGATGCCCCGGGGGAGCCAAGTGGACCACTTTTCTTCTTCTTACCAAGGTCACATTGTTTGGAATTTATCTTCCCCGGCATTTTGAGCTAGTTATGAAAATTTTTCAAGCTCCACAGAGAAGGATCCTTTCGAAATTCCAAGGTATCGCCTCTATTGTTTTACTGAAAATTGAAATTCAGTTGATCGATTCGCAAATGTTTCTGTAATGTCTCATAGAGCGGGCAACCTTTCTCCCAGCGTCGATGCTTCTATTGTGCGGTTTTGTGCGTCAGTTGAAGACGGTGGGGCCCCGCAGACGTCCATGGATAGGACTCGAAACTTCGACGATGAACCGGGCCGCCTCGTTCGACAAGGTAAGTAACCAGCTTTTATCTATGTTAGAGCACCTATAGGCACCTTTCCTTTGGGTAGATCCAGCTTGCGTATGCAGGGATCTATGAGGCGGACGAAAAGTTTTCGTGTCACTTTTGCAGAAAAAATCATCACTAACGATGGAGAATTGGCCAATGTTTGTCCGCCCGTGACACCTCCACATTCTCCTCAGTCTGCCAAGGGAGAAGACATTGAGGTTAGGCGCTCTCTCTTCATAAAGACATGTTATCCTCCAGACGACCCAAAGGGCCAGTACATCCAAGCAAAAGATCACACATCGCAAAAAGCCGGCTCGCCGGCCAACCTCACATGTCCCAAGGAATGCTGCCTTGTTGGACGACGATTTGGAAGATGTGAGTCACGTTTCGCGCCCTTATCGGTATCATTTCAGAAGTCACCTGAGCCGACGGTAGAGAAAGAGACCTCCCCATCGCCGAGCAAAGGAGATAGGAGGGCCTCGCTTTCCCAATTCCTTGATCAGAATGTGCTAAACCCTATGGAAGAGAAATTACGTCAACTGGCATTGAAGTATCGAAAGCCGAAAGAAGTTCCGAAGAGTCGCATCCCAGTCCCTACGACTAGTTCCTTTAAGAGCAGCAGGGTCTCCAGCCTTGCATCCAAGTTCGAAAGACAGTGTAGCGCTAACGAAAAAGTGTAGCTCTGGTACAATTCACCTGTTTATAGAGTATAATAAACTATTAATACCCTCGTTCTCAGAAGACGGCATATTATTTCCACATTAATCCGGTAAAACGAAAGAAAACTACGGAAGCGGAGATGTTTTGATGAAGTTCACTGCCCTTCACAAGATCTGCTGTACTATTAGCTAAAACTTGACTTCACGAAAGGATGGCAGACTTCAAAAAACATGTTTACTTCGTCTATTAGTCTAGTTTAATTTCTAGAAGTAATTAATATTTGAGGGAATATGATTCATATTTCTTACTGAGGAGAGATTAGCGCCTAATTCTGGGATAGTCATTTTCGCGGAGATCTTTCCTCTTTAGCGGATCGGTTCTTTTTTTCTGAGGATAAACGACACGTTGAAAGGACGATATTTCTTTTGTAGGAGTACTAAAGCTGTCTGACACCATCTTCCTCTAATGGATAGCAGACCTAATGACGTGATCGATAGGGCTCCCAAGAAGAATACTAAGTTAATTGAATCTGCTTACAAAAAGAAGAAGGAGAAGGTCCCTCTCCATTTAGGTGATTGCTCTTCCTGTGAAGCTGTTACCAGCCACCCTCACTCCCTAGAGGATGATCTCCATCTTGCAGAATGGTCTAGAGGCGCCCCACGGAATAATAATTACATAAATGACACCTTTTGCCGATAGCCTGCTCTGCTCATATTCATTGTTATTTTCTTTCGTTCGCGCTCTGTCCATCCCGCATCTCGAGGTGATACCTTCAATTTCCACCGCAATTTATCCTCTCGCGTGTGGCAGAGAGACAATTCGGATAGCTCAATCAAAAAATCACCATAAATTGCCGGGAGCCGTTCCTTTTCCCCCGTTCTCCCCCTTCTCATCTTAATTTCGATCCAATCTTCCTTCTCCTCTAGTTCTAAAAGCAGCAAATTGTATTCCTGGCGGTCACGTCGAAGGGCTCAGCACCTAGCGACGGCATATTTCAAACTGACTACTAATGGCTGTGACGGTGATTGTAATCCACTATTCTTTCCCTTTTCTCCACATTTAGTTAATCCTTGTCATAGGATAAAAAAAGACTATATCATCCATTAGCCAAAGCTCAGCCTTTAGAGAGATGAGGCGCCCATTCAAATGTTAATTCGCTGAGAAAATGGGATTCAGTTTGGTCACTTCCGCCGGTAGCGGTTCCTTCCCCATTTGAGCCATTTCCTCCTCCCCCTATATTATTATCCAACGGGTTGTTATGTTCCGATCAGCTCTTGATATTCTTGTGCTAGTGCATTTCTCTCATAATCATATTCTGTTTCATTGTAGGCGATGGCAACGTGTCCGGACAACTTTGCCCATATGGCGGACGATTTGGAACAGAATATGATTCTTAATGGAGAAAATGATCTCGGTAAGTATTTGCAGAAGATACTGTCTATATTATTTGTGTACTTTGTTTGGCAGCGCTTTCCTGGGGGTTTAGCCTAATCCGGAAATGTCTCCTGATCCCGCTTTATACTTTCTTATTCCCCTGGTCTTCAGATCTCTTCGGGTTCTGCTCAATGATAGTGGATGACAATGAGAATGGCGAGGAGCTGGAGCGAAGAATGGGAGAATCTGAGAGTGACTCACCCATGTCATTAGGCGCATCCTTCACTAGTAGCGAGAATTCCCCATCTCTCAAAGCCAACTCCCTTGATGAAGATATTTCGCCATTCTTTCCTCCTGGAGGATTCTCTGAACTGAACAAAAGCCTTTCCAAACCAGAGGTGCGCTCGCCCTAATTCCCTTTAAAATGAAATGATTTTAAGATCAGCTCTATGGGAATGAAGCCTAATACGGGGGAAGGTCACCAGGTCACGGAAAATGGACAACAGGACATTTCTGCTATTCCCATGAGTCAGGATCAGAGGAAAGTGTGCAAAAGGATGAAAGAATATGAGATGAACAGGGTGAAAGTGAAGGTACATCCTATTTTCCTAAAGATCAAATTATTCCCTTCTGATCCAGAATCCCGTCCACATTCACGGTCCAAACAGTGTTATTGTTGACCACGGTTTCATTAAATACGAACTGGAGGTAGCACGCAGCTCCACATTCACAAATTTGTCTTCAGATCCCAAACAATCCAGACTACAATAACTCCGATATTCAAGTGGAATCAACCGTCTGTAGCCAATTGCCATTTACCCATCTTGTTAAAAACTCCTTCAAAATGTCATAGATATATGCCGAAGAGAAATATCAAAGTTCTACAAATCACATAAGATTACTGGTTATTACACATATTAAAAGCCTGGTTTAAAGTTGTTAATAAATTTGTTTCGTAATCTTTTTGCATCAAACGAAATAGTGACGAAATAAGCTCAGAGCGTTTCACACAGTTGGACAAACAGCAAAAGCTAACTGAATGAGCGTGAATAAACAGGCAAAAAGGGTAGTTTCTGTTAGTGTTTTGGTCAGAAATTTGTTCGACATGGAAGGACTGTTGTTTAACGAAGATTGACAGGCAACTCCAAAAGTTCACTGGGGTTAGATAGGGCGGCACGTGTACACGTTCAAACAGGTCCAAGTGCCATGTTGGTGTCACTACCTCTTCTTTTAACTTCACCCTTTGAAGTAAATAGACAGGTTTAAGTTAAAAGGGAATACTTTCTCGTAATAATAAGTACCCAAAAATCAATGGCATCTGACCTAGCCAATATCCATATTGTTCCGATAAGCATAATGTACTTACCTACCTTGTTACCAATAGATTTTCAAATGTTGAGATGATCTCTGTTAATCTTCTAATTTCTTCATTAGCTTGTGTGAGCATTAGGGATTGGTACAGTCTATTTGCTGTTCATCGAGATTACTTACGACTAGAGTTTGGTTATCAACAGTTTCCTTATCGCTGGTCGCGTTTTCTAGCCATTCTATCCTTTTCCAAATTCCATTAACTGTTCTTAGCCAGATGAGTCCAGTACTTCTCGCGGCTATTGTGATTCTTCTCATTGCCGTCCTCTTCAAATGTCTTCCACGTCTTCTGGAGTTCTATCATGTTTACAAACTGGGTAGTTTGTTGCCTGGACCGAAAGCCGTTCCCCTTTTTGGTAACAGTCTTCAAATTCCACAGGGCTTCTCAGGTCAGTTTGGGAATAGGGTTATTTTAAAATAATCATAGAGTGGATGCCGTTTTTTACTGGTCACGCGGCTGAGCAGCTTAAAAAAGGTCACTCAGTCATGAGATTCTGGATTGCGTACAGTTTAAAAGTTTTTCCACTAAATGGGAAAGCAGCTAAGGTCTGGTCATCAGTTTCAGACAGAAACAGTCTTGTCCATTCAGGAACTCGTCGACAGTACTGAAGAAATCACAAAATCCGACGATTATGATATTATTCTACCCTGGCTAGGAACTGGACTCCTTATTTCGTAAGCGCGACTAGGATAATTTATGATATTTCCATTATTCAGAACAGGAGAGAAATGGCGGACCCGTCGAAGGATGCTCACCCCTACCTTCCATTTTACCATGTTGGACGGATATGTAGAATCAATGGACAGGGAATCCCGACTCCTTACGGAAATTCTCGAACCATACGCAGATAAAACAGAAGAGATTGACGTTTTCCCCTTCATAAAACGCTGTGCACTAGATATAATTTGCGGTAAGTGGGGTATTTGTCGGTACGAACATGGTATATATTTAGACACAGCTATGGGTTATCAACTGAACTCTCAGAAGGAAAAGAACCATCCGTATGCCGTCGCTGTTGGTGAAATGGCCGACATCGCAACGGCTTACTTTGTTAGACCTTGGCTATGGTGCGCAAATACTTAGCGGCGCTCAGTTTCAAATTCAGGTTCGCTCCCGTGTGGTATCTTTCTGGCTATGCCTACCAATACAAAACACTTCTGAAGACTTTGACCGATTTTACGAAGGATGTCATTCATGATAGACAGAAGAGCTTCACCACGGAAAGCGATTTTGATGAAAAAACCAAGAGGAAAGCTTTCTTGGACATGCTGCTTTCGGCTAGGGAAGAAAATGGTCTGACGGACGAGGACATTCGCGAAGAGGTCGACACTTTCATGTTCGAAGGTAAGGCGGTTCAGTTTCGATCAATCTACGGAGATTGCACTTTTAGGTCATGATACAACATCCTCCGGAATGTCGTGGGCCGTCTGGTGTCTCGCGACGCACCCAGAAATACAGGAGAAAGTTCATCAGGAACTGTATGAAATTTTCGGTCTGCTTAATTTATAATACGCTGCTACTTAATTAATAATACACCTATTGTGAACTTTTTTTATTTGTTCAGGCGATTCGAAGAGAGATATCACAATTGACGATATCAAGCAGATGAACTATCTGGACCGGGTACTGAAGGAATCTCTAAGATTAAATCCTCCGGTCCCCTTTGCTGGAAGGAAAATGAATTCGGACTTTAATATGGGTATGTGAAGGTTTCAAGTGTTTACAGCCTATTTCAGACGGCTACATCATTCCTAAAGGAGGCTTGGTCTATTTATCTCCCATGATTATCCACAGGAACTCAGAAGCCTTCCCTAATCCGCATGCATTCGATCCTGATCGCTTCTTGCCAGAAAACACTAAAAATAGGCATGCTTACGATTACATTCCCTTCTCAGCTGGACCACGAAATTGCATAGGTATTCGGTCGCTTTTTATAGTCATGGGAATGAGTTCAGGTCAAAAGTTTGCTATCTACGAGGAGAAAATATTGATAGCTTGGCTTATACGCAAATATAGAATAACTTCAAGTAAGAAGTTCGAGGATAACAAAATCTGCGCCGAGATGATTCTCCGCCCGGCTCTAGGAGTCCCAATACGATTGGAAACACGATAGAAATGTTTAGGATTGAATAAACTTCAAAGTATCCTTGATGTAGGTTTTACAGTCAACATGGCCGTTTTTCACAACCGGCAAGTGGCTTAGCAGCTGCTTCACTTCCGAGTTAGTCAGCGGTTCGCCTGTAAAGACCGCATATTGTGTGCTTATGTCATCTGGTCGCACCCATTGTCGTTAGCTGACTGATAAGGTTCTCCCTTGTCAGTATTCCCCCGGCTTCAATAACCTGAAGGCGTTTTACTTTGCCCAATGGAGGCTATTAGTCACCTCGAAGGCTTTTTCAATAGTCGTATCTGGATCGCGTGCCCAGTCCCCGTTGGCAGTGGCTGTTAAAACAGCATTTACCATCACCTCGAACGAATAGAGGTCGTTTGTTTTGGGCATCTAAGCAAACAATATATAAAAGAGAAAGAGGACCTGGTGAAAAAGAGTGTCCAGTTCTGTGTTGGTTGGAGAAAACCCCAATACCCTAAGACAGGAAGCAACTTCAGCACAATCCAACAAAGTATCACAATCCTCATCAAAAGTGTTTAATACATCTAGTACTATTTTCTTTGTTTCTTCTAAAAACAGAATTCAACGAAATAAATGGGCAAGTACCGTTCTCGAAGCTGTCGTCACTGGAGTTGTCGTCAATATCGCTGTTGGGCATTGAAACAGAATGAAAGCCGAATTCATCGAGGCATGTAAACATGCATTTCCTTTTATTCAACCCCGTTTCTTAAAAGAAGCAAGCTCATTTTTCATGTAAATAGTGGAACATTGGTTGACGAAGTAGTCGAGATAATCATATTATTGGTATTGTTTGAAAGGAAACAGGAGAACAGTTGGTTCTGCGGGCAGTTGGGGTAGAGACTAAATAAGTCATAGGGGAATGTGAATTACACCAGTTAGGACAAAAAAAAAGAATAAAATAAAAGTACTCTATAAATAATGAAGTCAATCACGAGCACCTCCGTTTATAAACAAGGAGATTATTTTTTCAATGAGGAGGTTAATAGATGAGATAGAATAACAAATCAGAAAAGAATTGCCACTTGGGAAAATACAAAGCATATTTCGAAAGAGGATATAGGATATCAGAAATGAATTAAAACTATAGTAAGATCAGGCGACCTGCTTAGTACGGGACCTGGATATAACACCGATCGGCAACGAAGGCGGCGGCATTAACTCGCGATCCTTGTCTTCCTTCTCGATGTTATCGGAGACTTCCCGACAAAGCTCCTCGTCGATACACTTCTCTTCTTTTCGTATCTTCCGCGGTCGTCCCCGTTTCGGCTTCTCCTGGACCGTTGGCTCTCCAACTGGCTTGGACTCCCTCTCGTTCCCATTGATGGTCATAGGATTGGAGGTCGTTGACATCTAAACGTTAAAAATAAATGGAATCGGGTTAAAAACGTGCCATTGATGATGGTTGCATAGGCATAAATGGCATGCCATTGCCCGCCATCATTGGGGAAACTGTCATGGGAGATGACGGCACGGGTGACATGCCTGCGATATTGGATGTGCTGAGGAAATAAGGGAAAATTTACCTTGCTCCATCGGGGATGTGAGTGAAGTCGGTGTGGTTATAGGAGACATCATCTGGTATTGCTAAAGAAAGCAATCTTTGAAGACGGGAAAGAACTAACCATGCATGTCTCATCCAATTGATTATAGGGCGGATTCACTGCCAGATCGGTGGGGCGATGAAATCCAGGGGCTGGCACTTCTCGGAACACATTCTCCAAAAAGCGAAAATGGGGATTGGTAGCCATTGCCATTTTCCTGGAATATAAAAGGATATTGTAAAAATACGAGGTTCAAACGCTTACATGTGGGAAGGAGTAAGCGTCCGACAGCTAGACGACTGGGTAATGGCAGCGGAAGCCAGTAGGAACTTTTCCGCGAAATGTTCCATTGCCCGGCCGATGGCAACCGGGACGGACGCAACCATACGGCCGATCTCCTCATCCGATTGCATTACTTTCTTTATACGCGTCTATAAAATAGAAAAATATTAAAAACAAATAGGAAATGGAGCTTACCGGTTGAATTTTAGCTGCACTATACCGTCGACGACGAATAGGACCGGCATTCGGTTGAGGTAGTCCCTGTGCCGGGGGATAATATTCCGGCATAGCAAATGTTACATGATGAGATGAGGATGGCTGTGTTTTTGATGTACCTAAAATATAAAAATTCGATAAATAAATTGTTAATGGTTACCTGGCTGTTGATAAAAGTGTTGCGGTAGCTGCTGAGAATTGTTGAGATCATCCATGAGCAATTTTTGAAGTTTCCAAGTAAATAAAGACCGTCGAACACGTAGAAATTACAATGCTTATTATTAATCCAGCAGGCTAATGTTAAGGCGCCATCTGGAATTTATTATATAGCTAAAAGTAGAAGATAAACAAGATGATTAAGAAAGCGAATGAATATTTAATGTTTTCTCGGGGGAAGTCAAGTTTTTCTCGACTTTCTCAAGATAGTCAAGTATGTTTATCTATTCGGAGTTTATAAACAATCAAATGAGCAGTTATGTTTGTTTATAAACTTGAAAAAACGGAGGCAAATGGGCGATGGTTGGAGCTCCTCGGCGTTGTCTATATATACTTTCAAAATCGATGACGCGCAGGATGGTTGAGATACGGTAGGTTGTCAGCTGGCTCCTATATAAGCGACATCGATCAGCGTCCACCGGGGTTGCGCCGCTTCCTCACGGACCATATAACAGAGGGAGAAGGTCAAGAAAGATTATTTTTGATATATTTAATAGGACAAAATACACAAAGACCTTTATTTTAATGACAAATACGAGAACATGGTTCTAAAAATAGTAATAAAAGTTTAAGATGTGACAATGTAACATTCATTAGACATTAATCAAAGAGTGAGTAAAGTACGAGGGTATCGTTAGAAATAAGAGACACAGTTAGGAAAAGGGACAGGAGAATAGATCACGATGACGTGGTTGCATGCTTTGCCACTGATCTCTGCGCTACGGCGCCGGAATGGAAATCCTATCAAGGTAGTTTTACATATCAAAAGAAGTGACCGTCTAAACTTTAAAAAGAGAAGGATTATACAGACAGGAGAGAAACAAAAACGGTTAGGGATTTCAATTTGCATAAACCGGTGCAAACAAAGCGTAGAAGTTGAAGTTCATGCCCCATTAGAAGGCAAACTTCACATCCAAGAGCTTCTCCAATTCCATAATCGCCTTGGACTCATCCTTTGTGTCGACCTGAATGGCATGCCAGCCGAGACTTCTTGCCGCTTCGATGTTTTCCGGCAAATCGTCGAGGAAAACAAGCTCTTCTGGTTTTAGACCCAAACGGCTGCAAGTCAACTGAAATGAAATCCTCCGTTGTTGTTTATTTGGATATAATGACCTCGTAGATCTCAGGTTCCGGTTTGGCTAAGTTCTCCAGGCAGGACTCCACAACAACATCAAATTTGGTCATGTCAAATGGTAGACGAGCCAGTTTGCGGTCCTAAAGGAGAGAGATAGTGGATACTCGTCATTTCCTCTTCCCTTGTCGAAGTGGCAGTTATTTGTCAGCAGAGCCGTCTTGTAACCCATCTCGCGGATTTGAGTCACTACAGAACACATCTTCAGATTCTGAAAAAGATTGCCTATATAGAAATGGCCCTATCTTACGTATTCATGTTGCAGCTGGGGGTCAAGAACCGGTGAAAGCGGCTTCAACTTCTCTTCGACATTTGTCCCGAACTAAAACCATGTGTCTCGATAATGTCACTTTAAGGTCAAACCATGAAATTGATGTATTCGGTGAAGATTCCATCCTCGATTTCCTCGATAGTAATGAGCCCCTTGAAGAGATTCCTGTTAGGCCCCAGCCATTTCGAAAACTCTGGTCCTGTAACAGAGTCTCCTAAAGGATCAAAAGAACAAGACACACCTTTGGTTATCTTGCCCACGCTGCCCCGCTCTAAATTATACTTGATATCAATGTCTGGAAAATGAATATGATTAAATAGACAGAAAGAAACACAAACCTAGCCAGAGGTTGTCCAGCTTATCATAGGAGAGAAGCACTCCCCCGAAGTCGAAAACAACGGCCTTGATGGGCATCGGAAACTGCAATTGAGACTGTCTTGACGCCATGGGTACAGCGAACCAAGGCACAGGTTATGTAATCAAGAGAGCAGTGCGTGTGGAAACAAAATTTTGTGACTTAGGCCTGTGCAACGAAACGGTTGGACTACACTTTTTAAATAGGGAGTATCTAAGGGATAATCACAGCGATTGGGTCGCAATGAGCCTCTACTGACGCAGACAGGATGCTCAGTCAGTGATCTTTGCTACAAAAGATGACCCAGTTCTGCCAGGTTTAGGGAAACGTGCTAGAGACAGCTCAGACTCAAAGGTTACCTGACCAGCGGGGGTGATGTCTTTTCGATAAGAGTAAGAAAATTTTCGGCAGTGAGAGAGATAAGACGACATCTGGTTCTGTCGTATATGTACTCCCGAAAGGTCCTTGTTTCGATGGTCACATTATAGTCTACAAATTCGACAGAAAGACCGCCGATAACTAAATAAGCAATGGGTTCGGAAATCGGGAATGTAGATTCTATCCGGCCCAGACGGGTCAACTGCGATAGTGGTCGATCGCAAAAAGCAATCAAAGAACATTGCGATGGAGTGAAGAAGGTTACTTTTTAATTGGAGGTGAGAGCAATTTTTATTCGACGAACAAGGTCAGGCTACAGAAAAACGGTTGCCTCGGACTCCTTTGACGGAAATGCATCGTCTGTTCACTCGAGTGAGGGCCGGCTCTTCTGTTCTTTCCTTCCCGGGGAAATGACGTGAATAGTTGTAACACAGTTTGCAGACGAGGATAAGAACTGCAGAGAACACGATGCAGATTACCATAAACAGCACGCCATCGCTGAAATTCCTCCTTTTTTAGTGGGAACGAACTTTGAGTGACCTTTAACTGTGTCAGGTAATTTAAGAGTTCAAAGATGTTCACCAGATTAAGTTCATATCTCGCCTGCTTCCGCTCAATTTGTTCAGCGAGAAACGGGAGCGTCTTCGGTCTTTTACTAAATTCAAGTCCGGTTTTTCTAGTCTAAAAAGACCATGTGAACTTTCGAACGGTTGCTGGTAAACTTTATTGGTGCAGCGGTTGTTGGTTTCAACGAGGACTTACTCTCCCAATAACAATCGCCAAGGGAATAGAAAATAAAACAACTCACAAGGGACTGTCCGACTGCTGGCCAGGCTTCTCGAGGACGGTGGCGTTCATCCTCCCACCCTTGAAATATCCATCCAAAGCCAGGGTCTACAAAAAAGTAATTGACTTGAGGCAGGACTCCGTGATTTGAAGTCATGAGAGAGTGATGCTTGAACAGCATAGCCTTGAGGACGCTTCCGGATAATCCTCTTTTTGACTTTCTCTCCTCGCAGCAGGATTCGTCAAGTGCGGGATCATGCGATCACGACCCGTGAATTCGAATTAGGACGTGGGGGGTGTTTATGGCCGAATGTGGGAGAGATATGATACGTTGAGGACATGTGAAGTTTTGTTACTAGACTCTTGTTGAGTCCCAAACGTTAGAAACAAAGTCTCCCATGGCGGAAAGCTGACATTGACAGCCTTATTATTTTCTTTTTTTCTTTTACTGAATCTCAAGCCGAAATTGCCCCCAATTTTACTAATGGGAGTGTAATAAGTTCGACGAAGGGCACGCGAAGCATAATAGAACCCAGAGGAAAGGGATCTCTCATAAAAAGAGGAGGGCGACATGTGAAAGCACAATTTAATCAAGGGAAAAAGTCTCAGGGGCTAGGAGGACATCGCCTAGATTACTAAATAGTGAGAGCGGAAGTGCAAAGGATCCGTTACTATTCCTACGGCCAGTCATTTAGGCGAGGGGGCCCTAAGATATTCTGAAGAAGGGGATAAGATGGCAGAGAGAGAGAGAGAGAGAGAGAGAGAGAGCTGGAGCGACTTGGTGGTAAATATCTCAGGGAGCAGTATTTATTTAAGGTGGTTTCTATTGTTCGCTACGGTTTCTGAAATCCGTTTTCTAAGTAAATCCCGTATTCGCCAGAAGTTAATCTTCGATCGAGATGTTGTTGTTGTCGTTCCAAAGAACCGCCATCATCAGATTTCAGAGATTGATACGAGATTGTTGATATCATGATAATATGCGGATCAAATAAAGCTCTCAACTGTGACTACTACCACTTTCCTAGAGTCTGAAAGCGTTGGACCTGGCGTCCAAAAGGGAGCAGCCGATTTTTGCTATCCAAACAATAAAATGGAACAATTAAAGCTTTGCATGAATTGGTGCTTCAACGCTGCAAAGTGAGCAAAAACCTCCTTAATTAAAGGAATCCAAATATCTTCTGACCTTAGGTCGAATCGCCCAAAGACCGAAGATAAACAGGTCCGCATGGCTAATTATCTGTTTGCGTACGGTTCGAGATGACTCTAGATGTTTCTTGCCCCGCCTCTTATGGATAGTATAAATAGCTTGTCAATACAGATATTACCCGCCAGTCATCATGACCTACATCTACATTTTCGGAGCTGCCGTCCTAGTGATTGTCGCCACTGCCCCCGCTTCACACGTTTGCGACAATGGATGGGTGCAGTACAAGGAGTCCTGCTTCTACACTGAGAGGGAAACAAGGGCTTCGTTCGACGACGCTGAACGACACTGCAGTAGTATGAAAGCGAAGCTCTTCCTGCCTAACACAATTGCCGAATTCGTATGTTATTCCCCTTTTTAGAAACTCAATTCTCGATTTAGAAAGACATCATCAGAGGGGCTCCAATCAACGACTGGACCTGGACAGGGCTATCAAAGAAGGCTGAGGATAAGAGCGCCACGTTCGCCGAAGGCTCCAAAGACGCAATTGACTTCCATGAGATGTGAGCATTTATCTGGTCAAAATATAATTTGTCATTTTTCAGGAACTGGCTCAACAGACCTTATGGGCACGTCCTCAATGGATGGACTAGTGCTGCCCAATGTGCTGCCCACTATAACCACTTTGCCGAGGTTACGAAGTACGTCTTCTGGTATCCCTGCACCTACAACTACTTCTACATCTGCGAGCGCAACTTCACTCTTTCTCACTAATACTAATCATTGTTTATTCGACCGTGTTGATGTCAAAGTTATATTTTCTCAGGTGTTCAACATGACCTCACAATAAATATTTAATTTAAAAGCCTTGAAAGAAGGACGAGTGACTTTTCTTTTCATGGTTGAAGAAGATAGGAGCGGTAACGTTCGGCGGCCCCATCTAAAAAGAGAATTGTATTATATCGTCTCGAAAACATCTAAATTGTTGAGGCATCACTTGAGAGAGCCAACTGAAAACACCTCGCTTATTACTGTCCGATGAGGAGAACTCTGGTTCTTCCCGGGAATAATTATTTTCCTAGTCATAACCACTGCTTCTTTCCAAACTCCTAATTTTTGTGAACAATGCATTCCCATTTCTAGGCATTGTTCGACACACATCATCTTTAATATTAATGGAATAGATAAAAGCCGGTCGTTTCTTGTTTGAAATATGCTGGAGGCAGAGTACTATCACCTGCCCAGTTTTCCCTGTTATTTCTAACATCAAATCACATAGAATCTTCCGCCAGTCACTTGCCTTCTCTAACCAAGTATCACCCGGTATCACATCACCCAAAGTATGCTATTCGCATACCACAAAAGCTTATTTAGTTTCTGCCGTGCCCCTCCCCCACAAAAGAAGGGAAATTTATTTTCCCTGGCCCCACAAAAGGAGAGAAATGCAGTGAGCCACTAAAACTAAATATCGTGTTTTTCTGACAATCGACTGGCAACCAAAATAGCAGTTGCTCCTCTAGATTAGCCGGAAGTTATATTTTTTCATCATTTCTTTCTGTTCTATGGATGTTTCTTTTCCCATCCGAGCGACCCACACTACTATTTTCTCTCCTTTTTTGATCGGGGGGCTGCCGCCCGCCGCACCCAAGAGAAAAACAGCAACAACGTGTTTGGTGCCACTAATCGAAAACTAACTTTTTTCCCTTGATTTTTTACTAGCAATTCTGAATCAGTGTAAAAGCTGTATATAGCGAATATGTTTTAGAAACACACACAAAGGTTTTAAAAGATATGAGCGGCAACGAAGACCGCCACAGCGCGTGGACACGGGCGCGACACACCAAATCTGATTGTTGCTGTAGCGCCTTCATTTCCAACCCGATCTCAATGAAAATTGACACCTAGAGGTAACAGACTGTGGTCAACAATATGGGAAAGTTGGATTTTAGAAATTCACTAATTGAGGCTCCCGCTTTGCGACGCGGCATTATGTTTGATATTATAACTCAACAATTGACCCCTCTACCTAATTTTTTTAGAACCTATTCAGAATCAGCGTAAAAAACTGTATATGGAACAACAACAAATAATATTTTTAATAGCGTACAAAAATATTCAGAAAAAAAGAGCCACAGCGCGATTTCATTCGACAGCTGATGAACCAGCCCGAAGACGTTTGTCGTCACAGCGCCTTCATTTTTCAGCAGATTTGCATAAAAATTGGCACTGAAGGGTAATCCACCACGAGGAAAACGATGGCGTTGTCAGATTTTCCAGAACTCTTCGCCGAAACGCTCTACACGCCCAAACGGCAGCAGCTGTTTGTCAACATATCTCGAAAACGAACAGCCAAAACCTATTTTTTCTTAGCGGATTCGGAATAAGCATCAAAAACTGAATCTAGCCGTCTATTTCATTTTTCTGTACGCTGAATTTGGTCTTCAACTTTTCGTTCCCTTTTTGACCCTGGCTAAAACTAAATAGTCAGTTTAGGGCAATACATATAGGAAATATTCAGAAATAGAATTCAAAACATTTATCTGAGTATAACATTGCAACCTACTTCTGGATGGAGTACACCGCTGTTATTCTTTTTTTTTTCTTTATTCGAAGGTTCTAATAAAAATTTCAAGACCAGTGCGCGCCCTTTATTCCACATGACCTCACAAATAGTTTTACTCAAATGCCGTGGAATAGAGCGTCGACTTTTCTTTTCAAGACCAGTGTTGGTTCATGGGTGGGGAAGAGGCGAATAGCCTCGGTAACATTCTTCTTTGCTTCGAGCGGCAGACCCATCTAAAAGGAGAATTATTTTTGTTGTGGTCATGATATCAAGGCCGGGCCAAGTATAGGGCATGATCGGTCAGCTATCTTTCGGTCTTATCCTGTGCAATATTTGGACCCAAGGTTACGTACCTCTAGACAAAGAAGAGTGAGATTATGGTAGGGTTCGAAGAGGTGTGGGTTTTTGGCGATTGCTGCCACAAAAAGCGACTTTGCTTGATCAAGCTTCCCTGAAAAGGATACTGTCTATTGATTTTGATAAACGAAACCTTCTCTCATCTTGAAAACACCTAAATTGTTGAGGCTTTCCCCATGCTGGCCATCACTTGAAAGTGCCAACTGGAAGCATCTCGCTGCCGCCTTTTCGTCGCCGGCTTCCTAAAGGAGAGCAGCTGTTTATCGGACGCCCGGGGGCATGCCCTCACCATCATGATGTGACCAACATCGTACCAGATATCAGCAGCGATGGCTTCGTTTGCATTGGCCAGGGCACGTTGAATAGACGAGAGAGCAAAGTCATACTGCTGGCAAGCAAAGCAACACAAGCCAATATTGAGAAACAACTCTGGATTGGATACTCCCATCTGCATGATCCTTCTGTAAAGCATCAGCGCTACTTCCGGCTTGTCACTGTAGTAGAAACTTGTTGCAAGACAAGCGATTGCCTCTATATTGTTCGATTGCATGAGGAGCACTTGTTTGTAGGCTTCTACTGATAAATCCAAGTCATTCATTTGCTAGATCAACAGAATAAGGATAAAAATAATAAAATAATTCTACCTCGTATACTCTTCCCAGCCCAACAAGAATGGTAACATCCCTTGGAAATTCTTTTATAGCAGTTCGGTAACGGCTAAGGGCCTGGAGTGACTGGTCCATTCTGCTAGCAATCTGAAAAATTCTTTAAAATGTTATTCGATGGCTTACTCTTGCTAGGAAGACGTAGGTTTCGGGCATCGGTTCACATTCCAGTGACCGTAGAAGTTCATTATATGCTTCATTCAGCTGGCCCAGTCTCAAGTAACATTTGGCCAGTTGATTCTTCCAGAACCACTCCTTCCCACCGGCGGCTTTATTCCCGTGCATTGCGATCTACACTAATTCGTAGCTAAACAGGGTACAATCATACATGTACTCCAATTCGAGGATCTCCTTCGTGATGAAATACATAATCAAAGAGCTGGCAGTTCACCAAAGGGTCCGATGCATATTTTTCAATGTTCAATCTGGCTAGGTTGATAAAAGGTCCGTCCGAAGCTGACACCATTGACGCCTAGCAAAACAATAAAAGTGGAAGGTAGGGTTACCGTTCCGAGACGCAGCAATCGAGCAGAACTGCTGCTTACAGCTCTAGCGGTTCTTGCGGTGCGAGCTGTTCGTACAGCCTGCTCCATTGTGCCTGGACGAAGCGACGTATTGGGTCTAACAACTCCGGAAAGCGGTCTGCCGGCATTCGTTGTAGGTCTACGGGAAAGAATGAAAGTCGAACCCTCAAGCGAACCTGAGAATTGGATTAATTCCTTTATCCGTTGTTGTAGGACGCTTGAACGAAGTTCCAGGACGAGCAGCGGTAGTTACAATATTCTAAAAACGGCCATAAGGAAAGACCCTCCGAAAATAACAAACAGTATCTAAAAAAGATTCAGCAATGCCGATCTCTTCATTATCAATCTCGTCAACATGAGTAGAGTCTGTCAAACACATCATCTTCAGTGCCCAGGCTGCCTGGAATGCTGTCTCTTCCTTCCTGATTATATTGTGTGCCATCTTTCGGCATCCCTCTGTTCCTCTGTTACACCTGGTCTGCCTCCTCACGAACAGGTGGCATCAAGGTTCTCGTTAATTTCACTTCCCGCGTTCACAACAATAAAGAATGAGAATGTAATATGAGCCAATAGTTCTAAAAGTTCAAATAGTACTTACTTGATCGAGGGGGTTCTTTGCGAGTAGTTTGGTCGCTTCCTCCTCTGCTTCCTTGATTCTGTTGGTGTTATAATAACGCAGAGCCAGGAAGAGGCCATCAAATTTTAAGGCTTTCTCTGTCATGGTAGAGGAGATTCTAGGCGGGAAAGCTTCAGTGGAAATGAGCCCGACGGCAGCTAATCACCATGGCGACGCGCCCTTCAACCCCCTTGGCGCCAATTCAAACTAATATTCCTTTGGTATCCAATTTATTTAGCATAGTCTACATGGAAAAGGGGTTAACATAACTATTCAGGATGAAATGTTGGCAATAAAGAAAAAAGAAACAGATGTTATTATTCTGAAATAGTTTCCATTTATGACAGCGAAGCATACATTAGCAGCTAGTGGTTTACCACATGCGGCGTACGTATTCTCCGCGAACGTCACGGGGTGTTCCGAAAGAAGTCATTCCAGTCTGGTTAGCGTGTTCGGCTTCCTTCTGTCCGGACCAGAAAGGCACATCAGGTCGGCGAGCCATATCAGCGGGCAGATCTTCGTGGGTGTCATCAACGAACGGAGTGTAGGTCATTCGAGGCATACCGAATCCAGTCTTTCCAGCTTGAGAGTCCAAGAAGTTGACTCCCATCTGGTATGGAATCATACCCTGAAATTTATTGATTAAGCTATTCTCGTCGATGTTACCTGAGAGCGCTGTTCCTGAGCCTGAAGCAAGGCGACAGTGTTGTTACGGAAAGCTCCAAAGCCAGTCATACCGGCCTGAGAAGCTCCCTCCCTCCAGCCAGAAGTCTGACGGGATGTGGATCCCTCGTCGTGAGGCATCTCACCACGGACCTCGTCCTTGTATCTAAACCATAACTCACTTCCCTTTTGCTTTTGTGCTTACTTGGTGATCTCGCGACGGGGCATACCGAATCCGGTCATACCAGCCTGGTTGGCGAATCTGTTGGTTCCCATCTGGAGGTGGATGAAACCCTGGGAGTCACGGTCCTGGTCGGTGGTCTTGCGGACTAAAATAACATAATAGGGTGGTCAGAGATAGTAACAGACCATCGACAATGCGGGGCATTCCCATTCCAGTCATACCGGCCTGAGAGGCCAGCTTGTTGGTACCGGACTGAAGGGGAACGATTCCGTCGGTGGCACGGGCCTTCTCCTCGGGGACTTCGCTGGCTCCTCCAGTTCCCTTGGTCTTGTAGTTGACATCACGAACAGCTCCGAATCCTAAAACGACTTTCTTTCTTTCAAGTGGACTAAAACACACCTGTCTGTCCCTTCTGGGAAGCGAACTTGTTGGTTCCGGACTGGAGCCATGTGGAGGCCTTGAGAAGCTCAATCTTCTTCTCATCGGTAAGTTCGGCCAAGTTTTCGGACTTGATCTTGTCGATGACGTCACGAGGGACACCAAAGCCTAAAACAATTATGGACTCCGGACTCCAGATAATCGGATTATTTGATAGATGATAGAACTTTACCCCCTACATTCTCCTGTACTCGTAGCAGTTTCTGGCTGAAGTGGCTAGATTATTGTTACAGTATAACATAAATTTGGGCTATAAACTCGCAGGAGCACAAAAGAACGCAGCGTCTCATCCAGGCTGAATTATTACGGCGCAGAAATCAAAAGACTAGGATATTCTTTTCGTGGTTTTCCGTCTACTTCAAAAAATGACCAAAATAATAATGCCAGTTGATTCCGTTTAATAGTTTCTACCCTGTTCCCCCCTCTAATATCAGTTGAAGACAGTTATTTTCGTTCTTTCGCGCCGTACGTGACGCCCTCACCCTGAGGTGATTTTATCATTTTTCGTGGAAACCTCAACTGGTGATAAACTTTGTTCGTTCTACTTACCAGTCATTCCCTTTTGGGAAGCATACTTGTTGGATCCGGCCTGGATGGGAATAATTCCCTCAGAGCGCATGAGCTTGTTCTTGTCATGGATCTTGGAGGGCTTTCCGCCGGAGTAGTTGGTCTGTCTAAAATGGAACTGACACCCCGAAATATAGGAAAATTACCTGCGAAGAACAGAGAGAGGAACACTTGGCGGTGGTGGAGCGCGTCCAGGAGTGGGAGATTTGATTCCCGGAGCAGGAGCAGCAGCTCGTGGTGCGGCAGCAGCTGGAAGCGGAGCCGGCTCCTAAAGAACCTTGTCTTTTTTCTTTCTCTTTTTAATTTTGCTCGTTCATCTTTGATTAACGCTGCCAGTGTTAGACAAGTGCACCCGGCTGTCCCTCGGTGTGGGCGTCAGGATCTCCCGTTGACGCAGCTGGGCAATGTTGTTACCCGCAGGCATTACAACACAAACGGAGGGCGCCATCGGTTTAAAACGGAAAAGAAATGGATGCAGTCTCAACAGCTTTCCGAGAGATCCAGCCGGGTGCAGTAAACCAAATAAAGCCAAAGGGAAGTCTAGGTATTTCCTAAGGTTACAGTAATAAGACCAGGTTGAGGGAGTTATGTTCTTATTGGGGGAGGTTTTCGTTTCGGAAACTTACCTCATCTTCTTCCTGAGGCTCTTCAGCCTCAGCTTCTTCTGGGGCAGCTGCCTGAATTCTTTACTCATAGTTTGGTTTTACTGGAGTAAGCATGTTCTAATGTTTGGCTTCTGTGGCAGCCCTTTAATGGTCAAGATTTTATCAGAAAAAGAGGGCTTTAAAAATAGACGTGTAGACTAGAAGGCGCGATAAGATTGCCTTTAATGATTTTCCAGTGTGTCTGCTTAAAAGAAAAAAGTTGGGAAATAAGAAATAAGCGAAGATATAGAGTAAGGAAAGAGTAAATAACAGTAAATTACCTCTTGGGACTCGTCGGCCTCGGGCTCTTCTACCTCCTCCTCCTCTTCGTACTGCTCGTCCTCTACGTCCGACATGCTGATCAGCGACTCTAGGAATGGCTCTAGTAGTTGAGGTTCGTGAGGGTGGAGTCCAAGGGGAGGAGTCAAATCCCGTACTGCCCAATGGCAGCCGTTTCTCGCCCACATACGTTATTTTTAACGTGGAGCGTGTGCGCGCCAAATTGATTTTTTCGCAGTTGTGTCTGTCAAAGTGGAAAAGGAGTTAAATTTCAGGACGAAGTTGTAAAAGAGCAATAAGTAGCACTAGTAAAACCGAAAGTAAAAACATGACGGACTGCATTATAATTTTCGTTTTTCTAGCACTGTTCTTGTGTAGCGTTTTTAGAACTATGGAAAAACTAATGCGGTTTGAAAGAGAGCTGCATCTCCTCGAAATTGTGGGGATGTTAACAATTCCGTAGGATTGGACCCCCCAATACTCAGCATCTGCAGGAAAAGTTAGTATTAGAGGATAAGGTGGACGCCTTTCAGAAAGTTTTGATCCGCGGTTGTGACCAGATCTACCGTTTACAAGCCGTATACCTGACCCTACCATAAAAGCACCTTCACTCCGAGATATGTACAGCTATTCCCGTTAACACAGACAAAAGCATGTAGTCATTAGTCAAGAACAACGTTTTACAAATAAAATTGAAAAGAAAAGCGCAAGTGGGAGACCACAAGATAGCCTCCGACGAGCAAAACGTGCTCATATGCTGTGTATTACATCGGGCACCCCCGCTTGGAAACAATCCCTAAGTCGAACATCGGGGGATCTCGGAGAATAGCCTTTCTAGGGGGGTCATCCCTCCGTTTTCGAAGTATTCGGCTGCTTTTGCACCCTTATAGATAGCCTCCCTTTCCTTGACAGTTCGCAGATGTCGTAAATTCCAAAGCAATCTTCGAACAGGCTTACAATAGCTGGATGACAGTGACGAACATTGGTGCTTCCTAGAACGTGTGGTAAAAATATTACTAACGTTGGGAAAACCCCCTTGTATCATGACACGTTTTGATTGATGCTCAGTTGTTTGCAACCAGTTCGTCTATTTCTAGTCGGGAATTCCGAGTTGGGTGCCCTCAAGTGACCGTTATCTCTCACATGCAAGCTTGTTTATTTTCTTCCCCAGTTTTCTAAGCTAATTTTAGGATTATTTTGCCCCGGACACATCTACGTCAAGTCGGTAGCAGAAAATGACCTGTTACTGATAACGTTTTACGAGATCTTGTCCACTATCAACACCTGTTTTGATTCTTCTTCTAGCAGGTGGCTTCCGGTCCAGTGGAATGCACTGGTTTACATCACCACTGGTGACACTACCACCCCAGGACAAATACATCTGGTTTACAGACAACGTTCAACAAACATCTGGAGGCATACTTGACCTATAAGAACAACAGATTAGCACAGCAAAACAAATGTTCTAAAAACAGAATACGGACTCAAATTCCTGTTCAAAAAGACATAATTTGGGTGTCTTGTGTGTGGTGTCCTTTTGTTTTTTGGGGAAGAGATTAATCAAAGCCGTAGGAACTCGGAAGTTCAGCAGCCCTTTCCGCCTACTATTAGCGATAGCGGCGAAGGGCTTAAGTCTGCGGCAGACCAGCTATCAGACTTCAGACTTCTGGGGAAAAATCGTAAATTTTTGACCTATCATTAGATCTGTGGGGATCATACTGACGCAATCTATCTTTTTCTCCTAATCTTCTCGGAATTCCACGTATTTCAGAGAAATATGAACAAAGTGGAATGGACTGCTTTCCCCCTGGGATTTTTAGCAGGGCAGTGATTTCTTTGGCTGGCCCACCATGTTACCTCTGAGCTTCCCACGCATTATTCTAAAAATACGTGTCTACACGCTGCTGAACTTTTGTCAAGCTTCCATCCGCTGACTGTATCCTGATAAAGCCCCAGCGCCTCTCCCCCTAGGCCGCTTAGATCAGAGCAATAAACTTGACCAACTTTAACCATGTCTGAATTATATTTCTCGCTGAGGAATGTGCTCGTTTTATGAAGAGACCCTCTCTAGCCGTTCGTTTACAAGCTACATTTAGTCGTGGCAGCAGCAAATCAGTAGCCGCTGATAATTTTAATGTTCTTTAATGGCCAGACCACGTGACATTTCATTATATTGTGCAAAATGTGAACATCCCAGACGTGGCTCGTCTCCGTAGTGTGGCTGTTATTGTACAATCAGCAGCTACGCTGTTCCCAAAAGGGAAGGAAGCCAAATCCTATTATCATGTTTGCCCGGGATAGTCGTGTTATGGACTGAACCGGAACAGTTTCGAAAATTGTGGATCACAGATCAGGAGCGTACGTGAGTGCGTGTGATGTCAGGGTGAGCATTTCCACATTCCATGATATGGCGACCTCCATCAGACAGCCAAATCTGGTCCGTGCTTTTTCCGGTACTACTGATAACATTTCTGGGGCATGTGCTCTATTCGGTATATATACTCAAGGAGAAGAAAACACTTCAAACCCCAATGTAGCCGGATTAGGAAGACTGTATCACTTCAAATTTAGAGAATTGCGGCAATACACGGTCGTTCATAACACTTCCTGGAGATTAGGAACATTCCTACAGTAAACCAGTCCTTCAAGATTGTGTTCTTTTCATCTCTTCCAAGCCAATTTTGTGGTTTAGCATCCAGTACATCTTTTACAATGACATTTGCAAAAATGTCCTACTCTTCAGCTGTTTCCAATTTCAAGCCTCAGTCGTTCTAGACGCATTGTCATTTCTTAGCAGGACATAACAAACAGATGTGAAGCTCATTACTCTTTATTCCTCTTTATGTGTGACACGTGGGGTACAAGAGATCGCTTTAATTATGCTCTGGCTCCGTGATTTTGTCGATAATAATTTAAGTCGAAGAGAGGATGAAAAATTATCCAGGACGGACTGGCAGGCCAGAGCCACCGTTGTAGACCTCAACGTATTCCATCATTATACGCTCGAGTACTTGGAGATCTCGCTTAGGACGGGCTGAAAAATAGCTTTGATTAAAGAATTACGAAGATTGTATTGTTATTCCTAATGATTAAATAGCTAGGTTAGATATTCTTGAAAGGGCAGAAAGCTTACCTTCAACGGTTTGAAGGAGGAGTATCAAAATAGCTGTGTAGAACAGGACCGAAATAAGAATGTGTCTCATAGCAGTAAGATTACGGTCTTTGAGAGAGAGAGAGAGAGTGGATACTGTCGGTGCAGTGGTGGCTGGCCGTCCCGGCGCCCCCCTTTTAAGCATCTCTTATCACAAGATGAATTGCTCGGATGCCACTGCGGGACTGTAAATAACTGCCCATAAGCTGCTACACAAAAGCACCCGTAGTCTGAACAGGGACGTGGCAAATCAAGAACGTTTTCAGTGGTTACCGGAGGTCTCTGTTAATCCCTCCCTGCTGACGGCAAAAGCACAGTGGCTGCAATTTAAAGAATTTCTTTGAAAGAACAGCTCCTGATCCGATTAAGGGTACACCCCCTGTACTAAAGGGGGCGAAAGAGTCACGCGGTGCATTGGAATACACCCTTTAGAGGAATTTTTGATAGGATCAAAAGGGCAGAAGCTGAACTTTGACATGGGGCAGAGGCACAAAGTCTGGAAGTTACTCTATCGTCAGCAAAATGATGTTGCTTGGCGTTATCGGAATTCTTGGAAGTGATTTTGCAACCGCAAATCGTTGAAAGCTTAGAATTTGCCTCCAGTTCATTGTTGGATTGAAATGTGAGTATTCTGGAGTTTACCCAAGAAGTTTTACTAAAGAAGAAGGTGACCTCCTTCGTGTGTTTTACCCAGCACCTTCGCTTACTTCACGTGGTCAGTACCGAATGTTTACCACTTCTTGTTTAGGTCCGTGGCATGCTCAGTTTATCGATGTTACCTGATAGATAAGGATGTCTAAAAGAACATAACAATCTGTTCGGTTCATCACTTTTCTGTTGATTTCAAAAGACATCGAATAAGTCAACGAGCAATTCTTCAGAATTTGGTTAGGAGTTTTCCGCGGCCAATTCAATGCAATATTTACCTGTTTTCGTAATCGAACTATTGGTGTCCTGTGCCCTGCCCTTTTAGTCTTTACTCCTGCCAAAAGTTGTGGTGGAGTGCCTCTGTGTTTCTCGTATTTATACCCACACTTTCGTTTCACTCAAACAGAACTTTGTAATTCCTACTTTTCAGTAACTAAACCCTGTTGCATTTCGAGAAATGAGTCAGTTGTCTGAATTTGAGCAGAGACTTTCGGTAAGTATTTGTTTTCAGTTTTAGAAGTGTTCCTTTCAGGGTATTGCCGTGAACTGTTTTCTCTCCGGAGCAATATCTATGGGTTACAAGCTTGGCTTATTCAAAGCTTTGAATGAAGTCTCGTCCATTGGAAAGTAAGGCTATTTACGAGTTGTTTTCCTACTCCAATTGTAGCCCCGCCACTCCGGAACAGGTTGCCCATGTGGCAAATTGCAAACCTCGCTATGTTAAAGAATGGTTGGCCTTCCTCGCAAGTGCCGATATTCTTGAGGTCACCGAGGATGAGAAGTTTTTCATTAAGCCTGAAAATGTCCAAGTCAGTCTCTGAGATTATCTCTTTCTAAATCTTATTCACAGGTTTTGACAACGAAGAGTTGGGGAGTGATCCACAATGTCACGACTGTCGATGCCATGCCGGTTACCAACGAACTTATGGAATGTTTTAGAAAAGATGGGCCTTATGGTTAGTCAGACAAACAGAGCATTTCCAACTGTTGTGTCCTAGGAATGGAATATTCTTCCTATAAAGGAGTCTGTGATCTTATTGGCGAACATTCGGAGATCCTGCACAAGGAGCATCTCATTAGTCATCTGCTCCCAATGATATCTGAAGACCTCAACGTGACATTATTACCCCCTCCATTTCAGTATCTCCAATTTTAGCAGAAACTAATCTCTGGGGGTATGATGGTCTTGGACGTGGGCTGTGGTACGGGCTTCCACATTGCTCACCTGGCTGAGCATTTCCCGGAGTCTAATTTTACTGGCATTGATGTCACACTTGATGCTGTTCATTCAGCTAATCAGAGACGGTCTGCTTCTCCGCACGAATGACTGTAATTGTATTTTTAGAAAGGATGACGGAAAAACGTTTGATAACCTCGCTTTTATCCAAATGAACGCGGCCAAGTTGGACGCTGACTGGACAGATAAGTATGACTTGGTTCTTATTTTTGACGCTTGCCACGATCAAACAAGACCCGACTTGGTGAGTTAGATACTCCTCCTTGAGCTTGTTTTTTAGTCCCTGAAAGAAATCCACCGCGTACTGAAGCCAGGTGGCTACTTTGGCATGCTAGAAACGGCGGGAGTAAGCAACATTTATGAAAACAAGGTTAGTTAATAATAGCTGTCTGTGCAGAAACGCGTTCTTATAGAAAAGGTACGGTCCTCTCGCCAGCATGCTCTATGGCTTCTCCTACTATCATTGTCTTCCGGTGGCTAGTAACTCCGCAGGAAAGTCATCCTTTTCACTCTGTTAGTGACTCTTTCAGATGCTATCTGTGCTGGAACTATGTGGGGGAGACAAATGGCTTGTAAGATGATAGAAGAGGCTGGTTTCAGCAATATTGAGGTCAAAGAAACCCCTGAATTCATGATCAACCAGCTGTATGTGTGCAAGAAATAAGTAGACTAGACCCTGTTTTAATCTGTGAATAAATATACTAGCTGTGTCTTGCTTTCACTTCGAACGCCTAACTTTTAAACAACAGCATCAATTAATGGCCCAGGTGAGACCAGCCGTTAATCTCCATGGATACCTATTTGATTTCCGCACTGCCAAGAGGGCGGAGCTCCTCATTATTGAATCCGCTATCATTCCATTACGTCTTGAACTTCTCTATTCATATTTTATAACATGTTCAACGCTAAGCGATTGGACGACAGTTTAGACGACTCGAGTAGCTCACAAGAGAGTCTCGCAGGAACGTTAGGGGCTTTTAAACCACCCAGCAGATTAAAACAAAAACTAGACGTAGGTTTAATTCCGGCAGTGCCTACATTCCCTCTTTAGCAACTGGATGAGGCGTACTTGCTTAACTCTGCCGTTCTTCTAGGGTTGAAACTAGGGCTATTCCAGAAAATGACAGAGATCACGAATAACATACGGTGGCGGTTGCCGTCGGGTTTAAAAATGCCTGCTTTAGTCACGCAACCCCTGAGGAGATCGCCGAAAATGCAAAGTGCAAGACTAGATATGTCAAGGAATGGCTGGCCATTATGTCATCTGCAGATATAATCGAGGTTGATTCCGATGACAAGTACTGGGTTAGGGCAGATGACGTCGAAGCATGTTTACACAATATTGCAAGTATACTGTGGATTCAGGTGCTGCTGAAAAGAGAACTGCACAACAGTCCGAGCGCATGTCTTATTAATACCGAGGTTTATCCCAAGTTAGTGGAGTGTATCAAAGAAGGAGGACCCAGAGGTATCCTGGTTATTTATAGAATAATCCGGGGTTTAGGGTTATTTTCCAAAGATTATAATTGGTACAAAAATGACCTAGACGATCCCTGCGACCATCTCCAGTTTTTAGGCGACGTTCGCAGAATTTGTGAAGCTTCTCTTAATGAAGAACTCTTTGTACTTCTTTTCTTTTCCCTTTTCATGTTTCTTGTTCAGGTTAGGCTGAAGAAAGGCGATCAAATGGTTTTGGAAGTTGGTTGTGGATCCGGTGCTCATTCGGCTGTATTTGCCTCTCTTTTTCCTAACAATCAGTACACAGGAATCGACATAGACTCGAGTGCCATTAGAGTTGCCCACCAGAGAAGGTAATAGAATGACCTTTACAGTAATACACCCTTTAGGAAAACATCTACTCAACCTTTCACGAATCTGAAATTTGTTTGTTGCGATGCAACTGATCTTTATGCAGATTGGGAAAGTGTCTTCGACCTTATATTTATTCACTTCTCCACGCATGACATGGCTCGTCCAGACAAGGTAATCCCCTAATTTCCGAGATTGTGAATGTTTCTTTAGTGTTTTGAACAATGCTACAGAGTCCTTAATTCGGGTGGAACTCTCATCATGATTGATTCAGCTTGTCCCAACACGATGTATGAAAACAAGGTGATGCACGTGCACTAGTGAAACACATAGAAGTTGTTTAGATCAGATTTGGAAGTGACGCAGTCCTCCCTTTTTGTATCTCTTTCTTTCAATGTCTGCCATTGGCGTCCTCAGATGAAGGTAAAAAGGAGTATAATTAAATCTGACCATGAATAACAGATTCGATGGCTCTTGGCTCAATGTGCCCCCAGGAAACATTCCTCGAACTTCTCACAGCTGCCGGTTTCGTCAACATCCAACTACGTCGTCTTGCCCGAATGCCACCAAACACAAGTGTTTATACCTGCTACAAAGAACAATAGAACCGTACAAACTGATCATCTCTGTGAAGCTAAGCTTGAATACACATTGTTGATGGCTATCCCTCTCTTATAAAGAGTATTCGTCGATAATAGTATACTGGACAAAGGCATAAACAACTAGTATGGGGGAGTAAGGTGTTCAGCTTAGTAACGAAGGAGGTGGTCAATTGAAGCAAGTGCCAGTTCCGAGCAGACCTCCATTATGCCATTCCGGGCGACTGGCTCCCTGCCTCAACTACTACGGCTATCGAAAGCTTGTAATTGGACCTCACAAATCATCCTTTATTCGGAAAACTGTGTAGAGGAACATGAATGTGGCCGATGGACTATCAGCCATTTTAAATGGTACGTAAGCTCATAAATCCAAACTGCCAAAGAGGAAAGAAACATCTTGACGTTCGCATGAAATTCCTCATGCATACCCCAGTCACCAGTTTGTTCCCTGACTAGCGTATCTGTCAATTTTCACATGATCCGAGCCATAAGATTTAAATGGGAGGCTCCCTCCCGTATCCCATGCCCCATACCTCTAGTATATTTGGCTCCTGTGTAATGAAAAGCTTCGATATGATTTCCCACTACTTCATCTTATCTTCAGCTGAGAATAAAGTTCGTGGATGGAAAGTTGTGCAAAAAGCACTTCCTCGAATTATCGAATATGGCCGAACCGAAGGAATACTACAAGTTTCTGCTGTATGTTCTCCTTCCACTTGATGATTTAGTTATTTTTTAGCCACCTCCAAATGCTTTCAACATTACGGGTGTTGTCATAGCTGCTCAAGAAGAGGCACACCAGCAGAATCAGCCAAAAAGTGGAGACAAGGTATTCTCTCCTCGGGATAAATTAGCCGTCCCTTTAGGTCAATCTGCCGACCAACGATATAACTTTGATGCATGAAGCCATTCCATTCTTGCCCCTTCCTGTTGCCCTCTTATGTCTATTTCTCAACGTATTCATTCCTGGATCGGGTGGGAGAGTAATTTGCTATTTCTCCTCATGCCCTGCTTAGGAACCATTTTTTCCGGACTAGCAGCTCTTTGTATGGGTCAACCACGCGTAAATATGAAGGAGGGTCGAAAATTAGTGACGTTGATAGGTTATTTCAACATTCTTCGAAGCGGATAACTTGTAATTTTAGTTAATCTGCTTGTGGGTATCAGCCAGTTCTTCACAATAACATTCTTATTTGTTGGATGGTTTTGGTCAATTGCGTGGGGAGGACTGGTAATCATACATTCAAGTGAGTCTAGCCCGATTGAGAAAGAGAGGATCAATGTTCAGTGCAATATCGAGAAGCTCTCCAGCAGAGGAGGCAAGAGGCTGTAGCCACAGCGGCCATTGAAGCTCTTACGAAAGATTCGATTCTCCACAGGCGGGATGTCAAGACGCTTGTTAAAAGCCACAAAGAGAAGACCAAAGAAGACAAAAAGAAATAAATATTTAATATTCACACACATTATTTTTTCTTTCCAAATTGAGTCTGGCCTCCTGTTAAATAGGGATATTGGGAGGAGTATTGGGAGTATCCGTTCTGGTTGGGGTAGCTCTGCCCGGTATAGGTTTGCCCATTGTAGGTTTGTCCCGGGTAGCTTTGTCCGTTGTAACTTGTTTGACCGGGATAAGCCTGTCCATTATAGGTTTGTCCTGGGTACGATTGTCCAGAATAGGTCTGTGCTGGATAGGTCTGTCCAGGGTAACTTTGCCCGTTGTAGCTTGACTGTCCAGGGTAAGTTTGTCCATAATAGGTTTGTGCGGGATAGCTCTGTCCTTGATAGGTTTGTCCGGGGTAAGTTTGCCCGGGATAGCTTTGTCCCGGATAGCCTGTTTGTGTGGGATATCCAGTTTGGTAGGGATAGCCCGTCTGATACGGAGATTGTCCTGGGTATCCTCCTTGATTTCCATAGGGAACACAGCTAGCCCTTCCGTTTTGAACAACACACGTCGACATGTAGGCACAACTTGTGTAGGCACATGGATTGGTATTAGGATTGAAACTCACTGAAATCATATGTTTGAAGTGTTACTTCTCTTTGCATAGCATCGCTCATACGCCTCAGAGGGAAAGAAAAGCCTGTACGTTTTCGACAATCAAGCTCGTTAAGAAAGCTCGTCATAACCAGTAGCCGTCAAAAACGAACGAAGACTAACTTTGACATTGATTGGGCAAGACGCATTGGTTGCTGTACGGATCCCTGTAAAATCCTTGGGCACAAGCGCAGGCAGCAGGGCCACAGATCATAGGACAAGCTTGGGGCTGGAATTATTAGATTGTGAAATGCTCCTTTTAATTTACTAACTCCGCTGTTAACGTATTGGCATTTCCCTTCGCAGAGGTTTCCACACTGAGCCATGTAAGCGTTGGATCCGCAATCTTAAACCGTAAATCATGCCCGCTCCTTTTTGTGCTTACATTGTTGTTGCTGTTGAGGGACACATGTAGGGTAACTATTCTGGAGTTGGCAGATCTGGCCGTAAGGACAGAGCATGGTGCAGTTGTTTCCCACAGGGCTTGCTGTAAGGTGGTAACTCTACTGTTAGGAAAAGTTCCTACGGGTTGTCGTAAAATATGCTGGATCATCGACGCATGTATTTTTGTTAGTGATAAACAGGCATATTTGGCCTACAGGGCATGCCGCGGTGCAGGGACGAGCTGAAATTACCTTTACCGTTACTTTGGGATTGCTTACGAGTGGTAGGGAGTGGTCGGCATGCAGCAACTCCGTTGAGAACTTGGCAACTCGTTGTAGCAGAGCAAACCGCAGTGCAAGTTGGAGCTGAACCGTTTTTTAATACTGCTTTGTAATTTCTAACTCGGTGTGGTTGTAGGTAATGGAGTAGTGCATGATTCGCGGCCATTAATAACCAGACAAGTCTGACCAGCGGGGCAGGCGAACGTACAGGAAGGAGCTAGAACAGTTCTGATCCAGTTAGCTCTTGAAACTTACGGGGGGTAGGCCCCACACATTGGCTGGTTCCGTTGACGATTTGGCACTCCTGATTTCCTGTACATTGAAGAGTACAAGGCGGGGCTGCAGTAGGAGAACCGATGTTATTCGGGACGCACTGATACTGTCCGTAGTAGTACTGACAGGAATATCCGTACATGCAGGGAGGGCAGTAATTGTAATTGTAACCTAAATTTA
Organism: Oscheius dolichura; assembly: GCA_932521035.1. Taxonomy (NCBI): domain Eukaryota; kingdom Metazoa; phylum Nematoda; class Chromadorea; order Rhabditida; family Rhabditidae; genus Oscheius; species Oscheius dolichura. The sequence continues at coordinate 10,535,909 of OW051497.1, read as the reverse complement.
CACTCCGCTGTTAGAGCGTTTCATAATTAAACCATCCGTGCTAAACTTACTTAACTTAAACTTCTGAAAAGACCTGAAAGTAACGAAAGAACAACACAAAAAGGGGGCGGGGGCTTCTCATATATTTTGATTGTACTTACCATTCTGGACACACATCTGCTGGCCGGTGGAGCTATACTGGCATGATGTTCCATAAGGGCAATTGCAGACTGAACCACGGTGAAGTAAGAAAGAAAAGGGAGATCAGGCTCACATTGGGCAGAAGCCGCAGCAATAATGAAAAGCAAGAACATCGCTGACATCTGTCATAGTCACTTACAAGCGGGCTTTTATATTAGAGTTTAGCAAATATATGACGAACAAGCTTGTTTTTATGAGCTTGGTCATTATTAGAGGAACTAACCTGAAACACAGAGTGGAATTGGATCACATGGTGTTGTCACGCATTGTACCACTTGGAGGATACATCGTTCGACAGGTGAACAATTACACGTAATATCTAAACAGGACTTATTGACGATTTCTTCCAAACGAACTGGCATTCACTCCACAGTGCATCTTTGATCCTTCCAGGATGCACCTAGTTCCCTCTTTGCAGTTTAGCTTCTCACATCGCTGGTTGTAATTCAGCTCAGAAGACGGTGTAGGCGTAGTCGGCTGTCCGGAAGGACAATCCGCTACTAGAATACACCTTCCCGATTCGTCTCTCACATACGGATAGTCACACCTGAATTTTCTTTTTACAATACCTACGTGATTATAACCTGCAGGTTGCTCTATCAGCAGCGCATATTTTAGGGCAGGCCACCAAAGGATTTTCACAAGTGCCATCACATCCTCCGCAAGCATCCCAGTGTTCGTTTGTTCGGCACTTTGGAGGTGCGGGTACTGTAGAATAGGTGCACTCACCACTATTCACACAGTCACCTTCGGGGTTTCTTACAAATCCAGCGTTACATCTGAAATAGTTGATTGTGTTGAAAGGAAGGGTCCTTACTGGCAACCGGCCCGTTCTGGTAGACAAGCGGTAAGACACATCACATTCTGGTTGATACATGTCTGCTCACAGACACCGCAACTATTCCAGTGTTCGTTCGTTTTGTTGCAGATAGTAGGAGCAATGGTAATCCCACATTCTTCTAGGTCAACACACATTCCTTGACTATGTCTGACTCGGGGAGGAGTACATCTGCAGTATGAGTAAGCATGCGATGAGGAAGGATCAATACCTGCAGCCCGTACTTGCTGGGTTACAATCGGCAGTACAGATTGGATTAGGGTTCTCGCAGGTGCTTTCACAGGTTCCGCAACTGTCATAAGTCTCGTCCTTACCACATTCCACTTGGTTTGGAACACACCGGGGCTTGATTGTACAGGTTGTTCCATTGCAGACCTCAATATGGGCACATCTTGTCTCTCTACTACATTTTACAACAGCACAAGTGGCTAAAAGGTATCCCTTGCTACGGCCTTGAGCTCCTTACTTGCTCCTGCCGGTCTGCAGAACACTTCTACTGATTGTATGGGCTCGTCTGGACCAGAGACCCTTCCATCCACACAGACAAAGCCTTCACTGCATTCCATTTCATTACAAGTAATCAGGATAGGAGGGTTATTGACATTACCATCTTCTGAAAAGGAGGCAACCTCACTCAAACCAATTTTAAAACATACGGACTCTGGCGAAAGTAATGCCTGGCGGTTTTCCGGTCTCGTTCGACTTCGGCCCAAAGGAAATCTTCCATTTTACCCGTTGATTAGAGGAGGCACTGTGTACTGCTATATCAGAAAGATTTGAAAAGACTGAAATAGGGAGATACCTAAAATACAGCAGGCTAGAAACGGGGGAAGGAGCCTCATATCCTTGCCTGTCTAGGACCGTAATCCGCTTTTTATACTGGCGTCTGTTCTCACCTTTTACAGTGGGAAAAAGACATTTACAGGCGATTGAAATGACGATAATTTCTTTCTTTTTACCAACTAGAAAGCTGGCGGAGAACATTAAAACTGATTGAAAACGAGATAAGAATTAAATATTTATAATCCGGTCTCGTGTAAGGCACTTGAGTACATGAGAACAAACATAACCGAATTCATAGGAATGAGCACCATTTTTGAGCAAATTGAGAAGACTAAATTGATATTCTAAACCTAGTTGATATTTGATAACATTTGATAAGTTAGGATTGAAGCAGTTGATCTTCATATTGTTTGACGAAGCACTCTCCCACTGGGAAGAAGTCCCAATCCCTAAAAATCGCACTATTAAAAAGAAATTAATTAATCTCTAGTACCTGTTATCATATTTTTCTCTAACATAAGTCTCCTGTCCCGTATATTCCGTCTCATCCTTATTAACAAGATGTTGTAAAAAGAACAAGTAATTAGCAAAATTGTGTTCTTTGGTTGTGTGAATTTCGAAGCCTCTCGGCATCCGATCAAACGTCTCCTTTCCGATGTCACAAATAAAGCAGGAGCTCTCTAACTTCTCTGTGGCCGATTCCTGCTGATCACGAAGCTCTCCGAAAGCGTCAATGATCAAACCTATAATAGTTTATAGAGTGTATTAAAAAGGGGAGAGACAGTACCTTGCATGATAGCAATCAGGATGACAATAACGAAGAAGAAGAAGGAAATATCATAGAACATTCTAGCATATTCCAGCTCATCTCCGTAGGGTGATTCCAACTCGTCTCCAATACCTCCTCCAGCTCTTACTCCGGCGTAGAAGTGGTAGATGAAGCACTAAAATATTCTATTAACCAAATAAAAATAGGATCTCTTACAGTAAGCATGTTGTGACACTTGCGATCAGGCTCTTCTCCATCCTCCGACTCCTGGACGTAGAATTTACGGAAGAAGTTGAAGGCGATGACAGTGTAAAGATACACGACTACCAATGTCATCATAATTGTTAAAATAAGCTGAACCAGACCTATTTAGATAGTAGTAGGGCAATCATACCTGTTGCAAATTGTGGGTGACAGATTGTAAAATAGCTTTAAGCATAGGGAATGAAAGCACGACGTCGATCAGATGGAACGCGTAGAAGAAGGGGGAGATGAAGACACCACAAGCAGAGCACAACAGATAGCCGACACGGTAGAGGAACTGTCCGTTGGTCAGGATTACTCCAATCCACAACCAGCAGGTATATCTAAAAACTTTTCATTCAAATGTTTAGTATATGTCTTGCCTGTAGTCGAAAGAGGTATCCCCGGCTGCTTTCTCTTCTCCAAGAATAGATGTCAATGTTTCTTCGTCGACTTGGTCCTTGAACTTTTCCTTGGTCTTTCTTCTGACGAATTTATCCCAATACATCATAGGGAACGACTTCGAGCTAATGACAATTCTATCCAGGTACCATAAGAGCATGTCCATGACTCCCCGTTCCTCATTATCCTCTTCTGTTATCCAACAACCGTCGAACATAAGTTTTCGGGCGACCTCCTTCTCACGTTTGAAAGTGATAAGAGGGATCTATAACTTATTTTTATGGAAGACAGATAAAATATCCACCTTGAGCTGGTAGAAAGAGACCAAAAGAGCGAAGGATGTTGTCAAATGGAGCACGGAGATCCAATAGAGGAATTGGGCCAGCAGCCAGCCTGTCACTTCATAATCCACATACGGCACTTGCAATCCGGTAATAAATATTGTCTCCTGGGAATCTTCTTCCTCAGCTCCGTCTGTTTGTTCTAAACAATTCATGAATCAAATAAGTTAAGTGGGACTTACCAGGTTCGGAATTCATGATATCTACCCGATGGAAGAGAAGAATGACATTGATGAAGAAGGTCAAATAAAGGGTAGTCTTTTCGATGGTTTTGAAGTTCCTAGCAAGCATGTTCTAGAATGAATACTGTCCAAAGGTGTAAGTTTTTCTTACCATGAGTGATCCTCTACTCCTGCTCACATTCTGTTCAGCAATCTTAGGCTCGTAAATTCCGGCAATTTGGTTCTCAGGTTCTGATGGGAGCTGTTGTAACTGAGCCTGACCGATGGATTCATAAATGCTTGGTGCTTTATGAACACTGCCAGGTGGTGTAGGAGTCTTTGGAGAAGATGGCGAAGTATCATCGTGAGTATGTTCAATATTAATCGTAGGAATATGACCATTTGGAATGTGCTCGTCATGCTCCGGCGGCACTGGACTGTCGGACTTCGGTGGGAGATGTTCAGCAGTAAGTCCAAACACATCCGCCCCAACTCGTGTATGATGAAATTCTGGGAGAATTGGGTGTGAATAAGCTGGATGATGGTTTTCTTGGGGAAGTTCTGGTTTCTCATCGTCGTCTTTAGCAGGCATGGTAAGGAAGTAGGCAAATCGGAAGATGGTCAACAGCAGCAGGTAGCCACCGTATCCGATTAGTTTGACAACTTGGAGCAGCAGTATAATAATCCAGGCGAAGAATTGCAACCAAGTCATTTGCCTGACCTTGGCGGTAACTGCCTTGAATGTCTGTCTCAAGTTCTCGGGCTTCAAAGCAGTAGCCGCGTTCATTCCATAATTGTATCCACTCTTGAAAGTCTCGGAGAGTTGTCTATAAAACTTTTATACAAAAATTGGATAGAATAACTTACTCTCCAGCGGTTGTCTGTTGCAGGAAGTAGTCCCTCTGCTTCATAGCTCTTTCCATTTTAGAGTCACCGTCGCCAGAAGAGATTTCCGCGGCGTGTTGCATTTCAAAGATGGTATCCTCACAGAAATTGATGAAGGCTTCCAGTTTGCCTTGGTCGCCACCGTCATCTTGAAGCACATTGAACAAGAACGCATTTTTAGAGTCACTGAAAGAATAGAATAAAAATTAGTTAGGTAGTTATCCTACCGGATTTGTTGTTTGCCCCATTGTTCTAGCCAAGACTCCTGGATTTCAAAGTAAATCTTCTCCACTCGTTTGGAGCTTCCCATGATCTCGATTCTTCCCAAGAAGGGATCGAAGTACTCCAAGAGTGTCTGAGCCTTCTCAATGATCTTTTCCAACCTCGGATCATTGGTGATATGTTCTTTCAGATTCGTCAATAGCACAGCAAGGTTGAAGCCAATGTCTCTGGCAGGATTGTGGAACCGCTCCGTGAACTCCATGTAGTCCACCTTGCCGTCATTGTTGACATCGGTACACATCATCAGATAAGTGATATCTTCCACTGTGTACATTTTCTGACTCTCCATAGCTCGTTGGAACTCCTTGGGAGATATCCACCCGTCTCTGTTTGTATCGAAGTCTTGGAATGCCTGCGATGTTGTCAGATCCTTCAGCTTCAAGAACATGTCCGAGAACTTCAGGATCTTCTCGACTGATGGCTGCGATTCAACAAGGGCGTCCACCATCTGTTTTCCAATAGGTCCGTTGAGCACATTTCCTTCAAGCATAGATAACATCAAGACGATCATATCCTTCTGTAGATTGAGGAACTCTCTCAAGAGCTCGAGCTGTGTGGAGTTCTTGTACAGTTTTTCCATCATGTGAGCAAAGAGGAAGAAGAATCCGTTGATGGCATCCCATAGACGGGAATTGGCTAATGTCATCTGGTTACCAACACAAGGTCCCTGAACCAGAAATGTGAAAAACAGGGAGTTATTTTACCTGTATGCTTTCAGTCAGGGTGTTGAATACTTGTGAGCAGACTTGGATAGCTCGGAGAAAATACTCTTTTCCACCAACATCGATGACTTCCTTACTGGAGTAATGCCAGTAGAAGTCCATAACGGATTCCTGCAGCCTGAGAAGGTAGTCGACAGTAGCGTTGATCAGATTAACGCTTGTTGTGTGGCCAGGTTGAGTTCGCAGATAGTTTTGGAAGTCTAAGGATCTCTTTTAAATTGCTATAGTTCTGACTTACCAAGATTGTGACCTTCGCAAGTGAGTTGCAAGAATCGGAACAGCGAGCAAGTAAAGTCAGCATCGTTCAAGTTCTGATTATCTCCAGCTGCCAACTCGGCTCCCATTCCTAGACCTTCTGCCTTGATCTGACGTTCAAACATTTCCAAATTAAGGACGGAGCATTTGCTCATCAAGCCAGCCATGGAAGTGAAGAATCGAACATCCTTCTTTTCTTGCAGATACTCAATAAGCATCTAGAAGGCAGAAATAATAATTGCTATTGATAGAACGATTACCTTTTGAATATCCACATTACCACCACTCAAAAGGTGAATTCCCAGTTGAAGTGTTTGGGCTACCATGTCATTTGGCTCTCCATTAGATGCTGACAGGTACATAAGACACATGATGGCGGCTCCGCGATCGGCGAGTACGCCTTGCTCAGCTCGTAATGTTTGCGACTGTTCTTCCTTTTGCTAAATACAATGCGTGTCTTCCCAAAAAAGATTATCCTTACCGCTTGATCAATCTCTCCTTCATCGCCGTCCTCTCCATCTTCTTCTTCGATGTGGATAGACTGGGCCATCACATCGGCAAAGCGGATATACAAAGCGTCGTCATGGATTGGTTGTGCTTGACTTTCCTCACTGGTGGCTGCTCTTTGGAAGCATTGAATTAGCTGGCGTAGAGGGTCTGGTCGTACTCTAGAACCAATGGTCTGATATTATCAGATGTCTGCTCACTCTTTTTCGCCATTCTCGGTGGAGGGTACAATAACTCCATCCTCTAGGATCACCTCTATCCTTGGACCCTCTTCGATGATAATACCATCCTTAAATACACTTTGCTACAATAGAGGAAAAGACTTACGCAAAGGTCTGTGATGAGCTTATCCTGTCCAACATCTTCCTCTTCCAACCAAAGTTTGGAGAAGGCGGGAAGGAAGAAATTGATACCACGATGTCTAAATTAAACCATTCTTTTTGTACTATTTCTTTTTAAGAAAATAATAATCAAAACGGAACAGTTTCCAATGCATAATAGCCAGCAGTTCAGTCATTCGAGGTCTTAGGAGGCAAAGAGAAGAAAGGAAATATCGTGCGTGAAACTGATGGCTACAGGTTAAGGAACTGAATGATAGCTAGGAGCAGCTAAAGAAGCGGGAACAAGGTAATTTTGGCCTACTCTAGCGCCTAAGAGGTGAGAGCAGCTGTTAGCAGGATGAAATATTTGAAAGTGTTAATGGGATGCACTCACAGATCCACTTTGTAGAGGTGACTAGCAGTAATCAGGGAAATAGCCATCCTCTTCCTTTGAAGAGTCAGTACCTTCTTCCATTTGTCTTCTTTTTCATGTCGATTCGTCATCTAGATGGTACGCGTTGCATTCACGTTCTCCGTCAAGCTGACACCTCCGCCCCATTTCCCAAGTCCCAGAACAGAAAAGTACAAAGAAGGTCACATGACAATCATGCAGAGACAAGAAGTAAGAGGCATGCAGTTTGTTGGGGACGCAAGCAGTGCGTCCTACCTTGGTATTCCGTAGAGCGGCACCATCCGGAAGCAGGCAACGACGGCTCGTTTCCTCTGCGTGGAGACTACTTTCTTCCAGGCTTGCATTACTTGCATTTGTGGATGTTCAGTCTAAACAACTCGCACTCGTGCATAGACAGCACGTTGAACGAATAATAACGGAAAAATACATAGGTGCACAGGGAAAGGAGTTGGGAATATTAGGGCAGTGTCTGCTGGATGCATTCTCTCGGGAGAGACTTACGTCAAAGAAGCTGGAGGAGTAATCGGCCCGGCGTCTGCCATGGTGGTCATACTAATAAATTGTTAGCTGCATGGACCGAATGTTACGTGCTACACTTACCTTGAAGACTAGACGGTGGCGGCGCTTATCCTTCATGCGAGTGATCTAGACAAAGACAACACTGACAGAAAGACACGGACTAGGACTTATCTACTTTTTGGTTTAACTCAACTGAGACAAATAAGACGTCACAAGGACTTTTGAACAAAAGTGGAGGACCCTAACTAATGGAGAGGACCAAGGACTTACCGTGTGAAGAATTGCTGAGACCTGGCCCATGTTAAAGATCTTCTCTATAACACCATCCTGGGTCATTTCATCTTTTCCACGCATTTGACTTTTACCGATCTTTTTATACAGTGACAGCTGCCAGGCATTTTTGTCAGTTGGATCAGTCTAAATATAATACTGTCTTCTTTTCAAAAGGGCATACCTTGACTGGGATGTCTAATAGTCCTTTGATAAATTCTCGGATCTTTTCTTCCAGTTCTTTTTGAAGGAATTTATCCTTTGACTGCTGCACAATGTCAAGTTCACTAAACACCTTTGTATTTATTTTAAAATAAATGCTTACCGCCCTCCGAAGACATTCAATCCGACAGGGAGTAGACGCTTCAAGCAGGCGATAACAATACTATTGGCGTGTTTATCCTTCTTCACCTGAAATACTTGACGTTTTCTGAATTTTGATAAAATATATCTACGAATGCGGTAACTGGATATGCTATAATAGACCTACAAGCACTTTACAACAATAAACTTACGAATTTCTTTTCGTCTTTCAATTTATCCTGATCATTTCAGTGGGGGAATTAAAAGTTAGACGTACCTGTCCCTCGCGGCGTTTCTTCTTCCTCTCTGCGATAGCCGCCTTGCCAGTCTTCATCTCTCCTCCACCAACCATAGCAGCGTCTTCTTCAAACTGCGCCATGTAGTTCAACTCTTCTCTCTGAAGTCCTCAGTTAGAACATTTAGAAAGTAGCGATACCTTGAAATGCTGACTCTGACTCCAAATCCTGAAGATTACAGCAACGTTCTCATAAACACCGTCAGTTTCCCAAGAAGGCTGTTTGAGCCATTGAGCACGATGAAGATCGGTGTATTTCATTAGAAGAGGGAAGAAGGCATAAGTATCCCTAACAAGTCTGGCGTTGTCCTCTGCCACTGTTCCTTCATCCGCATCGTCCGGATGGGTCCTCATGTGTTCTTCTTCTTTGAAGGCTTTCTCACTCATCCTCCTCAACCTTTCGGCTATCGGTAGCATGTAGTCTTTGACAGGATCACAGGTAACATTTTGGATTATCTGGACTGCAAAGAAGTTGACTCTACACAACCAAGGGGCATTTTCCACTCCGATGTGGTTCCTCATCGTTTTGAGCAAGGCGCAGAAGACGCGATTGATGTGGTCGGCGGTGACACTGGTCATTTGTCCTCTTGGTTCGTCCTTCTTCCCTTCTGGACCTTGTTGGAACCAGTAAGCCAGATAAGAGCAGATCAATGGCAGGTCAACATCGTAGACATTCGGCTGGTCGACGTACATGACATTATTAGCCGCGACTTCTTCAATATCCTTCAAGAGCTTGTCCAGATGTGGAATGTGGGTTGACAGGTTTTGAAGCATCTCTTGCACCTGTACCGACTGATCTTGAGTTTTAGCCAGGACGGAGAATTTGTTGTTCTTGTTAAATTCCGGCTCGAGGAAGGCAACTGGGAAACAGGAAGCAAAGGCAGAGAGACACTGCCCCAAGCCTGGCCTATGCTTGTCTGTTTCATATCCAATACTCTTCCTCTGAGCAGCAGTAGCAGCTAATCCCGTCACCATGTACATTGAGTCAAGGGTCTTGTAACAAGCCGCTTGAATGTCGTCCAGCAGCAGGTCAGTTCCAAAATGATTTCTAGCCAGGTGGCTGAACATTGTTGTCAACACAGGAATAATCATCTGATTGGCAAATTCTAACGAGATCCATGACTTGAGACTCTGACCACGAATAAGAGAGTACTGTCCATTTTCCTTGAGTTCTTTTACGGCTACGAAGAGATCATCAGCACAATTGTTGAAGAAAGTAAGAAGGGAGGTTCTAACAATGTCGGAGTTGAACTTGACAAGAGACCTCAGATCCAAAGCTTGGGTCAGTCCCTGTAGACATTTGACCGTAATCTTGGCCACACTTCCGAATGCTCTGTTCTTGATTCTTAATAGAGCGGCAAGACGGCAGAATAAGTTGGCAACCATCTCCTTCTCCTTGTTTGACGCCGTGCCGGTAAGGACAATTGAAGACCCTTCCAGGAAATAGTTCTTATGGGCGTTAAAGTAAGCATAGATAAGCGGTAGGACCACTTTCTCAAAGAACTTGACGTCTTGCCCTTCCTTTTTGAAAGAATTCCTTCGTGTCAATTCTTGACTAGGCTTTACTGACTTCATCTTCAAGCTGGCTTGTTCCAGATACATGATCAGTTTTTCCAGAAGGTTGTAGGCGAACCTCTTTTCGACTGAGGCTCTTTCTCCTTCACCCTTCATTCTGTCAATTGACATATGCTCAGCTGGACAGTCGATCTTATATCCATTGTATTGCAGGAATTTGATGATCTCCATAGCACGGAATCGGTCTTTCCTCTTTTCGAAGTCGGTGAGAAGATCCCATGGAACCAATGGGATGGGCATAAAGCCTCCTTTGGAATTGAGCTCGTTATAAACTCTCCTGGCCCACATGAGATGAGAGTGCTCAGCCATACGTTCTCCTGCGGTCATCATATCTTTCTCCAGAGTCATGCTCGACAAGTCGACTGGCTTTGGAGCAAAGTTCTGTACAGTTGTTCCTGATGGAGTGTGAGCAGCTTGAGCTCTTTCAGCTGCGTCTCTGTCTGCGAGATCGACGGTATAGCCCCAAGCTTTCAATCCTTTGACACATTCTGAGCATCTCTCCTTGTAGAAGGCTTTCTCCTAGAAATGAATTAATCTTTTCTAACTATTTCTTTTCTATTCTAATTATATTAATGTACTTACATAATCTCGAAGTGCACTAAATGGCTTTAAACGAGGATGAGTCATAGTAGCTCGAGAATATGGTTCACCTTGAATCCACCCTTTGTCAAGCTAAAAAAAAAATAATAAAATCAACATAAAGAAAACGTATGCATACCTTTCGGGAAGCCCAAGAGTCATGGAAATGTTCTGCAAACGCCTCGGTCATTCTGTTTAGATCAGGAGAAAGCGTAACACTCGAGATGTCAGTAGTTCTTGGTATCCAAACACCTTCTTCCTGTTGCTCCTTCGTATTTAGGACGTCATCGGCGACTGTTGTTAAAGTATAGTCCGGAGAAATAGCCGAGCCGATAGCTGTCAAACAAGGTAGAGCCTTCCCGAACAATTCTGGATCATAGGGTCTGCTACCCAGCGAATCAAAGAGAGCGTAGAAAAGTAACATCGACAATCTTTTCTCCTTCTCGGAAGCAACTCCATACTGATTGCCTGCTCCGTAATACTTTCCAACCCGTTCGTAATGGAGGGTCATGAGCTGAATTCAATAATTAAGAAAGTTGATTGGACTGCTTACTCTTAGGGGAACAAGGACATTCATATCCGACATTTGCTGGATGTCAACGATGACTTTCTTCAGTAGTTTAATCATCATTGCTGGAGGCAATTCCCTAGTGATGGCGACGAGGAAGTCCGAAACGGCTTCACGCTGGTTCTTTGTGAGAGATTTCAACCTGTTCATTCGGTACACCTGGAAATAAAGGTAAGCCTAAAAGATGAGGTTCTCTTACAGTATGAACAGTAGCATCCAGCAGAGCACCATGATGCTCAGCATCGGCAAAGTAGTGCGAATGATTTGTCAGTAGAGGAAGGACTGCATTACAGAGATATCTGTTCAGCGCTAAGGCTGTATCTGATTCCAACGCTCTTGGCTGAAAATTTTAATTTATAGAAATTATACTGGTCTTACCGAGTCCATCATTGTTGCAGCCCTCAAGTCGGGTAGAAAACTCTGCTCCAAGAAATGGAAAAGCATGTCCTGCTGATCGATTCCATATACTCTGTCCAAGAAAAGCAGAACGGATCCTTTATGGTTAGGGAGAAGGCCAGGAAGAGGCCCAGTGTCTAAATGATCTGATCAGGTAAGAAAGGAAAAATTAAAAGTGACAGCATTAGAAGCACAGGACAGTTAGAAGCACGGCACACTTACAGAATAAGGGTCTTCGTAGTGTTACGGTACGTTGAATCACATGTGGAGGGGTGACATCTTTCGGTGGAGGCTGTTCTTGATTCACCTCCGAAGTGGATGTAGTAACGGATTCGTATTCACTGTTTTCGTCTTCTGGCACTTTGGCTAAGCGTTTTTTGCGTGAAGTGGTAGCCATTTCTGATACAGCAGCAGCGAAAGAGTGAGATGGTGCAACGGCATGTTGATGGCTGCTGGCAAAGGAACGTCGACGAACTAGACATTGGGTTAACACTTATAATTCTAAGATGGAAAACACCCAGACAGAACAGAAAAGGATTAATGGCACCCCAAAGGAGAGGAACTCACCATCGGTTGTCGGGAGGGCTAGATTAGGGATAGTGAATCTCAAACTGAGGATTTGTCCAAGATCGTCTAGTGAAATAAGAGAACGAAGGATAGCTCTAGCACGAAGAGAGTCGCCTTTTCCTGCCTACAAAAAATAGTAATTCAAATACGTTTAAAGTTTGCACCTGGATGGCCATTGGATCTGGAGCACATTTAGCCAACAGGTCAACGAGGGACGAATAGAAATCGAGGGTAGCAGCACCGAGATCAATATAATCTTCTCCTTCTGCTTCTTTTGATGGATATGATGGATTATCCCCAAGAAGTCCAGACTGTAAGTTTATTGGATGGTCTCCTTCCTCCAATGCTCTAATGTCTTCAGATAGGGCAATGGCTTCTTTGAACGCGGCAAACAATCCCTGCCCTTCTCCTTTCAAAGCAACGCCAAGACATTCCGGTCTTCTAATCAGTAGTCGAATGACCAAGTTGGCGTTTTCTTCGACGTTCTCTCCATTGATCCAGACGCAGAAACGCAGGAAATCAATATAGCGTTCTCCTTCAGTTGGATCCCAGCCAATATCAGGATATCCCTTTGAGATCAGTTCAGAGTTGGGCTGAAGTCCACAGCGGGAAAGATACACAGCGACTTTATCCAGTTCTTCTTCTTTTAAAGCCAGTGCCAGTTCGTTGTTATCCATAAAGGATGAGTAAGCCACATCGAGTGGTACAGATCCTCGAAGACTGGGACGAGCCAAAAGCATTGTAGCGTGTTCCAAGAGGAAACCAAGATGTTCAAACATTGCCTTCTGATTTTGACGTGATGTTCTACAGAAGTAGCACAAGAATCTTGAGCAAGCAACAACCATTTCGGAAGCGTCTTTCAGGGGAGCTTTCTCCTTGACTTCGTCTCCTTCGTGTTCGACTGTTCCTTGTTGAGCTGTTAGGATGTTCATCATAATGGACATGACGTTTTCGTGAACAGAGAGAAGCCTCATGAGGTCTGGGTGCTGGAAGAAGATCCTGTTGTTCATCAGCTTCCAGAGGCCTCTCTTCAGGATTGCTTCTTCGACATGTTCGAACTGGACGGTGAGAAGTTCCCTGATTTGAGTGAGGTAGATGATAAAATCTTGAACGTCGAGCACATTCCTTTCGTGTAGGACGTAGGTCTTCTCCATGGCATCTCGAAGTTCTCTCACTCCGGAGTACTGTCTTAGCAATAGGTGGAACATCTTCCTGATCAGGTCTTGGCTTTCAATGAAATCCGACTGGGACCACTCTCGAAGTGTGAACACAATCATCGATCTGAAGCATTCGGTTCCTTTCTTTTGTACGGCATATTCTTCCGATGGTAGTGGAGGTGGCACTTTCACCAGGAGTCGGGCGACCGTGTCTACCCAGCTTCCATCATCTGTTTCGATCAGTGCAAGTTGTTCTAATTCCTCTTCCGTCGTTCCTTTGTTTCCAATTCTTTGAACCAGAAGCTCGCAGAAGTCTCTGAGATTCTGTTGCAGATGATCAGCCATGGGGCATTGATCACTTTCCACTTCATCTTCCAGAAGATCTTCTTTCTCCTCCTTCTGCTTACACTGTAGGAGACGGTACATCTGTTCTTTGGGTGGACAACGGAATTCTTTCGTCTTCTTTGCAGCTTCCGCGGGTGGCATATCTGTTTGTTTGATGTCCATATATCTTCGGCATTGGTCCTGTTGTAGCTCTCCAACAAACCCTTCGGTGTAGCCAACGAGCGATTCCACTCGGTGACGGAGTTGGATGTCACAAATGTGGTCCAGAATGCTGACGAACTGGATCTTGACTCCTTCAGCTAGGGTGATTTCTGTCAGTCCTTTCTGGGTAGTCCCAATTTCGTAGCTCTCATCAAACGCAGCGGGATGTACCAATTTGAGGAGAAGTTCCAATTCATCATCTCCAATCAAACCAATGACTAGAAGAGAATCGAAGAGTTTTAGAAGAGGCTCGAAGTGGTTGAGATTGTCTCCTCCAATGAGATCACGGCAGTTCATAACGGCATGCTCTGTGGCTGATTGTAGCTCACTCATCACATGGTTCTTCAAGGCATTGAAGTTGAAATGGGGCGGAAGGAGTTTCATCTCCTCGTCTCGCGTGAAGTGGGACTTTACTGGTTCTGAAGACATATTCGACAGCATCGATAGGCTTTCTCCCATAATCTAAAATTTTCCGTTCTGAACACATGTTTTCTTTACCTGCGGAAATCTGTTCTCCAGGTCTGGATCAAAGACGTTCTTAGCCTCTAGTGCAGGAACAAGCGGGATAACGTACTCATTCGCCATACTCTGCCTGGCATTCTGATGACAATTCAAGTGCAAAGCAATGAGAAGGTCATGGAATCCTTGACGAAGAGGACCAGACAACCCTGCAACCGTTAAAATCGAAGAATATTTGAGAATAGCTTACAATGATTCTTGATGGCATACATTATCTGATCTTCGTCTACATGTCGGCAAAGAATATGGGCCACTTTCTGATTACCATGGCTAGCCAATTTACAGTATAGATTCAGTGTCTGTCTATGGAAGTCCAGGGTTTCGTTGTTCTCTATCATCTCCAATACGTCAAAAGACTGATCCTTTTCAGGGATGTAGACTATCATTATCCGTACTGGATCATTACAAAGAACGGACCAGCCTAAAAATATTCACTATTGCAATTGTGATACAGTTCTACCTCTTATATCGCTGAGTTTCAATGCTGTTGTTCTTAGTGTCTCATTAGGCACCCTTGCCCAGTAGACGGGCTGGAGAGTCTCTACCACCAAGCGGGGAGGACAGAATGGGATCACTGATTTGAAGCAAGACTTGAACATTGCCCCAGATAGAGGGAAGGTGAACTTAACACGCCCCAGTTCAAACTGAAGGACTTCGCTAGCTGTCGGAGTTACGAAGGCCGCAGGAAAGAGCATCGCCCCTGGTTCCAGCTTGAATTTGACTCCTGTGTCCTGGCCAGCAGCTTGGAATGAGAGCTCTCCAACCGAGATGTCAATGATGCAGCCGATGAGAGTTCCAGAAACCTATTAATTAACATAGAAAAACAACTAGATAGCCCTACTTTTGTATTGGTAGCGTCGGGAACACGAGCTAGAAGTTCCTGGGCATTCATCATGAAACAATTTCTATTTTCCACACTGAAAAGAAAGAATTAGACTATGTAACTAAAAACTTTAAAAAAGCGAAAAATAAAAGGTTAGCGCCTCGTCAAAAACTAAATTTCCTAGTTCTCAACCTCAAATCAAACGCAATTATTTACCAAATGTCGGGGTCGAAAACGCTAAAATTTGGCAAGTACAATAGGAGAATAGCTGCTGAACCTACCTGTCCACTTCATGATCACGAGCGTTTCCAAATCGACATTTCCTTACACCAAGCTGTTCATCAAATTGTTGACGATAGAAGTGGTACTGTGGAGTAACCCAGCCGACCCAGACATTCTGGGGATCCTGCCCAGGGAAGATTCGAATACCGTAATAGTATTCATCAACCTAAAGGCTCTCTTAATTATTTTATAGTTTATGGGCGGTACCTTCTCTTTCAGGGCAATCAAGGCTGGAGCATCTGGCATCTCTTTTATTTCAGCCGCTTCTGTAGCCGAAGCCACTTGCTCGACTACAGTAACATTTGCATCCTTCTTCTTCCCACCCTTCTTCTTTTGACTGGTTCTGCGAACTGTTAGTTGCCTTCCTGGTCCAGTTTGGGGCATATCTCCAGTAGCTAAAGGACATTTAAATTTTATTAGTAAGATTCAGTACCGAGAACATCCTTCTGTCCAATGCGACTGACCTCATTATGGTCTCCTGGACTCGCGTCGAAAGACCTGGAGTTATTTTTCTTGTTTCGTGCTTCTTTTTCACGTTGTCTTCTAGAAGAAGAAGTTAGAAAGAAAAATGGGAGAGGGTTAACTCCTTTCGGGTTTGGGAAGATTCCCTGATGCGACTGAGGAAGCCCGTCTTCTTCGGGGGTTTATCTCTCTCGGCGAGTTCTTGCAAATGCTGTTCAGTAGTCATCCTATCCTCGTGCGACATATCATTCATAGTTTCCCTAAAAAGCGTTGAATGTTTACAGCCATTTATAAGCATGCAGAAATTTAGCACATCACAAGATATGGTTTTGACTCTTTTCTTTTTTCCCAAAATTGTATATCTCTATCCACTCACGACACAACATGCTTGGGGACCTGACAGATGAAATCCATGTATTGTGCTGATCACCATCCAGTCGTAACCAGGCCAGGATACCCTCGTCGAATGAGTTCATGCCGAAGTTCATCAGGGTAAGCATGCGACGTCGTTGGCTGAGAGAGGTGAACGTTAGAGTTGGCACTCCGTTAGGAAAAAGTAACAAGAGGTTACACAACC
Organism: Oscheius dolichura; assembly: GCA_932521035.1. NCBI lineage: Eukaryota > Metazoa > Nematoda > Chromadorea > Rhabditida > Rhabditidae > Oscheius > Oscheius dolichura. The sequence continues at coordinate 10,519,371 of OW051497.1, read as the reverse complement.
AAAGGGATAGATAGGCTAGGGTGGTTTGCGGGCAGTGAATTGAATACACATCCTCAAAAATGTTATTAAGAAGAAGCCGTGAGACGCCAAGTGGATTAATAGATACCTGATGGCCGGGTGCTCTGCGTCGTGTTCTCCATCGAATGAAGTCTGTTTCGATCTATTTGATCTGCTCGATTTTTCATCGTCCGATTCATCTTTAGAGCCTAGTTTTGTTCTCAAGAAACCTTTCTAAAACTCTACCATTTTAAGAAAATTGAGCTTTTTACCTTATTACTCGGCTCCGTTTTGTGTTCTACAAACTCTTTGGGAATCTCAGGAGCTCTGATCTGATTCGCTGCAGATATGACAGACAGACTTCTTGGTTTGTAAGCCGTAAGTTGATCTCGAATAGCTTGCTTGTCCTTGTTCTTCAAGAATGATTCGTTGCATTTTACGGGAAGAGACAGCCGAAGGTATTCCATGTGCGTCTTCTCAGATGGTCCTCCCTCTGCCTGTGAAGCCTTTTGTGTTACTTTGAGACAGGGTGGACTGTTTCCAGTTGCAGGGATCCTTGATACTTCTAGAGACGACCCCGGTCCGATATCTTCAAATCTTGCCAGGGATTTGGCAAACCACATTGGCATGGTGCGGTACATGTTGACACAGAAGGGTTCGTATCCTTCTTGTAGACCGCAGGTTGTGAAGAATTTGAGGGAGTTGCTCTGTTGACCGAAGTTTAGACGCCCTCTTTGTCCACTTCCAAGAGTCATAGCGGGAACAAGACCTTCTCCGGATACGACATTGTCGAAAGCCATTTCGGAACCAGATGGGTCCAGGAGGAGCTCTCCATTTAGAGAGAAACTGATAGTTCTGTCATTGAGATCCAGGAAGCATCCGACGATATCTCCAACTTTCCATTCTTTTCCATATGTCTCTGGTCCTTGATGCCACTTTCTTCCAAGGTAGCCATCAAAAGCATAGCTTCTGTCATCTTGTCCTAGCTGGATCTCCGGTGTCGAGGACACATCCATCCAACCGATTTTCATGAATCCAGCTGTGAGAATCTCGAACTCGAAGTACCACTTTCCCTGATTAACAGCGTAGGTTGCTTCAGCTCTGTATGTTCGGCAGACGTCTCTCCTGGCTCGGAGTTCTTTCTCGGCCATTTCATCGTGTTCATGAGCTGGGCATTCTATGTAGAGGCCGAACAGTTGAAGAGCTCGGATATTTTCAGCAGCTGCCTCCTTGTTAGCGTCTTTGATCCTGTTATCAACCTTCTCGTAAGGCACGAGATGCGGGGACCTCTTCTGTGTGGTGTCAACATATTCGCTCAATCCAAACGTCCATCCTCTCTTGATCTTCTCTTTCGCCCAGACATTATGAGTATTCTTTGCCAGGGCGTCAATCAGAAGGCGTAGATTTTCGGGAAGGGTGATTTCGTGGGTGTCCAGTGGTTGAGGCTTGTAGCCATTTGGTTGCTGGAAGTTGGCGGCTAACCGAACTGGACGGAGACGACATGGAGGGTCGTCAACAATCAGATGGTATCCCAAGGCTTCTACCGTCTTCATCGTGTCCAAGGCCAGATTGATGTTGTAGCTCTTTTCTGTCTGTGGCAATTTGTCAAATGATGTTAAACATGGATGCGTTCTTTGTGTCTCTGATCTTGCTTCTCCATATTTCCAGCCCAGTTCGATTTTCCTCATGGCCCACAATTCGTGGAGATTCTCCGCAAACCGCTGGTGGATTTCCATAGCTTTGTTGTGCAGCACCACTCCGGAAATGTCAACTGGAGTAGGGACGAAGGACTCGATGGACGAGAAGATTGTTTGTGGTCCACAATAAATGCTCTTGGGGAGGTCTCCAAAGGACAGGCAGTCGTTAATTTGAAGCTCTCCTTGAACTGCTTCAACTACGGCAGAAAAGCCTGAAGGTGGGCCGAAGCGTAACCTTCCTTGGTCTCCTCCGAATATGAAGCGACAACTGATCTTGGCGCTGAGGGACATCACAGGGAAGAAGTAGCCATCCAGATTGAAATGATGGTAGCCTCCACCGACTTCTCTTCCATTTAGGGTGAATCTATAGAAAGAAAACGTCACGAGTGGAAAAGGTTGAAACATACTTGATTTCAGGAACAGTCAGGTCCAAGGCACATCCGATGACATCTCCTTTTTGGAATCTCTTTGCCCCACACGGTCTTGGAACCCCGGCGAAGAACATATACTTCCCATCAAATCCATAGGAATAGAAGTCGTCTCCGACTCCGTTGCATCCCCATCTGTGAAACCAGTTTATTCAATTCTCTCCATTGATACTTACTTGTCTCCCGAGCCGGAAAACGGTTTGAATCCGACACTGTTCGCCCATCCAATCCTCAAATATGGGATTTCTTTCGTCATTTTTTCAATGTGTTCAACTTCTGCCTCGAAATACCACCTCTTGAATAATGAGGAACCTTCAACAACGCCCACCATGACATTCGGCATCATACTAGAATAGCTCGTGCTAATTAAAGCCGTCCATCAGTCTAATTACCTGCTGACATGGTCTCTCATTGTTGTCTGCAGGAGCAGATCCTTTCCCGGAAGTAGGTACTGAGTAATCAGATTCTGAGAACTTCTTACGGCCATCCCGTTTCCTTCACACAGGGATGAAAGCACGTCGAGGACTTTTGAATCACGGCCGACTTTTTCCAAGAGCGAGATAACGGAACTGATGTGGCCTTCGTTGATCATGTTCAAAGCTTCGGGAGATTCTGTCAAGACACAGTACAGGACATCGAGGATTCCTTCAGCTGACTGGGGGTTACTCAAACGGCCGAAGAGCCAATCCAGCCGAGCCTGAAAAACTACTAGAAAGAATAGGTTTGAAGAGGTACCTCAGAAGCAAATTGAGCACAATTGTAGTGGTTCCCCTTGATCATTGCGGCCACCAAGAGGTAGAGATAGGTGGCGATCTCTTCCCACATTACATGGGTTTGTTCGCCTATCAAGCCGGCAAAATCGGGAAGAGCTTCCATTTGTGAAAATTTATCGATTGTATCCAAGATCATATTGAGAACGCCTTCTTCTTGGAAAAGATCCTGTCTGGATCTCAAGGCACGGAATCTGTTCTGCTTTTCTTCAAAATCTATACCAAAAATGAAGAAACTCTTTTAAACCCCCTACCATCTTCTTCTTTTGGTTGAGCAAAATATTCAATCAAGTCTTCCATAAGTTTTAATACCTCGTTCAAATCTACCCGGGTCCAGTCCAGAGACTGGTTACCTTCCGTCTGTAAGGCTTCGATACCCCTGAAAATGAAATGGGGAAGAACAAGATCAGGACTCACTTTAAAAACCTATTGAGCACAGAACTACACTTCCTAATAACTCTGGCGGATTTACTTTCTTCTTCCAACGCCATGAAAAAGGTATAACAATCATCCATGTGACCATCTTTCATAGCCACAGCCTTCTTCTCTTCCACTTTTCCCAATCCTTTCTTCGTGACTTCAGATGTCTGGTAGGATAGCCAGTGCTGTGTTTTCACGTGCTGGATGAATGCATTCGTCTCTCCGTAACGGATGGTCGCTGTTCCCATGCCTTCTTCTTCTTTTTCATCGAGCATTTGTTTTCGAGGATCCTATTAAAAGGAGTAATTGAAGCAAGAGCCGACTCACTTTATTCTGGCACATAACAAAAGCAGTCAGATCGAAATCTGCCTTATCCTTGTGGTATAACTGAACTGCATTTTCAATAACACCGAGGTACCTGAACATTCAACCATGAGAAGAAGAAAAGTGGGAAACAGACCGTCCACTTGTGATATGTTTTATCCTGAATACTTGTTCCCATCCGACCAGGGCGCCATGCCATTTCAGCCGAATCAGTTCTATTCTCCACAGCGACCGAGCTTGATTCACGGCCGCGCCACCTTCATAAATAACCATGCTAAAAACGAACGGGAAAAATGAAAAGAAGGCTGTCTTACTTGTGTTGAGGATGTTCACTCCAATTTTCAGGGATTGTAAGGCACTCATCGTTACCGTGGAATAACCTGAGCACGTCATTACCAAAGAGATAACCTGAGACGAAGATAATTCAAAGATTAGAGGCGGGTATACCCATATTTCTAGTCCTCATGCTTCCGGAACTAACGGATTGAATGTTCCATAATGTCTGGTGGAAGGAAGCAATAACCATATACCCTTTGTTGAAGGCCATATGCTGAAAGAAGGGCAACCGGATAAAAATATTTACAGAACACTTACGAGATAACGCTCTGTAGCGACACTGACAAGGATAACATCGTCTCCTACGCGTACTTTCTCTCCTTCTGATCTCTGCTTGGAAGCTGGGTGAATCGTCCACCAGCAGGCTTCTCCTGGACAATACAAAGGTTAAAAAGACTAAACTTTATTAGGCTAACCAGCATTTGTCTCTTGTACTCCCACGTCGAAAGCTAGTTTGTCGTTCGATGAACATGAAGAGAGGCAGGCCAGGTACATTTCGCTCATGACATGTTTCAACTGGACAGCGTGGCCGTACAGAAGAGTTTTGTGACCTCCAGCACCGCTAGCTGATGTCTGACAAACAACTGTAAAATGGAAAAGAGGATGATGCTTACGTGTTCGTTGTCCGCCGACATCATCTCTTGTAACGCTCTCATGGACAGGGCATTGTCGATGTACAGCATGCACATGGCAATGTCCGGTGGCACATCCTGCAATTTTCTCAGAATATAAGAGAAATATTTCGGTTTTCGGAAGATCATTACGTAGGTGTTGTGTGCCCTTTAGGCATAACATCACTTATTTATAGACCTGGAGCCGAATCCAACCGCCGGAAGCAAACCTTTTATGAAAAAAAGGCAAAAAGGACTGACCTTATCGGAAACATTTTCCAGTGTACACATTCTGTTTCCAAATCCCTCTGTGCAGAGACAGACACGCTCGGAGCCGAGGACACCATCTCGATTATGTGACGCCACACAGGAGAGACATACAATGTCACCCTGAAAAGTTCAGATTAAGGTTCCAGTAGTATGTATGTGTTTTGCTCACTACCTTCATTATATATTGATGATCCTCTGTGAGATCTTGAAGAAAATCGTAATCCATATTTAATAGTCTCATATAAGTATATTATAATGTACTACTATTAATATCTATCCACATCTGCTAGAAAATTTAAAAGTTTTCGCAGAGAAAGAAAGAACAAATAACGAGAAGAAGACAACTCCCACGGAAAGAATTTGTAAGACACCACGTTTTCCGCTGGACATGCATAGGATATAAAGGGAGAGTGGGTGACACTTTCGGCCGGCTAACTAGGCAAGATATTGCAAAATGCAGCTGGCAAATGAATCAGGAAGAGTCACAGTCCGAGATCCCACGCTCAAATCAAACAGGAAATCTTGAAGATTCCAATTAAAAATAGGGATTGGTAAATAATTGTTCCGTCTCTCCCGTGTCCGTCGCAGACGAAGTAAGGGTGGCTGCCGAGGGATACGGGGGGAAACAACACGATGAGGAGAGTGGGAGAGACCCCGAGAAATGACGACGACTTCTATAAAGGGTTCACGAAGCCAGATGGCTTGCTGCAAAGTTTATGACCTCCATGAGAACGAGATCTCTATAAAAACGGGAGACGGGCAATGTTTGTATGATGTGCAGGTGATAGTGTTTGAAGACGGCGGCTCTCAGACAGCTAGAGATCCTCTGCATAGCGCAAGAGGGAGATCCTCTAATTACTACAATTGATCTCACATAGACTAGGGCCCTTGTTTGACATTCTGGCAACATAATCCGACGTGCTTTTTTTGTTTACTTTCACTTTTCTCCTATGTCTGATTCTTGCCCTAATTCGGAGCCCAGTGCCCCGGGGAGAGGAAGGGGTAAATCAGTCGCGTGCCTCTTTTCAACTGCATATGTTACTAATTACAGGGGATGCAACAAAAGAACGGGAGATGATTGTAGGGAACCACACGAATTCTAGTGTACCATAAAAATATCTGGATTATCCCGTCAAAACAAAAGCTATCCGCTTAAGGTAAAGATGTTTGTAATCCCCGTTTGTTTTTATGATCATTTACCCTTTTCAACAGAATCACACGGAGAGAATTCTAGTTCTCTGGGAAATAAATATTATGAAAGGGCCCCGGTTTTAAAATGGCGGGTTACCATTACTGTGAAGCAAGGTATTTCGAGCATTTTGCGCATAAAACCTTCAAAGGCATGGTAGTTTTAGAGACATTTTGATCGTACAGAATATGTCAGACTATAAGATTAACACAAACTAAGCTTAATTCCAACAGTGAGACATATTTTATGACCACGAAAGAGTAATATACGAAATAGAGGCAAGGTGTTACCACCACTTGATTGCAAATTATTTGGCTTCAATTAGGCGAAAGAACGGAACGCAATAAATGTATTTGTAGGTCAACATCTGTACCCCGAAAATAGAGGTAGCGAAGCCTCGTCATGATGGATTATCCTTCCTCATGTATAAAACTAATAACCAGGGTCTTGATTCTGCCGCGAGCCTTTTTGAATCAAGCAACTAATTACTACTTAGAACTTTAATATGACGGAGCCTGATGACTGGTCTTTTTTCAGGGAGGAGATATAATGAAAAGGCGAGACTCTGGAGAGCAATAGACCGGCAATTAATGATCAAATGGATCAGGAAATGTCCACTGCCTTGTCCCCTTTTCCGATTAGGGAAATGAGCAAACGGATGACACCCTCAATAGAAGGAAGGGCTGACGTCCAGCCGCCTTCCTCAGGTTGAACGATGAAAGTCATTATTCTAACGGTTTGATTGAGTGTTCTTGCTCCATCCTTAGCCCAAAATGGTCTTACATTTCGTATTCAGGGAGGGCAGAGATCTCCCCCAGCATGCTTGATTGCAGAGATCTCTGGCTGTTTTGAGAAATGGGCAATATTAACCACAGGAAGTCTTAGGAAGCTAAGGTTATTGTTGCAACAAGTTATCCCTGCATTTTTCTTTGGAGAATTTAACGTCAGTGATGGGTAGGAGTTGTTTTCAAAGAGGGAATTCCCCCAGATTCGTCATGGGCCTCGCTCATCAAAGCAAGACCTTATTGGAAAAAAAATAGAATAAATGAGCAGACGTTGTCGGCGTCTTGGCGTCATCGAAAGAATTATCAGTACAACGCAAAAAGCAATTGAACAGATTATCGCAATAAGGGAAGAATACGTCAAAGCCGGTTCAATTTTTTTTCCCGAATTTGAAGTAGGCGGGTATAGGGTGAAAAACAAAAGACTGAGCGGAAGTATTCACGGGCATTTGAAGAAGTGGAGCGAAGAGAGTGCGAATATATCCAGGGCGACTGCTAATCGGACGCTATTCGATGCTCCCCAGCGGACCCACCATTTTCATAGATAAATTTGAAGAAGGGCATAACAAGAACGAGGAAAAATGATGGCAACGAGCTGAGATTTGAACGCGAGGCTGCATTGAAAATGTATTCAGTAGAAGGATGAAACGCCCCGCGTGAGAAATAAGTGCGATTGTTTGCTGTTAGCCAGACTGAATTAATCAAACGAGTCATGGGAACATGAAAATCTGGGCCGGAGTTTTAGAAGCAGAGGAACAGCTGGAACAGAAGAAACTTTGAGAGATGAGCACGAGCCACGAGGCAACCTCCCAGGGAGGTGAAAACCTTCCAAAGTGAATTTTTTGAAAAGAGGGAAACAAACTGCGTGGACGGGTGCAAATCCCATTAGGGACACTTCGCATGGCATCCGTTTTGATGGCAGCCGCGTACGGATTAAACTTCCCACCGGAAGGAGCTTCTCCTTTTCCAGCTTCAAATTTTTCTCTCTAATTTTCAGATTTTGATATCTGATCGGATAAAAAAGTGGAGGAGAACGGGCTCTACAGAGAGATAAGGGCAGGAGGAATCGAAGGGGACCTGGCCATGATTGACATAGGGAATTGCATGCTATTCCCATCCTCTGACATGAAACGGATATGGATAATTGCCACTTCCCTTTTCTATATTCTAGTCGTGGTCAAGGGGCTACTGCCTTTTTCAGAGATTTGTTGTTCCAGAGGGACGGAGGAATGAGAAAAGAAAAGGATAAAATGTAATAAGGATTAGGGAAGAAGTCCCTCCCCACCCTCATATGTAAATCCTTCATTTTGTTGGCCGATTATCTCTATTGCGCATGTTCGTGGGACAATCAAAAGAATTCCCAGCAGATGTGGATTGTCATAGATGGGTTCAAAAATCTCCCCCCTCCCTGCTCAGCTTTTTCCCTGGTGTTAAACATCAGCCAACCGCCGTTACTCACCGTTCGAAGGAATGAGACATCATCCTGCTCTCCGGCTCCTGTTTCTTCCTTATCAGCCATTCTCGTCTACCGCATGCCCTCTGAAAAAGGAAAAGACTTGAAAATAAATATAATGTCAAAGCAGCTGAGAAGGAGAGAAGTGGTATTAGAAAGCAATCAAAAGACACTACGTAATGCAATTGTAAGTAGCAGTAGTAGCGATTTAAAACTGGTTGCAGGTCCTAGTAATGTGAGAACATGTGCACAACCAAGTGATTAGGAGTTGTTCAGACCACATGCTGAGAGCATCCGAAAAAAGTTGTGAAAAAGAGCCCCGGGTAGGAATGGCAATCTCCCCAAGCTTTAAACAGGATGTTTTCTCTAATATTATGTAGGAATCACATCGGTGAGAGTGGCCAGGCAATGTAGTTAAGAACCAAATAATCAGATTTCTCCCGTCAGGAGTCTCTTCTTTTTTTAGTTTGCAAAAGAGGCTGCCTTTTTAAAAAAAGAATGTCTGCTCCAAAATAAAACAGCTGTTTTATGCATGGTCTGCATAAATGGCTAGCAATCGGGGGCAAAGAATTTTATGCACATGAATGAGGCAAACGCGGATGAGATATGTCGCCTATACTGTTATGGGGAGAGGCAGAGCCACACAGCTTGTGAAATAAGCCGGGAATTATCCGAATTGAAATGCTAAGGAGAACCTTCGTACAGGAAGGAGGCCTCAAAAGAGTAATGAGCATCTCTGGTGAAGGCGACCTCCCCAGGCAGCTGTCTAAGGCACGGCAAACTGTTAGAACAATCGGTCAAACTCTTTAGGCCAAATAATATTAGTCTTAAAGTAGCCGGGAGCCGCGGCTAACAGAGAATTTTTTCGAAATTGACTACAAGACAACTGTCATGGTTGCAACTGGAACCTACCCTGCGTCTCTGTTTCTTCCTGTCCCAGTGCTTTCAGTGCCGTCGGCGGTGTGCACGCTCGCGTCGTTCGCGCTGTAATATCGTGATCCGATGAATAAAGAAGCAGTTGGCCAGCTGTCAAGAGGGAACACAACTTGGAATATTGATTTGAATAATGATAAAAAAATGGCACGTAAGGAGGCGTTCGACCACCAGTTGGAAGGGCAAAGGTTTCCTTCGGGCGGTGTCAGCGATTCAACTGGGGAAATGAGTTGCAGTACTTTTTAATTGCCAGTGGGAGAGAGAAATCTTCAAAATAATGAGAGAGGGGAGTATTTATGAGAAAAGGTAAGTGCAACAGAGAGTGATCAGCTAGACAGCGGCTGGGCGCATTTTTCAAACGTCTAATATTTTTTGCCGTATCCAAGAAGACCCCCGGCTAGACGGATAAGATATATAGCGAATGTTCTGTTAGAAGAACGTTTGTATAGAATAGACGGTCGTTTAATTAAACATTTGGGACATCATTAAAAAGGGCGAGCAGTTCTGTTTACGCAGACCGGCGGATTTTGTTGCTCCTTATAAGGACGAGGGAGATTGAGCGGGAACAAAATGACGATTCCAGATCATAAAACAACGAATGATTTACAATTTTTAAGGTAAATTAAGTAATTTCCACTGCTCAGAGATTATTTGCGTCAATGCTTTTTGCCACGGGGAGAAAAATAAAAGGCTCACTTTCTCAGAGACAAAAAGGAAAAGCAAAAATGACACTGAAGTATTTGACGAGGCAGTCAACAGACGGTTGTGAACTATTTTCCACATAACAATTTCTACCTTTTCTTTGAAGGGAAATTGGATTGGCATCAGACGAAAAATAAAAAGCTCTAGCCCTTTGGGAAACTGGATGAGAGAGGTATTCGAAGGAGATAATTTCATAGAAACGAGATGGTTGGCTAGGAATTACGACAACTGCCAATTATCCGAGGACAAAGAGGGTTAATTCGCGAGTAGTAAAAGGGTCTAACGGCTGTACTAAACTCATTCTTCCACATGGTTCTTGGCGGCATAATATATACTATAAAGCATCTTGAAAAGAGGAAGAAACTAGCCCGTAGAGAAGTGTAAAACGCACTCGGGTCGCCGGCGGTGTGAGATATTTCGCAGTGTGGAGCTTCTTTTATTTCAATAAACGATTTATCCGGCTAATTTTAATGATGCGCACAAATTGGAAGAGAATGCGCGATTCATTTCAAAGGGGCTCTGTTTTTGTTTTTGGCGAGCAAACAAGCAACAAAACACGATGGGGTCCGTCATGCTGAAGAGGGAATATTGCATCGGAGGAGTAGATGAAAGCGCTGAAGTGGATGAATTGATACGTAGAGCCAAGTCAAACAGAGCAAGTGTGACAACCGACTGTCGAGGATAAATAGCTCAAAGATTTCCACTTTACGCGTCTGGACACTCGGCAAAGACACCTTAGTCTTTTCTGGGTAAAAGACAAATTTAACAGAAATGTATTTTAGACTATGAGCAGCGCTTTACGATTTGAAAATTGCTCATTAGAATTAGTTTCTCAGTATAAAAAGGGGACGAAACCCAATTAATATCTTTATTAACCCTTATTTTTTTTAGAAACCACACAAATATCACAATAAACAAACCCGAAAAGCGAGATATATAAAAAGCTAGGCAAGGCAACTGACTAATTGTGATTTGTACAAAAAAAACAACCCGAGAAAGACCTTTAGGCACCATAATACCAGGAACTATTTCTACGTGGAGGTAGGTGTCCAAGGCCAATAAATTTGTATGAAAAATCGAGGGGCGGAGAGGAGAGAAGATTAAATCCCAAATGAGAGACATCGTCGAAGTTGAAACTTAGAAGGGAAATGGATCCCGGAAGTTTTGATGCATCGTCAAGACCAGTGAGATCACTTTCTCCTTAAATGAGGGCAGGGGTGAATGAGAGGGTGGAAAGGTTAACTCACTTGGCATTTCATTTAGATAGTTGTCTTCGATTCGGGGTTCTGCTGATGGGCGGCAAAGCGGCCCGTATTCGAACGGAACATTCCATTTTGGATAGAAATGCATCTCGTAGAGGATGTCCTGCCAAATGCGGAAGACTATACTGTCCTCGACAAATTCCATGGGATAGCAACATTCCTATAGCAAAAAGTATTGTTAGCTTCCTTTTATGGTTTACGTCACATTCCGCCACTACAACGGGGATCTCCGCGACTTCTGCTCTTTTCATCGCCTTCTTCTTGAGTTCCGTAGCATCCATATCATCCAATTTCTTCGCTAGGTCAACAAGATCCTATAACCAATTAAATATTCAAAAGGGGGAAGAAGGTCTCACAGCGTAGTCTTCATAGATACTTCGAAGATTGGTAACCAGTTTGTCTGCAACATTTGACTGTTCTCCTTGTTCTCTTTTATCTTCATCCATCAACCTAGCCTTCCTGATCAGGGCACGTATCTAAATAAAGTGTTAGGTGCTGTTTTCTCAAGTGCTATGCAGTGCAGGAGACTTTCACCAGACGTACCGACAATGTTAGTAACATTTACCTGCTCAACTACCTCTGCTCGTTTAATCCCTTTGGGTTTATCTTCAGGTGATTCTTCCGAGATGCCTGCTGGTTCAGGTGTTTGTAGAAGATGTTCTGCTTGCTCCTCTTCTAAATAATTCTTGTCCACAAACAAACCTTTGGCTAATTTTACCTGCTTCCATTAGTTCTTCCACCATAGCAGCTTCATCTGTTTCCTCGTCAGCCATATCCGCACCCGCATCCGTAACTTCACGAATCTTTTCTTCCACTTCAAATTCCAATTCCGTTGAACCGTATTGTTTCTCAAGATACTTGGAATCTTTCAATATTTTCAGATCAAGATTTTCTTGTTCAAGAGCAACCTAAAGTTTAATGTGAAATAACAGTTTAAGTGAAACTAACCGTGTCTATCGAGGGAGCACATCCTCCGCCAAATATATCATTGTCAAATAGTTTTGTCAGATCAACATCACTTTGCCATTTTCTGAAAATATCAATAAAATCAAGAGAAAAGAGAATAAGTTACTGTAAAATTTCCCGTTCTTCTTGTTTTTGTGCAGAACAACAATGTACCATAGCAGGGTCGATTGGATGCGCTTCGGTATTAAAAATGTATCCACCAGCTGAATAACATATACAATCATTGTAAGAAAGACTACCTGCTATGACACATTCCCCATTGGGTGTGTTAACAATCTGAGCAGAAAGACCATCGTTATGAATGAAATTATCCGGATCAAATAGTAAATAGAGATATTTAGTTGTTTCCGCCAGAAAGAATGATTCCATCCGGTCTTCTATTGAATGATCATTGACATTATTTATAGTAGCATAGCCACATTTAGTCTTAGCACTGTGTTCTATTGCCTGGGAATATAATTAATACAATAATAAAGGAAACGTACATCAATCATCTGGGCGCCGATTTCTAAAAAGACCGGATCTTCTGTTGCCCGATATAAATACATCAAACTCTCAGCAATCTCTGGTCTCAGTGGATATGCAGACCGTTTATCATGCTGAAAATAAAAATTCTATTCGATGTTCAACAGCAGTTACCGGATCAGCATTTGGAATATTATAAAATTCCGGTGGGAAGCCGTATTGTTTGACAGTTTGAGCATATTGAAGCATTATCCTGTAGGCATCTTCTACATCACCGACTAATGTCTAAAAAGCTCAAAATCAAAAAATCAATAGAGGAAATTTACCAATAGACCGGGCCAAAAAGCTTCGAGACTTTGAAATATTGGCATAGAGACGGTTCCCTTTGTCATGCTCACCCACATGAACCAGTCCTCCTTCCTAACATGTTTATTAATTGAAGTGGCATATTCTAAAACATATAAATAGAAGAAACATGAAGGTGTACCTCTAAACTGGTGAATCAGCGCCGGTCTTTGGAATAGCAGTCCTCCTTTGACTAGATACTCAAAATAAGAGTCGACTCCTGCTCCTATTCCGGAATCTGTTGCTGTCCACTGACCTGAATAAATTGTACAGTATATTTTATAAAAAAATAATGACTTGTCTGTACATTTATGTGGTTTCCAACTAATCCGATAGGGGATCGCGTCTCCCAAAGTGATTCCAGTGCTTTTAAAGCCGTTCTTTCGAAGACTGGATTACCGGTAAGCCTTGATAAAACTCCGAACTCTAGAAAGGGGGTTGCATTAAATTTAGCCCCAGAAGTGCTTACCAAGAATGAATGTTCCAACTCCCGCCGTGCAGGTAACCGGTGTTTCTGTCTTATGAACTCCATAACGTAAATTAACAGTGCCAAACGGCATACCCGTATCTGAAAATTGGTTGGAGGTTCTAATTTATAGCCAAATTAATATACCCGTATTAAATGCGGGTAAAAGACGGAGAGCCATTTCTTCTGCCAACCTCAATAAGGGACCGGAACAGGGCCACCCATCTTCTAGTGGCATATCTACAACCTTTTGTTATTTGTTGAAAATAAAAGGCACCTTTAATTCTTCCGCTTAGCATGTGGGCAGAGAGTAGACCGCCGACTACTCGGATATTCGTTTCAAAGACGGATACATTCACGTTAGCGTCAACTCTCACCTAGAACTATGCTGTAAAGTCTTTTGAGAATTAATATTGGGCAGGTCTCCAATTTTCCCAGTACAAAGAGTAGAACTCACTGTTTCTAATATTAAATCAACGGCCCTCAAGAATTCAGTCTGGTTTCCCATAATGACTAGGGTATCTAAGGCATCAATCAACGAAAGAGAAAAGGAGCCCCAAGTATCGTGACCTGTATCATATTTTTAAAAAGGAAAAAGAAAGAAATTCACCTGTACAAGTGATGGGCATAAGTTCATCTAGAGGATAAGCGTAGTTTAGATAGCCGTCATAAGCATGGTAAAACATTTTTTTGACTTTTTCTCGATATCTAAATAGAAATAAAGCATAAAGAAGAAAGAAAAATAGTCACTCTGTTATGACATCTTCGGTAAATTCCATTGGATTTGTGCATGATGTCCAAAATAATAGGATAAGTAATGGGTCGAGCCAATTCATCCCACATAGGCTCTACCTTTCCAATGCCTGACTGATAAGTGTAGGTAGAAATAAGCAGCATGATAGGTATAAATATGTAGAAACATGTATGCATCATAATAGAATCGTATGCGCAGCTTTATTATTTTTGACTGCAAGGTTTTTGTGGCCAGGCGTTTCCTCGAGGCCCATGTCCGGCGGATAGTGACCAGTTCGATCGAATGGCCGTTGCTCTTCGAGTAACATCACTTGTTTGCATCTCTTCACGATCTGAAATTCGTCGTTAATTGTTTCCTTTCGGTTGTTTGATTTCTCATTCTAATTTTCTGCTCCGTAAAAAGTAAGCAATGCATTTCAATTAGCGGGTATCCTTCCTGATCTGACCCTTGAAAAAATCGATGCGCAGCTTACTATTAGCCTTTTCTCGTAGGATCACCCTTTGGTTACCTTTCCTAACCAATACTTTTTATGTTATGTCCGTTTTCACATTAATAGCCATATTTTAGTAATGGAACAGTATATAATAGCGAAGATGATAGGTAAAGCTGATATGTCGATTAAAAAGTATAAGGATATTGTTGGAATGGACAACTATGATGGGCATCCGAAGCCGTACTATCGTCCCGACCAGAAGTATCCACATGAGAAGAAGAGGCGCGCTTCCCTGGTTCACTATGCTTTGATGAAAATGTTTCAGCAGAAGGCAGCTGGGTACTTTATCAAGTCTATCGTGGATGGTTGGTTTCCCCGTTATTTCTCAACTTTTTTCCACTTCAGCTCGCTAAAACTTGGGTCAAAACGTGGTCAACTATCTGTTCCCGTGTCTTTCCTATACAATTAAGAGAGATATTAATATAAATATTATGCAAACTGGCTTACTGATTGAACATGACTGGTGTCAGCCCCATTATTTACTCTTTTATATGAATATCACCTAAAAGAATTGCCTAGGCATTCAAAAAATGTAATGAAGTAAGGAACTTACTGTTCTCTAAGGCTAGAAGCGAAGGGCATCCAGTTTTCTCTGCTTTCTTCCATCTACTCATCATTGCGCCTTAAATTTAAATTTTCCAAGGAATGTAATAAGAAAATTACCAAGGTTTCCATTATCTTTCATGTGTATTTCCATTTTCAGCAGCTTTTCTGAAGCAATCCTTCCCTTTAACGTCTACATGATTTGTAGGGGAACGAAATATGCACTCTTGAGCATCATTGAGTCGAAGGCAGCTAAAATATTTTACTTTATTTTACAAGCTATAACAAGAAAGAAAAGAAAGGATGACTATTTTAATATCCGTATTTTTGGGCAAGTCTATTAAAGAAGGCAAGTGGCTACGCGGCAAGCCCACCGTAAGCGAAAATAAAAAAGAAAAGCATGACGCACGCTGACCCTTTTCATTGATTTTAGGCTTTAAGGTCGCTTGGAATTTGCATTTATTTGGTTAAATAGCTTGCAAGCCAATTTTATTTTAACAAAATGTACAAACAACGGAGCAGAGTATTATAAATTCATGGAGTAGCTGTAGAATTCATGGAATAGTTTTGGAAGACAACAATAGTCCTGGATATCGGCATGACAGCTGGGTTTTCTTTGAGCTTTAGCAGAAGGAAAGAGTAAGTCACCACCACGGAGACTAGCTGAACATTATTTTTGTAATTTAGAACTATGGATTATGTTACCGTGAAGAAGGTTGTCCTTTCTAGGGGAAACGCTCTCCAAACTGTCATTCCCCACATAAATTGAGTTGACATTTTGTGCACAAAACAAGATATCTAAAGTATATTGCATTATGCGTATTATTATAGTATTTTGGAACCTGAAATCTGTCCAAATCGGCATTTGCGTCGGGGACAATGCGCAGTACAGCGTTGACAATCTGTCTTGTCTGAAAAATATGGGATTTTTGAATTTTCTCTACCTCCTACCGTTTCATTTGTTTGCATTCCAGTTGAACAGATAACAGTAATGTGAAGAAGCGCAACCAACATTTGTAAAGCAGCCCAGCACATGGTAAAGTGAACGCTCCTCGTTAAAAGGTACCTCATGTGTGGATTCACAATTTGCTCTTCAGAAATGGGCTCGATTAAGCTGAAAAAAACAATAATAAACAGTTTTAGATTATAATTTACCTAGAATGAGGTTGAGTGATAAAATATATTGTAAGACAAAGCACCATCATGGACCAAGCGAGGGAAAATAATAGAAAGGGGTTGAACAACTGCCCAATGGCATACTAAAATTATTTTTTAAAATATACTATCAGCCCACCTGAATATTTGTAATGCGAAGAAATTGTTCATAGTAAAATTTAAGACTGAAATGTCGTCGTTTGTGTTCTTTGTTGAGGGATTTGACTAAAACTCGGCAGTAGAAGCGAACTATTCTGTTGAACAGGTCGTAATACATCAGAGGCACGACATTCCATAAAGTCAGTACTGGGACGATGATAAAGGCCATATCGCCAATCAGGCTTTTCCCAATTCTAGAAGAATGTGGACTATATTAATAGAGTAGGAGTTACCTTTGTTCGGTCACGATGAATTCCACAACTCGGAAAGTGAAAGGAGTGAGAAAGGCGAGGAATACCAAAAGGAAGAAGACAATTTTGTACTTGGTTATTGGGGGAGAGAGATGGAAAGCACTTCGGAAGCAGACGTCGACCTGATCAATCGTCTGAAATGAAATTGGCTTAAAATATAAGACATTAACCCTACCTTCAGTAGTTTTAAATGATCCTTCAGTTTAAACATGAACAAAGTTAAGACAAACGCGTTAATAAGTGGCTTGATACCCGTTATTATACAAGAAACGGTTGAAGCATGCATCAGACCGAAACGATCCTGAATATTTGAATTTACATGGTATGCGGTTATCCTAACTTTGTACTGTTCAATTAACCAGAGATTCTTATGAAGCAGATAACAGTTGAAGGATATGGCGAGAAGGGAAAGATTGATCAGGAAGAAGTATTGCTAAACGGGAGATAAGATCTAGAGGGAGTGCTTACAGCTGCTCTTCTGTAGTTCCTCTTATGGATGGTAGTCCGGCTGACCCCCGGAGAGAGAGCCAGAAGTCGAAGAAAGAGAAGCACATGTCGCAGGTTCCGAGAAACACAAGTCACTCCTCTGAAAACCCTACTTTTCATGAATAATACTCCGAGAAGCAGACCTCCAGGTGCAAGGCCCCAGTTCTATGGTAGCGTGTCCGTTCTGCAGATCATCTGTCCAATTATCGTCATCTTTTGTCATATCCACTGCACCTCCGGCAATCCCTCTACTGTCCAGCTGCTGGAAAAGAAACGTACTATTCAGCTGTTCTTCATCTTATTTCCCCGAACATCACCGATTAATTGAGGCCTCGTGTACTGAGAACAAATGAAAACAGCGAAAGACTTCTCGGTGACTTATTAAAGTCGAGTTCTTTTGACCGGAGACAAATAAGTTCCGCGAGTGACGGAATTAGATCGGTTTTATAGTACAATTTCTTCCGGGTATTTGATTGTTTGGAGCCTGAGAGGCCAGGAGATGAACTGACTTACGTTAACCAGATTTCCATTGCATCCGTATTCCTCCTCGCGTTCTTCTCTTACAGTAACCGATTTGGCTCTATTGAATGGGTACATATCCTGAAAATAAGAGGATATGAGAAAAGAGGGCATAGAACGAGGAAGAAGAAACAAGTTCGAATTAATATTAAAAGAAGATGTTTGTCATAAGGACACAACGATTGAAAACAGCCTGGAATAGGCATATTAAGATGGTAAGAAAGTAAAGCTATTGCCATAATATTTCCCCCCGGTGGCTTCAGAAGATATTAGGACTGGCAGCTGCTCATTTAATGGAAGAAGCGAAAGAGGACAATTAACTAGATGGGTAGTTGAAAAATAACCATTTCCAACATATTAACTACTGCTAGGGTAAGCGATCTACCTCCGCTCGCCCTGGGAGTAATTCCCGCTTTGTCTAGTTCAATTTAATGAGAATGGCACACGTCAAGTGGCAATTATGCTGCTCCGGCTCTATCGCTAGAATTTATTAGATTAAACTTTCTTCGGAACTGTGGTAGTTCCTACTGTAAGCGACTAGAAGAGAATCGGAGGCAGCCATATGACTACTTATTTTAACAGCAAAGCCACAATTAAAAGGGCAAAGACAACAAGTGCACGTGGGTGTGAGTACCGGATCTCATATACTAGCATGACTCGTATGAACACGGGTGGGAACAAACACGTTCTCAGACGTTTTTTAACATCATTATTAGGCAAATTGGAGAAAGCACTTGACTGCTTTCCAAACAACATGGAGGAAAATCCAAATGAACGAGAAAATGATGAAAGGCAGGTGAAGTTGGAATAATGGATGTAGTAGCAGAACTAATACTTATACCGACCAAAGGAGCAAGGCGCCAAGGCCAAGTACTAAAAAGATTTGAAAGTACAAACCGGTAAGGGCAAACATTCCGTAATTTAATTAGGAAAAGAGCGGGATATAAACAGTTTGAAAACAGAGTTGAGCTCATTTTGAGGTCAGTTGTTCTAAGAAGACTAAATACAAAGGCGAGCTACAATATTTCAACACAAATAACAGAATTCAAATTCACTCTATTATGGTAATTCGGTCAGAACTGGCGAAACCAAGTCTCCTGGAAGATACCACTACAGATTTCTTTCAGGTAGATAGCTGTTTGCTGTATCTGATCAAAAATTTTATAGAGTGGAACAAAGCACAAGTTTAAAGAAACACGAGAAGATGACTAACAAGGCCCTGAGTTAATAAGAGCATTTAAAACGACTCTGGCTCTATGAATGCGCTTTTTTATGGCTTTCTGAGCAACAATTAGGTAGAAAAAGCAGGAAACAAACCAGCGGGATTACCTACGAAACATCCTAGTCTCTCGGAGTCACTAATGATTATGTCATAACGACCATAGCGGAAATAATGGAGCTGTATCTCAGAAAACAGCCACATCACGGCTCTATTATTAAGAAAGAGGAATTGTGAGCAGATTCCGTTGTCTTTTTGCACAGCGAGCGATCGCCCCATTTTTCACAGCCAGAGCTGACAAGTTCGGCTGTTGTCTACATCAATCTTAAGTACCAAACTTCTACATTTTGGATCAGCTCAGACTGATAGAAGATATTACGAAATGCTGACAAGGAGAAAGAAAAGGGTGTGCATAAAGTCGATGTTAAATAGAAGAAGAGAAAATTGAAATTAATTAGGCATTTTCCTAAATGTTTTTGGGATGTTGCTAACAGAAAAACGAAAATGAACCATTTGGCCTAATTTTATTTTAAGACGGCCGGGAGAGCAAAGTAGGCTGTAGAAGGACAAGTTGTAATTGAGAAACATGAGTCGAATACCAACGAGGATTGAGCGCCTTCTGGACATTTTATTTGGTGCAGACACTCAGGGAACTTCAGGGAACAACGCCATAAACTACACGTTTCATTCAAAAGTTTAGAACCCGACAACAACACGTTTTTCAAGTGAAAATCTCTTGGCGAGAAATAATGGCAGCAGTCAATTTGAAGATCCTTCTGAGCACTCCGTAACCGTAACCGTGGGCATAATTAAGGGAGCCGACTGTCGTCGGTCTGTCAACCGTGGTATGGGACTGAATTTCCGTTTAAAATACAACAATTTCTCTTCATTAGTTGGTCGGGGGCTGTCTTGATTGTGTTCTCCATCTGTGGTCCCAGTGCTCACTAATGAATTCCTTTCCGTATCTCTCTGAACAAAGCTCTTCTTCAAATTGGGGGTTTCTAACCGTGGCTGTGGATGTTATACTTCCCCTACCAGAATCTTGTCCAGAACTTTTGCTGCTCTCGTTCCTATGCCTTGACAGTATTCTGCTCCAGTTGAAACGAGAAGCCTAAACATTTTTGTTGAAAGTTGACAGGCTAATTTCACCTTGACTTCCGTCTTGGGTACGTGCTCATGGTGGCTATCGCTTGAATGCTCTGACAAGTCTGACACCTGTAAACAACCTCATATTTTACCTAAAGTGGGCATACCTCTGGAATGGCAGATATTCTTTTCGGTACAGCAAAAGACCTCCTGGATGACTCAGCGGAAGATCTATGACTGTAGGAGGAGTAGGACACCTCATCTTGGAATGATACTCTCGGTGACCTGGAAAATTCCTTTCCTTCCGGTAGCGCCCTCTTTTCAAGATAATGACGAAAACACCCTTATCTTCACTCCCTCAAAAACTTCTTGGAATGTCTTCGTCCCTCCAACTAACCTTTCTCTGATATGAAGATCCGCTAGATTGAGACCGTCTAATGAATCAACCGTCCGTTGAACAGAAGAGCAGTTGGATCCCCTCGGGGTTGAACTGAGCGAGGTCATCTGAAATAAATATCTGAGATACCTCCCAGCTCCGACCTGGGTAACCTGAAGTCTGGTAGGACTGCAGGCGTCGTCTCGTTTTCCTGGTGGTTGAGAATGGTAGAAATTAGACAGGGAACTAAATATAACATCGTCTGGTAATATTTTCCCCACTCACTTTAATGCCACTTGAGGTGTGCTTGTAATCCTCTTCAAGACAGGCATCGTCTTATTTTTCACTTTCCGTTGGATTACCTAAGTCACGTGGCGATTACTTTATCATTTTATGACACTCTACCTCTGTGAAAAACACGTAAAGGAATGGATTGGCAAACGCGTTGATAGGAAAGAAAAACACTAGAAAAATCTTCGCGTTTGAAATGGAAATGAGCGGAACTCCGGCCGCAGCAGTTAGACCGAAGAAGAGAGTTGGGAACCAGCAAATGGCATCAGTTCCTATTAACAACGCCATTTTGGTGATTATAGCCTTGTCTTCGGCCCTCGAAGGTGTCGAGGGATCTCTCAACATGCAAATGATAAGTACATAGCACACGGCCATTCCCGCAAATGAGAGCAAGTTGAACATGAGACCAAAAATGATGTAAGCCTGTGTTTTCTCACGGTTCAAGGGCGAAGAACAGAGTTACCCGATCCCAGAAGTTGCTGACACGAAGTGGTAAACAGATACTCGTTGTACTGTAGCTGGAGATGCCCATGATTGGGAGACTAGCCATAACGATGGCGAACATCCATCCGATAGCTATCAGAAGCCAGCCAACCTTGGGAGGGAGTCGTTTACCAAAGAAGCTCATCCTAAAAATTGTTAATAGACGATGAAAACAATAAGGTTACTTCGTATTGTAAGCCATTTCAAAGGCTATCAAAAACATTGAAATGATACTGAGTTTTGACCCAAAGACGGCCAAGAAGCCAGCGATTTCACACCCCCATCCTGTTTGCCACCAGACGGCGTGACGGTAGAACTCATCAGAAGTGAGGACATCTTCCGTAGCAAGAATGGCCAGATAGACCCCGGTGATCATATCCGCAATGGACAGATTAAACATATACAGATAGTGGACTTGAAGCCTTCTCTCGTATGCCAAGGTTAAAGTCAGCCAGACACAGATATTCCCGATTATAGCCAGCACCCATATGATCCAGATAGCTTTCCTCAAAAGTCCGTAACCGACAATATTTTCACAGGGGTTTAGGGTATCCGGTTGAGGGGTGCATGTGATGTTGTGGTAGAACTTCCGAACGGAAGTATCCACGGCCACTGATAGACATTTGGAGACACCTATTTCTCCCGGCGGAAATTCTGTAGAACCTTTAGGGTCATTATTTTTTGTCATACCTGGGAGTTCATCCTCGTCATCACTTGATTCAGCATCACCAGATTCGGGGAAAAACCAAGAGGGATCGAACCATGACATAATTTCAGGCATGGGGGTAGATGCAACAGAGCTTTGTCTTCGTACCCTTCGGACTTTCGTCGTCTTTTCTCTTTCGATACACATTCTATGGTGTATTTCCTTCATGTTGTTCTTATACATCCCATTCTCTCCTTCCACAACATCGTCAACATACTGTAGGCAACATATAAAATGAGAAAATGATGCTCTAACCTTAAAAAGACAGCAATGATGAGGATAAGTGAAATGCGCCGTTTCCAGATGGGTAAAGCTCAAAACAGAAGGAAGCCGTTTCAAGTTTGGAACATTCCTCAAGGTCAATGACTTTAAATTCTTTAACCCGTTGATTGGAAGTTCGTTAATTGAGGTATCAGAAAGATCCCTAAAGATTTCTGTTCCCTCAAGGATTCTCCCAATTCTTACAGATGATGCAGTTCCTGAACATCCCGAAAGCAATCTACGGACAAGTAATCCAAATCCACATTGTCATTTAAGTATCTGAACCAGTTTTTCTGATTGAAGGGCGCTTACAATTGAAAAAAACTGCTTCCACGAAAGGCGAAACCGGCTATTTGTGTCAATTTATTGTGATTCAATCGAAATGTTTTGGCTCGAACACTGCTAACTGTTCCGTCTCCAATATACGATATCTGCAATAAATATTCATGGCTTTCGGAGGGCTTACCTCATTGTGAGACAGGTCAACTTCCATTTCCAACTTGTGAGCTGGGCTCATTTGCAACTTAGGCATCATTTTGAGACTATTCTCCATGAGTACCCTGAAATAGCGAAAAGTGAATACTGTAATCTGATCCAGAACCCACAAGGAGAGTAGCTTAATGTTCTTTTCAATCAACACTCCGGAGATCTCCTTCAGCTGCTTACAGTACATCAAAGAGCTATAAATATCCTCAGGAAGCTTGTAACAACCTGTACACTTACAACTTCCTCAAGTGGGTAAGATTTCTAAGAGCAGTTCCATCAAAATATTCTAGATGGGGAAGGGAAAACAAGTCACTGAATTTGTTTTGACGGTACAAATAGCGGCTACTTACATGTCTTCCAAATTTAAATAGGGTTGAAAGTAGCTGGCTTCAATTTTAGTTATACTCGTATTATACATTACCAGACTCTGTATGGATTATTACACCGGAAGAAAGGGGTTTCAGACCTTCACAGAAGAGGTTAAATTTGAGGGAAAGGAGTCTACACCGGCTCCTTTACAACAACATTCCGTCTGTCTATGTACACATTTACATCCATCTCCATCAAATCTACAAGATTTCTGTAAAGGGAATACTGTATAAATCCAGAAAAGACGCTTACCTTTGTGAGAAATCGCTGTGAGGGCTGAGGGGAGTGATGAAAGGTTTGAATTTGAATAGGAGACCAGCAAAAGAAGAGGATCAATAGCGTTATTCGCATTGCCGATAACGCAAGTGCGGAGTGATAGTCTCAGCGTAAAAACACCACAGCAGTCGGTGAAGATAAAGTAGACGTTTTGACTCTCTACCCTTCAATAAACAGCCGCTCCATAGGGTCAAAATTGACAGTCTGACTTTTCCGTTTAGATTTATCAGTCAGTGACTCTCACTCACTGATGAAAGTCGTCAGCCCGATAAAAATAGAAAATAGACGAGGCAATAAAGATTCACTCAGTTATGACTGATAGCAGGGAAAAAAGCCAGAGGGTGGCTGTGAATGAGAGAGGGAGTAGGTGGGGGAGACAGTGCAGAGCTATTAAAAAGATAGTGGGGGCCGATAACCTAGAGGCTTGTCGAAGAAGTTTTGAATATTCCGGAGAACAAACAATAACAAAAAACGGTTATGGCTACCACCCGCGGGTTGGGAGAACACGTTCCAGTCCGATTCAGGGTATTTGACTCAATCGGGCGACCACGAATCACTTCTCAGGTCACAACAGCGCCACTGGCAATCTCGTTTGGATAAATGGGGTCAATGGGACGGTTGTTGTACTATTTACTCCAATAGTTACCTAAAAATAGCATAAATATTACTGTAAGTCACTTATTCTTCCAAAATAATGATTACCTACAATTATCCATACTGGTTTTCAAAGTTTCTTAATAATAATTTCCATCATTTCACTATAAATCCCGATTAAGCATGAACTCACTAGATTGATTGTCAAAAACAGTGATTCTTGTAATTCGGTACACATTTTGCGATACGGTGTTTGCCGCGTACGCAATGGGGTTACCGTTTGATACCTACGGATTTGCGATTGTAGCGGTCATTCAGTCTTATTCATCAAGCTAAACAGTTTGAATTTACTTTCTCTTTTTACCAGTAAATTGGGTTTAATCATCAGTTTGTTTATATTTTTCTTACTGTAGATTAGGAGGAAGTTGTCGGTCTCCAGATCAACAGTTGTGAGTCATAGCAGCGTTTAGCAAACACGCAACTTTCCTCCATTTCGTTTTCAGTTTATACCATATTTGGGCAGAAGTTTATTTTGCATATTTTTGAGTAAATAATTCGACATAATAGAAAGTAATAGCTCATTTCCAAAATCTGTTTTATTTCTTTGGCAACTGACTCGCTCTTCCGGTACATTTTCTTTTGATGAATCAACCCAAAATTGTCACTTTTACCTATTGTCTTTTGTTCTTTTAACTTACAAAGGAATTTTCTTTACTAAATTTCAACTTCTAATATTGAGAGGGGAAAACGTAAGATATGCCAATATTTTGTGTAATGCTGGCCTTCTGTCCGCTATCGCCCAATAACGCAAATCGATAATAACCGTCTTATATCACAGCCTACTTCGCTTTTTAAATGTCATCTATTCTTTACTTTACTTATTTTATATTTTACTGTTACTTTATATTTTACTGTTATTTTACTGTTAATTTCAGGGTTATTTCTTGCGCCATGGACAGCAGCGGTCGCAAGCTGGTAGTAGTTGACAATGGATCCGGGGTAAGTCCTTCATTCTTCTTTTATTTTACCAAGAATATTTCCAGTTTGTAAAATGTGGTTTTGGTGGTGCTCACTTCCCTTCACATATCTTTCCTTCGATGGTAGGGAGACCAATTATCAGATCGACCAACAAAATTGGGAATATTGAAATCAAGGTAACCATTTACCCGTTTCTTTAATATTTATTTATTCCATGGTACTTTAAAATTGTAATTTTAGGATATCATGGTCGGTGACGAATGCTCCCAACTACGGCAAATGTTGGATATATCCTATCCCATGGATAATGGAATCGTTCGGAACTGGGACGACATGGGAGTTGTCTGGGACCACACCTTCGGTCCAGAGAGACTAGATATCGATCCAAAGGTAAAGATTTCCTTTTTTGCCTTTTCTGCGTGTCCCTATTTAGAGATTAGCAAAGCAAACCAGTTTTTTAAGTTAATAATCTAGTACGCACGTGATTTCAGGACTGTCGGTTGATGTTAACAGAACCCCCAATGAATCCCCACTCCAATAGAGAAAAGATGCTTCAAGTTATGTTCGAACAATATGGATTCCATTCAATCTATGTGGCCGTACAGGTTCCCTTCGAATATCCCCCTTTTCTACTGTCCTCTTCAGGCTGTGCTCACTCTTTATGCTCAGGGATTGCTTACGGGGGTTGTTGTCGATTCTGGGGACGGAGTCACCCACATCTGTCCCGTCTACGAAGGCTACGCTAACCCCACCCTTACCAAGAGGTTGGATATTGCTGGCCGTGACATCACCAAGTATCTTATCAAGGTGGGGGACATCCGTGACTTGGTTATAAATCTGGCTTTAGCTGCTTCTCCTCCGGGGCTACAACTTTAATCACTCTGCTGATTTCGAAACAGTCAGACAAATGAAGGAGAAGCTCTGCTACGTCGCCTACGATGTCGAGCAAGAGCAAAAGCTCGCTCTGGAGACAACAGTCCTAAACCAAAACTATGCGGTACACATTTATTTTTAGTTTTAAGCAATTCCTGTTCAGCTACCTGATGGCCGCATGGTTCGTCTTGCTGGAGAGCGCTTCGAAGCCCCTGAATGCCTCTTCCAACCACATTTGATCGACAGTGAGAGACCAGGATTGGCCGAGATGCTGTTCAACACTATCCAATCTGCAGACATCGGTTAGAATTCAACCCACTCTTTTTATTTTCTGTTTTTTAGATGTCAGACTAGATTTCTATAAGCACATTGTCCTCTCTGGTGGGACAACAATGTACCCAGGACTGCCCAGCAGATTAGAAAGAGAAATCAAGCAGCTCTACTTCGACCGCATAGCAAAAGGGAAACCAGAACAATTCGAGGTAAGAATTTCCCTCCCTTCTCCCAAAAAAGTTTTCTCCATCTCCATTTCAATACGAGCCATCTCTGCCAAACATCATTGTGTGTACACATCTTTGCTTAATAGAAGCGGACAATTGCGCTGCGGTGGTCCAGGCCCATCGTGGCCGAGATTGCGCCTGTTCTCAATGTGATTTGCATCAGCAAACAGTAGCAACGGGAAAGAAGTTGACCTTAGCCCCCCGAGAAAAAAGAAGACATACGTCAGAAGTCCTTCTCCAAGCCGAAACATAATTCCTTTGAATGTCTTTCGCGCTATAAAATTGGGCGTTATGTCTTAGAGAACCAGTTAAGGCGTCGGCGTGATAAATGCTATTGGAATCTGAGTAACTCCCTCTTTTTGCAGAAGTTCAAGGTCCGGATTGAGGCACCTCCTCGTCGTAAGCACATAGTTTTCAATGGTGGAGCTGTCCTAGCTCAACTTATGCGTGATCGTGACGTGAGTCTTATTTTCCTTTTCTTTTCATCCATTTTTTTTTCTTTATAGGACTTTTGGGTGACTAAAACCGAATATGAAGAGGAAGGTCTTGCTCGTTGTTTCCAAAAACTCGGCTACAGCAAATAACTAAAATTATGTCATTTTTGTACAGCTTATTTCACTTTGCTATGACACTCATTAATTTATTCAAAATTCCGTATGTCAACGTATGTTCAGTGATAATGCTTTAAGTGTCTCTCCGTAACCGATCCTATTTATTAATAAATATTGAAGAATTCCCATACAAAATGATATAAACCCCCCTTCAAAAGTAAGTTTGGGGAAATTACGCAAAATGGGAGCGGGGCGTAAAGTTGACCCATTGAGACGAGCTTAAAACAAATTTTCATGCACTCTGTCTGCCCGCTCGGAAAGGAACCACAGCCAGCTGACATCTGTTCGCCGAATGTTTCTGCCTCCCCTCCTCTAACTTATAAACAAGGTGAGGTTTCTTTTCTTTCCCTTGACCTTCCTTCTTAATAGTCGAAGATCACAGTAGGGAAAAATTTTTACCGCGACTAATATGTATTAGGTGGAAATGTCACAAATGACTATGTCAAGCCCTCTCGGGGTCACCTTTCGTCCTTGGCCATCTAAATATGAGGAAAATAGTGAATGATCACTATAAAAAAGAAAGAGGCTCCCATGATTACGTAGACTATTGTCATTCTGAGTCATGACTACGTAAATGTGAAGTCATTATCGAGCTTCTCCCTGATTCACGAGCCCCGAGTGTAAGTGAGAAACTACATGTGGGCGACTCGCCCCATATAGTCTGATATTTTCCAAAAGCCATCGCTCGTGGTGTTGTCATCTCTAAAAGACAGAGGAGGGCGGTGAGGGATGAAAATATCCAGATGTTTCCACATCCTCAGCCATTTCCTGTTGATCATAGACGGTTGCAGGGAGCGGCTATATTTACGCATAACTCTTCCAAAGACTGGACAAAGTCACAAAGGCCAAGGCTTGTCCGCCAACTTGCAAAGCCTTGCGACCTTTCCATAGTAGCCTCCAGTCTCCAAGGCGCCGTGATTGATACTGTCGCATGGTTTTCATTTCATTGCGCGACGCTCCCACTTTGTGCTTGCTGCGCCCTGAAAGATGTTTCCTTCTGATACTTATTGCCCTGAGGGTATTCTGCCCGGCTACCTTATCCTCTTCCTCATCACATGTTCCTACAATCTGATACGTTGCACGCCAGGGATTTGCAAGATCTACGTTCGCTCGTTATCCATATGTTCCCAACCTCTTCTTCTAGCCGCTGTTAATCATTCCCCCTTCCGCTCCTCCTTTCACCAACCTTACAAACCAATTTTTCTATTCTAAGGGGTCATATTTCGTTATCATATCAATCAGCTGTTACATTTTGTGTACAGTCGTTTTTTCTCTCCGCTCTCTTCCTCCTTTGACCGTTCTACCGCCTGGTTTTTTTTCTTCTTCTTCCAATCTTGGATCATAAGAACAAGCTGAGACAGTCTATAGTGCATTTGTGAGTGGCATGTAATAATACCATCCATCATGAGATGCAGAGATATGCGTTGCGAAGAGGAGGTTACCCCGCATCTCGGCGCGGCATCATCATTTATTTCATTCTCTCTATAACATTTAAAGGAAACATTTATACTGACTTATCCTTTTGCGCGACAATGATGATCAACGAACAAAACCATTTCTTTTTCTTCTTCCCCGCTACCTTGTTGTTCCCCCGCCTTTCCTCCCATAACATCCCGACTAACGGCGCTATGACTTATGACTTTAGAACCACGCATCCACGAGGATGAGGTGCTTTAAAGGGGTTGTAAATGACCCACGGGGAGGTAGTAATCCGGCTTCTTTTCGAACTATCACGAATTCCGAGGTGGCAGTACTGACGGATGCCTAATCAGTTGCTTAATGGCTGCTTTTTAGCAGTCGTCGTTCCAAATAGCCGTCATTAACGTACTTTGCCATACTCAGGAGCCTCTCTCCTAGTTCTTTAGTCTTACCAGAAATCCCCATAACGATCATCCCCACATTTTTGCCTTTCACTTCTCGAAATCAGGACAACCAATTTGTCAGAAATTTGTTGCAACCGTTTGGGAACAATTCTTCCCTTTTTAAGGTCACTTACTTTTGGGGGGAGACATCGCCGACGGGATCATTTATCACCGGCCCCGGTGTATTTTGTCACTTCTAATGTTTCGCGCTCTTCTCTTCTCTCCTGCCTATTCTATTCCATTCTTTTTCCAGCAGGGCATCAACACACTTTATGACGCTTTATTCAGCTGTCAGAGCTCTTTTCCTATTTGAGCAGTTCCTTTTGTTGCTTTTCATCATTTTTTCTGTCCGTTTTGACTACTAAGTTCTCCCTCTCTTTCACCAGCTGCACCTAAAAAACCACTTGAATCACGCCTTATCACATCCAAGCTGTCGGGCAACAATGTTAGTGGAACAACCGATAACTACGTTTTTCTTCTTCTTCGCAACATTTCTATCACACCTTTGCCGATAGACTTACGAACAAAGAAAAAGCGATAACAATTTCGTTTTTTCATAAAATTGCCTCTCTATTCCGTGCGAGGGACTAGTTCCAAGAAGTCGGCCCCTTTCCGGGTATTTCTTCCTCTTCCTCCTTCCCATAAAATTGGTAACAATGGAATAAGAGAGCATGGTCACATCCCTCTCATCATCATCAATTTTTCACGACCCTGCAGAAAATGGAATGAATAAGAGGATCCGTTGAAACATAGAACTATACCATAAACTTTTCGAGAAAAAAAGCCGTAGGCGTTCATTCAAATCAGATGTCTTCTCGTGATGCATTTGTGTGTCAACTTTTTCTCTTACTCATGCTTTTTTCGAGATTGTCGCTACTGAACAGGGTGTGTCAAGTACTGTGCAAGGAGCGGAACTTCTTTTTTGTTCCCTCGCTAGGCAAATTTAAAGGGCAGTTGGCTTTGTTTCCAATAAAACTGCCCTCCCCACCCGCAATTTAAATGTTTGCCAAACAATCCCGAACATTTCGCGTGGGCCGTTAACTACTGAATTGCCCAGCTGAGTTGCAACATCTCCAATTAAAGGCGGATTGTGTCTTTTCTGCTGATAGGACGCCCCGTTCCCTGTAGGAAGCTTAGTGCTTCTTAATCCTTTAGATGTTCTATCGCTTGTTCCCAATTTTAGGTTTGTACTGCCCCTTCGCCCCAGGCAACAAGTGACAATTCTGTCAAGATAACGGTGATTGAAGCACGAGCTTATCTTCAGTGATTAACAGAGTCTGTCAACAACATCTTCATCCGGCTATTTCTCCTCCGAAATGACCACCAAACGTCCTCTTGAACTTTTTGTTTTTTGTTCTGAAAAACTTTATCACTCAGGGTCATGCGGTCTTTTGTCGTATAATGGTCCCTAAAATCGACACAATGGAAGAAGGCAATCAAAGCCTAGAGAGAGCAACACTCTTCTCCTTTTTGAGTCTCATCCAACTAAGGCTCCCATTGGCATCAATGTCAAGCCACTTGTGCGCATGTGCTCCCCCCTAAATTCAGCATCGGCCTTCATCACAAATTTATTGTGGTGACCCTTTGACGCCCTAATGACCGTCCACAATCAGATCACAAGGGGTGAATCTTTGATTCCTTCAATACCTACGTCTGTCCTTTGTTGCAAAACTTCCACTTGAGTTTGCCTATATCACGTGTCGCTCCCTCCGCTCTGAGAAAGTAGAAGAAAAGGTGCTAGTTCAAAAGAGCTTCTTCGCTTGTCAGGCAATCACAGACCATCTTTCCCCGTTCCCCGCGCAAGAAGGAGCTTCGTTTCGGTAGAAAGAGAGTGGCTCTTGGAAAAGATTTGAACACCTGTAGCTCCCTGTTCCCCTTTCTTTTGCCCCAAATGCGCGACAGATGTTCTTTTTTAGACAACCTCGCAAGCGCAAGAGACACACGGTAGCGCGATTTGCATATCCCTCCGCGGTACCAGCGATGCCTAACTCTCTTTCTTCCGCGCGGCGTGGTCTTGACCGTCGGCCGACTCGATGAGCCCTTTTCTGAGTTCAGTTGCGCAGAGTTCGAGTCCCTTTCAGCTTCTTCCCCCGGTGTTCCTCTATTTACCTCTTGGGGGGCGGAGCTGAAGGTCAGACTTAAATAGAGAGCATTTGTTTCAGGGAGACGCAGAGCAAGGAGACGACGGTACGGACGGGTCGCGCGGATGCTCGTCTACACGCTATGAGGTGGTGGTGGCTGTGGCTGGAGACCTTCTTGCTGTTCGCCTTGTGTCAGACGGCCGCGGCCACCGAGGGAAAGTCGCGGCTGACATGTCCAGAGAAGTGTCCACCATGTTCGGAGGAGCTTACCTGCGAGCATACCATCATGGACCAATGTGACTGTTGTCCGGTAGGTTCTCTTCCCCCTTTAACCCTCTCCTCCAAAGCATCTTCCCCCTCCATGATATTCACTTTTCTTCCTGAGCATCACGCTTTTTTGTTTGCTCGCGTTGGGTGGCTTCATCTCCGATGCTCTTAGTGGACTATTTTGGCTGTAAATTGAAATCCGGAACAGGGAGAGTGCGGGTTGCGACCTTTGCTATCCACAAACAAATGAGCATATAGGAAATGATGATGCCTGAACGCAACATTTTATCAGTGGCTGCCCATCACCTTTTATGATAAGCCACTGTAGAGCAGACTGAAGGGAGTCGCCTTATCTTGGGCACCCGAAAGTCCATTTATTGCAAATTAATAAACATATTAACACCCTGTGGAAAACGGATAACGCGCTACAGTGTTGCCGGTTATCGTCCGAGATAATTGTATCGCCTCAATCTCGCTTTACAAGAGGCTAAAGATCGTCTGTCAACCACTCAGACTACCCTCCCGTCCCCTCCTTTATACTTTCTGGAATCTCACACTATCTTACGCATTTGTGTGCCCGGCACGGATACTCTCAAGATTTTTCTTTATAGAGCTGACCATACAATTCACAAAACTTTTCAAGGGGATCAGCGCGCAGCTGGGCCAATGAAGAGCTTCCCACATATCTTCATAAAAAAGTGTTTGGTTAGATTGACCGGGGGTTTAACACGAACAATGTAGATCACTCCTTACTGTTCAAGAGATCATTCAACCATTTTCAGGTATGTCTAAGGCAGCTTGGAGAGAAATGCGGCACGTCCTTCGGTGTATGCGCAGCTAACCTCACATGCACTCAACTAAACGATACAGATGAATTCGGAGTATGCACAGGTAAATCCTCTTTCATTTTCCATTCGTGGCCGGGAATTGGAAGGATATCCAGTTTCTCTCCTCCGGACTTGAGGGCTATTGGGTTACCAGACATTTGTTCTGTGCAAAAATGGTAAATACTTACGTAACCAAAGGCGTTGGTCCTTCCCCTTCCCCCCTAGCCGCCAATGGACACGGGATTTGATCCTTTGAACAAATTTTGGGACAGCACTCTTGGTCTTTTGATACACATAACAGAGATGCCGCAGATATGGCTTTAGGTTCTACCAAGGGGGGCGGTTCACCTCCCATCCAAAGCAAATGGCGATAATCTCAGCGCACTTGTCATTGTTTTCTCGCCTGATTCATATGAGTGTCAACAGTTTCAAGACACTTCACTGCGGTCTCGACGCAATCTCCCTCTCGTTCCCGCCACCACCTACAGGGAGCATCTGAGCCCCCCTCCGAGAGTTCTAAGAAACTCCTCCCTCGCTGCTTCCTCGGGTGACCAACCGGTTTAGGATCACTTCTTTTAAAACTCTTTGCCCTCTTGATCAAAGCCGAGCCACATCACAGTGGCACAGGAGAAAAGAGAAAAATCTGGGGCGCCAGTCGGGTGAAACAAACTAGCAGGGTAAATATCGGCACACCTGGTTGAGCGCATCGAATACAGAGCGGCGCAGTGACGTCCATTGCTTTGCGGGGAATTGTTCGAGCCGAATTGAGCCCGTAACTGTAGCCTTTCCTTTGATTGAGCCGAGATTCTTCCTCTAACGAGAGGGATAGGTCCCCAATTAGAGTTGGCTGACAGATGGTCTGAATAACTAGCATAATTAGGAGTCAGCCTCTCCCTCTCTCGAAAGAAGGAGTCACCTGCGTGAGGAGAGGCTAATTGCGGTAGCCATCACTTGAAACTGTTATTTCCCTAAAGACAAACAAATGATCAAGAGGGGCGCGTTTCCGGGCGTGGAACTCAGTGGCTACACAGCCTCTTTTTGCGGTAGACAAAGAAATGACGAAGGCGGAAGACCGACAGAACCGAGGGTTGATAAACACTGTTCTCTTCCAGAAATGTATCCGGCCAGATGTCTGAAGGCTAACTGCGGGGTTGTCTTCCATCCAAAATGCCCGCCGGATTCGAGACTTGTCATCTTGCCACCACCCGCTGGACAATGTTGTGGGCCGCCTGGTGAATGTCACTGTGATCAGCAAGTAACTTGATTCTTCTGCTTGATTGCATGGAAAGATTGGTTCAGAAATGTGAGGCTTTCGTCCCAGAGTGCAAAGATGGCACTGAAAGGGTTCTCGTCCGTGACGGTCACGCTGAGCCAGGAGAATGCTGCGATCAGTTTGAATGCCAACCAAAAAGTAGGGGGTGGTCCGCATTTTGACCGCAGGAGTACTTTTTCAGAATCGCATTGTTCTTCAGTACAGTGTCCGCCTCTGCCCTTCGAAGAAGACGACGGCGACAGTTGCCCGGCTGATAGTGTTCGACCAGCTGAACATGTCCCACTCGGAGCCTGCTGTCCCGTCCGTTCGGGGTATTACCATAACTTTTTTCCCGCAAACTCAATCACCGTTTTTAAGATGTCGCTGCCGTGCTTCCGAATGCCGTCCGGCAATTTGTCCTGAGGGCAGAAGACTGAAAATAGTCAGAAAGGGGAACGGGAATCCAGGAAGATGTTGTGATGAGTGGCAGTGTGACGATGATCCAAAGCCCATGGTAGTACTGCATTTGTTGTCAACATCGAACTGTTTGCTTCCAGGGAAAGTCATGTGAAAGAGATGGAAAGATCTATCACGATGGACAGGAATGGTCCTCAAATTCCTGTGAGACCTGCAAATGTAAAAAGGGCGTCGCTGTCTGTAGCAAGATGTTGTGCCCTAAAACTCCAGGTGCCCATTTATCTCCGCCGCCCCCACAATTAACTCTTCCCATTTCAGTTGATTGCACCTGGGTCGCGATCCCTGAAGGAGAATGTTGTCCCGTTTGCGTTGGATGTCAAACGGATAAGAGGGAAAAGAAACGCAAGAATGAGACATGGCAAAAGGATGATTGCACAACGTTGAACTTCGTCCAGCTGCGTTGGGATAATCCTTATTTTTTAGGTGCACCTGCAGTGAAGAAGGAATGGCAGTGTGTGAAAAGTACATGTGTACTGTTAGTTGCGAGAATCCCCGTAAAGTAGAAGGTCAATGCTGTCCCGTGTGCGATGGTAGGGGGATCGAAATGACCATGATTGGGGAACTACCTTATAGAGCCGACCGTTCTCTCGTTACCTGCCAACTGCCCCTCTCTGGAACACTGCCCTCTTCGATGTGAAAACGGCTTACAACGGGATGATCGGGGTTGTTTCGAATGCAAGTGTCTACCTTCTGACAATGCCTTAAGCAGCTCTTGTCCTCAACTGAACAAGAACAACTGCGACAAGTGGGAAGACCCTGCCTTCCACTTAAACTTCCCAATTTAGGCAATGTGCCCACGGATACATGAAGGACAACAAGGGATGTGTCGTCTGCAAATGTGCCAAATGCCCGCCTTTGCAGCAGTGCTTCAAACAGTGTCTCTACGGGTTTGAAGCGAACTCCGTTGGCTGTCCTGTCTGCAAATGCCGAGGTACCTTGACCTGTGTGATGTCGAATTAACGAACATTTAGCAATATCTCGTATTGACGCCAAACTGACTATCACTGACAAGATTGGCCGATTAGCAGGATGGGACAAGTGCGTCTCCCATGACCACAACGGCAACATTGCTGAAAGGGACAGCGGAGAATGGTGGAATGATGGCTGCCGGCATTGCTTTTGTGAGCAGAAGCAGGTAGAAAATCCGGGAGAGGGACTAGAGAAGAGTTACAGGAATTCTGTTCACTCATATCTTGCCCGGAAAGGCCAGCCAGCTGTTCGGAAGAACACTGGATTCATAAGGAAGGTGAATGCTGCCATACGTGTACGATCTCGGCCACGGCGACGGGAGCCTTGATGAAGAATCACGGCCACACAATTTGCCATTCTCCTGGAACTGGGAGACTCTTTACCGGTAACTGTCGTCCTTCTTTTCTTGTTAACCCCTCTGCTTCCAGATGGGGAGACATGGCAGCTGGCTCCTTGTATCTCTTGCACGTGTAGAGTTGGACAGATCCTCTGCAGGACGACAGAATGCGCCCCAGTTGCTTGCCAACATCCTGAACTTCATCCCACGGACCAATGTTGTCCAAAGTGCCCCGCCTCACAAAATGTGTCAATGCTTCACGCCATAGATGATCACACTTCATGTACAGATAATCACGGAGAAGCCCACACAGTTGGTTAGTCTTTAACCATCAACACGTGCAGAGAGCGAGCTTTAGGATCAACATGGCGTACCGACGACTGCACCTCCTGCACTTGCACAGAGCGAGGGGAAGTTGTATGCTACAGGGAGACGTGCGACAACACAGAAGATTGCAAGGGAAGTCCGCTGATCATCAAAGGACGCTGCTGTCCAGTCTGTTCTGGTAAGTTCTACTATTTTCAACCCACGACCCGATCAGATGTCCTGTCATCCAGTGCAATGTGTGTGTACAGATCAGCTGTCTACTCCGTCAACGAGGAATGGAAGGTGGTAACAGCCAGCTGACTTTTGCATCGATAAGATCATTTAGGACGGAGATTGTGTCAAATGTTTTTGTATTTCTGGTGGTCAAACAGTTTGCAAGGAGACGGTGTGCCCGCCCTGTGTGAATCCAATCCCTCTGGATGGCCACTGCTGTCCTCTTTGCAAGGACTCAAGCGCCTTCGAAGCTGGAACCAATGGAGTTGCTCCACCTCCTCCTGTTGGAGACAGTTCTGCCCTATGGATACCGCTGGTTGTTATCTTCCTCTTGTTTGCGGCTATTTCTGTATTTATCATTCTCTACAAGAGAAAGAATATCAGCAGCAAGGTAAAAGAGCTTTGGGATGCTATAAAAAGCGTTATTTAGCATGTAACTATGAGAGACCCGTCGGTCAGGCTGTCTTCTACAAAGCAGATTGGATCAACACCAGCGTTAGCGGAGGAGTGGCTAAAACGATGTGACAGTGTCTACGATGGACAATCCGAAAGTTTACTGTCGACTGTGTAAGTTTATTGCCTATAAAAAGGGAAGAAAAGAGGATTCAGATCGGAGACATCCTCAGCGCCGAGCTCGACATCGTCAGGGGTAGATCCTCACCCGGACACGCGTCCCCTGACATCGCGCAAGGATTCGCGCGGTAATCTTTTCCAGTGTCACGTATAGACTCTGTCTCCTCTCATTATTTTTTACCTCTAATTGCCGGTAGTTAGTATAATCCTTCTGGTCATAATATGTGCACATGCCTTCTCATCTCCTCAGCACACACAAATGGTTCCCAGTTCATCTCTCCCCCTCCTACGCGTACGTGTAAACTCCCCTCTCGTGTCTGGCATACTCCTTTTTCTAATTTAATATAGTCACCATACGAGTTGTCGAGCACTGTAGTAAAACTCGGATCCTGATCATCAATTCAATTCCTCTCTCTTACCTTAGCCCACAAATCGGGATTCGAGCCCTTGAGGTCTTAGAAGACAGGTCGCTTCCGGTTGTATTTTTTCCAATCTCTCTCTCCCTCTCTTCCCTTTCCCTCGTCCTCAGTCCCCAACATTTCTGTATTTTGTTCGCAGCTTGTACATACGTTACGTTTCCCTTGAACCGTATTACTAAGTCTCGCTGTTTCACCGAGATTTGCAACTCATCACCCACGCATTATTTGCTGAACTCCTTCCCTCCCTGTGTAGTGGCATTTTAAACGTCATAGTATGTACACATGGTTTTTATACACGTTGTGTAATACTTTATAATTTGTCCAATATATATATATATTTTATATATATATTTAGTAAAAGCTTTAAGCATACTGTAAGTACATATTTGCTTGTTATTTTTGGTTTGCCGCCTGCTTATTGGTTTGTATGTACAATGAACCTTATAAAAATATGTTCAGCTAATACTTTTACCAACTAACAAATAAAGAAGAGCAAGTAGTATGCTTAACACTGGTACCCGTAATACAGACAAATGCCCGGGAAAGTTCTGGCAATTTCTGCGCAATCCGTAGAAAGCAAACCTCTTGAGCCAAGTGAGTGCCAGCTGGACTGCACCTGGGCTCAAAAAAATCAGATATGCTTCCGGTTGAGCCCGCCTTGGGCGCGTAGCTAGGTGCAGGCTTCCACCAGGTGTTTCCTCTTCTAAACCTCTAAAAGAAACAATTATTGCCTTTCATTTTGCATCGTTTAAACGTTAGGCGTCTCAAAGATCTTCTAAGAGATTATAGCAATACATCAAATGGAAGCTAATTGAAGATGACCAGGGTGTCGAAATTCAATGCCGCAGTCTCTGATTAGTGCTATAAAACCGCCCAAAGAGGGCTTCCGAAATGGATTTGTGTTTGCCTAGATAAGCGTGACAATCCTCATCTGCCGCATCTTAATAAATGAGACGCCCCTTTCCGCGCAACAACAACAAATCAATTGGCTCAATCCTCAAAATTTCTAAGCCTGCATGCCCGTTATACGATTCAGCTTGAGCCCGGCGAGGATCGCATGCATTCGTATGTCCTCCGCTGTAATTTCGCTGTGGAAGCTGTTTTAGTAAGCGGCTTATTCATCAACAACAAGAATGGTGGTGAAAAGGCTCCGCCTGTCGTCCTGATGCTTATTCTATTGTTGTCACCTCGTTCTCACCCTCAACCGAACCGGTTTTCATTGCTAATTTGTTCGTCATTCAGGTGTGTGCAATGTTGCCACTACTGCCCGCGTATCTTATTGTTATTACTATTGGAATCAGCCTGGCCTGTATATTCACACTCTTTACCCCTTCCTTATGGCTATGGATACCTGCCCTGACCACCTATGGAAAGTCATCGTTCCTCGAGTTGAAAGACCAGCCTGTTCTGCTCCAAACCATTGCTGTGCCGAAAAAGTTCACCCTTTTATTTTTAACCCTAATTGATTTCAGATGGTTCACTCACTTTTATATCCTCGGAGTGTTGAATATGATCTCATGGCTTGTATTCTTTTATTTAATTGAAATTAACGCCGTATGTTTTCTTCTGTTCTAGCAACTAATCCTCTTTAGACAACTCCTTCTAGTTTATTAATAGAAAGGTTACGACATCTAGTTGAGGTTGGGCCTAGAAGTAGGTTTCTTTCTTTATTAGTTAATTTAATAATTTCAGTCCCATGGTCTACAGCTGTCCTGGTTTTAGTCCTCATGTTCCTTCATGTCTTCAGGAGGTAAGCTCGCATCCCTCTTAACCATTTCTCTCTGTTCCCAGGTCTTATGAAAGTCTATTCGTCTCCGTCTACTCAGACACGACTATGAACATCGGTCACTATATAATGGGACTGATTCATTACCTTATCCTCCCTCTGACAATTATCTCCGAGACGAATGGGTTCATGAATCATAAAAAAGGCATGCTATACTTATATATACCTTCCTATACCTTCCATATTATTCTAGGTAACTTCACATTAATCGATATCGAAATACGACAGTGGCTAGGGGTGGCCTTGTTCCTCTATTGTAACTGGGAACAACACAATATTGTTTGGAAAATGGCAAAGATCCGAAAGGCGCCTGACGGTTTGTCACCCATTGATTTCTAAAAACGAACAACAATCAGGCCTGGTGTCGGACTATTTCCATGGTATATTTTATGGCGGTTGGTTTAATCTGATATCGTGCCCTCATTTCTTATTTGAAATCGGGATCTACTTATCCCTATGGCTTATAGTTCCACACGGTTATTCTTATTCAGTAAGTATTAATGCCAACAAACTAACGGCAAATATTTTCAGTACATGGTAGTGTTTGTTATAGTTAATCAAATCTTCGCTGGTCTGATCAGTCATCGTTGGTACCTCAATAAGTTTGCAAAATATCCAAAGAATCGTACGGCTATCGTCCCATATATTCTATAAAGATAGATTACTACAAAGAAGCAAGTATATGGCTCAGGGAGAGTTTAAGTTAAGCTTTAGACACTCTTTTGTTAATAAAAATTGTTTCTCACCCTGAAAATGTCGTCTATTTCCTTTTCCCGATGTATTTCCAACAAAATCTGAAGTTAATAATATTTTCAACAGATTAGGATTATAAGACTGCTGATATTTATGAACCGGATCATAAAAACTAAAAAGATAAATACAATAAGGGAGAAAAGGATACGGCAATGGATATCTTCTATAGAAAAGTTGATGAAGAGATCGGGAAACCGTTGACAGAGCCGAAATTGGGACTAGCCAAGCTGTAAAAAGCTTTGTGTAAAGAAAATAAGCACTGGCCAACCTAGTTATTCGGCAGAGCCGCTGGCTTCGCTAGAGCCGGGAACTCCTTCTTCCTTCTCCTCGCCAGCTTCTTCAGCAGCACCGGCAGCATTCTTGTCGGGAACCCATAAGCCACTCTTGATACAGCGGTCGAAATGATAGATGAAGACCTAGAAATCTCGGGCTTCTAAACATAATAACAGTAGCATTACCTCCTTGTCCATTGTGTCCGCAAGTTTATACAGACCAGGAATATCCTGGTTCTCGAAGCAGGCCTGCATCTCTTCGGGGAGAGACTCAAATACCTCCTGAGGGTCCAGTCCACCAGGAGCATGGGCCAGACGAGCTTGCTGAAAATTAAACAGTAGACGACGAAGAAATTCAATAGTCACCTTAGCTTCTTCGTCCTTAGCCACAGCAGCTTCAATCTTGGCCTTAGCCCTTTTCTGAATTCGGATTTTGAAGTCCTCGACATCATTATAATAATGCTTCATATAGCCGGGATCAGCCTTTGCAAACCTATAAGCGGGGGAATTAAAAGATAAGACCTAACTAACTTGGCAAAGAAGTTCTTGATAACGTTTGTGTTGGTACCATCGAGACGAAGACTCTTGGCCAATTCACAAAGATACTGCATCAGAATGCACTGCTCAGCCATAACCTCCATCTGCTTTATATTGCCTTCGCCGCCTTCAAGAGCCAAGTTCAGGGCAGTTAGGGTGAGATAAGACGACGTGTATTCACAGACCAGGTGGTTGTGCTCCAACAAATATTCCTCGGAAGGCTTCAATCCGTGAAGACGACCATAGGCTTCGATTTCCGTCTCGTGCTTGTTGAAGAAAGCTGTCTAAATTTAAAACATAAATAAATCAAGTGTAACTCCTTACCATCTTGTCAGCATCCTCGTCTTCGGAAATCTTCTCCGGCTCCGGCTTCTTATCGGAATATTTGTTGATGCGAGTGGTGGAAGTGGTAACTTTACCAATAGTATCAACATTCCAAGCCTCATTCTTCTCGGCTTCCTAAAATACAGAAATATGGCCTGTAAAACAAAATAAAACGAACCGCAATTTCCATCTCGAGTTTCTTGTAGCGTTCCTCGTCAGCTTTGATCTTATTCATTTCGTCTTCGATTTTCTTTTTATCATCATTGGTTGACACACCCGACATCTTCTCTTCGAGCTCCTATAAAAGGTTTAGAAACAGGGTCATTTTTAATATATCATTTTATTCTAACAGACGGAGAGCAGGAAGAGGAAGCTGTTCAAATTTCAGTACACTACGTGTAATTATTTCGAAACGTATATTTTGTCTTTGGTGAGAAATTCGAGAAAAGTGTCTGTTCTACAAAATAGCGAAAAATAGTCGGAATAAACCAATTTATTGAAGTCGCAGACACTGACCTGGAGCTTCTTAGCAGTTGTCTTCTTTCCCTTTTCGAGTTCTTCCTTCTTCAATTGTTTTTCGGCCTCGCGCTGCAATCGGGCTTCGTGGCGCCACCTGAAGTTATATAATTCCTAGACAGTCAATTGTAGAAAATTACTTGAAAAGAGATGGAGTGTCGATGTTGGGATGAGTATCGTCTTCATCGTCGGAAACTTCGATATGGTCCCACTTAGAGTAATTGAGAGACATTTTTTCTGGAAGTAATGAAATTCTAGGTTACCAATGGAAAAGAAAAGACTCAATGTATTTTGACCAATTTGGGTACGGCTAAGGCAAAAATTGAGGAGATTGTGGAGACTGCAAGCTACAAAATGAAAGTGAGGAGAAATTCACAGTGATAACAGCTCACCAACTGGAATCTTCCAGCATTCTCCGATAAAAGCGGTATGTTTGCGCGCTGCAACTACTACGCAGTCCTTTAAATTGGGCCATCAAAAGCGCGATCAATAAATTACCCCAGCTTTCCTCCACCATCGCTTTTCCCTTTCCCGCTTTCATTTTCAGCTCAATAATCTTCATAATTTCCAGAACAGCTTGGGATAATGATCCGTTTCATTTTAATCCAAAACAGAGCAGGAAAGACGAGATTGGCCAAGTGGTACATGCATTTCGACGACGATGAAAAGCAGGTAAAACTCCCTTTTCTTCTTTATTTTAATTTTGAAATTATTTAGAAACTAATCGAAGAAGTTCACGCTTGTGTTACTGTCCGTGATGCGAAGCACACGAATTTTGTGGAATTCCGCAACTTCAAGATAGTCTACAGACGTTATGCTGGATTGTATTTCTGCATCTGCGTCGATATCATGGACAACAATCTCTACTATTTAGAGGCCATTCATAACTTTGTAGAAGTAGGTTGTTTTTCATTTGTTTTGTATTTTTGCCAGGGTAGAAACATGGAAGAGCACTTCGGAGGGGCCTTGGAGAAGCATTTCTCGTTAATATTATTGTGAATTTTTATGATATTGCCTCCTTTTGGTGTCAATATTGTAAGGGGCGCTAGAAGCTCAGTTTTTGTGGCGCATTTGAGAGGCGAATCTCTCGATCTGATGAAAAATTGTTTTTTCTCTGCCCAATCTCTCAGTTTTACCAGACATTACTATTGTAGTGCCAAAAAGTCTAAACAGTCGCTTTCCTTGTTCTCATTTGGTGGCTAGGAAAGCAGGAAACGCTTTTTAGGGCTGAACAACACATATGTCTTCAAAAACATCTAAGGAGCTTCATTTTCAGGTCCTCAACGAGTACTTTCACAACGTCTGTGAACTGGATCTTGTCTTCAACTTCTACAAGGTCTACTCCGTGGTGGACGAGATGTTCCTAGCCGGGGAGATCCGTGAAACTAGTCAGACAAAGGTCCTAAAGCAGCTTCTCATGCTGACTTCCCTCGAGTGATCAAACATTCCATTTTTTTGCCCATTTCTGCATAATAGTTGTGATCATTTTCGTATTTACAAATTTCCAAAAGAATTCTATATTATTTATTGTCACCTTCAGTCTCAAAAAATCTCACTTCCTTCATGTGCTTCCTTATTATTTATTGTAAATGTAATCTTAATAAATCTAAGTGTCTGTTCCTCCGTGGTGAGAAATAGTCCTGCAAACATTACGCAACATGCTGAGCTTATCGAAATGTGGTGTTTGCGTACATCTGCTCATATGAGCACCCCGGGGTTAGCGGCTGTTGCCAGGCATGGTAAAATTCTACCCTTGTTTATTATCTTCTTTGTTTTTTTCCGCGAACCCCAATATTATCGAATGCCCAGATCTCTCGTTCTTTCTTCTGTGCTCCCCGTCCCCGACCCCTTCCTTTATAAAGGCTGCGCTCTTTTTTAAACGGCATTTGAATGCGCCTGTTTCGGCGGGTTGAATTTGTCACCATAAGAGGTTTACCAGTTGTCTATTTGTTTACCATGGTTCAAGAGGGTTTACGAAGAGTTTTGAGCACAAAATTTGAGATGATGATACAGGGAAATACCATTAATAAAGATAGGAGACAAACAATACTATATTTTCTATTTCGCAATCTTTGCTGAATGCAGGGCCGCCTCTGCTGCCCCCCTCTATTACCATGGCCGTGATTTGTCAGACTTTTGATTGCTCATTTGGCTGACTAATCACTAAGAATCCCACATAAATTAATGGACAGTTCGTCTCCGTCACTCTTTCTCATCGCTCTTGTCTACATTTGCTCTCCTATTGATTATCCTAACACTATTGTAGATGCTTTCAAGCAAGGGAAATCCGACCAAGACGAAGTCCAAGAGGGTGGAAAAGACCAAGTCGTTCGTGCTCAGACAAAAGAAGCGTCGAGAATATAAAGCAGCTCAGAGGGAAGCCAAACTCCTTGCACTGGCCATCTCCCTTCCAGTTGGAAACGTTGCTTGCCAAGCTACCGTTCCAAAGCCTACCGTGGAGTTCCTGGAAGGAAAGGGGTTTAAGACCGTAGCGGTGGAAAATACACCTAGTTCCAAGAAAGACGTAAAAGGCATTTGGCTACTTCCACAGCGGCTGACAAGTAAGTTAGCAAGAGGATAAGAAAAATTGAAACACTTGCAGAAAAGAGCCGCTTTGATGTGTGCAAGCCGTATGCTGAGGAGAGGCTCCACAAGGTCTTAGAAATGTACCAGAGAAATCGTTGTGATGTATATTTTGATATGAAGGTGGCTGTCGTATCCAATACGAATCGCAGGGTCGCTTTCCATGGTATGAAAGGTCTTAGAGCCGAGTAAGTAGAAGTCGGTTTCCTTTATAGTACAATTTAGCGAGTATACTATTATGCCCTTCAAACTGCTTCTGCTCTGTGGCAAGCCTGGCATGCCTTACATCATCTATGATGAGGATCACTCCGAGGAATACCAGCAAGCTGTTCACTATTACAAGAATGTCTTTAAGAAGGGTGACCAGCCGTGCTTCAAGAGGTAACTATTTACCATCAATTGTTTTCTAGTTTTTCACTTTACAGATTCTTTACCGTCATGAGCGCTAGCTATTACTATATGAAGTTCTCGAGTGATCGCAACCATTGGAAAGTGAGAGGCAAGTGGATTGCCCCTGCTCCTAAGCTTGTGGAGCCGGCGAGTGGCAATTGGTTTGTGTCGGTCCTTCCGAACGACACCGTTTCCGATACTATCCAAAGGAGCCTCAACATGTCTTTCTACGACGAAAAAGATTTCAAGAAGACATTCGGACATACCTGCTATGAATAAGTTGCCCCATATCTAAATTGATCTTCTATCTACTTGCCATATTTGGAATACAATGTTGTTACCTTGCCCTTCTCTTTGTGTCCACTCGCCGAATGGCAGTATGATTCATCTCAACGCATGATCTGCTAACAACAGTGGCCACTGGCCCGTGGGCCTGTAACCACGGCAAAACCGGTAAGTGAGCCGATTATTCAGTATACGCCCATGTCGAGACTCGTCCCCCTAGCTGAAAGTTGCCACCAAGCCTCCGCTGTCTCTCTCTGCCCGCCCCTGCCTCGAATACCGTTGATGTACGGCAACTGAGGGCTGATGCACATGAATTATATGGCGATCGATGACGATCCGGCCTTTACTGCCGCTGTCATATATTTCCGGAAGCTGGGCCCCATTTGCCACTTTTGGCTTTCTATCAACTTCCCACTTTCCCCGTTGATCCCTTTTAATACATGGCTTTTTCAGAAATGGTTTCTCCCAGAGCTCTAACAGCTATTTCCTTCTGTCTCCGACTGTTTATCCTAGTAAGTTGGCCCTCTTCCTAACAGACAAATCTGTC
Source organism: Oscheius dolichura (assembly GCA_932521035.1). NCBI lineage: Eukaryota > Metazoa > Nematoda > Chromadorea > Rhabditida > Rhabditidae > Oscheius > Oscheius dolichura. Next base: position 10,474,889 of record OW051497.1, on the reverse strand, counting down.
CAGGTCCTGTCCGTGACTTCCATGATTCTGATATTAACAGCTCCCGGAGCTTGTTTCTCCAGATACCTCAATGGTCAGCCGATCAGCAGAGAAATCTGTCCAGGACAGAACTCCATCTTTCCCATGAATGCAGACAGATGGAGTAACGCTCTACATTTTCAGGGCCGCGGGCAGAAGTAATCTGTTAATTCTCCCCTTTTATCCTATAATTTCAGTATCTATGGACAAGTGGCGCTTATCGTAATTTCCCTTGTCTTCGCCCTGATTACCGTCGGAGCAAGTTGTGTTCACCTGGCTGCGGGAAGGAGTATAACCTACGCGGTAAGCATCAAACTAGACTCTTTGTCCCTCACCTGCCTTAGAAAATCCCATCTGACAACTGAAAATGCCTTTTGTGGCACAGTAGAGGTCACTTGGGAACGTGTTTGCCAACTTTCTGAATTTTCTCGTCTATTTTTTAGCGCGTAAATCCCGGAGCGATGCGGTAATACCTGCTACTAAACAACTACTTTTGCTACCGGAACTGGTTACCACCACCAGTCGCCGAAACGGGATTTGTTGACGCAACAATCCCATGGCGGTGTTGATGAAATCATGACAGATCAACAACAAATAACTGTTTTTTCAGCAACTCTTCGCGGCGGGAATCTCACTCGTCGCGTTTTTGGTCTGTGGCGGGGTTGAGACATGGTACGCCACTGGTTTCGACCACATGGCTTTCTTCATCCAAGTGAGACGGTTCCGAACGGAAAATAAGTGTTTAGGCCATTGGGAACGGAGTATTTTCCGGATGTGCTGGTCTTCCAGGATGTCAAATTCAATTTGTAGTGAAGGGTTGGGCAGTAGCAGCGGTAAGAGGGCCTTGGTCATACAGTAAGCTTCGTTTCTAGGCGTTTTACTTCCTCAGTGCAGTTCTTTACGTTGGCGACATGGTTCTTGTCTTTGCCAACCAAGACAAGTAAGCCCTTCTTCTCCATTTCGCTCTTCCTCTTTCAAACTAACAAAAACAATTGGTTCAGATTCCACTCGGATAATTATCCAGTCTCACGTCCCCAACATTACTAACCCAGGTATTTCGGGGACCTCATAAAGCACCACCTTTTCAGACATCCCCTGGATGTGACACTGCGTGGAGGAAGAATCATACGCCGCTCTTTCTGATCTGCCTAACAAGCATTCCTACGATGTATCTCTAAGTTTATAACTTTCACAAAAAATTTGATAGATAGCCCTTGGCCATACTGGTGTAACTGTGTGTCTTATGTGCAGAAATTAACAATAAATATTCGAATTACTGTAATTAATCTCTCGGTACGTGAGAAACTGTTAATTACTGAAGTTTCAAACCTTATTGTAAGAGAAATTATCCTTGAAGATGAGGGCAAGAGGATGAATCGGCCACTGCAAACACTCATCTCCCAATGAGCCGCCTGCGACACCCTGTTCTTAAATGATTATCCAATTCGCCTTATCCATTTCATAACTTACCTATTATCACTTACAGTAGTGTTTTTGATAAATTAAAAGTTAATTATGATAATATTTTGCGGTTAAGCAATTTTTTGCGCTGGGTGTCCTGACCGGTGCCGTCGGAATGGGCTAATAGCTTGATGTTCATACTTTGCACGACGTCTAATCTGGGGGTGACTATTTGTTCTGCACAACATCTGGTCCCTGCGACGAGTCTTCCGCGTGTTCACACGTGGCTCACAGTGTCCAGCCGGTTGCACATCCATCCACCTTGTCACCACTTCATATCTCACGTACAGGAACAGTTCACCAAGACCATAACAAAGTACTAACTGTTTTTACTTGACCTTAAAGCCTGTTTCCGTATGTTTGTCTGACTGTTTTTGTTCCAATCCTCCTTGTTCTTCGCTAATTTCTTTTCTTGTTTAAAGATTGCCTTACCATGTGGCACCAGATCACAAAAAGTTCCTTTTGTACTGACTAAAACACGCTAAACAAAGACTCAATAGGATCATGGTTCGGGTCAATAGGAACCACTCAAGCCGACTGGCCGAGTGTCGTCGTTTTCTTGAAAAGTGCACCGAAATTACCTGAAAAAAGCTGTGTGTACACGGCTGGCTGAAGCCTTTTTTAAAAGCTTTCAGCGGTCATCTTATCTTATCCTTACATGTCCTTATTTTAGGCGCGACAAATGTCGTGTGAACTGTTTGTTCCTGAAGTACGCGGCTCCCGAAACTGTTCTGTTTGTAGGAGAACCTTGAGGTAATTTCCGATCACGGGAGCAAATCATGTATCCTGCGTGATCCTCGGAGAAAAAAATATTGACCAGGCGCATGTGGATCTATTTCGGACTTTAGATTTCTTTAGCATTTGATCCAAGATAACTTGTTATTTATTGGCATAGCGGTTAACGCGCCCATATCACAATATCACTTTCTAAGGGGCCATCGCAACTTGTGGAGAGCGTCGGTCCTCAACAGTACGTTTTGAACGGGGATTGGACTCTTGCGCGCGTTCTGTAAAGATTTCTTTCTTCAAAATCAATATTGGAGATATCGTTTCCTGGTGATCACATCCGGAACAAATCTCTGGCCTGCACTTTGCCACTGACTCAGCTTCTTTCTACGTCATTAGATGTTGGCCAAGGCGCTGTTCAGTGGTTTGTTGATTAAATCAAAACATACAGTCTAATATTGTTTTGCGGGCATTTTTCTATAATTAGGGCATCAATGAGATACACTTGTAGCTGGACCAGCAAACTTTCTTTTTAAATAAATATTGTGCGTTTCTATTGTACGCATCCACAAGAAGTATTCCATTCTTTTTAGATAAGCAATGTTGTAAACATGCTGACCATTTTATATTCGTACTCTTACAAAGTTAATTCAGGGAGCACCAACCGGCGGCCATCTATGTGGAGCCACGTAAAATATTTTCCAAGAATTCAACCCCGCTGCCTCCAACCTCGCCCATCGGGTCAGTTTCTTCACCGAAACCGCATCTGTTTGTTCTAACGGTCACACTGAATGAAAGAGACCGTTGTCTCAAGTGGCTCAATAGCCAGATTGCACCAAACACTTCAAAACACTCCATGCCATAACTTTCTGAACCCTTTGGGTCGTCTTCTGTTATTTGGATTGATGAGAACGTTTTGTAATCCCACTTGAAATCCGTCTGAACCTATTTTCCAGGATTGCGCAACCGTACTTATGAAGACCATTCTATTTGTTTTCCACAGAAATAGGCGCGAAGCACGTGTAACTCGGTAATTCACAATGGCAACAAAGTGAAAATAACTTACTGGTTACTGTTCCAAGCACTATTCTTTAGTCTTGTCTTGCGTAGGGGGGTCAAAACCAGACGGGGGATGCCGTCAAAGAGAAGTTAAGTGGCTAAATACACGAAGAGAGCTACCACCATGTTATCTAGGCCATTAACTACCGTAATCCGAAAAAAGAGCACATTGACGGAGAGCCTCTTTTGTTTACGCGTGTCGGCTTGGCTGTTTGCCCTCAAGCCCCAATTGCGATGGCAACTGTCATCGCTGTCGGCTATCAAAATAGGTAATGTCATTTTTTGGTCAGTCTATGCCTATATTGGCTCGTTTGGGGTCATTTTCGTCATTCTCGCGTCATTTATTTCCCGTCTGAAGCAATTGTTAAGGGTCTTCAATGGCCAGATTCGTTATGGACAAAGATCATCGTAGAAATGACCTTTGCGCAGCAATATTTTTAATTGTATGAAAGAATATGAGTTTCAAAAGACCACTTTACAGTCTTTGCGTTCTGCTGTGTCTTTTTGACCTTGAGTGCTGTACAAAGTATGATTAATGTATGAAAGCCTCTTGGGATAGACAGGGCCTACCTCAGTTAACAGTTAGAAACGAGAGATATTCATTTAATCCCCCAATATTTGAAGCGCATCGCTGTTCAAACACCCTGATCAGTTGAAATTCTCGTTTGCAAACTCAGAACATGTAGAAGGATGCTTTTTCTTCACGCCAAACCCTCTATCGAGTGCAATCAACGTGTGTTGGCATCGGCACTAGCCCCTAATGCGTACAAAATTCCGGGAGGATGTTTGCCTCAAGGCTCAGCGAATATGGGCGTCGATGGGCAATGTTTGTTTTTTGCAGCATGAGCCTTGCCACTTCGCACAACTCGGCTTTCTCACCGTACGCGCGACCCGTCACTACCCAGACAGCGCAGCCGCCACCGCTTCTTCGTCCGCAGCCACGGTTAGCCGTACCCGAACTACATTCTCCTTTGTCGCAGGTTAGCCCCACTTTTTTTCTTGTGTATACTTTACCAAACTACTTTACAGGAGGACCGCTCGGACTCTTGTATCTACAAGAAAATCCGAGGAAAGCGCAAAGAGCGGAGCAGCAGCGTAGGAGATATACGGTAAGCTACTTGCTTTTTCCCCTTATTGTTGCTTCTTCACTTGCCTTTCCTTGTTATTTTCCACTTACTTGAGCAGCGTTTGTGTAGTTTTCTTTAGTGGAATGTCAAGGTACTCGAGCCGGCTGTCATCAACTGGTGACAGTCTCTTCTGTTTACTTACAAATCTGCCTTCTGCCATTAATTTCCGTCCCGTTTAAAAAAGTCCTCAGTAATTGGCTACTTTGATAAAGCTGAGGTCAAAAACGTCATCCCACGCGGTCACGCATTTTTGTAAACAGTTTCTTGAGGGGTGGTCCTTACCCTCCGTCGCGTTCGTTGGCCGTAAACCAGTGCCACTTCTCATTTTCTTCTTCCGTTTGGTGCTTCATTCTTTGAACTGCTCCGTTTGTAGATCGTCCTCGCCCCCTCCTCCTCAGGAGGAACATTCCGCATCTCGTCGCTGGTCACCCGTACCCTCTGAACGCTCGGCAGATTTTAAGAAAATCCTGCAGCGATTTCAGGTATGCCCCTCTATTTATATACTTAACCTTGGCTCACTATGACCTATGACATTCTTAACACAAGTGTTATCGCAATAGTTTGTTCGACGCTAGCGCGAATACTTGGACACCGTGCTTATTCCAGTCGGCTGATCAACCACCAACCCCATCGACGAAATCGCAGTCTCCTCCGCCACTAGAGATCCCCATGAGCCCGACAGCGACACGCGAACTCTGGAGCCCCATCCGTTCTATCAGGTAATACTCCTAGTCTTAGCTTCTAACTATCCACATCCTATTAAGGGACGTATGGTCACCAGCTCAACCTCCTGTACAAAACGACAACTGGAGTCCTAGTCAACGAAGCTCCGGAGGTTTTCGAAGTAGTCCTATTTCACGAAACACTTCCCTTCGTTCTCGTCTAAGTATATCCTCTCCTCTTAGCTTCCTGCCTACACGAGAATGCTCCCCACGATCCGTACGTTTCCTTAAATCTTCTAATCTAAATTCTGTTCAGGCCCCCAGTCCCTCACTTATTCCTCTCCGAGTTAGTGGGTCCTCTTCTGAAGAAGGGGAGCTAACAGGACACAGTCCTCTCTCACACACTGGTTCAACTCCAGAACCTGTGCGTATGAAGCCCATTACTCCAGTAGTTCCAACGCCTAAAAGGCGATCATTGCCAGGAAGGTTAGTCCGGCGGGTTTCATTGAGTTTCGAAACATGTTGAACACTAGTTCACTTGACTTATTTTAGCTGTGGATGTTTGCATAGAGAAAAATCCAGAAACTGTTTGTAGGTGGGTCAAGGAAACAGACATTGATGAGCCGAACTCACTTCCACCGATGTCTCCGCCAATCGGATCGCCACTACATGTTATGTCACAAGAGAACATTGCCAAGAGCATTGATGGTGAACTAAAAGCCAAAGCTGTTAGAGAACTTTTAGAAAAGGGGAGAATGTTAATTCAGGGACGAGTTGGCGGCAGTTGTAGAAGAGTTCTCAGCGGACTTGACCATAACTCCAATCCCAGCCCTAGCGGTGTCTACGTGAGAAGAAGCCGTTCAAAAGATGAGCGGCCACATCATGCCAGCCAGAACCGAAGCATCGGTGGATCAAGTAGGGGACTTGACAACATGATGCACAGTGCACTTTCAGCTGGCTCAGTCACAGCCATGTACAACATCCCAATCTACATGTCTTCCGAAAGTGTTCGCGACTCTCCAAGAGATTCCGCCAACTCCAGCGACGTTGAAGCAAGCAAGCAGTACCAACAGATCTCCCTGGCTCACGTACAGACTTTGTCTATGGTGGCCGATAGACTTGCTGAAGAAATGAGGTACTTATATCTGGCTTGTAACTTATTGAGATATATTTAAGACGAGGCGAGGAGCCGGTCTCCCGCAACAGACTCTCTTCCTTGGACTTTTCCCACTTCGTTGTTTCCCCTCAGCCTGCTCTCACTAAGGGAAAGAGCCTGTTCTACAATGCCATCCTTCCAAGACACAATAATACAGACTATCCTGTCACGCTTATGGTAACACCGTCCGAAGCAACTTAGCAGAACCATACTTTAGATAGCTCCGTGCTCCCAATACGCGCCTCTTATGAGACATGGCGATTCTCAGCTCTTTGCCGCTCCCAGCTTCCTCGAGATGGAAGATCATGATGGTTCCATCAGAAGATTCCTAGAAGACACCGGAACTCACAATTTGGATGGCAGAAACACAAAGGTATTTCCGTGTTCCCGGGAAGGAACAAAGATCTTGTAGGTCATCGCTATGCCACGTTTGAACCTTTGCTCATTCCACTCGCTGGCTGCTCACTACTTGAGCGAGGTATCACTGATCTTGTACATCTGTGTGCAAATCCTTCTTTTTTGCAGAGAATGGAAAGATCAACCCACGAGGAACTTGTTTGCTTTATTATGCTACAGCTGTTGGCAGCTCTAAAGATGCTACAGAGTGATGGGGTAGAAGCCCTCAGCGCGAACTTCAAAGAGTTCCTCCTGGCCTACCGCTACCTTCCAGTGGATTCTCAACCACCGATGAGAGAATTTCCCAGACTGATCTTTCTGCCGGTAGCAGTGTGTAAAAATAACCAGCTAACTCGTGTATTTAGGAGACACTTGGCGCGGAAGTAGAGGCCGGAGGTGACGAGCTTGTCGGCTTGTGTAGATATGCCCTCAGGGCACTGTGTACCTTGTTGAACCATAGAATGGATGGCCGCCCACCCCCAATGAGGCTTCGTTCCCGCTTCTCACGGCCTCTCCTGGCCTGTGCTAACCTTTTATCTGAAGATAAATCCAGCAGTCTGACAAAGGTAGCAGCTCCCTCGTAACGGATCACTAATCAACCTCTTTTTAGGCTAAGAATGTTCTGGAGCTGGCACTCTGGTGGACAGGAGAACCACCACGAGTTGAAGCAGGATGTCGTCGCAGTATTGACCTAGCTCGGGCTGAGTGTGTCGACAGCTTGGTAAATCCGAACAGATATTGTCATTCAAGATGATGTTTTTTTAGCTTCGGCAATTGATCTGTGAGCCGGGATGCCGCCTCGGCCCACGGGAACGGCTCAAGATAGAATTCCTCCTCAGTGCCACGCCACGATCGCTCATTGATAGTCAAAATGCTACCCTTGCCGCCGCTATTAATTAAGGCTATAATGTCTGTAAATGAGTGATCCTCCTCATCCCGCGGACCACAGTGGATGTTTAATGTGTTGTTCAAGTGCTCAATTTTTAATGAATTTAATATAACAACAATAATCTCTGACAACACACTTTCTTACCCGTTAATGGCAAAAGTGGCAAATTAAGTCGGCGCATAGAGTTTTAGTATAGAGTTTTACTTATTCACTGAAAGTTGACGGACGATGAGGTCTTTGAGAGGGGTCAATTGGTTGAAGGCGGCCAGTCCGAGAGAGCGAAGTGCAACTAAGGGGGCGGCATCCGTACGGTAAAGCCTGTTAAGCCAGTCAATGGCAACCATAATAGGGACGTTGTATCTTTGAGCAGCTGTGTCATAATTCGAAAGATAAGTTGTGGATCCTAAAAAGATAAAATCAATGTGCAAGATAGAGTCCTACCAAGATCGGCCCCTTCTGCAGCTGCTTTCTCTAATAGTTCAGTAAGTAGAATAACATCGTGCCAACCGAGGTTGACTCCTTGACCAGCAAGAGGATGTACTCTATGAGCAGCGTCGCCAATCACCGCAGCCCGATTTGCAATGTAACTAAGAATTTGATAATAAATGGATCAAAAATTGGTTACCTGTGACAGTGTCCAAATCCTAGAGGGAATGCTGCTCTAGTGTCAGATTGTAAGGACAACACTTGTGGCGGAACAGCTCTATACGGGAAACTGGTAGGGTTCAGCTTGGATAACAAGAATAACGATTGATTAACAACAGAGTTTTGATCCTCATCGGTAAACTGAAATCAAAAATGAGTAGAACTTCAACGAAGCTTACTAAATGGTGGTTAAGCTCATCTACAAATTGATCCTTAGGAAGACTGGTCAACCTTCTTGCTTCTTCCGTTGAGGTTGTCCAAACCAGAGAAGATTCCGTGTCAGTAAGAGGCAGCAAGGCAATAGGACCCAGTCGAGTAAACCTCTGCCAAGCCACAGCGTTTGTACGATCTGCTGACTAAAGCTAATATTTGTAAAAACCATAAACAACGGGCAACCTGAATGTTTAGAGTGGCCACAACACCGCTTTGATCATAATTCCAAGAGGTATAGTCCTTTCCCATAGATTCCCTCACAACGGATTTGAATCCATCGGCTCCGATGACCAAACTGGTCTCGATCGTTTGCTCATCGGCTAGATTTAATGTTGTGAGATCTCTTAAAGACTCAGGGATACTGAAAAAACACGCCTTTTCAAAAGCCTTGTCAAACACAGAACCTGCATTGTTTCACGGATGATCCGGACTTGATTTCCACTTTGGTAGTGGCCAATTCTTCATACAAGGCACTAATAATCAGATCGTTTTCTATTATATAAGCTATTTCTAAAGTTATCGCCTAAGTTTTCTAAGATCAGTAGCCGAACCATGATTATTATCCGGTTGATCAAAGGTGATCTCTGAGGTGGAACAGCTGTCGATCACATGTAGGCGGTCGACTTTCTTTACTCTATGCGATTGGATCTTCTCCCAAACATTGAGCTCTGAGCAAAAGTCATCAAACATTAAATAAACACTTACTTTTGAACAGATCAATGGAAGCCGGGCTGACGGCTGACACGCGATTACTAAAGTTGACGGGAAGCACTTTAGGTACTCCTTTGGGCTGTCCGCCTTCTAATAACAGAATACTTTGGTTATTAAATTTAGTAGATTTTCCTGAAAAGGGGTACTATATAAAAATAGTCTCATCAAAATGGAGCTAAAAAATGGAAGCATACCTAAAGAACAAGCCATAGCATTACCAACAAGTCCTCCTCCAACAATAACAACATCATAATAACTAGAAGATAGCCTTTTGGCCATGTGAAACGTTGACTGATGCCGGAGCATCTGAAAATAGGCCCTAAAAAAGAAAAGAAACGAAAATGATAAAGTAATGTGAATAAATACAAGACAAGGAAAGAGTAACAGGGTTTAAAGATCTCTTCATTTAATAAAGCACACGGTAATTTGGCAAAAAATGTCAACTGATCTACCCTAGAGTTCCTCGCCATATTTGCGGGGTTAAAGTAAAGGCCCACGCGGAAAGAGAACAGTCATGAGCGGTGTCGTAAGCTAAAAAGGACCCGTACAATGTAAAAAAGAATTAGAAGATCTATACAACACTAGCGCTCTCTAAAATATAAAAAAAATCTAGCTCTTATTATGATAAATCTCTGTAAACAAGAGAAACCGTTGGGATATGGCCACAGGGATTTTTATGTCCTAAAAGGAATATGCACAAAATTGCCTAGAAACTTGGAGCTCCGACTAGTTTACGGATTTCTTCGTATGACACCCAGAAAGTTAGAGACCACGGAGCCATTCGGATGTAAGATGGGAGGAAGCCTTTGTACAGGGAGAAGAATCCCTCATAACGGATGATTTTGACAAAACAGTCAATACATCCGTCGTATAGATGAACCTTTTTTACTCCTTGGCCCCTAAAAATGAAAATAAAAACGTATCCTTGAAAATCAAACATTTTAGCGTCCAGTTCGTGGCGGATTTGATCCATTAATCTGGTTTTAACAACATCTGAAGGGGTGGAGACGATAGCCGAGGCTAGACCGGCACAACACGATGCCGCTGCATGGGTAACCCAGTTATCCTATAATATTCTATAATTTAAACATATAATTTTTAATAAAAATTATAATATGGGAAAGTATGACTATAAATGTAAAAATGTGGTTGAAATTTTTGATACCATGCATCTCCCTAACGTACAAAACTGTTCATTGAACTGTCACGCATTCTTATCGGCGACATTTACGACAAAAAGTCTCGCTTTCCCTTTTTGGAACGACAACACGCGGTATCAAAAAATCAGGCGCACCGAACCGAGTGAAAGTTTATGATCGAAGTTCTCACTTTGAACTGCCATTCGTCTAGTAATCGATGCTTGACAAAGTCATAGGTAGCGATATCAGACATATTCAAAAGAGCAGCCCTCTGACAATTCGGGATCCAACCAACCCACAATCCAAAGAATCCTAAAAATACCGAAAAATAAAGAAGAGTATTGCAGGCCTACCTTGAGTTCTGTACAACGATTTAAAACAATGGATTGCTCCTCTATACCGCAGAGGCTGGTTTTGCAGTCGACGAAGGCCTTCCATTTGCATTTGAACCTGACGAGACGTTTTAATTTAACCGGACAAATGAAAACCTTGATTAAATCCGTAGGACTGGCGGCAAATTGAGCAACTAGGCCGGAGAGAGCTCCACACAGCATGGACTTCCATACGGGGAAGGTTTTCTCCGTGTCCTTGTCGTAGACAGCCTCTCGTAGGACCTCATAAGCTCCCATCCGAATTCCAGTATAAATGTAGTGCCTAGTAATTGCTGGACCGACTCCGGTCCACAAACTCATTGCTCCTTCCCTACGGATAATATTATAGGTGACTTCGAACATTCCTAAATGTCAATCTAATAAATAAAACGACGAAGAAAGGCATACCTCCTCTGGTGTGTTTATTCCTAGCTATTTGAAGTCTTGTTTTAGTAATATCAAGCGGATATGTGGCCGTTTCTGCCACCAATGCAGCACTGCACGATAGGAGGTACTTCGTGACGACTTGTTGGATCCCTCCATATGTAGCTGGAGAGACATCTGTACCCATTTACAATAGAAACTAACAGCAGCTAACTGAAAAGTGGAATTTAAAAAGTTGAAAGGGTTTATGAGGTTTCCCATTCAGTTTTAACTCAAGTTAAGTTAATGGTATCTTTTCGACAAAATCCCTAATTCCCAGGAACTAATTTCTAATGCAAAATAGAAAAACAAGCGGTTTTTCATGATGTAAAAATGGCGAAGGATCGGAAAAAGACGCTTCAGGAAAGTGTCATGAAATTAGAATAGTAGGAAATTGTATGAAAAGCACAGAATTATTTGGAAAGGGCCAAGGAAACACGCTGAAAGACAAATAATAGGATAGTTATTTGTAAATAAAAAAGTGCAGGAATTATTGGCGGTGCCGTTGTTCCCTCCACCGGTATTTTCGCTTGAACGGCGTAAGCTCTTACGGTAGACCTTATGAAAGTTACAACCCGTGCAGGCTTAAATATAAAAGCTACGACTAATTTAAGTATACCATGCAATAGAGAATATCCCGTTGAACTCTGATGTGTGATACATGCTTTTAAGAATATTTCTCTGAAAGGCAGAACATATCTGCTAAGAGGCTATGAAATAGAACAGGTAATCTTTACGAGATTAAGCATCAACTATCTTCTGGAAAGCCGCTCCTAGCAAAGAAAGCAAACACGGCGACGCTATATTTTAATTGAGCGGAACAAGCGGTAATCAATAGGCTACCTTAGCTAAACGCCTTGTTGCCGCTTAAATTAGGGCCCATATTCACCCGATTTCTTTGTAAAGGAATACAGAGGTAGTCTATAAATGTATTTATTGAATAAATAGCATTCTAAGAAGGGAGAACATAGGAAGCGGTTTTTTTGCCGTTTGTCCAGATGTGCAGCCTCTTTCTGTGCATGCTGATGATGAAATATAAGCTCTCCTCTTTTTATCTACTTACTAAAACTTTGATCATATATAATGTACAACAAAATAAATAGTGGGAAATCGATTCAGACAAAGATATTAATCAAAAATGGAAGAGCGTCTAGTGTAGTCCTCCGGGTAACCTTCGATTCCACCAGGTCCGTTAAATTGGCCAAATTGAAGCAGATGTTCCTTCTTTCCCGTCTGCATGTGTTCAGTGTGGACGAGAGCGAACATAAACGACGAGCCAGCAAAGAAAGTTATAGTTCCATTGCCATTTTTATGAGGATATGATCCTCTCTTGAGGCTGAAAGATCTGTCCACTCCGTCCTCATCAACCTGAAACATTCTGGGATGTAGCGGCTCGTTTTCGGATTACAGGTGTTAGATATTTAGTTCCCAATATGGAAAAAAATCATGCCATTAAACTGCTCCAAGAAGATAGGGCGATTTTCCAAGAGTAGAGCGAAGATAAACGGATGATCGGCGGTAAAGGTAACTGTGTTGTGCACAATGATTTCAGTATTACTTTGTAGTATGTAGCGGCGGTAGCGGCAGTTCCATCTTCGTTAATCTGGAATGTTAGCGTGCCTACAACTGTTAATTCATGCTCAACCGTTGTTATGAGAACATATAAACTCACGTCTAGGAAACTCTTGGTCCTGGCGTAGGAGATTTTGAACCCGTTTCCAATTCCGGACAGGTCGGCGTGATCTGTGAACAGGGACTTGATTCCAACCTTTGGTAGAACCTCCTTTAAATCGACCTCGTAATTCAACTTTATTTTAGGGACAATTATCTGTAACATGTTGATTGAAATAGTAGAGAAGGGAACTTACATTAACACGCCGATACGTCATATTGGCAAGAAGGTTCAGGAACTTTTCCGCTGTCATAATCTTCCTCAAGCCTTCCAGTCCAATGCTAAACAGAATAAGAATGCCAGCTTTCATTCTCACTCGGGGTTGGGGCGGATGTAGAGGAAGCTGTAGTGGTCATCCTCGTAGGGCAGTTTAAGCACATCACAATGCTCATCCTCCGAATACTGTCTGTACTCAGCTTCCATGTCAACCAAGAAGTGGATCTGCATAGGATACTCTCATTAAGTCTAGCACTCTCACACGGTTGAAAGGAGTGTAATTTCGATGAAACATGAGTATTCTGGTAGACGAAGCGAGGAACTTGTCCTGCCAATCTCCTTGGTAGTAGAAAGCATTCAAGAGAAAAGCCGCAGTATCTTCAATAACAGATATACTGGAAGTCAGCAAAACTAACCATTGAAGGCTGCTTGTTCCACCATCTTGCTGATCTTTCCTTGTGTCGATTGGTTGAAAAAATTATTGACTATCTGTAAAGAGCTTATTCCTGGTTGAGAAAGTCGTACTTCTGCGGACTTCTGAACATTTGAAAAGTCGATCCTTTCTGCAGAGGAGTTGTAGTTGTCCCTGATCTGTCTCAGGAAGTCACTCCTCACATCATGACCTTTTCTAAACACTCACTGCTTAAAATTTAAGAGCGAAGCAGTACCTTGCGTAGATCTTATTTCCCAGGGCTACGTTAACCTTCTGCGAAAAGGTCGCACTCCGGAATACATAAGAGAAATGCTCGACAAACATGGCATCGGTGGTACCTCAAAACAGAGCATGTAATAGATACGGTAACATCCTTACCGGGGAGAACAGCTTCTCGTATTTCGTATTTTGTAGTCCCTTTTGCTCCGGCGTGAACCAGACAAAGAGACATCATAACAGAAAACGGTGAGAAGACAAAACTCGCTTCAGAATCCAGATTCTGCATGATGTTGATCCCAAAGCTGATCTCCCCTTTGATTAGGTTGTCGTTCATACCTAAAATTAAAACCCATTCCAAAGGAGGTACGTGAAAAGAGATGAAGGAGAGGCTGGAATGTAACACAAAACTCCGAGAGCGTCTGGAACCCTCTGGTCGGGGGTAAAATGGGTGGCACTTGGTCGGCACGGTCCATAATAAAAAGAGGGAAATAATTCCAGTGTAAATGACAGATGGGCTAGTTTTTCGGTATGGTGGTCGTTCGGGAAACTGGGCAGATGTTCCCCCCTGCCGTCAGCCGAGCCCGTGAAAAAGAGAGGAGGTTAACGATCAATCACAGCGGACACACAAAAGTCGGGTGCAATCCTCGTCCAGAAGAACTTTTCCGAGAAAGAGAAAGAAGAAACTGCCGGCTGGCTCCTCTATTTCATCCAGAGAATAATGTTATGACGGTAACGCGTCATTTTTCTTCAATCTTATATAGTTCACCTCCGAACAGCACGCTTTCTGCTCCCAGTAAAAGAATGAATAATTTATTTTTAAATAAAGTCAACCGGTACCGACACAGAGATAAAATGGTGGATTGTGGAATAAATACTCTTTAACTGTTTTTTACAGGTAAGTGAAATGGCAAGTGGAACGCCGTCAACTGTACGCGCTCTATTTTATATTCTATACTGAAAACCCCAAACGACGTTCCACGATACAATGGGCAGGATTATAATAATTATGTGTATATTTTGAGTAGATATGAATGAAAGATAGTTCATGACAGTCTTAAATACGCTTCCGATCGGGCGGTTTCGAAGGAGCTCGTCCTGTATCGTCAACGGTTATCGAAGGTACACTCGGACCCGGGGAGTTGGGATCATTTTCCCAGTCTCCTCGTTTCAATTCGACCAACGGCGGCACGGGTCGTGAGCTGTAATGTACTTTTTGTCTTTGTTTTGAAGGAGACTGAACCTTTGCCAAGCTTCCGGGCGTTCGCTCCATGAGACACTCCTTGTGACAGGGTTGGGAGACTCGAGTTGTGTCATTTGGCTATCATTCAGCACCATCAGGGATCCCATGGGCACTGTTGATGGAGTATGCCCACCGGTGCCGATTGGATTCATCTGGATGATCATTTTCTCCAGCTGAGTCAGCTTGTGCATGATCTGGTCAACCGTAGAGAGACGATCACCAATCTGCTCGAATTTATTCCGCATCTCGCTTCTGACATTTTGAACCGAACTCCATTCCTAAAATTATGGTTATTGGTCAATGGCTTTTAAGATTTTTACCCGGTCTTTTGAATTCTTCATGTCTGCACTCCAGCTTGTCCGAGAGAGAGCATCCTCGTCAACAGTTTGTCGTTTCTGTAAATGTCCGGACTGTAAACTGCTGGAAGCCTACTAAAAGAGGTGGTCTTTTTCCTTTAGACCCCATGCGAGGTGATCGACCGAGACTATTAGTCGTCGTTTCATCTATCATTGAATGCAATGATGGTATCCGTGTTACCTCCCCGTGTTGTCGCCGCAAGCCCTAATAACAGTTCGCAATGGTGAATTCGAGGTGCTTTACCTTTTCGAGATCGTGGAATACGGTACTGGGGTAGATCCTCGGTCCATGTCTTTCCCTCATTCGGAAGAGGAGCTTCCTAACAGGATGGTCGGCAGGCAACGTCAGCTTTTCGTTCTTCCTCTTGGCGTCTAGCTCTTTCTCTCGTTTAACGTCAACCGTCTACAAGATGTTTTAACCTCAGGATTATTTGAAAAGATACCCGTCGGAACTTCATCCGGTGTGTTAGATTATAAGTGAGGACTAGGTTTCTTCCAAAGGAATTGGCGAAAGCTTTGTAAAAGTTCAGTACTTCCATGAGTTTGTCTTTCTTGATCATGTGCAAGTCAGTATAAGTGAGGGCTCTGACATTAGCAGCTGACTGGCCAGTGGACCCATTATTCTTCCAAAACTCATCACCAAAAACATCTCCTTTCCCTGAAAGAGGTCTTTGACAGCTGGGGACTAAGGATCACCTAGTATCGCGACGACTTCATCATCTTGTATCACCTCCAACGATCCACTGACAACAAACCATAAAGCATCTACAGATTCACCCGTATGGTAGAGAAGATCACCCGGAGCAGCATGATTAGACTTGAAAACTCTATAATCTAAATTTAGACGGGGTGAGGAGGTAGCAATACATAGCAAGGGAACGTAAACAGCCGTCAGAGGCCAGCCGAAAGCAGCTGTGCTCGTTGAATACTTTCCTATTCAAATGGACACATATATCCGCTTTCATATCTTTTGGACAGTAGCTTAGCACCTGGAATTGTATTAATTAGAAACCTCAAAGATTAAAATAAACCTTTTGAGTGTCGATGCCTTTGGTCATTGCCCACGTCGACACCACGTAGTCCATTACCCTTTCTGCTAGTTCTTTCGGCACTTCCTGGAGTTTTATGAACTCCCGCACATTGCTGATCATGTCGTGATATCTTAACGTCCGGTTCAAAGAATCACTTGGCTGGATTGCAAACCTCACGGTGGCTGATGTCATTTGCTGGATGATGGTAGTCATGTGACCGAAGATGGCGGCATACAGAAGGGCAGAGATGATCATCATACAGACTCCGAAGATCTTCTCATTGTCCGTTGTGCAGGCAATGTTACCGAATCCTACTGTAGACATACAGCTCATTGTGAAGTAGAGAGCTAAAACCCATTTTTATTAACCACAGTACACTTTTACATGAAATATAACTAGCGCTTCTCGAAGGCCCCCCTACTAGCCGTGTCCTATTCGAGATATTCATATTATACGGTGATTTGAGATCATTTGCCAGGCGGAAGAGCCATCCATCCGGAATGAGGGGATTGTCCAACTGAAATAAGTTGTCATCGTCATCGAACCATCTCTCACCTTTAATCGCACTTCATACTCTCCTATGGAGAACCATATGCAGGCTAGCCAATGAGCAACAAGAACATAGGCACATAATAACAATAACAGCGTGGCTGCACCATATTCCAGATAATTATCTAACTTCCTTGCAACTCTTCCCAAACGGAGTAGTCTGACTACTTTTAATGCTGAGAAGAGGCTGCCTATTCTCTGTAAAGGTAAGCTTACTTTTCCATTTCGGGAAGTTGTCTACCTCATCATCCCGTTTAAACATGTAGAATATGTCATAAGGTAGACAAGAAAGGAGATCGATAAGAAACCATGATTTAAAATAGTTTTGGCGAATCACCGAAGGATCTATCACAACCTGTAAACCGTGTGGGGAAAATTGGTACTTGAAAAAGAGCTGCTTACCTCTCCACCCGGACCAACGAAGGTAGTATGAAAATTTAATAAAATATCAGCAAAAAATATGACATCGACAATTGAATCCATAAGAGCTAGAGAATCCATACCAGAACCCGGAATATCCCTGGAAAAATAACTACAAAACTAGAGTATTACGCACTCGTGCACTAACAAATGGCAATATAAATCGACAGCAGCGACAATTAAGCAATCAAATAAAATAAAAATGAAAAAAGGGGTATAAATTAAAATGTGCAAAAATGATATATATATATCGTGCTCAATGTCGCTGTTTTTGTGAGGTAACAATAATAAAATGAACTCCTCTTCGGAGCGAACTCAAATCAGGCAAAGGTAACAACATTCAAAATTCACCTGAAGGGCTGCATAAAGAATGGTTTAAGGCTAAAATGATCGGAATTATTGGGATTCGAGAAAATAGGAAAAACACCAAAAAAGGATAGAACTGTTTCGTAACAGAGATACAAAAGCAGGATATTGGGCTAGGCGAGTTTGCGTGAAGTTAGTTATGGGCAGTCCTGGACAATGTAGACATCAAGCAGAATGTAGACATCAAGCAGAGCTTTTTGTATTAGTTAAATCCTAACACGCGTATTTTCGGCGTCATTGACCTAGCTACGTAATTTCCTCCTGATTCTGCTATCGGATAACAAAATTTGCAGTCCAAACAACATGATTATTCGGAAATTACAACCTCAGAAGAGTGCGTAATGTTTACGGGAGCCCACCTATTTTTGAAGGCGATATTATATGGAACGATGAAGGCTGTATACATGGTTAGACCAAGGATCGACCAGTCCCAGATGGTTTTAAACGTCGAGTAGTGGAGAATTATATGGGGAGAGGTCTTGGGCGTCTCCTGCCGGTATTGGGGCAGCATGTCTCCACCCAGATTCATGACCTAAAAAGATCTTTCGTCAAGGGGCTACTCCACTCCTTGCGAGTGTCTAGATGGCAGCACAACACCATATTCAAACATATGAACACAGACAGATTCCATCTACAGTAATTTTGGCAGTTTTCTATTTATGACATTTAGGATAAAGAGCAGCTGAAGAACAACGCCATGCTTTGTGAGACTTCGACTAGGAAAAGTGATAGAACGGCCACAAAATCCCGTATTATACTCAAAGGCTGCCACGGTTCCACACCGATTCTAATGTTCTCTTAAAAATGACAAAATAGGAACGAAATTCTCCCGAATGAACCTGAACTATCTCCAGATACCATTACATAGCAGATTAGTGGGTTAAATTTGAACTAGCGTGGTTTCCGGGCGCTTGCAGCGAGTAGAAGCGGGAAGACACCTTGATAACCTGATTGAAGTTGCTCGAAGACGGAGCGGAGCTCTTGTGAAGGTCCTTGGTCTCGATCTGGTTGAACTGTTGCTTGGACTTGGCTATCCTGGCAATTTGAAGAATTCTAGATAAACCTGAAAAAGTCTAGTGTGGCTGAATGAGCCTACTATAGCTTTTAGGGCGGTGAGAAGCATTCTGGTCTAACTAACCACATTTTTACTTGTTATTAAACTGCTTACCACATGACACGATCGTTTTGTAACTATACAACTACAAAAGTTACCCTACGTCGACTACAATACCTCACCTAGAGGCATCCTGCCGGTGGTAAATAAAATTTAATTATAATTTCAATCATGCACAAGGTAAAACAAGAGAGAAACAGCTCACGGAATCATGGTAATTCAATTTGAAGGCTAGGCAGCATCCACCGGGGGTTTTTTCATTTTCAGCTAAAGGAAAAGGAGACTTACTACATAAATTATGGGAAGTGTGATTACTTCAGACGAGAATTTATTAAAAATGACGTGTACGCAGGTATAGCAGCCCCCCCTATTCTTTGAACCCAAAGTTGAAATTTTCCATTAGACCCCAGGATTTTATGGAGCCCCGTTTTCGCCACGCAATAAATCACGGCTTTTAAGAGGCATTTACGATCAGTTTCTAAGTAACAAAAAATGGAAAGCGAGTGCCAGAGAGATTGTCTTCGCCTCGTGTGAACTTACCGTAGTCCTTCTCAAGACAAGGCAGGCAAAATGGATATTTTAGAACTACTTCCTACCTTTATTGTTCTCATCGTCTAGGGGCTGCTTGAGCGGGGTGATATCTTTAAATTGACACAGATATAATACTACCGTATCCTTGTCATTCTTAATAGGGGCGAGGTGTACCAACAGCCAGATAGGTGTTTCTTAAAATGCCGTCATAAGATCGATAGAGGACTGACTATTCTTCTTAGAGAGACCGATTTCAGCCTGATCCGTTCGGGCATTGTCCAGGGCGCTTTGTATCCTTTGTAAACTTCCCGGCTCTCCATGGTCACCGTGCATAAATGCCAACCTACGTAACAGGAGGAAATTATCGCCGTTTGGATAATTCAACTTACGAGCAAGGCTTTTGCATGATCTCTGCCCGAGTATATCCGACCAATTTACTAAATCCATCATTACAGTATACAATAGGATAATCGACAATTTGAGCATTTGCAAGAATGAAAGAAGTATCTGAAAATAATATGAACTAGAGGATGATCTCTAGCTCTAGACTCCACAAGCCCTTATGAATAATAAAATGATAGCATCAATAATTTCCTGGAATGTAGCCTATTCCGGTTTCTTTCCTCAATATATCTCTCTCTCTCTCGCTCAAAAACCACTCTCTTCTTTTTCCCCCTGGAGGGTAGACGGTAGATTCCTTCCTCTGTCGTATTACCCTCATTTCCATCTAATCATATCGAACCCCCGTCCAGCCCCGTTATTGTGACTAGTGCCAGAGACTGAAGGCTATAATCATCTCTAGGAACGCTCTATTGTGTAAAACGTTCTAGCTCAATGATGTATAATTTTGAAAAAGGGCATGGTGTTCAGACCAATTTAAACCTACCGGCATTATTACAGCGTCTGATAACATTCTCTAAGAATGTATTTTGTGGAGCTACGAGTCCCCGCTTCGCCACGGGCATACCCTCACATGAAAGCGCCGGATCTATAATATTTTGATCTTGGGAAGATATTTAAGAAGAGAGAGAAATAAGTGTTATGAACCGGAAAAAATGAAGAACGATGACGGAAAACAAAAAAATCAGGCTCTGTCGTAGGTTTTAGTCTTTAATACAGCAGGAAGTAAAGGTAAAGGGAAAGCAACCAGAAGTCAAACGGAGTATTAAATGCGTCGAAGCCATAAATCCACGCAGTGTGAAGGCCTGTCAGCCACATTTTACGCGAGAACACATAATTTCGTCAATTGGGGAGGGTAAAGGAAAGTTTCGGCTTAAAGGAAGGAGAGTAACAAAAACAATTACGAGGCCCACGTGTAATTGAGCGGATTTGGGAGTGAACAGGCAGATATTAGTGTGCGGACAAGCCGTCTTGTAATTCTTATAAAACCGAGAAGAGATTATCAGACAGAGTCCTGTCTATATAATCCTATATCCTTTCTCTTGTGCTCCTTGAAATCAGCTGGTTTTTCAAGCTCTCCCACCCCATTTGGACCAAACAACGTGCGGTAATGGCGTTAAGGAAAGTGCGCATGGAATAGCTTAACAGCAAGAAGAGACTGCTCCTCAATTTCGTCCTCAGAAATTAGAACTCACCAGCATCGCACGGATTAACGGATTAGAGACACAAACGCTTCCCACGTGGAGTGAGGTAAGAAGCGGCATTTTGGTTTGAACTCAGTTCAAAGAAAGAAAAAGAGATGAATAGAAGAACCTATGTCATAGAGGGTAAAAAAGTAAAAACGGGGAACACAAGACCTAAGCGGAAATGCTTAGCACAAAGGTGGAGGCCAGGATGGAGCGGCCGGATCAGGTGGGACAAATAATTCAGAAACACGGCCCAACCGACACGCGACATCTGGCATCGCCAAGAGGAAAGTGCGGAGGGGATAGAGTCAAGCCGGCTGTAGTTAGCTATGAATGAAAGCGTGGATAGGTAAAGAACAAGGGAGTGCAAATTATGAAGACCAGCCGGGGGCTGGATAAACCCTACAGTTTTGGCTTCGAACTCATTGTCATCGAGCCTGGGAGGGGTCTCCCTCGTTAGAAGGGCGCCCATAATGGGACGAGCTAATTCCGTTACTTTAAGGAAAAGCAGCACTTCGACTGACAGACGTTTTTAAGGTAGAGCCGCCCAAGGACTAAAGAGAATCCTATCAGAATTCTCGTTGGCATGACACCAATAAAAATGGATCCAGGAAATGTTCGAGGCGATAACAGATGTGCGTGTGTGTGACTTTACTAGTAAATAGGAGAAGACAAGAAGAAGAAAAAATAAAGGGGGGTACCTTATTTCGACCAGCCGCAATTATGCCTGACACAAACAGATTATTTCTCCTCCCCTCTCTAAGGAAAACTTGGGAGAGAGCACCTGCCCACCCAGAAAGAGGGGGGAATGAGCATTGAGGATGATGAGACAAAGGGGCGGTACACAATATACCGTAGATGATGAGGTAGGAGGAGCAAGTATAATTGCTACAGTACCCTGTTAAAATTAGATAGTTGACACTAGAATAAGGTGATTGAAATCGGGAAATGATACGAGCTCCCATTATTAAAATTATAGGGCAGACTGCGTCAGATAGACGGGTACAGATATAGGTGGTGAATGGGCAGGGATATATCCGTTCAAAAGGATTAATCCCCTATAAGGAGATAACTACGTAGAGGGAATAGCCAGTCCGGGAGGAAGGAAGCCCCCCGAGGGAGGGACCACACCTGTACCACCTTCAGGCGCGAGGATATTGCAAAAACCATTAGGTAAGCCGCATTGGAAGAAAGAATACATCGATTTTGGAGTAACACACGGGTGGGAGAAGACTTAATTGGCAGTTAGGAATAGGTTGTGAGCAACCGGAAAAGCTTTTTCACCAACTCCAGGTTAATCAACTAAACGTAGACCCCCTCGATCAATGGCTTGCTGCCAACGAGAGGGAATAAGAAGGAGAGAAAAAGGAGAGAAGGCGAAAACCCAGTGAGAAATGAGCTGTAATCGGCTCCAGGTGTTTCTTGACCCCCGTCCGCCATGATCTCCCAGATGAGTCCGAACAGATACCACTCCGAGCATCAGCAAATGCAAGAGGTGGCCAATGCGTGTGGGCGCGTTGCCCAGGGAGACCTCGTCTGACCCCCAGAGAGAGCCTCCTGCGCAGCTCTCTCTAATCAGCTTCTTCTAATCACTCTATGCACAATTAGTGTGGCATCCCGTGAAGGGATCAATGATACGCCGAGAGGTGGCGGCAGATGTGAATGTTTCTTGATTTGTAGCGTTCGTTTGCCTGCGTCAGCGGATATTGGGGGATTTTCCGGGTCGGGTACATTTAGTCAAAATAAATATAAACACGAATCATGATTATTTTGACAAGGATTAGATGATAAGACGTAAATCCGTTATTATTAGAAGCGCGTTCTTGAAGAGCAACCTTTTGAGAAAATTAATTATTATTATTAGATATCCTTGTACATGTACTGTATAAATATTAGTAGCCCAGTTTTATCAAAAACAATGCACCGTAATAAGATGTTAAGGCAAGAATAAATACTAGGATACACCTTCTAAAAATAAATATTCGTCAAAATTGAGGATTTTGAAAGATCCCAGGACTAAAAATAAGTCACCACAGAGAGTGAAAGAGAGGGCGATGGAGAAACCTCGCCATGACCACGTAAGCTAAGCCCCCAGGTTTTCACATGCTTATTAAAATTTCACTATTTGTTGCTAGTGAAGTGTCAGAGATGGAGGAGTGCCGAGCCAGGCAGAGCCACTTTTTACGATTTATGCAAGTGGATACTATAATATTTAAAGAGATTTTATCCCAAATTTTGGGTGGAAACAATGCAGCACGGGGACTTGTTGAGTCGAGATGAAGTAGTAGGCCAGACAATCCAAAGGGATACTCATATTCCGCTGGTCTTTAGCCTCGATTAATTTGGCAGGTGGAACAGAGTGACCAATGAGACCTCTGTGGAAGGAACGGCTGTTTTCCCACGGACTACCCGAGGACTACACCTGCCTTTGTATGTGTTGCCTGAAGGCGGAGGCATAATAGTTACGATGTTAGTCACGAGAACAGCACCATCTGCTTGCATGCCCCTTACTTGTTGCCAACTAAATAAGGGATAGAAAATTATGGCTAGAGGTGTTTTTCAATGATCAGCAGGTGCTCCCTCGATGTCATCCTAGAAAGATGGATATGTTCCTTCTGTGTCATCTCCAAAAAAGAGCTGTAGTGGATTTATGCTAAATCTTTAGTTAAGCTTAGACAGGATCAGAAGTCGGAAGTACAGCGCAATTCTACCAGAGATGAAACCGTGGAGATGAGGCTGGCTTTTTTTTGTATCCTCTCAGCTCTATGAAGAAGCGCTCTTGAAGCACTCTTGAAGGCAATTCTTCTAACTTGACAAATGACAGAGGACAAGGAACCTTTTTATGGACTGGAGATAACAAAGACGACACATAGAAAGCTTTTATTTTGAATATGCCATTGTGAAATATATATCTGTGCAATATGTGCCGATGTACTCGTAGAAGGTGATAGGCGTGTTTGGCAGTTACAGTAATGCAAAAGAAATTAGCAATAGGACTAGAAGGAATGACATCGTTTGGGCACCGTTGGCTCTGGCCTGTTTCTGGTCCACCTTGGCTTGGACCTTCTTAGCAGCAGCGTCTCTTTTCTCTTCTTCTTTCTTGGCTGCCTCTACTTCTGCTTCAGCATCAGCTTTAGCTTGTTTCTCTGCTGATTCCTTTTCCCGCTCTTCTCGTTCTATCTTCCTCGTGGTAGGATCTGACAGTCTTTGCCTCGAAAATGGGGATTTTGTTACCTTTATACGGCTCATCAGCTGGAGGAGCAATGGGAGTCTTCTTCTGGGTACCGAGTCTCTGTTTCATCTGCTGTACCCATTCCTCCTTACCGCTGCTAACAAGTTCCACCTGTTTTCCATACCTCTCTTCCGGTGGGCTGGAGCCAATAGCTAAAATTCCCACAGCAGGTTAATATCTAAAAACAAGAGTACCTATATCGCAGTTCTTTCCCCCGAAGCCCTCACGGCAATCACAGAAATACGTGCTGAATCCACTGGTTGTTCTACACGTGCCATTGTTAATGCAGGGGTTGATTTCACACGGCTCTGAAAGTACCGAATCTTTTTTGTAGAAGTAAAAGATCTACTTGAGTCACAGGTCGGGCCACCGTATCCCGTTGCACAATAGCATTCGAAAGATGTTTTACCCTTTTCTTCTTTGGCTTTGCAGGTAGCCCCATTTTTACATGGACTCACAGCACAAGCATCATTTGTTTCTGAAATAAATTACCTAGTCTTTACCCAAAAAAGGAGCCTACCAGCCTTCTGGTCACAATTTGTTCCAGTATATCCCGGCATGCACTTGCAATAGTAAGCGTTCTTCTTCCAGACCCAAATGCACGTGCCACCGTTTTCGCAGGGCTCTTCTTCGATGCAGAGGTCAGTCGTGTTGGGTCCTAGAGGCACTTCTTTAGACAATTAATGTGGTTGTCCATAATTATCGCCTATTTCTTGCCCAAATTTCGCTCGTTGTCTAGCTTGGACAATTGCATAAGTACCGCATTGTCTCTCGGGGGAATAATTATAGCGCGGTGGTCTTTCAAGTATAAATCTTATGAACCGGAAGAGAATTGTTTTGAAATACTGCTTAGTGTTATGAGCGCTCTGTTCCTTACCAAAAGTGTCATGTTTAAAGGCGTGAACGAGTAAAACTTACTGTAGACTTCTTTAAGAGCTTCGACCATCTTGTGCTTGTCATTATTGTGCCAAGGCTTTCTCGCTGAAGAGAAGGATGGTATAATAAAATGGCAAAGTGATTACGATCTTTTGTAGCAGGATCTGCACATGTAATCCGGCAGGATGCTTCATCTTGGAATATGTTCTGGCTGTCTCCTCGACATCCATCATACCAGAAGGGCACGCATTGCTGAAAAATGGCAGGGTTCTATTATGAATGGCTAGATATGTATGTGGTCAGCTTTTTTAAGAAATAAATTAAAGGGAAGGGAGACAATGCCACTGTCACCGTCTAAGGAAAGGAGAGCGTACCTTGTTGTTCTTGTCAAAGTACCACTGCTGCCTCCAGCGACCTCCACTGCATTGCTTTTTGTAGTTCTCGTCGAAATCTTCCAAGCATGCCCCTAAAATGACCGCTAGTTGGGATCCAGAGTCAAGTTCACTAACTGGATTTGTACATCGGCTGCGCCTCACATAACCATTGGCAAGTAAGGACATCCTCAAACATATTACGAGAGTCCGATCGACACCCATCAAACCTGAAGAAAGCGGAAATATAGTGGGGCTGAAAGGGGAATTTCGGAAAGGAATGGGGTTTTTTTCTTGGGATGCTAAGGGCAGAATTTATGTGCCGATTGGGGCTGACAAAAAGAGCAGGAAGGGCTTACCAGAACTGGCGACACGTGAGGGAAGCATGGTCGAAGTAGTAGCGCTGCTGCCACTGACCTGTACAGAAGGATTAGAAACGGAAAAGAGAGACACCCACCATTTAGGCACTGATTCCTATAGTTGAGATCAAATTTATCCCAACAGACTTCTGAACGGGACATAATAGATCGAATAAAATAGGCTAGGAATAAACAAACTATCCGAAAGTCAAGTGGGAATACTCGGGGACACGTGAAATCACGACTAGCCATAGCATGTCCCGTGTTATAAGAGCGATGACATTGATCGCCGTCGTTATTCCCAGAGGATCGGACCGGGAGGTGCGCAGAGTGCTCCGGACGCTGCCACCACACAACAGCAAAGCACAGCCAAAGTCAATCGCCCCGGGGCGGAGCCAACAATGCGCCGGAAGCAGACACCACGCACGTTCTTCGCAAGCAGTACAGCGTTTAGAAGATGTAGCACCAGTAAACAATGCACTTAATGAGATGGCCAGGCTTTTGAGTCCCTCTGTATCAGTGTAATTCAGTAATAGGCAAGCTTTGCCCCTTGGGAGCCGCCTCCTTTCTTCACAATAAACATCAACATCATCTGGATTCAATGGGAGTTCCACAATGACCGGAAGGGTGTCCCCAACCCAGGCTCCTTATAGAAGAGTAGATGCAAAGTCTGCTGTGCCCATTGTTGCCGGGGACGCCTTGGTCACTAGAAGTCCGGAAGGGTCTGCTGGCTCGGGACTAAACACCTAGCAAAAAGGTCAAAGGATTGCCAAAGTGGTGTGCAAAGGGAACGCTTTATGGGGCACAAATGGCATACTTTGAACACCCGTTCGCATGCTGTTCTTCCATTGAAAAGGGGTCCAACTAGGAAGTACTTACCGGCCCTGGTCAAGACATTCGTTTCTTCGCACATGGAAGTACATGTCTCGTATTCCGAGAAGATATTCCTTGATCGGCCATGGCAGCCATCGTACCAGACTTGAGTACACCTAAACAAAGAAGTCTTTCAATAAAAAAAGTGCCAACATTTTAGTTTCATGGTCCAGGTAGTAGTGAGGTCTCCAGTTTTCCTTTCCACAGGTTTCCTGATAACGCCGGTCGAATTTATCCAGACAAGCATCTAGAAAGCCTGGATGAACTTATTTCCAATTGGATTACTTTTGCTCTTGGTGCAGTTGTACCCATTTCCAGCATAGCCCGCCAAACAGGTACAAATAAAGCTTCCATTCCGATTAAGGCACTCTGCATTTCTGTCACAGACGTGCGGAATCTTCAGACATTCATTGACATCTGAAGAAACATTCTAATTCCGTTCTGTCTCTGCAAAGCGTTATCTGACGAGCTGATATTTATGACTCGCTGAGTCTCTAGGGAGCCTCTTCAAAGGCTTACAAACTACACGTTTGCCCTAATTTTCAGTGCAAAGGCTAGTGCAGCTGCTTTTTTTCCAGCTATACCTGTACAGTTTAAACCATCTCCTTGAAATCCTTCTTTGCATTTACACATCCCGTTTTCGCAAGCGGCATTGGGGGAACATTTGTTGCAGTCAGTTGTGGACCTTCCTGAATTCATTTTCACCCTTCTCTTTGAGAAAAACATACCCAAACCAACGTAGGTACAGTGTTTACCATCTCCTCTGTACGATGCCATACATTCACAGTCATAGGATCCTACCGTATTAGTGCACCAGGCATTTTTGTCACATACTCCGGTGTATCCTCTACACTCATCGATATCTAAGATAGTCTTAGTTATAGTAGAAGCAGTGACTTACCGACGCACTCTCCCAACTTGTCCTTCTCATAACCTACCCTGCATTCACAGGTATAATTGAATTTGGAGTGGGATTTACAGAAAGACGTGCGCAGATCGCACTGATCGCAGGCTGAAGAAGAAAGTAATGTTCGGGGATGTGTTAACCGATTTGGGGTGAAAGTCTCTCAGCACAAACTTTTCTGCACATGTGTAGACTGTAGAATTTGTTGTCATTTCCACCACAGCCGTAGTAGAAAAACTAAAGCTACCCAGATTTGCCTGTAAAAGCGAACCTTTTCGCATTCTCCAGACTCGGAGTTGAAGTTCCACCACCATTGTCCACGGCGTTCATCTCCACAATGGCCTTGATCCACATCCAGGAGGCATAGATCTAAAGGAAGCAAATCTACTAATTCAAATAAGATGCTACCCGGGACAGCGACAGGATTGAATAGTTTGTAGCGACACTGCTTCACGCATTCTTGTTTACTATTGAAGTTATTTTTATTGCCCAGGCATCCTCCATAGTGGAACTCTTTGCACGATTCATCAACACTGTCCCAGAACCATTTCACCTAAACAAATAATGGATTCTAAGGATTACTTTACCTGATAATATTGGCAAGGCCCAGGGTCAACTTGATGTTCACAACGATCTTCCGGGTCTGAAGTGTCTTATTAAAGAAAGAGAAGGCAATTACTTCTGATAAAGACAGGTTCCTCCTTGGCAGAGCCATAATAATCAAGAAGTGTTAACAGCAGGAGGATTACCCTGGCAGACATCGCTCCATAGAATGGCTACACTTTGGAATGCATGTAAAGTTGGGGGCCATCCCACAACAACGAATAAATATCCGATTGGAAAAGACTCGTGTCCTTGAGGAATCCATCCATACTTTCTTCTTCCAGGAAAGAGGCCAAGAAACACTAATAAACAACTGCTTCTTTATTTATTTATTGAATAAGCCTATATAAACATCGGGTAAAGTGAACAGGCAAGTCAGGGGAATGGCAGGGAATGAGAAGAATAAATACTAATAACGACAACAGCAGGAAACTAAAAAAATCCTAGCGGGAAAACTATTAATATAAAAGAATAGGAAATTAAATCTCGTCTAATGAGGAGATGACTCGGAAATCTTTACGGGCGGCATCGGAAAGCTTAGCATTCCCAGGTCGGTCTAGAATCAACGTCTCCATTCCCGCGGATTGAGCAGCTCGGGCTTCTGAATTAATATTATAAAATATAAAAATCAATTTGTTACCTTGCTCCACATCAGTGAGGAAAAGAATATTAGATACTGGTTGACCAATGTCGCCGGCAATCTTTGTATAACTGGCATTATCTTGCTTATGTCCCGAGGTTGTGTCGAAATATCCAGAAATGTACTGAAAATTGAAATTATAGGATTTACAGAATGGCTACCTGTGTGAGATCTCCTTCAATAGTATGTTTAAAGAGTAATTTTTGAGCCTTGACCGAGCCGGAAGAATAAATATAGATCTTCTTGCCATTCTCGATAGCCTTCTTCCAATAATTTAGAACTTCCGGGTAGATACTGAATCCGTTAATATAAAATAAACAAGCGTAAGAGCATACTGTGCTTTTATTTCCCCAGATGTATAAGCGTCTTCCCAGATGAGTCCTTGAAGATCTTTCACTGCCGTCAACTGAAACGAGCAATATGACAAGTTGACTAAATAAGTTGGGGGTATTACCCGCATAAATAAAACAGTAGTTAGTAAAACTGACCTTTTTGTCCTTCTCAATCCAGTAGCGGATGTTTCTAGCTAGACCGTTAACCAAGTTGTCTGGAGAAACGAATCTGTAGGCAAAAGTAACTAACAAAAAAATCCTTACTCAACGTTGTCATCGGTAGCCTTTTCATCGGCAACGGTCTGGATTAAGCGCACGATAACTTCACGAACATCTGGTCGATCTAGATTCTTCTCCAGGAATTTTTCTACATTTTGATGAGCATATGGGAATAATGTATCCTATAAAAACTCAGATGGCCCTATTTTTTGACGGGCATACCTTTACAAACGAGATTGACGTCACCGTTCCTTCGATATCACAAAGCAGCACAGAATAATCTGTCATTTTTCAAGAAAAAGTAATGGAAATACCGGTAATAGCGAACAAAATTAAAATATCTATGAAGGAACCACAGAATAAACGCCATTCAAGGAGCTGTCGCGTCGAGACCGGGTATCTCTCTGCCTTTTTTGACAAACTTGCCGCGGGTGAATTATGATGAAAAAGTAGCACGAGACTAGTGAGCAGAGGATGATGAATGTGTATTTCGAAAGAAGACAAATTATTCTCCAGAACTGCTTTGTCTCAGGAACCATAGGACTGCTTCGAAGTCTCCCTGTACCGTCTCTGTACTGTCAACTCAAATGATACACAACAACTGTTCTTTAAACAATGGACAATCAACACAAAGCTTTCATTCATCTGCAGGATATGGGGCCTAAACAGCCTGGCACAGGGGGAGCATCACACAGAAAACAGGGGCTTATCCGAAACGAAGAGGACGGGGTCCTAAACCTCGCTTCATAGATCTAAAACTGATATAGTTATCCGGTGGGATACGGTAGCTCTTACCCATGGTCTGCTCCATAGTAAAGCTCTTGGAGGTCGTCGCTGTTGAACCTGGACAGGTATTTGTTCACTGCAAATGGCGATCATTATTATAAGGCTAAAAGCTATTCGCATCATGTTGCTCAGATTGTAACCGATTCAAGTACGTCTTCATCATTATTTATATTCCTAGGCAGGTTCTTTTCAAACCCATTTACTATCGTTCAACATAAGAGAGAAAACACCATGTTTCTTATAACTTTACCGTCACCTCCAAACGGAATAAAGCCAAAATATAGTTTATAAGAGAATATGGTATTCACTTGCGCACCTCTTCCAAAATTCAAGAAGATATTAAACTTAGGAACTGAGACAGAACAAGGCAATCGTCGGCCTGTGTTTAAAAATTAGTCTATTCGGATTTCTCTCCGCCTTCGCTTCTAAGCTCTTTCTCTGGTAGTTTTGTTTTTTGCGCTTTCTTAGAGCCCCACTAAGTCACGTTTACTTAACGCGGTTTTCCTTGTGGACAATTAGAAAGAAAACCCGCAATCAGGCATCCTCAATGGGTTTCCCAAAAAGATTGTCTTTCTTCAGAGGCTACCCATTTATAACAGAGGAGAGGAGCTGTAGACGACCAAATAATCAACAATGTATGCCTAAAGGACTAGCTTGAGGCTGAGTATTTTTACTTTTCAGAGGTTGCCGGCCATGTCTTGTTATGGTTTTTGACTTGAAGAGGAACAAAAGAACTCACGGATTCGGAGAGCAGCGTCAGTGTCGGAGACGGGTACCGCAAAAGAGCAGGCCACAATGCAGGCAATGAACAGCAGGAATGATGTGGCACGCATGCTGCAAAGTGAGAGAGAACGGACTCGAGACGAAGCCTTTTATATGCACCTTTCAACGGTGAAAAAGATCATCTATCAACGCCTACCGTAAACCGACACGCGACGTCAAGTTTTAGTAAAAGGACCTATTAATTATGGGCAACTGGTGGGGTAGGAAATCAACATGCGCCAGTAGTCAAATGTTACTGACTGACGGAAGAGAGGATGGGGGATGGGAGAAGGTAACACGTCAGTAGTCAGCATATATTTAGGGGGATCCTGGCCAAAAAGTGACAAAGAGCTTTCTGGACATAAAGGAGAAGAAATTAGGCCTAGTGCTCGAAGAGCTTTGGAAGACTGAAGGCTTCCGATTCATGGAAAAGATTGCCGGAAAGCGGATGTTCAATTGCAAAGGAACAGTTTAAGAATCACTGTAGGTAATGGCGCAACGGGGAAACTTGATCGGCTGCAGCTTCCTGGTGAGAAAGAAGGACGGACTGGGAATCTCTCCTAACCCGGAGAGGTCAATCCGACTCCTCCTAGTATTCCATGATAATTGTATTCACAAAAATTATGGAGAGGAAGGGTCGCCGCTTTACGAGAAAACTGACTGAGCCAATGATAAATATGTATATTTATGTTTGGATTAACATCCTTCAAAGCAAATGTGGAGAACCACCCAAAAATCTGAACTATGTGCTTTGGTGTTCGAGAGATTGCATTGTTAGAAATCTTTGGTTAGGCTACCTACAGAGGAGAGTAAGTGATTCCGGCTGGGGGTGGGAACATACATCATAGACTGGTGGTTCTAACGATCTCCATAGCCTCTTAGGTTTTGGGTAGTCTCACGTATTTCTTAATAAGACGCGGGGAGAAATAAGTAACAGCTTGCAGGAGTACCTGCATAAGAATGCTTGAGTGTTCTGATGATTGTGAACATTTGGCAAGAATATTAAATATTCAACAAGAAGATCGGCTGCTTTCCTAAAACATTTATGATACCGAGGGCGTTATATTCATAAGAAACAAAGTCATATATGTCTCGACCATAGGCCCCCGCAAATAAGTATTTACATAGCTTCACGTTGTGGCGTTTTCTATTCTTTGTTCTCGCCCAGAGACATGATTCTCCAAATTTGATGCAGTTAAACATTTGGAGGAATTCCAATTCCAAGAACGTAGTCTATGGTTGCTAATGTTATTTCTTGGTTCTCAGACGTCTTGTTGAGCTCATAGCTCCCTCTGGAGGCATTTACCTTGAGAAATTGTCACGAATCCGTCTGCTAACTTCTTCCTTATTTGCGTTAGAGCTCGTGGAAGACTGCCAAGCCGAGAATAGAACTTCGGTCATCTTTCTGGGGTTCATGGAAGCCGGAGAGTCGACTACATTATTCGGTAAACTAAGAACATCAGTGTGTACATGAGGTTTCCCCTTTACGATCAAAGTCACAAGCTAGTCGTGCGACTCAAAAGTAAATATGAGGTTTGGCTATGAAGAGACCATTTTTTAGGTATTCTGCTCACTAACGAACGTCAGGTTGATTGGACGTGACTATCACTTCCTCGTTTGCTCGTGCTGGAATCTGCTATGACTAATACCGTTGATTTTCTATTCACACGTCTAATCCCCCAATCACGTTATCCTAGAATCAGAATAGTGGAGTCATACTTGGATCTAATCAACTATGAATGAATGTTTAATTCATATTTAAATAAAACTTCTTCATAACCATCATAGTACAGCTATTTATTAACTACGAATCCCACTTCCTTCAATAGAACAATAGACTGTCTTGGCTTCTGCAAATAGTAAACTCATCAGGTCTTCTATTATTTTATGGAAAAAAGGAAAACCGCCTTGTTCTTCTTCTTGTTCTGCAATCATCAATGCTCCATACATTCCCGGATGGTCATGTGATTACGGAGGATGTTTGCTAGAGGCGCAGATTGAAGCGTATTAGAAGGATTTCATTACATAAAAGGATGCTGTTCCTGGTTTTTTGCATATCAAGCGATTAGCACGGTTCAGCTAGCCGTTCAACCAAAAAATCAAACAACTAAAAAGAGTTGCTGACATTTTAATTCCGTCTAGAGCTCTAACGATGATCACAGGTGCGGTTAATGACCCATGATGTGTCGCCACTCAACGAACAACCCGTTAACGCGTACTGGTAACCTGCGCCCGAATGGATTTTCACCCGTTCGGTGCTGATGCTTCTTATTGATCGTGTTTCTCCAGTCATCCCATTATCTGTTCCTTGTCAATCTGCCATAAAAGCTTTTGTTTTGCTCCTTTTGATCAAGATTTACCAACAAAGGGCAGCGTTCCACGTCGAGATTAGCTTCGCTATTCGACCAAAGCGGCTCCGGTGCAAGCGTGAATTCCTAGCGTTCGCTTTTAATTACCATTTCCAGAAAAGCACGCGTCTCATTCAGAAATCGATAATTATCAACGAAAGATGCGCTTTGACCTGTTCAGATTATTTACTAATGTTTGTGCCTTTCTCCATCTCTACGCGTCAATAACTGCAATTTGGAGCATGTTTTATCACACATCTCCTGACAATTTCCATCGGTTTATACTTCGACCAACAATAACAAAACAAAAATTAGTTTGTTCCCTTGCAAAAAGGCTAGTTTTAATAGTACGCTATGCACCAAATTACGCCGTCACGTGAGCGCGCGATTCAAATGACATCACGGGGTTTCCGCCAAAAGAGGACAGTCAAACGCTTTGCAAAACCCCTATTCGAACAATATTTTGAGGCGGGAAAAAAGACATCAACAATGCCTCACAGCTTGTGATCTGCTACTCCTGGTATTGATTGTGCGACCCAGTTTTTGACGTTTCTGACCAGCGGGTCACTCCAGCACATGTTCCGCCACAACTGCCGCTCGATCTCCTGATGTTTGTCAAGTCAATGTTGTCAGTGTTGTTTCGCAATATTCTTTTCGAATAATTTCTAGTCTGTTATCTTTTTTCTCCGTCCTCCGATTGCTAATATTTCTATTCGTATTTATTTCTTCTCTTACCCCTTTCTGCTCACACGTCCACGTGATATCGAACTTGTTTGTCAGCTCTCTCTTTTTCGTCTCTGCTGTCTTTTTTTTCTTTTTTTCTTTTTGTACTTTCAAATAATTTAACTTTAAATTTATTTGATATTTTCAGAGATTTGGGCATAACCTCGTGCGGGTCGTGTGCGAGAGTGTGAGAGCGAACAATTTTTCTACTTCTTTCTTTGAGAGTGTGCGTCTGTGATTTCTTCTATCTTTAGGTTAGTTATTTTACTATTGTCTCTATTAATTTTATTGATTTTTTAGTAAACAATGATTAACGGTATGACTCCTTCCCAAGTCGGTGAGATCCTCAATCAAGCCGAAGCTAATTTCACGTCGGGTGGACCAATAGACATAGGCCTTCTGGATCAGGTAAGAACTATTTATATTCTTCATTCTAGTCTACGTAAAATTATAGGTAATGACCCTTATGAATAGAGAAAAGGGTGAGATCCAAGCGAAAGCCAATCAATTGTTGGTTACCCTCCAAAATAATACTGATACCTGGACCAAAGTAAGTCCATTCCTCTTTCCGTTAAAGTAATGACTTAGGTGGACGTCATCCTCGAGTGCGGAGCTTCTATGCAATCCAAGTACTTCGCTCTTCAAGTGCTGGAAGCCGCCATCAAGACCAAATGGAGAGCCCTCCCTGCTGAACAACGAGACGGAGTGAAGGGATTCATCGCGAGACTGATTATATCAACATGCGGAATGGATGACGCTGATTCCCTGCTACTGTTACAAAAACTGAACGTTGTCCTTGTGCAGGTTCATTGCTAAGATCTCCTGTAATTAATCTTTGATTATCTCAGATTGTCAAGCAAGACTGGCCCAAGAACTGGCCGAATTTTATACCGGAACTTATTGATGGAGCCCAAACTGACCAGAAAGTGTGTGTAAATAGCATGCGTATCCTTTCCCTGCTTAGGTAAGCCAACAGTTTATAAATTGGATAAGATATTCCTTTAGTGAGGACGTATTCGACTTTGGCTCTTCAAGTTTAACCCAGGCGAAGGAACAATACCTCAAACAAAATTTCTGTGGCCAATTCCAAGATATCTTCACATTTTGCCTACGTTTATTAGTGAATTTCACTGCTTTTCTGAACAATAATATGAATTGCAGAATGAATGCCCAGCTGATGAAATAGTTAAAGCTTGTTTAAAAACTCTACGCCGTTTTATGACGTGGATACCCCTCACCTATGTTTATGATACAGATGTTCTTGTGCTAATCATCCAGCGAGTAAGTTCCTTCTCATTATTCTTACTGTACCTTTACAGTTTCTACCTCTTGATGCCTATCGGCTACCTGCCTTACAATGCTTGACTGAGATCTGTGGAATGGGCAATATCCTCGACGGATCCCTCAGGGAAAG
The DNA here is from genome assembly GCA_932521035.1 of Oscheius dolichura. Lineage (NCBI taxonomy): Eukaryota > Metazoa > Nematoda > Chromadorea > Rhabditida > Rhabditidae > Oscheius > Oscheius dolichura. The sequence continues at coordinate 10,439,718 of OW051497.1, read as the reverse complement.
TGACAAGCTGAACCAATACAAGGAAAAACTCAAAGAAGCTTACTATCGGATAATTGAAGTTGTATGTTTCTACCTCTTGTTTGTTTTTATTTCTATATTTTAGCTGTTGGAGTATATTTCGACTGACTTCGATATGGCCCTCGCTTATAAGAACGGCAATGAGGAGGCCCAGCTGTTTGTGGCAGCTTTGGCTGACTTCCTTGTAGCGTTTTTGAAGGATAACGCTGAACTCGTTGAACCAACTCCATCCAATTATAACGAGTACCAAGCAAAGCTGCATTCTTATGCCATTCAGTTGTTATTGTCACTAAGTACAGTAGATGACGTAGAGATATTTAAGGTAGATAATAGGTAACTTTTAACGAGGGCATGGTTCAGGTCTGCCTCGAGTTCTGGCTTCAACTGACCCAAGACCTCTACCGCGACGACCCCTTCTGTAAACCAGGTTCGACTAATTACAGCTTCATGCAGAATTTAGCTGTAGCTGAATCGTCCCGCAAGGTCTTCTACAAGTTAGTACATCTCCGTCTTCGTTTAATCTTCAAATATTTAGGCAGCACCTCTCCGATCTACGCACCATCATCATCGAAAGAATGGCCAAGCCAGAAGAAGTTCTGGTAGTGGAGAACGATCAGGGAGAAGTAGTGAGGGAATTGGTAAAGGACACCGATTCCATCACTCTTTACAAAACGATGAGAGAGACTCTTGTATTCCTGACTCATTTGGACAGCAAGGACACCGAAGAAAAAATGACTGAAAAGTTGTCACAAGTCAGTGGGGCTGATTTCTCCTGGAAGGCGCTCAACACCCTGTGCTGGGCTATTGGATCGATCTCGATGACGATGGCGGAAGAGGAAGAGAAACGCTTCCTGGTCTTGGTTATTAGAGGTCAGTGCATAACTTAATGGTATAATTATTCTGCATCTTTAGATCTACTCGGGCTGTGCGAACAGAAGAGGGGAAAGGACAACAAGGCCGTAATTGCCTCCAACATCATGTACATTGTCGGACAGTACCCCCGTTTCCTTCGACAACATTGGAAATTCTTAAAAACAGTGGGATAGCTTGATTTTCTATCAACTGGATATTTTTAAGGTTGTGAACAAGCTCTTCGAATTCATGCATGAGTCACACGAAGGAGTTCAAGACATGGCCTGTGACACTTTCATCAAGATCGCCATTAAATGCAAACGTCACTTCACTTGCGTATGTTTCTACTCCCAATTATATTCTCCGTTTTAATTTTAGATCCAAGCAGGAGAGAAAGAGCCCTTCATTGATGAAATGCTTGCCAACTTGCCGATGAACATCTGCGATCTCTCCCCACCACAAGTTCATGTCTTCTACGAAGCTATGGGACACATCATCTCCTCCCGCCATGAAACCGAACCACAGAGAGAGTTGATCATGAAGTTGATGGAGCTGCCCAACCGCCTCTGGGATGACATCGTCCGACGAGCTGCTGCGGATGTTCAACTATTGAGCGACATCGAACTACTCAAGAGCCTTGCCAATATCCTGAAGACCAATACATCTGCTTGTCGATCAATTGGAGGGAACTTCGCCTGTCAGCTACTAAGAAACTTTGCCGATATGCTGTCTATCTACCGGTTGTTGTCGGAACACATCTCTACAGCTTACACCACCGAGGGAGAAGAGGCGTTGAAGTCCCATCGGATGAAGCAACTGAGAGCAGTGAAGAAGGAGATCCTCATCTTCATATCTACCTGGGCATCCAAGAGTGAGATTGCTCCGGTGAGTAATACTGTATTATGTTGAATAATAGGAATAATTTAGATTTTGAAACAAGACATCGTTCCACCCCTCTTTGAGGCAGTTCTCTTCGACTACCAGAGGAATATACCAGCTGCTCGTGATCCTAAAGTGCTATCTCTCCTGGCTATCATCGTCTCCCAACTACAGGTAGATCCCATTACTATTCATTATGCATTGTTTCAGTCTGACACTAGCACATACGTGACCCAAATGTTGGAGGCAGTGTTTGGCTGTACTTTGGACATGATCAATAATGACTTCGAGTCATTCCCAGAACACCGTGTGAACTTCTTCCAGCTTATCTTGAGCCTTATTCGCGAATGTTTCCTCCTCATCCTCACTATGGAAAAAGGAGATCTAGACTTCTTCGTCCATGCCATCATCTGGGGATTCCAACACACGATGAGAAGTGTAGCCGAGCTCGGATTGGATATCCTGAAGGAAATCTTCGAGAAGGGCTCCCGCATAGTTAATCGAGGAAAACCGGAAGAGCAAGCAGCTGTGCAAAGCTTCTATCAATGCCACTTCATGATCATCTTGGAACATATCTTGGCCATCGTAGCAGACAGCAGTCATGTTCATGTAGCTGGTCTCACCTACTACGCGGATGTGATGTGCTCCATCTTCCGGGCAGCTGAAGACGACATCAAGGTGCCGCTCCATCCGGAGGCAGCCAACAACATCGACTACATCTCCAACAGCATTGCCACTCTGTTCCAAAGCCATTATTCACAAAACCTCAATGCGTAAGTTCTTTTTTAAAAACTTCTGAAAATTTTGCTAATTAGGGATCAGATTCGAGTATTTGTGAAGGGGTTCTTCTCCTACAACCGTGACGTCGGGGCGATGAAGAACCATCTGCGCGACTTCCTCATCCAAATCAAGGTAATTAATCTTGTTATTTGGAAGCAATCTCATTGATTCTAGGAGACGAAGGGGGAGGACACATCTGATCTTTTCCTCGAAGAGAAAGAAGCCCAGATCATGGCTACCCAGCAGGCGAAGGCTGCCGTCCCCGGATTGCTCAACCCCATGGAGCTCTTGGACGAAGACGACATGGAGTATAACCGGGCGTCGGACGTGATAACATTCTCCCGCCATGATCGTGTAGGCCCCACGCGTATTACTACAGTAGCTATGGTCACACAGGATATGGCGTAGAGTTATTCACCCCCTTCTTTGTTTTATATTTCTATTTATTTTATTCCCTTTCTCAGTCACAATAAGTGTTGTTAGCTGTTAGAAACGTTGTCGACTTGTACTCCATCGAACTATTCAATAATTCTGAGACTTTACTGTGTGCCTCTACCCAGTTTTCTATATGGATCTCTTTTACTGTCTATACCACCTTCTTACTTCATGTAGCGTTGTCACTCAATAATTTTTATATATTTGTATTTATTTTTCGACTTTTACCCGACAGACGTGGGAATGGGGGGAAGTAACCAGGAGTCAGAAGATTCTGTTGGCACTCGCATACATATAATACAGTATACAGACGGGAATCTTTTATAATATACTGCAACACTTGGTTTTGGTTCGAGGCGGGGGGATAGAGTCCGTCGACTCGGAATCGGCCAGATCGGCTGACATAAGATTACTTGACGATGGCTGCGTGATGACCACTTTTGGCACCACGGGGGCTTTTGGTTCCTGAAATATGTTTTTATGGGCTCCTGGGGGACATGTTTTAGGGGGGAAGGCGTTTACATGCATGACATAAATTCGAAGGACATGTTGTCTTCTTCGAGGCTAATTGACAAGAGACTGGGCTACGACAAATGAGCTTTGTTATAAGGCTTTACATTTGAAATTGCTATCGGGAGGAAGTTTTTCAATATGGGGGCGATGTTTTGACCTACCTCCTTGTGGACGGGCATAGTTAATAGAAGAGCTCGTGCACCATTTGCAGTGTAGCGGCTCGTAGAGAAGCAGATAACTGAAAACATAAAGACCTATGAGTGCAGATCTCAAAGAAAGGTAGAGAGGGAGGGGAACGAAGTAAACAGATGAAGAAAGAACCGTTTTTTTAAAGTAAGAAAGAGGAAAGACGTCGTCAAATCAGGGAAAATTGTTTATGACAGCGCAAGGCAGAGTCCATTACGCCTCGAGTGGGTTTGGACACGTCTTCCGTGACCCGAAAATCCTACTCTATTCATGCTCACCATGTGAGAACTAAGAATCCCAATAGAATGCGTATGGCGTAAAATTATGCAGGGACATCGGAGATTACCACCACTTCAAGGGGAACGAGGGATGATGATCTACGAATGATGACAAGGGGAAGAAGGTGGTTCCGAAGAAGATCTCCATATCACGTGCTCTCCGAAATCTTACGAAAACTTGAGAATTGATTGTGCAACTTTTGGCGAGGAGGAGAGAACGACGTGAATGGGGCAAGAATTGGCGCGTCATCTCTGCAGTAATCGCAATCAGCAGCGAACGACGTAGCCTCAAGGGGTAAAAACATAAGAAAAAGGGAATTAAGCCTTGGCATGTGCTGCTTCACTCTAAGAAAGAGCAGCGCCACGTTTGTTATTCAGGAAAAATTCTGAAAGGAAAAAGCGAAAGGCGCAATAAGAGCCGAAGACCCTTGAAGGAAGTGACTGAGAAGAGAGAGAGTGAGAAAGACAACCACCGGTGGTTGAGGACAAACTAGATTTGTCGATGGACGGCAAGCTGATATCTGGCTACTTCTAGACCAATACCGCGTCGCTTAAAGTGCATTGCTCCGGAACATTAGAATGCTTTTAAGAATGGGGTCACTTCATCATGGCCCCTAGCAGCGAGCAGGAGGATGGAAAAAGCTCAATGAACGCCAAGCGGGGAGAGACAGCGGCAAATAGGACGCCGAAAATGATATGAACGTGTTTCACAGGGTATTTCAACTGAAATGAGATATTTCTCTTCTCAACGAAAGCATTCCCCGTAAGTCCTCTCAGCGTGCAATCCAGGACTGGGTCTAGCCTGAGGCCGCTGCAGATTGTATTACACCGCTTCAGACAATAATTATGAGTGAGAAGGTTCAGATTTACGGGCAAGGAAAAACAGCAGAGAGGGCTAGTAATTATATACGGGTAGACAACTCATAGACGAACAAAACTATAGAATTATTTAGTACCATATGTTGTTGTGGCCCGGCCGCACAACTGGTCGCTAGTTATAATTCTATAGCCCCTCAACTGGCACAATTCGACTCACCTCTTCGGGATGAATTACAAAATGTCGTTGTCCCTCCTCCTCTCTTGCTTCCTAAAAACAGAAAAGTAAAGAGTACAAGGAGCAAATGCACATTGCGGAGGGAGCACCCCGCGCTCCGTAGAAATCGCGTTAAAATGCTCGTGATGCTCTTGAGAACAACAAGATTGAAAAGAGGGCATAGAGCGGGCAAAAACACAATGGAAAATTAGAAGGGAAGGGAGTCCCTTCTCTGCTGTTGACTCTGTGCTGTCAAGGGCCAAGCCCACGTCTTTTGCCTAATCTAAGGGGGAGCACGCCATGCCTGATTGCCACAAATGATCAAGCCAATAATTAAGTGTGGGAAAAAAACTAACCTCGTTAGGCTGAGAGTCGGCTGCCTCGTTAGAGTCGTTTACGGTATTCGTCGAATGTCCGGAAGAGTCTGCCTGACATAAACAGAATTAGAGTAGTCCCCACGCGATTACCATCCCCTCAGGGGAGGTTTGTCTGTTACCCTTGATGTTATGAAACTGTCTAGACAGGTAAAAAATCTTTTAGCTGTGGTAAACACCTTTTCGACTGTACATGACACATCCGGTCATCTGCCCACTCATTTCGCTCATAACTACCTTATCTTCGGTAGATTGACGACATTCAAAGATATGAATGCTTGATGCCGGGCTGTCTGCTTGTTGAGAGAAAAAGTTAACAGTTGCTGTTACACTGTAATCCTGATCAGCGGATGAATTTTGACCGTCAAAAGTAGGGAACGAGTCGGTGGGGAATGAATCATCTGCAATACGGGTTTTGTGATAATGACATGTACACCTACCCTGCTCTACCAACTTCAAAAAATTGTCAAGTGAAGCCTTTCTCGCTTGAGAATTTCCTAAACAGTTATATATCCATTTTAACTTAAAGAATACCTGGATTTGCCATAAAGAGAAGTTATCCTAGTCGTCCTTTTTGAACAAAGGTAACTGGCGCCCTGGCCAACGGAGCGCAATTATCATCTATGGTCACCTTTTACTGTGCGACATACAGCTAATTTCTAATTAATTCCGTGGTTTTAGTGGTTCTAAGACTATCTGTTAATTTGTTTAATGTTTGTTTATTTCCTGGTCGATGTCCATCAGCTTTTCGCTGTCTCTCCCCCATACAAAACACGTAAATCATTAGTGTAAAATGGCTGGGCCAGCTACAAGGCCGCGCCTTTAGCCTTGTGTCTGTCCGATCAGGCTCGGCTAAACCCTCCTTTACTCTCCCTCTCCCGAATCACACCGTGTTATTGTGTCTGTTTATTGTCTGGTTTTGGACCGGATCTCGTCTCATTATTCGTCAAAAATTTCCACATCGCCCTCCCCGGGGGACTCATCCGTTGTCCATCAACAATCTGTTCTTTCGATCTTCCTGTCACAGATTTATAGTTTCATAAATTCAATTGCAGATGCGTGTCGCCTTAGTTCTTCTAGGGCTTGTAGCCGTCAGCATGGCCTGTGACATCATCCTCCATGTCAAGTCGGATACTGACAAGAAGTTCAAAGCCCAGGTTACTGCTAGCAACGGAAAGAAGAGTGATAGGTTCGTCCTTTCGCTGGATAAATCTAAAATGGACGATTTAGATGGTCTTTCGATAAGAAGCTGAACAAACAGACCTTCCAGCAAAAGGCTGACGAATGCGGAATTAAGCCCTGGGAAATTACCACTTTCGATGCGGCTGGAAACCCCTCCTCCACTGTCAAGGTAAAGTGTGGGGTACTCTTTTATATTCTGCAGGTTACCCTCGACGGAATCGGCCGTGTCACCTACAAGGTTGGAGATGACCTCGTCCCCAAGATGAAGGATCGCCAGGGAGCTATCTGCAAGGGCGAGTGTGCTCCTCTGTAAACGAGTTTACCATAATAAATAGACTCTTGTCTTTTCTGTGTTGACTGGTTGTTACAAGAATAATAACCAGTTGCGTGCTGGACACCTATGCATACAACTCGCCTCGGGGATCTTCTATTGTAACTTCCTAGACTTCAAACATAGCATAGTCCACCAAGTCAAAGATGATGCCAGTCAAGGGAAACTCTCACAATCTACAAGCAGAATATTTTAGTATTGTAATCAAAAGAGAAGAAAATATTTGACTCTACAGACAAAGGGAGATTCACTGAGTAGCCAAAAGCAATATCCTGTGGTCGTGCGAGCTAGTCTCCAGTAATGATGTCCAGCCAGTGAAAGGTGAGCCCTTCAGGTACCATGTTCTTTCTGCAACGTGAGTGATGTATCCCGGATCACCCTGAAAGAATAATATTTCCTGCGAATAAACGGCAAAAGGATATGTGAATCAAATTTACCTTACACGCGTAGGGCATGCCCTTGGCTGGGCCGTTGTATATGCTTTGTCCTCCTTTTACCATGAAGATATTGGGATCTTTCCGTTGCTGGTAATCGTTTACACTACATCTTGCTGCCATCTTATAGATGGCCGAATTTTTCGTCTATTCATATCCCTTCCTTGTCTTGTAGCCAATAATGTGTGATATCCAGAAGTTAAGCCGAGGTATGCGGCTAAAATGACGCTTGGAAAATAAAATAAGAAAAGAAAAAAGAGAAAACGGTTGACGATTCAGTAACTGCCAGGTTGCCAGGTGGTGTTTCCGTTTGATATCAAAGACAGGTCAAAAATGAGCATCCTCTAAAGAGGAAATCAACGGTCACAAATTATAAGGAGAATGGATTGACATAAGTTTAGGTACTGATATAGGAGGTAAGGTAGACGATCGCCCATAATATGGGTCTCCTGGTTGAATGTTGCTGTCTGGCGTCCTGGAATTTGAATCATATTCTGAATCACGTTCTGGAATTGGCCCTATTATTTTCTAATGTCCAATGGAAATGAAGTTACCATAATAAATATGATCCTCACACTTTTGCTTCTTCTGTTCTAACCGGTTGTTACAAGTACGGCCAGTTGCGTGTGGGGCATCTATTCATCCCGATTTCAACTGAGACACATGTTTCATTCAATTGTTGCTTCCTGGGATCCGAAAATTGCATAATAAGCCAGGCGAGCAACGGAGAAGGGCCATATTTCTCTATTACAACTAGAAAACAAAAGCAAAGTCGTTTGTCTCTCACCAACAACTTTGACTCCTGTTCGTTTTATCACGTAGACTTTCTAATGATCAGTAAAACCTAAAATACACACGGAAATCTTTTTGAACCCCCCGAAATGACGAGGTATCAGGCAGCAAATATTAGATGACACCAAGGTGAACCCGTAAATATTTATTCAAGAGATATCTTTACCTTTCCACATCAAGCTGGCCGTTCTGCGATCTTTGCCGTCGCCATGGCACATTGAATTGAGGAATGCCAACTGTTCTCAGCAAACCATTCAAAGAGTACACCCAGCAGAGAAAATACCGATTAGCCTGGTAAGGTCAAAGGAACAGTGACACCGGGGAAGTTTGCTCCTCTTTTTCTCATTTCGCCGGGTTAAGAAGTTCCAAAAACATTTCCCCGCTCAAAAACCTTCCCACCGAAGTGATACGATGGCACTTCGTGACCTCTGCCAAATAATAAAATGGTCGTTTCTTTTTTTTCGTAGCCCCTGCTGGGAAGAGTTTTGAACAGTACATTCTGTTTCAATGAACAGACTCTATCAGAAATGAGATTAACCTGACGACTCTATTATTTGTATCAGGAACTTGTTTGACAATGTTTGTCTGGTGTAAATCCTATGATGGAAAGTGCTTTCAAATTTTCATTAGACAAAGGTAGCGGGCAACTCAATAAAACTCTAACTAGTGGAAGGCAAAATTGTAATATGGAAAGAAGGTTAGAGTTCTTTTTGGCTAAGGGGCTTGTACTCGTTGACTTCGACGCGGTCGATCTTGCTCACAATCTGAAAAAGAACACATTTTGTTTTTTTTCCTCTATCCCTACTCTGGTTGTGAAGTCATAGTCTCCGGGGGTCTCAAAGTAGTCTCCATCAGCAAAGAGCTCGGCTTCACGAACTTGGTTCCAGATCTTCAGACGGAGGATCAATCCTGAATTCTTATCTACGAGCTGTCAATTTTCAAAGTACCGGTGACGAATCCACTGACAAGGGAGCCAACAAGAACAAGTCCGAGACCAAGAAGCTGGTTGATAGCCTGAGCTCCGGCAGAAATGCCCTGATGGTTTTCAGTAGTAGCCATGGCGGGGTAGATCTTTCCAAGGGTATTTCCGTAATCGGCAGGGTCATAAAGAACAACGAAGACGGCGGAAGAGAGTCCGGCAAGGACAGCGGGCATACCATGAAGGTTGTGAACTCCGCATGTATCATGGGCTCCAAGCTTTGAACTAATCAGGGGCTGAAAATTCCTTTTTGCTCTTTATAGGTTTCTTTATAGCTTACGGTGAGATAACGGTAACCGATGACGGAGATGATTCCGGCCAGAACTCCGATAATCATGGCATGGAGGGGATGGAGGACAACGTTGGCAGTGGTTCCAATAGCGACTCCTCCAGCTAGGGTAGAGTTGGCAATGTGGACCATGTCAAATTTCTTCTAAATACGAAAAGGCTATCCAAATATTAGAATCAAATACGTGATGCTCGGTGGCTTGGGAGACCAGAAAAGTGGTGATGGTACAGGCGGCCAAGGAGAGGAAGGTGTTACAAACAGCACGCTGACGAGCATCAGCGGGATCGGCAACGGCAGCGTTGAAAGAAGGCCAGAAGACCCAGAGGAAGATGGCTCCAACCATGGCGAAAATGTCAGTATGGTAGACGGAGCCCTCGTTCTCGTGTCCTCGTTGCTCTTTCTTGGCAAAGGCTTTGGAGCAGGCCAATCCGAAGTAGGCTCCGAAAGCGTGAACAATAAGAGATCCTCCGACATCATTGACGTGGAAGGTGTGGACAACGTGATGCTCGATGAAGAGGGCTACAGGAGTCTCGATGAAGGCCATGATCAGGTACTGGGTGGGGGAGAGCTTTCCGAGCATGGCTCCCATTGAGATCAGGATGACTGCAGCGGCGAAGTCGGCGGTGAGGAGCTGCTCCAACCCGATGTTGAACTTTCCAGTCTTTGCAAAGTCTTCATCCGAGACGATACCTCGGACAATCAGTCCCCACTCGATTGTAAAGCAAGCCAGGAGCATGTTTATGGAGACGGCGGAAAATCCGTATCTCTTGAGGAAAGTCATAAGGAAGCCGAAACCGATGAAGATCATAACGTGGACATCTTGGAACACTGAAAAGGCATTTTTATTAAGATATAGAAAAAAAAAGACTTACTAGGATATTGAGCATTTTGTTTGGTAACGTCGCCATCTCCTCCAGGCAATGTAGCGGCGTCATATTTAGCGAACAGACCAAATAATACCATAAATACGATCTAAAATGACTAGTTCGGAATATAAAAAGGTCAAATTACCTGGAATATGACCATAAGAATTGTAAACTGATGCTTTTGAAACGCCGAATTCATCCTTGGGTCACTGAAACGTTGAACTTGAGGCTATCGAAATGAACGGGAAGCGGTCTACTCTCGTAAGAGGATTGAACTTTGGGAGTGTGACTTTTGACGCTTTTGATGCTGCCAAACAATAGCACCTTCTTATCTATGTCTCGTAAAAATGGTCGTTTAAACGTTGCAAAAGAAACTAATCCATCCCCTTAGATGTCTCCCTTTGCCCATACTACACGTATTACCAGGACAAGTTCAAGGCTACGCGTTTCGCCTTTCAAAAAAGAAAGAGGAAGCAAACATTGAGAGCAATGAAAACCTTACCTCTGCATCTTTGACAGAGAACTGTGATTTTCGGGGGCGTTGCCACGTGAAACCTCTTTGATTTACAGGGGTCATTGCTTGTCTAATTCTCTACTTGATAAATGGGCGGCGGAAGAGTAATGGCCACAAAGGCAAATACCTTTCTAAGCAATAAAACATCCTAGCGCAGTATGGTGTTGATACAGTACCCTTTAGAAATGGGAAAGGGTCTCTCTACAGGTCTAAGATCATTAGTAAGGGTCAAAAAGGCGCAAAATTGCACAAAAATTCCAGAAGAGCTTCTGAATATCAACAGAGGAACAAGGGGATCCCTCTACTCTCTTATAGATTGGAGATAACCTTTAGTTCCTTTTGCCAGCACTTCACGCGTAACTTCGAGAGCAGCAAAAGAAACAAAGACTAGCTGTAACAGACAACTGAACACATTAAGCATGTGCCGAGGCTATTCCGAAGCCTTTTAATGAGCTCGAAAAGTGCAATACAGATGTCCAGAAAGCTACATCCGGGGCGGCTGGTTCTCGAGAAAGCGATGTGATCCTCGGGCCGAGGGCAAAGGAAAATGTGTGATGGGTTTTGATCCAAGCAGCATAAAAATTAATAGCCAGCCGATGTGAAGATTTATGCCTTTACGGTTTTGGCTTATCTATAAACAGGAAAGAAGAGAGGGGAAAAAAACGTAAGCCACAAGAAAGATAACTAAAAATAGATAAAAATAATGAGGTAATTAAAGGTCCATTTAGAGTAAGAAGATAATCAAAGATTGGATTGTAACAGAAGGAAGGAATGTCCCGGTCCATCGGAATCATACCGTCAATAGAGCAAAGTTTCCCCGGTACTTAATTTGATTAGCCCACACTCCAAGGGCACGGCAGAAAACAAAAAAAGAACACTTACACTGATTTGTGGGTTGTGAAGGTAGGCATTCGGAAGGTATCTTGTTGATCGTGAACGAAGACGCCGTTCTCTTGAGCACGATCTACAAGCATCTGTCAGCTGAAGGTTATTTCAAGTACCTGCGCTGAGAGGTTTCATTTGTCCATTGTTTTCCGTGAAAATATCAACTCTTGTACCTGATTTGTGGTCTCCGTTTACCTTACTCATAGCTGAAATTGAAGAACTCTGTATGACTTTTGAAGAAGAGGAAAAAGAACTGTAGATACTGTAGGTGTGAGAAGAATGGTATAAATGGAAGAGCGACGGAGACAACTTTGTTACGCTCCAGAGACGTTCTCCCTTCTCGGCTACGATATGATCAAATGTCAAACAGTCTAACTGAAGTAGAAACTGTGAACCGACGAGTTTTCAACGATTCTAAAGAGGATGATTGACTACTTCGATCAGATTCTTTTTGATTCTCTTCCACTGATTAGATACAAGAATCAGGTAGCGAAGAACAGAACCTGTTATAAGAAACTCTGTGCCGTTAACAGGCGCGTGGTCGTTACTCTCATCTCGGTGATTTCTATCTTCACAGTTCAGAGCGACCACCATACTGCCGAGTAATGCCCATTACGCACCGGCAATGGACTGTGGGTTGTTGCAAAGGGGAAGTTTTTTCGACTCGTAAATTGAAAGAGAATTATTGCAAAGGGTATCAAATTGTCAAAAGTCGTTAGGAAGGGGTAAAGGAGACAATAAATTCCGACAGTTTTACCCGAAATAAGTTCTTCAATCACAGCGTAGTGGTTGTTTGATTTTTGCTTCTGTAAATGGCTGCTAGCCATGACCTTTGCCAAGTCTGAAACGACAATTAAACTGGCACTTCGATTGAATCTTCTTTAATCTGTGGAGGTGAATCGAGAAAAGATTAAGAGAACACAACGCGTACTTCCCGTGGCTATATCGTTTGACTTAACATCGGGGTAGTGCCAGGTCCCGGAAGGTATCTTTGACGCGCACAGCTTTTCAGTTGAAGTTTCGTGAAAATCCATAATTTTGAGGGTGGTCGATTACACCCATCCCCAAATTTTCGCCCTAAGCGTCCGATTTTTGTGGTGTAGTGCCTAACAAGGGAATGTTTTAACTTTAAGGTGACTTCATGGCTCGAGACCTATATCGTTCGAAAGAGCATAAAAAGTTATGCCAGGAGCCGCTTTCCGTTTTTACTCTCGAGTCCTCGTAACGGTACAGTGACGCCAGGAAAGTTGACAAAAATCGACTAAAACGGTTGTCGAAACGAGAACCATAAAAGCGACTTCTTCAAATGTGAAACAGTGGCCTAGTGGATAGTGTCCAGGCTGTGAATATTTTGCGTTTTGTTTATCTCGGGTTCGACTCCTTTATGGGCCAACAACATTTTTGCAATTTTTTCTGACTATTTGAGCATGCTTCATGCTTTTGGAGAAATTACAGAAAACTGCAGAACATCGGGAATTACCCCAATGTTTAGTCATGTCAAATACTACCGCTACTCCCTTTAATGTTGATTTTAAAACACAAAGAACACGAATAAAAATGGCCAGAAGAAAAAATTGCAAAAATGTTGTTGGCCCATAAAGGAGTCGAACCCGAGATAAACAAAACGCAAAATATTCACAGCCTCCTGCAAACTTCCAAAATATTTTCGAAGTGTTTTTCGCTGCAGGACCCGTTCGTGGTGGGACCCCAATCGAGAGGTCAAGGGTGCAGTTCCTTCTACTGTCAACTTCTTTTGCTTTATTTGTTTAGTATTTTTGTTTTGCTGTAGAATGTTTTCCGTGTGAGATCCATTCCAGAGTGAGACCTTGTGTTGGAGAGAAACCACTTTTTTAGCCAAAAAGTCTCTTTTCGTCCTGAAATTTCCATAAAAATTCGTAAACGAATTAACAAAAAGAGGAAAATCACTATTCTAAAAAGAGAAACTCAAAGAACCCCTGTGGTTTAACAGGAATGTACAAAAAGAGGGCGATAATGGAAGAATCAAACCACTGCACTTTGAAAGATTTTGATTCAAGTGTCTCTTCACAGCGATTGATTTGCAGAAAACCTTCTTCTTAAATAAATGTTGAAATAACTGGTGTGTAGGTAGAGTGAGGGGAAAGTTGTCCCCTTGGCCCGTTTCCAAAAATGAGGCAGGTTGTCGGGGCGGCTTGAATGAACGGGTAAATTTGTTGAAGGCAAGATGCCATTCTCATGGAGTATAAAGGGGAATGAGGATGTGAATAAAACGTTTCCTTTAAAAAGTGCAGTGATATGATTCTTCCATTATCGCCCTCTTTTTGTACATTCCTGTCAAACCACAGGGGTTCTTTGAGTTTCTCTTTTTAGAATTGTGATTTGACTTTTGGTTGGTTGTGCACTACAAGATTGAAACAGAATAGACACTGATGAAGTAATATTAATCACAAGAGCGAACTCCATATTTAGCTTCATATAATATTTATACGCACCTGTTTCTGTACGCTTATGATACCATCTGCGTAAGACTCGAGGAATGCATTCCGCCGATTAATCTCAGAATAGCTTTTACCATATACTATCCGACCTAGTTTTTCACGCTGATCTCGAATATGACGGTTAAAATTCTTGAAAATGCGAAATCCTCCTTTAAAGTTTCGTCGATGACAAAATTAACTTTCTTATTTTCTATTGAACCACCATATTTCTATTCGAACCATTTCGATGAGCTGAGTTTAGTGGTAAAAGAATTTTCATGATTTTATTCACTTTTAGCAGAGAAAACCGCGATTTTGTGCCAAAAACCGTGGTTTTTTTTAAAGAAATCCATGGCTGGGTCAAAAATTTATTCGAAAAGCTATTCTGAGATCCATAGGTGGACACCAACCGCGGAACTGCTTGAATCTTACAGAGACCGCATCTTATATTTTGTAATTTGCGAGGAAATTTCATTGTTTATTTCCAAAATCAGTTCCGCTTTACTTGCAGTGAAAGCTAGTAATTTGGATAAACCGTCGCTCTCGATCTCCCACTATCGAGCCCGGCGCGAAGCGCTCGGGTTTACTCAGTGCACATGCCGAGCCTTTTTTTTATTTTGATGGCATAACTTTTTTCAGTTAAGAGATAAAAAAAATCTGACTTCGCCATCGTTTTCCTTGTAGTTGATTGCCCCTAGTGACCAATTTTTATGAAATTTGCCCATAAAATAGATGAGCTACGACTACAAACGTGTTTTGAAAGTGGCGCCGTCCGCCGTCTGCGTCCGCTCGCTGTGGCGCTTTCCGCTGTGGCTTTTTTTCCAAAACTTTTTGTTCCCGTTCAAAAACTTTTAAAAAACAGGTATATGTACAGTTTTTTACGCTGATTCTGAATGTGTAATGAAAAAATTGGGTAGCCCGGTTAGTTTCAGAGCTATAACATCAAACATATTTTTTCATGTTTGTTTCGGTAGCCCTTTTCGGCTAGAGAATTTTGAAAGTTTGACATGGCTATCTTATTCGGGATGGTCTTTTACCCCGTGGTACCAATTTTTATGAAAGTTGGCAAAAAAATCGAAGAGCCACAACATCAAACAGGTGTGGCGCCCTTCTTGCTGCAGCTTTCTTTGAAAACTTTGTGTGTTCATCTAAAAACTTTTACAAAACAGTTATATATACAGTTTTTTACACTGATTCCGAATAGGTAATAAAAAAAAATTAGGTAAATGGGTTAGTTTTTTAAACTATAGCATCAAACATTTTATTTCATGTACGTAATCCATTTCGGCTACTGAAATTTGAAAATTCAACATTACTATCTTATTTGGCACGGGCGCTTATCCATTGGTGCATATTTTCGTGGAAATTGGCTAAAAAATGGAAGAGCCGCAACACCAAACAGATGCGGCACGCCGTCGAACGCGTTTTCTCTAACAATTGGACTGCAGAGCCGTAAAAACTTGCTAAATTGACCTTGTTTACCTTATTGGTGGCTTCTTCGAGCTGGTGGCTTCTTCGATATTGGTGGCTTCTTCGAGCTTTATACAATTTTTTGTCAATTATACGAAATCGACAGGAAGACAAACTTGTGCAATGACGTTTGCTGCTTTAAAAATTATTGTGGCACAACCCATTTTTCCTCCTAGAGAATGGGGAAAACTAGGACTTTATTGAAAACTAGGATTATATTTCATGGCACAAGCTTTAGGATCTATGATATTCTACCGAATATCAACAAAAAGGGAACAATACTCGTTGAGGAAAAATATAACCAAATCACGGCTATCTTTTAGGATCGGCTACTTTCGGTCTTCTACTTTGATTTTTCTTTTTTATTTTTAATCTACGAGGGGGTCTGCCGCCTCCCCTCGACCCCCTGCCCAGGCTCCGTTATATCAGAATGCTCTTATTCGTGGGAAGAAGCCGGTTTAAAATCCTTTCATCTACATTGTATACTACTTTTCCCGAGTTTCATTATTTTAAAGGGACTGTCAGGGACCTTGTTTGGTTACGGTAGGCGCGCCATCAAAATTTCACGAATTCGTAATATTTTTACGGAATATGTCACCATAGACGTTCAGAAAATGTCAAAAACGAGAAAAAAATTCAAAAATTCGTGTTCCGCCAAAGCGCGCCAAAGGCGGAGGATGCTAGTTAGTTCAGTCGCTGCGGGACCCGTTACCGGAAAAAAAGGTCCCTGACAGTCCCTTTAAACATACGATGGGGGCTGATTCCCCCCTTGACCTATGCCTACTTTGTCAGTATGTTGTGACATAGAAATGATCGTTCCCAGAGGCAATACCTTCATTTCCTTCCTGGAGTCCTATCTTCCACGGCTAAACATAATTCATTGTCGAAATTTGCTTCAAAGGGCAATATCCTAAAAGATAGCCGTGATTTGGTTATATTTTTCCTCAACGAGTATTGTTCCCTTTTTGTTGCGTCCGTGGGGTTCTTCCCTATTGTTCCCTTTTTGTACAGTCTCCCAAATCACCCTTTTTATTGAGATTCATCTCTTTTTAACAAACGGATCTGCATTTAGGCTCTGTCTATCTTCGGAAATACTTTCGTTAGAGAATGAACCCTGCCGAATTGGGTGCTATGGTTTGTCACAACGTCACGGATATCATAGGTGTCATCGGGAATGGTCTCCTAATCTATATTGCTATATTCAAAACTCCCACAAATATTCGTACCTATTCGGTTCTGATTATAAACTTTGCAGTTACTGACTTTTGCTGCTCGCTGTTGGGTCTCTTTGTGGAGCAGAGGTTGGAAAACCTCCTAATCTATTAAAAACTGTTCCAGATTAATCCCAATTGGATTGAGTCTTGCTTATATTTCTAGTGGACCATGCCGCTTCTATGGTGTTAATGTCTGTTACATTGCTTATTCTGCTATGCTTCATTTCTTCTCTCATTCACTCTGGAGTCTGTTTCTCTCCTTCCTCTATAGATACTACGTTCTTCTCTACAGTGCACCCCGATCTAAGACCCTTATTCTCGTACTACTGGGATTCTACTCCTTCTCTTTCTTCCAATTCGTACGTTATTTCAGTGTTACAAGCCTAACAAGAGTACAATGCTATGAGTTCATTAAGATAACGTTTAATTTTGCCGGAGATCCACCTGAAGTAATGGTTCAAATAATCAAGAACGCTTTCCCCGATTATGAAACGGAAGGGAGAACAATCTCTGGCACAGCAAACGTATTACGGTGGAATGCTCTTTTCACTATTCTTCATATGACAGTTCCTGTAACACCCGTCTACATTGTGATTATTTATGTCAGGAGGGCGATCATTTTAAAATTGAGTGGGCAATCCATATCCATGTCCGAGAACACCAAAGCCATACACAGGCAGTTATTAATGGTGAGAAAAGTACCGTACAAGTATAAGTGGCAGGCTCTTACATTCCAAGCTCTTCTTCCCGCCATATACTCTGTAGCTGTTGTCTCCTACGCTCTGGGACAGTTCGGAATCTGCAATCACCCATTTCTGGAATACTTTTCCTTTATAATACTGGGATTCATTCCTTGTCTCAGCCCTCTTGGTTCTCTTTATTTCATTCGACCCTATAAGAATTGGCTCAAGCGAATAGTTTATAGAAGAGAAAACTTATCAGAGTCTCGAAGTACCTATGCGCAACGGACCTCTGGATCCACTCGTTGATAAATAAAATTCTCACAGTAATCTTTATGTGTAAGTTGTCACGAAGGAGCCACTCTTTTCACAGATGGATTGCTGTGCAATTTCTTTCCCTTTCGTATAAATCGCCTCGTTAACCATGTGTGATACGTAGGATTCATAGTAAACAACGTAAAGGCACTAATAATAGAAAATAAGGATAAGGAGCAGAATACAGTATCCATGACCCCTGGAAGAAGATTGTAGACTCTGTTAAAATTGTACCCAAACTTACATTGATAACCGAATATGTCAAAAATTATAAGTAGCATGACCAATACAATCGGACCAATCACTAGAGAAAACGGCGCTAAGACCTGCAGACACAGTTGAAAAAGGAATTTTTGCTGCATAAGACGCAACTTGGACGACATGTTTCGAGTTCGAGTGGCTTTCCATGAACCAATAGCTAGGAATAATATAGAGGACACAAAGAAGACGGCATCAAACAGGATCCATCCGAAACTTTTAATTATGCCTTCCATTTTGTCTATGGCTACAATCCCTTCAATTTGTAGAAAACGTGGCGTCATGCAGGAATACTCCTGAAAAAATAGGTCATAGAGATTTTACAGGGTTTTGTGGTTATTGCAACTCAAATCTTACTTTAGCCAGCCGTTTAAATGTTGCTTCTGTCTTATCCTGAATAGAGAGCGGTAAATATGTATTCGCAACTTGAATTAAAAATATGATGAATAGAAAAAATTTCCAAGAATGAGATATGGTCGTTACGTTGTGTACTGTCTGATACCGGTAGAAGAACAGGATAATCACTGTCAGCTGTTCAAGTACGACGATACCCTGTCCACAAGCGTAGATAGTAATCGCTGACATAAAATACTTCGCATAACCTATGGCGAAACCGCAGGTAATTGGTAGAAAAACCACTGCTTGACCGAAAAAATTTATCTGAAGTTTAAGGGTACCGAAGGAAATCTGGTAATTACCCAAAAGTCCGCCAGAAACGAAATAATTTGATGAAAAAGGAGGTACCATCGATAATTAGTCATGTGTCCAGGAGACCGGTAGATGATACAGTAGATGATAACTGGATTTACGATGACGCTGATTATGGAGGCGACATGGAGGAACCAGAAATAGAGAGCATGAGTATTTACATAGTTGTAGTCAAATTCAGGGCACTCAATCATATGTTAACCCCCTGAAAAGTAGGAAAATTAAATGCGAAGCTCAAGAATTCAGTGACTAATTGAAGAAAGGTGAGAAAAGAAGAGAGCGGCAGCTTGAAAAATCGAAAAATATTATTGGAACATTGTAGGAGTGAGTAGCCATCCTTACAATTGAAATATCCGCTTCGGCAGTTCAATTGAAATGAGTGACGTCTCAAGTTGTTCTGCAATCATCTTCTTAGTGTTTGAACGATCACGTAAAAAACAAATCCCCATCCCCTTCGTTTATTCCACAAATATTCAACTATGTGGGCACAGTGCCACGATAGAGATCAAATAGATGAAGCCGGCCCGTCAGCTTCTCTATAACTCGTTAACGAAGTCGAGCGATTCATCAAGGGAAATGAATAAATACTAGGATTCTGAATATTGTGCGTTCTACTTTTTTTATAGAGTCAAAAACGGCTGCTCAATGATCTGTTGTTATTCCACGAGAGAAAGCAGGAAGACAAAATATTCTAATAACAAGCTTTATTGTCACTGGGAACAAGTACAGCTCAGACAGTAAAAGATTTTTTTAAATGCAAACGTTCAAACAAATTTTACGTCGATTATCAGATTTTTCGATTTTCGATGAAGCGAATCCATAATGGAGAGCCAGAAAACTCGACAACAATTTGATACACAGTAGATACGGGACTTCTTATTACGGCAGTTCCCGTAATATCGTAATATTGACGAATGGGCCGAATTGCCTGAAAAACTAGCGTTTTGTAGAGAGGGACTAGGGTAAATAGCACGTGACACCCCAACTTGAACTATCCTTTGCATCGTTTTCTCCTTGGTCTACGGCGTGATCTGTTTCTTTTCTGGAACTCGTTCATCACCTGCCTATTAAATGTTTACTGCGCGGATAGAAGCCGTTACACGCATGGGAAAGCATGAAATAAATGCAAATTGTTCTTGATTTTGTTCCTTCTACCGCATTTTTTAGGAATGAAGTCCACCGTGTCTGAAAGATGGCATCCCTTCATAGTGTAATTCGTATTTAGACAAATATTTGAGGATCTAATATAGCCAGAGAAGGATAATTTGAGAAGGTCTTTATTTATTAGACATCAAAAATATCTGTGCTGCCAAGAGAAGGCTGATACTTCATCGTCTTCCTAACATATTTCCTTTTTGTCTATCGCCCCGGTCTATCCCTACTGAGAAACAGGCTTTTGTGCCACGAAGAATGAAAAATCTTTTTCGGATTGCTTACGGCGATGCCGTAATGCTATCACTTCCTTCCCACAAACAGGCTTCTTCATTTCCTCTTAATTCACAACGGCTTTCGCTTTCTTTGCGTGCTTGATGTGTGGAAAATTTTCTAAGTTTTGACCAGGGTGTAGTCCCTGCCCGTGTTTAATGAGAACGCGTTGTTTGCATGATGAAAGACTTTATTTTCGGAATGTACAGAAAATGTTGAAGAATTATGAACCAAGTTATTTCTTGCCGGCGTAGCTGTTTCCACCTGCGGGAGCTGGTCCTTGCTGCTGGGGAGCAGCATATCCTCCTTGTTGAGGAGCAGGCTGGAAGGATGGAGCAGGGGCCTGTGGCTGAGGAGCGAAGGAAGGCTGGGGGGCCGACTGGTAACCTCCTTGAGGAGCCGGGGCAGGGGCTGGGGGAGGTGGAGGTGGTGGGGCGAAGGACTGAGGAGCTGGGGCAGGGGCTGGGGGAGGTGGTGGGGCGAAGGACTGAGGAGCTGGGGCTTGCTGTTGAGGGGCGGCATATCCTCCCTGTTGGGGGGCAGGCTGGAATGATGGGGCTGGGGCCTGCTCTTGGGGTGCGAAAGAAGGAGCCGGGGCGGGAGCTGGAGCGGGGGCGAACTGCTGAGGAGCAGCCTGAGGCTGAGCATAGCCACCAGATGGAGCTCCTCCGAAGGAAGGAGCAGGGGCCTGTTGTTGAGGAGCGAAAGATGGCTGGGGAGCGAAAGATGGGGCAGCTTGAGGAGCAGCCTGAGCGTAACCACCAGCGGGAGCTCCACCGAAAGAAGGAGCAGGGGCCTGCTGTTGAGGAGCGAAAGATGGCTGGGGAGCGAAAGATGGGGCAGCTTGAGGAGCAGCCTGAGCGTAGCCACCAGCGGGAGCTCCACCGAATGAAGGCTGAGGGGCGAAAGATGGCTGGGGAGCGAAAGATGGGCCAGCTTGAGGAGCCTGAGCGTATCCTCCAGATGGAGCAGGGGCGAAGCTGAAAGGTAGGATGTACGTAATTTAGAAAGTTTGTTAACCTAGGAGGAGGGGGAGCGAAAGCAGGAGGGGGAGCGGCTCCGAAGCCGCCTCCACAACCACCGGCGAGAGGAGCAGGGGCACTATAAATGGATATTACCTGAAAACAAGGAATTACTTACGGTCCTACGGCATATCCTCCTCCACAAGCGGGTGCTGGGGGAGGGGGAGGGGGGATTGGGGGAGCGCTAAAAAGGGTATTCGTCTCTGTTTAAAATAAATTCCTTACCATCCTCCCCCGCATGGTGGTGGGGGTGGTGGGGCACATCCGCCTCCACATCCTCTGAAAGTAAATGTTATTAAAGAGAGAAAAATAAAAGGTTACCCTCCACATCCACCACCACAGCCTCCACCGCCGCCGCCGAGTCCCTAAATTTGAATATTCATTTTAACATAAGAAGAAACTAACGGGGAAGAGGAAGGCAGAAGTAGTGCCAACCAGGGCGACGAGGACGAGAGCCCGAACCATGCTGAAATACAATGAGTGCGTAAGTGACATAATGGATAGAATATATAGACCAAGTTCTTGGCAAGATGAACAACACCCCCTAATGGAACAGAAGCTGGATTGGAGGCGGGGAAGTGGAATTTGAGAGAAGGCTGTCCTAACCATCGGCCCTATGGGCATTTTATACTCTTCTACGGTGGGTTAACATCCGGTTTATCTGGAGACAAAAACTGCCTCCTCGCTGCCAATGCGGGTTGGACCGAAATGCTGCAATCAGGTACAAGACCCGCAGTTTAACATGATAATGGCTTGGCAAAGTTCAGATCCCACCCGTGTCTGTCTGCCTCCGGCAACCTTGACTGAACTTGAAGGCTTAATCAATTCCATCGGCAAGCCTTATTTGCCGGCATTGGAATCTCACTTTTTTCGAAGTATCACCGAGTGCAAACACTTTCTTTTGCGAAACAAGCTTGGCCGTAAGATATTGGGCGATGTGCGGGACAAATTTCGCCTTATCTTTCTTCTCTGTTTCGCTTTCACTTGTTAGGAGAGAATGTCTAGGCTCTATTCTTTGTTGGTCAGTGCTGTTTCTATGAGAATTGATACACTGTTTTATAAATAACACGGTAAATTGTTTTTTACTTTCCATCTTGCTTACGATTGGATTCTACCCTCCGGAAGCGACCCTACTGCTGGCCAGTTTCGAAAAGACATTTCTGGAGGACGGCTCTGCAAAACGGCACACCTCTACTACGTAGTCGCGGAAAAAACGATTTATTTTAAAACAGAAACAAGTGTATAAAAATCCGAAGATGACATTTTTTCTTTTGTTTGACGAAACTTGAGAAAATAGCATGCAATTCGTGTTTATTATCCACGAGGATACAACAAGCCTACCAATGTGCACTGGCATCTACATTATTATATTAACACGTTGATAGCCGTGTGCCCCGATTTCATTTCGCTTACGCTAAGCTGAAAAGAACCTGAATTTTTTTCAGAAAGACTACCGCTGTCACTGTGCTAGGAATGTTATCCAGTCGAAGACTTGAATATATCGGTGTGAGAAAATTTGTAGTCAGCTGAGCCAGTGAATGGACCATTAACAGGATTAGGTTCCAAGTCAATTTCCACTCAGTTCACCAGCACACTGAGCTCCTCGGTATGCACAATATTAGGCCATTTTTATAAGAAAGACAAAGGTTGTGCCATAATCTTTATTGGGTCTAATATACAGAAAACGAAAACATCGCCAGGCAGCTTTACTTGCCAACGGCGTAGGAGTTGCCACCAGCGGGAGCTCCTCCGAATCCACCGGGCTGGGCGTAGCCCTGCTGAGGAGCGAAAGAAGGCTGGGGAGCGAAAGAAGGCTGAGGAGCGAATCCCTGTTGGGGAGCCTGAGCATATCCTCCAGAAGGAGCTCCTCCGAATCCACCTCCGAAAGATGGGGGAGGGGCAGCATATCCTCCGCCAATGGGAGCCTGAAAAACGGGCCTACGTTTCAGAAATACACAATGTACTTACACCGCCGAATCCACCACCGCCGAATCCTCCTCCACCGCATCCTCCTCCACTGTAAATTTCATATTTTTGCTGAACTTAACCCTTTACAAACCAAGGCGGAGGAGGGGGAGCGCAAGGGGGTGGTCCGCATGGTTGGGGAGGGGGTGCACAGCCTCCGCCACATCCTCTGAAAAATATTTGAGTTTAAAAGAATAGAATGAAGCTAAATTCCGCTGGCTAGACAACTGTACCCCAGTAACTCACCCGCAGACCTTTAGAGGGGGTTGTTTTGGGCAAACATAAAAGAAATCTTACCCTCCGCATCCGCCACCGCATCCACCGCCGGAAGACGGGAAGAGGAAGGCGCTGGCCACACCGACGAAGCCGAGAACAAGGAGGATGCGAACCATTCTAAACCCAATAGTTAGCATATGATCAGAAATCAAAAAGAAGATAAGAAGCAAGCGGTGTTTACAGTTCATGCAAAATAAACCGGAAGCCTTATTCGGCCAACTGAAGGAGAGCGGAGAAGAGACCACGATTTTGGCAGCCACCTGGCGGCGAGATTATATACTCAATCTGTTGTTGCTCATCAGGTTTTATACGTACTCAAAACTGCTTGCTAAAGACCAAACCCCGGACCGAAATGGCGCAACCGGTGCTTATGATATGAATCGGTTATGGATACTTCAGCAACATTTGCATCGATGCAAAACAGATGGCCTCTTCAGGTTTCCTATGTAATCTGGGTAGAGATCTTTGTCATAACGGAGACAATGGGACCAAAATGTGACACACAAGCACTGCCCTTCAATTCCCAGAGTCGGTAGTATCATGCCAGTTACCAATTCTACCATTTATCCTTTTCCGATTAGTTTCTGCTGGATGTTGCGGTTCTCTGTTCGTGTCGTTTCTTTATAAAGTAAGTGTATAGCTCGTTAAAAAAGAAATGTTTATTAAGAAAGACATTGGCCACAGAAAGACAATGTAGAAAGGGTCGAAGTTACCCACAGCAGCCTCCACAGGGAGCAGGAGAAGCTTGCATTCCATAGCCACATCCTAAAATTCTTTATCATTGGATTCCCACTTAAACAAACCGCAGCAGTATCTCTTGCTCCTGATGACCTCTCCAACTTCGGCTGATTCTAGAATTTCGTCTTTTCCTTGGTCGACCAGTTCCTCGAGAAGGGGATCCGTTTCCTCAGCGAAGACAGAAGAGGAAACGGCGAGGAGAAGGCAGAAGAAGATGAAGAAGAAACGCATGTTGATGCCCTTTCCAGGATTTCAGCTCTCTTTTATAGGTTTGCGGTATTTACACGTGAAAATATTGGCTCGATTACGTGGTAGGGTTCTTCTTTGTCTCCAATGTGGACTTATGGAAATGGGGGTTGTTGGAAAACAAAGTGGAACTGCTGATATCAGGGTGAAAACTTAAAACTTTTCTAAGAAAGAGAGTATTGTCCTTGATTGACATGTATTTTATTTCTTATTCTTTTTAAACGACCCCGTAGGAGGTCTAAAGTCTAATTGGAGTGGTCAAGCTTAACGAGGAAGAAAGAATGACAGTCGCTATATCCTTTGTAAAGGATAACGCGTTTATTGACCAACTCTATCACAAACCAATAGGAGAACCAACATATAATCTGTCATAAGGGATCAAAACCAAAAATTTGATTATCATAAAAATAGATCTCATTCAGCAATCGGGTATGGTGGGGACTGGTCTTCAACATCTCAAGGTAGTCCTCTTGCTTTCCAGAAGATTTTGTTTCGTGTGTTGTTATTTCTAGAAGCATTCATATGATTAAAGACGCCTATACTTACTGTCTATGCTGCTGAAAATATAGTCGATCTTATCCTTTTCAACTTCATGTGCCTCGAATGCGCGCATCAAGTCCGTATAAGTCTTGCTCACCTCTTCGGGTGTCTCTCCATATTTTATAAAAAGGATATTATCTGCTTCGTCAGAAATGTCACATTCCCTTAAAAAATAATAGTCACATTAGGTAGCAGCCTTAGGCTAATTCTTCCATGGCACCCCTGTTTCCTATTGTTGTCGAAGAACTGCTTTGACAACATATTTCGGAAAGTATAGGGTAAGCATTTTTGCCCTGCCCAGACTATGTGTACTTAGGCCCGCGGGCCTATTTACACGCAGTCCCTTGCCCATAAATGAAAAACACAAACATTTCCTCGGCGTTTCCGTACCCAACTGCTCACTAACTAATTGGATGGACTTGCAACGAGTGATGAAAAGCTGTTGGTCCTGCATCCTTTTATCAAGTACGAGTCAGTGTATTTTAAAAAATTTCCTTTTTAAGTTTTCTGGCTCATCTCATTTTGATCCACGCGTATACTCTATTAAGAAGACTTACTATGTAATTGGCTAACTTATAAGGGAGTATGATCAGTCTTCCTCCAAGAAACTGAACATTGATAAATGTAAGAAACCCGTAGACGAGAACTGGCTGAAAATGAGTTACGCTGTCGGCATGATATTTCTTTACCGTAACATACAGAATATAGTGCTTGTGGAAGAGAACCATAATGCTGTAGCAATTTCAAGATTCAGCAAGCAAAGAACTTTTGCTAGAGAAGGCAGCCACCAGACTACTAGGGGGATTGCGCCGGAACACGGATTTTTAAAAAAACGATGCAAAGGAAAGCGATATATCGGAGGCAGATTAAACACGCGATAGAGACAATTGTCTTTTCATTCTTAATTTTATCCCCATTATCGGGAAAACTGAAATCTTCCTATGGATATTAAGGATGCGCATGAGGGCTAGAAGCATAGACCGCAGGATAAATCCCAAATAACAGACAACAACAAAAAATAAGGGTACATTGACTGTTTTACAACGGTTCATAACCAAAAATGTGATTATCATAAAAGTAGATCTTATTCAACAGTTGCAAATGATAGGGGCTGGCTTTCAACTGCTGGAGATATTTGTCCTGTATTCCAGAAGACTTCGTTTCGTGTTTTGTTCTTTCTGGGAGTATTCATTTGATTAATAGAGCCGATACTTACTATTTATGCTACTGAGAATATAGTCGATCATGTTTTTTTCAACTCCGTGTGATTCGAATACGCGCATCAAGTCTGTGTAGGTCCTGTTCAACTCTTCGGTTGTCTCTCCATATTTTATGAAAACGAGATTATCTGCCTCTTCAGGTAGGTCGCACTCCCTTAACAGTCCCTTTACACCTTTGAGCTGTGGGTAACAATCATAGACATATTCTCCCATGGAGACCCCCAGTGAAAACTGGGGTTTTAAACTGACCAATTGGATGGAACGAAATGTTGGGTCTCAGAGTTTGTCCAAATCAATATATTGCTTGCTCCAATGGATGAAAACTTGTTAATTGTGTCCTCCCAGTAGCCCCGGTCTATTCGCAGGACTTCTGCATAGAATTTCTCTACAGTACAGAGTACGTCGCTGTAGCAGCCGTAGCATTGCCGCTTCTCACTGTAGGCATGCTTTATTTGAACCAGGAGCAGCTCACTTGATACACTTATCCACGAATCCGCTTAAAAACCTCTGAACTGGACTTCTAACTATGAATATTGTGGTCGGCATAAAGGGGGCAACGATACCCTTCTCTTGTAGGGACCATATCTCGTTCTTGTCCTTGCAATAGCTATAAATTAGCGTTAGTACAAAATCTTTTGGGGAACAGTACTTAGTACCCCAAAAATCGCTTGAAATGGTTCTGTTGTTTGTAACAAACCCAACCGGGTCGTACAGATAGCAGAATATATTTTGTAAAATGGTAGACATCGCCTTTTCTATTGTACAGGCGGATAGACTATAGTGGGGAGCAATTCTGTAATGTGACTTGAATTTGATAAAAGGGCGGGCGACTGTTGAATTAGCCAGTAAGCCTGAGAGAAAAGTTAAAGGAAGAAGGAAGATACTCACTCAGTCGAGGTCTCAACTCTTTTATAGCATTACGAGTAGCTACGGTATACGCGTCAGCAACATAATTTGTCTAAACCCGAATTCAAGACTTTAATCTTGTTAACAAACCTTCTGTTGGAGAAGCCTCGATGTTGTTGTAAGGAGAGGGTTCTATAAAATCAGTTATACAGTGTACCTAATGAATGCGAGGGCGTTTAAACTAGAGTGTGACACACTTACAATGTACTTGGCCAATTTATAAGGAAGAATGAGAAGCCGTCCTCCAAGAAATTCCGTACTGATCAATGTGACAAAACCATAAACAATCACTGGCTGAAAATAACTGACTTGCTATATTGTAGATAGTCTATTTCCTTACCACAACATAGAGAAGGTAGCCTTTTTTAAAGAATGGCATATCACTGCAGCTGAAACCTCGAGATTCCTAAAACAGGAAGCTGGGATGGAGAGCCGCCAGACCGTTGAACTGTGATCACGGATTTGGACATCGGCGCCAGATTAACTGCGCGATAGGGCCCATTGTGTTTTCGATCTTAATTTTGTCTGCATAGTCGGGAATTATAGAATCTAGAAGGGTTTCTATTGAATGTTTAGCTGCATGATATGTATTGCTTGTTGAGGGAATCCCAGGGACCAGAGAGTAATGAAGAGCTGTGTTTTTTTGCCATTTGACCGTAACCACCATAGGGAGCATGTGGAAAAACATCTAACGGTACATCTGTCGTGACGTTCTCATCAGTAAATAGCCTGTAGTCTCTATCTCAAATGTCGAAGTATTTTTTCCATTCGTGAGTGTATCTGCTGTCGTGGGCAGGGATCTTCTCAGGGAGTGTGTACTTGTTGAGCAGAGGATTGCGACATTTCCATTTTTGTGACGGTGTACACTAATGCCCCTCTTCGGTGTACACTAATGCCCCTCTTTCAAAAGGGTATCATGATCGTTAGTTACTGCTTTTTCGCGGGAAAACGCACTTAAACATTAAGTACCACATCTCCTTGCCCATTTCATTCACTGTGTCTTCTGTGAAAAACCGCAGCTTCTTCCTGGCTTTTTTTTCTCCTTTAAAAGATTCTAGAATATTTGTTTTTGAGGTTGTCGCATTTCGTTGTCAATGTCAGTGTTATTCTCACTACTGTTAAATTAGTACTGATCATTGTAATCATTGTAACTGTTCCCGATATATTTTGTCTGGCCATGTTTATCTATTGACATCATCTTTAACATAACGTCAATGTAGATGCACTCTGAAATGTCTGGTTTCTCTGCCTTACAGGCGGTCCTCCTTAGTTTTCCCTATCCTCCTAAAAGAATCTTTAACATTTCAGGATGCTGTCTAAGCCAGCTCAAAATAGAGACGAGGGGAAAGAAAAGTTGAAGCTTCCCCTTCTTTCAAAGGAGAAAAGAGATTTATTGACTGCAATTGCTAGAAGATACGGATCTGTTGCTGAAGAGCTAAACGACCTCAAGGAGCAAGTGATAAGCAAGAGAAAACCAGACGACCCTCAAAAAGAACAAGAAGAAACAGAAGAGGAAGATTCTGTAACTCAAGAGCTGTGGGTTTATATTTGCACCAAAAACAACTAGATGTTAAGGAGTAGAACGACAAACGAAACGTCAGAGCCAGTGAAACAAACCAGAAACGATTAAGTTCGACTTGGAGAACCAACCACAGAGGAAAAGAAGGTACGCGCTGATGTGGGAACACAAGTACAGCCACACAATCCTGTCGTTAAAATAATTAGCGTACCTTTGAGATTTAAAGAGAAGTATTTGACAGATTGTAAAATATTTTATTGTACGTGTTAACAGAATCGACTTGCATATCATTACAAATACAGAAGCGTGTTAACTGACTAGAATTGGGATATTTTTACATATATTTACAATGCAATTATTAGAAATCTCCTCCTCCTCCGAAATCGCCTCCTCCAAAGTCACCACCGCCGAAATCTCCTCCTCCGAAATCTCCTCCTCCGAAGTCTCCACCGCCAAAGTCATCGTTTCCACCAATATCACCTCCTCCGTAGTCATTTCCACCATCGTAGCCTCCATCATAGCCTAAACAGATACTAAACCACTGAAGATTTCAAAAGTTACCTCCGGTATCATTTCCCCCGTCATTATAGCCGCTGTAGTAATCAGTTCCTCCTCCGGCGTCATGATTATCATAGTTGCTGGTATCGGCATTCGGCCCTGGGTTCGTCTGGGTGTTGGTACCGTCTCCATTATCTCCGTAATTGTAGTAATTGTTTGTTATGTTCGTCGTATCATTGTCCTACAAACCTCTGTTGAACACAATTGAAGTAATGTAACTTACGGAAACGTAGCCACCTCCAAGTCCTCCTCCGCCATATCCTCCCCCATATCCGCCGCCGAATCCGCCTCCATATCCTCCAAAACCTCCTCCGTACATATGATGTCCTCCCCACATGGAGCCAAGTCCGTAACCGAGGAGAGTTCCTCCCAGCAGGCCGGCACCTAGTCCCATTCCACTGCCTCCAAGGAGACTACTGCCACCACCATATCCTCCGCTACTATAGCCTCCGCCTGAATAAAAAGAGATTGGATTGGTTGAAGATAGACCTCACCTCCTCCATCTCTCACAATTATTGTTGTTGGTCCTGCAGCCGGGTATCCTCCACCACCGGATCCATATCCTCCTCCTCCACCGCCTAAAAATTCATAAGTAAACAAAAATCAAGGAGCAATTTTACCTCCATAACTCGGGGGAGGTCCAGGTTGTCTTGGGTAGTGAGGTCCACCGTTATAACTACCACCACCGCCCCCTCCATTGTATCCTCCAACAGGAGCTACTGGGGGAGGAGCGTCAGGATAGCGAGCAGGTGGATCTACAATTTATTAGTGTTTATAACAAAGTAAGGACTCACTGTATCCTCCAGTTGGCTGCGGCTGAGGTTGAGGCTGACTGGGCATTGGAGGAGGGTTTTCCGGCTTGGGAAGTGTCTTTGCTATCTCCACGAACCACGATCTGAATTATTCTATCTCTAGAAAACAAGGAGATTGTCTTACTCGATATCATTATCTGATGAAAATAATATCCAATAGACGGTGTCGGCTCTGGGGTCCAGTCCGATTCCGACCAAATGGTGGACAGAGTAGCCATCGGGCACCGTCGGCCGTTTCACTATAAAAAAGAACTAATAGGATAAAAAATTGTTGACCAACCTGGCATTCGGTCGGTCATCAATCCAACACAAATGTATGGCATAACATCTTTCAATAGGACACTGCCTTTCGGCTTTCTGTCGCCCTAAAACACTGTTTTTCACCAGAGACGAAAACAAAAAATTACCTTTTCTTCATACCAGCACAATCTACTGTCGCTGAAAAGGACAAGATGGTGCTTCTTGAATTTGTTACTGAGGAAGCCTGTTTTATACTTCAACACGGTTCCTTCTTTTAATTTACGAGCATCCATGTCTGAAAAAAAACGAGATAAAAACGTGCGGTGGGGCGAGAAAGATAGCAGCGAGGGCGAAAACAATGGTTAACATCGGGGAGACACTTATAGCTTGCCGCCCATTGCCCCCTCTCTCTTCACATGTGACGACAACAACCATTTCGCAATCATTTTGGGAAATTTTGATGTCAGTAGCTGATGACTCATTCCCGCAGTGAAAGGGGACCACACGTATGAATAACAATAACGAAATATTGTGGGTGAGAGAAATTTTTGATAAAAAGTGAAACGCGAGACAACATATGTTTGCCTATTTGTTTGGAAAAGAGTCAGGGTCGGCAAAACATTGAATTCTCATGTGTTCTATGATGCGCAGAATGAGTGGGTAACGCGGAAGAATCGTAGTAACACTATAAAATACAAGAATGTGAGAGTCTTACCCGCATCGACTTCGGGACGGCAGCTATCGAACATGAAGCGTGCGGAAGAAGTAAGCCCAGTAGCCTGGCAACGGGAGAAAAAGGGCGCGATACGCTACGTGGGCGCCATTTTTGTTAGGTAAAAGCTCAGAAAACATTCCAGTCGAAAAGTCTCTGCTGCAATGAGGGGTCATCTGGCTGTTTGCCACGGAGGATAATCAATAGTCCAGGCGGCAGACACTAATACGCAACAAAACAACAACCGGGCTCGGTTACGAAAACAATTTTTCCTAAGGGAAGTAAGGAGACATGCATCATGAGGGGGACGGGCGGTCCCCAAAGCTATGGGGAAACAGTTGAGATGCATTTATGATGAATGTAGGGCGTATTTTAAAAGAGAGTCGTGTAGACATGCAGGGAATATCGGGTTAGCACAAAGGTAAACACGCTTGGGAACGAGTAAGAACCAGTTTTTTTCAAAAAGAGGTAGAGCAGTTGTCCAGGAATAACGTTAATTATTGATTCTCTTTTTAATAAACAAAACAGCCCAGCATGCCATGAACCACATGGCCCGGCGACGCGCCGGGATGAGTAAACGTCAAGGACAGAACAAAGAAACATGAGCGCCTTTGCGAAAGAGCTCAAGTATATCTCCTTTTATGGTAAACAATAAGCTAGGCTGGAAATTTCCCGAAAGAGCACGCGAAAGCTCATTTCATAACTGAATATGCTCAAATCCTTGGAAACGGAGCCAATAATTGGATGATGAAACCATGAACACCTCATGAGTGTGATTGTTCTTTGATTAATATAAAAAGCATTTTAAAAAAGCCGTGGAATCAACCAAAGGATCATGTTGTAGTTTTGCATAATATGATCAGCTTACTCCGATAGTTTTCCGTCACAGGGACTGCATTTCACGACGATCGACGCCCGTTATGAGCGGTATCCTTACTTTTTTCTATATTAACTTCTATCTACTGTTACAGTCTTGGCGCTCTCGCGCCATGGTAGAGCTCTCTCGGACATATCCAAAGCCACAAAGCCCAATGCTATTGCGGTTCTGGAGGAGCAGAGATCCCTGCTTTCACGGTTTTTTGTGCTTTGGATCAGTCCGTTGCTGCTGAAGGGCAGTAGGACTAGCCTTGTTTATGAAGATCTTCCACCCTTGAAGCAAAAACACCGGTCGGCTGAGCTTCTTCGAAATTTCAAACCAAGTAACCTTTGTTTAAACCTTTGTGAACCTGTTCAGCTGCAAAGGCCTCTCTCATATTTAATATTATCTGGCATTTTAAAGGATCCCTAGTTATAGCTGTAATTTGTAAAGTAATAGCCATGATATTAGACTATGTGAATCCATTGCTCCTTAGGTAAGTAAAGAGTGAACGTATGACATTTTTAGTCTTCTGATTGATGAACACATCCTACCGAGGGTACCACCACTGACACGAGGTCTTTCCATCTCCGTTTTAATGTTAATAGTATCTGAATTGAAGTCTATCTTCCTATGTGAGTTTCGCCTCGTTTCTGACAATTCTCTCTTCAGCCGGGCATATGTACATATTCAATAGAGACGCCTGCATGTGTATGAGTATTCTATCCAACAATATTATCAAAAAGGTTTTGCTTCCATGACCTCTGTTCAAATCCAGTCAGAGTCTACGCCTTTCCATGGAGTCTAGGAATCACTGGCCGAGTTCAAGGATAGCTAATTTGGTGACAGTCGACCTGGAAATCGTTTCCATGGCGATACAGTCATTCCACTTCGCTTGGGCGGCTGTGGCAGAGGCATGATGAGCTAACTCCTTATAAATTCCTCGTTCTAGGTTAGCATCGCTCTGGTGATCATCTACCACACAATCGGCCACCCTGGAATGGGAGCTATAATCGTAATGGTTGCATATGTGCCCATCAACGTAGTCGTCTCTAAAGTTATCAGATATTTACAAGTAAAGCAAATGGAATGGAAGGATCGTCGAATAAACTTCCAAAAAGAGGTGCAACAGCCTGCTACTTTGATCTGTTTTGTTTCAGGTGATTTCAGGATTAAAAGTTGTAAAGGTATTTGCATGGGAAAGTGCATTCGAAGAGGAGATCGAGCGGCTGCGGACTATCGAATTGAACCTGTTGAAAAGGGCAGTGCTCATTTTGAGAACATTACAAGCCCTTAATTCGTCTGCTCCATTCCTGGTAAACTAGTAATTCCATAAAGTATGGTCATGTTCCAGACAGCGATGGTTTGCTTCGCCTGGTATGTTCTTACAATGCCTCCAGGAGCTCTAACTCCTCAAGTAAATTAACCTACAAACAGTAATTAGGAAGTATTCAGGTGGCGTTTGTGAGTCTTGTTGTTTTCAACATGCTTCGCCGTCCCATGACTACAATCGCCCCCTCGATACAGAACCTAGCTAAGGGACTGGTCAGCTTCAGAAGAATAGACACATTCTTGAGAGCTCCTGAAATTCAACACATCAAACATAAAGACGATACAGCTGATCCTCAGCCCGTTCATATCGCTCTGAGGAATTCTTACTTTAGCTGGAAAACGGAGAAAGAAGATCTCAAAGACGTGAGCAGAGGATAAACTGAATAATGCCTTTATTAGATCACTGTCGAGCTAAATCAAGGGGACTTCAAAGCAGTAGTTGGACCTGTGGGAAGTGGGAAATCGTCTATTCTTGCAGCTATTATTGGTTAGAATTTTTCATCCTATGTTAATGATGTTGTAGGTGATCTGTACCAGTTGGATGGTGTTCGAAGTGTTCATGGCACCATTGGATACGTTCCGCAAACTCCATGGATCATGAACCAAAGTGTCAAAGCTAACATTTTGTACGGGAAGGAATATGACAAAAATCTTTATGATCGGGTAGGCTCTCAAATTATAGCACATAGCATCTCTGAAGATAACGCGGGCTTGTGATTTGAAAAGAGACTTTTACGCTATGCCAAGGTATGATTCTACTCAAGTTGGAGATAATGTAAGTCATACAAAATTACTAGGACAGCATTCATTTAGGGAATGGCGCTGTCTGGCGGTCAACGAGCAAGGATAGCACTAGCTAGAGCGATTTATCAGGATTGTGACATTTATCTCTTGGATGATCCCTTTTCTGCCCTCGATCCACATGTCAAAAAGACTGTTTATGATCAAGTAGGACTTTATTAACGGTAGCAGCTCAGATTGTAGGTTCTTGGGCCAAGAGGTCTTCTAACAAAGAAAACGGTTCTGTTGGTAACTCATGATACTTTTGTTACTCAAACAATGGATCAAATTTACGTCATAAACGGTAGCCTTATTTGAATATTTCTGTAATAAGCCGTATAGATGGAAGGATAGAGGACAGTGGTACATATGAAGAACTCATCGAGTCCAGTGAATTGTTTTCAACTATGAGAAGGGAAAGCGAGAAGGACGAAGGAAAAGACAAGGATATCCCTCCACCACGTAACAAACTGAACTTGTTGTTTGTATCAGACGGTTCAGAGCAAAAGAAGAAGAAGGCAAAAGCAGTAATGTTCGAGCCACCGGATCTTCCAGAAGAAAACAAAGCAGACGTTGTCAAACATGGAAGGGTAGGTTATAAGATGTTCTCTTATTCTGTTCAGTTCCGACCATCAGTCTACTTAATGTATCTGAGAGCATTTTCCTACCACTGGGCAATAATCTTCAGTGTACTTTTAATAGGAAGACATACACTGCAGGTAGTCCTCTTCTTTCTTTTTAATGGAGTCAATAGGGATACGCTGGGATTTGGTTATCCAACTGGGCCGACTATAATTCACAACAGGGAGGAACTCATGAATCCCGGAATTACTACCTACATATTTATATCGCTATTGGAGTGGCGACTGTAGTCGTGAGCATGTTTACATATGTCTTCGCTACTCTTGGAGGAATACGAGCATCTGCTAATCTCCATTCTCCCATGGTAGCAGCTCTTTTACGCTGTAAGATGGTCTTTTTGGAGACGACGCCGGTGGGAAGAATATTGAACAGGTTTACCGGGGTAAATCACCCATTTACGAAGTTTAAAATAGTCCTTAGGACCTAGACACGGTGGACAATGCGTTGCCTTTGAACCTTCGCCTTACTGTGGACGCTATTGTACAAGTAAGTAACCCTTCTACAGAAAGTAATGATCTGCCTTCAGATGATAATGGTCATGACAATTGTGTCCATCAATATTCCGTTCTTCCTCGTCTGTGTTATCCCTTTTTCTATAATCTACACCTTCTTATTAAAACGA
Source organism: Oscheius dolichura (assembly GCA_932521035.1). Taxonomy (NCBI): domain Eukaryota; kingdom Metazoa; phylum Nematoda; class Chromadorea; order Rhabditida; family Rhabditidae; genus Oscheius; species Oscheius dolichura. The sequence goes on along the minus strand of OW051497.1, from coordinate 10,404,586 downwards.
TTCGTCGGGCCAACTAGGCAGATTCGAAGAATTGAGAGCTCAAAACGATCTACGCTGCTGTCATCCATTGCCGAGACTGTAACCGGAGCCAGCAGTATAAGATCCTTCGGGAGGGGTAAAGTCACCTGTCTACAACTTCAACAAGATGTGGATGCCTTCACGAGATGTCGTTACCTGTCACCTGCTACTCAACGATGGCTGTCTTTGAGGATGGAGCTTTTAGGAAACTTTATGGTCTAAATACAACAATTGTTAACAATATTTCCTTGCTCAGATCTTTGGATGTGCTGCAATGGTAACAGTCTTCCATCATTATGGTTGGATTACTGTCGGAGAAATGGGTCTCTGTGTTTCTTATGCATTAACAGTAAGACTATGACCAATATTATCCTTGCTGACTTGTTTCTAGCTGACTGAGACAATGAACTTCTCCGTGAGGATGCTAGTTATGACGGAATCCAACATCGTTGCTGTGGAGAGAATAAAAGAATATCACGAGATACCATCTGAAGGAGAGTGGACATCCGACTATCCCCTTGTTGACGCCTGGCCCCATTCGGGATCTGTCGATGTCAGAAAGTAAGTAGCTCCTATTACGGGTCATACTTGATCAGACTCGACATTCGATACGGCGTCGGGGGTGGCTCTCATGCTATTCAAGACGTGACTTTTAATGTCAAAGGAGGCGAGAGGATAGGAATTTGTGGCAGGACAGCAGCAGGAAAGTCTACGCTTGTGAATGCGTTCCTTCGACTGGTGAATCTGAATGGAGGAGATATCAAGATAGATGGAGTAAACACGGCAGAAATTGGTCTGCACGAGTTGAGAAGCAGGATTACTTTCATTCCGCAGGTTAGGATTTCAGCTAGAGAGCAAATTACGCTTTAGGAGCCAGTTTTGTTCTCTTCATCCCTTCGTTTTAATCTGGATCCCCTGAATCAATGTGCCGACAGTGACATCTGGTTGGCATTAGAAGCTTGTCAACTAAAGGACCTTGTTCGAAAGAGCAAGCATGGATTGCATTGGCACCTGGAGGAGGGCGGAATCAATCTGAGGTCATTTTGCACTTCCCTGTCCATCATATGGAGTTTGGTTTAGCGTCGGCGAGAGGCAACTCGTTTGTCTTTGTCGAGCACTACTCAAGGGAGGGCAGGTGGTCATTTTGGACGAAGCAACCGCCTCCGTGGACAGGCCAACTGAACGTATTTTACAGGAAGTAATTGCTGACTTCTTTAAACATTCGACGGTTTTGATCATTGCTCATAGATTGGAGACGGTTATCAACTGTAATAGGTGGGCAAATTCTATTGGTGAAGTAACAAAACCATCTGTTTAGAATATTAGTTCTGGAAGATGGACGCGTTGTGGAGTATGATACCCCAAAAGAACTTTTGGAAAAGGAGGATTCTCTCTTCAGAGAACTTGTTCAAGTTGAATAACCAGTGTTTTTAATTTTTATTGAAATTTTAAACGCTATGCATCACTATGTGATTGAATGTCAAAGTCTGAAAGAATTGTTTATTTGCTTGTCAGAAGATTAAAACTTACCAACAGAACTGGCATAGTCTGCAGGGACTCGTTCTCGATTCGGGGAGGGTGGTGGCATCACAATCGGGGCCCAGCCATCGTTCCGAGGAGCTTGAGGTTGTACTGGAGAAGGTCGCCTGTGGTTTGTCGGAGGAGGAGCAGGCTGTCTTTGAGATTGATGTGTGGGTGCGCGTGGTGGGGCCCGCGAATCATCCTAGAAATATTCTATATCTCCAAGAAAAAAGGATAATCCACCTGGGGATCTGGCTCCATCTGCATGTCATAATCGTCATACGTCTCTTCATCTAATGCGATAATGTCATCAATGCTCAATTCCGGCTTCTCGGTGGTGACACTTTGAACAAGCCATCTTTGATATTCCACTGGTTCGGCAGTGGCTTTTCGAAGAGGTGTAAATGGCCTAGCAGTTGCCTGATGCTGTGGTTGTTGTGGCTGTTGTGGCTGTTGGTAATGTTGCTGCGGAGGGGGCTGAGGCTGTTGTTGATGACGTTGTTGCTGTTGTGGTGGCTGTGGTTGTCCCTGTTGATGACGTTGCTGTTGTGGATGTTGCTGATGGGGATGCTGCTGTGCATAAGTTGGCCTCGTGGTCATATCCTGTATCAGCGGCCGCTGATAGTGGTTAGACATGTCGATAGCAGGAATATACGTCGGCGGCTGCCTCACATACTGCCTCAGATTTTGTTCTGGAGTTGGAGGTACAGGTCTTGTAGGCGCTGGAGTTGTAGTAGTAGTTGTCGTTGTGTAAGTCCACCAAGGCCTTGTAGGTGCCGGCGGAGAAGGTGGAGGTGGAGCAGGAGTACTCGGATACCTTCGAACCCATGTGGGTATAGTAGTCTGCACGTGTTGTTGGGTAGAATAGTGAGGCCACTGAGTATTGTACACGTTGACAGGAGGTGGAGGTGTCGTGTAATAAATTTGAGTAGTCAGTACAGGTTGAGTAGTAGGACGAAGGGTAGGAGCCGGGGTTGTTGTTGTAGTGGTTGTTGTGCTAGTTGTAGTCGTTGTTGGCGGCAACGTGGGCCTGGGAGCTGGAGGACTGGTTGCCGGAGGCACGGCGGGAGTTTGATTCCATCGCCTAAAAAGCTTGTACCGTATTCTTCAAACAAAAATTTCGTGCCTTGTGTCCTGAACCCTCTCGTAATCTTCGTAGGGGTTCCTTCCAAAGCCGTCATATGGCGGAGGCAACCAATAAGGATAACGACTCCTTAGTGCCTGAATTGGCATCGGCCCCTCTCCCGTCCACCAAATTTTTTGGTTCCATACTTGCCGTCCGTATTGATCTGTCTTGTACGTGACATAAAATTGCGTAGGAATTGGAGTTGGCAACACTGGTGAGTTCTGTGAATACTGTATCCAAAAAATAATATCCTGTATTGCTTATCCCCACCTGTGTCCTGTACTGGGAGTAGCGGGTATTGTAGAATGGCTGGTAATTGGGAGACTGATTAGCCCTGACTGCTTTGCTCACAGGAGGGTAGCTGTCCCTTTGGGGGACGACCATATTCCCTCGAGAGTCAGTTTGATAGGTGTAGGAGAATGTCGACTGAGGACTAGAAGGAGGAGGCGTTGTGACATCCTCTACCTAGACCAATTATTTAAATCTATAAAAGAATCTAATTACCTGTTGAATTCTCCTGGGCGGGACTTTGTTCTTCCTGATCTTTTTGACCCATCTCTTATGCGGCAGCTCGGGAACGAACTTCTCCACACTAAAATAGGCTTACTGTATTGGTAACTTGTTTTGTAAGAAAGGAAATGGTGATTAGAGCTATAGACTCATTCTGATAGGAGATAGATAGCTAGAGAAGAAGTCAGTTCTATCATGCATACCCACCGAGTGAGCTTTGCCCTTACCGGAATTGCAAAACGAGCACTAAACGATTAATTAAAGCCGAAAAGCTATAATTTTTGATCACTCACATAACGGTCTTAGCAGCCCTGGCAACAATCGGAACGTCAGTTTTTGTTTCGGCTGCAGCTGTCGAAGTCACGGGTAGGTCGACTTTCGTTTCAGTGGCAACCATTTCTCTGTAGTCGGAGGAGTAGTCATTCTCGTCGAAGAAGTCCGGATTTTGAGAGTGGGAATAGGGAACGGCTTGGACAGAAAATGGGGAAGCGTTGTCAGTAGGAACTGGAGCCGGCGCGGGGTGGCTAGGTTGTCGGAGCTGACCAGCTTGACCCGCGTTAGCAGGATTCCACCAAGCATCTGGAGGATAAATGAAGTCCGGCTTGTTCACAAAGACAGCCTGATTCTCTGGAGACATAGAACTTTGCTAAAGAAGTAATCAAAATACAATACAAAGGACCTCTTACATTTAGTACTCCCCAGTATTTTTCATCAATTCCTGGTCCGATCCAAGGGTGGGAGAATTCTCCACAAATTTCCATACAATGATTGTATGAGTAGAAAAGATTAGAATTTCCACCACACCCAGTCCAATAGCTGAACCGATAGATCACAAAGAAAAGCTAATTAATCAAACCTGCAGACACATTGCTTTTTCTCCCAATCGAAAAACCATCGCTCTATGTCACTGTTGCAATGGCCCGGCTCGTGTGGGAGTGAACAGCGATCGGCAGCCGTTGGTGGAACATAGGTGCACGAAGCGCTGCATTCTGAGGTATACGCTTGTCAAACAGAAAGAAAACAGGTCAAATTTATGGCCACCCCCGGATACTTCCGTTTTGTGGTATTCCCATTTTTGGGAAGAATGACATACTCTCTGGATTCCTGTGTAATGATCCTACGCCTCATTCCCGGGAGGATTAATGGAGACATCGGTTGACAACTGAGTCACACATGCTGGACAAAAGGCTTTCATTAACGGGGGAGCACATCCAAGAAAATTATAGGCACAAGCCTCCCCCGCCTGCTAAACGCCTACCTTCTAGAGAATTGTAGGTATTGGCGTTGCCCCCACAGCCACTGTAATAGAACTGCCTACAGCGATGGTCATATCTGTCGTAGTACCTAAAAATAATTACTGTAGGCTCTCTTAAGGAGGGAATACCATTTAACTGTAAAATTATTGCATTCGCCTGGATCCAGCCAGTGATTACAATCGGGGTTTGACAACTCTTCTTGACCTTCTACTACTGCTACAAATAGTAGAACTAATAGCAGCCATAGAGTTTTCATATTTGAACCGGCTATAGCCGGAAATGACTGTAGTGGTAGTAAACGGGAAGAAGGTGCTCGGAGAAGTGTCCTGAAAACACCAACTGTTGCCAATAATAACTGGCCACGACGTTTAAAATGTGTGAGAAAATGAGAGATGCAGCTAATAGCGCAGATCCGTCTCTAAAAATGTTGCCAAAAAGTTGTGACTTTGCACTCCTTGAGGGCAATTGAGACTGATGGCAGCTGACCGGGAGCAGACAGTCAGCCCAACCTCCTCTCTGCTTTTTTTATTATCTATTACAGCCGGCTTTCATGAGTCAGTTTAGTTGACCTCACAATCAGTCATTTTGTCTTTCGGAGCTTGGCAGCTGGGTCTTTGTGTTCCAATTCTTCTAATTTTTCGTCCAGGAGGAAAGAATTCAATTCTCCCTATCCAAATAAGCAGAGCCAATAAGCAGCACACCGGATTGTGCAGCATGATGTTCTCTTCGGGGGCTGGCTATTGTCAGGGAGGCATAAATTCTCTCTCCCAAACAAATAACACTTAAACCGACTGTGTGGCAGCCACCACAACACATATGGTTACGATGATGGGAAGAAGAGGAAAACGGGACTGAGAAAAGAGATTTCGACAGGTGTCTTGCACTGAATGACCGCGTCTTTTGCTTTACACCATATGTCACACAAAACATAACTGCTTTCGCATGAGTTGGTTCCATTTTGCTCTCTCTCTCCCCCTCCCCAGCTGGCAAACTTCTTCCTTGTTGCTCTAGCCCCGTCAAGCTTTGAACATGAAGAAGCAGCTGATAGAAATTTATGAGATAGCAATCGGTGGGGGGAGAGGGAGGGGAGGCGGCAGGGGTGAATAAAATAAATGTCTACCACACTTCCTGTCATCTCCTGCATAATGTCACACGTTTACACTTGCGCAAAAGAAGGAACCACCTGGAGTAAATGTCGCCATCTTCTGAGAATGACACGCTGTAAGGCTTCGTGATAGCTGGAATGGCTAATCAGCAGCTGGGATGTGTTCTCTCTAACTTGGCCATTTGATTTGCCCCATTTTCCTCTGAATAGAAGAACATCGTTCGGCAATTACAACTTCCCTGGGAATAAGTGTTGCCCTTTGTTGTCCAGTCGCCTCCTCTTCTCTCCCTCCTCAAATGGTTCATTCATGACTGAGAATAGGGCTTCAGAAAGCTGGCCGTAATGCGCATTCGCCCTTATGGATTTCAACGCTAATCCGAAGTGAAGAGGAGGTGTGGCGGACGTCCTCTGTCCCCGAGCGCAAGTCATTAGTAACTGCGTTACGTTAAGCATATATCCCTTCGGCGGTTCCCGTTTACTTCTCTTGGAGATCCTGGGACCCTGAAGGGGGCATGGCCAACATCCCCGGGCGAATTCCTCATCGATCCCCTCTGCATTCTTATTCACCTTTTCGTGAGACCTCCCGCCCGTGAGGAGCGAACCTTAAGAACTCGAAAGGGGGGTAGTAGTAGAAGTAGATGTCGTGAGACACCGTTCCGACCGCGGCAGCGCCAAATGATCAGACCTCCAACTATCAAAAGCAGATGCTCTCAATAGATGCGTGTGACCTGATCTAAGGCAGTAGTTTAATAAACGGGTTGGTTTTGAATCAATCCGCGTGTGCAATTCTGAATGCATGCGGGAAGTCGCCGTGCAAACAGGCTCTCCCCCGCCCACACGCAATTCTCCTTCTCCTGCTCCGTTTCATTCAAGTTATTTTATCGCATAGTTATCGTACTTATAATATTCTTGCATTATAGTGAATTTTTTTTTTACTGATTTCAATAGAAGGCACGCTCTTCTAACAGCTCTACCGTAGTCATCTGCCAACCAACTAATCCTCCCCATGCCGTTACCACCCAAGGACATCCGTTGCCCTAATAGTTTGTGCATGGCGTTAACATTAACGATTCCCTTGCCAAAAGCAGACCTCCCACCACTTGCTTGCTGCCAGGGGAAAAAGTCTTCTCTTTTGTCTTTTTTGAAGCGCTTTTCAACTTCTCCACTTGTCTTGGATAAATAGAAGGGAGTGGTCTCTTGAAACGACGATATCATAGCCGGATCTTAATTGTCCTTGAGAAGCTTCTTTCACAGCATGACAGTTGGCTTTTTTTATTTATCAGAATCTTTCTTCTTTCCAATATTTGACAATGAAAAAAGGCGAGATACTCTTCGACTTGAACTTTGCTCTACTCAAGTATGCTTCAACGGAGATCTACTCCACACAATCCTCCACTCTCTTTTGTTTCAAGTTCAATTGTTAGTGGTTATTTTCCCTTAAAGGGAAATTTCCTCTTCTCTCTTGTTTATTCATCTCCTCTTCCGCTTAAAAAATGGCATATTCTTTGAATGTGCCCTGGCACACTTCATTTATAGCTGTCTCTAGGGAAATCATCACTATGCCATGAGAATGTCTCTTTCCTCTCTTTCTCTTCATATTATCAAAATATCTCATTATAAGTAGACTAATCATCAGTAAAAAAGTTCAACTCGATCGGTTTCTGATCCTTCCATCCAATTTCCCTCCTCCTCATATACATCATTGTGAAAGTGGGAAGATGAGCCAATTACAAAGAGAACAATTACAATTTTCATTACTAGGTGTACCCCCGTCCGTTTTCTCTCATTATGAAGCAGGCTTTTAGCCACGCATCCATTCTCGTGTTCAGTTTCCACCCCCACTCGGACTTTTTTTCAGACTAAAATAAATGTGGGTCTCTCTGGTCATTCTGATTTTGTCCTGACTAAAAATAGCAAGACTGAGGATCGCCGTCCTTCTATCTCACCCTCTCCCTATATGTGCTGTTTATGTTGGTCCATGCATAATGTCGGCTGATTTTCTCTTCCGTCACAGCCGTTTCTGTTTGATGTTTACGGAATTCACAGCCTTTCTTGTATTGTATATTACACATCATAACGGGGGGAAGCGGAGAATCTCCATAGATCACGAAGTCTCGAATTCCGGTTCAGCCGGCATTCACATCACACACAATAGCTCAAAGAGATCTAATTAAATTAGTTGTACTTCAAGTCGTCTATTTTAAAGGATAAGCTGAAAAGAGGCGAGAACTATTAGCTGACCTTGAGCAATGTTGCTCATCCCCCGTATCCCTCCTGCACTCCTTCATTAGGCTTGCACTTTTAGGGGCCTAAGCTACGGAAATAGCTATGTTCATCGAGATGAGGCTCTTAGTTGACGACAATCAGTCCTCCCTGTGCCCTGTCTTTCTTTTTTTCTTCCGTCTAGACACAGATTGTCCAAAACAAATGTTTCCGTGTAGATGCCTACGTAATCCTATTATATAAGAAGTTTGTATTAATTACGCCGGGCAGAGGATTCTCCCAGGGGCTTCCCTTTTAGTAAGAATAAGTACATCTGTCTTCTCAATTTTCACGTGTTTGCTATCCGAGAAACATCGGATTCAAAGTGTTAGTTTTTCATCCTCGTGTACTAATTACTGTTTACACCACCAAGAATCAGGAAATACGAGGAAGATCATCCTTTTGGGAGCAGGGGGCTCCGCTTCCGGGGGGTGGCCCCTGATCCTGCAATCATTTTGCTCTGGTCCCTTCCTGCCATTATTTTTCTCTTAAAATGGAGGGGGAGGAGTATGAAAACAGCAAATTTTCTATTGTGTTTCCCGTCTTTCCTGGCGAAACATATTCCTCCGCGTTTGTCCGTCCGTCTGCAATGATTTGCTCATCGTCGTTTTCTAGTAAGTTTTTTACTATTCCTCATATGAAAACCAGCCTAAGAAACCTAATACATGAGAACACCCTAGGTGGCCCATTAAAACACCCAGCAGCATAAAAAACTAGTTCTCTCCTTAGTCGCATCCATCGCCTTCTCTCTCTCTCTCTCCTGCTATTCTCATACCCTGCCCAAGGGGGCCACCCATAGTGACCCACGGCGTCAGATTACTCCCAGGGTTCTCCTTCCTCTACTTTTGCTACTTCTCTACAAACTGCAAATTTCCATTTCCATTTCGACAGCTAGTGTGTGGCACTTTTCTCTAATTGGAAGTTCTTTACGTCGGCTTGTCATGCCAATTAACAAAACTCGCTCTTTTCCGCGAGATTCACTCGTATTTCCCGCAACATTTTCTGGATAAATTAGTCATTAGCGGTGCAGATTTTTTGGTCTTCCTGTCAATTACACTCTCGGCTAAGATTCCCGTCTATTTCAGATACGCATTCTTTGTACTTATTTGCCCTTCGGCCTTACTATTCTCAAGTAGGAAAAGATTACATAGAATTGAACGCGGCCGGCTCATTCTTTTGAAAATCTTCAAGTTATAAGCTTTCGCGCGTAGATTTGTTAGAAAATCTATCGGAGTGGAACAGGCAGGAAAGCGGCTGAGATTTATTTGAATGGAGCCTAATGGAGCTCCCCCTACGTGTTCCTGGCCTGTTGCTGTCAGCTATTGGTCCCTCCGGGCTCTCTTTTCTCTTTGTTTATAAGCTGCACTTAACTCTCCTGGACCAGGTTGTTCCCCACGTCTTTTTCCCCACGACTACCACGTGCTGACAAGACCGACCGACCGACGGCCGCTGCTGCCGCCGCCGCCTTCTCACGAATGTTTTCTTTGAATAGAATAACGCCTCAAGCAATTACGTCAAGATGATCTCTTTCTCTCCTCTCTTTAAACGCAGTGAGCTGAACAATCCTTAACCCCTTTTTGCGTCAAAAAGATTACCCCAGACAGAGGTCAACTTAAAAATAGATTTCCTTCCCTCCATAGCAGAGCGTTTCCTTTCCTCTTTCTGATACCTATTGTTCAATTGATTGCTGCATAAGATTGGCGTCGGTGAGGCAAACGGATGCCCCTTCAAGTATGCGCAAATAGTCTCGATTACTTTGAACCTCGCATTTCGCAGCTTTTCTCAGTTTTCTCTTTTTCAGATATGGCTGTCTTTAAAAAACTGAAGAAGAGTAAGGACAAAGCCGCTCCACTGCCCGAGCCGGAGCCTGTCAAATCGCTGGATTGTCGCGTCGGAATGGATAATTATAGGTGAGGATCTTGATCACTTCTCCCTCACGTGGAAACAATTGTCTATTCTTGCTCTGCTGGGAGACTATCTTGAAATATTTATTGTTCTTCTAAAAATCCTGGTGACGAACAGCAATCTGGCCAACTTTTTTAACGCGTGGGGGTCTCTAAAAACCATTCCTTTTTCTCTTCAAATGTGGCCGTCTGTCGTACATGTCAATGGACCTCATTTGACGAGGCAGAGGGAGAGAGAGAGACAACGGTTGAGCCGTAATTTCCTTCGCAAGCTGGGCACATCGCATATGAGATTTACACAGCTCAATTTGGCATGTTATCGCTGTTCCCCAGGGACAAGACAAGGAAGCCATCTCCGATGCGTGGGGATTGAATTACCATTGACAAGTAGGCATTCGCTTGTTGGCTTAGGACTGTAGACGTTTACATAATGCCTAAAATAGCAGGGAACCCCCGCTTTTAGAAGATCAATTGCAAAAGAGAAAAAAAGAATAAGACCAAAGATGAGAGAGTTTCAGGCTTTGCAAGGTGAATGTGGTCATTGAATATTTTACTTCTTGTAAGAGGTCAGAAACGTTTAAATCCAATCCACACGCCTAGAAAAGAAATAATCAGTTGTTCTTTCTAAAGGAATTCTTAGAAACCTACCGTTTTGCTTCCACGTGTCGCCTGTAGACTAATATTGAAACCGGGGATTTCGAATCGGCACCGTGGCTCAAAATTCTAGATCTTTAACAGCTTCTCTGCGAGTGATCTTTTGCAGAACACACAAATAACATTCCTTCTAATAACTGCAATAATTGGCGTGATTTTTGATGTATTAGACAGTTAAAGAAATAAGATATCGCTAACGGAATGACCTTTTTTCAGGGACTTTTTTACACTGAAAAACTATTGGAAGACGGTGGATCGAAAGAAGCCGGAAGCCGGTGGTCTACTGTTGTCACGGTAAGTCGTTATTCGAGCCGTCTGAAGTGAGACTCTGATTGAAAGGATGGGAACAGTGTGAATGGGCGGGAGATTAAAATATGTATGTGTGTGGTGTCAGGGACTCATTAGGAGCTTGAATCAGTGATTGCTCAAGCGCGGCTACCTGTCGACGTCACTTCTCTTGTGGCTTTTGAATAGAATTATGTCAGACCACAGGTGTTTCTTTGGTTACCACCCAACGCCGTTTGTTTCTCTTCTTTTATCCTACTCTGGCAATTGTTTCTTGAACTTTTCTTTACGCGTCCCCAACGGCCTTTTCAAGTACTTCCCTTTCCCGCTTCTATTTTTAGTCTATTTTCCTGTTTAGTAACTATCGCACACTTGCTTGCGTCACTGACGTGTAGCCAGGACACAGTGTGTGTTCCTAAACGACAGAATCTTCGGCTTCGCGGAATTTCCGAAGTTTTCGGAAGGAAACTTTCTCACCAACGCCATTGTTTTTCTCTCTTGTTCGCCGAATATGGGATTTCCCATTGTTCAGTAACTAATTCCCTCCGGGGAGAACGTCTAGCAATCTTAAGAAAATAAGAAAACGAGCAAGACAACTGATAGCCGCATTGACAATGTCCTTATGATTCAAAGACTCGTATTTATGCGGATATCGCGTTTGATCTTCAGACTAAACTTTGGAAATAACAAAAGGTTTGGAGTAAATAATTAAAGAATACGAAGTTTGTAATTTACAATAACAGAAAATCATAAAAGAAGCAATTGTATTGTTGTTCAAGAACAGGAAGTAATTGTGAAAATTCCAAACAAATTAAATCGTTCAGGGAATTCGACGAATTTTGTTTTGACTCCTATATTTTGCTTCGACACGGAAAAGTTTCCATTAATCATGCTTCTCTGAATAAAAGGACACCTTCAGCAACTGTAGGAGACCATATTTCAGTTTTTCGAAGTTCCTAAAACCTATTTCGTCTTCTCCTCAATTCCCACGATGTCTTTAATTGACGCTCTTTGTGAAAATTATCATTTGACTGAGCGAATAGGTCAATCACAACTAGACCAGCCGAAAACCTATTCAGTTCACTGCCATTGACGTAATAGCCGGCTGTCTGGGTAACCCAGAAAAACAAATGGATTAGTGAAAACATTAAAAAGAAAGTTGTGCTCACCCCGAGGGGCGTTCGCCTCCAGATGATTTGCTAAAGAATTGTGCTCATTTGCGGGTGGTGTAACACCTGCCCCTCTCTCTCCCCATGACTTTGCTCTATCTCTTTTCTCTCTCTCTCTCTCCCGTTCTTTTGTGTTTTTGTTTTTGCATTCTATATAACTTGCGAACTTTAAGATAACTCCTAACACGACGACCTTATATCCGATAGTTCATCAAAATACTTTATTCTTCTGGCAGAGAACCTGTCCGGTGCAGTCAAGCAAATCTCCGCCCCTTATCTCACACCACCACGCTACCAGTCTCATTCTCCTTTTGCCCCCACCTGGCTCATTCTTATCCTTGTGTGTGTCTCTGCTCTGTCGTGGATTATTAACTGGGCAGAGTCATCAGTTTCTATGACTGCATATGACTAGGTAATGGGTTCTGGATCGTCAGCACAGAAGGCTCCTCCTAAGGTATGGTGCATCTTCTTTTTTCTCCAAAATTAAAGCACGATACTTTTGTATTCTATTCTATTCAAGACCTGCTAACCATTTATTATCCGAAAAGCCCAAAAATCCTGCTTCTTCTCCTCTTCTTTTAATATTCCTCATTCTAAAGGCTACCGAAGAAACACCGGCAGTTGAAGCTCCGGCCCAACAAACTGACACCCGTCTCAAGCTCAATTTTAAAGAATTCTTCACAACAAAAAATTACTGGAAGACGATAAGGAGAAACGAACAACAGTGTGGAAAAACATTTCTAGCCAAGTGAGCAATGTCTATACTAAATTCTTGTCCTTTTCGAGTCGGGGTCTTTTCCAATGCCGACGTACTGTGAGAAAGGGTAACATCTGCATTGTCATGTGAACAGTTATAAAAATCTGCGAAAGAAATTTATAACAGAATTTATATTTTTCTCACGTAGAAGGTCAGCCTGATTGCATTATATTGGTTTCCCATGCCGACGTCGGGCCTCCCCCTCCGGTGGGCATCACAAGGTGTGCGACCGGATGTCAGGAACAGTTTTAAACAGCCTAGCCGGAGGATGGAAAGGATTGGCAGGTTAATCCATGTGTGCCTAACTGTGTGCCAGAGTATCAAAGGACTTTCTTGTCTCGTGGCCAATGTTTTCAGTTAACCGGCGCTGGTGGTGATTTCTCGTGAGCACTCGTAAAATTAATCTTGTGTTCAGCCGTGGGAAATCGCCCAGTTTGTCATTCTGCCGTCTCTTGAATAATTAAGCTTAAAATTATCTCTACATGACGTAGTAACCATAACACGCTTTCTGTACTCTACGAGGAAATTTGTATCCTGTGTGGATAGGTCGACTATGACGTCGTGTATAATCCACCCAGTACGACAGAGATGTATGACAGTTGATGTCTTTTATCCAATTTAGTCTTTTCTATATTTTCAGATTTCTCACGCAAAATCCCGATCTGAAGGCATTGTATCCGAAGTTGAAAACCTTACCAGCTACAGTAGATGCCGGTTGTTCAGAAACAGCGTTTGAAAATATGGCGGCAAATTACCTCAAAGTGAGTTAAAGTCTCTTCTCTCGTTATGAACCAACGTTCACTTTAAAAAAATCTGTGTCGAACTACGTAGCAGCTGTACTATTAGCTATTCCATTTATTGTTGGTTATACTACTATATTATGGACCTGGGAAACCCTCAATTCTTTCAGGTATTCGACGAGGTTATATCAGCGGTGGAAGAGAAGCCGAACGACGTGCAAGCGGCTATAGACCGTCTCAAAGCCGTTGGGAAAATGCACAGAACAAAGGTAATCTTCTCCTTTTTGTTTTTTATTTCGAAAAAAGTACGTAAACAGATAATTTAACAAGTATTGTATTTGTACTCCTTTCTGTGGAAAACAATCCGTGGCGCAAGCACACCCACACACACTTTCACTCCAAAATCCATTTCATAAAACTCACGACTTTTGCAGAGGTCAAATGGGGGGTATAATTAGACGGGATTGAACCAGAAACCTTGAAGAAATGGAAATCTTTCAGGTACCTAGTATGACTTCGGGTAGTTTTCAAAATATGGAGGAGCCCTTTATCTTCATGATCGAACAGATTCTTCAGGACCGTTTTAATGACAAAGCTCATACGCTATTCAAGAAATTCTTCCAATTTTGTCTACAGTATCTACAGGAGGGTTTTAATGGTTGATCTCTATTTTTTTTCTCTCTCTATATCCAAATTTAACAGAGGTTCTTTTATTTTCATTCGTTTTTTTTACAAAACCCCCAATCCCCTGAAAGTTTATTATAAAAATTTTCAGACCGCCCGTATCATTCTATCCATCCCATTGTCATTCTCTCTCTTTTTATTTCTTATTTAATAGTCAGAGTTATGTTATTTTTTATAATTATATTATATTTTTTGGATAGTTTGATACGAGCGACCTTTCATATTGCTCATGCCTTTTTTTATATAGTATCCGTGTGAATGTATAAAACGGTTTTACGCTTATTCTATTCTGTCAGAAGCAGTATCGGGGACGAAAAAAGAAACTGGACTTTGACTCTGATCTGGCACCATAATCTTCCTTTCTTCAGCAGTTTTCTGAATAAGACGATTAGCATTATGGATAGGTCAATTCGTTCATCTTTCTTTTATCTCCATGAGTTTATCCTGGTCAGCTGAAGAAATCCCGGCATGTGTCTAGCCTCCTGACTTGCAAAAACTTGTCTTCCAACAAAGAACAGTTAATTGCATTCTAGAAGATCTCCTTATCAGACATATAAGTTATAATGGAGTTCTAGACAAGCGGCCTGTTAACAATTGCACAGGAAATATGGAAAACAACTGTTAATCCCCGGTGTAGGATGTCGTCGTTGTCAAAAGAACCGTGGGTAAGCGACAGAGATCATTCCCATTTTTCCGTTCCCATAAGCATAACATTGAACTTTGAGAAGTAGACACGAGGCACTTAATTTTATTACCGTATTCTGTTCAGTTTTGCAAAAAGATTAACTCCAAATTGCAACGGATTACGTCAGAGAATGGGATTCGTGGTAAAGCGGAGCAGAGAGAGAGTAAATGACTCGCCATGGCCACTCGCATATAAGCACCTAGTATTGGAAGAGAGAACCTGATTGCATTGTGCGGATACGGGGTCCAGACACACAAGGTTTTGGCGTCGCTCTTTTAGGCCTTTCGACTGGAGAAGCAGTCTTTTAAGTCGCAATCTGGGCTCTATGTACCGCCACGTCTTTCCCGGCTAATTGGGACCGAATTTCCCTAGGGGAAGAGCCATGTTTCTTCACCACTTGCGACCCAGACCAGGTACGCAACTCATCGATTCTTTTCTTAGATTCTTCCAAGAATTTCATTCTAAGAAAACGCTTGAAAGCTGGGTTAGTTATTAGGCTTTTTTTTCTCAAAAGTCGAAGTTTTCTTTTTAAAATCTCAATTCTTAAATAATACAGTATACCGTATCCTATTCTTCAGGTGGGCGCCCACATGCGGATAATCCGATGTGTGGCATGATGCAGAGCGGTGTGTGCCGCTTCTCAGAACTAACGCCTGGACAGTTCGGCCTCACTAAGCAATTGGTACAGGCGGTTACGGTATCAAATGTTCTCTACAGGTCCTACGACTCGCTCTACCTCACGTTACCTTAGTCTTTGTTTCGGTGCTGTATGCAGCATTAGGCGGCTGGATTCTCACACTAATCAAATACTCGGACCACAGCGCGTACTACACCGGTGTCATTGAAAGGTTGATTAGTGGGATTTCATCCTGACGTCATTTTGCTAATTTTAGACATAAGACTGACTTCGTTAAATATGTTGCTACCGTGAATGGAACAAGGAGAACTCAATTAGACGAACGATTATATCGTTATGTCGAGCAGGTCTACAAGATACATAATCACAATCCATATGTTTATAATAAAAATATCACTACAGTAAGAATTCCCAAATGATCATTAATATCTACAGGCGCCGTCTTCCCTGACCAATGTGACATGGAACATCTTCTTCGCCGCTACGACTCTTACTTCCATTGGATACGGTGCAGATGCCCCCAGTTCGCCGGTTGGGAGACTATTCTGTTTAGTTTATCTATCTTTCGGTATCCCGCTATATCTTATCACCCTAGCGGATATGGTACGCTGCTACCAACCTAACTGATTCTATGTTTTAGGCGAAGTTCTGTACGGAGGCAATGAATAGAGCTTACACGGAAGTGTTGAAAGTCAAGTACCAAATAAAAAGGAAGTATAAACGGTGGCAAGAAGGACGGCTTCGGAGAGATTCGATAAGAATTGGACAGGTTATTATTGCTGGAGGAGACGATGAGGTTAGTTCTCTTTGCTTATAATACTGTCTATTTTCAGGTAGCCGAATTCCTTTGGACCCATCTGGAGCATGCTCAATTCGTAGAGGTCCCATTCCTTATGGTCATAGGTTAATTCTAAAAAGAATCGTTGAAATTCTCCGTGTTTAGGACTTCTCCTTTCCTATATAGCCTTCGCATCGCAAGTCATCGCTAATCTGGAAGACTGGTCATCTTCCGATGGCTTCTATTTCGTTATGATGAGCGTTCTAACAATTGGATTTGGAGGTGACCCAACTCTCGTCCAAGTCATCGACTTTTAGACATGGTTCCTCGAAATGACCTCTACATCCTAATCGTATTATTGTTAATTTTAGTAGGGCTTGTGCTAACCACCACTTGTGTGGATATTGTTGGCGCGTATTACATTGATAGGTTGCACTTCTTCGGACGTAGATTGGATGATGTATGCCCGGTTGTTTACCCGGAAGTATCGCCCAATTTAGGATCCTTTGTCGTGGTTGAAGGCGGTGCAGCAGAAAAGAATAGAGGCTATGAAGCGAGAAGCAATGAGAAAGCTGTTTGAGACCGTTACAGCTCTACATCATATAAGATTTACCAGTTGAATTAATCCGCCTTCCATAATAGACGACCACATTTAGCTTTTAAACATCTGACTACCCACAATCCAGAGCCTGCACTGCCTCCACCACCAGAGAGTCCGAGGAATCTCCTAGCTTCTCATGCCACGGCAGATTCTGTAATGCTCCGATGGCAAAAGCCCCTGTACGTGGAAGAAGGCAGAAGATATTGGTACACTTTGACCTATAAACCGAGGTGAGGAGTCCACTCAAAGTGGGCAAACACATTTCAGAACACCACAGCGGAGGAATAACATTGTTGTGGTAGACTTTATCAACAAGGAGAAGTACCTCGTCACAGGGCTGAAGTCCTTCACACTCTATGAGTTCAGTGTTTCAACAACCACACGGTTCGGCAGTAGTAAACCAGTTAGAGCGCAAGAATATACAGGTAACTATCATTTCTATTAAATATATTGGCTTCAGAACCTTGTACTGTCCCTCAATCAGTGAGATTAGACGCCATTAGCAATGACACAGCTACTATTTCTTGGCGACCTCCTAAAATGAACAATGGGCCAGAGGTTTGTAAAGTATTACGGTTAAAATCCTTCCGCTTCAGAGCTATGTCATTCAATACACTCAAGAACCAGCGCCACAGTTTTTATATTGGAATAGGTATAAAGTAGGAAGCAATACTCGCTTCACACTAACAGATTTGATGCCAGATACAAGGTGAGCGCCCCCCCCCCTTCCAAGAAGTCTTTTCTAGATATATCATATGTGTATCAGCTGAGCACAACTTCGGTCTAGCAGCGATGTCGAAAAGTATCCGTTTCAATACAAAAAAATGGTGGGGCGACGATGACAGCAGCTGTTTAGCGATCCCAGGTCAGTTCCGCGTCTGAATAACTTCGTAATGCTGCTTCAGGAACAGGCCATCGACTCAGCATGGCCAGCGTCTTCAGCACCCTTTCAGCTCTCCGGTAACTTCCATAATCTCTACTTCTCAGGGTATCCCCTGCTATCTTCCGTATTGTCTTTCTCTTGGTAGTTTATAAAATTTATTTAATTTTTCTATTGTACCGCCAATATTTACAACAAAAAAAAGAAGAAACATAGCGAGTTAAAATTAAAAGAATAAAGCCAAAAACAATTGAGTTGAGAATAAGATACAGTACACAAAGTGGAGCAAATCCGATGACCTATAATTGTTATTCTAGTGAGCAAAAATGATTATGACGGGGATGAGAATAGCTGTGCCCGTCTGGTTAGATTTGGGATATATGGTTCAGAAAGAAACACAGGGTTGTCAACTCTACAAACCATCACGAAAGAATAAATTAAACTCGCAAAATCTCCAAACGATTGCCGTAACAAATAGAAATCCAATCGGGGAAGGACGTAGACCAGTGGACAATGTTGACTTCCCCGCCCGCTTGATACGCCAGGATGGGGTCGTCAATGGGTCGCGGCATGTCGTGAACATCCCAGATCAACGCTTGAGAATCTTCTCCTGAATGAATACAGTATAAATAAAATAGAAATTGAACTAACCAGCAGTACAAATATGAGTATTGGAGTGAGGAGCCCAAGCAATCCCATTAATGCTGGCCTTATGATTACTCAGTTTAGCAACGGGAGTACAAGGAATTCGCATATCGAGGATCAGGGCCTCGTTACTTCCCATAGCAAACGTCGCGATGTAGTTAGAATCCAGCCGGTTCCAGGCCAAACGAAGCAGAGGTGTTCTCTTCGGGTCTTCGTAGACAATGGTGGAGTGTTCGAGATGGCGGAGGTCGAACAACCGAACGCTACCATCAGCACCTAAAGCAGAATTTGACTAAACCAATTAGAATCATTGTCTCACCAACACTTCCAAAGACATCCTTATGCCCTTTATTGAAGCAGATATCGTAGACTTCTTTGTCATGAGCAATAAGTTGTGTACGTAGAGCCGCGTCCATAGTTGGACGAGTACTTCCAATAGCCTGTCCAGTCTCCAGCTGCCAGATAGTACAAGTAGTATCAATGCTGCTAGTTCCAATCATATTCAAATCAATCTCATTCCAGTCAAAGTTTGTCAGGGGAGCACAGTATTCCGCGGTGCGGTTGGTATTGAGGAGTGTCTCAATTTTGGCTTGATTGTCTACTCCAAGCTGAAAAGAAAACAATTCCTTCAAATTTAAAGAAATAAGCGTACCCTCCAGATTCTTAGATAGTCACCAGAAGTTGCAACAAGATCCGGATACTGATTCTTTGTGTCGGGAATCCATCCAATCTGTGTCGCCGGATAAGGATGATCAAACGAGCTTCTGAAGACGATCTCTCCCAGCTCTTCATCTAATTGAAGAATAGAAATCTAAAAATTATAAATATACTAATGTTTAATTTGAAGCTAACCTTATTGCTGTACTCCTCAATGAAACTGCTGACTGCTAAACGGAACCTTCTCTGAGAATCAGTTGCAGCGCTCCACGCACAGGCGAAGAGAGTATACGGAGCGTCGTATCCATAGATCTCCTTGCGTTTGTCATCGTCCCGAGATGATCCCATGTTAACGTCTTGAGACGATGTGCCAGCGACAGGGGCATTCGAAGAAGTTGCCGCCTAAAGGAACGCGTCACATGGTCTAGTTAAAAAACGAACTTCATATTGTTCTGTTTGCATAGGCACTTGGGGAGATTGTTGCGGTATATTTGTGTTTGGTTGTTGTCTGAAGTTGTTACCAGTGCTGCCAGGAGCAAGATGACCGAAGGGGTGATGTGTAGCTCCTTCCATTGTGGGTTTCTACAAGAAATGATCAATCGTATTAATATTCAAAGGCTGCTTTGATTGTTTTGGAGCGCGGTTCTTTTTTGTTTTCGAAAACGCAGATAAAAACAGTTTTAAATTAAATGAGTCCAGAAAGTTTTAGGAGCCTACCTTGATGATTTTACTCGGTTGAATAGGATTTCCGCTACCTCCGGGTAGCATTTCAAAGTTTTATCTGAAAATAATCAATAGTAAAACGGCATTATAATGTAATTTTAAAGGTAAAGATGGCAATGGACCATAGATAAGAAACTAGTGATGAAATGATTTGATTGCTTTATTGAACAACGAGATCTCCTCTTAATGGGGGTGCACATGAGAAAAAATAATGCAAAAAAAAGGAGGACTGAATATGGATGCGTGATCACAATTGGAACGACTTGCAAAAAGAGGAATGTATGCTAAATAATACATAACAAATAATAAAAATAGATACTCTTTTTGTGTGCTTTTTCCTGAGGTACATTGTAGATCTTCAAACCCGAAGAATCTCAAGAGACTTGTTAAAGACGATGGCTATCCAGTTGGTGTGGGCAGCTCCCCAATGGACTTGGCTAACTTCTCCGCCAGCGGAATAGGCAAGGATGGGATCATCAACAGGCCGATGCATGTTGGACACGTCCCAGATTAAAGCTTGAGCATCGTCACCTAAAGGATCTTCAATGAAAAGAAACAATAGTTCACTAACCAGCTGTACAAATATGATGGGAACTGTGAGGCGCCCAGGCGATGCCATTGACAGCCCCTGTGTGATTTTTCAGCCGGCTCAGCGGATTACAAGGCACACGGATATCAATAATCACCACCTAAGATTATATAGCATGTTGTAAGATTATCTGAGCAGGGAACGTACCTCCATTGAATCTCTGGCAAACGTAGCCAGGTGGAACGGCTCGACTTTGTTCCAAGCTAACCTCATCAGCTCTGATTTCTGGGGATCTTCGTAGACAATGGTTGAATGTTCCAAATTACGCAGGTCAAACATTCGACAACTTCCATCCGCTCCTAAAAACGAAGGTGTCTAAAATAACAAGTGGAGGATCTTACCGACTGTTGCGAAGTGATCCCGACCATGGTTAACCTTGCTGAATCCGATATCATGTACGGGCTTGTCGTGAGCTATCAATTGTGTTTTGACACTGTAGGACATCGGCCGGATAGTTGCGATAGGATGTCCAATCTGGATACAAAGTTTAAATGAGTCAGATTGTTCGCCGCACCTCTAGGTCAAAAATGGTACATGTTGTATCAATGCTAGCTGTTCCCAGGAGCCTAGGATCCACCTCGTTCCAGTCGAAACTAGTTAGGGGGGCTGTGTAATGCTGGGACTTGTTCTGAAGAATCATTTTACTATAGTAAATTACTGGGCAACATACACTGGTAAGGGTGACATCCTCATTGAGACGGACAATTCCATCCTGACCTATCCGATGAATTCGCAGCACATCTCCACTTGTAGCCAATAAATCCGGATAGTTATTCTCAGGGTCTGGGATAAATCGAATGCAATTGGCAGGGAAATCATGAAGGAAGGAAGTTTTCTCTACCAGTTGGCCAGACGCTTCGTCCAATTGGATTATAGACACCTAAACCATAAGGTTTCCATGTATAGGAGCCAAGTAACTCACTCGATTTTGTTGTTCCCTTTCCACCAAACTTCCCACAGCTAATCGGAACTTTTCTGTTTTTTTCACCGACCAGGCAGCTGCGTACAGCGGTCGAGTGGCATTAAATCTAAATTGGAAGTACGTAATACGAAATTTGATTGAGTAAATGAATACCAATGTTAGATGCAGCTAACACCTGACCCAGGTGTTAATAATCAAATAAAGTGCCCAGGGGCAAAACTAAAAACAAGTGTACTCTAGACTTACTTATAGATTTCACAGCGCTTGTTTTCGTTTACACGTTGCTGTTGCTGCTGTTGAGACGGGGTTATAGAAGCTCGTGCATTCATGGTATTAGCCTGTTGTTGAGCGGCAGCGGCAGCAGCAGCAGCGTGAGCTTGGGCGTTGGCTTGGAGCTGCAACAAAAACTAAATTGCAAAAATTATTGCAGATCAAAAGGTTTAAGACTAGTCGGAATTAATCATTAGTTTCGGTTATTAAACCTTCTAGGCTCATCAATAGTCACCATTTAAAAAAAATAACAGTGTAAACTCCCACAATTTGATTCGCAGCATTCGGAGGAAGGGCTCCTGGAGGAAATCCATTGCCCAGATGACCTAAACCGCTTAACAGTGGATGCGGAGGAGGCGCTGATCCCGGTGCACCAGGCAATCCAGGAAATCCCGGCCCTCCAGGCAATCCGTGGAGACCTGGAATACCTCCTGGCAATCCTAGACCTAAAAATTATAAAATATATAAATAAATATATATATTTTCCTACCAGGAAATCCAAGAGGCAGTTGCAGTCCCGGATGCTGATGTTGTTGCTGAACCTGTTGCTGTATTTGAGCTTGGGCCAATTGCTGGGCTTGTTGCATGGCTAAAAGTTGAGCGGCTTGTGCGGCTTGTCCCTGAGCGCTCATCTTAAATAGTAGAGATTAATATTTTTTTAAATAGACAAAAAATACCTGGGCAAGCATTTGCATTTGCATCTGCTGGAGTTGTGCGTTGTGATCTAGCCGACCGGCAGCAAAATTCACAGCTGGCTGCCCGTTTAAGTTTGAGCTGGCCATTTCTAGATATTGTACTGTTGATAGAATTGTAAATTAACGAACATGAGTATGAGAAAAATTAAAAGGCTTAATCAATATGAAAAAATGGTGTAAGGCACTCGGGGAAAGCCAGGCGCCGAGAAGTGCGTCAGCTCACACCGCGCTTGCGCAGAGCTGAGGTCGAACAGTAGGAACGCTTGCCGTTGGCACAAAAAGAGAAAGTGTTGTGTATTTAATGAATATATTGGCTATATATGCCTAAATATGACAATTTTAGTGAGTAAACCATAAGATAATCCCTGGAGAATAGCGCCAGAAAATAGAGAATCCTTTTCTGCCCTATGCGATCAAGTCGGGCACAATAATCGTGTAAACTCGAGAATTGAACTTCCATTTTTTTCTTCTTCAGCTTTTTTTAACGAAAGAACAAAATTTTAATATAACGTATTTATTATAATACATTTAGTCATGTTATGCAGTTGTAAAGTAACCCGTTTAGTGGACTTGGATAGAGAGATCTTCAAAAGCTTTATTGAATCGCCCTTCTTGCGCTTTTACAGCGTCTTCTTGTGCTTCTAAATCTATGTTTGAATGGAAAAACAACTGCTTACTTATATCTTCTAAAAATATTTTCCTATCACGATTATAAAAGGCAGCGGCTGCTATGTAAAATATAACGGAAAAGCAGAGAAGCACATTGGGCAGGTAGAACGCGGTGACTAGGGATTTGAATTTAGCTTCAGGAGTGTCGGAACCGCCTCTTACAGCGTCCGAAATCTGAAAGGGGGTTTCAATCAATAGGCAGCATTATAAACTAACTAGGCCGATGATATAGGGTCCTGACGCATCTCCAAGGAGATGTGAAATTAGGATTTGCCAAGAATTAGCGGTATTTCGACGATTTGGAGCAACAACGTTCTGTTCTAAGATTATTTAGAAACCGGCGAAGTTTACCATGAGCATGTCGACGTTAATAGCCCAATTGAAGCACAATCCTGTTATACAGACAAATATAAGGACCCAGGTAATCCCCATCTTGGTTGTAATCAGGTGGATACCAAAGTAAAACGTAGGAATAGCAATGAGCGCACCAACTGCACAGACTATGGCATCCGCTCTTTGTGTTTTAATTACTCGGAAAGGTCCTTGACCACTCTTCATCCACTATAAAACTATCTTATTAATGGGTGAAAGAAACTGTACCTGGGCAGCTAAACTTCCAATTGCGACACCTAGAAGCCCTCCGAGTAAGGTGATCCCTCCGAAGACTGTTGCTACTCTAGAAAATGAAAGGAATAGGAAATTAGGGTCCTCTTACTGTGACTTTTTGTCTTGATCCAGTTCTTGAGTACTGTTTTTGCCGGCTCTCCAAGCTTCACCATGTTGGATTGCTGTAGGAACCCACCAGGACATTGTACCAACCACAAATATAATAGCCGTGTAACCGAGAGTTGAACAAATGTATGTTATACTGATACGATAAGATATTATTTCCCGGGCCTACTTTTTAAGCAGGGATTTCATATCCTTGAGGTAAGAAGATTTCTCTTGACCCTGTCCTGCTGTCTCGGCCCCTCCTCGGCTGGGTTCTTCCACGAATAAGACTATCAACGCTATGCAAATGAGTCCTGAACGTCCCTATTAGCCATTTCCATTAACAGTCAAGGCTGTACCGAGAACCGCAGTCACTCGTACTCCCCATTGCCACGCTCCAAAGGCCGATGCCACTGCCGAACCAATTACATAACCAGATCCACTGAAATTGTTTTGTTATGAATTACGCGGCGGGGTCAAAATTAAACCTTCCAAATGGGATGGCAAAGTAGAAAATCATCAACATCCGACTTCGATCATTTCCGCTAAACATATCTGCAATAATCGTCGGTGATACTGTTATGTAGGACGCCTCTCCTACTCCGACAACGCCGCGAAGGGTAGCGAACAGCCAGAACATCTGAACCGTGCCTAATCTTCAACCGATTTATGGGAATTCCATACGTTTCGTGGGACGAAGGTGCAGGCAACTACAGCACAGATCCAGACGGAAATACCTATCACCATAATCACTTTCCTATTATATCTGAACTGTTGTTTGTTGGGCAATTATGCAGCTGTTTCACCTGTCCCCCAGATAGCCACAAACTGGCGAACAGAACATGAAAGCAATGATAAACATGGTCTGAAGAAATCCGGCCTTAGCATCGTCTATTGAATAATATGACTGGATATCTGTTAGCACTCCTGAAATCCGATTAAACACATAAGTGAGCGGATAAGCACCTGCTATTGTGTATCTATCCATGTAATTTAACAAATTTATCAGGCACAAAATACCCACGATTACATACTTCCTGGTGTTGCTCAATGGATCCCCGGGTACTGTTTGAGTATCCATCTAAAAGCAAACAAAAATAAGACGACAACAAGGCAGCAGAGAGAAGAAAAACTGGGAAATGAGTCACGGAGTTAATGACAAATTGAATTTATGAAAGGACAGCAGGGGGAAGAATCAATTGCCAAAGAAAAGCTAAGAAAGGCGTGAAAATGGCGGAAGACAACTCAACCGGGGACGTAAGCGCCGGACGGCACCGGACAGCCTCTCCCATGGAAACTCGTTCCTACGAGGCCGGTCAGCGCAACTGAGCTGACATATTTTTCTGTGATTAGGCAGTTTGTAATAGCCCTCTGGGGGTGAAAGTAGTTCAACCCATTCCCCCCTCTTTTTTTATGACGGTCAGGACTCGGGGAAAAGTATCACGAGAGTAAATAGTAGCGTGTATGGAGAGGGGTAGCCCCCAGGTGGCGATGATCATCAAATCGATTTCAAAAAAAGGGACAACAACACGGCAGGTAAGGAATGTGTTTGGGAGGAAAGAGGAGGGATTTGCATCTATTGTTGGTTCCGACGTGAAATCGGTTGGTAGTGGTTCAGCTGACCTTGAGGATACAGGATATATCGGCTGGTGTAATTACATGCCTCTTGGCATCGGAGAGAAGCCTCTCTTGGAAAATTCATCTGGTCCTTAGTAAAACACAAAAAAATGGAGAATTTGCCTGTTGACACTGCTTGAAAGTAATGTTTATGTTGTTTTTCAGCGTTTTCGGCTATTAATGGCTCCCTGAATCAGAATTACCCTCCATTAAACGTCCTTTTTGTTCATTAATGAATAACTTTCACAGCGGGATAGCCCGTATAATAAAGAATATGCGTTTGGTAGTCTGCTCCAAGGAATACTTCCACATCTCTTATCAAGCGTACAATTTGACTTTCTCACAGGAGCCTCTTTCCCTCACCAGGCAGCGGCCTTTTTTCGCTCCGTCTTTTCTTATCATTGCAATCCAAACCTGTCTTATCCCACCACTCCGCGAGACATGCCATTGTGGATCGAGAGTTATCCAGAGAGACAGAAAGAAGGTCAATTGGCCATTGTGGGCGATGGGGCGGCTGGTGTTGTTTCTGCTTCTTACTGTTTCTCTTTCTTCTGCCTTGATAGTATTAGTGGATTCTTCTAACTGCGAGCACCTCCGATGCCAGTGGAGAGGAGAGGGAGAGCATTGCTAGCCTTCACTCAGCCTCCGCGAAGCAGTCAAACGGGTAAGAAGAGTTTTTTTAGAGAGTTTCGAGAGTTCAGATTCACTTCTTATATCATTGCATTGCAGGATCGGTGTGGAATAGCTTTCGAAGTTGCTTACAAGGGCGAGACAGATGGCGACCTCATCCGGCGCATAAAGGTACGGGAAGCGTTGCGCGGCAAGCGCTGATGAGAGAGTGAAAACAATTTTCAGCGTGCATTACCTATGAATACGTTCACGATCGACAACGTCGAACTGGGTGAAGAGTGTGAGAAGAAGAAGCAACTGTGCTGCAACGTGGACCGCGTTGCTGCCAGCATAGACTACGTCGGGTATTTGGAACATCTGCGAAACCCCGGCCCTCACAACGTACCGAAGCGCCAATGCTCAGTCCAACCTATGTCCTATGCCATATTCATTATATTTAACAAACAGGGCAATTCTAATTGAAATTGAATAGATTTATTTCTAATAACAATAGAAAATAACAACGAGGATGCGAGATCTAGTGAGGAAGGTGCGTGTTCCCACCAGAAATGGTCTTTGGCGCACGCAGTTCCAATTCTTTTAGAGATCCCTGCAATAGATACGTTTTTATGCTTAAATTTAAAAAAAATATTCTTACATTATATAGCCTAGGGATGTTCTTAACCGCGTCTTCAATAGCATAAGATAAGAAAGCTGCAGTTAAACCCACATTACAGTTAGTAACGATGGGCTTCGATTTGTCGTATCCATTCTTTTCTAACCCTAAAGATGAAAAATTCACTGAACATTCCTGCAGTACTCACATTTTGAGATCTCTTGCGAGTTTTTAACAGTTTGATCAGGATTGAGCAATTCATTAGCCGGTGCATTTTTAAATCCGGGAATATTGCTCCCGCTAACACCTTAAAAATAATATTGGAAGGAAATAAACATTCTAATTACGATATGAATCCAGTCCTGTGTCTTCTCTCCCCTCAAATTGGCCTCTCCCCCGGCTGTCTAGGAAATTAATCTAAAGAATGGATGAATAAAGATGAGCCACGTATAAACAAACCTCGTCTGTCTTCTCTAAGATTTCCTCCTTCTCTTTTTTAGTTATAGTAAAATCATCGAACGAAACGTTATATTTACTGACGAGATCCTTCGCTTTCCAATTCCCTTTTCCTGGTTTTACATCTTCCTGGGATATTTCATAGCCAGCTTTCTGCCATTGTGCAAAGCCACCGTCAATAACTGAGACGTTATCGTGCCCATAAGACTGAAATATAATATTTTTAAACAAATAGAGCATAAAAGACCAAACCTTGAAGAGCCAAGCACATTTTGAAGAAAACATCATTCCGCCGAGTGCGCCTCTAGAGTAAAGTATTAAATGTTCCCCTTTATCCACGTTAAGGAGCTGAAAACAATTGATATAATACTGGGAATATTTTAGGGAATATTTACCTGAACATATTCTTCAAATAATTGAGGAGGATACATTGCAAATCGTTCATATTTCGATGGATACATGGCCGCGTCCAAGCTCATATGGACTGCTTGAGGAATATGGCCGGAAAGATATAATTTCTTCGATCTGAATAACTAAATTTGGAAAATAAATTAATCTCACGTTGTAGGAGCATTTTGTAGAAGCTCAAATTTTCCATATAATTCTTGTTCAAACCGTTTCCAATCAAGTTTTGGGGATGGCGAGTATGTGCAGTCTAATATTCGAATACCTTCTCTACAGGACATAGTCTAAGCGTAAAAGAAAGACTTACTTGTTGATTAATCCCTTCTTTAGTAGATCATTTACTGTAGTAACTTTAACGAATCGTTGGAGAGACATTAGAAGCTTTCTTTAGAATAGATAGCAATAGTAAAAGCGTAATACGTATGACGCTTACTACGTTTTTGCCAGGACGGTCAAGCGAGTTTTTCCGAATTTTAATATTTTAAATTTTGCTCTTCCTTGAATAAAAAGTAATTTTTTATATTTAATTTACATAATCTGTACTCTTTATTTATAAAAAGCAGCGAATGTAGCTTGTAGGCGGCAAAGGAGTAACAACTCCCTTTCCCTGGAATAAGAATAATATCATTGCCCTTTGTTCAGTGTTTCAATGAAATTAGAAAAAGAAAACA
This sequence comes from Oscheius dolichura, assembly GCA_932521035.1. Classification (NCBI taxonomy): domain Eukaryota; kingdom Metazoa; phylum Nematoda; class Chromadorea; order Rhabditida; family Rhabditidae; genus Oscheius; species Oscheius dolichura. The sequence continues at coordinate 10,376,759 of OW051497.1, read as the reverse complement.
ATATCCGTTTCAGATGGCAGAGACACCTCCCTCAATTTCAATCTGTTCTACGTTCCCTATGCTACTTTATCGAAAATGGCAGTCGGCAGATTCTGTTCATAAAGATACGACCTAAAAATGGGTAAGTAACAGTTTTCTCGTTCTCTGTTCAGCTCACAGTCAAAGGTTCCTCGTGGCTTCAACTTCTTTGATCGTTCTATGGGGCCGTTGATCTGACCGCCAGAGTGAACGTGCGTTGCGAGCAATCGTTGTTTTATTCTTAGCCTGGACTTCCCCGAGTTGTTTGTTGTTACCTTCTGATTTTTTTAAAGAGACACTGCTATTTTAATCTCATATTTTAGCTTGCCAAAAGTTCAAGGATAATATCCTAAAGAATAACAGAGGTTGCAATATCATAGGCGAACAATCAGTTGTTTGTCCAGCGATAGCATCCCATCTTTGGCAAGGTTATGCGATTTACGATCATGGCTGTCAACCTTGCATCTACTCAACCCCTATTTTCTTTTATCCTGGGAACAATTGTTGTTTAGACTTTTTAGGTTCAAGAGTTCAAGACTTGTTGGCCTCTGACCTCTTATGCTAGTAAAAGCGAAAGCGTTCGCGTTTCCATCTTCGCTTTGCTTGTTTCCGCCAAGCTTCTAGATGCCCCCCGAAGTTTGTCATTCGCTCATCGTGCACCCACCTCGGGTGGTTGTTCCTTAGTCTTTTTTATTGCTTTGCCCTGTACCCCTCTTAAACTTCCTCTCCTTCAATTGATTTTTTTGCGAACACACTTCAACTTCAGGCCGTTCATGGGGTCATGGTTTATCTAGACTTAGACACAAAGTCAAGCACCTTGTTTTGACGCGTTCCTTCTTTCCTTTCGGCGTTGTTTGTTCTTCTTATCACTGGTAACGGTCTCCCCGACTTCCTCCATAAAGTATGGTCATTAAAATTTAACCTTTAGCCGCTCCTCACTACCTTTAATATATTTTTTCAATCGTCCGATAGTTCACTGATCTATGTAACCAAACAGGTGTCCATCGCGCAGTCCTCCTCCAAAACCCATGGCTTGTTGTTTAGTCGTGTCCGTCTCGTTCCGCCGCTCTCAACTTTAGTTTGTCTTTTAATCAAAATCAATCGGTTCTTTGTTATTGTCTTATGGCTATCTTTTCGAAGGGCTTTCCTTGTTTACTACGGGGCGGAAACTGGTTTGTTCGCATTTTTCTTAGTCGTTGGCCAAGGACTGCTCAGCCTATTTTTTGTTTGATCATGTGTTCGTTATTCCCATACTCATTTATAATTTTCAGCGAACATGCGTTTCGGATTATTTCCACGATTCGGGCTAATTCTACAGGCCAGGAATGCCTCTATACAGCAGCGAGAATTCAAAAAAGTAAGCGGGAATCAATGTTCCGGGTTAACGGAAAGTTCAGGTTATGGTCGCAAACAGAGGAGAAATCGCTATCCGTGTCTTCCGAGCCCTGACAGAGTTGAACAAGACCTCCGTCGCCATCTACAGTGAGCAGGACAAACACTCCATGCACAGGCTGAAAGCCGACGAAGCTTTCCTTATTGGAAAAGGTCTTCCCCCTGTGGCTGCCTACCTCACCATCGACCAGATCATCGACACAGCTCTTAAGGTTTGCCTTCTTTCCTCCATTTTTACTAATATTCATTTTTAGCACAATGTCGATGCAATTCATCCTGGATATGGATTCCTCTCCGAGCGATCTGATTTTGCACAGGCGTGTGAAAACTCTGGAATTGTTTTCATCGGACCGACTCCTGATGTTATGGCCCGGATGGGTGATAAGGTAGCTGCTAGACAAGCCGCTATCGAGGCAGGAGTTCAAGTTGTACCTGGTACTCCCGGCCCAATTACCACTGCTGAGTTAGTCTTTTTTATTTTGTTTTATCAAGAATTTATTTTCAGGGAAGCTGTCGCCTTTGCCCAACAATATGGTACGCCGATCATATTGAAGGCAGCTTATGGAGGAGGAGGTCGTGGAATGAGGAGAGTGGACAGGCTGGAAGATGTCCAAGAAAACTTCCGAAGAGCTTACTCCGAAGCCCAAGCTGCTTTCGGAGATGGCAGCCTCTTTGTGGAAAAATTCATCGAGAGACCCCGACACATTGAAGTACAACTGCTTGGTTAGCCTTAGTCTATTTTTATCAGTATACTGGCTATTTCTAGGAGATCATCATGGAAACATAATTCATCTCTATGAACGTGACTGCTCCGTCCAAAGGCGTCATCAGAAAGTTGTGGAGATTGCTCCCGCCCCAGCTCTTCCCGAAGGTGTACGAGAGAAGATCCTTGAGGATGCTCTCCGTCTTGCCAAACACGTCGGATATCAGAATGCCGGAACTGTTGAATTCCTGGTGGACAAGAAGGGTAACTACTACTTCATTGAAGTAAACGCTCGTCTTCAAGTCGAGCACACAGTTACTGAAGAAATTACTGGGTGAGTTCCACTTCTCGTACCTTTCAAAGGAAATATTTCTTCAGTGTCGATCTTGTCCAAGCCCAAATCCGTATTGCTGAAGGAAAGAAGCTCAGCGATTTAAAACTCAGTCAGGAAACTATTGTACCTCACGGATCTGCCATCCAATGCCGTGTTACTACTGAAGACCCCGCCAGGAACTTCCAACCCGATTCGGGAAGAATTGAGGTATGTTACACACACTATTCCCTTTTACCAATTGGTTGTAGGTGTTCCGATCTGGAGAAGGTATGGGAATTCGTCTGGATTCTGCTTCCGCCTACGCTGGTTCCATCATCTCTCCCCACTACGACTCCCTCATGGTTAAAGTCATCGCCTCTGCTAGAAACCATCCAAACGCTTGCGCTAAAATGATTCGAGCACTCAAGGAATTCAGAATCCGCGGAGTAAAGGTAACAATCTCCCCCTTAGCTTGACTACAACTCTATTTTCAGACCAATATTCCCTTCTTGATGAATGTCCTCCAACAACCTTCTTTCCTTGATGCTTCCGTAGACACCTACTTCATTGATGAGCATCCCGAGCTCTTCCAATTCAAGCCCTCTCAAAACAGAGCCCAGAAGCTGTTGAGCTACTTGGGAGAAGTCCAAGTGAACGGACCTACGACACCACTAGTAACAGCTCAAAAGCCAGCCAATGTTGACCCCCCTGTGCCTCACATCAAAGCCGGTTAGGCTGTTTTATTTCGCTTTTCCTTACCTAAGAATTGCAGGAACTCGTCCTCCTATGGGACTTCGTCAAGTTTTTGTGAAAGACGGTCCTGAAGCTTTCGCTCGGGCCGTTCGAAAACAGCCTGGCTGCATGATCACGGATACGACTTCCCGTGATGCTCATCAATCTCTTCTGGCAACCCGCGTCCGTACATATGACCTGGCCAAGATTGCTCCCTACCTCAGTCAATCTTTTCCTCAACTATTCTCTCTGGAAAACTGGGGAGGTGTGTTTCTTTTTAATTCATTTACCAATTTTTACTTTCAGGAGCTACATTCGACGTTTCTATGAGATTCCTTCACGAGTGCCCATGGGAAAGACTGGAGACTCTGAGAGCTCTGATTCCCAACATCCCCTTCCAATGCCTTCTTCGTGGAGCAAATGCCATGGGATACAGCAACTACCCCGACAATGTCATCCACAAGTTCTGTGAATTGGCTGTGAAGTCAGGAATGGACGTCTTCCGCGTGTTCGACTCCTTGAACTATCTTCCCAATTTGATCGTCGGAATGGAAGCTGTTGGAAACGCTGGAGGAGTTATCGAAGCCGCCATTTCTTATACTGGAGACGTGTCCGACCGCTCAAGGACACAATACAACCTCCAATACTACTTGGATCTTGCTGAGCAACTGGTAAAGGCTGGAACTCACATCCTCGCCATCAAGGACATGGCTGGAGTATTGAAGCCAGAAGCTGCGAAGATGCTGATCGGCGCTTTGAGGGAGAAATATCCTGACATGCCTATCCATGTCCACAGCCACGATACTGCCGGAGCCGCCGTTGCTTCGATGCTGGAGTGTGCCAAGGCTGGAGCTGATGTCGTCGATGCTGCTGTTGACAGTATGAGTGGAATGACCAGTCAGCCAAGTATGGGTGCTATTGTCGCTTCTCTCCAGAATACTCCCTTCGACACTGGTAAGCATACGTCCTATTCAATACTTATTACTTTCTTACAGGACTGTCGCTTGATGAAATCAGCAAATACTCCGCATACTGGGAGACAACTCGTCAACTGTATGCTCCCTTCGAATGTGCCACTACAATGAAGAGTGGAAACGCCGATGTCTACAAGCACGAAATTCCTGGAGGACAGTACACCAACCTTCAATTCCAAGTAAACATTCTCCCCTATGCTTTGAAACTTTTATAATTTCAGGCCTTCTCCCTCGGACTCGGAAGCCAATTCGACGAGGTAAAAAGAATGTACCACGAAGCTAACCTTGCCCTCGGAGACATCATCAAAGTCACTCCCTCTTCTAAGATTGTTGGAGACTTGGCCCAGTTCATGGTACAGAACCAGCTAACTCGTGAAACGTTGGTCGATCGTGCTGATGATCTGTCCTTCCCCAAGAGTGTTGTAGACTTCATGCAGGTTCGTTTTTTTCATCTTTCAATTTATTAAATATGTTTAGGGTAATGTTGGGCAACCTCCTTACGGATTCCCCGAACCTCTCCGTACTAAAGTCCTTCGTGGTAAGAAGAAGATTGACGGCCGTCCCGGAGAGAATGTTCCACCTGCTGATATGGAAAAAATGAAGACCGACTTGGAAGAGAAACACGGCAGACCCCTCAGGTTTGTACCATTCGTTATCAATTCAGCTATACATTTTCAGAGATGTTGATGTCATGTCTTCTGCCATGTTCCCCTCAGTCTTTGATGAATTCGAGAGGTTCCGCCAGACATATGGACCCGTTGATAAACTTCCTACCCGCATTTTCCTCACCGGATTGGATATTGCTGAGGAATGCGACGTCGAGATCGAGAAAGGAAAGACCCTCGCCATCCAACTTCTGGCCGAAGGAAAATTGAACAAGCGAGGAGAACGCGAAGTCTTCTTTGATCTCAACGGACAGATGCGCAGTATCTTTGTCCAGGACAAGGAAGCCAGTAAGGTTGGTCACCCTTTTTAGACATGAGTCATCCCCCTGTTTAGGAAATCATCACCCGCCCCAGAGCGCTTCCCGGAGTCCGCGGATCTATTGGTGCCCCGATGCCGGGAGAAGTCCTTGAGGTGAAAGTGAAGGAAGGAGATAAGGTACGGGAATCCATGTTTACGGCTGGATTATCTCATCATTTTCAGGTCACACCCAAGCAGCCCCTCTTTGTCCTCTCGGCCATGAAAATGGAAATGGTCATTGATACACCGATCGCCGGAACAGTGAAGAAAATCCACGCCGGACAAGGAACAAAATGCCAAGCAGGAGATCTTGTTATCGAAATTGAGCCGTAAAGAAACTTCGTCTTTTAAGAAAGAACAACGTAGATTTTTCTGTGTACAGTTAGAGTTATTGTATATTTTTCGGGTACCTGTACCATTGCCAATACGTTGCTCAGCACTTATTCAAGAGAGATTCTAATAAAATATAATATAATACTAAAAAATGTTATTGTAGAATTTTCTGAATGGGAAATGGGAGCAAATTCTTTAAATTTTCCCATAACTGATCGGCAGTTCATTAGAAATGCTCTTCATTGCTTGCATCCTTGAGAATGTGCTTTATATTTCTGAATAGAAGAGCTCTTGGACTCTAATATTCCAGCGTAGCTCCTTAATATAGTCGTCCATCTCTTATAAGCCACCTCTATTTTGTCGGGGAAGCGCCCTGAGGCAATCCATTAGAACTAATCCACTTTTAAGGACTCGATTAGTAACCAGGCCAAGCGGAGCGCATTGTCATGTTATAAACAAGCCTTTTGTTGTTCCTTTTAGAAGATGCTCGCTCCTTATGGTGACAGGCGCTCAATCATAAACCCCCGTACTCACAAGATGGGGGCAAGTGATAATGAGGCCCCGTCCGGCTGACAAGGTATCTCTGCCCCCGTCAGAATAATCAAATCATAACTTTTGGCGGGTAAAGGGGATTTTAAAAGGTTACAGCTGTTTATCTAGTATTGTTCCCATTTTCTACAGTCTATTGATTTTTCACTCGAGCATTCATCCGTGTCCGAAGCGAATGACGGATCGCCACTGCTTTCGGGCCGTTCTTTTACACTCTGGTTGGCTTTCGTAATGACCTCCAAATAGCCTCCGTCCCGTTCGAAATCGTTAGCAACGTTTTTTGCCTAAATGTTGAGGGCCGTATTCTAATCGGGACAATTGTTGAGTTTCCATACCAAATTGACCTTGGTAGGCGGATTGCTCCTTTCCTTTCTGCGATCTCCTCCTATCGCATTGTATCTCGCTACCTTCGTATGACGCATACACGCACACACTCATCCTCAGCCGCCTCTTCACACAAAATTCCTTACCAAATCGGGAATTGTTCTCGATTTTTTTCTTTCTTTTTAATTTTCATATTTTAATATTATTTTCAGATCAAAATGGGTAGAGCTACAGCCAAAGCACAGTTTGATATGAGCAGGGTGAAGACCAAATCTGTGGAGATCATTATTTACTCACTAGTGGACAATGTAAGTTATTCACGGCTTTTTAAATATTTCATGAGTTGTTTTTCGAACAACGGAGTTTAAAAATCATTTCTCTTTGTTTTTCAGATTACTTCCATTTCTGAAACGTTTCAATTGCCGCCAGGAGAAAATCCAAATAATCTGGTCATTGTAATTGAAGAAGGAGTTCAACAATTTCTTCAAATGGGCCACAATGCTGTTCAAGAGAGCAGACATCTAGCTACGGTGTGTTTTCTTATAAAATTAATTTTTATAGAGCCTTATTGAGATAAAGCAGTTGCAATACATTTAAAATGAAGATACCGCAATTTATTTTTTAATATTTTCAGAGTGAGGAGGATATTCATCGATTAGAAGCAGCTTTACATGATGTTCAAGTAGCCGGACATGATATGACCAAAATTGGATACTCTTTTATCCATAATAGCAGTTCCATTCAACATCGCGCTCAAGCAGTCGATGCCGGAAGGAGACTTCTCTATGTTAGTATTTATATCTTGCCTTTTATCAATTATTTTTCAGTCTATGGCCTTCCTTCTGATTATCGCCGACCAAGTAGACGTCTCTTGTCTATTATCCGCCATTGATGAAGCTGAAAAAGCCTTGAATTCCCTTGCCGGGTCTTCCAATGACGTCGAAATTGAAGAGCGGTTTTATCTTTTCAAATCGCAGGTGGATGAAGTCAGTGAGACTGTTAGGTACTCAAAATAATTTTTATTTTGGCTATCAATTAGTTATTTAGAAAACGAATTGGCGATTTGAGAGATCCTGATCAGAGGCAGAATTTACTTGCAGCTGAGGCTCAGTTGATATCTTCAATGCCGTTGATGTATACAGCCATCAAGGTAGAAGCTCACTAAGGCCAGGATTAACCTATATTCAGTGTTATCTTCATCATCGCTCTGCTGAAGCTCGTCACAATGTACAGTTTGCTCACAGTGAAGCACAGACCGCTTTGAATGCTCTGAGAGAGGGGCTGAATGATTCGGAGGTCTCCTCCCTACCATATTCTTCACTGGCTCATGGAACTAACCTCGCATCCATGTTCAACGACTTCCAAAATAAGTTCTACCTGGAGCCAGGAACCTATAGAAGCCGTGTGCATAAGCCTGAATTAGAAGATAACTTGGAACAAATCATCAGCCGAGCTGGTCTCAAACTTGCTGATATCGGTGGGTCATGTTCCATATTGTTTACCCAAAGTTACAGGAAATACTCGAACACCGAGAAAAGCCAATATTGTGGACGAGTGCAATAACCTGAGAGAAGCTCTTCAACATCTGCTGGATCGTTATGAGGAGTCCATTGGAAAGACAACATACGGACAGGAAGTTGAGCGAGCTGTGGTCAATGTCGATGGCACTACAAAAAATCTTAAAAGGTTTGCCTACAAAAAGTTCCACTAATTAAAGAATCTGTAGACATCTTCGTCGAGCAGCTGTTGACCATGTCAGTGATGCTTTCTTGGATACAGCCACGCCGCTGCTGGAACTGATCCACAGCGCCAGGCATTTCGATCCAGATCGTGGAATCAACCCTGACCTCTTCTTGGCAGGAACTGACGGAATGATCAAGGTGAATAAAATATTCATGGTGCCCCATTAGCCTGAAAACGAGGGCCATAAAATAAGCGAATCTAAATTTCCTCTCTAGGCAGCGGAAGCAGCGTGTGAGATGTCGACGGATTATGAAGGAGTTCGAATCATTCGGCATCTTTGCAATCAACTAAGGAATCTGACGCCTCAAGTTGTCCAAGCGGCTATCCTCCTGGCGTCTAACCCTGACAGTGAAGCGGCCAAGGAAAACATGAACCGATTTAGAGATGCCTGGGAGCAGAAGGCAAGCTCAACCCATGTCTTGTTTTTAATAGTCATATTCAGGTGAAGCTGTTAACCATGGCAGTTGACTCTATTATTACTCTTGACGACTTCTTGGCCGTCAGCGAAAGCCATATCATTGAAGACGTCCAAACTGGAATACAAGTCCTGGAACATAAGAACTATGACGAGTTGGACAGCATTGCGGGAATGATTCGTGGTCGAGCACGAAGAGTAAGTTTTTCGATTCCTTTAGAGGATAATTTCCTTAATTTATAGGTGTGCTCCGTTGTTGAGGAGGAGATTGACGCCTTGCCTGTTCATGGTGGCTCTGACAAAGTGAAATTGGCGGCGAGGAAGCTTCGTGAAAAGGACCTGCCTCGTTTTGAAAACGATCTCATGCAGTTGTGTGTACCGCACGGAGATATCACAGAACAAGAACAGTACGTTTATAACCTCTGCTGTTTACTTACGCTTACCTTTTCAGTCAACAAGAATTGGATGTCTATATTGACGCCTGCGAAGCTGTTCTGACCGGGGTGAAAGACATCAGGAACGCTCTTCTCCTCAACCGGGATCCAAATGATGTCGATTCTGACAACGAATACGAGGAGGAAGCTCCCGTTGCTGCCGAAGCGGCTGTCAAAGTTACTGACACCGACAATCAGCAGAAAGTCATGCGCTCTCTGCCCGAGAAGCACAAGAAGATCATCAAGGAGCAACTCGACTTCTACAAGATCACTCAGACTCACTTCGACCGCGAGGTGGCTAAATGGGACGAGACTGGAAACGACATCATCGTTCTGGCTAAGCATATGTGCATGATCATGATGCAAATGACAGACTTCACACGGTTTGTTGAACTTTTTATTGTAGAGTACAAAGAATTTCAGAGGACGAGGAGAATTGAAAACAACGATGGATGTTATCCAAGCCGCCCAGGCCATTTCTGTCGATGGAACGAAGCTCTGCGCCTTGGCTCAACAGATCGCCAACGAATCTGCCGACTCCCAATCCAAGAAAGATTTGCAGGCGAATCTTTCTAAAATTCCTCTCTACTGTCAGCAGCTGAATATTTGTAGTAAGGTAAATAATTCAAAAACTATTCTTTTAAATCTTATTTATTCAGGTAAAAGCCGACGTGCAGCTGATTGATGATACCATGGCTACTACAGTTTTTGACTCTGCCATGTCCTTGATTCAGACATCTAGAAATCTTCTCCAAGCTGTGGTTCAGACAGTTAAAGACGCGTACATTGCCAGTACTAAGGTAAGGATACATTCCTTACGGTTTTCTACATCTATCCCAGTGCCATTATTCCCAACGAGCTCGTGTAAACGCGGCTCACGATTTATACATATCACATAAGGCAGCGGAAGAGGGTAAGACTATATATATGGAGTTTTGCTGTGATTGTTCGTGTCGCTGTGCTAGTATTCGTTGTTTTGTGAACCAAACAGATTTTCATTTTGCGCATGGCGATTTGTCTTCGATAGTGTTGAGATAGTGTTTTTCGTCTTTCTGTTAACTGTAATAATCTGTGCTTTTCAGTTTCGTCGGCCTAATTCCGGAGGAGCTCGTATTGAGTGGAAAATGGCGCCTCCTCAGAAGCAGCCTCTTGTCCGTCCTGAGCGAAACAACACCAGTGTCATCCGCCGAGCCAGCGAACGTCGTCCAATGCGTCCAGAGCAGGCTTTGGCTCAATTTACTTAAACTCCTACCTTCTTTTGTACTATTTTAACTATTCAACTATGCTTTACACCTACAACATTGCCAATCTGCTACTTACTGCGTTGTACTACTTACCATATCGTATTACAAGCATCTATCTACTGATGAAACAATAAATTATATAAGATTAAATAAGAATTATTTACCGAGGAGGATTGTTAGCACGATTTGAAGACGTGGAGAGAAAACCCCAGTCCAATAGACTTTGATCATACCGAGGATGGCAGCTGCTGCTGCTTATGCGCTCTATTCGGAAGGACTAGTGTACTGTATCTTTGATTTTCTTTAATTCGATACATTGCCTGAAGGACATCGAACGCCCAAATGGAGCCACACAAATGGGGTAAAAATGGGTGAACTCCAGGAAACTCACTCAATACTGGCTCCACGCTCCCTGTTGTGGTTTTTGAAAAAGTTGTTACCGAGAACGTTCTCTGCTTCGTCTGTGGCTATCAAGGATTTCTCAAGAGGAAGGGGCGGCCATTAAAGACGGTGGGAAATATTCCCAGTACCTTTTAATGAGGCATGATACCGACGGCGCAGAAATAGGCAACATGACATAGAGCAAGTACCTACTATGCATTATGACCCCTCAATTACTTTGCCGCTCAAAGGAGCTAACGCGGTCTGTGATCCTCCGCCAGATGCGTCTTTATCGTCGGTGACCATCTAGCAATAACAATAGAGATTTATCACAATTCTGCTATGGTTGTTTAGATCATAAAGAGTCTCATCTTCTTTATAACACCTAAAAACACGCCCGTAGAAAAGCGGGCGCGCCCGAAATTTGGCGGTCTGCCCATGTATGCCACAATGCATAAAAATCATTTCGTGTGGTACCGCTTGAAGCTGTCTTTAGAGAATGTGCGATTTACGAAAAACAGGCCACAATGTTCCTTTTTCTTTCATTTACTTGCAACTTAGTTCTATCCTTTTCGTTTGCTTTATTTCTCTTTTGAAACAGTTTATTTCTCTGCTCTGTTCCGAATATCGAAATGCACCGTATTCAGTCCCTCAGGATAAAGGTCTCCAAGCGAAAAATGACTGGGTGGCCCTCCCCCACACCCTCCTGTGAATGCAAATGAGCACTGTCAACAAGCCCCCCCTTAGTATTTATCTTTTTCTCATTAGTTTACTCAACCCTGTAATTTGCGCGGCTGTCGTATTTTAATTACTATTGACATCATCTTAAAAAACAGAGTTATAGTTCTTTTCCAAAAAATAGGGATACAGTAATTTGCCTCCGTTCGGGACCATTTTGGGATTCGGGAACAAAATTTTGCCTGATTTTCAAGAAAAAGCCGGATTATTTTTTGGAAAAGAACTATACTTGAAAAAGTTTTTCGAAATTCGGAACGAAATTCCCAACAACTATCCAAACTTTTTGCTTTTTTGTCTATAAAATCTTATTTCCCTTTTCTTCGTATGTATAAACTATTCATATTTCAGTCCTGCATAACTCGCGGCTCTATTTTTGGAAAAATGGAGAAGAGACACTCTTCCTGAGAAAGAATACAACATTGTATTCAAATTGGAACTAATATGGGTAGTGATTGCCCTTTCGGCTTCCTCCATCTATGGTGAGTATTTGTAATTATTTTTCCTTTCACTTTACAAGTTCAGATTCTCAATTTGGAGGCTGAAGTATAGATAATTTTGAAGCCCGAGTAACTCCAGAGGATGTGGTCAAAAGGAGTGAAGAACAGCGGGACGATGGTTATCTAGAAGACGTACTGACCATTGGAAAAGGAGTGTTGGATTTGTCGGACTTCCTGACCATCTCGTCCCCAGCTCAAAGCCAACGACAAAGACGACCTCATTTTTGTATATTTTTTTTTGTTGTAAAATTATTCGTTTATAAAAAGGGATCTTTTTGTATTTCTTTTTTTTTGTTTCGGCCGTTTCACGGTTCTTACTTGCTTCTATTTTTTCGATTATTTTTGCACCTAAGTTGACGCCGAAGTTGAAGTTTAATAATTTTCAGGGCTTCATACATACGCCCTTCTATTTTTTCCCATAAAGGAACAGAAACCACAAGGATGATCCAACAATTTTGTTTTTTGTCGCAGGAATAGCCACCCTACGACTAAAATGTGAGTATTTTCTCAAATATGTTTTTAATATTCTATATAAGAGGTATCACTGGGTGGCCGTCCACGTGCAGGTTGCGACGGGAACCTTGCCGCATATCCTGGATTGCTGGACTTGCTCATCCTCCGGCGATCGAATAGTGGTAATTTTCATGTTTATTTTTAACATTTATATTATTATAGGCGAGCGAGCTATTTTCCTCTGAAACAGATGGCTCGGTTGGTGGCGGCAGGATAGAGCAGGCCACTTTTGAAGCCCTTTATCAGCTAATTGAACTTGTGAGTTGTTCACCTATTTCAAATGATCAAAAATGCCTCGACCTAAGTGGCCAGCCAATGGCCAAAAATGGTTTCGCTTTTCTTTTGTTAAAGTCGGATATTTTGACCGAAATTACCTGTGGGGAAACCCGAAGCGCGGAGCCTCCGCCAAAACAAAACAGGAGCCTCGACCGGTCGCTGGCCCGCCAAGGCGCCCTTTGTAAAATACTGCGCTAATCTCGCTTTCGTAATAAATAGCTTTCATAAAAACTACCTTTTTAAGGACTCACCATTTTTGGATACGGTTGCTCAATGAACCGCCCTCGTAACAGTGATCAGGTTTGTTCTCTCTCAGTCTTTTTTTATTTTTATCATATAATTTAGTTCAACTGGCCAGCGAATTTCCATCCAAACATGGCGGGAATGGCTGTTTACTGGGAGGCTCCGCTGGAAGATCTCCGCCGTATGATCACAACCACGACAATCTCGATTCCCATGGGGGAGCCGGCCACATACACATACAGGAACACCCAAGGTGTAGTAGTGCAGCTGAGCTCTGTGGTCCCGAGGCTTCTGACCACCCAGTCTAGTAGAAGACGTCGTCAGAGTTGGACCCCCCAAACACCACAGGAAATGCCCCGTCTGGTGCCACAAGAGAGGGTCAGCCGTATAGACGGGCAAGGCCAAGCTCCTCGAGAGGTTAAGGAGGCCATGGAGATTCCCCCGCCAACGAGTGGTATTTGAAACAGACCGATGAATTTAAAACAACTCCCCATTTTAGGAAGAACTGGAAAAAGAAAGGAAACCAGATCTACGCAACTTATTTGCGGTTTTAGATGAGCCGACTAAACAAGACGAGGTACATTTCTTAAATTTTGAGAACCTGAGGTATTTGAACTTTCAGGTCCAAGTTCCCGGCAGCTTTGAGGCTAGCACCTCATCGTCTACTGGATCCTCCGTCCTCTCGTCCTTCAAATAGTAAAACAATCTGGGATCACCTCTATCTCACCTCTAAGAAAATTTGGACAACGAGCCTGTAGCCGAAAAGGTCTTTCCCAGTCAAAAGCACTTTTGTGAGTTTATCCAATTTGTATGCCAATTTCAACGCGTTTAGAGATTTCTCTGGCATGCTCTTCTCTGCATGCTCTCTCCACATGAATGCTGCCTTCTTGTTGCTCTCTACCACAGGTAATGCTTCTACAATTTTCTTTAATAGAGTTTTTTACAGAGACTTTCTAGCCGCCGCCTTTCGAGGGAACAACCTAGCCAGACACTTCGACATCGCCTTTTTTAACAAAGAACATCAGCGGGGACCGTTCAGTGCAAGGAAAGGAAGAAGAAGAAACATGTCTCCGGCGAATCGTCCACAGAAGAATTCTACACCGAGGTAGGGGGTACTTTAAAGTTTTTCTTTATTTTAACCACCGAGCCATTGTTGGAATATGCGCTCTATTCGCAAGATTCCAAGGTACTGTACCCGTTTTTCAGACGGCATAAATCTGGTTCAGCTTTATTGAAATGTGTTGGAGGAAACAATTGGTAGAGATGATCGTATTCTGTTTAACCGCCTGAGGACTCTAGAGATCAGCCATCCTGTTGCTCTTCTCTCTATGACGTCGGTATTTTAAATATTTTTTACAACCTTTGCTATTGTAGCTCGTTTTCTTTTACGACTTTACTTTAACAACAGTTAAAAATCGTCGTCATTTCTGAGAAATTGCGAATACTGGCTTAATTTACGAATACCTAGTAATCCTGATACTATTTCATCATAGACTTTGCCAATAGCCTAAAGAATTTGAAAATTTGCTCTGCAGCAGCGTAGCTAACAGCGTACTTATGGGTGAAGCCAGAACCAAGTTCCTTTTAATTTTTTTGTGATTTTCAGGAAACTCGAGACGTGATGAATGCCAAGAAAGAAGAATAGGAGCGGACCAAAAAGGAGAACTCTCGGACGATGGAGGACATCAATACCTGCCCGGACAGAAGGTAGGGTGTGAAAAGATTTTGTCGAGTAACAGAAAATATTTCTGAATCTGAAGAGGGAGCGTCCTGGAGGGAGCTGAGCATCTCTAGATTTATTGAGAGGAATCACCTATAAAATTGCAGTTTTTAATAAAATAAATAGTCATAACAACTTATTATCTTGTTCCTGTACCTGAATGAAGGAAGCGGGCGGTAAAACGGTTCCAATCCAGGGAAATGTAACGGAAAAGAGCTGGCCTCAGGTTCAACTGGAAGTACGTATCTCAGCGTGATTTCCTTTCCCCAAAGAAGCGTGCATCTTTCCATTTGTTCAATTATGCGCTCTAATCGCAAGGTTTTAGGGTACTGTATTCCCAAATATATGAACTTCTGGCTCCCGGGACCACTATTTCTGTCCAAGATTCTCGGCTTCCTTTGGATGTACTGATGCTTATGCAACGAGCGCTTCAAGTTTTCCACCGCTACCTTGGCTTTATTTTCATTTCAAATTAAAGAAACGCCGATTTGTACACGGCGAACTTCACGGCGAACTTCATTATTCATTGAGTTATTCAAAAACTATAGAATAAAAAGGATATTGCGAGTCCTTTGTGGCCCTAAAGAGGGCCGTTGGGTTTTTTGAGGAAAGGGTGGAAATGGCCGATCTAAGGGCGCTCTCCACGGATACGGCGAGCCAGCTGAATGTCCTTGGGCATGATGGTGACCCTCTTGGCGTGGATGGCACAGAGGTTGGTGTCTTCGAAGAGTTCGACAAGGTAAGCCTCAGCTGCCTCCTGAAGAACCACGAGAGCAGAGGATTGGAAGCGCGGATTACTTATCGTGACTATCCGCGGCTAATTGACGGTTTATATGGCTCGGTAACCTCTCGGTTGACCGAGCGTATACGGAGTGCTAACGAGCGCCAGTTGTTAACCGTTGCGTAACCGGGGCCAACAGGTAGCGGGCCCCTGGCTCTGTTTCTAGAGATCTTGCGCAAGAATGTCTGGTACGGTATCCTTCGCGCTGCCATTCTGTTCTACTGTACTTGCCTGATTTGAAGGGACTGTCAGGGATCTACGTTTTGGTCAAATTAATCCGATTAGACCAAAATCACCTTGACGCGATTCCCTGCTCCGGTGACTAGCCGCTAATCCTCCTTAGCGCCTTCTTGTCCGCCTCTTTTTTCTCTACAAGCACACACCAAGACCACTCCTGCAATCCTTTTGGGTCGAGTTAGAACTCCACTTGTATTTGAATTCTTAAAGGTCTAAAAGATACCCTCCCTTTTAAAAAAGGATGCCCCTCCATTTTTATCCTAATTTGATTGTTCATCCCCTCGAAAAACGTAAGTTCTACGCCCTCCAGACCTCGACAGCAAAAAAAAGAGAAAAATATCCTCACGATCAGAAAAATGAGGCGAATTTTTAAGCCAAAGTTGTTGTTTACTTTTTTGCGGGATTCTCTCCCCTCAATGTTCTAAAAAAATATTCTCTTGCTACCATTTCAAAAGCTTAAATTGTTGTTCCACTTTATACCTAGAAATGCTGAAATGTTTTTTTTGTTCGATTATTTGCTCTCCTTCTGAAGGTTTCCATCATTTTCCTGGGGGTAAGGGTCCTTGCGCGAATGCTATGCTCGTATCCGCCTTTCTATTGAAATGTACATTGTCGAACCCCGCTTCCTTTTTTGGGATCATTTCTTTACTTATTTATCTCTTGTACTGTAATGTAACCCCGTAATTAGCACTGCTACCACACGTTGTAATTGCTATTATTGCCACCTCCATGGATCTTTATTTGAAGCGTCGCAAGTAGGATTTCGAAACTGCGTACCTCTCTCGTAAACAACCGCTTCTTTTACTTTCTTTTCCTTTAAAATTGTATTTGTTTTGTTCTCCTTTTTACTCGACAAAACATCTGTTTCAGCTGGCATAAATCTAGCTCATATCCCCTAATTCACTGCGGTGAAAGGAAAATGGAAAAGAAGACCATTTAGGAGTTCAAATAGTCCTGCTGACAGGACTTCTATCCAAGGTAAATACTTTCTTTACTTTCTTATTTTGATCCTTTACAGTCTGTTTAAGACCCATTGTGTGGGACTGAAGCCAGGAGAATGGACGGCGGCCACAGCCCGACGTCCAGAAAATATTCTGGGCCAGGGGTTTTTCACCATACAGACGGCTTGTAGACCCGCGGAGAAGATGAGCCTGGTAAGTCTGAAAGTAATTCGCTTACTTATTTCTTCTTCTTTCAGACTGACTTCCTTGAATTTATGGCCTTGGCTCCGGCTGCCCCCCTCGCTCGAAAGAACACCACACAGAGACAGGACAAAAAGCAGCTAAAGTCACAGGTTAATTTCTTCCAGTATGTTTTAACCAAAGACTCTTTTCAGTCGATGAACGCAATGCTCACACCAAACATCGATGAAGCTCTACTTAATCGCTTCTGCCTATCTCTCTCCTAGTCCAATAAAGCCGAAGAAGAACCGGTCTAATATATATTAAGAATAAAAGTCTGAACAACAATCAATCTTTTCGGAGTTTTGATTATTTTTTCCGTTGTTTCGCGGCACGTGACTATCTCTATGATGTAATTTGCTCGGTTTTTTTTCAGGCCAGCTCTATAAACTCATAACAAGCTTATCCTACAATTTTCGATCATATTCTCTGTTAAACAATGCTCCTCTTCGTCTTCTGAACGCTAAGTCCACATTAATTTCTCAATTTGCAGGCATACATCCGTCTTTTATTTTTCCCCCATGTATGGACAATGGTAACCACAGGAAGGACCCAAAAGTTCCTGTTTGTATTAAAAACAGCAGGTATTCCTTTGTTTAATCATTTTTCCTCTAAAAAATAGTTAAGGTTAAATTGAGCCGAGTTCGCCATGCAGGTCCTCCCTGGTGTCTTCTAATGGCCCCCGATAGCCAGAACTTTTCAAAAAATGTACGAAACGTTTTGGCTGTAACATCTTCCAAACAGTCTAGTAGAGGAAGTAAGCATCCTAAAAAAACTTTTATTTATTTAAACATTCAGGCCATGGATTAATATCGACGGTTCTCTCCTCGAACATGTTGCGTGGTACCACTGCCGGGCCGTTTGCATTCTGCTGTCAGCAGAAGTATCGTCGTGTTGTACTAGAAGTGTACTCGCCTGCTTATCGGATAACTTCCAAGGTATTTCCTGCATATTTTCAAAGTGAAAACGATTCTATTCAGAGGAACACGCGCTACTGTGGATTGCAGCAGAAATGTCGCTGTAGGCAAAAAATAGAAAACGAACCATCGGAACTAATGTTGGTTTGTTCATTCTTCTATCAATTAAAAAGAATATATTTATAGAAAATTGTAAACTTTAATGAGGAAGAGATGGATTCGGCAGCCAAAACAACCAAACAAGATCGACATGGAGAAAGACTTGTGGCATATGATTCGATTGGAATGTTTTTAAAGTAAAGATTAGGAATTGAATATTCTCTCCTCGCTTTCCATTGGGTAGTCGAAATCTACGCTCAGAACACAACTTTAAAGAAACGGAATGGTGCGTATAGAGACTCGGTACTATTTCCCCGAACTGTTCTGCTCTTCGGGCGTTTCATGTCAGTCAACTTTGGTCATCGGAAAGGGCTGTTTGACTTTTTATTGTAACCGTGGAGCTAGGTCAAGAAACGGAATTTTGTTCGCTGAAGTTAGTGGAAAATGACCTTCTGTTTCTCAATGCGAAAGGGAGAATGGTCACCGTTGTCGAATGTGCTGTTGTTCCGGGTTCATCGGGAAAGAAGAGAAACTAGTCTGCCCAATTCGAAAATGGTAGCTTCCTTGACAAAAGAACAAAAGAACGTTGTGGTTCCCAAAATGACAGTTCGCGATCATGATCGGGATCGCCTGTTCTTTACAACATCGGCGACCGGAGGATCGGTTACTTGGTGAACGGCTATTTTTTCCATTTAGGAGAAGTTGTTAGGCTTCCCGCTCTTTTACTTAATAATATAAGTCTAGTTATTACCAGCGAATGACTCCAGCTGAACAGAAAAGGTGGGTGCAAAGCCATGAGTGGAAAGATTGTTGGCCTTCCTAGAAGCGGAGACTTTCAGCTGTGCTCAAGAAGTCTTACTAGCATTTATTCTGTTTCAACTTGGAAAAAGACTTTCTCATCTGCTAAGTTACTTCGCTGGTTTTCTCGTTCCGATAGTGTCGTCCGTCCTTGAAACAGAGGTGACGGAGTCTTTGGGTACATAAGGAACTTCCTCGTGACAATCACGCTTCAATCGTTTTGTCTCTACTTCGCCCTTCATTTCTCAACAAATGCTTTGTTTTCAGACATGGGGAAAACCTCCATTGCCCTTCTGCTAGCGATAGCTGTTATTGGACTCGAAGCCAAGTCTCCCAAACGAGGAATAGCATATAACCTTGCGACTGAGGGAGACATCGGAGCCGTCTCCTCGGGCGTCTCCTGGTGGTACAACTGGGCTTTGAGAAAGCACGACGGCGTTCCTGGCAACTATCGTGAGCGATTCGGGATGGAATTCATTCCCATGCTGTGGGACGCCAACTTCAACGAGGATGATGCCGTCAATCACATCAACTCTCTTGGAGTCGGCTACTTTTTGGTGCTGAACGAGCCGAATCTTGTGGAACAGGCCAATCTGAATCCAGGGCATGCTGCCAGTATCTGGCCGAAATACGAAAGGGTAGCTGAGAGAACAGGAGCCAAGATTGTTGGACCTCAAATCACCTGGGGGACGATGCAAGGATTCCAGGACCCTGTAGTGTGGATCGACAATTTCCTGGGAAGTTACAGGTACGCGAGCTCGAGGAGATAGGAGTTTGCCTCCTGCAGAGCTCAAAACGGTGGTCGTGAACCGAGAATCGACGTGCTTGGCTTCCACTGGTATGACTACGGACTGGGTGAACAGCTAGATCGACTGAAGAAATATGGGAAGAACTTCTGGGTCACGGAAATGGCCAACTGGCACAGCGGAAACGACGGTGGCCAAATCGATTCTTTGGAAAAGCAGAAGAGCGCATGCCGGGTAAGAAGGAGCACTAGTGGTTCATGCCGTTTTAGGAAATGATCCAAGTGTGCGAAGGCCGCCAAGATGTGGAACGTTACGCCTGGTTTACTGGTCGGTGGGACAACGACATCCATTTCACTCAAATTCTTCTCGGAAACGGCATTCTCTCTGATCTCGGCAATGTATATACTAGAATGTAACTCTATTTCTAAATTTTTTCCTCTAAATATGCGAGCTGTTCACAACCCCGCGTCATAAGCCCAGTCAGAAACTCCTCAGCCACGTTGTTTCTCCTACCTCGATCGCTACACGGAGAGGCTGCTATTGCGGTGAACATCAGGGGTCGGCGGAATTCCGTTTCGTGTTTTTTTTTGAAAACACGGAATTCCGGACTTTTTTGAGAGCGATGTGGAACCTCTATAATTTGGAAAGCAGACATCTCCGTTTCCGAGAAACAGAGGAAATGGTGGCAGTAGGCGCCAGTTGCTAATGGTTCAGGCTTTAGCAGAAGAACGAGATTCTTCGTTACTCAAATCTAGTAGAGAAGACCAACAACAAGATGCAAGAGCTGTACAACTCCGGCGAGATTGATGTTATGCTCAAAGAGGTGAGGAAAAGGCGGTTGCTCGATCGCTTTTAGCCGTTGTTCATAGTCAGAAATACGTTTCAGCTATACAAAGAGGACGCCTACACGGAATGCGAGAATAAAGGCCGAGTTACTGAAGGGCGCGCCAAGATATTGGAACGCCTTACCAAAGGTGGAAATATTAAGAAGGTCGGCCATCTATCTTTATTTGACCGTATACCTTTTTGTAGCTGGATGTCTCCAACGTCGAGGAAGTGGCCGGTGGTTTCACTGGAAGTACTCTCAAGGGATGGTCAGAAGATCCAGTACCATTTCGACGAAGTAATTGAAGACGGGAAGATTGCCAGCCTCACCACAAAGGAGTGCTATTTCTAAAGCCTCTTCAATATCTAAACGCCCATGCTTCCTAATTTATTAATCCTTATGCCAGACTGTTTTCTTCTCCTAACACCTATTCTTTCCCTCTTTGCTAAGTTTTTTGGTTTTCGTGTTCGTTTTAGTTGGCAGGTCGTGGGCATTACTTGGAAAATCTGCGGATCGTCTCTTGGGCCATTCTTCTGTCTATTCTGATTTAGAAAGTCAACTATTCAGTAGAGCCTTGAACACATCGAAAAAGGTATTTTTATTTTGTAGCTGCAACTAGAGAGGATTGGGAAGTAACCCATTGCGTAGCATAGATTTGAAGCTCCACCCGTTTTTCTTGGATCCATCGTCTCCGTACTGCTTCCAAGACCAAAATGCAAATCCCTTACCGGCGTAGTAATTCTCTAGTTGGGCCTGAACATTTCTATTCTATGCTCACAAGTTATTTGGAACCTTTCCGTATTCCTTCAATTGCCAGTCGTTCATGTTAGCTCCAGAGGCCATGCTCCATTCTCCGAAGAACAGCCAATTTCCCTTCCACGACTGAACTTGATTTTTGTAGCCACGTACAGCTCCCATGACCTATATATTTTAATGACAACTACTATTCTACTAACCGTGTCATAACTCTTCCCCTCAAAACCCCAGACGTAGTAAGGATGCCACTCGTGTCGCAGATTGTACCAGCTGCCACCAGTCATGAAGGTCCCCCAGCCGCCATCCCCAGCATCTGAGATTCAAAAATAGGTATCGCGAAGAAGAACTCTGCCCTACTTTGCTGCCAAAGTAGAGGAGATATCGTCAGAAGACAGTCTGATCCAACATCATTTCTAATTCTCCCATAGGCATCATAATAATACTGTTTCAAGATGTTGAGATCCTCATTTATCATCGGTTCGTTCAGCAAACCAATGCCTAAACTGTTCTTTTATTTTAGAAGAAAAGGTCTCTTCACCCAAGAAGGAGGCATCATCTTTGTAACGCCTGGCAAGAAACTCCACTGCGTCGAGAGTGTTGTTCACGTTTTCAGAATATGCTGCCCAGTGTTTGTGTCCTGAAATGATTTCATACTAGAAAACCATCAAAAAACATAAAAAGAAAAAGAAAAGCATCCCTGGATCTGCAGGCGCTGAGTGGTCATTTCCATTTTGGCTGCCCTTTGCTGCGTGCATATTGACAATCACCAAAAGATTGTTTTTAGGAGCCCATTCCCTCACGGCTCTGTCCAGATAGTCCAAAGCTCCTGAGGCATACTTCTTCCAGCTATTAGGATCTCCTCCTCCACTCTTATCAAAGCCAACAATCCAATACCCTACTGGAATACGGAGTGTGTTTAGTCCCGCAGCAGAAATGTCAGCAAAATCCTGCTCTGTATAAAATCCATCACGATGCGCTTTGAACTGAGCATCTCCTGAGGTTAAAAGTTAGATACACAAACAGTTCGAGAAGTCACCTCTTTCCTTTCCAAGGTGTTGCATGGTGGCGTACTCTCCTTTATTGGCAACATCATCCGGAACACCACGCCACGCCGGGGAGGCTCAATGGTTGATATCTTGTGAATGAGTTGGACCTTACCGGTTGTCATCCAGTGCTCGGCCACGAGCCAACCACCAAGATTAGTAGCTTTCATATAAATATTCCCATCTTTGATGCCCTTCTTGATCTCCGCAAGAGACATTCCAGAAACGAAAAATGTTTCCAAAAAGGAAACCACCAAGACAAGCGGCAAGGCTAGCATCCTGGAATTCGACGAGGTTGTCAGATGATTTGGAAAAAGAAAAGCAAAGTTTCATAGCAGGTAAAGGGGCGTTCAGGTGCTAGATCGTGGAATCGTTATAACCAAGGCGGAAGTAGGGTCTAACAGATATTCGGTCACAGCTCACTAACATGAGTCATACTGAAAACAGCTGACGAAAGGCAAACGCCGATCAAAATGTCTACAAATACCAATTTAAAAGGAAGTTATTAAAGAGAAGGGTAGAATCGGCAAAGAATGTCGACCTTCATAAAATGTTCGTGATAAAGATCAGGACCGCTTGCACCCAGGGTTGTTTGCAACTACGGGCCTGGAGAAAATACATTTAAGTTCACATTTAGATCCCATTTGAACAATTGTTTATCGCCGTTCAATAGAATCAGTGAGCACGACCGGCTGTTCAATAAACTAAAAACAGGGAGAAACGTTTCTCAATAGTGTGAGTCACCAACGAATGGTGAGTAATTAGGCAGCAACTTCCTTGATGTCGGCCGTAATGACTATGATAAAAGTTCACTGCTGGTTCACGGAACTACCTTACACTTGGGCAAGACCAAAGTGAAGACAGCTACTTCCTTGCCTATAATAAATCACATGGTCGTGGTCATCTGTGACGTTGGGCAAGAACGAGTCCTGATTCTTTGAAGCACCTTTGATTTCTCAGAGATCAACTGTTTCTGATCTCTCCTCTTATATTGGTAAACTTGAAAATGACAGGGGCTAAATGCAAAGTAAGAACTAAACTAGTTCTTGAAGTCAAATTTTTGGCGAAGTTGACAGTGAAGTTCTTCGTATGCTGCGGAAAGCCCGTCACAACTCCGCCCCTTTCCTTTGTTTAAATAATTTTGTCACATCATTTTCCAACATCCTCGATGTTAACACCGGCAATTCTTCTGCTCTTCTTCTCAAACAGCCTGGCTGACCAATGCTTTGACTGGGCTAACTTTCACACTGACCGAGGCTTCATTCGAGTCAATGGGCTGCCTATGGTTTTAAAGGGAATTACCTGGTTTGGACTGGAGACCGAAACCCTGGCTCCCCATGGGCTCTGGTCGTATTCGATGGACTCTTTTCTCGACATCATTGCCAAGTTCGCCCTTATCGTTTTCTCATCTCTCTTGTTCCAGACACGAATTCAACGCCATTCGAGTGCCCTTCTCTCTCCAGATGGTCCGAGAGAATAAACCACAGGCAAATGTAAACGGAGCCGAAAATCCGGATCTTGTCGGAAAGACAGGGCTAGACGTACTCGAAGTTCTAGTGGAGAAGGCTGCTCGTCGCGGATTGCTCATCATGCCCGATTACCATCGGATAAGGGCACAAGACGGCATCAGCGAGCTCTGGTACGACGAAGAGTATCCAGAAAGTGAAGTCATCAATCTATGGGGAAAGGTCTTGGACCGTATCGGGAAGAAATGGAACGTCTTTGCCATTGATCTGAAAAACGAGCCTCATGGAGCAGCTTCCTGGGGGCAAGGAAGGGACACCGACTGGAATCAAGCTGCAGAGAGGATGATTAAGGCCCTCGGACCAAAGTTTACCAATCTATTCTTTGTGGAAGGAGTCCAGCAGAACGTTGAAACGAATAGTCCGAGCCAGCACGCCTTTTTCTGGGGACAGAACCTTCAGGGTGTTAAGAATCATCCAATTCAAACCGGCAATGACTGGTGGAATAAGCAGGTCGTCTACTCTCCCCATGGTTAGTCTTGAATTTTCTAATAAAGGCAATTTGTTTTCAGTCTATGGACCTGATGTCTATAATCAGCCCTACTTCAACACTGGAGACTTTCCCCACAATATGCCAGGCATCTGGAACGAGCAGTTTGGAAATGCAAGAGATGAAAGCAGACAGCCGGTAGTCTTCGGCGAGTGGGGCGGTCACTACCGACCAGGAAGTAAGGACGATACCTGGCACAATAAGCTGGTCGACTACATGATCGACAAGGGGCTAACGGATCAGTTCTACTGGGATTTCAATCCCAACTCTGGAGATACCGGAGGATTCCTCAATGACGACTGGCGAACACACGACGAGCACAAGGCCCAGCTGCTGTGGAGGGCTGTGCCCCATCCGACGAAGTTTCAAGCGAGAGACGGGAAGATCTGTATTCAGCCTGGGTCATATCCTAACGGAAAATATAATTTCTAGTCAAATCAAGTAATTCTGTTTTATTACCGTTTTCTGTTATTCTCACTTTCGGTCGCTGTATTCTCTGTGTGTGAATGTGCGTAGAATCGAGGTAGACAAGACGAATAACTGGAAGTTAGGCAGAGACAGTCTACTCAGCATGTACTCGTCAGACCGTATCAATACAAAGAACGCGAACCCATGAACTTGAAGGTTGACCAATAGTGGTGGTCACACCGTAAGCGGAACAAGGGGTAAAGACTTCACGAAATAACCAGGAACCTGCGACCGTGCCTAAAAATGTCGTACATTGAAATTGATAAACTTGAGTGTCCTTCTCGAGAGGCAGAGGTCATTACGTGGCCAAAACCGGAGTGGAGGAAATGAAAGCAACCTTAAAAAGATCGTTTCTTGAACATCACTTGGAAGTTCTACTTTGGTGGAAGATGCTGGCAGTGGTTATCTACATACTGCTAATAAGCACTGCTTCGGCTTGCGACAGCAGAGGCGGAAGCGTTTGCATTAGTGTAAGCTCACTTTTCATTAGAAAAGCGCATAATTCAGATAATAAACAACTGTCCTTTTACAATCTGGCCAGGAATCCTCGGCCCCGGAAATCCTGAAGGAGGTGGATTCCGCTTGGATCCTTGTGAGTCCCTTCTATTCAATACGACTGTTTTTAGACCAGACTCGCGATATTCATGTCCCAAATAAATGGACAGCTGGGAGAATTTGGGCTCGACGAGACTGTGATGAAAACTTCAATTGCGCTACGGGCTTCTGTGGTAACAAGCTGCAGTGTAATGGAGCTGGAGGACGTCCGCCGGCGTCTTTAGCCGAATTCACTTTGAACGCTCACGGAGGACAGGACTACTATGACGTGTCTTTGGTGGACGGATACAATCTGCCAGTGTGGATCGAACCCGTAGAAGGAAGTTATTCTTCCGGAGGCGGTTAGTTAGAGAAGCTACTAGTTATTTAAATTATCAGGGCAATACGAGTGCAAACGAGCGGGTGGCTGCTTCAAGGATCTCAACGATCCAAACCTTTGTCCCAAGGAGCTTCGCGACGAGAAAAATGGCCAGATTGTTGGATGCAAAAGTGCTTGTTTCGCCTTCAATGATCCCTACTTCTGCTGTGCTGGCCAGTTTAGTACTCCAGATAAATGCAATGCTGCTAATTGGCCGACGAACTATGCGGGAATATTCAAGGTGGACGAAGTAACCTTGTGAAAATGGTTTGATTCTAGAGCGCCTGCCCTACGGCGTACTCCTATGCCTACGATGACCATACGAGTACCTTCACATGCCGCGGGAATGGCTCTCCCAGTCCTGCTTATAAAGTTCAGTTCTGCTAGTGATCCTGTGTATTAATTATTCAATGAAGCTCGCTCTCGCCTGTCGTTAGTAGCAATCGATAAGTTTAACATAAGAACAACAAATAATGGATATTCAAAGAGACAGGCTCATAAACATCATCTATTAAGCAGCATATAGGGCGGTTATATCTTGTAGAGCTCTCATATGAGCTACGCACTTGGTGGCGGCTGATGCTAGCACTCCCAGTACAATGTACTGCAGGATTGGAAATAGGAGCAGTTCCACAATATGAATACCTTAAAACTTATTGCCTAATCAATGAAAAGGCAATTGTCACCTTCTCCATTGACAACTAAGATCGCCGAGAAGCAACCTAGTGCAGCGAATCCAAGAATCCAAGCAGATCGAAGGAATCCGTACAAAATTCTGAAAGGAAGTAGAAGAGCAGGGCGCTGGAGATGGAGCCCAAGTAGGAGTGATACAAAGAAGGACAGTGCTAGCCCATATGCAAAAATCTGAATACGATTATTTAGTCAAGAAATAAAAGATACCATTGCGATATTTGCCTTCACTGTGTTACGTTCCAAAAGCGTGCTGAACACCTGTGGGCAGAGAATCGGTATCAACAGAGGGAACAGATGGAGCACGCCGTAAACGCCTAGAATCCAATAGGGGCAGACCCGACAGCAGAGAATCCTGACACGGTAGTGGTCCTTTTCCAGATAGTGAACTCTAGCCGTTCCGAGGAAAATACGTCTTGCTGTTCTTTCAGCTGAAAAGGGGAAATTGTTTCGGAAGAATAGCCTCGTGGGAAAACAATGGTTTGTCCAATGAGAATGGTGAACTCGTGGGCATTTTCGCAAGGTTCACGATGTTGTGATATTTGTAGTTCAAAAATTATAAGGTTTGGGTTCAGAACACGTTTCAAAATGAGATCAGATTAGTCTAGTAGATTGTAAATAAAGTCAAACAAAAGGGTTAAATTTCTCACCAAGAGGCATGTTCGGATCAACCCCATCCGTTAGCATGACGTGATCTTTGTTGCTCCCAGGCTTCATTGTCTAAACAATAATATGTTTACGGAAAGATAAATGATAAAGCAGAGTCAGTGGAGCAATACTAAAAGCTTATATAGATAATTAAACCTAGTGAGTTTCTTTAAAAGTTGTTTGGCTTCAGTTTGGAATGCCACCAAGTTTTTTTTTCAGCTAGCTTTAAATAAGGCGGATTTTGGGCGGAGCTTGCTGACTCAGCAACAGGCGCTAACAAGCACAGCTGAACACATAAAAAGAGTAACATACGCCAAAGTTTTGCAGCTTGGAGTGTGTTATAGCAATATTTAATGGCAACTTCAAGAATCCGCTACGAGCGAGCTATGACTCACCGAGTTTTTAGAGCATTTGCCAAACTAGAAAAACAGCGGGCATTGTCTTCAGTTGAAAAACTTGAAAACCGTAAAAATACTCAGGTTATATTTGAATTGCACAGTGGTGAAACCCCCTTTTTTTCCTGTGTTTGCTCCTACCCCGCGAATACAAAGAAGACATCGATAGATATTGTAAAGTATTTTACATTCTTTAAAGTAAATGAATGTTTACTAATATGTGTTGATCATGAGCCGTATTTATAGGGGAAGAGCAGGGGCAACTGCCATCAGACACAGGGTCCGATTGGCAGCTGCCTACTGTTTCTAGCCTGAACAGAGTTGAGGAAAAGCAGAACGCCTGTTCTGGCCAAAGAAAACTGCACGTAGCTTATGAGAGTCATCAGGTAAAATGTTTACGTGTATTAATTTGAGCAGGAAACTAGACTAAACGCCCTGCTTATGTTTTGACTCTCTTTCCATTACCTTGTTTAAGGTGTTCAAAATAGAAACTACTGACAGACTGCACGCAATTATTCTTGGCCCGAACAGGCGTTTTCCTCCTTTTCTCTTCAAGCTAGAAACAGTAGGAAACTGTCAATCAGACAGCAGCCCTGTGAGTCATATCCGAGGTTAACTTTGACTGTGCCCTGTGACGAGCAGGGAAGAGCAGGGGCAACTGCCATCAGTCACAGGGTCCGATTGGCAGCTGCCTACTGTTTCTAGCCTGAACAGAGCTGAGGAAGAACATAACGCCTGTTCTGGCCAAAGAAAACTGAACCCTGTGACTCACATCCCAGAATCTGTTTTTTAGGATTAGCCAACTGTGTCTAAGATTTAAAGATTTATTAAACAGCGAAATTACAAAGGAAGGCTTGACCGACGACCCCGCCGTCTCGATGACCATAGAGGTACGTGGGGTCTGGTGAAGAGACTGCTGCTGCTCACTCATCACGACAGTATCCCTTGTCCCACTCTTGTTCACGATAGCAGAATTTGCTCTGGAATCGGACGGTAGAGGGAAGACAACAAGGAAACTCACGCAACACCAGCCGGTGCTTCCATTTTCGTGGCAAGGGCCGCCGTTCCGAATGCAAGCCGAGGCCTGGGAGGCGAGAAGAGCCAGAGCGAAGAGAGCCAGAAGAAGATACTTGAGCATGGTTAGCCGATGGTGGAAGGGCGACAGGGAGCCGTATTTATAGGGGAAGAGCAGGGGCAACTGCCATCAGATACAGTTGGCTAATCCTAAAAAACAGATTCTGACCAAGGATGTGAGCCACAGGGTACAGTCAAAGTTAACCTCGGATATGACTCACAGGGCTGCTGTCTGATTGGCAGTTTCCTACTGTTGACAGAGTTGAAGAAAAGCAGATCGTTCTACACAATTTCTAGTTCTAGGCTGTTCTAGGCAACTTCATGTCTACATCCAAGAAGTTTACTTATTTGTGCTCGAACTGAAAGCGTACAATTACTACCCCTTTAAAGTTGTTCAGAATTTTTTTCTGATCAAAGTTATTTATTTTAAAAATTCCGCGCCTCTAAACAACGCAAGTTGCCTTGAACAATACCGCGCACTGTTTACGGCGAGAAGAGCCAGAGCGAAGAGAGCCAGAAGAAGATACTTGAGCATGGTTAGCCGATGGTGGAAGGGCGACAGGGAGCCGTATTTATAGGGGAAGAGCAGGGGCAACTGCCATCAGACACAGTTGGCAAATCCTAATAAATAAATTCTGACCAAGGATGTGAGTCACAGGGCTGCTGTCTGATTGGCAGCTGCCTACTGTTTCTAGCCTGAACAGAGTTGAGGAAAAGCAGAACGCCTGTTCTGGCCAAAGAAAACTGCACGTAGCTTATGAGAGTCATC
Source organism: Oscheius dolichura (assembly GCA_932521035.1). Lineage (NCBI taxonomy): Eukaryota > Metazoa > Nematoda > Chromadorea > Rhabditida > Rhabditidae > Oscheius > Oscheius dolichura. Next base: position 10,347,900 of record OW051497.1, on the reverse strand, counting down.
AGGTAAAATGTTTACGTGTATTAATTTGAGCAGGAAACTAGACTAAACGCCTTGCTTATGTTTTGACTCTCTTTCCATTACCTTGTTTAAGGTGTTCAAAATAGAAACTACTGACAGACCCTGTATTCTCATTGCCGGTCTTTGAAAATTATGAATATGTGTCGAAAGAGTAGTTCAACTGCTCGATACAAAGAAGACATCGATAGATATTGTAAAGTATTTTACATTCTTTAAAGTAAATGAATGTTTACTAATATGTGTTGATCATGTTCTTAAAAAAATCTAATGGGCGAGGGAGAAGTCGAATTCTGCAGGACTGATGAGGCCGTCCCTATTTGCGTCCATTTTGGTGAACCTAAAATGTTATATGTTTACATTTTTCTATTAACCATGATGGAGTAGCTCCTTTGACATCTCTTCGGGCCACATTGTGGAGATTCAGGTAGTCGATGGCCTCCTGCAGGGTTACTGCTCCGTTCTTGTCGGCGTCAACAGACGCGAACCGCTCTGCCGATCGGGCAATTCTGGCGGCTGAATGCAATACAGTTGAAACAACCCCAAGATTCAACTCACTCAGATTCTGTACATTTCTCTTTTTGCGGCCAAATGCTGCTGCAGTTCCAACGACGGCTAACCCAGTATTGAGGAACGCGCCGTCTATAAATATCGGATTACAACGGATAGAAGAAGGACTAACAGTCTGTTTCACAGAGCTCATTACATCCATCATCACAGTTACAACAGAAGATGTTGCACTTCCCTTTTCCACAGCACTTTCCGATTTCTTTATTTTTGCAGCATGCATCGACAGAGACGGCGGCAATGGAGACAAGGCAGAGCAGGGCAGTTGGACGCATCTTGGATGCCGAAAGAAGAAATTGCCTGACTTTTATACTAGTGAAAGTGCGGAGGATCTTCAAATTCTCGACTTCCTATTCTTTTTCGGTGTACTGTGCGCAGTCTTATCAAAACCAAACTTCAGGATCCTAGTCTCGGGTCCAGTCACGGCAACGAGACCGTGAGTTGACCTATTGTGATGTAATTAATGTTAAAATAAAACGAGATGCTGGAGTATTAAGAAGAATAAATCTTTGTACTTCATTATGGATAAGCAAAAAAAAAATTATTATGCCCCTTGTTGCTGTCCTAATCTTCTATGGGATAACTGTAACTGTGGAGCATTGTCGACATTCAGTAAATCTCCTGGGTACAAAACTGTTTTCATCCAAAATTAAAAAAAAAAACTACCACGACTTGAGCCCTCCTCTCCACGACGCCACCCTCAGAAACCTGTGAAGAATTTCCTCTTTGAACGTGGTCAATATCGGGCTCCATTTTAAACGGAGACCGTCCGTCATGAGAAGTTGTTCTATTATAAACCGTGTTCTTGAACTAGCCCGAAGCGAGTCGGATCATCTTACTTCAAAACCTGCACTTCTCTTTAAATTCCGGGGGGTCCGTATAGATTTGACCACTATCCCCTGTATTCCCATTGCCGGTCTTTGAAAATTATGAATATGTGTCGAAAGAGTAGTTCAACTGCTCGCAGCCGAAGATCATATCACGATGCAAGTCGTCGAATGAAAGAAATTAAGAAAGAAAAACAACAACGCGTTTAAATTGCAAACTAGAAACGGCCATACGTTACTGTATAAAAGGTTCTTCCTTTCTAACATGCCCACGAAGCCTTGCACTCATTCGTTTTAATTATGAAGGTTGCGCTTCTTCTGCTTTTGTGCTTAGTAGGATCTACAAAGGTACGACAATGTCTACTCTTAATATTGTCTTTCAGTCGTGGTCCCGTGGCAGTCACAATGTCAAGTACGCTTCTAATTGTGATTATTTTGGTCACGACATGCGCCATTTTAGAGGCAATTTGGAAAGCTCCATTGCTACCTGCTTCCACACAACTGGATGTCTTTTATTCACGTGGAATAAGAACGGCATGTGCTATCTGAAGCGAGGCCAAGGCGGACGTCCCGATATCACTCCAGGCCGAGGATTTCTGCGGTGGATGGTGGTAAAGATCGTGATTATCTCTGATAAATCGTCTTCGTTATCCTTATTTATTTTTATTTTTGGTGATGGAACGAGGAAGCAAACTTGCGTGTGTTTTCACGTTTCGTTTAGTGTCAGTTGCTGAACACACTTTTTCTCAAACTCAATCACCCCTTCGAAGTGTAAACGAAGGAGCAAGCGGTCCTGATCTTGACCACGGTCATTGTGTGATAGTCGGAAATAGTCGAAAATCTGCAGTTTCTTCCTATACGGCCGTCATCAGATATATTGGGGGCGCAGAAATGATAGCAGTAAGTTATTATCATCTGATGGAAAAACGAATAGACCTGAGTGGCAAGCACAAGACGCATGAGGAACACGACGTTGCTCCTGCTCCTTGAAAGAGCGCTGTTACAATCTTCAAAATTATCAGCAATACACTGCATTTTTTTTGTCTTCTCTGCATCTCGAGGATATTGTTGGCGAATTTAATTAACTGGAAAATGTAGTATGCCCCTTCATTGTAAAGTACGGAATGAGCGAACATGTCTTATCTCAAAGTTCCTTCGCGGAAATGTAAGAAAACGACCATTAAAAAAGGGGCAGAGAATAGTGGCTGTCGTTCACTTCTATTGATTCTGAAACTGCACTTCTTTTTACAGCGAAAGACCTTTGTTTGTCCTGCGTACTTTCGGCTTCTTTTTGACATCAAAGACGGATGGCTGAAATCTTTGTTAAGCTGGTTTTCCTCCTTTGTTTGATTGTAAGTCTGTCTTCCTTTCCTGTTCATCAAAACTTCAGAGTGAAACAGTCGGAGATGATGAAATCATAACAGTTGAAGGAGATATTTGTCAGTATTACTAGAAATTTTAATGCTTTCTCCTATTTCAGTTACATATGAAGATGTTTATAAGCACGGAATTACATTATCATTTGCACTGACCAGTGAAAGATCACGTTGGCCGGACGCTGTCGTGAAATACACGTTGGATTCTAATTTTACTCAAAAGGAGTGAGTTTCTTACGATTAAAATAAGTACAGTGCGTTATTTGGTTTGAATGAATATTTTTAAAAAAAAATATTTTAACCCTTCAATGTTTTTTTTTTTCAGAAAGGAAGAAATTCTCGGAGCTATGGCTGAAATTGAAAGAAACACGTGTATTAATTTTGTAAAGTTACCTTCAACAACTGATGAAATTTCTTATGTGAAAATTGTAAAAGCAGAGCAATGTGCGACGTTTGTAGGGAGAAGTGGTAAGTAATATATTTTTTGCACAAACCAGAATCTACAGAAACTATATTTAGGACTTGCTCAAGACTTATCCATTAATCCTACGGAATGCTTATCTCGGGGAAACCTTCTTCACTTATTGATGCATGTTCTGGGCTTTCTTCATGAACAGAGTACAACTTTATTATAAGGAAACGTAACAATAATGTCATTCAGATCGAGCGGACCCAGACGATTTTGTCAAGATAAAATATGAGAATCTTATCCCCAGAACAGGCAGAAAGTGTGTGGCTCCTTTCGTTTAAAAGCGGTCTTCTCTCAGATTTTTTTAGAAAACAAGAGAAGAGTGAATTGGTCGATTTCGGAACTCATTACGACTACGGTTCAATAATGCTTTTATTTTATCTACAGGGCAGACAGATACAGTAAGTACAAGTCTATTCCAGAGGGATATTGTTTTTCAGCAAATTATTCTACAACAGACTCTCGAGATGCTACTTGGGGCTTTTAATCCTGCTAAAACATCTGTAGCCATTGGCCGGCCTCCCCTTGTAGAGCCATTAACTACCCCCGTCACCACGACTTCCACTAAAGGCAAGTAATCTAGGTCTCTTCGTGAGAATGCCTTTGGTTTGCAGAATATGAGATTTCTGAGCATGACAGTGAACAACCTGAAGTAGCACGCTGTGTATACTGTATTGACGTAGGTTAAATTACAGCTTTGGACGCGAAAAGTTACAGAGGATGACAATGAAGCAGCCATTTAACACTCTACGTCTTCTGGTAACGGAGCCGAGCTAGGAATATCACCAGTAATTAATTTATTCTTATTTAAAAATAAACATTCTTATCTTCAGAAGTGGGTTGGTGGTCATGTAGACGGCCATAGAGTGGCTACTCACTGCGATTTTATTGGGAATGACATTGCTTCTTACGCTAACATCGGCCTGGAAGAATGTATCGAAAGATGCAAACATCTGGTTGACTGCAGTTATTTCACTTGGAACCAGCGGGAACCCAAATGTTATTTGAAGTATGAAGCAGGTCAAGAAGGACGCCCCTACCTCTCCCAGAGTGACGATTTCTGTGGTGGATGGTGAGATGACTCGGAGGAGAGGCGGCAGTTGGATAGATTAGACATCGCGGTGGGGCAGGGGAAAGTAAGAATACTGATGAAAAAGTGGAGATGTTTTGACCAACGCGGAACATTGTGTATGCGGTATCAGCAGCAATAAAAATAAAGACATTCTAGTTTACAAAGATTTTTCAGGCAATTTCTACATCTTCGCCGGAATCTAAGAGTTATACCGAGCTAAAACCTGTAAGATCTTTTCCCTTTACAACAAGGTCTGGACAAATTTTCAGAAATGGACTCGTGGCCATAAAGACGCTGTAATCGCTAATCAGTGTGATTTTTTTGGAAACGACCTCATTTCTTATAACAGTGATCTGAATGGATATATAGAGAGATGCCGATTTATGATCAAGTGCCGCTACTTCACTTGGAACAAGCGTGAAGCCAAATGTTATTTGAAGTACGAAGCAGGTCAAGATGGGCGCCCACATCTCTCCGGTAACTATGATTTTTGCGGTGGATGGTGGACTGGTTCAGACAGAACATATGCAGGATCGGTGGTAAGTCAGTGGAAGTGGATACACAATTTAAACACCTTGACAATAATTGATCTCATAACGGCTGGCAATATGTTCAAACGATTGAAATCCCTCCTTTGCAGATGAAAGCGACTACTATTCCTGTGCCCAATGAAGTTAAAAAGGCACGAAGAATAATTGTGGGTTACGTGTCTATGAGATTAATGTAGAATGCTTCAGACTTGGATTCGCGATCCGAAGGATGCCCAGCATTGTAATTTCTCTGGGAAGGATGCCGTTATATTTCGCAACATCGGACTAGAAGAATGTATTCAATCTTGCCAGCGCAGAAAAGAATGTCTATTTTCACTTGGTACCCACGTAGATCAAATTCAAGATTGGTAACATTTACCCATGTTTATTAAATATTAATCACTTTTACAATTTACCAACCAGTTGAAAAAAGTGAGATCAAAAAACAAGCAGGAAGATCACAAAAAATCGCCGAAAAGAGTCGGATCTACAAGAGACGGAGGTCGGCCTCGCTGGTCTGAAGAGAGGTTGGAATCTGGGCAACAAAATAAGCTGCTGGGGCAGTAGGGGTCAAACCGGTAGACTGCGTCAAAAAAATTGGAGCGTCATTGTCTGGAACAGAGAGATGAGAAGGAACAGATCAAACGCCCACCTCCGAAAAGTGGTGTGAATATGTGATGCGATGTCGATATTCCAACGCTAGGAATATTCAGCGGAGCAGCTGATATCGGCAATCCACTGACACCCAAACTAGGGGGTCTAGCAACTTCTAGATCGTCACCTGCGTCCACAGATGTCGGGTTAGAATCCATACTCAGCTCCTCGAATGTCTTTTAACAAGAGAGGGTGACGATAACAAGAATGTTACCTTGAGTTCCGGTTCCACGATGTCGCTTGGAGGAGACAGCAATGATCGTTTCTTTCTCCCATGATGTTGGGATGTGCTTGTCGGCAGGTATTCATTGGCCGAGGGGGGCTTGGGCTTTCGCTTCGCCTGTTTACCCTTTGAAGCCGCTACATTTGAATCTTTTTTCTCCATAGTTTTTCGGATTGCAGTTTCGATTTCTTCAAATTTAGCATGATCCACGTCGGGCAGATGGTTCATTTGTGCTCTCAGAAAGTCCACAACTGCGTCGAGCTAAAAAAAGACGAGGTTATTGTACTAGATATCGCCATAAAAGACAGCCCACAGGTTGACAAAAATACAGTGTACAAGAATAGACTAAATGTGATAGTCTTTATTCATTGAATAATTAATGAACAAGCCTACCAGTTTCTCGAGTTGGATAATTCTGTCCACTTTCTTCTGACGAGATTTGGCAGCGGCTATTTTGTTACGAGCACGTAGGCTGTCTTGTTTTTGTCTCTTCTCTTCGTCAGAGCTCATCCTGTAATGAAGAATTATTAACCAGTCAGAAACGTGTGGAACTGTAATGTCAGCAGGAAGGTATACAATGATTCGAAAGCAGAATGCTCCCGCTCGCTAACAGCCGTTTTAAATAAGAACATCTGCGCGTGAAAACAGGCGGTGACTCACCAACTGACACGTTCCTTGATCTACCCAGCAACTGACAAGCTAGTTTCGCTATGGTTCAGCAAAAGCGAGACAATGAAAATTTTGGACAGTTTCAAATTTGACGGCGCTTCTCCGCGAGGAGGAGGAGGGGGGGGGGGGGCATGTTTGAAAGCTTCCCGTAGCGGAGAGCTTTTCCCGAGGAATATCCGTTGAAAATGAACTATAGCATATTTCTAGTGAGAATATAGAAGGGGACGCTTCCTGTTAGGAATAATACAATAACTGATGTCTTCTGGAAACTTTTTCATTTCAGTTGATATTTGCCGGTTTCGTAGACAATTGCAAACAATATTCAACCAAGCTAATAGCAAGGATTATTTCTTCCTGTGCAGTTTATAACGAGATGTGCGTAAGGCTCGAGAAACGCATTTCCGTGATGGATCTCAGAATGACTTATACTGACTATACAACGTAGTTGTTCACACTGATCACGAAAATTGGCGGTGAAAATCCTGATTTAAAATTTCGACGCCTGAAAAATTAACCTAACTAAGTTTCCCACTCTGCCATTATATTTCTATCTGATGGGCATTTCTCCCCAATATTTTAAACAGAGGGAGGAGCCGTAGTCTAGAGATTCCAATACACATTTATTGAAGGTACCCAAAAAAAAAGAAACCGAGAAGAATAGGAAATGCTAGAACTGAAATTAGCGACGGTCCGATAACTAGTCCCTGCCGCAGATAAAAGAAGAAATGTTCGCGAAGATTTATTAAACAGCGAAATTACAAAGGAAGGCTTGACCGACGACCCCGCCGTCTCGATGACAATAGAAGTACGCGGGGTCTGGTGAAGAGACTGCTGCTGCTCACTCATCACGACAGTATCCCTTGTCCCACTCTTGTTCACGATAGCAGAATTTGCTCTGGAATCGGACGGTAGAGGGAAGACAACAAGGAAACTCACGCAACACCAGCCGGTGCTTCCATTTTCGTGGCAAGGGCCGCCGTTCCGAATGCAAGCCGAGGCCTGGGAGGCGAGAAGAGCCAGAGCGAAGAGAGCCAGAAGAAGATACTTGAGCATGGTTAGCCGATGGTGGAAGGGCGACTGGGAGCCGTATTTACAGGGGAAGAGCAGGGGCAACTGCCATCAGACACAGTTGGCAAATCCTAAAAAATAAATTCTGACCAAGGATGTGAGTCACAGGGTACAGTCAAAGTTAACCTCGGATATGACTCACAGGGCTGCTGTCTGATTGGCAGTTTCCTACTGTTTCTAGCTTGAAGAGAAAAGGAGGAAAACGCCTGTTCGGGCCAAGAATAATTGCGTGCAGTCTGTCAGTAGTTTCTATTTTGAACACCTTAAACAAGGTAATGGAAATCAGTCAAAACATAAGCAGGGCGTTTAGTCTAGTTTCCTGCTCAAATTAATACACGTAAACATTTTACCTGATGACTCTCATAAGCTACGTGCAGTTTTCTTTGGCCAGAACAGGCGTTCTGCTTTTCCTCAACTCTGTTCAGGCTAGAAACAGTAGGCAGCTGCCAATCAGACAGCAGCCCTGTGACTCACATCCTTGGTCAGAATTTATTTATTAGGATTTGCCAACTGTGTCTGATGGCAGTTGCCCCTGCTCTTCCCCTATAAATACGGCTCCCTGTCGCCCTTCCACCATCGGCTAACCATGCTCAAGTATCTTCTTCTGGCTCTCTTCGCTCTGGCTCTTCTCGCCGTAAACAGTGCGCGGTATTGTTCAAGGCAACTTGCGTTGTTTAGAGGCGCGGAATTTTTAAAATAAATAACTTTGATCAGAAAAAAATTCTGAACAACTTTAAAGGGGTAGTAATTGTACGCTTTCAGTTCGAGCACAAATAAGTAAACTTCTTGGATGTAGACATGAAGTTGCCTAGAACAGCCTAGAACTAGAAATTGTGTAGAACGATCTGCTTTTCTTCAACTCTGTCAACAGTAGGAAACTGCCAATCAGACAGCAGCCCTGTGAGTCATATCCGAGGTTAACTTTGACTGTACCCTGTGGCTCACATCCTTGGTCAGAATCTGTTTTTTAGGATTAGCCAACTGTATCTGATGGCAGTTGCCCCTGCTCTTCCCCTATAAATACGGCTCCCTGTCGCCCTTCCACCATCGGCTAACCATGCTCAAGTATCTTCTTCTGGCTCTCTTCGCTCTGGCTCTTCTCGCCTCCCAGGCCTCGGCTTGCATTCGGAACGGCGGCCCTTGCCACGAAAATGGAAGCACCGGCTGGTGTTGCGTGAGTTTCCTTGTTGTCTTCCCTCTACCGTCCGATTCCAGAGCAAATTCTGCTATCGTGAACAAGAGTGGGACAAGGGATACTGTCGTGATGAGTGAGCAGCAGCAGTCTCTTCACCAGACCCCGCGTAGTAAAACGACTGCTTCTGTTATCGTCGGAAATTTTCGGTTGTCAAACCTTCGTCTTTCTCTATAAAAGGGGAAGAGGCTGTTGTTGTTGCTATGAGTTTGGATGTGATGCCCTTTTGGTCTCTTCCCAATATGGCCCTCCAATGCGCGTACAAACTAACTCTCCGCCTTACTTGGAATCTGTTTTTCGAACATGTTCCCTCTCAATGGGACGCCAATGGCCTAGTTTGTGGAACTGGAGGGTAAAAAAGTTGTATTGGGTTCGTTCTGAATGAAGAAGAAAGGGTATTTGGCTTTGAGGGCTTAGTTCGCAACGAGCTTGCCATAGCAAGTGTTCAAGTTGAAACTGAATGGTGCTATTCCTAGTTCAATGTAGAATACGTCATTTTCTGGACACTTAACTTAACAGATGCTTTATTTCAATGTTTACGAACGAGTATACACATTTCCCAGGTCGGAAAGAATACCATTTCCGAGGAGTAAAGACGTGAAGTGGACGTCGTTGTTCCATCTGCCAGTGAACCAGGCGTACCGCTCCACATCCGAACGGCCTTCACAGATTTTGATCATATCCTAAATAGCAGTTGAAATCCCTATCATCACTAGCCTTGCACTGGTTCTTCTGTTTCTCCAGGGAGTCGATCTGAGCTCCATCGCGTTGGCTGTGCCAATTTGCCAACTCGGTTACCCAGAACTTCTTGCCGTACTTCTTCAGTCTATCTAGCTGTTGGTTTAACCCATAGTCATACCTGAAAAGAGAAGATATGTGGGTGGATCAGTTGTTAGGAAATGAAACAATTATTTTACAAAAGCAACATAATGAGTTAAGCAAGTTTGTTCTCGAAAGGTTGCAGCACTTACCAGTGAAATCCGAGGACATCGATTCTAGGGGACCGGCCTCCGTTTTGATCCCTGAAAGACACACGTTTGCCTTCATATACCCACATACTTGAAAGATGTAATAAAGCTATCCGTCCACAGCACCGGGTCCCCAAATCCTTGCATTGTTCCCCAAGTAATCTGGGGCCCAACAATCTTGGCTCCTGTTCTTTGGGCCACTCTCTCGTATTTGGGCCAGATGCGGGCCGCTTTATCTGGTCTCATGTTAGCCTGATCTACGAGATTTGGCTCGTTGAGTACCATAAAATATTTGACTCCGAGAGATTTAATGTGGTTGATAGCATCCTCCTCGTTGAAATCATCATTCCATAGCATTGGAATGAACTCCATGTTGAAGCGACTCTTATAGTCGCCCGGGATTTTGTCGCTTTTTCGAAGAGCCCAGTTGTACCACCAGGAGACTCCAGATGAGACAGCACCAATGTCTCCCACACTTGCTAGATTGTATGCTATGCCTCGTTTAGGGGACTTGGCGTCAACACAAAATGTTAACAGGGCGAGGAGAAGGGCGATAGAGAGATTCCCCATCCCTAAAATCAAGGGGAGAGAAAAAGTCGCTTACAGAAGTGTTTGGGGTTCATTTATAGGCGGGGGAATCAGTTTGACAACTGTCAACAAACAGTTGGCTTGCAGTTGCCCCTCGTTTCTAGTATGAACAAGGCGGAGGCAGAAAGGCCACAGAAAAACAGAGTGAGTCACTTCTGATCTTTCAATAATCATTCTACAAAATAGAATAATATGCCAAAAGAGCAAATGGCAACTCTTAAAGGGGCAGTATGACCGTTTTTGCTATAGTACCCTGAGTTTTCAAACTATCATGAATTTTGTTGTAATCGGTCTTGCTTTGTAAAGCTAATTTCGCTGATCAAGATGCACTATTTTGTTTTTCATGAAAACGTAGCAATCGGGAGAAAATGCAATCATATGGGCGCGTAAACAGTGCGCGGTATTGTTCAAGGCAACTTGCGTTGTTTAGAGGCGCGGAATTTTTAAAATAAATAACTTTGATCAGAAAAAAATTCTGAACAACTTTAAAGGGGTAGTAATTGTACGCTTTCAGTTCGAGCACAAATAAGTAAACTTCTTGGATGTAGACATGAAGTTGCCTAGAACAGCCTAGAACTAGAAATTGTGTAGAACGATCTGCTTTTCTTCAACTCTGTCAACAGTAGGAAACTGCCAATCAGACAGCAGCCCTGTGAGTCATATCCGAGGTTAACTTTGACTGTACCCTGTGGCTCACATCCTTGGTCAGAATCTGTTTTTTAGGATTAGCCAACTGTGTCTGATGGCAGTTGCCCCTGCTCTTCCCCTATAAATACGGCTCCCTGTCGCCCTTCCACCATCGGCTAACCATGCTCAAGTATCTTCTTCTGGCTCTCTTCGCTCTGGCTCTTCTCGCCTCCCAGGCCTCGGCTTGCATTCGGAACGGCGGCCCTTGCCACGAAAATGGAAGCACCGGCTGGTGTTGCGTGAGTTTCCTTGTTGTCTTCCCTCTACCGTCCGATTCCAGAGCAAATTCTGCTATCGTGAACAAGAGTGGGACAAGGGATACTGTCGTGATGAGTGAGCAGCAGCAGTCTCTTCACCAGACCCCGCGTAGTAAAACGACTGCTTCTGTTATCGTCGGAAAGGTGGGACCATCGGCAACCAAGTAGTCTTCTGCCTTTCTTTTTAATTTCGCTATATAATAAATCTTTGCAAACAATTGTTGTTCTTCTTCTTGGATACCGGTGTTATTTTGCTTATAGAAAAAGAGTGAGAGCTTATAGGCCGCTCTTTTACATATCCGATTGCCAAGCCTTCATCTTTCTGCATAAAAGGGGAAGAGCTTAGAAAAAAGAGCTTTCAAATTAAACAGACGGGGTGGAGAAATTACTGTTATCGCCTGCTAAGCTCATAACTAGCTGTTTAATAAAGTGTATAAACAATTTTTCTTGTTTATTTCAGGATCCCATTGCACCACCATTGTTTAAGAAACAGACGTTTTTTTTTCTCGTTGCAAAGAAGACTCTTGAGCCCGGAATATGTATGACTGTGATTGGGAAAAGAGTTCCACAGCCGGCCCATCGCTATAACCTAATAACTCTCTTTCATCGCTGCAAATTTACTGTGATCTCGAGAGAGCATGTTCAAGTTGTTTATCCTAGCCGAAGCAGCTTTTTTTTCGGGGAGCGAAGGGTTACCTTTTCTAATATGAGTCGTAGTGGGACTATTAACTGAGTTTGAATTAAAAACATCTGAAAAGGTGAAGCAAGGCTCCGATACCATAGCCGGCTTTATATACTTTGAGGGTTTCAATCACTTTCGATGTCAAAAAATGTTTGACTGTGTTATCAATTAAACCATCTCACTGAAAAGAATTTATTCTGTTACAGTTTCACTTTGTTAAAAGTTGTATTTTGCAATAGGATAAGAGCCTCGTTGAACGCAGATCTTCCCATTCTTGGCTTGGAACTTTGTCGGATTCGGCACAGCTTTCGCCAGCAGACGGGCCTTGCGGTCGTCAATTGTTCTCCAGTCATCCTTAAGCAGGCCTCCAGTGTCGCCAGAGTTGGGATTGAAATCCCAATAGAATTGATCCGTCAGTCCTCTCTCGATCATGTAGTCGACAAGTTTGTTCTGCCAACGTTCGTCCTTGGTGCCTGCTCGGAAGCGACCTCCCCACTCGCCGATAACCACAGGCTGGCCGCTGTGTTCTCTCACCTTACCAAAATGTTCGTCCCAGACAGTTGGCATATTGGCAGGAAAGTTTCCGACGTTGAAATAAGCTTGATTGTACACGTCAGGCCCATAAACTAAAAGTTCTTTTATATCGATAATTAGTTAAAGCGTGCCGTGAGGAGAATACACAACCTTCTTGTCCAAATTATTATTGCCAGTCCGGATCGGGTGTCGCTTGACTCCTTGGAGATTTTCTCCCCAGAAAAAGCCATGACGACTGGTGCTGTCGGTTGCTGCATTCATTTGGACTCCCTCCACGAAGAACAGATTATTAAACTTTGGCCCCATTGCCCGAATGATCCTTTCCGCTGCTCGGTTCCAATCGGAGTTTTTTCCCTGGCCCCAGGAGGCTGCTCCATGAGGCTCGTTCTTCAGGTCGATGGCAAAGACGTTCCACTTCTTTCCCAGACGGTCTAACACCTTACCCCAAAGCTTGATGACCTCAGTTTCCGGATACTCCCCATCGAACCACAGATCGCTGATGCCGTCTCGCGTCCTTATCCGATGATAATCGAGCATGATGAGCAGTCCCTTCCGAGCTGCCTTATCCGCTAGAATCTCCAGTACTTCTAGGCCGGTCTTTCCCACAAGGTCTGGGTTAGCCGCCGGATTCACGTTTGTATTCGGCTTGTTCTCGCGAACCATCTGCAGGGAGAAGGGTACACGGATAGCATTGAAGTTGTTTCTAAAGCAAAAAATATTAGCGTAGAAAAGCTTTAAACCTGGAGATGATGTCCAAGAACGAGTCCATAGAATAGGACCACAGCCCATGAGGCACCAACGTCTCAGTTTCCGCTCCAAACCAGCTGATCCCCTTCAGGACGAGGGGAAGATTATTGACACGCATGAAGCCACGATCGGTGTTGAAATTTACTTTGTCGAAGCACTGCTCGGCCAAGGTCCCCGAGAAAAGAATCACGAGAACCGGTAGAGCTTTCATTTCCTGTAGGACCAACCATTATTAGTTGATGAGGAGAAGAGAGAAAGCTACTCCAAAAAAGTACAAGTGAAACTACGATAAAGGCAAACGAAGTGGCTCCTTCTAACCGTTTAAAAAAACGCGCAACCGCTGTAACCCTATATACTCTTCCTCAGCAAGCAGTTGTCTTTTAATTTACCGGCGTCGCATCTTGTGACTCAGCAGGCGTTATGTTCTTCCTCAGCTCTGTTCAGGCTAGAAACAGTAGGCAGCTGCCAATCAAACAGCAGCCCTGTGACTCACATCCTTGGTCAGAATCTATTTTTTAGAATTAGCCAACTGTGTCTGATGGCAGTTGCCCCTGCTCTTCCCCTATAAATACGGCTCCCTGTCGCTCATCCACCATCGGCTAACCATGCTCAAGTATCTTCTTCTGGCTCTCTTCGCTCTGGCTCTTCTCGCCTCCCAGGCCTCGGCTTGCATTCGGAACGGCGGCCCTTGCCACGAAAATGGAAGCACCGGCTGGTGTTGCGTGAGTTTCCTTGTTGTCTTCCCTCTACCGTCCGATTCCAGAGCAAATTCTGCTATCGTGAACAAGAGTGGGACAAGGGATACTGTCGTGATGAGTGAGCAGCAGCAGTCTCTTCACCAGACCCCGCGTACTTCTATTGTCATCGAGACGGCGGGGTCGTCGGCCAAGCCTTTCTCTGTAATTTCGCTGTTTAATAAATCTTCGCGAACATCTCTTCTTTCATCTGGGGTAATGGTGTCATTCTGTTTATAGAAAAAGGGGCATATTTAGTAGTTCAAAGAAGATTTCATTCCGGCCACCCTCAGCGGCAAACGTTGCCTCAGCGGCCGATGCAGATTTAACAATGATGGAACAGGCTACAAAGGTTTAGGTTATAATATTTTGGTAGATAAGAACGTGGGTAAAAGACGGTCCAATTAGTTTTTGCATTTTCCTTAAAGGGGCAGTATGACCGTTTTTTGAAGTTGGCTTCATCTTGTTCAGAATTTTTTTCTGATCAAAGTTATCCATTTTAAAAATTATAAAAATGTCAAATTCGTGAGTAAAATGCATATAAAGTTTCAAATTTGTATTGCGAATTTCATCCGCCGCGCCTCCAAGCAATGCAAGTTGCCTTGAATAAACCCGCGCACTGTTTACGCGATAGTTTTGAAAATTCAGGGTACTGTAGCAAAAACGGTCATACTGTCCCTTTAATCTTGGGAGTGGGCATCGGTTTAAAGTTTTCAGACATTAATTAGCGGACAACACTAGGAAACAAGAAGCGCAGCAGGATTGAGCCTGTTTCTGCTTTGGCCACAGGAGTACAACGCCGTTCTTGATGTAAGACTGCTGACAAGCCTGGCCCTGAAACTAAGGTAAAAAAAGATGAGAATGTGGGCAAAACAATTTAAAAAATTTAAAAAACTAAACCTAAGCCTGCGGAGTTTGCCTGTTTAAGAGACGTAGGCCGCAAACGCCTCCTCGAATATCAGAATATCAGGGTTCTGTTCTTTTTCAAATAACTACCAATCAGAAAAAAAGGAGCCCCTAGCCGCCTCGCCGCCACTCCCAACCACATCAAGTAAAAGGGAGAAAGAAACAAAAAGAGACACAAACGAGGAAGAGAGAACAAATCATGTCTAAAACGTTTTCAACGGAAGAACATGTTCTTTATATTGACTCAGAACCATTTGAGATACTCTCGTCTGCATGTTTCTCTTTCTTATTTGTTACTCTCTGACTCCAGAAACTACGTTTTCATTATTTTTTTCATTCTCCATGCTTTGGCCGGAGCAGGCGCTCTGCCCTTCGTCAACTGTGTTCAGGCTAGAAACAACATCATTCCAGTGACTCACCTCCTGGGTCAGAATCTGTTTTTTAAGGAAACCCAGAGGGGCCTAAGATAATTGCATTTGTAAGCGTCCTTTTTTGTAAAGCCTTCGGCGGGAGTAGCGATTTTCAAAATTTTTCAAAAAGTATTTTGCGGTGGTAGGTGAACGTTTTTGGCCTCAATCTGACAAGGAAAAATTGCTTGTCACGGCATACTATGGTGTATTTAACCAAAAGGTTACTGGCGGCTCTAATTTCAAAAATGGTAAATCCCGCCAAGGAGCTGTACAAAAAAAGACGCTAAATATTGCAGTTAATCCTAGGTCCCTCTGTGTTCCTTTAAAAGAAAACACCAACTTTGTCGGGTGGCAGTTGCCCTTGCTTTTGTGTATTTTTCCGGAGAGCACAAACTCTTGTTTTTTCGAATAGGTGAGCAGTTGCTTCACGAGGAAGTGAGTCATCAAGGGGCAGCAACCGTGCTATAAAGCTGAGGTCATACGCTTACTGACCGAAATGCTTACCTCGGAATCCTCAGCGTGAAATATTTTACTTCACTCATTTTAATGTTCCGTTCTTTCTTTAGGCTATCGGAGTTGTTTGTGAGAAAAAGAAAAAGAGAGACAGCCGCACTTTTTTTTCCAACACAATTTGACAATTTCGCATTATTTCGAGTCCCCTTATCTTTATCTCGGCTTATAAAAAATTGGTTTAGAAAATAATGGATAACTATGAAAATGATCAAAATACACAGGAGAGACCGAATCCAAAAGAGGCAAAAGCTCTGAGCAGAAAGAGAAAATCAAGGTGAGTTAAAGTAAACCAGGCGGAAAATACGTTTCTTATAGTAAAATAATCGATGAAGAAACTAAAAGAGAACAATTGTTCTTAACTCCAACAGTGACAACCGAGAGCAACGTAATACTTACAAATGGAGACCCTTTGCTAAGACCCCCTGAGGATAAGACTTCTGACAAATTGACGAGGTAACAGTTGAATATTCCATTAAAATGAAAGACGAGGAAAGAAACTACTCAGGTAATTTTTGTACACTGAAGACGCGAGAGAGAAACTTCGATGAGAGAGGGCCGGTAGAGCTCATCTTTGCGGGAAAATGCTATTTTGTTTATCAACATTACTAGACTCTTGAACGGATAGAAAAAAGTAGGGAGTGTCAAGTCCTTGTCCGCAAAACGGGCGTCTGGCCAAAGACTAAGAGTTAAAACGACTGGCGAGCTGTTTATTCTACTATTTTTTTACAGAAGTTCCGATGAAACCGCAGAATACTTCTCCGAATTCTATTCTATCGACATCCATGTAAGTTTTACATTTTCCCCTTCAAGTTCCATAAGCTATTGTGCAATATTTCTTTTCGTTTTTTGAATTAGTGCTTTATTCAAGCACTAACTTGTAAGACGTTTATTTCCGCAATTAGAATACTTCAACCTTTTTAACTTAATTTAGGATGGTACGAATCGCATGTTGATAACATTTACAATCCCTCGTCGATATGTAATACTACGGTACATCTCCTCCGGAGCACAGGGAGCAGTAGTGTGAGTGTCTCTCAGCTTCAGTTATCAAAAAAATCTTTTAGGAGTGCCTATGACCAGTTGGAGAAGCGGCCGGTAGCCATAAAGAAAATGCACAGACCATGCTCCGAGGCCAGAACGGCCAAGATGTATTATTGCCTCCACTGCCCATTTTTGTCTTTTAGGGTATTCCGGGAGCTCTGTTTGCTGATGAGCGTCGATCATCCCAATATAATCCGTCTCCTTGATGCATTCACTCCCAATCGAACCGTTGATGCCTTTGAAGAGTTCTACCTTGTCATGGAGCTCATGGATTACAGTCTACACGACGTCGCCAGGATTAAAAGGTTCGTCAGTCACATGTAATAAATAGGAATATTCTAGACTGAACCACAGAGAATTATCTTTCATTGTTTATCAGCTTCTTTGCGCCGTCAACCATCTCCATAAATGCGATATTATTCATCGGGTAAATCAACCAATAATATGGATAACACTCTTGTTTCTAGGATCTAAAACCGGAGAATATTGTGATAAATGAAAAAGGTGCTTTAATGAAAGTACTAGATTTCGGTCTGGCCCGTTACGTGGCACCTAATTCTGCAGTTAGGATGTCTTCTTACGTGACCACGCGGTTCTACCGAGCTCCTGAGATCATCTTTCAGCTCCCATATGATCTTAAAGGTTTTTCCTCTCCTGTCATTGTCATGCTCTTTTAGCCGACGTATGGTCAATTGGCTGTATATTTGCTGAACTCCTTCTTCACAGGGTGCTGCTTCAGGGCGACTCTTCCTTGGACCAATGGGTCAAAATTGTTGGAACTTTAGGCAGCCCTAAAGAAGAATTCCTGGGTCTGCTTCCTCCCGGTTCAGCCGCGTACGTCGCTGTGATGCTGTAATAATGAACGAGACTTCAGATTCCTGAGGAATTTGCCTGCGGTGCCACAGAGCCAAATCGTACCGGATACCGCTTTCGTTGGAAGGAAAGAAATTAGTCCTAACTTGACAGGTAACCTAGGTTCAAGTTTTTTAAAGAAAATGCACTGTCAGTTGAGAACTGCCGCGATCTTCTGTCTCGTATGCTTTGCATAGATCCGAGGGATCGCTATTCGGTGACCGACTGTCTGGCCCATCCCTACGTAAAGTTATGGCATAAGCCTGATGAAGTCAACCGCTGCGAGTCTCCAAAGTACTACGACGAACAGCTCGAGATGCAGGAGAAGACCGTCGAAGAGTGGAAAGGTACGCCCCTTCACAGGCACTCAAAAACGGGGATTCAGGACTCCTTTTCGACGTGATTCGTCGTTTCCAACGATCGCGACGGTTCACTTCACCACACTTTTCAACAAATGTTCTTAAATCTGATGCTTCCTGACAGGCACTTCGTTCATGCCTTGTTCAGCTGCTCTAAACCTAATTTGTTTTTTGTACAAACAGACTTCCAACTCGGGCCGCTGAAAATATCAGCCTTCCTTTATGTTTCAATAAATATTCTGGAAATAGACCTAGGAACTGTAGAGAACTATATGTTCTGCATATGCTTGTTATTGACACTCTCTGTTGCAGTTCTATACACCGAAGAGGCGAATACGTCCCTCATTGGTCTTTACTGAGATCGCTCTAACTCTCACGGATTAGGGAACCAAGCCGCAGTGCTTCAGACGGTATAGAGCGAACTTTTCTCCGGCAAGGTCCTTGTCGGTGTAGAAGCCGATCTGGATGGCTACGGGGGAAAAGACGAGAGGACGGGCGACGGTGAACTTTATTGTGATTTCTGCTTCGAACTTCTTTCATATGACAAGCACTTTAAACCCTCCATTTGCTTTCCTATTTCCCTTGCTTTACATAGTGCAGGAATAATGTCTCAGCAGGGTTTATTTAAAAAGAATGCCGTAGTCCCAATTAGTAGGAAATGTTGCAAAACTTTATTTGACAGCGAAAACAGAAAGTTGTTTTGCAAGCAGTCCAATGAGAGACGAGACAACAAGCGTAGCCGTTTGCCTAGTTCGGCTCTTCTGCTTCTTCGGAACTGCAATAGGCTTTTCCATTCTCACAGTAACCATCTGAGAATCCGTGGGCGTCGCAGCAGGTAGGAGTATGCCCGCCATTGGTGCAGGTCACAGAGCACGGAGCAACTACCTTGACACCACATTGGGCCACAACTAAAAACACGTTTCTTCGAAGATGGATGGCTTACCCATCATGGTGTAGAAGACGAAGACGAGCAGGAGAGCCTTGATCGACATCTTGGAAATATGGAAAAGAGTTTTTCATTGGAGGAGCGGCATTTATAAGGAAATAGAGGGGAGAACCGCGTGGTCGAAACGTCACAGGCTTGTCAAGCGGTAGTTGCCAAACGCAGGTCGAGGCCTGGCAGGTGAGTAGAGATATAGGGAGCTATATTTGGAGGAGGATGGAGGAAAGAGCAGAGGGCAACTGACGTCAGGCACAGTTGGCTATCCCAGAAAAAAAAACAAAGAACGGGATGGGTCACAGGGTACAGCCAGCGGCTAAAGTTAAGCTCGGATATGACTCACAGGGCTGCTATCTGATTGGCAGGCAACAGAGCGCCTGCTCTAGGCAAGAAAACTGCGTGCAGTGTGTCAGTGATTTTGCAGAAAGTTTCTTTTGGCGATCTTAAACAAAACCAAAGGGAAATCAGTCACAACATAAGCAGGGCGTTTAGTCTAGTTTCCTGCTCAAACTAACAAACGTTTCACCAGATGCCTCTCATGCAAGCCGAGACCTGGGAGGCGATAAGAGCCAGAGCGAAGAGAGCCAGAAGCAGATACTTGAGCATGGTTAGCCGATGGTGGAAGGGCGACAGGGAGCCGTATTTATAGGGGAAGAGCAGGGGCAACTGCCATCAGACACAGGGTCCGATTGGCAGCTGCCTACTGTTTCTAGCCTGAACAGAGCTTAGCGACGGTCCGATAACTGGTCCCTACCGCAGATAAAAGAAGAAATGTTCGCGAAGATTTATTAAACAGCGAAATTACAAAGGAAGGCTTGGCCGACGACCCCACCGTCTCGATGACAACAGAAGTACGTGGGGTCTGGTGAAGAGACTGCTGCTGCTCACTCATCACGACAGTATCCCTTGTCCCACTCTTGCTCACGATAGCAGAATTTGCTCTGGAATCGGACGGTAGAGGGAAGACAACAAGGAAACTCACGCAACACCAGCCGGTGCTTCCATTTTCGTGGCAAGGGCCGCCGTTCCGAATGCAAGCCGAGGCCTGGGAGGCGAGAAGAGCCAGAGCGAAGAGAGCCAGAAGAAGATACTTGAGCATGGTTAGCCGATGGTGGATGAGCGACAGGGAGCCGTATTTATAGGGGAAGAGCAGGGGCAACTGCCATCAGACACAGTTGGCTAATTCTAAAAAATAGATTCTGACCAAGGATGTGAGTCACAGGGCTGCTGTCTGATTGGCAGTTGCCTACTGTTTCTAGTCTGAACAGAGTTGAGGAAAAGCAGAACGCCTGTTCTGGCCAAAGAAAACTGCACGGAGCTTATGGGAGTCATCAGGTAAAATGCTTACGTGTATTAATTTGAGCGGGAAACTAGACTAAACGCCCTGCTTATGTTTTGACTGATTTCCATTACCTTGTTTAAGGTATTCAAAATAGAAACTACTGACAGACTGCACGCAATTATTCTTGGCCCGAACAGGCGTTTTCCTCCTTTTCTCTTCAAGCTAGAAACAGTAGGAAACTGCCAATCAGACAGCAGCCCTGTGAGTCATATCCGAGGTTAACTTTGACTGTACCCTGTGACTCACATCCCAGAATCTGTTTTTTAGGATTAGCCAACTGTGTCTGATGGCAGTTGCCCCTGCTCTTCCCCTATAAATACGGCTCCCTGTCGCCCTTCCACCATCGGCTAACCATGCTCAAGTATCTGCTTCTGGCTCTCTTCGCTCTGGCTCTTCTCGCCTCCCAGGCCTCGGCTTGCATTCGGAACGGCGGCCCTTGCCACGAAAATGGAAGCACCGGCTGGTGTTGCGTGAGTTTCCTTGTTGTCTTCCCTCTACCGTCCGATTCCAGAGCAAATTCTGCTATCGTGAACAAGAGTGGGACAAGGGATACTGTCGTGATGAGTGAACAGCAGCGGTCTCCTCACCAGACCCCACGTACTTCTGTTGTCATCGAGACGGCGGGGTCGTCGGCCAAGCCTTTCTCTGTAATTTCGCTGTTTAATAAATATTCGCGAACATTTCTTCTTTAGAAAAAGAGGAAAAAATGTCGTTTCCGTACACTCTGGGAAATGTTTTCCCCAGTTTCAATGAAACACGGCAGGGATTCAAGTCTACCAAAGGACTCGTCTTGTTCAAGATGGAATCACGATGGAGCATAATAAAAATTGTTTCCAGGATTGCCAGAACCGGACGCATAACTTTAAGAGTAAAATGATGTTTTAATAAATAGCAAATAAAGTCCAGTTAATCCGCGTTTTCCACTTAAAAGAACTAGAAGGAAGGAGCCCAAAACATAAATTGATTTTTCATTAGCGCGTGAACCGCCAGACAGCTGGCGCTGTGTTCTTCTCATCCACGAGGAACGCATTATCTTTCCCAATTTTGAATTTTCACCACTTTGGTTCCGGATTCTATACAGTTTGCATGACTTAGTTCCCTCTTTACTTCTCTTATCTTTTATCAATCTACACTCTTTCATTGTAATTATTCCATCGTTATAAAGAAACTGTTTTCTATTTCCATTACAAGATTTTTTTACTTTCTTTTTCCGGATGTCCACCAGCTTACGTTGCCTTTTTGATTCGAACTCTTTTAGAAATAAGTTGGAAAAGATGGAGCAATCAGGAGAAGAGTGTATGTGTTGTTCGAATAGGACTTGCCCGATTATTTGCAGCTCATTAGCCATAGCTCTATTTATGAACCCTCTGATTCTTCTACTCTTCGATGGGCCGTCTAATTTTATGGATACAACTGTCTTGCTGATAGTTCCTATAGTCATTGTGAGTTTCCAGAAAAAAAACTTTGGAATCCTTCTGAATTACCAGTAAAAAGGCCATTCCGTCTCGAAAGTTGCAAGGATTCATAAGAATCCTCAGATTAATTTTTAGATATGAATATCATCTGCTTTTCAGATCATCATAAACCTCTTTGTTCTTCTTGCTGCTACTTGCACACGAAGCGGCAAAGTGCTGAAAGTGGCGTTCTGGCTAATTATAGGAAACATTATTTTGATCTTCGTTATTTGGATTGCTTCTATTTTAATTATGTTTAAACTTACTCCTCAATATGGTTAGTTAATCCCATATGCCGTTTAAACAGATATAGATGAAAAAGTAGTGGGAGCGATTGTGAGAAGTTTCTTATACTTCATTATAATGGGTATTCAAGGAGTGCTAGCTTGGACTATCAAGAGAGCCGAGAAGGAAATCTGCCCGTATGGCGCAGGAGCAATTTCTCACAGCCTGGAAGATGTTATCCCCAATTTTAATGATTGATGGCATGGGCTGAGTTTTGCAGAAAATCGTCGTATCTAAGATGGAATCATGATCCATCATAACAAAGATTATTACCGGAATTGCCAAGAACAATAACTAAAGAGAAAATGATCACTTACTGAATAAAGTACAGATAAGCCACGTTCCATTTGAACGCGTCAGAAGAAAGCAGCCAAAAAAAAATTGATTTTCCGTTAGAGCGCGACGGCCGGAAATGGCGCTGTGTTCTCCCCGTCTATGAGAACGGCATTCTCTTTCCCAACTATGAATGCAAAGAAAAATATATCCTTTTATCTATTATTTGAAATTAGCCCATACTCTGAACTTATATAGAAGACAAACAGCGGAAAAATCTGGAGTACTGGTCCTTTCTAAAGTTCCCCACACTTTTGTTCCGAGTTCTGTACGGTTTTCATGACGTAATTCTCCCGTTACACTCCGCTTCCCTTACTTTTTATCAATCTACGCTCATTCATTGTAATTCTTCGATGGTTTAAAAGAAACTGTATACCCCTCCTTCTCTACGATTTTTACGAACCTAATTACGCTGACTCCCCGCTCCTATGTTGTTTTTAAATTTAGAAAAGCATGGCAAAGTTAGGAAAAGGATGTATATGTTGTACGTGTTGCTCAAATAGGACCTGCCCGATTATTTGGAGCTCTTTGACCGTAGCTCTATTTGTAAACCCATTACTCGGTTTGCTCATCGATGGACCGTCTGATTTTATTATTAAAACGGTATTGCTAATCATCCCTGTAATCAATGTGAGTTTCTAGCAAAAACTCCTTTATCCCTTTGAATTAATTATAAAAAGACTACTTCATGTCAAAGTTGAAAGAACATTAGAATATTTAAATTCTTTAAAGGAACTCTGAGGAATCTCGGCTTGAGCGCAAAGGTTTCGCCACGACTGCGCTCACAAGCGTCCTTTCGCCTTTGGCGCGCGTTTGAATTTTGAACGCGTCTGTGTTTTTGGCCTTGTTTTGGTATTTTTTTTTTTGATAATTTTTTGACGTGATTGATATTAATTAGACATAACAAATTGTTGTCTTATTGAAATCAACGGAAAAAAACATAACGAAACGCGTAGATCAGGAATGCGTTTTCCCGGGATTTGAGAAAGCCCGCGAAAATCTACAGTATGCTCCCCGGGTCCCTCAGAGTTCCTTTAAAATAACAAACCTTCGCTTTAGGTCTCCGTGAACCTTTTTGTTCTCCTTGCTGCTGCTTGCGCACAAAGTGGTAAAGTGCTGAAAGTAGCGTTCTGGCTAATTGTGGCAAACATTATTCTGTTCTTCGTTCTTTGGATGGTCTCCGTTATATTTATATTTACTATTTCTCAATTTGGTTGGTTTATACCGTAATTTGAAACATAGTTATAGGGAAAAACATGATGGGAGCTATTACTGTGATAAGTGTCCCATATCTCATTATAATGAGCATTCAAGGATTGCTAGCTTGGACTATCAAGAGAATCCCTGAAGCCCCTGAAGTCTGGCAAAGAATTGACTCTCATTCAAGAGGAGATAGCACATGTGTGTCCTTAGGTTGATGTGCTTCTTTCTTATCATAGATTTGAAACTCTTTACCAGTTAGACTGGAGAAGTGGAGTTTCTCATGTGGTCTCTCTTAAAGCACAGGTAAAATGTAACAATAAATATTTATTATAAATGTAAATAAACAGCCATATAAATATTATATGTTACCGTAATAAACGAAATGAAAGACACAACTGTGGCACATGTTTGAGCAGTTATTCAACAACGGGGTCAAAGATTGAGGAAAGTGAGATGGTTCTTTTTGTGTGGGGCTAGGTGAAATAAGGAGAGCAATAAGAGGGAACAAACCTAACTAAAAATGGATCGTGTCATGATATTTTCTTGAGAGTTCGATGCTGATATAGGGCGAAGTAGGTTTTCTTTTGTCGTTGACGACTCTTCTTCCATTCTAGACCTTATTTTTGGCTAGTCGATGTCTTTTCCTCAAGCAGCACACTCCCTGCATGCATTGGGAGTAGCCTGAATTGCAGGCGCACTGGGAAACTCCAGAAACCTGGAAACATTCAAATTTTAGAAAGTATAAGCTTGGCATTTTACCTGAGGACACATTGTGATGGCTGGGAGTTGGATGACGCTGGCCTGAGCAGTACAAGATGGCTGGCAGGCTGGTTGACATTGTGGCACGCACTGCATTACGGGGGGAGCCTGCAAAAAGTAAACATGTCCAGACAACAGTGAAATCAGTGTTCCGCGGAGAACACTCTATTCCAGGAGGGGTAGATCAACTATTCGCAAGTCTCCTACTGAAGTGTGCGTGCGGCTTTGTTTGTACTCAGCTGTTCCTAATGAGGACGGTCACTAAGCTTTTTGCTCCTCCGGTCATCCTATTGTCGCTCGGGTGCTGTCGTTTTATTTGTATTGGGCTCTCGAAGCCGCCAGTCAAACGCTTGTTGTTCTGAGGACTTTGCGCAATCAAAGCATGCTTTAGTGAAACAAAGGCATCTTTAAAAACTACCTGACAAGCTTGTCCGCAGACGGGTTGGGCTTGGACTACAACTACTTGCTGAGAGTTACAGGACTGCTGGCAGCTGCTTTGGCACGTCTAAAAGGGGAAACTCTTGCCCATGACTGAAAATTTTCAAACCTGGGCACATTGGTTGTTTCCTCCGCAGGATGATTGGCAGGAAGGCTGGCAAGCCTGTAAATTTAAACTTGAAACAGACTTGGATTTTCCGTTACCTGAACACAGACAGCCTGTTGCTGGATGCACTGAGGAGTGCAACTGGGCTGGCAAGCTTGAACACATTGCTGCTGGGGCTGCTGGACAACAATTACCTAAATTGGTAAAATGAAAAGAAATCTAGAGATAGAAATAACCTGGGGCTGCTGCTGAGAACAGGACTGCTGGCAACTGGGAAGGCAAGCCTGGACACACTGAGTGTTGCCACCGCAAGAAGACTGGCAAGACGGCTGACAGGCCGAGGTGCAAATGGCTTGTTGTTGGACACACTGGGTGGAGCACTGCGGTTGACACGCTTGAGGACAAGACGATTCACTCTGTGCAAAGTTCGGTAAAAGCTTTCTCTGGTAAAAGGATACCTGTTGAATAACAACAACGGGCTGTGACTGTGACACACACGAGGATTCGCAGCTGGGGAGACAAGCCTGCAAACGACGCCTGTTTTCCATCTTTGGGGAGGAAGCGAACCTGTACACACTGGGCATTGTTGCTGCAACTGCTCTGGCAAGATGGTTCACAAGCAGCAGCGCAAATGGGTTGCTGTTGCATACAGCTGGGGGTGCAGCTGGGTTGGCAGGATGAGGGGCAGGATGACGAGGAAGAAGAAGGAATAACGACAACCTGGGCTTGTTGCTGCTGGACGCAGGACTGAGAGCACATGGGCTGGCAGGCGGGAGCGCAAGCCTACAAAAACCGTCTCGCTTAAACTGTACAAACACGCGTACCTGAGAAACACAGCTGCTTTGGCAAGAAGGCATGCAAGAAGACACGCATTGCTGCTGGGGCTGCTGGACGACAACGATCTGTTGCTGCTGCTGTTGGACGCAAGAGTTGGAGCACATAGGCTGGCAGGCAGTGGGGCAGGCCTGGAAATATGGAATTAACCAGGTAAGAGACTTGTAACTTACGGATTGGACACAGCTAGGCTGGCAGGATGGCATACAGGAAGAAGCGCATTGCTGCTGCTGGGGTTGTTGAACAACGATGATCTGAAAACCATCCTGTTCAACTGGTAAGAAATAAATATTACCTGCTGTTGTTGCTGCTGGAGACAGGAGTCCTGACAAGATGGCATACAGGCAGGAGCGCATTGCTGTTGCTGAGGCTGCTGGACGACAATAATGGGCTGCTGCTGGTTGCAGTTATTTCCACAGGATTGAGTGCAACTGGGAGCACAAGTAGGCATGCATTGGGGAGCACACTGTTGTTGTTGTTGTTGTACAACGATGATCGGTTGCTGCTGCTGTTGTTGACATGAACTAGAGCACATTGGCTGACAGGCAGGAGCGCAGGCCTAAAAGGGAAATCCAAATAGGTAACAGAGTTTGAAGAGTACCTGTTGAATGCAAACTGGTTGACAGGAAGGCATACACTGTTGAGCGCATTGCTGTTGTTGCTGTGGTTGTTGGACAATAATAATAGGCTGCTGCTGCTGGGTACAGGAAGGAGCACACTGGGGCTGGCAGGCAGGGGCGCAAGCCTGGAAAAGAAGAGCAAAGTAAACAAAGATGCCTTCCAAATTAATAACAAAAAAATACCTTACCTGCTGAACACAAGCCGGCTGGCAGGATGGCATGCACTGTTGAGCGCACTGTTGCTGTTGCTGTTGGACCACAATTATCTAAATTTCTCATTTTTATCGAAAAAACTGAGAGCTATACCTGCTGTTGTTGCTGTTGCACGCACTGAGGGGTACATTGTGGCATACATTGAGAAGCACATTGCTGCTGCTGGGGCTGTTGAACGACAATGATAGGTTGTTGCTGTTGCTGCTGACACTGGTTGCAAGAAACCTGGTAGGTCAGAGCCCCACAGCCACAGCTGCTGTATTGAGCTTGAAGCGCAGGACAATTACAGGAAGATGAAACTGACGCTTGGCAGCCACACTGCGACTGCAGCATGTTGGCACAATCACAGGATTGGACCTAGTTTTCACAATAAAGGAGATTTAGAAAAGATAAACCTGGATTTGAAGAGCTTGACAGTTACATTGGTTTTGTTGTTGAGTGCAGCAATTGTTCTGTTGGGCGTAGCAGCACTGTCTCTTAGCCCTCGATAGTACTTTTGTCTCGTTCGTTTCCTTTACAACCTGCAATGGGAACAATTTGACCCCTGAAGATGACCATTATTTGTATGGATCCTTTGTTCCAGGCTGAAGATCGCCGGGATTTAGACTGGATCTTCTTGGCGAGAATAAATAGAGATGGAAAAGTACACAAAGTGACCAGTCCAAGTTTGTTGGGTCAAGCAACCAAACGATCTTCGGGAACTTAATCTGTCTACGAACCTCTGAAGGCTGTTCTGGCGTAGATGGGGCGACAGTAGAGGTGGTTGTGGTGTTAGCCTCGTCGGCATAGATGCCAATGGCTAAGAGGGCCAACAGCAGTGACCGGGACCACATCCCTGCTCTGAAAAAATCCAACTGAATGGTCTGTCTGGTGGGGAAAAGGGCAATAAAATCGAGTTGATCGTGACGATGAGGATAGAAGGCTGGATCGCAAACAGAACTGTTGTTACAACAGGTTTACGAGGGGTCAAAGTGGGTGCATCGAGTGTTTGGCTAAACAGGCTTCCTAATATGGAATTGAGCCAGTCCAATACCAATTACCGCATATCGTAGCCCACTAATTAGTCACAAGGTTTAAGAAATGGTTGAAAACGTTAAATTGAAAAATTTCCTTACCAGATAAAAAAATCAGATTTTTTTGCATACAAGATCAATAAGTTAAAGGTCAGGATCAAAGGATAAGCTGTAACTGAATCTTTAAAACCTTTGAATCTCGGGGACGCTTCCGCCGGGCTGACCGGAATGAAGCTCTAGCGAAGAAGTGCTCCCAGCGGAGGCGGAGCTTGCCTCTTATAGCCTAGGGCGGGTCTCCTCCTTCAGCGCTCTTCAACAAACAGCAGTTGAGCACCAAAATAGAAATCTGAAGTGTTGAAACTGTTCTCCTGGAGTGATTTTCCTGACTCGGGATCATTATTTTCAAGGAGGGAGGATTGTGAAAGATCCGGAGTGCGAAAACGCTTTTTCGGTAAGGATTGGGGTTTCGGCGAGATGGTGCAAGGTTTCAAAAGGAGCTGGTGTAAGAATATCCGGGATGCTTCAGTTTTTACTTTTTCTTGTTGAAGAGCTGACTCTCAGGTTTGATCTAAGTGACCGTTGGTCTGGTCAAGGATGAGGGTCAAAGAGAAATTAGCTCTATTAGACAAGAATAGATCTAACCGCAGGTCTAACCCTTTCATTTATTGTCAGCTTCCATCCTAAATTTTCAGCAAAGCTCATCGACAGAAAATTAGAGAAATTAGAGATAAACAAATGGCAAATGCCACTCTCCATGAAAAGCATCTCCTGTCTACAAAATATACCTTTCAAATAGAGAAAACAATGACCACCATTATTACTTAGGTTCAGGACCGCACGTGAGACGCGTGCTAAGCTTGACAAAAAGTGAAATCTGTCGCGCTCGTGAGTGGCTTATCGGACAGGGAGCAGCAGCATCGCGCTGAGGAGAGAATGTGTACCTGAGGGAAAGATTAGCCAGCTCCGCGCGTAAAAATTTCCATCTGTTGGCGCTATGATAACAATACCTAATTGTTTTCTTAGCTACCATAAACATTATCTTAAGATTCATACTCTCATTATGGAACTACGACAATGCCAATAGCTGGTTACTGTATCTGCCGTTCCACTAAAGTCAGGCTGAATGGTGTGTACTCTATGCTACTTATTATTATTTGACCATTCTTCAGGACTGATCGTTAAATTTTGGCCTGAACCACCTGAAGACGTTCATAAGGGTGTACATGCAGTTTCCCGTGGGTTCCACTGTTTGACCTCGCATCGGCGCGTTCATTACCTCACCGTAGCCTATTTGCATATCGCGAGACTCGGCTGCTGAACACTTTATCAGACTAACGAACCGCTCCTGTCAAGGGTTGCGAATAATGAGGGGGGCAAGTCCAACTGAAGTGCTATGCTCACATGTGGGACCGGTCATCCTCATCCGGGATAACTGTCATCGTTGTTGTCGTTTAGTGGCACGGGGGTGACGAAACATGATTTTTTATGTCTTCAGAAGAACATCAAGTTTTTCTTCTTTGACTTTGGTCGTGACACTACGACAGGCGCCTTCGTGTGCGCGTTAAGTGTGTGGTTTTTAGAAAACACGGGGATTAGCGCTTGAGAACAGTACTTTGGAAGAAGGCAGCTGAGACAAAGGGTCCTGATCCTGCAGTTATTGACCTCTGCCCCATCCTCGGGGCCAAAGAATGCCATTAAACACAGGATTTTCTGAAATGCCCTCTACCAGGTGCTCTACCAGGAGCCT
The DNA here is from genome assembly GCA_932521035.1 of Oscheius dolichura. Lineage (NCBI taxonomy): Eukaryota > Metazoa > Nematoda > Chromadorea > Rhabditida > Rhabditidae > Oscheius > Oscheius dolichura. Next base: position 10,318,673 of record OW051497.1, on the reverse strand, counting down.
CGCCTAAAAATGGGTTCCTTTTTAACTGTTTTCTTCTCGTTTAAACGTTCGAATCGTTCCCTACATAGTCCAATGAGCGATTCATCAGCTACTGAAATGAACTTACCAAAAAAGACCTGACACGATATGTTTTCGTAGGATGTTCTCGTGGGACCACTCTTCTCCGCTCTTGTCAATTCTGAAAAAAAACCATTGCGTCAGATTATCTCCTTGGACTTCTGCTTTGAAACATATTCTTCTAATGAGTCAGCATAATCTGTAAACACAAACAAGCGACTTTCTCTGAAATTCACGGCTTCCTCTTCGTAATGAATTGCTACCCTGACTGATCTCTGTTTTTGATCTCTCCCTCTTTTCACAACCCCTGTACCAATATCCTGAATAAAGCTGGGCATTCATTCTGAAGCTCCTTTCGAACTCCTTTCATAACGAACCTTCAGAATAGTGAAAACATCATAGTCCACCCTCGCGTTTACTGCACGTTATTTATCTTTCGTATAGTAAAATTAGAGTTCTGCCTCCTCCAAGCTCATTATAAAGAAAATAAACCACTCTTCGATGTTGTTCCTATTCGTTTTCTCCACTGGGAGCTTTTTAAAATACTTAGTTATTCTTCTTCCGCAATATAATCTGCAGGTGGTCGGCATAAGTTCCTCTTCACAAATGACATAGCCCGTCAAGAACGACTTGTTTTACACTCCTGCGTAGTCCCAAAGGGATTCAATCCGATTTTGTCGCCCTGAATTTTCTCGCCATTTATCAGATAATTGTCATCGAATCTCCACGTTCTTCCCAGAATTTTTCCTCAGTTCACACCTCTAATTGAGATCATTCTTTTTTTCCTTCCATACGTACTAACATGTTCTCAGAATAGGAGCTGATTGCTCCCGTTCACCTGCTCCTCTCTAAACGAGACATCGCCCTCATAATCATTTGCATTTCCTATGACTCTTGTTCCCTCGTCTAAAGTATACTTCCCTATTTTTTATTCCCTCTTCGGATTCATGAGACCAGCCACTAGTCAAGCCCACATCCGGTGCGACTCTTCTAAGTCACGCCAAATCTCACGAACTTTTAAGCAGCCATAGATTAGCAGGGCTTTTTTGGCAACAGGAGGAGCGAACTCGTCAACAATTGCAGCTATTCCTGGAAGCGCTATTGCATATTTTCCATTTTCAATTCTAGATTTATGATTCCAAAACAAAAATTATTCGATAAAGGAACTTCTCGATCCCATTCAGCTGCTGCTCTTTCGAAAGAACAGAACCTTGTTTATCACATGTTTTTCTCCCAATGAGAGCATTCACACATTCAACAATGGAATAATTAGTCAGACTCTTTGTCACACTTCTTCTTCCCTCCCGCGTTCTCTTAGTTCACCAAAAATTAAGTGTTCATCGCCCACCATCCACTCCTTTTGTCCATACTCATTTAACGCTTGGCTTAGCCTTTTCAACTAGCGCCACTTGATCAGGGAGTTCTCAGAAAAAACATCGGCTGCTGTTGGGGTGGTAGATGGCCAATTGGATTTGCCCTTTTCAGCCATTATCGGACCCTTTCTTCCTATTTGTCCCACGTTTTTATCAGAACCTTCACAAGTAGCTCGAATTCCCCGAGTGGATTGTGTTAGAGAAAGAGGCGGGCTGAAATTCGTTTTCTGAGATGCTTTCGAAGTGCATCTTTAGATTGTCTCCGTCACGTAATCTTTCTCCAATTGTTGTCTCCCGTTTTTCCTGCAAAATAAGTAATTCCTAATTTTCAGCATCCATCAAAAGAACATGACGTAGAATGGTAGTTTGGCTCTTTTTCAGCTTTCTCGGCGTTCTAGGAAAGGAACAAGTGGGTCATGTTCCCATCAAAGGTGAAAATTTTCTTAATACTAAGAATTAAGATCTTTAGGAAACTTGTGGAGAGCTAAATTCGCTGATGAGATTAGTCAAAATATTAGTGAAAAATTCTCAGAATTCATTGAAAAAGCCAGGACGACTGTTTCGGAAGATACGGGGATAATTTACTACTATTCACACCTTCCCTACAAATATGCAGATGTGGGTTATATTCGTTTCCTTCTCTGTCCACGTTATTTCACATCATGCCCAAATGGAATTAGGCTATTCATGGAGACTGAGAAGGAACACCCCCGACGTCAGTATAATAGGCAAATAGCTCGCATCTGTTAGGACAAAATTAATAATATTCTGAGCTTAGAATGAGCAAGAACCGCTCTGCAAGCCTTATCCCTGTTTTGCAATGAACAACACTGCAATGAGCATTAATGGAGCTTAAAATTAAAGCAGTTCCTTAATTAAGAAATAGAATGTTATTCTATTGTTTTCTGATTTTTCTGTTATTTTTAAAGGAAGTATGTTTTGCTTTAGCGCAAAGGCTGAAATTATTCCAGTTGGTTAAATAAGGGTTGCAATGTCTAGAGCGACTTAATCTTCCGCGTTTAAAGAAATAAAGAGTTAGAACTGATGTTCAGGAGGAATTAAACATGTTTCTTTCAGACGGATCCTACAATGTGTGCATATTCTCTGGACAGAAACGTGCCCATTGATGAAATAACTGGCCAAGCTGTACCATTCGCGGTATCATCTCTTCCCTCCTGTATTCGTTCACCTCTTCAGAATTTTACCTTATATTTTGCCTGTGATGATACCTGCTGCGCAATGGAATGCTGTCAGCGGGATATACAAATGACTATTATGTCAGTTCGCCTCTTCGTTCTTCTTTAGATCGCCAACTTTTCAGCGGTACCGGTTTAATTGGAATCTCTTTGTTGATTCTGCTCTTCTATGTCTTCATTTACCTTTTTGGTCTGTTTTGTGCTTGGAGAAACGGATCCATTGGTAACTCTGCCTCGTAGAACTGGATTTTGTATTTGTTCAGGTCGCCGGTCTAATGCAGATGCCTCTCTAATGATCATCAAAAATAACCACATTTGAATCTCACCGTTGCCTGTATTCATTGCCTTTTGTTGTATTGATTGTTGGTTACCTGGAGAGAGATAATAAAGAGACGAGAATAGGGGTCGGAAGCGTTATCGACTGACTGGTCAGGGTGCAGAAAAGAGTCGGTTCTCTGGTCTCCATGCGCCGCGACTGTTACACTAGTTCTCGGAGGTCAGACACCGACTTTTGATCAAACTGGCACCTTTTCCCACTATTTACAGCCTGCTCTGTTCCAAAAATGCTTCCTTGATGCAATTTGTTTCTCTCTCGCAAGAAGTCTAGATAACAGAGCAGCTAGACTGTTATTGTTTGACTGTCTGCCCTGTTTTCCCTTCCTGTGCGGCTCTTTCTGCCATTTTGTAATCTCTATTACATACTTTCCAGAAAAATGAATATATCGAGGAAGCTATTCGTCCCAATAATTAGAAATAGGTTGCATAAACCGTCTTCGTCTAGACGGAATGTGGGTTCCATTTTTTGCCGGCAACTTTTTGTTCTCTTTCAGTTTTTACTCGGCGCAGCAGCCGTGGGAACGGCCGGAACAGTTGTCTACGTGAAATCACTTGACTCTATAGAAGATATCACAGAAATGGGAATTATTCGCCTGGGTCGAGCCGTATCAGCTGTAAGTAGAAATGATTAATTATCGATGCTTCCTGTTACACCAGGTGTCGCGAATAGTCGTAGACTATAAAAGTTCTCTCCGGGGAATACCTGACCCTTCGGAGGAATATAATACAGCTATGAGAGCATGTCACAGGCGAAGTGCTGAGCGGCTTCTACAGTTAGCCAGGGATAATGGGGGAGTATTCATCAAGGTAGACCTTCCTCTAGTACAGAGGAAACCTGTTCAGGTAGGGCAGCATATAGCCGCTTTGGAATACCTTGTACCTCAAGAATATACGGAAACCCTCTCAATTCTAATGTCAAAAGCTCCGCAGCAACCTTTAAAAGACGTCCGATTTGTACTGGAAAGCGAACTAGCTAAACCGGTATGTCATTGTCACTGTCACCATTGTCGACCATTTTAGATCGACGAGATATTTAGAAATTTCTCCGAGACTCCAGTAGGTGCTGCCAGTTTAGCTCAAGTACATACTGCCTATCTCATAGAGAGCGGGGAGAAGGTCGCGGTGAAGGTTCAACACAGAAGAGTATATGAGAATAGTAAAACTGATATGCATACTATGGAGGTATTTTATCCTTTTACTGTAATCTACTTTCTGCTTCTTTTAAGATCCTGGTAAAAATAGCAGACATACTCTTCCCGGAATTTCATCTAATGTGGTTAGTGGAAGAAGTGAAGAAGAACCTCCCCAAGGAGCTGGATTTCCTGAATGAGGCAAGAAATTCCGACATAGCCAGAGAACGATACTCTCATCTTCCCTTCTTAAAAGTTTGGAATCCTTATTTGCCTTTCAGATTTCAAATTTAGATTCCACGTGTTTACTACGATTATTCTACACATCGCGTACTCACAATGGAATTCTGCGAAGGGGCGCAAATCAACGACAGAGAGTTCTTGAAAGAGAATAAAATAGATAGACACGATTTGTGCAGAAAACTCGGGAGGTTAATATCAGAAATGATATTCTTGAAAGGATATTTACATTCGGTAAGGGTGGAACCCTCATTTTAAATAGAAAATTATAGGATACACATCCTGGAAATGTTTTGGTCAATAAGAAACTATCAGGAGAAGTCGAAGTGATCCTTCTTGATCATGGCCTGTATCTGGATGTCAATGATCACTTCCGGTCAATGTATTCCGACTTATGGATAGCACTTTTAAATGCAGACCAACAAGGCATCAAGGTACAAAAAGTACTCCAACAGTTCAGTTCCTTGTTTCAGAAAGTAGCTAGAGAAATGGGTGTTGGAGAGCTTTACGGCCTATTTGCCTGCATGGTTGCAAGAAGATCTTGGAAATCTGTAACAGAAGGAGTTGGAAACAGCGCGCTGAATAAAGATGAACAGGCAGAATTACAGAACTACGCTGCATCCTTAATACCACAAATCAGTGAAGTAGGAAGCCATTTCTTCCTCAAAAGTACACCTTTAATAGGTATTGTCTCGGATGCCAAGAGAAATGCTGCTAATCCTTAAAACTAATGATCTTCTCCGTAATATGGAGTATTTGCTAGACTGTCAAGGACGTCAGGATTCAATGATTGAGGTTTTCATTTTCACTTTTCGGACAAAGAAATATCTCTAGGTCTCCAAATGTGCCGTCCGGTCTTATCACGAGTTGGCCATCAAAAGAACAGATGAAACGTTTAAAAGATTCAAACTAAGGCTGTCTATGTGCTGGTCACTTTTCAGAATTAGAATGTATGAAATCTATTTGGCCGTGTCCGATAACTTTGGAAGTAGTCTGTAGATAAATCGATAAAATTTATTTATTACGATGATTATATTAATATATTTCCGTTTGGATCACCATTTTTTTAAAATAGATCGGCTCTTGTGCTCACCATCTTCATCAGTTTTCAACAGTGGAAAGTTCGACAAGTGTGAACCGTCATCTCACATCTCTTCGTTCCGGCTGTGGTGATCCTCGAATATCGCCCGGAAAGTCCTTTCACTCCTAAAAAGAATGGGTATGTGTTGTCCAATTTGAATCAAACCTGCGTTTCCCCTGACGCGTAGGACGCTTGATGCCATTCTTGGAAATCCTTGGCTGCCTAAAACTGTTTGTTTAAAAACTGACGAAAAGGAATGAAAATGTTGAAAACTGATGAAAATGAGAAAGAATACCCAATGGCTGGGCCGATTGTAAGCGGTTGCGTCGCAGTCAAGTCTCTTTTCTCTCTGGCTCAAATAAGATGACTGGTTGTTTCCTGCCGCATAGCTCTGATCGACAGTTAGTGCAGTGTCCTTTACCAGTTAGCCCCGGTGACCCAACAATCGGCAACTGGCGGCCTGTAATGAGCTATGGCGACAAGAGTACTGCGGGATAACCGTGTCTCTATCGATGACGGGGGACCAACCAAAAGAGACGTTATGCTGCTTGCGCTTGGGAGCACGATAGTCCGGTGCCATGACCTGGGGTAATTGGCTGTCCCAATATGATCTGCTTATAAATCTCTTATCTGCCCTTAACAGTCTTTTGTTTTGTTCTAGATGGTCACTCTGATAAAAATGCTGCTGCACCCCGACCACGTTGACTCCCTTGAACGGCAAAGCAATAGAGGGGTCATAGTTGGCTAAGTATCAGGAGCACTCTCTCTAGCCAGGATTCGCGTTTGGGAAAGAACGACGCGACATCAACACTCTGTTCTACTGATGTATCACATTCTTCAGTCATTGAAACGATAGTCACCCCCTACCCCGAACTTTATTCGTTCAGTAAATATCTCTAGAAAACCGAAGAAGAGACTTTATTAGCCTTGACTCTGGTGCTCTTCTCAAGCATATCTTCTGCAGACCTTTTGGAGCAGAATTTGCATGTGGACACTTCTGAGGTCCTGAAATTTCCTCCCACATTTGATGATAATATTCTAGACTCACACAAGCCTCCTTATCGAAAGAGAAGTAATCTTCTTGTGGATCCTCCAGCCATTGTTTGATGTAGGTGATGCCCTGTTGTTTTTGCAATTCGGGTCCGAAACCGAGGGCCACGAGGTCAACTCCGTTTCGTTTTAGCTGCAATTAATTAAAAGAGAATAAGAGCTTCCAGAACCTTGGCGATGGCGTTTTGGGTGTTTGACAGCCCTTCCATTTTGTCTGTCTCTTCGTTAATTACCGGGAGCCCGTCAGTTATCAAAACGGCCACCTTTTCACTGCTGCTGTCCTCCTAATTCACTCTCCATTATTTTAACATGTACACTCACATTAAACATTTTAATGGCCTTATCAATAGCAGCGGGAGTATTAGTGTATCCTGCATCGAATTCCGTCGGGACCATCTGCTCGAACTGCTTTGTAGACCAACTTCTCGGCAACCAGTCAGCGAAGGTGACCTCAGTAGCAAACTTGATGAACCCGACGTTGACACTATTGGGGATCAAGCGGGCTCCAGACTTGAGGAAACTGACCAGCTAAAGCGGCATTAACAAAGAGAACCGGCATTGTCTACCGAGGGCCAATTTTTCGATTGGATGGACTGGGAAGCGTCAATGATGAAAACCATTGCGAGAGATTTCTTAAGAGAACGGCAGGGATCTTTGGGGACACATCTCTCTCCCTGTGATGAAGTGAATAATGTTCTTTCTGTTTATCACCTCTTTATAGTTTCCCCGATCGAGGGCGTCACTATCCCGGATGTCTATGTATCCGTCCCTGCAGACGCACCTGTTACCCTGTGCAACGGTATCAGAGTTTTTACAGACAACGAGACGCTTCTTCGACTTCTTGCACATATAGCGACGGAATCTAGTGGTATCGCCTCCTTGACACATTATATCGTGGTAGCAAAAAGAGTTGGCCTCGTAGGTGTGATGCTATAAAGAGTGAGCTCCCAGATGCGAAGTAACCTACTATAACGCAATGTTCTTTTGCCCCCCACTGGTTTGGCTCGGCTTGTTGCACAGCTTTCCCGCACCAGGGAAGGGGCCTGTCCACGACCGGGTCATCGGGAACTTCGGAAACCCAGTTGTTGAAGATATCTTGGGTGATACCAACCAGCATCTGATCGCCGTACGGATCGAAGAAGATAAACTTGCCATTGTAGGAAGGTCGGTTCATACCTGGACTTAATTGGGCATTAATTAATGATACTAACTTTCCATAAATTGACGTTCTCCTATTGTTGCTCCTACGGCAATGTCTCCTCCCAATGATTGACATTTTGACCGAACTCCCGGTATGGTGAGCCGTTCATTAGGAGTGTCAAAATGCTTGTAACAATTGTTGTTGTACTCTGTCCAGCCGGACTCACAGGCTGAAATGCTTCCTAGTTGGAAAAAAAAGATCTAGGGGTACTCTGTGACTGAACGAAGCCGACGAGGAGGAAGAGAACTATCATCGTTCTGCAAACGGGGCATTAAGATTTCGTGGCTTTTATAGATCCGCCAGCAGCAAATACTGTGAAAGTCCATAACTCGTAAGAATTCGGTCTGGGAGCGTAGAGCACCGACGTCACACATTAAAGAAGTCCTGGCATCACTTCTTAGTTGGAACCTGGCAAAGAAAATCCTCGTGTTGTGAGTGTCATACGTGAGTCATTTGGGCCCGCACCATTGACCAGATCCACTTTCCAATCTTGGTTCGGTCTCGAGAGCATTGCGAGAATATGGGACGACTGGAAGGCAACGGTATTGGTTACATGGCTCTTAATGAACCACTGCTCCCAAACTGCTCAAAAAGCAAGAGAAATAGTCTCAAATCTAGATCATTGTAAGGAAAAATAAACGTGACATTCCAGTAGAGAAAAAGAAAGGGGAGAAATTACCTGGAAGAGATCTAAGCTGCTGTTAAAGATGTTTCTTTGCCATTTCAGAGAAACCGATTTGTCCGACACGACTGGGATCCCACAATAAAGTTCAGTCAGTTTGAACCTTGCTGGAAAGTTGAGGGGTTCGCGCAATCGGTCACAACCTGTGTAAGAAATGTTTAATGACCCCCGAGAAGAACAGCACTGTCTAGTAGTTTCCCACTTTGTGATCCTGTTGAGGCAAATTCTTCTTCTTTACATCGCCTGCTTATTGTTATTTTCTTATTGCAGAAAGATAGATCCGGTAATCTTCAGTATGGAGTATGTTATGTGACTCTTATTTTATCAATATGTTAAAAATTTGTCCTTTGTTAGTGGCGAGGGCGGTCTCTGGTCTCCGAGGTCAAACAAACCGAGCAAACGAACAGGAGTAATTAGATGAAATTCATATTTACTCGGCGAATTAAGCTTCTCATAGGGCTCGTACCACATGATAGATGTCTGTCAGTACAACAAGGGAAATTTGCGTTTATCTTAAGTGTCAGGGCAGTTGGGGCAGACGAGGTGTCCAGGGGAGGAAGAGGGAGAGAGACCTGTCCGTACACGTCCGGGAACCCTTTTGACTATTTTATCATATGCAAAACTGTCATATTGACAGAGGTTAGTCTGTCCGAAATTTATTCAAAAAGCAACTTTGAACAAGATTTACTGGAATAATTTCTGCTCCCTCTTCGGCAAACTGCTCTCGGAATAATTTATTTGTATCTCTGTTCCCAGTAATCCTTCCGGCAGGGTTTCCCAACTGTTGTGTGGTCTCTATTTGCCGGTATAAAACACGCTACGATCTCAATCAAACTGTGGGGAGGTGGGAGTGCATACTATCTATCCCATTGTCAGACACCTCCTCTTTTACTGTTTCTATATTGATATCCTCCTTACTGAATGACCTTCTTCAGATGACAGCCTCTGCGCCTCTCAAAACGGGTCTTCATCTTCGTGTCACGGATGTTCCTAAGCTGCCAAGTCTTTGTCTCTTTGCGTTTCAGGTCGGTCAGGCAGTGAATTTTCGGCTTAATTTACTCACTGTTATGGAAAGTCAAAAACAGGGATTAGCGTAATGGGGTTGAGGCATTATTTTTAGAGTATTTTCGTACAATAAAAACGCGTTTGCCTGATTGGGAGCAGTGGGGGCCATTGCCCTCGCGACCGAGGTTCCTGATGGTTCTTTTAACAAAAAGGGCTTTCAGCAAACGATGCTCTGTCTTTCTGGCCTGCTGGTAGTCCCCTTCCTGGTCTCGGACGTGGCCTGTGCCGGCTCCGCATCCACAGAACTCCGTGTTCAACTTATAGCCGCCACTTTTGTTACCTGCGGGATCGCCACTCTCCTTCAGACGACCCTCGGCGTCCGCCTATCCATACTTCACGGGCCCTCGTTTGCGTTTCTCCCTCCTATCTTGGCTTATAAAGCTATGCCAGAAAACAAGTGCACAGCTGATGAATATACTTACGTTCCGAGGGAAGAATGGGCGGCTAGAGTAGCCACAGTATGTTTTCTTTTTGATGGCATAATTCTCCGTTTCCAGTTACAAGGAAGTCTTCTGCTTGGAGTGGTTCCTATGGTCATTATCGGCGCGACCGGACTAGTAGGGAAATTTGCAAAACTTGTCGGCCCAATCACTATTGCTCCCTTGATCCTGCTCCTCCAGCTAGGAAACATCCCCACTCTGGAAGAGAAAATGTCTCTCCATTGGGTCTCTCTCGTGTCAGTTGATCACTCTCGCTTCTAATTTGCCTGTTTCAGAGAATTTTTCATTTTGATGGTTTTGATGATATTCCTGGAGGACGTGCAAGTGCCTATACCTTATTTCTCTATCAGAAAACGAAAATTCCGCTGGCTTCGATCCAGAATTTTTGGACAATTTCCCGTAGGCAAACTTCTTTCTGAAGATACTAATCCCATTACAGTATCTCATTGGAATTGGACTCGGCTGGTTTGTTTGCCTGATGCTTACGGTGACACACTCTGAGCCGCAAGAAGGGCATGCACGTGTAGACAAAAACGCTTCTATGAATGTCCTCAGAGATGCTCCCTGGCTCCAAGTGCCTATTCCCGGTGAGTACCATAGAAGGGGCATCAGGAGGTTGCTGTTTCCATTTATGGGGGCTCGCCGTTCAATTGGCCACAAGAATAGCAAACAGCAGGAAACTCGCTCTGAAACTAATTACTGTTTCTGTATATATAAATGCAGGAGCCTACGGCCCTTTGCGGATAAACATCGGTCTCATGTTGGGCTTTGTGGCTTCTGGTGTAGCCTGTACCATGGAAAGTATTGGAAACTACAGCGTCTGCGCTCGTATCTCAGAAGAGCGCCATCCGCCTAGCGCCTCAACCAATCGAGGTATTCTTTGTGAGGGAGTCGGTGCTGGAATCGCTGCTCTAATGGGCATTGGCGTCGGCGTCACTACCTATGGAGAAAACGTCGCTTTAATGCAAATAACTAAGGGAAGTGATACCTAGAAACTTCAGCGAGTAGCACTTTTAGGTGGCAAGTCGAGCAACTATGCAGTTGGCTGGGGCGCTTCTCATTGTTCTTGGCCTTCTTACTAAATGTGCCGCAATCATGGCAACGATTCCCGAACCTATCGTGGGAGGAGTACTCGGTGCGGGGATAGTCATGGTCACGGGAGTGTCTCTGAGCAATTTAGAGGTAACTTTATTTTGTTGTTTAACCAGGAGTTCTTCAGGGGATAGACTTCCGCTTGTCAAGGAACCTTTCCATCATGGGGTTGGCCATCGTGGCTGGCGTTGGGATTCCTCTTCACTTTGAACAACATCCTATCCGAAGTGGAAACATCACTGTCGATAACATCTTCAACATGCTTTTGAGTATCAGGATGTTAGTCGGCGGAGTCATCGCATTTCTAATGGACAACATCGTCGGAGGTGTGTCGTTCATTGTAATCTTGAACATCCCCACTTCAGGTGCCACCACGACGCAGCGTGGTTTTCCCGAAAAAGAACATAAAGAGAAAGGAGAATACATCAGAGACGGCTACTCTTTACCACTCTGGACAGAGAGGGTTCTCATGCAGTTCCCTTGGTTACAGAAGATTCCTATTTTGCCTCACCTTCAGCCTTACTCTCCGACTGTCTAGACATGTATATATATATATATGAACTTGTATGGCCTTTTAAATATTCACAGCCGCTATGTCCAATTGAAGGTGGGTTGTTGTGGCGGGTGTCGAAAGGTTAGGCGCAAACATCAGGGCCATGTGAACCTTTTCTATTATCTACTGTCCGAACTTGATGGAACCATTTCCCCATTTTTAGTAGCCCAATCGTTTTCAAGTTTCCACCGCCAAGCCGAATGTCAGGCATTTACAAACCCTTTGAGAATGAAAGATACAGATTTATTTTTTTTAAATCGTCAAGAAAGTTTCCAAAGGAGACTTCATAAAAGTTGAATTTAAAAGGGTTTGTAGAACATCAACCATTATCATAGAACCTTGGGCAGTATCTTCGTTAAACAGCGTCACTGCCTGTCTTTGCGGGCAAATCAATTTGTATTTTGGTCTACTTCCTTCTAGTTCCTTTCAGTGGAACATGGTTCAATTGCACTCTATTCACTGTTTGTTAAAGGTCATTTTCTCTTTGGGTATGCTTCCAGTTCTGGCAATCCCGGTAACAATGTTTGTTGTGGTGGATCATGATTCCATCTTGAACACGACGAGTCCTTCGGTAGACTTCAACCCATGTCATCAGCCATTAAACTTGGGAAAAACTTCTCCTAGACTCTATGGAAATGAAATAAAGGTGCAACTTCGCTTATTTTCCATTATTCCCAGTCTTGTTTCCAGTATTTCTTTGATCAAGAGCTCAAATTGTGTTTTCCCTACCGAACAAGAAGCGGGCATGATGGAAAGAACTCCTTTGAGACTGAGAAGCAATGCCGGGATAGATGTCTCGCCGGTCAGTAAGAGTGTCTCACGCTATTGGTTCATATCTGCGCATAAAGATTTGATAAGCTTAAGTTTAGAGGATCACTTTGTTTGTGGAGCTAGGACCCCACCTGCTGGTACTTGCAACTCATCAGATTCCCCACCTCGGGGATGTCTAAACGGCTACGTTTGTAAGAAAGGCTCCTTTATAAGTATGTGTTGCTCCAGTGAAGCTGAAGGTCAGCTTTAGCTTTCCTCCCAATAATTACTCTTTTTAGAATCTTTTAAGCGAGACTGGAATCCCACATGCCCTGAGGGAATGTCAATTGTTTTCGTCGAGAAGGAATTTGGTGAAGACACATTCAGAGGAAAACGCTGTAGACATCGGTAGGGTCCATATATCACAATTACTAAAGAATCTTTCAGGTTCTGCCCAGATAACTCCATATGTTATGAAGGAAAATGGATAGCCTATTGTTGTCAAGAGAATGAATAATAGAATCTTGTAATCTCATTTCAATGAATCGATTGCCGTTTAGTTAGCAATTTATAATCTTTGGGACACAATTGAGGGAGAGGGAAATAAATATAAAAAAAGTAGCCAATCTGAGCAAAAAGACCGACGGATGTGTCATTGGTACCAGCCCACAATGATTCAAAGAGTCTCTAACACCACTCCCAACATCTAAGCTGTCATTCCCACATGTTTTCTAAACGGAAACACCATTTGCCCCAGTGTTAGACATCAATTTGTAAGATCTACTTTGTGGTAAATCGTTAATACCTAGCATTATCGTTAATACCTAGCATTATCGCTGATAAGTTCGGGTTTCCAGGCGTTTCTATAGAATCTGCCACATTGATTACTGCTGCAAAGTTTCTTACCTTGTGCTTGGTACCCATTGATGCTGCCTCTTCCAAAAGTGTATATGCTCCTCAAGATATCTGTTCAACTCATGTTCCCCTGTCTGCTGATCTTTTCTATAGGAAAAGCAATGTCTCCGCTAGAGTCTCTCTGCGTAGATATGTCCTACTTCCCTAACGAGGTTCATTAAAAAGTTCTCATACAGAGGGCGTCATAAGTAGGGACCGCAAAGTGGAAATTAGATTTGGTCATATCCCAATGAGTTTGGTACCATTCGAGAGATCTGACCGTAACTTACAACATTTGTTTTTAGAGTAACCAAATCCAATCACTCAATGTCGAGATATTCGCAATTTAACAACGCTGGTGCGCAAGCGTTTTCCGGTACAAATTTCGGTCGCTGCGCCAACGATCCACCGGTCGAGGGTTCGATCTCCGTCGACGTCGAAAATTTTTGCTTTTTTGGATTTATATATCAAAACGGTGCTCATAATGCGACAAAAAGAATGCAATAAAAATTAACAAAAAAATAATATCACAATTTTGAGAAAAACACAAAAGTTGAAAAATAATTTGCAGTGGTGCGCGGTTACCTGTTCGATGGCGTGTGAATACCATGAAAAAAACATCAATTTCTAGAAGTTTCACACAGAAAACAAGCTCATAATAATTTGTGCTACCATGGATTTTGCTTATTTTTTACTAGGAATTAGGTAACAATATACTTATTCGATATCACAAAAAAAAGTAACTATTTTTCACAACTTCGAAAAATGCTCAATTTCATAAATTCATTTTCTCACCAAATTTTGATATATTCTAATGTACTTTTTTATTCCTAGTTATTGTAAACAAGCTGAAAAAAATTCTCAACGCTAGAAAAAAAGTTAGTTATGATAGAAATGTCTACTTTGAATGCAATCAAATTAGGCAACATCTAATTACTATATGATTTTTGTGCTGCCGTAGATTTTTTTGATTTTTTATATATAAATTATACATATTTTTTACTATATAAAACAGTAAAAAAATAAGTGGAATCGGATAATACTAAAAAGATATAAACGAAAAACGATTCCATGATGGATTTTATCATAGATAGAGCAGATATTGTGAAAAACTGTTGTTGTAATTAAATTCTACGCCAAAAATTATATACAGGGCGAGAAAATTGGCCCATAATCCCCTAGATTTACAGAGATATACGTCCTTTTGTTAAAAAAAAAACCCAAAAAACGTGAACAAAAAGTGTTACCCTCTTTTGGCGCGCTTTGCGGTCCCTAGTCATAAGTAGACTGCGATTAACACGTAATGTTAAGGTCGTAGGATGCATAATACACAGCAGGTTATCAGTAATAAGTTGAAGTTAGCGGCTTTAAAACACTCCTTTCAACAATATCTAGCCAGATTAGTGAAATTCCCTTTCATAGACTAGTTAGACTCCACCTCTAAATTAAATTACTTAGATTGCTCATCCCTCCAAGCGTGTTTTCCCCCTCCCCTCATGTGATTGGGTTGGTGAGACAAATATCTTAAAAAGATGTTCCCTTTACCTTGATTGAAGAGCCCCGTGGCAGAATACCAAAGTATGGAGCATCTTCCAAACGTTCTCCTGCCTCCTAAAAGTTCTGAATTATTATTCTAGCGTGGGAGAGAGAGTGGCTTCTTTTCAATATGCGTGGATCCCCGTTTGTTGCAGCCAATACTTGCGATTCTCCTGGCTTCTTTCCTTCGTGTTGGGTCGAAGCAGTGCCAGCTGACGGAAGTTTCTTGTTATAGGCTCCGTCCCTTTGGTCCTTGGCCTGCCAGAACTAGAAACTATTCTCTTCCTCTACTGTTTCAATCTCGATTCGGCTTTCTTACTCAGTATTTTCAATTGTATCCCTTTCCAGAATGGCAGGTGTGGATATCGTCAAGTTCATCTACAGTTTGGCGCGATATCTAAACAGTTACGTGGCTATCACATTGGCTGTGATTGGTATCGTCCTCAACTTCTTCAGTATCTACATCTTCCGAAAAGGCGATAAAGGACGTTCTATCCCGGCCGTCCATTACTACCTGGTAAGAATTTGAACCATGATTGAATTGGCGCCATATTTAGACCACGCTACTAATGTGGGAATCCGGCGTTCTCGCAAATATTTCGCTCCACGCGTTGCCTGTCTTCATTTGGGGAAGACCACTTCCGTTTAGTAAGTGGCCTGAAGAGAGTTATATATCCCAAATAATCGTGTTTAGAAAGCTATTTCCCTTTGTACTTAAGCAACATCTACCTCACTATTACTGCCTCTACTGCAGTTGTTTGGGTTCTAGTAGCTCTTACTGTAGACCGTTATTTGGCTTTATGCCATCCCATGAAGCACCACACGCTGGGCAGTAGAAGGTATCGTTTGCCAGGCGGAACTATGTCTCCGAAGCATTCTCTTTGTAGTAAAGCGAAGAAAACGTTAATTACAATCTCAGTTGCTGCACTACTATTTGGAATTCCACAACTATTTGAGGTAGCTAGGCGAATTGTTGCATTTACTCAAGAGTCTATAGATAACTGCGCAGGAGGACTGTGGTAGTCTCAATACGGAAAATGAAACAATATGTCTAACATCGCCGGAACACACGAACCTCGCTAAGGTATTTGACAATTTTCACTGCCAAACTCTTTCAGAATAACTTCTATTGGGCCACTTATCGAGTACTTCTGAACTTTGTCTTTGTCTCAGTCGTACCGTGCATTTTACTGTGCGTCTTGACGATTAAAATTAGCTTGGCATTATAAAGAGAATTCAAAGAACGTCACCACTTGTTGGCTCAAAATGCCTGGAATAATCGAGATGACGCCCGAATTAGAAAGTAAATCAATCCCGCCCGACAACTCCTGTTTAGCAAAGAATTGAAAGCGAATCTGCTACTGGTCATTACCATAGCGAAGAGTACAATTTCTTGCGTTCAGCCAACTTTGTTTGCTGTACTTCGCTTGGTAAGAAAGATTAATTTTGAAGACCATTAGAAAACTGTTCCAGGTCTTTGGAGAAGCGGAATTTCGCGGTCCCTTTGTTGGCATCTGGTATTATTTGAATGACTTCATCACAGAACTGGATTATGCCTCGAATTTCTTCGTATTCCTTATTTTTGGAAAAATGTTCCGTCATACGTGCAAAGATATAATTAGGAGGAGCTTTCTTGGGAATGTTCTCAGGATCAGAACGGCTGAATTGGTAAGTAAGGCCGATTGCAGGAACTGCATTTCCTTATAAGAACAATTATTTTGAATCGAAAATTAGGAAAACAATGTTCATTAATAGGAGGGGGGCTTTTAGTTCTGTTTAACCTCACGTGTTTATTTTTACAGATATCAGAATCAAGCGGAAAGACTAAAGCTACCCATATGTCAGGACAAGATACAACTCCAGTTGAAGAATCCCAGCATTTAAATAGAAGTGGAGGGCATCGGGTGCACTCCCAAGAATGAGCATCATTTCTGTTGTTTCTTCTTTTTACAAACAAATCCAGTCAGTCTTTCGTTACAATCCACATCGACCCATTTACCTCCAGTTGTTATCTGAATAATTTGCTGTCTGTAAATATAAACAAGCTGAGCTCACCGCTGCACAGCGATCTCTTCCGGTTTCATCTTTTGGTTCGCTTGTTTTCCAGAAGAAGACATTAGTCTAAAAATTTCAGGAAAGTGGATATGCCCTCTAGGCCCCTTGAAGTGCCTCTCCCTCTATACTCACCTCTGTGTCATCTATATGCAGCCAAATATCTTCTTCCGCGTCCTTATATGTTCCTATCCATATCCTCTCTCCATTCGAGTTTTTCATCAGATCTAACTTCACTATTGCGATGTAGTCAAAATGTACTCACCAGTAATAAAGCTATTTTCTTCTTTTGTGTGAATGGATATCAAATATGATCCTTTATCAACACAATAGTCCTGAGCATCAGAAAAAGAGCAGCTCTCATTTATAAAAATGTAGCAGTTCCCTTCATAGAAGGTCCAGCCTTCTCTACAATGTCCTATAAACGTTTCTACTGTTTTGTTACTCTAAAACCAATAAACCTTTCCGCTTGTAGCATTTATCAAGAAGGCCATCCTTCGTTGAGCATGTGTTACAGGTAAGGCGGCAATTCTCCCTCATCCAGTTGCTTTGGCATCCATCGTTTTTCATTTTCTTGTCACATTTTGGATGCCTATCCGAGCAATCTACAAACGATAAGCTCAAAGATGAAACAGCCAAACCTTCTTCTAAATTATACTTTGGAGAACAGATAGCACAGCTGGCTTTACAATACTTGGACATGAAAGTAGCGTTTCGGCTACATTCGCCCATCTCTTTCCAAGAGGAACAACACGGTCGGTCGTTGAAGCAGGTCTCTTCTTCTTCTTTAGCTGTCACCTAAAACTGTGTTTTCCTTGATTTATAAACAAACATACGGCGATCATCGAAATTTTGCAACTGTACAGTTGATTTATCCGTTCGACGTCGGTCTCGCTCAGATGATTACCTCCGCCGAGTTTGACTCCTCTCTTCTTTGGAACAATTGTTGGCTTTCCGTTCTAAATTATAATCTTTATAAAATAGATGTTGCCACTATTACCTTACTGAAAAATGTCTCTCCATAATGCATCACGGAATCGTACGCATACGTGTTGAAGAGGTGCACTTCATGCGATCCTCTTTTGTAAAAATTATCTAAACAATTTGGATTACAAAAGAGAGGGTATAAGAAACTTCGTGCATGTTCAGTGGGCTCTATATTGTCCCAGATTATGTCAACAAAGTCGTCTCTATCGGGTCTAGCTGAATGTTACTGTAGTTTTAAAAAGGAAATTAGCTCACTGTGTTCATGAACAAATCCCAAGGCATGCATCAACTCATGGAGTAGGGTTCCCCGATAACGGAAACAGTCCTTATTCAGGAACATTTCTTGCATTTCTCCTTTATAACCAATAAACGATTCACATCCTCTTTGATCAGTTCGTGTTATGTTTATGTAGGCTCCGGAACCAACAGACTCCGAAAAGATTAGACAAGTTCTGCTTTCTACCTCGTTAATCACATTTAACAACAGTTTCCGTCTGAAAGCTCGAATTAAACATTGGGCAGACTATAGATAAAGTTCAGCATGAGTCATAACCGGGACAAAATTCGATTAATGGCTGCCTCGGTAAAGAAAAACTAACTCGTGAATTCCAAACTTATTATCCATTATATAGAATACTTGTGATGTTGGCCATAAAAGTCTAGGATCAGATAACGCACTTGAGGACAGGCCGTCAACTCCCTCGAAACCTTTCTGAATCACTGCAAACGGGAGTATACTCTTTACTGTAATAATGTCCTCACTAATATCTCCTTCCATGGTGATCACACTCGAGTCTAAATCAATTGCTCTGCCATAACCCTGAAACCACCTATAAATCGGGGTTGGGGGAAAGGAATTACCGTTGTGATTGCTAAATAAAGAATAAAAGAGATCATATGAAATAGGGACGGTGAGAAAGTAGATACAGCTGCAGAGGAAGTGCACTGCCTTCCAGTTCTTACACTCCTTGACGAGTGAAGGTCTTTCAGATCAATGGAACAAGGAATCATGTGTCGATTGGTTTCTCGAAAAGTTTTCTCGTTTCCCGAAGACGGCGTGTCGCATTATGTTTTTTCCCTGTCTTCCGCATAGTAGGTTGCGTCGCTGAGTGTGCAACTTCCCTATCTACTCTGAAACGCCTTCTTGATCTAGAACTCTTGGGTTTCTTCTTCCCCATCTCAAGGCCCATGGATGGCATCTGTGTAAGGTTATTCCTTCTCTTTTTCCTTATCGTAAGTCAGCAGCCATTCATTCCTGCTCAATATTTTTGTTCAGAATGAAACGATCAGTAGCAATGAAATAATCACGGTCGAAGGAGACATTTGTCAGTATTTGTACGCATTTTGATTGTTTCCTCCTATTTCAGTAACCTACGCAGATTCTTATAACGATGGGATTACTCTATCCTTCGCCCTAACCAGTGAAAGATCGCGTTGGTCAAACGCTGTTGTGAAATACACATTGGATTCCGATTTCACCCAAAACGAGTAAGATCCATATATTGGAAGAGATCAGGCTTCCAGAAAAGATGAAATCCTCGAGGCTATGGCCGAAATCCAGAGAAATACATGCATAAATTTTGTAAAATTGTCTTCAACAACTGAGGAAAGTTCCTATGTAAAAATTATCAAATCTTCAAATGGGCAATGCGCAACCTTTGCAGGAAGAACAGGTGAGCACAATCATTATTCGCTTTTATACAAAGAGTCGCATTAAGGGCTTGCTCAGGATTTCTCCATTGACACTTCACAATGTCTTTCTCGAGGAAAACTTCTTCACTTGCTGATGCACGTCTTGGGATTCCTTCATGAACAGAGTAAGGCTTTATGGAAGGCTAACGACGTTGTCGGTTCCAGATCGTGCTGATCGGGATGACTACGTCCAGATAAAATATGAAAATCTTATTGCCAAAGCAGACGGTACGCTCCAGACTCTTCTTTATTTTGATCTTCTCAGGTTACTTTAGAAAACAGGAGAGAAATGAGCTGGTCGACTTTGGAACTCACTACGATTACGCGTCAATTATGCATTTTGGAAAAGATGCTTATTCCAAGGTCGGTCCAGATAAGATGCCTACAGTTCATTTAAGAATGGAGAGGAAACAATCATTCCCAGGAAACGAGGAGCAAATAAAATGGGAAAATGGAAGGAATTGAGTAAGACAGATATAAAAAGGATTAATGGACTGTACAAGTGCGACCAGAGGAAAGGAACCTCACCTGATGGGAGTTTCGCCGAACCGACGGATACGGTTAGTAGTTAATAAAGCATAATTCATTTTTTAAAAGAAAACTATTGTGAAAGAAGCCCTAAAACAATTACTTGCGGGCATCAATCCTTCTAAAACCTCTATAACTGCTGGTAGGCCGACACTGGTTGAACAATCGACGACTACAACCACGACGACCACTACAGGCAGGTAGTCTGTCTCTTCCAAAAGAAGCGTTTGTTGTCAGCTCCTCCTCCACAAAGCAAGTTAGTAAAAATAAGAGAGGCGATGAAGCAGGGGCAAATCGTAATAAAGGCTGTAACTTTGGCTGGTTGGCTAGTAGCTGAATATGACATTTCAACAGGCATGAAGAACATCCTCTTATAAGATTCAAATGTTCAGGCTCACCCATTTGGAAAGGTGTGCCAAAGGATGTTGCAATGGAAGGGGAATATCAGACAATGGATTATTTAGGACGTGACAAAGGTAAAGCTGCTTTGACTGTTAGTGACTCCGGTTGGACTCGAATGGTTTCTAGGAAATAAGAGAATTGAGGGGAAAAGTGAGGGCTGTGAGAAAACAAGCTTTACAGGAGATGTTCAAGCTACTGCTCATCGTAATAGCTTCTACACAGAAAAAGATTTCGAGGAGATTGCCGCTGCTGGATTGAACACTGTCAAAATACCTATAGGCTATTGGATTGTTGGTTTTGATAACAGTGGAGGAGGTAGAGAGAAGTTAATTAATTCACCATTCTTATAGGAGATACAACCGGTTGGAAGGTGTATACTCCCAATGGTCTGAATTACTTGGATATGGCTATCCGCACCTGGGCACCAAAGCATAATCTCATGGTTCTGATATCCATGCAAGCAGCTAAAGGAAGTCAAAACGGAGAGGCTCACAGTTCGCCAGAAAGTTCAGGTATCATTCATAACATATATTCTTGATGACTACATTTGAGGAATAACTTATTGGGGTGATTATCCAGAAAACGTCAACAATACGTTGGATACTATACAATGGCTTGTGAATAGATATAAAGATGAGGAGACATTTCTCGGTCAGATTCTAAACTTTAAAAGAAAGTTAATCTTCAGGTGTCGGACTGTTGAATGAACCCAGCGATCAAAATATTTTCACACTAAAACAATATTACTATGATTCATTTGGACGGATAAGAACAGATCTTAAATCAGAATGTCAGCTTATTGTCTCGCCACTCGTCGATCAACAAAGTAAGTTCGTTTTGGAGAGAAACTATCCTAACAATTTTATGACCCTAATGCTCCCATTCTTTCCTTGCATACAACAAAAAATACAGATCGCCAAGATGGACAGTGGGAACAATTCATGCGTTGGCCTTCGTGGTTTGGAGTCCGCCATGAGTGGCATCCTGCTTTTGCCACAAACGCCTCGTCTGTAAAAGAGGTGAAGAATTAATTCAGTTTGAAACATTATAGTCGTTCAGTTGATGAAAGCAGCATCGAGTTATAGAAAACAAATCAATTCATGGACAGGGAACTGGCTATTTATAGGTTCCTGGAACTTGAAAACATCCTTCGATATGAGCAAGTCTGCGTTAGCAAAATATGCTGATGTATAGGCCCCTACATCCTATTTTCAAAACTTCAATTTTAGGTTCTTTTGCACACCTTTGCTCCAGCAAAAGGATGGTGTTTTTCGGCTTGGAAAACTTATGGAGAAGATGGAACAGAACTAAATGTAAACAGCATGAAGTCTTTAATTAAAAGCGGCGTGATAAAATTGAAATAAAAACTAGGTTGCTCTTTTTCTGATAAGCAATTCTGCTCCAAAACGTTTGTATCCAATTGAGTGACCGTAGGAAGATTAGGCGTGCCCACAAAAAAGTCTGGTGACCAGTGATACTACATCTATGAAACGCCTATAAACATATACTCTATGGCATCTCTCCCGCGGTCTACTCATATGTTCCTTATTTACGTTAGCAGTCTTTAGTCTCCTGTCCATACAATACCATAATAGCGGTCATACTGGTCATTGATATGGGATCATAGCTGTTTTTGTGTTGTGTTTATCTGTCTAGCTGACCGTCCAGCCCTTCACGTGTGCTTCCAGTTATGACCATTCCCAAAGCATGCAGTCTACGGAAGCGACGCGACCGAGACAAAGACCTAATCGCAAAATGGCGCCATGCACCCAAAAGCTGTACTTTGTTCTTATGCTGTACCAAATTTTTACGGAGAACTAAAAATAAAAGGAAGCATTACTGCAATAGAACCGCTGTTCGGTGATGTGGAGACCAATATCTTTCTCCTTGCGGCAATAATGCTTCTTCATCTTATTTATACTTTCAAAAATCAAATATTTAATCATATCAAGAAAATATGATATCCAATTTCTATATTTACTTTAAAACAAGTATTTATTTAGATGTTTTTTGAGCAAATAACAAGTTCAGACTGCAAAAAACGCGCCCTAACCCACTTGACTACAAATAAACTGGCCTTTAAACCCGGAACCTTCTGCAAAAATGGCTGGGCTTTCTTAAAATTCTTTCTTCAACTCCATAATTTTTAAAGAATATTAGTCTGTGTGACTGATCTTTTTATTTTGGTCGGTCATTGCTGATAAGTTTGTTCCGCACGGTCCTTCCTGTTCAAAGAACCTCCTATCAGTCTCACGTGTTTTGGATGCTTCAATCACAGCCAAGCCAATCGTTGTCCCCTGACCAAACAGAACCTTTTAATCACGTCGTACAAAGTCCCAATAGGGCACGAAGTCTGCCCTACCTATTGTTTGTTTGCCTGCCCGCATCATGGCTACTCCTTTGCACAACGGATTAGTCATAAAACCAATAAATTTTGCGGCTTCCGATGTATGAGACCACATCAGCCGGTTAAACTTTCTCCCGGCTGACAAAAGAACATCTTTCGAACCCCGCTGCTTGCTGAGATTGCCTGATAGCGTTGGGAAGGTGCCACCCTCCTCCTCTCATAAAATATATGATTCAAGTATCCTTTCCCCGTCTGTTTACCGTCACCTTCTCTTCAAGTGCACTGTTTCAATGTTTTCAGTTCCATCCGTAATGGTGGCTCATTCCGAAATACTTGGGCCCCATAGCAATAGTAGTTCGAATACCCCGGCAGTAGAAATTGTAGATATCTCCGAAGTTAACGGGTATGTTAAACCTAAGATGGAGCAGAAAAGCACAAAGTGAGTCGTTTTTTAAATTGTTACAGTCTATATTATTTAGAATAAAATGGGAAAGATCTATAAGTCCCCAGAAGGAAGAACTCGTTGAGCCGCCTTGGTACGTCGCCATCTTTGTGCAGCTAGCCTTTACTGTTATGGTCTCGTTTGGTCAACTGACGGAATGGCTTCTGAAGATTGGACTCATCCAGAAGAAGGCAGCAATCGATGATCCGAGACATAAGGTTAGCGAATACCGATTGACCTTAATTCTTTATCCTTTCCAGGGTTTTGCTAGCTTGCGAGAACATTTTGAAGCGATCTACATCAATCACATTGTGAGAAAGTTCAGTGACGTGATCAGCCGGCCTCTTTGTGGAGTGCCCGGAAGTATAATGACGTTGAAGGACCGCTACAGTGACGATGAACACTGGACATACAAGTAAACATTCTCCCGGTTATCGAATGGCTTGTTTAGAATGAGTGGTACCACCTCGGAGGTTATCAATCTTGGCAGCTATAACTATCTCGGGTTTTCGCACAATGACGGGCCCTGCGCCGAAAACGCTGCCAGCTACATTGATAGCTATGGCCTCCATATCGGTGGATCGAAACATGAGAGAGGTACTTTTGTTTCCTCTTCGGTGTTTTCTACTAACTGGTCAGGTAATCACACTGTCCATCGAGAACTAGAGAAGTGCATTGCCCACTTCTTGGGAGTAGAGGATGCTGTCTGCTTCCCAATGGGATTTGGAACCAACACCATGAACATTCCCTTCTTGGTCAGTAAGGACTCGCTCATCCTGAGTGATGCCCTGAACCATTCCTCAATCGCCCTGGGATGTCGTATGTCCGGAGCCACAATCAAGGTCTTCAAGCACAATGGTAGTCTTTGCTCCCATCTTTTCCTAATTAGTTGCTCTAGATCCAAAAAACTGCGAGAAAATTCTCCGCGATGCGCTTTCTCAGCCAAGCCCAAAGACAGGGAAACCCTATAACAAGATCCTTATTCTGATCGAAGGCATCTACAGGTTTTCAGACCAGCAGTCGCTCCATTATCTTTTGTTTTTAGTATGGAAGGGACTATCGTAAACCTACCAGAGTTTATCAAAATTAAGAAGAAGTATGGAGCTTATCTTTTCTTGGACGAGGCTCACAGCATCGGGGCCCTTGGTCCAACCGGGAAGGGAGTGGTCGAATATTGGGGATGTAATCCAAAAGATGTGGACGTCCTGATGGGTACTTTGACAAAGAGTTTCGCCGCTGCTGGAGGGTACATGGGGGGAACGAAGGTAACCTGCATCCTTTTGTTATTGTTTATCGAAAACTGTTTAGGAAATGGCCGCATATATCCGCAGCCAGTCTGCTGGCCCTTGCTATGGAGTCCCGATGTCCCCTCCGATTATTGCCCAGGTTCTAAGCAGTATGAAGATCATGTCCGGAGAGGATGGAACCAATATTGGAGAGAATAAAGCCGTACAACTTCTGAGAAACTCCAGGTACCCTAATCCTAGAAGGTTTGAACAACGGCTTCAGATACTTCCGCAAGAAGCTCAGCCAGATGGGATTCCTTGTCTACGGCCACGACGACAGCCCTGTCGTGCCCCTGATGACCTTCTACATCACAAAAGTCGTGTAAGTTCTTTTTTCTTTGTGCTTTTATTCTTTTCCTCTTTAGTGAATTCTCACGTCTGACTTTGAAGAGGAATGTGGGATTGGTTGCTGTCGGTTACCCGGCTACTCCCCCCTCCAAGGCCAGAGTTCGCTTCTGCTTAAGCGCTGATCACACCAAAGAACAACTAGACCAAGTGCTCGAAATTGTCAACGAAATTGGAGACATGACAGGAACCAAGTATGGCACCAAGAAGTTCCAGGGTCTCACTATTGAATATTAATTATACTTTTCAAAATTTTCACGGCAGGTTCGTGCATTACACCCCAGTGAATTCATGCTCCCATATATTGTGCTTTAATTTTTAAGACTAATTAGATTCTGTGATACGATTCCCAGAAATCACTTTCATCTAATAACTATGCCTATTCTATCGACAAGCGTGTCCTTTTTCATGTGGGTATTTGACTACTACTATTTGCTAAGGGAAAGAAAAATATATATAGAATAATAAAGAATTTATTACACGTCATTATGGAACCTGTTTTCTTCCTACCACAGTAGCACATTGCTTCAGGGGCACAACTTGGAATGCTGATCCGTTTTGGCAAGGCTCTCCGTCTACAGCAAAGTAACCCGTTTTAGTTATTGGCTCTACTCTTACAGCTCTCGCTGGAATTATCTAAACGGTCTAGATTGGGAACGGTTAAAATGAAACTGACCTGAAAACATGGATAGGACAAATGGATCCCTCTATTCATACGTATAAATACGTCAGCCACCACAAACCGGTTTTTCACAACTGCCCAGTCTATCAAAGTTATGAAAAGAGTAGGCTCCCCCAGCTTGGCAGATGGCAAAAA
Organism: Oscheius dolichura; assembly: GCA_932521035.1. Classification (NCBI taxonomy): domain Eukaryota; kingdom Metazoa; phylum Nematoda; class Chromadorea; order Rhabditida; family Rhabditidae; genus Oscheius; species Oscheius dolichura. The sequence goes on along the minus strand of OW051497.1, from coordinate 10,293,099 downwards.
GGGAAGGTCGGAGCCTGAGAAGATTACTTATTTGAAAGGAAAGGGGCTTACCTATGTGTGAAAGGGCTGTGACATTGACCATGACGAAATCTCCTTCAATAACAGTCCATTCTTTGCCTAGAGGCTGCCCCAAAGGAGGTACTTCAAACAATGGAGTGTCTAGGGCATCAGAAACTTGGTCGTAATCCTTGTTTCTTGTTTCTTCTTTTCCAGTAGCTGCTGGAATAGCTGGACTATCAAAGTGTCCTTCTCCAAACAGATGTCTATCCGAGTCGTGAGGTAGTCTAGTCTTTCTAACACATTTATCGTCGTTTACGGGTATATAACTGATCCTTCCTTTGTATTTAGCAACTCGCGGTAACTCTAAAAGTCAAATTTGTTAACGTCGCAAAGGAAATCTACGCAAAATCCGAATAATAGCCTCTATATGTAATCGAGCAAGTCCGGCCCATCGAAAACGCTCGCTAGCAATATCTGAACCAATCTGGATAAATGAATTTTGTATAGCCAACCTATATCAGCGATCAGTCCCCAACAAGCGCTCAAAAACATCGACTTCTTTCCATTGTGCTCAGTATCGACGCTGAAAAGCCGAAGAGGCAGGTAACGAGGTCTAACGGCTAGCAACGCACATTCAGTTATGAAAACGTCTCTTGAAGAAAAGGGCTCGCTAAATATATAACGGTTTAGATAAATTAGAGAACCCTTACTTGGAAGCGAAAAGAAGAGCACCTGCCAGGGCGTTGCTAGTTCCTCCAGGAATATGACAAATCGGCATTTTCAGTGCTCTTTCTCTATCCTTCCTTAGAAGTAATCCGCTAAGGACTTCCGCAATTAATCCATCTCCGCTGTTTACTAGAAGTGCATCGTAATTATCAATATCCATTTCTTTCACAATTTTTGTAGCGTGTAGAGGGTATTCTGAACAAATTCAAATAAAATCGAAGAGAAAACCTTATCATACCTGTGTTGTAGATGTCCACGTCAATGTTCGCTGTCTCCAGAATAATCTTTCCGTAGTTTTTCCATAGCTGTGTTGCTCGTTTCTGACCACTGAATGGGTTGACCAGTAACAAAATCCTGTTGTTTGGAACCGTTTTAATTAAATGAGCTAAAACTAAAATATAACATTAGAAAAGGTTTCATACGTGGATGAGGCCGTTTAATAGCTGTCTTGACGGCGTTGTGAACTTCCTCACATTCTTCAAAGGAGGAAAGAATAAGTTCCTCTGCCTCTCTCCTCCGGACACCATTGACCAGTGGATATGCAACAATCACAACCTTATGCTGCGAACTATTATCATCGACTAAAAAGAAAAGAAGGGGAAAAGACTGCTCCTACCTGATGGAGAGACTAATTGGCTCGATATCACGTCATCTAGACTGAACTTTAATCCATGTGAGGCTAACAAATGGCCCACTACTTCATATTTCTTCTCCTCTTTCGGCATTTACCCTAAAATGCAGAGAATTATTAAACATAAAAAATAAAAAGACACGGGCAGCCGGAATAGATTGTAAAGCCTGCTGGAGGTCATCAGGCAACACCCACAACACGATTTGGAGATAAGAACAATGGGTAGGACGTCCTACCCTGTCAATTGGGGGCATCGACCAGAAAGATTTAAGCTTTGTAAAGGGCGAAGGCCACGTAAACAGCATGTTGACCACCCTTTGCAACCAGAGATGGCAGCGTGGCTGTAATTGAAAGAGACAACCGGCTGCGCAATCGATACGTGTATGGGAATGGCAACGGAAATCATCCCCATCACTTGCAAATTGAGGTGATCAATGCTTTGTTGCGGCATAGATCAGTCAGGGAATAGCGAGAGTGATAAAATTCGATTTTTGGGTATTTGATGCGTGCAAACTATAAGCTAATGATGTGAGAATAATCGTAAAAAGGGCGCATATCTAAATAATCTGATACTTTGCTCTCAATTTTCAGTGCAAATAGAGGCTCGGAAGAGATGATAGAACGATAGGCCCGTGGCAGAAATCACTGCAGCATCGTATTTTGTGTACACACGATCGATTCCAGTCCAACCTCTGGGCTATGTTGTTTATCATAATAGGCCAAACAAATGGAAAGGGCGTCGATGCTGGAAGCAAGCATTCTTCCGAATATATTCCCGCTCGTTGTCTCGATGTAGCCGACCATATGTTCCGCCACCGAATCTTTTCATTTTTGAAAGCTTTTTGACAACATTCATATCTTCACTTCTCCTATCAAAAAATCATTGTTCCCTCCCCCGTTTTTCCACTGAAGCTCCTCAAAAAAGGGATGCCCAATGCGGCAACGTAATAACTGCTTCATTGAGTTTCTTTTTCAGTTTCTTTCTTATAAAATTGTGATATTCAAAAGAAATTCATTTCAGGATCCATACATGATACCATAACTACGTTCATATATTTGCATAAACTACTATAACAGTACTGAATGGTGGCACTGGCGTGTGTTGTAGGCAAGAATATGGCAACAGATGAACTGAAAAGCTAAATTCCACTAGTGACTAAAAGAGAGAGCGGACATGTAAGTGAAGGAAAGTATAACTTTGAAATGCAGCTAAGCGAAACAAAACTACCGAAGAACATCGCTGCTACAACATCGCTGTCAAGTTTACTTCTTTATAAGGTGAAGCGTTTTCCCCATGGATAATAAACGATCCTTCAGTGTTGTTAGGAAAATAACGCAGCAAATTGGACATACAAGGAGGAAGCAAGAGGGTGGCGAATTTAGAGTTTAATAAAGTGTTCGATTGATCATTTTTCTATTATTAGGGTAAAACGTTGATATTTGTAGTATTAAGCAAGGGTCTAGGAAAGAATTCTCTCTTGGAGCAACGGTGCTAGAGAACAACATGGTTCCCACGTGAGAGGCAGACTTTTTTTTAATGTAGCAAGCACGTGTAAAGTGAAATGATTTTGATAAAATGAGCAGAAGAACCGCTGTATTCATGTTCTAATTATTTTGTGGTACCTACATGAAAAAGAGGACGAGACTAGACGAACTAATGAGATCTGATGCCACAGTTCCGGGTCCACTTCCCCTCCACATGACCTCTGATAGTTTCCGAGCCAATGGGCATCTCCTCAGCCATCTGTCGGTGTTCTCCATACAGGCAGTTCGATAAGAAACAGTTCTGTCGGCCCTTCATTATCAGAGGGTCAACAAGCACACCATACCACCACATCTCCCAATCTACGTCTATTCATTTTGAGCTATCAGCTTTTTATCAAAGCCTTGCTATCAATTATTTTTGATCATAAAACTTTTCAAAGGTTCCATTTGCTTTCTATGAACTCAAAATGTACCGATTGGAAAATCCTGGCCTTTCCGGTGCGTTCCAAAGGGATAATTGTCGGCTTGTTTTGGTACACTGCGTGCACTGATCCGAGAGTTTATAATAGTCCTTAGCGAGTACTGTTCGTCACGTTGTTTTCCTTGTATCAGATAATATTCGCTGCCGAATACAATACAGAGTTTGCGATCTTTTAATGGGGGAAAATAAGCTCCACATCCCTTTTTACGTTCTCCATTCCTTTTATAAATCGACCGGCGGTCAAGTTTGGTTTTGGTCACTGTACTTGTTGATAATCCCCTTATCAGGACCTTTCGCCCCTAAGCGAGTGCCAGACATCCTCATAAGCCAACACGTTGATCTTCGTCTTTTTTGATAAGCATTGTCCTTACAGTTTTTTTCTTTACAGCTTCTTCGTTTCCACCTGTTTTCCAGCGATAACACCCGATATTTTTCCAAATGGATGAGGTCAAGAATGGAGGGGACATACACCTTAATGGAAAGCTGGCAGTGGAAGAACAACGGCCACGGTCGTCTTCAACTTACTTAAATTTGGATGCGAATAAAGTGTTGACCGCTTTTGGAAAATTTGGACGTTATCAAGTAGGCCGATTGTCTTGAAATAATAGTTTATGTTTTCCAGATGTTAACTTATTTTATTACAAATAGTGTACATCTCTTTTATGCGGCTACAATGATGGTCCTTCCTTTAATATCAGAAGAACCAAAATTTGGATGTGTGATAAGCCCGCCAGCTGGTACCAAATGGGTAGGAAAACATCCCCTACGCTTTAAATTTAAGTTATAGGTGTATACAGTTAAAGACAGCTGTACAATATTTGATTCCAACAACTGGACAGTTTCTTGTAACAATATTCCGGGTGCTTATTATGAATATCAAGATCGGCATTCTTCAATAGCTTCTGAGTTTGATCTAGTATGTGACGACTATGAACAGGTGGAACACGGTTCTTCTATTTTCCTCTTAGGTAAAGCTTTACGCCTTATCTTTTAGGACATAATCCGTTTTATAGGTGGTATGCTGGTAGCCCCTATAATCACACAACTTTCTGACCTATTCGGGAGGCGAGTAACCTTCCTCATCCCTCTCTACGTGTCTATTCTATCCAATATGATTTGCGCATTTGCTCCCAACTATACGTTCTTCCTTATATTTCGTTTTATAGCAGGAGTTGCTACTTCGGTAAGTCCCACCATGATATATTTAACTTTGTTATAGAGCTTTTCTAACATCGCGATGACCCTCTGCCTGGAATCTGTCTCCACGAAGTTCCGAAATTATGCTTCCGTCCTTGGAAATGTTTTCTGGGTCTCCGGATGGATGCTGGCTGGTGTTCTCAGACTGTTTATCTCTAACTGGAGATGGCTCTACTTCTGCGCCTGTATCCCAGGGATTCTAACAATTCCCTATTACTGGTGTACACCGGAGTCGATCCATTGGCTGATTAATCAAAATAGACACCATGATGTGAAGAAATACATCAAGAAATCTATGAGAATTAATAGAACAACTATTGAGCTAAGAGAATGTCGCCAGGAGAATGAGATAGAGGTAAACTTCACCAGCATTCTTTGTTAATTAAATTTCAGATTGACATGAAGGTGAAGAAGCGTACTGCTGTTACTATCTTTACGTCTCCTGCTCTTCTCGTGAACCTTCTCTTAAATTCATACATACTGTAAGATCTGCTCATTCATTTACTCCTCAATGCTTCAGAATTGTGATGAGTTTAACCTACTGGGGACTTTCTCTATTCTCCACAGAGCTCAGTGATGACAAGATGACCGGATTCTTTCTCTCTGGATTTATTGAGATTCCAGGAGCGGCTATCGCCTTTATTATGATTGTAAGTAATCCAAAATTTACTTATTTCATATCGGTTGTTTTTTTCAGTTGAAATGTAAAAGAAAAACGGTATCTCTCGTAGCATTAGTTGTTCAAGCCCTGGCAATGACAGCCGCAGCCTTCTCACCGGCTCACTCCATCTGGGTCGTGTGCTTCCCCCTCCTGGCCAAATGTTTCAATAACGTGGCTTGGAGTAGTCAACCTCTTCTCTACTCAGAAGCAGCCCCAACTTCTGTTAGAAACGTCTTCGTGGGAGTCTGCTCCTTCCTTGGAGATCTGGGATCAGTCGTCGCCCCTTATTTGAAACGGTTGGAAGCCATAGACAAACGAGCACCGGCATTGGTCATAGCTGTCATGTCAGCGATAGGGGCGGTTGCTGTTCTCGCGTTACCAGAAACCAAGGACAAGGAGCTACCGTCTGACATAGGTTGGTCACAGCCACACTGTGGAACACACTTTTTGCAGATGACGCCAGTTACAATCCGGGACCTTTGATGAATTGTTTCCTGCAACGGAAAAGAAAAGAAACAACGGAAGTGGAGGTATGTAGCACTTTTTAGAAGCCTTCCTAGTCCTTCTCCTTTTGCAGGAATACTAAAAATCGGAGCTTTTTGAGTTGCTTACTAATCGTTGCTTTCAGAGCACCCCCATGATCACGGTAACAATTGCTGGATCCGAAGATCGAGTCTCGGATCAATAGCGAGGGAGGCAGACATTGTCTGACAATTTTTTATCTGTATAATAAATGGTGAAACGAGTTTCTCTCCTTTTTCAGTATATGAGTGTAAAACCTGTCAAAACAGATCATCGTTTCAACTGCACTTTGAAGTAAGAATGGGGGTGGGGGACGGACGAAAATGTCAGAAGAGGTCATGTTTCACATGATGTCTATCAGCTGGAAGCATGTACCGAACGCCTTTTAACATACCGTTTCCCTCTAGACGAAGTGAGGGGCCACGCTTCTTATTCTAAGTGACTTCTTAGTCAGACAGGGGAAGAGATAACAGTACTGCATCATTCGCGCCCACTCAATCCATTGAAGCTTCCATTATTTGTGTACTTCCGCTCTGTTCTTTTACTCCGAATTGAATGTGTTTGTGTTTTGCTCGAAAAGCAAATAGAATGTACTTGGCAGCATCGAATGCCGAGGTTCCTTCCAACTTAGCGAATGGTGACATTCGAAACTGTTTCCATTCCTTAAAGTGTTTTTTAATGAAATTTTCTGATAGAAATTTCTGCTCCACTTCCTGAGAAAATCACACGGAACTCCCGCGGTCAACAGACTTTCACCTGTTCCCAGTAGGACCTTCAACACAGACTACAGTTTCAAAAATTACTGATAAAATCTCCTTTCTTCTCTGTATGTTCCGTGAGACAGTGTTGACGAAGTTGTCTATCAATCATCTCGGTTTCCAGCAGTGTCTTTTTACAAGGCGAATGACCTCGATTGTTCCAGCCGTTTTCTTTTCTTTTACTCTGTTCCTAACTATTGTCTTTGCCTTGATCTCCAGCTGTGTTTAAAAATCGTACTTCAACACCTGTGGTGTCCCTCTCCCACATCCTCTAATTTTCACATGTGAACCTATTACCACTTCGGTAATCGGGTTCCGGTTCTCGTTTCGATTGAATGTAACGTATTACAGAATGGACGATGGCGACTACGTCTATTCTAATTTGGATGCCAATAAAGTCTTGGATGCTTTTGGGAAATATGGCAAATATCAGGTTTGTTTTGTTGGTCAATTCATTAATTAGGTTTACAGATGAGGACATATCTACTTCTAAATTCAGTTCATTTACTATATGCTATAAACATGATGATCATGCCATTTATTACAGAAGATCCCAAGTATAAGTGTGAATTTACTGTAGGGAGCATTGAAAAAGTGAGCCTGTCTTCTTCTTTAAATAGTGCATTTAGGCGTATAGAAAAATAGACGAGTGTCATTATATCAACCGGTTGAATCAGTCGTTTGAATGCAGAGACATTCCTGGAGCTTATATTAATTATGAAGAGAGCAGCCATTCTCTAGCAGCTGAATTCGACCTCATTTGTGGGCGTAAGAATTCTGTTCAACATGGATCGTCGCTCTTTCTTCTTGGTATTTTTCTTTCATTCCTGTTTTTATGGCTGCTCTAGGAGGAATGCTGGTTGCTCCTTTAGTCATGCAGCTTTCTGACCTCTATGGGAGAAGACTAACATATGTTATTCCTGTTTATGTGGGTCTAGTGGCCAACCTTCTTTGTGCCTTTGCTCCAAGTTACACGATATTCCTTGTATTTCGATTTATCGCTGGAGTAGCCGCTACTGTAAGTCGTCGTCCAGTACGTTTAAGAGCCTTCCAGAGCTATGCTACAAATGCTATGACCCTCTCGCTTGAGTCAGTCTCCACAGAATTCAGAAGTCTCATCCCTATTGCATTCAACAGCTTCTGGATCATAGGATATCTTATGGCAGGAGTATTGAAGTTGTACATAAACGAGTGGAGATATCTATACATCGCTGCAACACTTCCTGGTCTACTATGCCTGCCGTATTATTGGCTCATCCCAGAGTCTTTGCATTGGTTGGTAAATGTTAAAAAGTACGACGAAGTGAAGAAGTACATCAAGAAATGTGAACGGTATAATGGAGAGAAGATCGATCTCCATGCTTGTCAAGCACTGGAGACTACTGAGGTAATGATTTCTATTCTCCTTGTTTAGAATAAATTTTTAAGAAGAAGGAGGAAGTGAAAAGAACATTCTGTGACATTTTAAAATCCCCTACACTTAGTATTAATATGCTTATAAACGGATACATCTTGTAAGTTCCCATTGCTTTCCCGTTCTCATTATCACCAGTTCAGTATCGTTCTAAGCTTCGTCTACTGGGCGTTGTCACTGTTCTCAACAGAATTAGCTGAAGATAAAATGACGGGTTACTTCCTCTCGGGATTGAGTGAGATCCCAGGAGCTATTTTATCTAACCTTATGATTGTAAGAATCTGCCCACTCTCAGTAACACTCTTCTTTTAGCACTTCTTCAGTAGAAGATTCGTCTCTTGGAGCTCTTTATTTGTACAAACTATCTGTATGATTCTTATTCTCATGTCTCCAGCGAGATCTATCTGGGCTGTCTTACTACCCTTGATCACGAAGTGCTATACAGTCGTGATGTGGTCAAATCACCCTCTCCACGTGTCTGAATTAACCCCAACATCTGTGAGGAACTCCTACATGGGGCTCGTTGGATTTCTCCGTGATTTTGGTGGCGTCCTAGCTCCTTATCTAGCTATTCTATCGAATATGGATCCATCCTATCCGACTATTTTAATAGGATTTTTGTCATTTACTGCAGCGTTGCTAATATTCACCTTACCGGAAACGAAAGATAAGGAACTACCCGAAGACATTCGTAAGTTCTTTTCGCCTTGGAGAACCTGTTCAAAACTGTTCAGCTGACTTCGACCCGGGACCAATTGTTGGTAAATGCTTCCAGAAAAAAGGACGGGAAGAGTCGTCAGAAGTAAGTGCCCATTTTGAGATCGGTACCAACGACGCTTTCAGCCAATGCTAAACGGGAAAGTGTAAGAAGAATAGCTACACAAAATGTATTAAATTTAAGAAATAAATCTTTATTATTTGCGTTGTACTTTCCGACGGCCATGGTAATTGTTTACTGGTCTGATTCTAGTATCACAGTAGAACCTCCATTCAGAGCTGTCAAAATATGCGACATTTTTCTCTATCTTATCACAATCGTGGCATTTTACAGACTAGGTATTTTAGTGGGCAGCCCGGACCATCACAGACACATTTCCCATCATTCCATTGGCCTCTCGGAATGGTAGGATTGTTAGTCACCCTCATCCCAACACAGAATTCCATATTGTTGTTGTTGTCTGGTTGGTTAACTGCCCAATTGTTGTAGTCGAACTGAAAATACTCTTTTCATCTTTCTGGTTCATTCGGCTTACAAGAGTTCCATTATAATTTATGAAACAGGTATCACAGTTTTCTGTCCTTCGTAAGCAAAGAACAATACTAAAAAAGGTTACTGTATAGCCATATCATGTATAATAATAGACAACAAATAAACAATAGTTGGTTAGAAGTAATGACTTACTAATGCGGTTCTTCGGGAGCCAAGTCAACAATCCAATCATTCTCCTCATCGCTATGAACTGATGCTAGCTTCGTTCCCCATGTATTTCTACAATAATCTCGTGCTCGGTCAAAATTAAGACCCAGATTCGTCCCTAAGAAGTAGCAAGAATCAGTCATGTCAAAGTAGACCCAATCCGGCGGACATAATGCTATGAACAAGTTCAGTTTTAAAAGGAAAAGAACGACTTACGGTCTGTTGTTGTTGTGGTGGTGGTGGTGCTGGTGCTAGTCGAGGTTGTACTACTTGTACTTGTACTGGTTGAAGTTGATAAGATTGAAATTGAACTAGTCTCTTCTTCATCACTGGCTAATCAATTATCAATACAAGCATTATTCTTCTAGCCCCGTTCGTATGCATTTTCAACGCTGTTTATGAACATCAAAAATCAATCAAACAGGATTTGGAATGAGAAATACTTTCAAATAGGGGTTTCAGGGTTTCAGGGATTTTCAGAAATTAGGGGAAAAGAGGCCCAGAGGAAAACTAAATAAAAGAATAATGGAACTACTTACGTGATTCAGTTGGTATACATCCGAATGTGATAGAAATATGTAGCATGGAGAAAGCTAGCCTACTAAGATTGACTATTTTAAAGGAAGTCTCACGGGCAATAACAGATGCGGAAGCCTAAGGATATCTCTTTAAAAGGATTACGACACCGTTCTCCGGATCGTTTGTCTTATCTTTCTTGGAAAGTTACAATACGAACATTTAAAAAAGGGCAAACTAGGGATTGAATCAAAAAGATTCGCCGGATTAAGGACTACTTATTACCAAACTGCTGCTAGCATTTAGATCCATATAGATCAAGAGCTAACATCCAGAAGGGATTCAGGTCATAGAGATACTGTCGCTGTAATCTCCAGAGCCATACGGTATTTTTGTATTTTGATCATTTGCACTTCTCATTTTTAATTGAAAGAGACCTAAGCCAAATTTCCAGCTTCTTCTTTCGGGAGCGCCATCAGACATATTCTGTTCCGGTTACGAGAAGTTAATAAAAGCCGGCCGTGGGATTACATGGTCGCCCCAAAAGTCCGTAACGTTCCTATTTTTGGAAAACTACAAGCATTGAAATTCCACTGAAAAACACTTACTGAAAACTGTCGAGACTTGTCAAATCCCTAAATCTCATGGGAAGGCTAATCCCAGTTTGGTTAATACTTGGCGAGAGCTGTTTATTTATTTATTTATTTTCAATCACAATCGTATCATATATCATATTTGCGGACACGGTGATTCTTGCTGAAAAGCTGCTTCTGCGCAACACTGCTCCAATTTGCGCCTAGTTCTGCTTGGAACTCGTCTCTCCATCTCATTCGAGGTCTTCCCGGTATTCGTTTCCATTCGCGAGGAGTCCATTCTACGATCTTTTTTGTCCAGCGTTGGTTGCCCATTAAGGCGACTTTTTGGCCAAAGTTCCATTTCTGATGTGTTGCTTTTTGGAGGACCGGTGGCAACTTCGTTTTGGTAGCCAGCCATTTGACGGTTTTATGGTCGAGAAGTGTGACTCCAGTCATTTTTCGCATGATCTTGCGTTGGCAGGATTGGAGGCGTCGTCGTTCGGCGTCTCGTAGAGCCCATGTCTCTGCTCCGTAAAGAAGGGCTGGTTCGATGCAGTTGATGTACAGGCGCATCTTCAGTGAAAGGGGTGTTGACCGGCTTCTTAGGAATTGATGATAATTGTTGAAGGCGCTCCATGCTGCTTGAATTCTTCTGCTGATTTCTTTTCCTTAGTTGACTTCGAAGGAAATGATCTGACTTAGATAGATGAAGTCGTTGCAGTTGGCTATGGTCGAGACCTGTCAAATCCCCAAATCTCATGGGAAGGCCAATCCAAGTTTGGTCAAGACTTGTCGAACTCTGTCGAGACCTGTCAAATCCCCAAATCTCAAGCTTTTCGGAACATTGGTGCTGGTGAAAATTAACGAGACCTGTTGGTTGCATTGGTGATAGGAGCAACTGTCTGCTGGATGGATGGAAGCGGAGCTCAGCGACGCAGAAGTTTTCCATACATTTTCGTCAGTGAAGCATGTTGAAAGTACACCATAAACCCCTTTCCTCGACACGTTCAACGGTTTCGTTAACAACGATAATGAGATAACTGTCGCCGCATGTGCGGGACTTTCCGTGCTCATATTATTAAATTATTGTATGCAAGTGGCATTACCTTCCCCAGGTGTCAACTGTACCATTTTCTTCAAACACCTCTTTGAAGGTGAATCAGACACTGCTTTATCGTATTGCCATCGGGTCCTTGTGATTAATGTCCTTTTCGTTCCCGATCGTGCGATAAACCTCTTTTTCAGTAGCGTCTCAATACTTTAGGTCACTTTTCAGATAAAAATAGAATGACCTCAAATACGTTTGTGCTCTCCTCTTTATAAATATAATGTCAATATGGGCGAAGATTAGAGCGGCCGCCCAGCCTTCTATGGTCTGCCTGAAGGATGCCGAATTGCTTATTGTGAAAGAACCAATTGGCAGGTTAGCTTATATAGAATGTTATAAGATCGTAGAAACCTTTTGTTCTCCTACTTCCAATCTAATTACACCAATTCAAGCAATATCTTTCCAGATGGCTTTGGCAGTATCTCTTTCCTGCACAGTTTATATTGGGCGTATTGGGAAATTGTTTCACCTTGTGGATACTGATCAACAGTGAAGTTTCGAACGTTGCCAGCGATTTGGTCTGCATTTCCTTTTATCAGGAACATTTAAACGTTTTAGCTAGTAGCCGTCTCTTTTTGTGACATCGTGTTTCTCATTTTCACCCTACCTCATTCCCTTGCTTCATTTGATACCCTAGCTCTCGAGAATACATTTCGTAATTATTATCTGAAGGGGAAACATCATATCGTAGCTATTGAAAATTGGATGAGCGCAGCAGCTGTATGGCAAGTGGTTAACTTGTACTAACAATACAGTTTAAGGCTTATCCTGGCTGTATCCTTAGAAAGACTGCTAATTGTAAGGCGACCAATGCGGTCGAAATTATATTATCAACGAGGGAAAATGATGCTAGCAGTTAGTCTTATCTTTCTGGCTACAGGTACGGTATCTAAGCAAAACAGTAGTAATAACTGTTGCAGGAATACTAACTTTTTACCATCACCTCGAGTACGAATGTGGAATAGTAATGATCTGCAACGAAACACAGAGTGTAGGATACATCTCATATGCTGGCAAGGCTCATGGAACATTGTTTAATAGGAATGAGAAGATTATTCCAAGCTGGGGTAAAATAGCTTATTTGAAAGTGTCAGCAATTCTGAACGTTCTCCTTGTTGTCATATTACCTATTGTGGCCATTTGCATCTTAAACATGCTCTTAATCAGAGAGTTGCACAAGAACAGCCAAGAGATATTCGAACTAGACGCCAGGGAGTCGTTGGCTAGAAATCAAAATGTTAGTTGCTTTCATTCAGGTAATAGAGAGCTAAATTTCTAGAGAGCAAGGAAAAGAGTGACAATTATTGTTGTCGCCATTGGATTGTGTTTCACCCTGACTCAGGGACCATCGTCAATTGTGATAATAATGGAACAATTCAAACTGGGCTACTACTTTGGCACACCATTTTATATTATATACACGTAGGCAAATATCTTTTTGTAAAACAAACCAATCATCTTGAGCATCACGAACAGCCTTCTGATCACAGGAAAGAGCATTAATTTTATTCTCTTCTGTTTATCTTCTGCGCATTTCCGCCGAAGATGCCTTGTCTTCGTCTTGAGAAAATTCCCTCAGGTTTTGTTATGCTTTTGTTCTAAAAGCAACTTCTTTGCAGCTCAAGGAGACTCGATTATATCGTCGCCTAGTCGTCACGAAATATCACAGCAAGCAAACTTCATCTGGTCAATCTAGCTTGACCCCCGGCAAACGATCGGGGGAAGGAGAAACTATTTAGTTGAAGAATACTAAATTTGCTCGGGGTTATACAGCCCAACTTCTACTTGATGTGAATACTACAAAGTTCAAAACAAAAAAAAATGTCTTTTATTTAAAATGTAAAATCGGCATGACAACTAAAATAAATTTTTACTATCTGTATAATATCCAGAGATCTTTTTTTAGATTTTATGGCGAGATATTTGACCGAAGGCCAGGTTTGGCCCGGACCACAAATTGGCTAGATGCAGCGAAGAATTGCCATTATTAGCCGTTCATTTTCCCCATAAACATTATGTGATTCCTATACGATATCATAAACGCAAAAGGGCGATTGAGTGAAAGTGTAAGCGCATCACTAGTTTCACGATATCGATCATATCCCCACCGACTACCGGTATCTACATTTGTTCCATTTTCGTCTACCGAAATTGTAGCGACAGATACATAAATTCCATCTAATACGTTTTGAGCATCTCTGAGCTCTCTGACAAATATATGCTCCATCTGAATGCCCAAATTGTGAAAATCGACCTTCAACTCGGCAAGTTACAAACAGGGACCCGGTACCGGGTACCTAAGTTCCGGGACCCTACAAATAGTGACTCGGTGCACTATAGCAGTCCGATGAGCACCGGTAAAGTCTCGGCATGACAAATATATAAAGGCGGCATTATAACAGGTAATCGTAGTAACCGTTCTAATTGCCTCAAGTTTTATTCCGACACCTACGGTTTTGTAAATGTTAAATAAATGTTCTTTAAACAATTTCTAGTCGTCTTTCCCCTCTCGCTCTCGCTGTCTAGCCTAGTGTCGTCTCCCTTCGGGGGCCTGTGCCCTTTACAGCCAGCCCCTTTTAGCTGTCTGGGTCCTGACTCAGTGCCGACTAGATCCCCTCGCTCGTTTATTGTCTCTTTCGTAACTCCGGAGGATCGTTTAGCTTCATTCTCCACTATTCTCAGCTGTTCAGCTCCTATTATTTCGCTGAAGAAGACGAGGTGAGTCTGGGGACTGATCGACACCGATTTGATCGCAAATGTATGGGAACCCGGGCACTTTGTAGAAACGGCTGCTATAAAATGAGACGAAGAAGAGGTGAAATCACGGACCGTCAACTACATATTCCTCTCCTAATCGTTGTCTCTGCCAATCATTCCTTCCCTATAACGATTTCTATCATCTGCTGAGAATTCCTAACATTCCCAACCCTTTATTACATTTTTGAAGAAGCGCCACGCTTTCTCTGAGATCAATTGAGCGGAAAAGAGAGGGCACACGGCTAGGACAACGTGGTATCCTTCCATATTGATTTATATTATGACATCATGTTTATCGAAACAGAGACGCTGCTTCCTGCTCGCCCTCGCTATGAACAAATCGCTGGCACCTCGCGCCCACAATCCTCTCTTTCCTTATTGCTTGACCGTTTGACCCATTGGATTCTTTTCAATTTCAAATCGTTTTTCTCCTTTCTCGGCACAATGCCAACTCCTTTTTTCAGCGTATTCTTTACAACAGCTCCGCTTCCCCTCGCATTATTATGCAATTTTACTGCTTTTCCCACCAGTTCAAAGACGGGGGGAAACAATTTCACAACCACGTCATTAAACAATAACAACCTCTCTTCTCCTTTCTCACTGTTTACTTGTCTTGCCCTCGGAGAATGTTCCCAAAAGTTGTTTGTTGTTTCTCTCCCGCTCTTCCTGGATATTCTTGCTGTTTTCATTAATGACTTTTCAGCAGTCTACCTTAATCGTTTCTTCACAGCCATATGGCCTCTTTCTCGCTATCTGGACTTCCACCTATGCTGTTGGAAAAGATTGTGACAAAGGTTTTCGCTTCTCCATTCTAATTAATAATACGTTTTTTTCAGGTGGAATTCTTTAGTTATGTTCGTCTGCAGAAGACATGCCGGGGCATGGAAGGGCTCGTACGTATGAGCCGGAATATAACGGTCTGCATGGACTCTTCGCGTAGGGTGCACTGGAAATTGAAAAAGAAAGAAGGGGACCCTACTGGATCTATGGCACGTATTATCCCCTACACTGATAGGTATATCGATCTCGACATCGATCTCCGCAGCCTTCATGGGCTTCGACTTAACGTTATCATTCCTCCGCCAGGTGCTACCTTTTTTTTCTTGTTTGATATGCTTGATAGGATGCAATGTTTCTTTTCGTGAGGTGTTCGAAGAATTTCGTGACAATCTAATAAGGCATCGTATAACCTGCTCATGGTGGGAGATACCCTGCGATTTATATTGGACAAAAAGCCAGTTAACGACTCTTCTGGCCATTTTAAAACCAAGGAAAGTCATAATTACCAGTATGGGAAAGAATTCCTTTGAAGCTGTTTTCGACAGAAAGGAAATTGTATGTTGAAGCCTTGGCAATTTAATAGGGTATTGCAGAAAATAGCCCACCTAATCTTGAATTACCATGTAGCTCTTCAATGGATGAAGGAATTTCTTACCAGCTTTGAAGAAGTAATGTTGACCATGGGAGAAATTTTACAAAGCTCGCGAAGCACTGAGCAGATCCTGGATTATATGATATCCATTATCCAGGTAAGCACCCTGGCCGTTTCGAGTTTAATCATTTTCAGATTCTCGCGTCTGAAACTTTGCCACATTTGAACTTCTTCCGCTTCCAAACAAAGTGGTGCAAACTACCCTCCGTGACCGACGTGGAGGAGAAGTTTCGTGATTTTCAGCCAACAATTAAGGAGACGGAGAGTTACAAAAACGAATACACGTTGGGTTTCCCTTTTAATGCAGTTGGATCTGCTTGTGAACTTCAATTTTCGGAAAAGTCCATTGGTGCACAAATTTGTTTTTATGGTCCTAATAACCGTTGTAATCCCCTAAAAGTAGATGGGTGCTAAAAATCCTATAAAGGCGGTATTTTCCAATTTAAAATATTCGTGCCCTTCCTTGTCCTACCGTTTGTTGAATTTCTGATAGTTAAATTGTGCTTGAGTAAAGGCAATAAACTATTGAAGGTATCTAATGGTAATGCATTTTTTCCGAAGTGAAATATACCTTTATTATGTACAACCCGATAACAATATAACAATCACATAAGTTATACTTCATCTGCTGACACGTTTGCGGCTCGGGAAAATTCAAGAAAGACTTGTTCTAGGGTAGTTTGACTGAGGGAATAGTCGTCGAAATCAATGGTTTGAGAAATATCCTCTACTTGTTCAAAGAGACCGGACCAGGAGACATCGTCGCTCCTGGGCAGTTCAAAGTTTAGCTGTAACACATGCTGCTCCTTCAATTTGGTTCCTGGGAATCGGGAATACAGTTCTTGTTTTGTTCTTTCAGCGTCCTCGACGTTCTTCAACCGGATAAGAAGAGTGTATCCAGCTCCGTAGCGACTCTTGATGTGCTGGCAACTTCCATAACAGCGGAACCGGCCTGAAACAGAGTATAATTCAGATAAAATCCTATCTCTACCGTAAACCATGACAGCTAGTTCTGTACAAAGAGCTTCACACTCGTCCATACTGTGGGATGTCAAGACCATGGCAGTTCCCAGCTGTCGAACCTTGGCCAGGATATTCCAGATGATCCTTCTAGCTTTGGGATCGACTCCAGTTGTAGGCTCGTCAAGGAGAAGAACGTCCGGAAGGCCAACAAGGGCAATTCCTAGTGATAGACGACGCTTATTACCACCACTAAAATTATCAGAATGAGGTCTTTTCATGAAAGCCTACCTGTATGTTTTGATTTGCCTCTTGGCATACATTCCAATGCCAATAGCGTCGATGACCGCCTTCACTTTCTCTGGGATGTCTTCTGGGTACAGTCCTCTGATCCTGGCGAACATGTAGAGCGTTTCCTCTCCTGTCATTTCCTTAATGACGGCATCGAATTGCGGGCAGTAGCCTAGCTTGTCTCCAGCCTAGAGAAGCAAATAGAATATACTACAACGCTATTTACATTTCGCCAGTCATGAGTAACACTTGAACCCAGGATGAAGGCATCTCCTCCAGAAATGGAGTTCTCTCCTGTGAGCATTTGGAAGGTACTGGTCTTTCCAGCTCCGTTTACTCCTAATAATCCGAAGCAGTCTCCAGTGTTCACGTGGAAAGAGACACCCTTCACGGCATTGAAGTTACCGTACCTGAAATTGAGAGTTACCAGATTGTACGATAAATGTTTTACCATTTCTTGATGTCTTTAACAACCACCGATGCGGAACTTGTGTCTGAATGGGCAACAGCTGCTTTCTCAGCTAGAACATCACTGTCTTCAATAGAACCTGTCTGGTCATCATCAAGCTCCCAGTTAGGATTTTTCTGGAACATAATTTCTCTTCCTTTTAATATGATTCCCACCTTATCAGAAACCTTATTCTTTCGCTTTGTTAGGTTCTTGATCAAAGTAAAGATACTTGGAACGTTATTTTCTGTTAAAAAGACCAACAACCAGTAGAAGAAGCCCTGGAACGCGAAGAACAAGATAGGCCAGAGAATGCCCTTTTGCCCGCCGTCTCCGAGGATGTTGTCGGTATAGACTAGCTCTAAAATTATCATTTTAGCTTATTCTCCAATAAAACTGACTAGATTTGTCTGAGGAGCAGCAAAATTCTGGAGGATTAATACGAACGGCGGCACAGTCAAGCTTAGAGCAGGAATCCTTTCCAAATTCATTGTTGTAGACTTGAATAAAACAGTTGGCCACACTGTAGGTGGGGAACAAGAAGGAGAAGATGATACTGAACGTATTAGCAGAGCCTTTGCTTGATGTTTGTGCAATAATGGGGGTAGCAATAAGACCAGCCATTCCTGAGAGGATGTGCAACATAACAAGTAGAGTGTATCCCTTCGGAGCTGAGTTGAACTTGAAGGCGAGCCAGTATGTTTGTGGTATGGCTGTCCAACCATAGAGAACCATGATAAGGACAAGCGTCAGCACTGTTCCAGCGGAGTCAGTGTATTGTTTTGTTTTGAAGAGGAAGAAGATGATGATGAAGAAGGCGACCCTGACGAGGTACCAGATGAAGTCCCAAATAAAGGCAGTGCTCCAAAACATCCAGGGTCTCACACCGGAGAGAAGTTGCATGTGCTTGCTCTTCTTCATCCTCTCGCGAATAATGAAGGAAGAGTTTCCAGCAATGATCAGAGCCATAGCAGTCACAATAGCGTAGCCAATGATGTAGGCCGATCCGTTGTTAAGGTCCTTGTTTTTCAAGGCATCTTGTGACGAGGGAGGAAGAGGGTGGTTGACTACTGACAGAAAGACATCTCGTCCAGCTGCTAGTGAAATTGAAATGGAATCAGCTACCATTACAGCGAGGGGAGGAGACTGGTATGCGAAGTTGTTGAAATATGCTAGAAAGGGAAAGTATTCATTAACATATTGCTCCTTACCTCGGATCATTTGAATACCATAATTTGCCGGATCAAAAGCTATAGGATAGTGTAATCCAAATCCACGATATCCAACCTGTAAAGCATTTATAGTAAGGAAGATAAAGAGAGACTCACATTGTTTGTTTGAGTTAGAATGAAATCCCTGACATTCGTCTGCCCTTCTACATGCATTCCCGCTGGTGCCTTCATTAACCCGACCGTGTTGTTCACTTGCCCGATGAGGGGTCTGCCTTGGTAGTCAGATAGTCCGCTAATAACGTGGCCGTCTCCATCGCTTGTTACGTAGGGATTGAAAGAGAAGAATAGAGGAGGTTGCTCCTTGGCGGCAGGGATTGTGTTGGAGGTAGACATCATCAGGGCTAGATAAGCGATCTGTAAGCACAGTTAATTTTAGAAAAGCGAGCTTACAGGAAAGATAAGCTGAGGAATGAATTGAGACCATTTCCTTGAGAAGAAGTAGAATCTCTTGATGAACATAGCTTGAATATGCCCCCAGTAGTAGGCAAATCCTGTTAGCCTACGAGTTGACTTGAGTCCTAAACAGATTTCTCCGAGAAAAAGATATTAAATCCTACTGTGGAGAATATCTTCGCTTAGGTCAGCATGGGTGGCCTGGTCTTCTTCATTTCCTTGTTCCTTGTTGTAGCGGTCATCAGCTTCCTCTCCTACTTTCAGGAATACCTCTTCCATGGTTGTGATTGACACTCCAAACGAGTTGATTCCTAGTTCAGCTTGATGGGCTTCTAGATCGCGGAACAGTGAAGGGAACCTAAAATCTAATGCAAAAATCTGGGGAAATATCACCTTGGCCGATGTCTGCCGGCAAGCAAGAACGTTCCTTCTTGCCCAACAACCGAAGCGAGCTCCGCGTCGTTGATATGCTTTGAGATTAGAGACATTGTATCCGCAATAACTGGACGTTGGGCATACACAACTACCAAATGGTAACCAGCTCCATATTGGCTCTTGAGGAACATTCCTGATCCACAACATTGGAGTTGTCCATGAGCAAGCATAGCAATTCTGTCTCCCAGGATGTCAGCTTCTTCCATGAAGTGAGTAGTAAGCAGCATGGTACGATTGGCTCTTTCTGCCTGGAGTAGCGTCCAAGTTTCGTGTCTTGCTCCAGGATCCATACCAGATGTCGGCTCATCAAGCATAACAATCTGAGACAAGTTTAGACTAAGTATCCAGAATAGAATCTACTTCTGAACCACCGATCAGGGCAATTGCTAGCGAAAGCTTCCTTTTCTGACCTCCAGATAAAGATCCGGCGTAAGCATTGGCTTTAAATTCGATCCTGAGCCTCGTGATCATCTCCACGGCCTCCTGAGGATCCCAGTTTCTTCCCTAAACAATAAGAATAGGTTAAAAAGAAATAAGGAGATCTTGCCTTCAATTTACAGAAGAATTCCAGATGTTCCATGACTGTTAGATTGCTGAAGAGGATGTTGTACTGCGGACACAATCCGAGCTTCTTTCTGATGGCTGGGAGAGATGATCTGATGTCGTAGTCGTCGATGTATGCTGTTCCTGAAGAAGGAGCGCCGACACCTATAAACTTCCTTTTGTAAAGGAGGATTACCAATCTAACCGGTAAGAAGACTGAACGTTGTACTCTTTCCTGCTCCATTGTGACCAAGAAGAGCCGTGATTTGCCCCTCATAAAGTTTCAAATTCAAGCAGTCCAAAGCCTTTTTCTCTCCTAGACTGCCGAATTTACAGTCAAAGCACTTTTTGAAGAAAGATGTGCCATAGGTCTTGGACAATCCAACAACGTTAACGGTTACTTTCTTGTCAGTCGGTTCATCTTCCAATTTTGCATAATGTTGCCAGTTGCCGTTCATGAGTTTCTGTTCCTGCTCTGCTAACGTCTTCTTTTTGGCTGCGCTGCCTGGGAACCAGTAGGATGGCTAGAAGAATACGAGGTTCGAATGAATCAAATAGAGCCTACCAGGACAAAGAACCATGGTTTCTGGGGGACTCCTTCTCCTCCGGGGTACACAGCTTCGATGTACCATGTGAGGAATGCCAGGACAAGCCCGTCTCCAAGAAGGAAAAGCATAGTGTGCCCGATAGTCATCTTCTGGTCAGGTGATGGAGATTTCCAAAAGTCACCCCAATGCATTCCATCGGCTGAAATCGTATCATTTTTTTGTTAGAACGTTGCCTACCTTGTGATTCGTAAGTTGCTGCCAGGGTGATAGCATAGTTCATGGCAATGTCTGGATTGATACAGTTTACCAATTGAACAGGGAAGGGGAAGGGGCTGTTCGTGTCAAAGCTGATGAACAACGTCTGCCAGAAGTAAAGCAGTACCCAACCCATTGTAGCAACTAGAGTACCCGCAGTTCCTGAAAGGAAAGTGAATTACTGCAAGTACTGATTAGTACCTGATTGCATGAAAGTTGAGATCAAGAAAGCGAAGTAGACTGTGTCAAAGGCGTAGAGGATGAAGACGACAAGGAGAACAGACCAGTCGGACCTGAAAAAGACGTCAGATGAAGGAGAGGGGCGAACTCACTTCGGTGTGATGATTCCCATGAAGATGGTTAGAACCACTACCGTTACAAAGAGCTTGGTATAGTTCACGATGAAATGTGCCACCCAATGAATCCACTGTGACAGACCCATGACTCGCATGTACTCTTTAAGCTTGTTTTCCTTCTCCATTACAATGCTTCGGACGATGTAGATAACCGAAGTCATAAAGGAGAAGACAATGATCACAGGGACGAAGAAGGCACCAATCTCGATGATCTTGTTCTGGTAGGCTGGGAAAGGGAACCGGGAAACCTTAAAGAATAAAAATATTCAAGTAGTATCCATTTCATACCAGGAGGTCAGTAGAAGCAGAGGACGAATCTGTTTTATTGAGGAGGTCTCTGATGGCTGTATCTACTGCTTTCTGTGTAGTCATGAAGCCTTCCCTCCAGTAGCCAGGATAGCCTCCATCAGTGTCGTCTGTGTTAATCGGTCCCGAAACATATTGCACAGCGAATTTCTGTCCAACATCCCATGGTCCATAGGAACTGCCAAAACTCTAAAAGTTCTGCCTATTCTGTGATCTGAGTATTTCAAAAGTCCCTCTGTGAGTCATGTATTGTCCCGTTCTCTTTATGTTATTTGCACCGCTGCCAAAATGCCAAAGACCAGCGGGTGCGTTTTCTTACGTAAGGGCAAACACAATTCGATTAGAAGGCGCAGCTCAATTTTTTGAGTAAGCGACTTAACTCAAGTGTTCCCTCACCAACCCAGACCGAACCAAATGTTTACCTTTAATCGACGATTAGTGTTTGAAAGTCTGATAGTATATGACAGATTTTGAGTATTCGGATTATTCAAGCTGTTTGAAATGGCATCTCCGAAAATTATCCCAGCTAGAAGAGGATTGTCACATTGGCTCTCGAAAGACGCCTTCATGTAGTCGACCAACTCATCTTCAGTCCCGAATCCTGAAACTCTTCCTCTCTTTAGTCTTTAATCTATTTCCTGAATTGCCTGATAGCAACGCGACAAAGGAAGATAAGAAGACGTGATCGTTAATTAGTAGACCGAAAAAACTCACCAATGATATCACACTCACACTTGAGTACACCGGCTGCTCCAGCGGGCGGAAGACTAATATTCAGACCTCTGAGAAAGGTGTTCAATTCTGCGTTGTTCAGCATATTGTCGATGTTGTATCGGGCCTGGAATAGAAGACTAGAAGGAAAAGTAAGAAAGCTCACCTTGACTTTTTCCATAATATCTCTGGTTGTTTGAGTATTATTCGGGGCGTAGGCAAAGTTTATTCCGATGGTTCCTTGATAGTCTCCTTGTATTTGTAAATTCAAAAATTGGCAGTCAGGCTCTTTTCCCAAATAAAAGGCAGAGAGATCGATCATTGTTGTCTAAAATATTTTGTAAAAACCACTTTAGAGGTTTCTTACAGAGAGATCCGTTCGATTTGTAGGCATAATTAGATCGTACCCACTTCCAGCTACCGGCCATGCTGGGTAATCCGTAACGCCGTATGACTTTTCAAATTTATATCTCAACTGAATGAGAAAAGTATATAATGATGACCAGGGCTTACCCCGAGCATTAATCCGAAACTAAGGCCAATTAACAGAAAAGGAACACAAAATTCGAAGAGAGTAAACCAAGGAGACCGCCATTGCTGTAGAATGTTTTTCCAAAGGAGCAACCGAAGTTGTGAGAATGCTCCCATCTGAAAAGAGAGATTATACAGTGGTCAAGAAACTACTCGGACTCATAATAAGCTACTTGGAATATGTGATAGGCTGGATACGAATAGCAGAACTCGCGGATTTGGGGGTAACTCGAGCCGCAAAGGACAAACAATGCCATTGATGAGAGCAAATACCGAACATTAGGTAATGTTTTGAGGCGTTCAAAAACTGGAAAAAGAGAAGGGAGTTCCCGGTCTAGGAGAAGAAGAAGACTGGAGGCCTCCAGTTATATGAATTTGAAAAAAGGAATGTTCTGCGGTTAAAGATAAGGCACGTCATAGAGGGTCTGTGAATCAGCGAATACAAACAGTTGAAACAGAATTCTTATCGCGATTTCTGTCGATGGGGAGGGCAACGGAGGTCGGAAAATTTTGTGACTTCTGGGATCAGCAAACACTTTCCATAGAATTGACAAGCTTTGAAAGTGTCAGATCACAGAAGATTCACAGAATGCCCTGCCGGGAATTCCAAAAAGTATCCAATAACTCTGGATGGTGTATCCACTTTTCAATCAAAGTCTTTGGGACATAAGAATTCCGAATTTCAAAACAGGCTTGGCCTTAGAGGTCAAGAAACCAAGCGAAGGCCTGTCTACAAAGGCTTAACAATGCAGATCACTACTAACTTTTTTTCGGATTTCAAAAGCCTGGCAAACAAAAAGGGCTGTTTTGGTATTGATAGATGTGCATTTCGAGCAAAAGGATTATGACACTCATTTTGAATTGCTCACATTGATAATGGATTTTCAAATACAGCAAACAAACTACTTCTTCCTGCCTTGATTAGAACATATGGAAACGTTCAAAATTCTCTACTGAATGACTACAGAGAAGGAACCATTTCTTCCATCAAAAATTGTTCAATTGAGCTGCGGGTTCTCTCGCAGCTCTAATTTCTCTTCAAACGAAAGAGTGACGACCTTAACAAAAGTAAATACACGTCGTTGCTAATCAAGAACGAACCATCCGGGATCTTTTTGCCTTTTATACGGGCTGCCAACCTCTGCCGACCTTTAGTAGTAGATAAGGCGTAGTTTGGTTATTCCATGATATCACTTCTGACGCTTCTTGCTCTGATTCACAGGGAACTCTTCAATTCGTGGTTTCTTACAAGATAACCATCAGCGGCAGAGATTACTGGTCTCATTGAAGTATGTGATAATGTACCCATCGAAGAGATTCGTATCGTTCACGTGGATCACATGTAAGGAGTAATAACTACCGAGCAGGTTTACAAGCTACAGATTTTCAAATTGTAGCCGGAATAGAGCGGAGCAGTAAAAGAGAAGGGGATACTATACATGACAATAGTGACGTTCGAATAATGTTCTACTGAAGTGAACTTCTGAACAATTTTCGCCGAAGAGAAAAGTTACAAAGAGGGATGCAAACTGCCGACATTTAAAAAAAATTCAGATTCACTCGTTATTCATCTCTGACGGCAACAGCTATTTCACAAGGAAAGTGAGCTTTGATATCCTATTATATCCCATTGAAGTTGTTTCGCAACTGGCGGAACGTCGTCATTTTCTCATTCGACAGCTGTTACCGACTGCTGGTGAATCATGTTTATTCTCCAATTTGTGAACTCTCGTTATCTTCATGGCTACTGACTTTTGCCAGGTCTTGTCGAGTTCGGTAAAGGATTCTTCAATCTCGAACTGGTGAAATTTTAGCGTTTTCAGATTCTCGGGTTATCTACATCTCTCCAATGGCGTTTTTCTCAGCAGGACAACCTAAAGGTTCACTTTTATTAAACTATATAGCACAAATTAATCAGCAAGCATAGCCTTCTTCATATAGGATGTATCGTGCACGTTGCGGCATTCCTGTCCCATTCTCTCAAAAGATATGGGGTGAATGGTGTTCGCAATGGAATGAATCTGACCAATATTCAATTTCTGAATAAATCATTTGTCTAAATAACAACAAGCGTACCAGTAGTGCGTCTTTTGCGGCAGGACAATCTTCAGCAAACTCTTGGAAGTAACAAACGGTAGAACACTCCAATTGTCTAAAACATAAAGGTTTTCGAAAAGACAGGAAGACTCACTGGCAGCCTGCCTTGTCTTTGTGTTCCTTTTCGGCAGTCTTTTCTACTTTTCCAACGTTTTTGCATCTATCTTGGCAGATGGAAGTAGCGTCTTTTGCAGCATTCTTCAGGCACTCCAAATGAGGCTCGATGTCTTCTTCGTGATCAATGCAATGAATACGGTAGAACGTGGTATACTGATGGTATTTAGACTGGTCATCTTGGTCACATTTACGAGCGCAGAAAGCCCCCTCCTCGAGAAGGTCACAAACCTAGATAGTAGACGTTTTTTTGTACAATAGGGGTACAGGAAAATGCTTTAAAGAATCTCGAATAGAGCAAAACAAACCTTTTCAAAGTTATTAAAGATGTAATGGAAGCTTCTCTCTAGTTTTACCATGGGAGTGATACATTTCTTCAGACATTCACTTATCTGCTCCTCTTCGGCGAAAGCTGAAAACGATTCTGATGAAAATTATTGATAAGAGAACAAGGAACCTGAGAGTACCAAAACAGCGACGAACAACACGCTGCGCATATCCACGGTCAGGGACGCGCTGACTGTCCCAAATGCCCAGCAGGCGAAATTTCGCACGCACTCTGACCCCAATCGGGTAAAATTCTTTAAAAGGGTCACGGCTGGATTAACATCAGCAATTTAACCAATGGAATGCCTTCTATTATTGATATTTCCATTGAATTAGGAGAAGACGAGCAATGAGCAGGTGTTCTTCGATGGGGCGCCTTGCTAGACTCTGGTCCATGGTACAAGACCTATAACATTGCTGATTGCGGCTGCCTTTCCGACCGTTCCTAGCATACCAATCGATTGATTTGTTTTTAATAATGGAAATCGTCTCGGATCCAGCAGCTCGAGAATACTTATCTCAAGCCTTTTCAAAAGCAGCCCAGGTATACATTACGCCCTCAAATGATTCCTTCCCTTTCAGTGGAAACTCCCCTCCGGCCAATCATTTGAAAATTCATCTAGTATTGATATCAATGTGGCTGCTGTCATCGGAGGGGGTATGCTTAAATTTTAGTCAATTTACTGAATTGTTTTCAGGTACTATGGGGCGTGGAATTGCCATTGCCTTGAGCTTGGCTGGGTTCGAGACCATCTTGGTAGAACAGAACGACGAAGCTTTAGCTTTTTGTAAGAAAGAGTTGGAAATAGCAGTGAAGAGAGAGGTCTCCTTTAAAAGAATGAAGCAAGAAGAGGTGGAAACAACAAAAAAGATCAGGTATACGACAGATTTGAACGAGCTGAAGAATGTTGACCTGGTAATCAGCCTCTCCTCTAACATTTTCTTTATATTCTAGGTTATCGAAGCAGTTTTTGAGAACATGCACCTGAAGAAGGAGCTGTTCTCCAAGTTGGACAGAATTATCCCTGAAGGAGCTATCATCGGAACGAACACTTCCAGTTTGGACATCGATGCCATGGCTTCTGTTCTCAGAAATCAGACGAGACTTGTTGGAATCCATTTTTTTAACCCGTCGCATGTCATTAAAATGGTCGAGGTACGCTTTCCCCCATTATTTTATTCGTAAAATTTATTTTCAGGTTGTACATGGTAACTATACCAGTGGAACAGCAGTGGCCACAGCCTTCCTGGCTTGTGCCTCCATGCAAAAACTTCCCGTCCTGGTTGGCAACTGTCCGAGCTTTGTGTTTAACCGGCTGTTGGCTGTTTACCTTCATCAAGTCTCTCAGAAATGGATTGTTCCGTAGTGTCATATTTCAGGCTCAACGGTTAATGTGCGAGCATGGTTTTATGCCGAAGGATATTGATGCTATTGTATGCTCCCGTGGTTTCTTGATGGGACCCATTACTATGTTTGACATGAATGGAATCGACGTCGCTTGCATGTTAAAGAAGGAACATGGTTATCCATTGACGGAGATTGAACAGTTCCTCTTTGACAAGAAGAGATTCGGGAGAAAGACAGGTTCTTTTATTATTTATAGGTTATAGAGTTTTATAGGAAGAGGATTCTATAAATATCATCCCGAGACCCGTAAGAAGGAGAACGATCCAGAAATAGAAGCATTAATAAGCAGACTAGCTCATTCCGCCAAAAAGCACAGTGTTCTGATGAATGAATCTGTAGGGCTATCTGTAATAGGAATAATGGAAATATTCAGGATGTGATTGATTTCCTGCTGTGCCCCATGATTAACGAAGGCTTCCACTGTTTGGAGGAGAACCTAATTGCCGACGAATCCTTGATCGACATAATGTTGTGAGTACTCTCACCCTTCTATTGCACATCTGTCAAAGACAATAGACAATAACTCGTGAATTTAAGTGTCCTCGGCTTCGGGTGGCCCCCAACTCAAGGAGGGCCAATGAAATGGGGCAGAACTAGAAGTCTTCAGGGAGTGCTGGAGCTTGTTAAACGACTGCATCATGAAGGTTCAACATTTCCCTGTTCCAAACCGCTTAAAACTCTTCAGAACCAGAGGAACGCGCCTACAAACTTTCAAGAAAGGCGGCGACTGTGTCCAAGCTGTAATGAACACCCTTTCCTCTCGGAAAACGATAAATATTGACATACCGTGGAATTGATTCACAAAGGACAAGGAAGGACACACCGGGGACGGCGTTCTGTTTATGCATGTATTTGCGTCAAATAGCGCATGTGGGGCAATCTCTCGGACACTCCTCTCTGATATGATACTTTCTTCGGACCGGGGCCGATCAATGCTGATATTCCGAGTGACGTGTTATCTCCTCCCTTCCTTCTGGGAGACTATTTGCTCGCCCTCGAAATTAAGGTGTGGCAGTAGTCTATGTATTGTTCCTGTCTGGTGAATAGGCTTTCCGTCCGCGACGGTCGTTTCACACCCATACAATCCTGGTTCTTTTACTTCCTTTGTTGCCTGATCTTATCGTCTCTAGTATTCGTACCGTTGCCGGCGAGGAGGCTAATAGACGTTCCTTCTAATGAAAGGGGTGTGTCCTTTTCCCTCCACGGCTGTCTGTCCGAGTGACCCAGCGTCCTATTCAATTGAACTGTCTGCTACATACTATCTTTTTCCCACGATCAATTTCAGATCTTCTCTTTTTCACCATTTCACTTTAAGTCGATTGGGGATCTCTTCTAATCCACGTGTTTCTTTTCTTCTCTGCTCAATCGGCATACGAGAATGATATGAAGTTCTATGACTGCCAGTCGCTACGCCCCCTTAGGCTCATCTTAACCCAATCCTTCACCCATTTTGCAAGTTAATTTGTCGCGACAGAGCACAGCAGCAATCGGTGCTATTCAAAGAGAATCTCGTTACTTTTTAATGCGCCGGAGGGGTCTTTCCACACTGCGAACATCTTGGCACTACTGCCAATATTCTATTGTTTCTTAGGCCTTCTTTCCGATGTAATGAAATCTCGAAGGAACAATGGCGACACCTCCGCCTTCCTTGTTTTCCTATCCATTTCTCTTCGAAAATAAACACAACGGATCGGTCCTATTTGATCAGTGGCCGTGTTATCTCTCCAGCACGTCTAGCTGCAGGGAGCTTAGTTCAGAAATTGCTACCTTTCTCTCCATCAGACGCCTTTTAGACAAATGGACGATGTGGATTGCATTAACTTGGTTTTTATTAGGCGGAAGTGCCCCCCCCCCCCTCTGTATGCCACATCTTCGCCGAGGAGAGCCTCCCGTCTCTATGTGTATTTGGTCGCTAATCCGCCAATGGTGACAAACTTAGGCCAATTGTTCATGCAAATGCAACCGCCTTAAAACCTCGTTACGTACTCGTTACTGCTGCGACATTACGGGCATCTCAGTGACCTGCTGCGGCTCTCATTATCTCACGGAGCGGCGAATGTTTCCCCGCTCTTTGACCTCCAGGAAGAACGGAGTGGCAGTGGTCTCTCTGCAGCGGTGTCGCAGCCGTTCTTATCCCCATCAGTTACATCGTTATACGCGGTTTTATAGGATTGCAGATGAGGTCTACCCACATGGGCCGGATGATAGGCAGCGGCGAGCATTTACGCACCTGCTGCTACTAGCCATCTTTCCTTTGTTCTCATAGCCAACAAGCGTTGTCAATGGCAGCAATTTTCATGAACTGACGGGCGTATTGCGTCTTTGGTGTTGTCGAGCTCGTAGCCTAACAGCAGGTGTCTCGAAATAAATCACAATAGCATCCGCACTTCCGAACCCATGAAAAACTCCCGACAATCTCCAACTCATTTATTAAGTAGAGGGAGCCACCGCAGATCCGCCCCACCCCTCTCCACCTCGTGTCTGAAGAGCAGACGTCTTTCTGTCCAGCTTAGCTGGTTGGCTTCTTTCCCCATCTTTAAAGACCCCCATCAATTTCCTATTTAATTTTCTTTGTACATTTATGGTTTCTTCTTCCTCGTGGCTTCTTCTCAGTAAATTATTTTCAGACCCAGATGCGATGCAAACGGTGAAATTTAACCGGAAAGCAGTCGCAGCCCTCGCTGGGGTAGTTTTCCTCCTTCTTTGTGTAGTTTCATATTCATTTCCTGGAACGTCGTCTGAACCTCCCAAAGTCCGGCATCTAGAAAATAGACAACTAGCTGAAAAAGCTGAAGAGACTGACTTTTCCCGAAGGAAAGCAACAGTGAAGGTTTGTTTTACCATCTTTCACTCATAAAAAACGATTTCAGACAGTTGAAGTAACTTCTCCGAAGAAATATGAAGCCCAGGTCGTTGAAGCAGAAAAGGAAGAGTTGAAACTTCCCGATAGTGGCGATCAAACCGGTCAGTGGTCCTTGAATAATTAGATTTTTATGTTTTTTTTAAGAGAAGCGACGCTTGTTCGTAAAACAAATGATGGTCCACGCTTGGGGAGGCTATAGAAATTACTCCTGGGGAGCTAACGAGGTCGGTGGATTGTGTGAGAAATAATTAAAGTCGAACTTTAGCTTCGACCCATTGCTAAGGCACCAAACAGCCAAGGTATTTTTGGAGGCAAGGATATGCCGGCTACGATTGTCGATGCGGCTGATACGTTATGGATTATGGGATTGACTGACCAGTACAAAGAGGCCAGAGATTATATCAAGGAGCACATGACAATGTCCAAGGCTACCGGGACCTTGTCTGTCTTTGAGACGACGATCCGCTTCCTTGGAGGCCTCTTATCTCTTTATGCCCTGACAAAGGAAGAATTCTACATGTGAGCCACCTTATTTCCATTTTTATTGTGCTTCAGTGACAAGGCCAAGGGTGTGGCGGAGGCGCTCCTTCCCGCCTTCAATACCCCCACAGGCATACCAAAGAGCAACATAGACATGCGAACAAAGTACGTATCCAATTACGGTTGGGCGGCCGGAGGAATGTCTATACTTTCTGAAATCGGGTCGCTTCACTTGGAATTCGCTTACCTCAGCGAAGTAACGAAACAACCTATCTTCTTCAAAAAAGTATGAAATTGAACACTCGACAGGTCAAGTACCTCTATTTAGGTGAAAAAAGTGCGTGACGCTCTGAACAAGGCCGAAAAGAACAAGGGCCTCTACCCCAACTATATCAGCCCGGAGACCGGGAGATGGAGTTCCCAACACCATGTGTAAGCGATCCATCTCCTGAGGGGGCTCACGTGTTTGCTTCAGATCTCTGGGTGCCCTCGGTGATTCATTTTATGAGTATCTCATTAAATCTTGGATTCAAACAAATAAGACGGACGACCAAGCGAAAGAAATGTATTGGAATGCGAGTGACGCGATTCAGAAAAAGTAACCTTCAGTTTTTTCCCCCGAAAATTATCTTCCCTTCAGCATGGTATTCAAATCAAGAACTGGTTTGACCTATGTTGCGGAACTCAGAGGAAATAATGCTGAACATAAAATGGGGCATCTGGCCTGCTTCTGTGTGGGAATGTTTGCACTTCAAGCGGTCCATGAAAAGTCGGAAGAGCAGAGGGTAAGGCCTTGTTTAAAAGCCTGGCTAAACAAATTAATCTCCAGAAGGAAACAATGAATCTGGCCGAGGAACTGGGCAAGACATGTCACGAGAGTTACATCCGGTCGGATTCACACATAGGACCGGAGATGTTCTACTTCACCCAGACGGAAGACGCAACCTCTAGGAATACGGAAAATGGCTATATTCAAAGGCCAGAGGTTATTGAGGGCTTCTTCTACTTGTGGAGATTAACAGGAAAACCTGTAAGCTTTATTTTATTCTTCTGAAAAAATGGAGATTATAGATGTACCGAGATTGGGTATGGGATGCCGTACAGGCCATAGAGAAACATTGCCGAGTGGAAGGAGGCTATGCTGGTCTTAGAAATGTTTATAAACCTTCTCAGGTTGGTCATTCATTCACATTTGGTAACATTCCATTATCTCTAGGGATATGATGATGTACAGCAGTCTTTCTTCCTTGCCGAAACATTAAAATACGCGTATCTTACGTTCACGGATAATTCAGTGATCTCCTTGGACGAGTGGGTCTTCAATACAGAGGCACATCCTTTCCCGGTTATGAATTCTACATTCTAGTCAACGGGATAGCATTTTGACTATCTTTCTTCTACGGGTCAATTTGTCTCGTATGCAATCTGTGATCAGTTTTATGTTAAAACTGTAATAAAGAGTTGTTATTTATAGTTTAATGTCTTGTCTTCTTGAATTCAATAGAACTTCAGCCTATTCTTAACCGTTCTATTGAATTCACCAACTATAAACCACTTAGGAAATATGAACAATTCGAGAAGGTTGGTAGAGTTAGTTTCTGGCAACATCTAGTCATAAAATAAGGTTTATCATTATTATTTATATCATCTTTTAATTTATATTAATTTTTTAAATATAAACAAACTTATTAAACCTGTTCTAAATCTTGAGAACAACATGTTATTCGTACCCCCACTTTCAAACCTTTCCCTCTTCATCAAACGCATGGGATTTTTATAAAATTGTATAGCAAACTAGTAATAGCTTGTAACAGGCTGCTAACGGCTATTACTGTGAAAGTTATTGCGCTGAATGGACAAGTTTGGGACCTTTAATGGATTCTACGGTAACGAGACGAGCGATAAGAAATGCGTACGTGCAGCTGCAACATGTTTATTTACCCATAGCTATTTCCCTTTTGCAAACGTCTAGTGTATGTAATTCTCAAGTCCATGATAAAACGAGTCTCTTCCTTATTTGCTCGACATTTTCATCATTCTGCTGCAAAGAAGTGGGTAAATTTTTATCGGAAACTAAAGATTCCTTCCCTTTTTTTTTCAAACCGGTCTTTTACTTCTAACCAACACGCTCCTCGATTCTTTTCCTCCTGTCTTTTTTACCTATTGAACATTTTCTTCTTTAGAATGCCTATGGTAACAGTGACAACTAACATTGCGGATGATAAAGTGCCAAGGGATTTCAATGAGAAGCTGACCCATGTTCTTGCGGAATCCATGAATAAGCCAGTCAACAGGATTGCCGTTCTCCTTCAGGCAGGAGCTCGTTTCACCCATGGAGCAACTTTCGACCCTGCTATTCTCGTATCTGTTAGTTTCCTTTAGTTTTTCGCTTAGTTTCTATTAAGATTCGATCAATCGGTATGGTAACAGGGGAAGACAATATCCGTCACACGGCTAAGGTCACCAAGTTGTGCTCGGAAGTTTTGGGCCTGCCTAATGATAAGGTTGGCTAGAGGACGAACGTTTTACCTGTTTTCTTTTCCAGGTTGTAATCGAATATTTCAATCTGACTCCTGAGACCGTTGGATTCAATGGTACAACTGTTGCGGTAGCCAATGCCGCCGCGAAATAACTGCATATACTTCAAACGCTGGAAATATAGTGATAATAGAGGTTCTAATAAATATATACGGGAATCTGTCGATTTACATAAGTCTTAGGAAGTTCTATGTCCTGAAACGTGTTTTGTTTCTAAGACCCGAAGCGATTTTGTGATCAGCAGACAAGGTAGGCTCATGAGCGTGGCTTGTGAAGACAGAAGCTTGGACTTCTGCAACGTTTCCTAAAACTAGATTGTCTTATCGTTTCTAGAAAGAATTTGCCATTTGAAACTGATGTTCTTCACGTAAATGATGCGTGTTGCACATATGACTGAATTTCTATATTTACGTTCCGGGATTTCAAGGATTTACGTATCAGTTTGCGACACATTTCCCGCCTACAATTAGGTCATTCGGAGAATATTGTGCCCTTTCACAGATTGCAGCGCCGTGTATCATGCTTAGGTACGCTTGTCCTTCGGTAAAGCTTATGGCATTTTAGGTACCTACTCATTTCTCTTCTGTTTGCGGCTTGTGCTAATGCTAGTAAGTCTACCAATTTTACTCAAATATAGAATGAACTGTAGGGTTTCGCGGGAGCAGTTCCTTCGTAGTGGATGACATTGAAGAATATGATCAAGATGGAGAAATTGTCACTGCGGCTCCCACAAAGGCAACAACGATGCCTCAGCTTCAAACAGTCCCTGCCCAAACCACCATTGTCGCCGAAACAACAGAAGCCGAGGCTGCCACTTTCTCTTCCACCGAAAAGACAACTACCCTTCCTGGTGACGGCCATGATCCTATGGAAGTTGTCGAAGCTGCCGTTGATCTCTTGAACACCCCTGTTCATAGAGTAGTGGGATCCAACCCCTTAAGTACGCCTTTTCTATTATCCACATCAATTTCTTCTTTAGGAAGGCTTCTCAGATTGGTAGGTCCCACAAAGACGGACTTTATCCACGGGGCTAAACTAACCCAGGAAGTGCAGAAGGCTGCCGGTCTACCCACAATTGAAAATCGTAGGAATTTGCCCTAATTCTCGTTAAGAATAGTTTCAGCTGTCTCGGATTTGCCCCAGGTCGTCGATCATCTTTTCGGTTTCCAAGAAAGTGACAACGAACTGTTCCACAAGACCACGACCTTGCCGCCACTCTTCCCCATTATGCCCTACGATCACGACGCCGTTTACAAGGCGTTGAACAAGATCCTTGCCGGAAGCGCGGCTAAAACAACAGTATCACCTCTTCCTAAATTGTGAAAATGTGTCATCCTACTAATAAACTTAATAAGCAGTTGGGTACTAGCGTCCTTAAGTTTTCAAACGTAGCGAAAGCCAAGGTCAGGATCTTCATGAGTTCATCCGGGCAGAATTGTTTGCATTGACGATATCATTCGACAGAGATGTGCCAAATCCGTTGACCCGAGCTGAAGGAATACAGAGATAGGGAAACGGGCTACTTACAGAGTTGCCCGGAAAGCGAAACGGGTCTCTCTCATTGGCAAACGCGCATTAATACACGACTGCTTCGCTTTTCTATGAAAATCAGCGCTTTCCTATGCTAGAAACCCTTGTTTCTATATAATTCATCGCTTTTTTTTGTCTCGATATTAAAATTAGCCCCTTCCATTGAGCATTTTAATCTTTGTTCTGTCCATATTCATCTAGCGGGCACTCGGGGGGATTCAGTCGGGGTTCCCATGTCATGCCGTGGCGATATCGATTGGTCTAGCGTCGCTCTATGGCCCAGTGTCGGCCTGTCCCATCAGCTTTATTCTGTGACCACAATTTTTCAAATTTCTATTCTTATCTCCGCCTTTCTGTAATATAAAAATTCTATTTTTCTTTTTATAGGTATGATAAGCGAAGCCAACTATGTAGAGCTGATGAAAAATTGTGCCAAATGGAATGAAAGAACCGCTGCTGAACGTAAATCCAGGTATATTTATTGTTTTCTTATTTTAATATTCTAAAAATATGTTAGGTTTCGTTATCCGTATTATGACCAGCAGACTGGAGTAGCTCATCGTCCCATTCCCAATTACTACAGGACGCCGGATCAACGCTTTCCATCTACTGATCCTAACGTGGTAAATCTTTATATTTTTATTTTATTGAGGAGTTTAATTGCAGCACATCCAGTACAAAGCTCCTCGTTGGAAGAAGAGAGCTCATCCGCCTTGTGATGCCATTGAAACGAAGATGTTCCTTCGTGATAACCCTCAACTGGATGCGGCCATCAACCATATCACCCAATCTTATACCATTCCTGAAGTTTCGACGGCCGATTTGTCTATGGAGCTGGCTATGACTTCCAAGAATACTCCTAAGCAATTTGTAAGCGTTTGATTTCTTTCTTTTTCACACGGGGGGCATATTTTAGGAGGATTACAGCGATGATCTTGATGAAGACTTGAGCCTCGGTTCCGGCAGCGATGAAGATGATTGGGGATCAAAGAAGAAAAGGGGAAGACACTCATCCGCCAAGAAGAAGAAGGCGAGTGCCGGTCGACCTCCCCAATCGCACGCTTGCTCCAGTGAGTGTCCCGTGCGTCCCGCCGTCGTCTCACATACCTTAAACCGTTTGTTGAGGTGGCCCGCGCGGGACAAGACATCCTTTTCTTTCTCTACAAAAGTCTCCAGCCGACTAGTCATAGCTTTACCTGTGTCTTCTTCACGTGTCACACTTCTCTTTACCTATATCTTAACCTCCATGTTCAAGTCGTAGACCAAGAAGGCACTCGTAGGCAACGACAACCCTGGCTAGAGCTCCTTTTGCCCTTCGTCCTATGTGAATACACACATCTTTTCAGAATGTAGCGCGAAATTCAAGAGCCAAGCGGGTTTGACCTATCACAAGGCATTTGTTCATGGTGAACCTCTTATTAGTCCTTTAAATATTCGTAAGTGCCCATTTTTTCTCTCACGTACTCGTATTTCAGTCATGACGCCTAGCTTAGAAGCTTCAGATTACTGTGATTTATGCCTGGGATCGAAATATATGAACAAGGAGTCTAAAAAGGCGGAGGACTTGGTTTCCTGTCACGATTGCGGACGTTCTGGTTAGTGTTTCATACTATTTTTCACATTTGTCTTCAGGTCACCCTTCTTGTCTCAAATTCGGTAAAAATGTTCCTTTCGTGATTAGCCGTTACGGTTGGCAATGCATCGAGTGCAAGAGCTGTACGATTTGCGGCACGTCGGACAATGATGTGAGTTTATTGGGCCCGATGTGGCAATGTCGGTTTATTGCAGGCGATGCTTTTGTTTTGTGACGATTGCGACCGCGGTTTCCATCTTTATTGTCTCCGTCCTCCATTAGACAAAGCTCCCGAGGGCGAATACAGCTGTGCGCTTTGTCTTCATCAATTTGGTCCGAATGCAAGTGCCCCTCGCTGAAGTACTCCTGTCTCCTTCACTTGCCAAAGTTAATTACCCCGTTCGGTTATCCGATCTCGCCAACGTATATATCAGTTTCCATTTTATCTGCCCCGACAGGTTGTCCACTATTGCTCTCCTTACTCAAGTACACACCTATTATTCTTGCTCATATTATTCTTGATTCCAGACTATAGAGCCTATTCATGTGCTATATGTACTGGTTTTTATGTCAAAGTATGTATGTCAAAATAAAGTATCTTCTGTTTAGTGTCTGTGTAAAATTGCAAGCCTTGCTAACCTACATTTATGGTAAATTAACAGAAATAAGCGGTCGAGCACAGCCTTCCCTGAATTTAAAAGAAAGCTTCAACAAAGTTATAAATCCGGAAGAATGTGGGCGACGCTACGTAAATCTATGAAAAGAGATTGCGACAGAAATTCAAAACAGCGGTACCAGAAAAAACAACGATCTAATAGTAGGTCTCTCTCTCGACCCATCCTCCGGGCCAGCGACGGATGCAGTAACGGCG
Source organism: Oscheius dolichura (assembly GCA_932521035.1). Classification (NCBI taxonomy): domain Eukaryota; kingdom Metazoa; phylum Nematoda; class Chromadorea; order Rhabditida; family Rhabditidae; genus Oscheius; species Oscheius dolichura. Next base: position 10,256,609 of record OW051497.1, on the reverse strand, counting down.
AGCCTCGTCGTAGACGAAGATGAGAACGGAGAAGGGAAGGGCACAGAACCACCAGGAGAAGCTGAAAGAATCACATGAGATTTGTTGTTAGAGTATAGAGGAAAAAGGAAATGGGAAAAAGCTTACCGGAGACCGTACATCCTGAGACCATTGTCAAGTCCGGGGCAGTAGCACATGAACCAGGCAAGGGCGGTTTCGAAGACAAGACCGAAGTTGAGGGTCCAGTTGGACATTCCCTGCTGGACGATGGAGTTACGACGGGTCTTGGAGATGATCAGATCAGCCCACTGTACAACGACAATGGAGACGAAGTAAGCAGTCTGGCAGGTGTATTCCAAGATCTTGCGGTTGGCATAGGTCCACTCTTGTCCGTAGGAGTCCCGGACGTTGTTGTAGGCACGGGAATCCCATTGGGCACGGAGCTGGACGAGGTCCCTGGGCCAGAAACCGTTGTCAGCCATGATCCAGAAGTAGGTGAAGAAACCAGCAGAGGCCTGAAATTATTGGAATAAGACTGGGAAAGGAGGATTAGTCTCACCTGGATCATACCGATCTGTCCGTAGGCGAGGGAGATAAGACGCTCGTTTACAAGTTTGTCGCGGATAGGGTCACGTGGTTGACGCTTCATGATGTCGGATTCGGCTTCTTCGTAGGCGAGGGAGATGGCGGGCACCATGTCAGTTCCCAAGTCGATACAGAGGATGGTGACAGTTCCGAGGGGAAGAGGAATACCGAAGAGAATGTAGGTGAGGAAGGGAGAGATCTCGGGAATGTTGGAGGTGAGGGTGTAGGCGATGGACTTCTTGAGGTTATCAAAGATGAGACGTCCCTCTTCTACTCCGACGACGATGGAAGCGAAGTTGTCATCGAGGAGGATCATGTCAGCGGCTTGTTTAGACACATCAGATCCAGCGATACCCATAGCAACTCCAATGTCGGCCTTCTTCAGAGCAGGAGAGTCGTTGACTCCGTCTCCAGTTACGGCGACGATTTGACCTTGCTTTTGGAAACCTTCGACGATCATCAGCTTCTGTTGGGGAGAGGTACGGGCGAAGACAATCTCGGAGTGGTTGCGGATGATTTCGGCAAGCTGTTCCTCGTTCATCTCACGAAGATCGGATCCGTGGATGACGGCAGCGTTAGCTTCGCGTGGGTCGACCTGCTCAACGGGGATTCCACGGCGGATAGCAATGTCCTCAACGGTTTCAGTTCCCTCAGAGATGATTCCGACAGACTTGGCAATAGCCTGAAACCTTCTGGTAAAGAGTATAAAACAATCTGATTAACCTTAGCAGTAATAGGGTGATCTCCAGTAACCATGACGACCTTGATACCAGCAGAACGGCACTTGGCGACGGCATCGGGGACAGCGGCACGAGGAGGATCAATCATGGACATAAGACCACAGAAACGAAGCCCCTTGAGGGGGAAGTTGACATCTTCAGTGTTGAAGGCGAACCCCTTGGGGTACTCTCCCTTAGGCAGCTTGTAGTCACAGAAACTAAACGAGTATATTTAGAAATTTTGAGAGGAGAACCAACCCAAGGACACGCTCTCCCATTCCTCCGAGCTCGAGGTAAGCAGTGTTGAACTCGTTCTTCAGCTTCTCGTCAAGATCAACTTCTCTTCCCTGGATGACAATTGTACTGCAGACGTCCAAGATTCTCTCGGGAGCTCCCTTCATCACAAGAAGATATTCGTCGAATTCGGGGCAATCGTGGATGGATACCTTAAAATTATTAGTTTGTTTAGAATAAAAATCAGATTTACCTGGTATTTGTTAGTGGAGTTGAAGGGGATCTCAGCAATCTTCTTGCAGCGCTCACGAATTGCCATAATGTTTCCAGTCGAAAGCTCGGTGAACTTCAGCAGGGCAATTTCGGAAGCATCTCCAGTGCATTCGCGCTTAAGAACAGGGACGTCCTGCTGTCCAGGCTTGAATTCAGCACGGTTACAGAGAGTAGCAACACGGACGAGGCAATCGTATGTCTCTCCACTTTTCTTGGCGGATGCTACCTGGGTCTCAGTGGTGTCACATTCCTCGATCTTCTGGTCGTACCACATGTGGGCGACAGTCATTCTGTTCTGGGTGAGGGTTCCGGTCTTATCGGAGCAGATGGTGGAGGTGGATCCGAGGGTCTCGACAGCTTCCAAGTTCTTGACGAGGCAGTTCTTGCTGGCCATTCTCTTGGCAGTGAGGGTCAGGCACACGGTAACAGTGGCGATGAGACCTTCAGGCACGTTAGCGACAATGATGCCGATCAAGAATACGACGGCAGTGAGCCAATGGTATCCGAGAATGAAGGCGATGATGAAGAAGGAAACTCCAAGGAAGACGGCGACTCCAGTAATCAGGTGGATGAAGTGCTCGATTTCGCGAGCGATGGGAGTCATTCCAGTGTCCAATCCGGAGGCCAAGTGGGCAATACGACCCATAACAGTTCTGTCTCCGGTGTAGACGACGATTCCCTTGGCAGTTCCTTCGACGGCGTTGGTGGAGAAGAAGGCGACGTTTTTGGTTTCCAGAGGGTTCTCGTTGGTGCATTCGGGAGAACGAGATTGAGGCTCAGACTCTCCGGTGAGAGAAGAGTTATCGACCTTGAACCCGAAGGCAGAGATGACACGGAAGTCAGCAGGGACACGATCTCCTCCCTTGACCTCGACGATATCTCCAACGACCAGTTCCTCTGTGCGGATTTGCTGCTTCTGACCATCACGATAGACAAGAGCATACTGAAAACGTTGACAATAAAGGAGAAACGGTAAGGATCCTTACAGTGGGCACCATGTTCTTGAAGGAGTCCATAATTTTGCTGGATTTGCTTTCCTGATAGTACTGGAAGCAACCGGTGATCACGACAACAGTCATCAACACAATTCCCAAGTAGAGGTTATCCTTTGAGGGGTACTCCATAGTAAAATAGTCGACGGAGTAGGCAATGTAACAGAGGATGGCTCCAACCTGAAGTACATCTTTTATAACCCCCGACTTTTCCGTGTCCTTACCCAGAGAAGAAGAGCGAAACCTCCGAAAAGATTCTTACAGAACTTGATCCATTCCGGGGTGGTCTTGGGAGGAGACAGAGCATTCGGTCCATCTCTAGCGAGGATCTCAGCAGCCTTCCCTCGAGTCAACCCCTGAAAAAACACATTATATGCATTCGTGACGAATTTCTTCTCCCCTGCTTGCCAATTTCGGGACCCTTTATTGAAGTGCCGGATTCAATACCTTAGTAACAATGCTACGGGATGGAGGCTTCCCGCTCTTTGATTGTTCGCAGGCTCCCGCAGTTTTTGGCCCATTACTGTAATCCAACGGGAAAACGTTCTACGCGTCTGCCCATCTAATCGGGGGGACTCCGTTATGAGCAAACAAAGGTGGAAGTAACTGCGGGGGGAATGTGATAAGGGTAATGGTCTACATTTACAACTGGTTCTAACCCTCTAATTCACGTCATAGCTTTTTTGAGTAGACGGGATCGATTCTGAATTGCCCCCAAACGCATTAAAGTCGGCCCCCGACGCTCGTAGTTTTAGGAAAGACCTATAAGGAAACCCTAGAAGAGAACACTAACCGTCTCAATGTTGGATCCGTACCGAGCTGCGAGGTCTTGGAGCGGGATGATGTGCTCGTCCATCTTGACCTCCTGTTTGAGCTCATTTATATCATTCGCTTTATCCTGTTTCTTCCCCATCTTGGGCCTGAAAATAGTTCACATTTTAAACGGGATCAATAGGGTGAGACAGCAAAGAAGGGAAATCATAAAATAGAGCAGAAGCTGCACAGCTAGCGTAAAAGTAAATAGAGAAGACGGCTCGTCCCCGAAAAGATGGCAAAATGGAAGACTGGCAGAAAGAGACAGAGAGAGCGAGATGAGTGTGCCCGCCGGAACCCCAGACAACGGAGGCGGGGCTTTTAATGTTTAGCGGTAGCTGCGGGAACAAGTAAGAGACTTTTTGCGGTGTATTGCCCTTTGAGACGGGGCTCCACTCTGACGTGTATGCAGACTGATAATGCTCGAAAAAGAATGGACCCCGCTAACGGCTGTGATAGCAGTCTCTATCGTTTTTGACGTGGGCAAGGAACCAACGAATTCTTTAGTCCCCGAGCTAACCCAATTTAAAATCAATATCCATTTAAATAAGGCGGAAAGGTCTGGCGAGAAAGCAAGATGCTATCATCGGTTGAAGAGAATCGGAAGCGGCAGGGAGCGCAGGTCAGCGAAACCGGATCCTTCTTGGGGCATAATTGACACAGAAGGTCGTCAAAATATCGACCGGGCAGAATAAGAGACGATCAGTGATCGGTCGAGCTCATAACTTACTCCTGTTTATCAGCTTGAAAAGGGTAGACTAAAATCGACGTTCTAAAAACAGCGAAAGTAGGGCGATAATGCTGGGTGGGGGCGCCCAGAGAGGGCAGTCTTGTTGTCTCAAGAATTTTCCAGGCTTATCTCTTCCAATTAACACAATCAGCATATAGAGATAGACTGGGCGACAGCTCGAGCAGTGCGGCTCAAATTTGCATGTCTGATACATCAAAGGATCGTAAAACCGCACTGGCTGCGAGCAACGCATAACTCTTGGGACGACATCAAGGCTGCGCAAGAAATCGACGGGAGCTATGAGGGTGGAGGGAGTGCACTCCGGCTAGCAAATCAATACTGCGCAAGCGGCGGCTGTTCGGCTAAGCTGCCATCTGGCAAAGCCTTCGAGATAACCGTGAAATTACTAAGCGAACGTGCAAACCTAGACGTGTCTGCAGTTCCCCCAGCTACAGCCATCAAACCGTCTGAGACGCGTGGGAAACTGCGAGGGGCTTTCCCCAAAAAGACAAACAACTACTCTAGACATGATGCAAAAATCGCTGCAAGAGACTACTCTTTTGCTTACAAAAAGCAGCGGGACACGTAGCCGGGATTATTACTAACCTTGTACTATGGAGGCCAGACGGGATGGCTTGTTTAAACCATAAGGGTGTTGTAAAGGGTCAGGGGGAGGCCGAAAGTGCAAGGGACCATTCATGCGTCATATAGTTTGGAAATAGAAAGGCTGCCAAAGACCGGGAAACCAGGATGTAAGTCACCGACAGACAAAATATAGCCGGCGTTCGAAAGTAGCAATATAACACTATCGGCCGACAAAGAGGGGTCTGCACAACAAATGTCTCGAAGGGGATCGACTTTCAAGGGAAATAAACTGCGGGAAGGAATTAGTACTGGGGGTGAACGCGTCTTTCGTTTTCCTCCGAGGCATTCAAATCTCCCGGACTTCGTACAGATCAACATGACGTCAACAAGGGGGCAGCGGGGATTTTGCATATATATTTCCTAACAGGAGGACAACATGTTTGCGAAAGAAGTTTCTTCATTTATGAATTGCACTTGTGAAAAGGAACATCAGAAAAGGGAATGACATAAAGTGAAATATATAAGTTATTGAGCTCATAAACCGGTGAAAATGACAGATTTCTATCTATTTGGAGACCTTCCAGACTAGCTTTTGGCACCGGATGTATTCAGCAAGATGGAGTGTCAACTGAAAATATCTTCTTATTTAGGCAGAGCCGTTAGCATACAATTTCTATTTGACTCTTGTCCATACTGAAGGTTACCCGCTCTTTGACTGCCTCGTCAGGACTGGCCTCTGACCTGTCGACGGTTAGCATGAAATCATTGTGAAAAGCACCAAACGATGAAAGACGTTGAAAGGGAATGGTTCTGATAACATCCTGAAAAGGTAGCATTCTTTATATTCTTCCCCTTTGAAACTTACAAAATGTCTCTGATCTAGGATATGTACAGCAGAGTCAGAAAGAGCAATCCAGACTCTTCTATCATTGCTCGTCCTCATTCCAGCCGAATAGAGATCACAGCCAAATAACGGCCACTTGCGTAGTACCTGGAGGAGTACCCTAATCGCCTCCGACTCTAACATTCCTTGCAACTCCATCCAGTTACTTTGAATAGACGCTCTGAACCGCGAATATTGTTAAAATTACTGTATCCTACTTCAAGGACTTGATACAAGCGATGTCTAGCATTTTGGATGGGTAGCATCTAGACGTGACAAAAATGAAATGCTGCTCGTCTAGGATATCAGAAGCGTCTCCGAACATGAACTGAGCGAAAAGGGCGACGACTTGGTCAGCCAGCTGGGTCGACATCGGGACGAGACCTGCCACTACCTCTTCTGCCATCCTCCATACTAAGAAACTCCGCTCAATTGGGGTTTCCGTAGGCACCTATAGTATTTGTAAAACTACTATCCGGCAAAATGCTAACCAAATGTTTCCAGTAGTGACGCATCTTCAACGATAATGTAGCCACGCAGTCCGCTCGTATTCTTCCCCGCATAACATCACGTTGCTTCTGTTCCCAAGTCGAAAGGGCATCGCATACTTTCTGTTTCCCCTTGAGTAGTTGACTGCCTTCAGGGCCGAGGTTGTCAATATATAGGGCATATCCAGAGAGCAATGCAGGTCTCATTCCCAGTTTCAAGCAAAGAGAAGACAGGCATTGCCCTATTTCTGTAGAGCCGTCAAATTCAACAACCTGAAGAGTCATATAAGTTATGAAACGAATGATTCTGTAACCTGATATTGTTGATTAGGCAATTTGACAGATATAGAATGTGGAAATTTGGTAGTAGTCGGATCTCTAGTCAGGATAGAAGTGGCTTCTAATTTACTAGGTCCTTGAAGTCGTGGCCCCATACGAACGGCCCGTTCTAATGCACTTTGACAATAGTCGGCCATGTTTCCCTCATCACCGCTGAAAGATAAAAAAATTTTTTTATACCGGGGTGGCTAACCTTCTGCAGCACCAGCGAGCAATATGCCTTTTAAGCAACCAAAGAAGAGCGTATTGTTGGGGTAAGAAGAGTGGAATAGTCAGAGCCAGTAGCTTCCATCCCTGGAGACCGAAAGGCATGGTTCCGGAAGTTAGCTTGATCAACTGGGCATACAGCTCGTTCTTCAGGAAACTATGCTATAACAACCCTTCGTTTCAAATAAATAGAAGTTAGTTCACCTGCAGACAAGTGGAGAGAATGTTCTGGGCAAGATCGATGTGATACTGTACTGCTGTTGGCCTCATCAGGACGGAAACAAAAAGAAAAGCCGCTTTAGCGATCTCCAGAGCCTTCTTCTTGTCTCCGTCTTCTATCGTAGTTAACGTGTCTTTGGGCGAGTCATCACTAGTCGTAAAGAGTAGATCTTTCCACAATTCGGATTCTACAGAAAAAGAAGATAAACTGAGTAGATCAATTAAGTTACCGGGACAGCCACCATCTGCTAACATTCTCTGCATAAGAATTTCAAAGGGCGTTCCATAAAGACTAGCATCACCAGAGGCTGCTCGAAGGAAGTATAGCCACTTTTCTTTCTCTTCGGCAGATCGAAGTACCAAGTAGACGGGGTCTTCGTTAGCTACTTGGACAGATATGGAATAGGAGTCTCTTCTCATGCTGGGAGGAATATCGTCTAGCTGCTGTTCATCGCTGCTTCCACTGTATTCATCCGAAGAGTTCCTCTGTTTATCACAAATTCGAGCTCCTTGCAGGAAGAGGAATCCATTAGGCACCTAAATAGAGTCTTCCATTTTTTATAAGATTGCAAACATTGTCATCAGGGGTCCGGAAGAACATGAGCTTGTGTCCCACCAGGGCAGCGTATAGTTTCTTCGAATGACCACATCTCACCCGGGTCAGATAGCCACTGATAGCGGCATCCAGAGGAGCTGATCTGCTGGCAATATCCCTCAACATGACACCCCGAACAGCCGAAGAAAGTACTGCCACCCATTCGGAAGTTGTTTTCTCACTTTCTGTCATGTAGTGGTACTTTGCCGTGGCTGTAGTTATCTGAAATGCATAGAGGTGAAGACAAGAAACAAGCAGTTTCGTACCTGGAAAGCGTAATTGTTGCCCTGTTGATTTATTTTATTTACTGACTTGATGTCACAAATTTGGATTCTCATTAACGGCTCTTCCTCCTTTGTGTTTTTCTAAAATAGCCTCAAAATGTGAAACTGCTAGAATAACACACCTTGTAGAAGTTTAGTTGATTGTTTTTTAAAACCACAAATCGTCGCTTCAAAGACTTCACCCTCGAATCGGACATCTGGCTCCAATGGCCGCATTTCTCTATCTAGAAAAAAAGAGTTATAGCGTCATGATCAGAACTGACTGGATCAACATTGGGCACCAGGCTTGTACGACAATCACCGCTGAGCCTAAAAGCATCTGGTGGAAGATAGTAGTCTCCCGAGTTCCTTGATCTATCCGGTGTGGATGCTCCTCCCGAATACATTGAAATGACTCTCGGAGAGACTGTTCTCTTGGAAGAATGGCGAGATCCTGCCGAATCTCTGTATTCCGTACATATTGGTGAGACATGGTAGGGAGAGGCAGAAGAGGGTCCTTCGGAATGGAGACATTCTGAGATCGTAAGGCATTTTTCAGCAGCTTGGTACAGTTTCATTTCCTGAAAGAGAACAGTAGACTTTCTGTAAATCTGAAGGACTCACCCAATGCTTTGGTTTGTGATGCGGTAACTCGGGTGCTTCTGGACTTGGATGCTTCACAATAGCACTGTAGATGGGATCATCCTCATCTTTGATAGAAACAAAATCAGCCAGATTGACGTATTCCACGTGATAGCGATGGTTATTCTCCCTGGCATCACTGGGGGATTCAATCTCATCAAAGATCTCATCTTCCACATCGAATTCATAATCGTCAGCATAGGAATTCAAGCTGTCGCGTTCGACCTGAAGTGTCATGAGGGGAATGCAGTCACTCTGTCTTGTCAAGGTTACCGCGTTGTTGTTATTATTGTTGTTGAGAGTTCGCGGCACCGGAATCGGCTTATGTTCTTCCCAAGGAGACGAATCACTGGTTGATGAGCATTTTTCCCCACATGACGAGTCTTTCCTCAATCGCACTGAAACATAGCCATTTTCGGCCAAGACTTTTTGACAAATAGCTATCAATTATTCGTGTTGCTTCCGCTATATTTGCGGCGAGCCTGCGCATTGTTCCCAATGATGACTATACAATGGGAAACAATTCGTCACAATCCAGAAAAGTAAAGATGGAAGGCATTTGTACCTGGTTTTCTGGAACATCGAGGGGTTGACTCGGTAACACTGTGGGTCATTTGTCGTCGATCGCTGGCTGTGTCATCACTGGTTAGCCCACTGTCGTCAGAAGTTCTCTTGTCCCCGTCACGCATGACCGGAAGTGTTCCCTAAAATGTCTCTGTTTTCAAGAATCAGCAACAACCTACAGTAATACTTCTGCTCATCGCCATCTCTTCTTTGAGTTGTCTACTTTTTTCAGTATAGCTCCTCAACATCTGCAACTGCGTTGTACATCTCAAATTTTGCAGACGTAGCCGTTCGTTCTGATCTTCGAGCTGCAAAAGGGAGAAATAATAAAGAGAGACAAAAACGGAAATAGTGAAAGGCCTAAGTAGGATTGAAATTTAAGGAGCTGCCGGTTATGTAGCGATGCTGCCGTGAAGGAGAGCCTATGCGGCGGAGAGGTCCCACGACGCCATTAAACAGCCGTCACACCAGCAATTCGAAACCCATTCAGCTGCCGAAAAGGGGAGCTAAGGTGTGAACTATACCATAATGTAGTTGTTATAAAGGGGGGTAGCGGGGAGGGCTAGCTTTCTTCACCCGTCACTGTGACTGAGTCCTATGCTAAAAAATGAACGGGACGAAAGGTAAATGACATGTTCAAGGTTAATTGAAAACTCAGGTTTATGTCGGCGGGAAATGGCTTTGGTCTGATGAAAAACAAGGGGAGGGGATTAAGTTTACTCAACCTTTTGGAGCCTAGCAGGCAAACAAAAGAGACAGCAACAACAGAATAAAGTGTAGCCAGTGGGAGAAGCCGAACGGTGGTCAGATATTGGGTTGGTGGCGAGTGCATCCAATTAGAGCTAATGACGACCGATTCTCGACAGCGCTCGGATTAAAGTGAAGAGCCCTCAAGTTAGAGGTCTGATTACGGACCGAAGACAAAACATTTATGCACTCTCTATTGACTCCCCTAACATTGATTCCCAAGCGGTCGGTCTTCCTCCTAACATGTCAAAGCATCTTGTGAGTACAGGATTAGATTAAACAGCAGGGGCGTTGACTGGCTATCGGTCAGGAACAAAAGTAGTTAAAAATGAATTCTTTCGCCCGGGTCATTTGAAATGCAGTCGAAAAACCTGGAGTGAGAGAGAAAAAGGGTGTGGACTCTAGCGCTGCCAGTCTTTTAAGTTGTCTTCTGTTATTCCTACCTCACTGAAATCTGAGCCCAGATTCCAAAAATGGGATAATTGGCTACTGGAAAGGATAACTAAGCAAACAGGAAATGTTTTATTCACTCCTGATGAAACTGAGGGTTTACTGGGGGAACATATGGACCCCATAGCGCAGGATAAACTGTTTAGGTGAACGATTCATGTCAAATGTAACTGAATACGTCTGGGAAGGCAGACATCAAGCCGATGGATCTACCGACTAGAAATATAAAAGAGGATTTATGAGCGAAGGAAGAGCAAGGTGTTGGAAAAAGAGACAACTGCACATCTGCGCGACAAAAAGCTAAGCGAGCCGTCACTTGTACTCAATGGTACGGAAGAATTGATGGCCATTCACTACGGATATAGCCTTGGGAAAGGACCGGCTGGTCACAGAGCTCAGCACAGACCCCGATGTCATAAATTTGTTTATTGACGCCTCGCAAAACAACATTCCCGGCCATTAGGATGTCAAAGGTTAGGGCATTTGGGCTGACAGATAGAGTGAGGCCTGAGGGGGGCAAAGGTTGTTTGGATAAGGCCAGTGGGTAGGATCGTTTAGATGGAGGCGGACGTCTCAATTAGCCCATAGGGATGACTATTTATTCTAAGGTCCACTGCCCACCCGAAATGCTCGAAAGAGAACGCATTCCAAAGCGTCGATAAAAAAGTACAAAGTGACAACTGTTGCCAAACCGAAGGAGAGGGATCCGTCTTCCCGAAGGGCGTCATTAATTTGCAATTGAGGAGAAATACAATTGGTTGGAGAGGTAGAAAGTGCGCGGAGGCCCATGTCGAGATGTTATCGGTTTGCGAAGTGAGAGCCAGATGAAGGACGAGGTCCATGACTCATTGCAGTTCCCCGAAGAGGGCCCTAGGGACGGTCAGCAGTCTGCTTCACACCCCTATACCACCTCCAAACAGCTTCGAACAACATGGACGAAAAGTGGGAAAGCTTTTAAGGAGAGGACTAGAATAGGGTCAACGGGTGTAGAAAAGTTTTAAAAAATGAAGAAGGGCCAAGGGATTTGAAAATCTTGAGCGGACAGTTTGATCAGGTTGATTAGGTGAGAAGACACATGAAGGACATGATGACAGCGGGCTGCCACCACAAAGGAAAGCGCGCCAAGTGGCCGAATTTCATGAACAACGAGCACACCTGCCACCTCTGATCGGCTGGCACCGATTGGAAGAAAGCGTTCCGATGGTGGTTTTCCCATATAGGAAAACATTCCTAAGACCATCTGGTTCGTGCAAAAGAAGAATGCCACCCGCGGGACTGTACTGAGCAGCTGTGTTGTTTTTATGGAATTTCTTAGGCAGCCGGTAGCCGGCATAAAGGAGTAGAAAGGGATTAGGTGGGGATCGTTGCGAAACAGCAAAGAGTGGGTGGACTTTTAGTAAAGGACTTTCTGTTCTATTTGTTAATGTTTCGCGTATCCGGCAAACCTAATTATGAATGCGTATTTGACAGCTAATTAAGGTAGGACTAATTCTGGGTGGAAGGGGGAGGGAACGAATCCTATTGCGAAACATGCAGCATAACAATCGAAAGTATTCAGTGCGACTTCTGGAGGCAAGAGAGGGAGAAACGGCTCTCATGTTCCAGGGCAAATAAAATGCATAACTAATGTGGTGGCTGGTGGCTAGCAAAGTGAGAGAAAAGACTATGCATTCATGAAAACCGCGGACAGACACGTTAAGCGGCTCATATCGTGTCCGAATTTGCATCGGTTGACCTCAGGTGAACGGTTCCGTTCCATTTGTCACTCTGTACATTGTATACAACCACCAGACTCACCTCTTTCATTCGGTTCTTAACCCATTGTTTGATCCTGGCCGATTTCTGATTGACGATCTCATCTTCTGGCGACGTGGCGGAACTACTGCTGGCCATTCCTGAAGAGGACTTGAAGTGAGCGGAGTTCAAAGAAAAGGAAGTGGAAAGGGAGAAGCGATTTAGCCTTTGAAGAAGCTGCCGACAAAGGAAAAAAGTAGCTAGTCTCCAGTTTCAAATGGAGCAGATATCTTGACAAAATCTTGATGGAGGAACAACAAGAGCGGGCCACACCTTCACCAGGCCTTTTACCGGCAGGAGAGAGAAGAATTCGGGAGACTAATCCTCCAAAAATATAAGGACCACCAGCAGAAGCTATTGGGAGAACATCGATCGCGTTCGTTTCCTAACAACCGGGTCTTGACTCGAAATTAATTCGCGCACCCCCTCTGGGAGACACCACACCATTTGGGGAGGGTTTAGGCACTTGCACATCTTCCAGAAATTAATGTCAAGTTGGGGTCTGGTAGAGACCACCCAAAACAGCTGACTCCTGCACTTTTATTCTTTTGCCTGGGGGTAGAAGGCGTGCGAAGAGCAATCCAAAAAAAAAGAGCCACTGCCCTTCCAATTAAATGGATATTTAGGAAATGAAGGGGAATGAAAAAGCTGCACGCCATTTCATGTAATTTCGCAATTAATCTCATAGGAAGGGAATGAAGCGAGAAATGGAATGAAGGGTTGGAGCCGGCCTAAAGCTATATAGTCTTCAATTGAGGGGAAACAAAAACAAAGTTGGCATATTCTCTTGGATTGTTGGGAGAAGCGCTATTTACTTTCCAGTCAAATTTGGCTGCTGGAAATCGGAAACGGGAACAAGGTAACAAGGCAACGGTGATAAAAAGAGAAAGATGAATAGTCTTGGTGACTAATGGAAGCCGGTACAGCAGTGCCAAAGCATTTGCCACCGTAGCTTTTCGCGGATGGGAATTAAGAAACGCCAGAGTATAGTGTAAGCTGATTGCCGGAACGCAGAAGAGAAGGAGCCTAAAGATGCTTAAGTTATCGTGCGAAGGTCAAGTGAAGCGAGGTTTTCGTAATCCGGGTGGCTCAATGCGGACCTTCGACCAGCGTTTCGACTCATTTCTAGTCGAGCTGCGCGTAATGAGAGCGACTCCGGAAGCACATTTAGCCCCATTTTACCCAATTGTCATTGACAAAAACCTGAAATCCAGATGAGGGCAGAGACTGATCGTCTTCGTTTTCGGCATGTCAATTTGTGACATTTTAGTGAATTTATAGAGACAGAATGGTCGATTGAGATGTCACAATCTGTCGAGGAATATGGCCAATTGGACCAGCTGAGATGTAATCGCAAGAAATCTAATGAGCAGAGGTAGCTAAAAGCGACAGATGGCTGGCTGCACAAGATGACTCGGGAAGATAGGCTCCCCTAAGCCCAGTAAGGCTACTGCAACCCAAGCGGTTGTAACCAGGGGAGATGCTGTTACAAATCATCGCACCCCGGGAAACAAGACTGCTCTCTCCTAAACCCCTTTTGGCAGTAGAGTAGAGGAGAAAGAGAACACCATGTAGGGGGGAATGCCTCTCGTTAATGGTTGCCTCGGCTGTCAGAAACAATGGAAACAATCTTGCAGAGCCGGCTCATCATCAGCTGTCTAATAAGCAGCGACACCATAGACAACAGGCAAACAATTATGCACACAATTGGAAGACACGTTTAATATCTTTGGAGATATAGAAGGGCAGGGCGGATGGATGTCCCATTTAATGGAAAACGATTCGTCTTCGGCTCATCAGCAAGATCTTCAAAGCGGAAGTGTAGTTCTCAAAACAGAAGGTCATTTTTTACAAACATGTTTATGCCCAAGAGAGAACTTTTAGGACGATAAATTCTTCTAGGACGACTTTGTTGTGTTTATTTGGGCAAGCTCGTCACTTCCATGCTAAAATGAAAAGGCAGTTCCTTACTTGGATTTCAGAATATGTTTTTATTATCTTTAAGGTTGGATTGGTTTTTAGAATAGCCATTGGACCGTAATTTACCATGCACTAAAGAAACACATGGATTTTCAACCCCGCATAAAGTCGAATCTAGTTTTCTACCTATTAAATTCTTCATTTATGTCAGTATATGTAACAATCAACACCGTAAATTTTAGTTTCAGTAAGAAATGGAAGAAATTAACAGAAAAATATAACTTAAAATAAATTGACCAAAATTAAGAATGTTTTGTAATATGTGATGTCATGAAAATTAGATTACTCTGTGTAATCCAATTTATCCTGTTCTATTATGAAAAAAATATCTTCTTCCCAATACAGATTGAAGGCTATTCAGCATGCAACGTTAATTAAGCCTCTATTTTTCCAACGCGGCTGGGCTGAGTCCCAGCGCGAAAGCCTGAACACAGTGGAGAGCGCCCATCTTTTGAATTTACTGCAGATGATTTGTGGTTATGTTATAAGACTTTTACTGAGCTGAACCCATTCTTTTTGCAATGGAGAAACTGTTAAAATTCAATAACATGCCTAAAGACCTCAATAACCGTTTATGAAATAGGAAAATTGGGAAGTAAGGGCTCTTTTAGTATCAATATCAGCATACATTTCCTCTTTAGCCTATTCAGGCGTCCAAATTTATGATAACAGATGCTCCTGTACCACTTTTACAAATTGAAACTGCTTGAATCTGTTCTAGCTTTATTGGGAACCCCTGTCCGAGAAAATAGAAAACGACAAGTAGTCATCAATAATTTATTTTGTCATTTAAATTATACACATAAATAGAACTCAACAAGAAAGACTGGGATTGATGGATGTTCGTTTTGTCATTATTTCTTTCCGGTTCCGGTCAAATAACAGAGATTTCCGGCACCGCAGGTGTACCCAGTTGGGCAGACGTTATTAACGCATTGTCCTGCAAAGAAAATCATAAGAATACAATATACTGGGAGTTGTGTAGGAAAGCACAATGAAAGAACGAGAAGCTTACCGAGGACTCCTCCAGATCCAAGAGGACAGCAGTAGTTGTTGGTGTTGCAAAGGTAACCAGTGGGGCATTGAAGGTTAACGCATTCTCCTGAAAGAAAAGACCGTCTACCATGAAAATTAGGACGGAACAAACCCGTGGTGTTTCCAGACTGGCAACGGCAGCAGTAGTTGTTGGAGGAGCAGAAATAACCCTGTCCGCAGAGACCTCCAAGGCAAGCAGCTACTGCTGGTCCTCCGGAGCAGGCAGCTGGAAAATTTCTGTATTTTTTATCAAAACGTTCTCTAAAGTTCGTCCGGTTCTTTTTCTGTGCTCGTGAGTGACCACTTAGACGACGGCGTCTTTCAATCGCAAACATGCTCGGAAAGCAAACACAGGCTATACCTTAGCTGTGTTTTAGGTGAGCATTTTTACACACTATTGGTCACTCCGGGATGAACTCAAGTTTGAACAAACTTAGGAATTTATGAGGAAGAAGACTTCGTGGTTGGGCTTCGATATAGAAAGAAATACTTACTGGAGAGTGTGTTGGAAGAAGGACAGCAACATCCCTGGATGCAAACAGCTGTAGGGGAATAGAGCTGGCACTGGGATGTGGAGGCACAGGAGGAATAACAGTTAGAGGGGCAGCCCCCATACTGTCTCTTGGCTCTGCTAAGGGTGGCGTTGGCTTCGCGGATTTCGGGGCCTAAAGGAAACAGTAAGAACGTCTATCAAATACAAAAGAGGAGATATAAAAATTTACCTTCAGGACTGTCCGGGCTGTCCTGGGCGTCGACCCTCATTATCCAGACGCAAGCAAGGGGGAGGAGGACGGCAACGGACAGAGCGAATCGCTTCATGCCTGAAGGCTAAGCAACTGATAATTGAACAGATAAAGTTTTGAAAGAAAGGCTAGCAAGGCGATGGGTCACGTCTGACCGTTCGGGCTCACAAATTTGTGTGTGTGCTTCTCTGGGCGTGGCGATTGGACGTCCGTCGAGAAGCCTCGCACGCGCGGCTCTGCGCATCTCAGGTAGAGCACTATTTCTCACGGTTCACCTGTGGCAGGTAGCTAATGTTCAAAATGTAGTACTGTCCTGTACTATCTGGGTAAAGACGTATCAGTTCAACTTTGCGCCAGGTCAAAAAGTTGCCTCATATTTGTTACTTCTTGAGATTAGCTCTTATTTTCTAAAGAACCGAAAAATGATCTAATCAATAAAAAACGAAATCGCTGGAAAGAAATGCTGGAAGCCTACATTTAATGGACTATTTCTTCGAAATTACTGTATTCGCTTTTCTTTGCCATTCTATAGTGATAGTTGGACGTTGCTTTAAATTTCAAAGGATCTCAAGCTGTAAATTGAAACGCTCAGAATAATGTGCCATATGATATATGACAAAACGATGAAATGACTGAATGAAGCCGAAAATTTAGAATAGCAAGCTAAGCTAATGCCTAAAAGTGTTAAGCAATAAATTTGCAAAAACGAAAAAATGCCTTTGGACGAGTTGGTGCACGTAGAAACCTAGGAGGAACATTTTGACCAGAGGAAGAGGAGAAGAATATCATTTTCTCGAAGATGACTACGAGAAACTAAAGGTCACTCGACTAATTGTGTGCTCGGAGCGTCCACTTTATATCGGGCTCCCAAGGGCCAGAAATAGCCGGTCGCGAACCGGTCCGTTGGAAACGGAACGCGATGTAACACGGCAGACGCAGCACATGACTGTGCGAGCCTACGCAAGCTTACGCCATTAGGACGGCGTTCCTGAAGAATTTCGAGGAAAGAACGTGTTCCGTTTAGGCAGTACAGATAGTAGTAACGTCTTGTTTATTGATTCACACGGTTTCTGTTAAAATAAACATGTCGAGTTTACTCTCACTCGAGAAAGGAGTCACGTTCTCAACCTTGGCCTGGGGATCCTCTTTAGGACCACACAAGTCGCTGATCTTATTCATAAAAACAGCTGTTCTCTTTCTTTAGGATAGTCCGTGTTTGTTTCTTCCGGTAGGAAGGCCCTCGAGGAATCCTTTTTGAAGTGGTTCATCAACCCAAATGGGAGATTGGTCCTGATGAAAGCTGCTATCATCCTGAGCAAACTAGAGACTTTCTGAGGATCTTATGTGGCAAAGAGCCTTCTTTGAAAGAATTTGTTTTAAATTTCGCATAGGAGGAGATTACTGTAACTACTCGGTACCGGAGTAACTTCGGATTCTCTCTAGAAACTGATTTATCAGCCTATCTGATTTGTATCTCAACATCTTGACAAATAGATCACATCTTATTTGCCCTGTTTGTCTTCCCGGTATCAATAGTTTTTCTAGGCCTTTCAAAGCTAGAGATCGGCCTTTTTCCCAGGCCAGAGGCCTCCTTACGGCGGAGATCAAAATAACGGGAAAACATAGTGAAACTGTATCCTCTGTCCACAAAGAAGTCGCGCGTGTGTCTTGTGTTCTCGGCCACCTAGCAGCTCTTGATGGTTTACAGAGAACAGTTTTCTTTTCTTCTATCGTCCAAAGGCGCGTGGCGGTCTTTGCGCGCGCATCCGTCAAAGGACTTCTCAGTAGCTGAAGTTTTGTGTGTGCGTACACGCAAAGAGAGAGGGAGAAGGCTCCGTTTGGCTATAGTCCGATTAGGATGAGATGTTTGGGCGATCGGCCCCCGGTGTTGACCCGTCGGATCGCGGTCGTCTGGACCTCTGCAGCACGTTTTCCGGTTATGGCTTCTGTTTCGTCTTCCGTTGTGTTTTCATCCGGCCACTAATTTCGCCAGATGATAGTGTGCTGGGGGAAGACGGAAAAGAGGTGGATAAACAGTCCTTGCACATGGTCTTTCCGTCGCGACTGGTCCCCAGGAATTTTCCCTGTCTGATACGGAGGAATCCTGGGTCATTTTTTCGGCAAATGCACACATATACACCTGTTCTGTCTGTCGTCACGGCATGTCCGGACACTCTGTGCCACCCAGAGCAGCGAGACCAAAAATTCATCCAGCCACTGAGTTCATTCTGCGTCCAGGAGAACCGGACTTTATGAATTTTCTCTCACTCTTACGAAAAGAGACGACAGGGGGGTCGTGTCCGGCGGTGTAATGAGATGCAACATGGTGCGCATCTTGAGATTAGCGTTCCCGCGTGCTTTCGAGTGTACTTAGGCCGGCTTGTGCGGGTAAACTGTCGAGAGTAGCCACTGTTGAGCAGAAAAGAACAAACACAATGAGGGAGGCCACATATTTGTCTCTCTGGTCATTAAGGAAGTGCTGCCAGCAAGTGACACTTCGCAGCGTCATCAAGACGTGGAACACGGGAGGTCGACTGTTGACAAGCCTGCTAGTCTTCTGATCCTAGGGCCCTTAGTTTTAGAATATTCGTACCAACGAAAGATTTCAATTTGCATAGGATTACATTTGAAGTACCTTCCCCCAGGAACTCTGAGTTGAAACAGCTAATTTTACCAGACAGCTGTAAGACCTTGCGTGAGGGTAAGCAACTCTCTAACACGGAAAGTGTTCGAACGTCAAAACATGGGGGTATCAGCCTCCCAGGCTGAATCACCAGACCCATGATGACGCCAATAGCTTTTGCCTCAACAATAAAATATGAATATTACAGTTTATGCCAAGAGAGAAGGTTTAAGAATTTACTGTCATATCCACAAAATACAATTCTTCTTATTTATTTCAATTAACAGAGGGAAAGCTGAACTATTACAAGGAACTGAAAGTTGATGTATTAATCTTCATAATCTGAAATCTTTCAGTCCGGCCCAGGGGATCCTCAAAGTTGTACTTATGCTTAACCCAATCGCGGGGAAGATCATCGGTGTATTTTTTGTCAGCGCTAGAAAAATTGTTGTCGTGAAGTAGAAGACGGAGGGAAATAGAGATTTATTAGAGAAAAGGAGAAAATAATGATATTGACAGGGGAGAGAATCGTATATGGTCAAGAAGGGGGCTTGAATCGTCCCGGGGATCTCTTTTATGGACCGCGGACAGGGAGGTGGAATATGACTAACTCAATATGATGTGCATGGGAAAGGGGAGAACAATTGGATAGACGTAAACAAAATAGGAATGTATCGGGGGAGAAAGAAGAGAAATCCCTAAAACACTCTCATTTGAGATACTCGGGACACAAAGAAAAGAACAACTAGGAGGGAGAGGAAGATATAGGCTAGGTAGAGTTTCCATTCTCCAAAAAAATCTAAAGAGAAAGATCCCAGGATATTAGAGACAGGGAATAGGGAGGGATCGGAATCACTGGTAGTCGGCGCGATGTTGGAGACCTTTCCAGCTTCCACACTGTAGACGATCGACTCCTCCATTATTTCTAGTTGTCCTTTCAGCATGATCTCCATCTGGTTGGCAGGGCATTGCAGCAGGCAGTTCTCCTCCATATCCTTGCTTCTACTCTGATAGAGAACTCTGCTCATTTCTTGAGCAGGGGATGATGAAGGTCTGTGTCGAACAAATGAGTTCTGCTTGCACTTCCTTGAAGTTGGAGAAACAGGTGAAGGTTCCAGTAGCTCCAGTGTTGCACTTTGAGCATCCGTGGAAGGCTGTTATAGCTCCATTACAACTGGCTCGGAATGACTGCAACGATGACTTTAATCCCTTGAAGTTGATCTGGATTTGGACAGCAGTAGACGTGAAGACAGAGGCATGGATTCTTTGCTTTCCCTTGGTATAGGGATAGATGGATAATCCTGGCAGCTTGAGGGGCAGAATCTTCTCTTTGTTCTTGAACAGTTCCTGGTAGTTCATCTTCTTACAGGTGCATTTCATTCTATTCTCATCAGCAGGATAGCACAGGCATGTGCCCGGGTCGAATGTGCAGTTGAATTCCAGAGCCTTCCGGAGAGAGGGGCATTGTAGTTGTCCAGCGGTCCCAGCGATGGGGCTCCCAACGAAGGTGGAATCAGGGTCGTCTGTTGAGTGAGGGTGTTCTGCAGGAAGTGTTCTGAGAGGATCGGCAGCGGCGGTAGAGAGTTGCTTAGCAAGGAGAAGCTCATATTGGGATATGTCTTGATCTGAGCTGGCTTGAGGGCTACAGAGAAGACGAATGGTTTCTGTCCGTTGAGCGTCAGGTTTCCATTAACTCGGACTTGTTGACGGAACATCGGGCACGAGAAGGACACATAGGTCTGTCGGGAGGTCGGTCTTGCATAGGTCCGGTAGAACATACATCCGGGGAGGAGAAGAAGCAGCCAAAGCCGGCGCAGCCACAGGATTCTCGGCAGTAGGAGTAACCAGGGTACTTGAACGCTTCTTGAGGGAGGTCTTGAAGAGTAGAGTTGACATCGACTCTGGTGCAGAAGTCTCCGAGGCATTGTCCAACTCGAGGGCATCGTTTTACTGCTACTGTTTCGATTTCGTGTTCCCGGGTTTAGAAGTGCAGCTTTTCGGCGCAGAACAGTTTGACCGTCGGAACAGAAATCCTGAGTGTACTCACAGTCCGATTTCGGTCATCTTTGAAAGTGAAGCAGGACAGCTTGTTGTTTGGCGTCACAGACAAGATTGTTGAGATCGACACTGTGCACGTTTCTTCTCCGTCCAAGGTGGTAACACATTCTTCAGTCGGGACTTGGAATGATGAAGACAGAGTGCATGCGGAACATGTCGGGAGGCAGAGAGCGATTATCGCGATGAGTAGTAGCGATTCCCTGTGTCGTTTCCTAGCTTGAGAGCGGGCAGATCGGCAATTTCGGCGAGGGATCTGGACTGGGCGAAGGGATTTCCTCCAACAGAAGCATAGTAGCCAGCTCAAGGTGTAGACTGGCCATAAGGCTAGGTGAATGAGGAAACGGATAGCTCTGTATCCCATATGGCACAACTTGCAGATGGAGAAGATGCCAATGAGGATTATCCATAAGAAGCTGACTTCCAAGATGAATATCTGGCGGGATGTACAGGTCCAGTAGTAAGATCCGTAGTCGAGGCAGAAGGTGCAACTTGGGGCAGTGCAGATCGACTCACGAGGGCAGGTCATCTCGGCATGATAGACTAGAGCTCCGTCCTTATAGCTGAAGAGAGTGAGCATCTTCTTCACAATGACGAATTCTTCTGGGAAGATGTATTCTGACAGCTCTGCAGTGTAGGAACAGTGAAACAATGAATATACCGGCAGCAGAAAGGTTATAAAGCTGAATACGTCTCTGTTTTTACGAATCGTTCGATAGGCAGACTCTGCAGCACAGTGGTGCTTGTCCTGAAGTTCAGTCAATGAAAGATTACTAAAAAAATAATACCGAACCATTGGATTCCTCAAGTATATCCAACTATTTTGCATGCTGCGGATAGTTCACCAAGCAGTCACGAGCCGGCCGGATTCTTTTTGAACATGTTTTCTTTGAACCATTCCACCTCCTTGTAATAATTAAAAGAGATTCTTAACTACTGTGAAGCAGGCATGCCTTGTTTAACCAAAATAATTTGTCCCATCTCGATCATTCTTTCGTTCATCGGCTAACAGAAATTAGAAGAGTCAACGGGAAATATGCCCGTCTGAAATTTGCAGTTGCAATATAACTTTAAAAAAGGAAATAGTGGATTATACAATGTACGTATTTAGCGAAAGAGAGAGAGAGAGAGAGAGAGAAGAGAGAATGGCAGAGGCGTTGGCGTCGGTTGTTTAAGGACGCTTGGAAATAACAAACAGCTGCCGCTGACAATTCATTTCAGTAATGCCTCGATGGCATGGGAACACGGAAAATTGAAGGACCAACAAGGGAAGAGGCGTAAAGATCTTGCCTGAATCACTATACCCAATCCAAAAACTTATGACCAATAAAATATAAATAATAAAGTTTATGCCGAAATATATGTTAGCATTAAAGCATAAATAACATTTACAATAACATAACAATTAAATGTCATAACTGCAACATGTCAGCATAGTCCAAAGTTCTTCTTATTTTTTAAAATTAATAGGTTTGCCTTCTGATCAAGAATTCCTTGTCGCTTCTACAAAAATGATTTATAAAAGTGAAAACATAAACATACCGGCAACAGTATTTTTTTCCTGTTGCGTAGGCAGCATATATGATGTTTCTTGTTGAAGAAGAGATCTATAATCTCTTCCTGATAGCTCAATAGGCAGGCTCCAGCACATTGGAGAACCTGAAGGTCAGTCAATGAAAACTACTGGAAAAATAATACCAATCTACTTGCAGGCGGCTGTGACTTGAACTAACATGCACGCGGTGATTTTGTTCCATTCATCCTCTTTGGAATTGATTGAAGAAATCCTCAACTATTATTGTAGAATCATCTCTTGTTTAACCGAAATAATTTGGTCCATCTCGATCATTTTGTCGTTTAACGTCTCATAATAATTAGAAGAATCAACGGGAAGTATGCCCGTCTGAAATTATCAATTGTAATATGAATTAAAAGAAAAGAGAATAAAGAATGATAATCAAAATATTTAGCGAGGGAGAAGGGAGAACGGCAGAGACCCTGGCATCAATCGTGTAAGAACGCTTGTAAGTGACAGGCAGCTATCGCTGACTGCTCTTTGGAGTAATATTTCGATGACAATGAATGATACACATCAGTTTTCAACATACATATTAGGAGGGCACGTTCTAGCGTTCTCTGAAATATCGCACCAGAAAATAAACAAATAAAAATGCTATAAATTCTTTATTTGAAATGGTGTTCTTTAATTTCCTCTAAACATGGTCGTTTCGTAGAACTTCAGGAGAACTGGAAATAACAGATGAGCCCAGGGAAGACCTCAACTCGTATTTCTTCTTTTTTTATTTGCAGGTTTGTTTTAGAGTAAAGAAATTGTTGCCAGCAACTGTAAGATTTATTAAGAGCTGTGGAATAATGAACGAACTTTTTATTATATCGGGTAAACAGCCTATTCCGAAAGACCGAACCAACGAGCGAACCGAAGTCCGTATATTGCTGATGTTAGAACAGAATTTGGGCCAGCAACGTTTCGTTTAAAGATGAAATCTCGGGGGCTTCTGCGTCAGGGGGAATAATCAAATGGGCTATCTCCAACGCAGAGAGGGCTTGTTCCTGAAATTCAGCTGATGAAAGATTATTATATAAAAATATACCTAACCAGAGGCAACCCCGTAGTGCTTTGGACTTCCTGCGAAAGCCTGTTGCCGAACCAGGTTCTATTCATTAATTAGTCTGTTATCTTATACCACTTGTCCTCTTTGAAATAAAGAGGAGAGATTCTCGGTTATTATCATTTCTTGCTTAATCAACAATAATTTGAGGCATCTGCCCTTTTCTTCACAGGCTCACAAAAATATTAGAAGAGTTTCAACGGGAAGTATGCCCGTCTGAAATTATAACGTGTTATATGAATTAAGAGGAAAAGAAATAGAGGATGATAAACGGGAAGTGTGCTGAACGTCCGTGGACGTTAGAGCCTATGAGCAGGGAGAGTGCCAGAAGCAATGGCATCGATTGTGTAGAGACGCTTGTAAATAACATGCAGCTGTCGCTAGCGGTTTCTTGGAGTAATATTTCGAGAGTGATATAAAGTGATATAAAATAGTCTTAGGGTATGCCGTTCCCTGAAAGACCAGCCCATTTGAATACTACAGGTGGACACAAAACGAAAATGTTGTATCTCTTTATTCCAAATGGATCTCTTTTTTTTATGTAACCCTGATTTTTTGTACAAACTTCAGCGGAGCCGGGCTTCCAAATAACAGCCGAGACCAAGAAAGACCTACGTTTTTCAAGGAGTATATCTGAAGCAGGCAAACGTTCCTCAAGATGTGGTAACGTCTTTTAGGGAGCAGAGCAATTTAGCTCGACAACTGTTAGATCCTCTTGTCTTGAACGAAGAAACTCTTACAAGAAAAGTTTTCAACGACGGAAAGGATTTAGAGAGAGACAAAGGTATGCCATTTGTTCAAATTATTACCAAGCAAGCAAATCATTCAATTAGGAACTCGGGAAACATAGCAGTGATGAAGTATACAGTAGTTCCGGGGGTGATAAAGAAAATCAGGAAAATCTTCACTGTGATCATTTTGTTCCAAGCCTTACATGACAGTTCTTTCTGTAGCGCAAGGCCCTCCTCATGGCGAACGAGCCGTAGAATAGCTTCAGTTCAAAAGAGTGGGAGCTTGGTGAAAACTTTCCTTCCTAAACATGATGACTAGTTCTATACAAACAGGAAGTCATTTCGACATTGATAAAAACATGCCATCCTTGTGAGTAATGCAAACACCTCACTCTTATATCCTCTCCTTGTACTGCCGATTTACAGCTCAATTTTTGCTTCCCCCTTGGGCGTTTTTGTGTGCTTCCAGATAACGGAATCTTGCATCAGAAGCACATGTACCGATAAGGAACACTTACCACAACACTTCTACAGACTTCTTTAAGCTTTTCATAATTCTTAACGGTTACATGATAGTTCTAATGTTCCCGACGGATTACGCAATTCTAACGGTCACTGTTAAATCCGGTACAACTCCTTATCTGACGATTTTGTCTGCTCACACCGGTCTCTTGTTATCGCGCTACGTCAAAAGCTGCTCCAACTATAAAATAAAGACGATAACTGCTCGCTGCACAATCTTTTGGCAGTGCTCCTTGTTGCCACTTTTGTAGTCTTCCTAATACGAAACTTTTCAGGATGAGGACTCTTCTCTTCTTGGTACTTGTTGGCCTTGCTGCGGCCGATGTCGTGCAGCACAAGCTCCACTGGCATCCGTCCAGGAGGATGCGTATGGCTGCTCGTGGAGAACTGGAGGCCTACGTCAAGTACATGGATGATCTCCGTGTCTCCAACTTGGCTAGCGCTTCCCAGACAGTTAGCCCATTATTCTTAATTTTGGATAACAATCTCCTTTAGGTCCTCGACTACGGAGACTACGAGTACGTCGGAAACATCACCATCGGAACCCCTGAACAGCCCTTCGTTGTTGTCCTGGATACTGGATCCGCCAACCTTTGGATTCCCGGACCTAACTGCGACAGCTCCTGCAAAGGACACAACGTCTTCACCTCCACCCAGTCCTCCACCTTCCAAGCCAACGGAAAGGCCTGGAGCATCCAGTACGGATCCGGAAATGCTCAAGGTATCCTCGGAGAGGACACCGTTCGTTTCGGTGCCAAGGGAACTCAACAGCTCTCTGTTCCCAAGACTACCTTCGGAATTGCCACCCACATCTCTGCTGACTTCAAGACTGACCCCGCTGACGGAATCCTAGGACTTGCTTTCACTTCCTTGGCTGTTGACCGCGTTGTTCCTCCTCTCATCAACGCCATTGACCAAAGTGAATCATAGCCATTGATCTAATTAATAAGTTATTCAGACCTCCTTGACCTGCCCCTGTTCACCGTCTGGATCGAGCATAGAGGAGCCCTCAACGGAGCTGCCGGAGGAATCTTCACCTATGGAGCTATTGACCAAACCAACTGCGGGCCTCTGATCGCCTATCAACCTCTGTCCTCTGCCACCTACTTCGAGTTCAAGGCCGACGGATTCTCCCTTGGCTCTTACAACATGCAGAAGTCTTACAACGTCATCTCCGACACCGGTACCTCCTTCATCGGAGGAGTCAAGGCCGTCACTGATGGACTTGCCCAGGC
Organism: Oscheius dolichura; assembly: GCA_932521035.1. Classification (NCBI taxonomy): domain Eukaryota; kingdom Metazoa; phylum Nematoda; class Chromadorea; order Rhabditida; family Rhabditidae; genus Oscheius; species Oscheius dolichura. The sequence goes on along the minus strand of OW051497.1, from coordinate 10,230,954 downwards.
TGCTGGAGCCACTGTAAGTTATCCACTCACTACACTCTTTTGATCATTTACTTTTAGTGGCACGCACTGACGCAGTCCTACACTATTGACTGCAAGGCCAACCCTGGACCCCTGAACGTTGTTGTTGGAGGAAAGACCTACCCTATCCAGCCCGTCAACTACATTGTTGATGATGGAACCGGCAAAAACAAGTGCCTCATGGCTATCTTCCCCTTCAACAGCGGAGGCTTCGGACCTTCCTGGATTCTGGGAGACCCCTTCATCCGTCAATACTGTAACATCTACGATCTTGGAAACAAGAGAATCGGCTTCGCTCCCAACCTTCAGAAGTAAATGTATATATCGAAATAAATATTTAAATCTTTCAAATCTCTTTTGCAAACAGGAATCAGTAGGTACTTAACGAGTTGATTCATTGGTTGTAAAACGTGGTCATTTGCGTCAAATCTGTTCTTATCACAACGTAATAGCCACTAAAGAAACCGCCTCAAGTGTCCAGTACGTTATCGTAAACCCAGTATTATTCTCCCGAAAAGCGGATAAAAGCTGATAAGAGGTTGGTAGTCACGAAGTCCTATAACTTAGATTCGAAAAGAGCACAACTCTTGTGGCACTGTTTAGCACAAACCCCGGTCTTTTGGAAACAGTTTATTCCTGTAAAAACTCGTCGATAGTTTATTAGGAGTCATGGTCGGAATGTACAACACATGTAATACTTAACAGTAAACTGTCACACAGCCGCAAAATAACCGTATCTTCTAGCGAAACTCGGGAAAATGTCAGATCAGAAAAAAGCAACAAACTAGAAAAGAACACCGGTAATACTAAAGCTAGAATCCAGTAGGGTAGGTAGCCGTCTTTCGTCGCCAGTCAACATTTCCGTGGATGAATCCGTCGGGCTGTACTTCCAATCCCTGGCCAACTGATTTCTGTTGGACAACGACGCTCATGTTCTGTTTGTACTGGTTGATCAGAGCATCAACGATGGGCTGAATACAATCTGTTAGTACTCGAATTGCCTCCTCCCAACCTTGGGAACAGTGTGCTCGAACTGAGTAACATGAGGAAGGTACTGGTTGTGGATTCTCGGAGCATCAACAGCTGCCTAAAGTTCCCGTATTGTAGTTATCGTTATCCGGTGCAGTACTTTGATTGTCTGGTTGAAGAGGAGTGATCTGATTGTTATCTGTGCTGTGGCGGAAATGATGAAGGACCCGCCAGCAGCTCCCGTGACCAGTTCCACGCGTTGGTCATTCTTGTTGTAGACAACCATCGGACTCATTGAGCTCATGGGTCGCTTTCCGGGGGCAATGAAATTTGCCTCAGATGGGGCAAATCCGAAAGCATTATACACTCCAGGGGTTGAGAAATCGTCCATTTCATCGTTCCAAATGATTCCAAGCGTGGGCGATGCTCTCATGGAACCGAGACTATAAATCACCGTTTCCACTTCAAAGCTCTCATAACTTACAGTTGATTAATTGTGGAAGTGCAAGAGACTGCGTTGCCGTGTTCGTCGACGACTGAGACGTGAGAGGTTCCATGATCGGGGACCTATAAGTGTTCCATTAGGATATTGCCAACACATAAAGCACAACATAAAAGAAACGGATACTAAGCGCCACACAACGGATAACATACCTCGTTCAGGTCAATGTCCACCTAGAAAAGGGTTAGTTTATTAGAGAAAGCGAAGGTTACATACAGAAGTACTGCCTTTAAACTGAGTGGGTTAATTGTTAAATTGAGTGTAATCCAAAATTTTAAATACTCAGTTGAAAGCAGGAGAAGGAGATGAATTTTGTACCTGAGAGGTTGTATTTCCCAGATAGTAGTCAATGGGCTGGGCTGTATCCTTAATCAGGGAGGCTATCCACTTCGAGTACTTGCTATAAACAAAAATGTTCACCCTTCCCCTATTCTTTAACCTGGTGGTCATATTCGCGACCAAAGTCTTGGCCGATTCAACAAATGCCACATCTCCCAATTTAGACCTTTGAGCGTAAGCAAACTTTTCCGCTTCAATGAGACGGTGATAGACCAAAGGATCATCCAAATCCACTGTTTTGTCTTGGTAGAATTCTAATAAAAGCAGATAAGTCCGAGAGATAATCCCGAAGGCCTACCTGCCATGACGGCAATAATACTCTGGGTTATTACGAATGATGAAGGAGGAGGGGGTCCACACATCTCGAAGTCGCGGAGGAAAGCTGATAAAAAATCTAATATCTTTTATTTGTCTGAGCTTACGGGCAATAAGCGGGCTGTCTTCTACCAGGGTTTCGTATTTCCCAAGATCAGAGACATCAACGTGACCGCCTGAAAGAGTACTATACTTCCTGGTTGAGAGTGATCTCTACCATTATCTGTAATCTCGGCTCCGATCGTCTGAGCCATTCCCCCTTTGTAGAAAAGATCAACGGGATCGGATGAGTTGGCGATGAGCTGAAGGGTGAAACCGAGCGTCTTCCTTTTGAGAATGTCTCCTTCCTCGTACACTCTGTGTGTTGCAGGATCAACAAAGATTTCCCTGAATTATTTGCATTGTTGGAACGTTGTTGATTTTTTATACTTCATTGAAGGCTCGGCCAGGATTTCCTTTTCTTTGTCCGTCAAGACCATAGCCAAGTTGGACGAGACCGGGAAACCATTGAGAGCAAGTCGAATTGAAGGCTGGAACAGACGAGACCAAGAGACTTTTTGGGACCCGAAGCGGTTGAAAACAGTCCAGAAGCCGTGTAACTCCGAAGGGGTAGCAATTGAGCGGTAGCCTGAAGTTCCCTTGTCAGACGGCGATTTGTTTTCAGTTACCAGTGACACTTTCTTTGGAGTTATTGGCATACATTTCCGCGTAAGCAGTGCTCGGAGCACTTTCTCGGGCATTGATAGTCTGGCACCGGCCGGTCGAACTGCAAAATGAGTTCCTTCTCGCCCTCAAAGCTACACCTACGCGTTGTATAATGTCATAAGAAATCCTCCTCCAAGACCGCTGCTCTGTGGATTAACCACGCCAATACAGAGCAGTGATGCGATCATTGAATCCACGGCATTCCCTCCTTCGATCAGAACATCTCGACCAATTTCGGAGCACAATCCGTGGTCTGTGACCACTGCGGCTCTTTTAAAATGGCCATAAAGACTTCCGGAAGGAGCGGGCCAGTTCAGAGCGGTCGCCTGGGGGGCACCCACACGGTTGGCCTGGAGGTCAGAGGTTAGAAGAACTAAAAATGAAACTAACATCGTTGTCAGCTGGGTTGTATATTAATCCACCAGGACCGCCGTCTAGTGTGTTCATTTGGATTGGAAGGTCTGTCGGCTGTTGGATTGACTGAATTTCCTTGTGCTGGCATTGAAAAGGAGGCACCTGTAGGTCTTCTGCACGAAAGCCGTCATCTTTTTTAACCACCACAACGGCTAAAACTACGGTAGAAATAAGAAATACAGTAGCGAGGATGGCACAGAGTATGGCCATTGTCCGTGTACACCTAAAAATAAAGCTTCGTTAACCGGGGAGAGCGAATAGTCGGTAAATGCCAGGCAACAATGTAAGCCTGTAAACAATGAAAACGACTGAGTACCAGCCACGAAAAAGTAGTTAAGCTGTGTACGGAAGTGCGAACTGCTATTAACGCAGGTGCCTACACCACTCTCAAGTAACACCCCACGAAATTGGCCTTGTTTTCAGGGGAGAAAACCCGAACGGGACTCACTTCCGACTTTTTAAAATCCATAAGAATAAAGTTTTCAACTTCCTTGTACGGAAACTGAACGAGCTGGGATAGTCAGAGGGATCGTCTATGTCGATGCGCATTTTTGAGTGGGCTGTAGACCTGTTTGCCCCCACTGACACCTCCGATAGCTTTCAAGCTACCCCTGTCCCGAACCTCTAGACAAATGTTCCGTTTGAACAAAGCTTCCCCCTTATAAGGTAAAGAAAAGGAAAGATACCTAGGCTTTTCATCGTCAGGTCGCAATGGCTTTAGGGAAAACATCAGAGAGAGGATGCCTTCCATTAAGAAATTTGTTTTTGGAAAGATGGGCATAGCCAGAAAATCCGAGCTTACAAAAATCGTAAAAATCCTTCTAGGCCGTCTTAGAACTGATAGCTGTCTGTGCTTTTGCTGCTCGAACATTCTACGGTTTAGGTCCATCCTAATGCTTGTGCAGCTGTCAAAATATTCGGAAAGCTTGTAAACAGAATGTAGAAGAAAAGGAGAAGGGCGTATAGAGTGATAAGGAAGATGTTATCATGTTTTTCTGTTTCAGAAAAGTTCAGAGAGAACAGTTACCTAGGCTAACTGCAGAACTCTAAAGCGCAGGCTCTCACCGGGAGGGGTGTTAGAGCCAATGAAGCATGAATCCTTATTTCAAGTGGGTGGAGATTTGAACGCAAAAAGGGTCCCCCCAAAAACCCCGGTTCAAATAGAGAAGAGAAGAGGGAACTTACCCGTCTCTTTTGTCTTCTTTGCTCTGCCGATGGATGACGTTGATCTCTTCGGAAAAGGCGTCACTGGGGGAACCGCGACGGGGCGGACTATCGGCAACCCTCGCCATCTCTAAACTATATATACTTGTATGCTTGCTCTCCCACTACTCTCCAGAGTAAACTAAAGAAACAAGTGATTGTATTTTTGTACAGGGTAATGCCCTAGGTCAATAGGAGCAGTTGATCAACAGACAAACAGAAAGAACAGTGACAGTAGGGGTGGAAGTGGAGGTGGAGTAGGAAGTTCAAACATTACTTGTGCAAGTGTTCATAGAACCCCTCAAATGAATTGAGAACAGTAGGAACAGACTCCTCCATGATCAGAAAACGTTAACCTTGAAGGAGAAAGCAACGACAAATGGGAACATCGCATTGTTCTGACAATAGGTCTCGTTTTGTTTAAAGCTGAGATTCAATTGTGCCCTGAGGGCGTTTATAGGTACAGGTTGGACCAAAAGGGTTACGAAGAAGAAAAAAACTAGGGGATTAGCTGAAGGGCGCGGCTATTTGTACTGTTTCGGGTTACCGGTACCGGTAGCCAAATTGTCTGAGCTAACAGAACTGCCAGCTGATAGTGCAACTCTGAAGTATTTACTCATTGCCAGAGGGCAGGGCAAACTGTGAACAGTCGAGAGAGAACCTGACAATACTAGACAGTGTGCCCTTCTTAAACGCCTTCAGGTATTTTCGAAAAATAGGATTAACCCCCTTTTGTACGAGAAGAAAGAAGTTTAGCGTTTCATAAGTTCAGGTAAACAAGCGATGGGGGTGGGAGGGTTTTAGGAAAATGTGGCTCCATTTAGGGCAGCTATTATCCTCCTGGTGATTGAAAGCTCCGTATTAGTAACAACCCGGATTTATTAGGAACTGCTACTACAACGGGTAGAAAATAATACGGACCCGATCTTTTTACACGTCGAAAGAAAGAGAAAGCCCGTAGACATGACGTTGATAAAAAAAGTCGGGGGATTATTATCGCGGTCAGTCCCATCGTTTCAAAAATGAAACTGTTCTCTCTGCCTTCCCTCGACTGGTCACATCTGGCTCAGTCTAGTTTTTAGCCAAAAAGACACTCTACCAGTGATCGAGGATCACATCGGACAATTTGGGTTCAACCATCCTTTAAAGCGACTCTAACGTGCCATAGTTCTCGTCGACCTACTTCTGTAATTGACACAAAGTCACAAATCCCGGGGTTTTACTGTGATCGGGAGGGGGTCTGTTTGCTGATACGATTTACAAAGAACTAGCAACTTTGGCACAGAGCTCACAGAGGGGAAGGAATGTTTTCACGGGGAGAGGAATTTTGCAAAAGGTCAAGCTGGGAACAGGCCGTAGGTGGTAAGCAACAAACATTCTTGCGTCATCTGAAGATTTTGTCCCAGCATAAAAGTTGAGAGGACGGAAATCTAGCCCACAACTGGAAAAAAAAGAAGCACGGGAAGAAGAGAACTGCAGTCCGGATTATTCTACACGGCTGGTCTGTTATTTATGAAATGAAAAAGTTGATAGGTACCAGTTCTGCAGAATAAGTGACTTTGGCCGGAAATTATCACAAAAGTTCCTTCCTGGTTTGCAAAAAAAGCGAAGGGTCAAATGTGCGGAAGCCATATATGAGACATAGGGAGGACGCGGATGTGTCAGATCCTGTATATATCCTCAGAGCAATTGGCAGTCAGATTGGGGACAGGTAGGCCCCCGTTCTGCCGCAAATCACAAATCCGTTTTTTATGAAGACCACTGGATGAGTCTGACTCATTCGAAAGAGGAACTTTGGATTCGTATGGTTATTTCGGGAAGAGCAGAGAATATTAACCCCCTATGGTAGTGAAAATATCACACAAAAACGAGTTACTGACTCGGTGTTATCTGTTAAAGTAGGTAATGATCAAAAAATACGGAAGGGACACGGAAAAGACGGCAAATAAAGTATTAGACGGAGGAATGGCGACTCTATTTAACAGGGGACTTTTTGTTGTAACCTTCGCATGAGAGGTAGTGGTACAACGCCGGCGGCACTGTTTCTTTAGTCCTTCTCCTTTTTGTTCTTTATGCTTCTACTTGTTCAGAGCTTCCTTTTGTTCTGTTTCTAACAAAAAGTCATAGAAACTGGCGAGACCAACCAGTTTCTCGACCGGCGAACTACTTGTTCTGCTACACCCCTGAACTTACTCGACCAGAACGGTATCAAAGTACTGTGGTGCAGAATATTGCGGTGGGTGTGGGTTAGTTGGGGGACAGAGAATATAAAACAAAGATGGGGCCAGGTTCTTGTTTTGGCAACTGGATTGGACGGGGGCAATACTCGGTGACCGTTGGAAAAGGCTTGAGCGAAAAGGATAAACAGTGATGGATCATTTCTAGCTGGGTGATAAATTGTGGCAATCCGTCCGGGATTTGATACTGTCGGCGGGAAATAGAGAGTTTCCTTGTTCAAATGGAATTTTGTATTAAATTCGGAGAAGAACTCATCCTGTACCGCGAACGACACAAAGCTGTTTGAATATTCATATTTTTGGAGCATGACGAGCTTTTTAGTCATCAAAATATGGAACAGTTTCAGGTTTCAAATAGTTTTTGAAACAAAAAATAAAGGTGAGCGTAAGGAATTAAAGGGTTACGAAGGATCTTCTAAACTTTCTGAACACCGGCCGATGATATCGCGATAAAGTTCGATTCCCGCTTTCTTCGACCCTCTCGGCGACGTGTTTTTCAAAAATCAAGGCAATACCCGTCTGGTGGAAAAGATCTCTCTAAACGGGAAGAAGGTCTGAAGAAGGATCCTCGGCGTCGCAGTAGCTGAAAAATAACAGTGGGTGTATCCCAGTATGTTCGTCCAGTTCGTCACAATGGCCATTCTTGCATCTTCCGGACAAAACATCAAGAGCAAACAGATCACCTGTCCAACTAACTATACTAAGTCGGTTGATACCACAGGGAAATATTCAAATCCCCTCCACGACAAATATAGTACCCTCGTCACAATACAATTTTCGAAGGAAGGTCACCAAGGCCGCCTTTCACATCATATGTGTGTGATGGAACGCGCACCACAATTGGAATCGCGTTTTTTTCATATCCGAAAATGACCTGAGTGAGGGTGGCTTTTCCCGACAGAATGGGAATGCCATTCTGCCTAGGTGTGTCTCCTGGGCATGAACCACACGAAAAAAACTCAAAACCATCTAAAAGACGACATGTGGTCCAATAAGCCAGTTGCCAGTTCGAAAAAAACGGCGTTCCGGGCGAGAAATATTGCAAATTGTCAAGCGATTTATGGCTGAAGAGCGTCTGTCGCGGCTGATCACGCCTGTTTGCGTTCTATTTGAAAAAATGGCTAGCAGGAAGCGGAAGGGCAGCATGATTTAAATACGATAAAATGGAAGTAGCTCTGATTGTTTGGCCAGACTGATCATAAGGGGATGCTGGGGTAAACCTCTGAAGTTGTTGAAAACAGCTTAAGATGCTTTCCATTGCCATTCTTGCGGACAGTACGTCATTTTTGGTTCATAAGGGGCAAGCAAACACCTTGACTGCCAAATTTTGCTCTGTTCCGTGGGTTTAGCAACAAAACAAAGTGATAAGGTAATCGCTAGCATGGACGGGAACCAGCGGGTCAACCAAAGCTTCAGCAGATGGGAGTATCAGTGACTATTTGTTGGATTATTGTAGAAGAAGCATCTGGGAATCATGCAACAGAGATCTTCTCATGTTTTTCTGTAAGGAATCGCTTTGTTAGCACGTCTCCGGCCACCCACGGTATTCCAAATAACCAGCCAATAAATTTCACTTCCCGCATTATTTTGCCAGTAATCCTTTATCTGTCTATATAAATCTATGTGGAACAACCATTTATTTCATAATTCATTGGAGCATGTGCCTCGTTTGTCATTGGATCTCATTGGCCTATCCCGCCCCAGCTGAGGTGCACCGTAACTCCGCCCAGAATCTCAGTCCTTTTGATCAGCTTCCCTTTGATCTGGAGGACCATTTGTAAAGAAGAGCATCGGCATGCCCAAGGAGCAGTACATGTGCCAGTTATGTGCCAACCATGGCATCTTCAACCAGCCAAAGAAGGGTCACAAACAAAAGTGTCTCTATAGATCTTGCACGTGAGCCTATAAATCTTTCTTCTTCTAAACTCTCCTATTCCCAGGTGTAACCTCTGCGCTTTGAACAGTAAACGCCGGGCCTTGGATCAGATGGAGCGGCAGCTCAAACAAACGGAGGAAGTTAGCCTGCCAACCTACAGTAAGTGTTATCTCCGAGATTTCTTTCTCCTCGCGCACCTGGGCCAGTCATTTTTCACGACTGTCTCCAAAAACGCCTATGGGAACCATCCGATAAAAACGAGATACCTTTTTGAAAGGATTTCTTAAACGAAACTCTGAAATGCCTAACTTGAAAGGCCCGAATTCTTGGATTCTTGGGGGGAAAAGAATCCTTCATTTCTTTCTGTTTTTGACCAGAATGGGGTACAGCAAAGATTGTTGGAATGTGAGGAACCTCCTTTTTGGGATTCTAGGGGGTCCTTCTTTTTTAAACTCTTGCCTAACGCCGTCCGAATTTGGTTGCTGATTTTTTTCCCAAAACGTGCAACCCCAGCAAGAATTGAAGTGTTTTGTTTCTGTGCAAAGAGTGCACATCCCTTCCACTGCCACCACCTTAGTTCCCCCTCAATAGATCAAAGTAATTTGTCCTAATTGTGTAATCTTTAACGATCCTTTTTGTGGCCGAAAGGAGCGAGTCAGGTGTGGCAGGGCTCACCAGCCCAGCTTTTTTTCATTGTGATGGCTCAAAAAACTTTTATCGTTCTCCATAAACCAGCAATTAACTTATATTACGCTTCCAGGTGAGAGGCAAATGCTCCCACAGGTGTCTGCTTCCCAGGGGCCGCCACCTATGCCTCCTTCAACCATGGCCTCGATTTTCCCTCCTCGATCAGTGTAGGAAATGAATGATACAGTAATATGAAGAGAAGTTTAGAGAGTCTGCCCCTTACTGTGTTCCACTTCGAGCTACCAAAAGAGACTACTGTTTTCTGAAGAACGAGACCCCGACGAACACTACTTGGACGGAAACGCAGCAGAAAACCTTGGACACGGTATTGGAACAAATCGGAAGGCGTAGCATTTTCCACAGTGCCGAGCAATTAGCCGGATAATTGAAATTCATTCGAACTCGTATGTATAGATCTCATAAATCATGGTTTCCCCCTTCCCATTTTGAGGTATGAGTACCAGCAGACAACGTGACGCCAGCCTTTTTTTTCACGAATTTGTGTTTCGGAGATGTCAACAAGCGCGTAAAATATGGGTGCCATTAGAACAAAACGGAAACGCCAATTGGTTCTGGACGGTGGTCGATCAACTGCTGTAATCCCAATTATTTTTGACAGGAGAATATTTAAAGAAATCTCTCTTTATTAGCTATTTGATATTCTATAGTCAACGGGAAATTCGATACGTGTTACTTATCCTGTATAAGAAGGTGCTTCCCCAAACAGTTACAACGCTTTTCCGTTCCGCCAGGTGTCTTGTCCCGTTTGACTGCCGTCTTTCCAGACGTCATGGTGCCACTTCCGTAGACCTTAGACATTCTGGAGACCTTGTCATTCAGTGGAACAGCTCTAGCAGCCCGTAGCCTAGTCTCAAACTTGTCCAACCTTGGCTCATGGAAAGCCACGTGGGTCAGACGCTGTCTCTCGTCTAGATAGATGATCTTCAACTGATCTGAAAGCTCATCTTCATTACAACTCTGTCAAATACTTTGAATGACTAACCGTAGAGGTACTTTTCCCAGGCGTAGAATGTGCTAAACTTGTAATTGGCTGGGTCTAGCCCGTGCATCTTACAAAAATTAGCTACCAATGATTTGACTAGCACCTTCTCTTGCACCTGTTAATAAACGACGTCATGACTTTGATGGATACTATACCTTTCCGTATTGTATCTGCATTCTTTTCAGATGAGTCAGCTCTTGGAAGATGCTCTTCTCTTGAATTTTTTTTCGGGATGGTCTTCTTGTATTTGCGTTGGCTTCTCCGGACTGTCCTTCTCCTCCTTCGGCCTCTCCCTCGAATACATTCTCCTCGTCTTCGCTGTCGACCTGAGATGCTATCCTAACGGCTTTCGTCGTTTTCTCTCTTTTATGCGCCTTTCCGGAAATCATACGTTTCGTCTTTTTGTTATCATTTTCTTTCTGGGAGTCAAACTAAAAGAATTCTAAGCTTCTAAGGGTTAAAGCACACCTTCTTGATTTTCCCGTTGGCTGCTACTTTGGGAGTTTCATTATCAGAGTGCACGCTTTTCTCATCATCAGGTTCAATCTCGCTGGAGTCAGAAATACCTGGCAAGTCTTCCTAAAATCAAAAAAGTCTCTACTGATCTTTTGCTTACATAGTAATCGTCAAGATTGTCAGCATCCGAGTTCCTTTGAGGGTGGGAGCTTTCCCCCGGAAGTTCTTCCACTTTGGGTTGCTCTTCTATACTCTTCAGACTTGATTTATTGCTTATCTCCTAAATTTGTACTCTAGCAACAAAAAAAGACTTGTATGGATACCTGATGGACTTCCTCTCTAATGATTCTCCTCATTATTTCCTCAGCATGTTCTGTCGCAGTCTTCTGTAATTCTTCCGAACTTTTCAAACTGCTTCTCCTTCTTGCTTCTGCTACTTTTTCCTCCTCCGAACCATCAGTTAATGTTGTCTTCTCTACTTTAGCTACTCCTACGGAATTCCTCCTAGCCTATAGCAAATCCCTAATTAGATTAAGGATGATCTTACTGAGGTGTTGACGGCTGTGCTTCTGATTTCTTTGATCTTCCCCTGAAGCCGCTCGTTCATTCTATTCGGATCACTAACAATTCCCATTGTCACCTTATCCAATTGCGCTAAAAGGTTGATTTCGCCCCGGTTAAGCGGCAATTCCCACCTGCTACCATTCTTTCTTCAAAGGTAATTCTGCTGTTTTGTCTAGTTTCTTCATCCACTTCAGAAGCATGGAGAGCTCGCCGCGATCTCAAGTAATCCACGACTACCTGGTGTTTTCTTTTCTCAGCCAGATCGAGGGGTGTATAAAGAGTATCCTTAAATTTTGTTATTAGTTGTTTTCCTTCCTACGTCATGCAACATCAAAGGATCTATAAAGCATCCCTTCGTACAGAGTAACACAACCATCTCGATGCTCCCTTTAGCTGCAGCCAAGTGAAGACACGTCCTTCCTTCATGTGATGCTGCGTTAATTGTGTCTGGATGGAGTGCCAATAACCACTCGACAACATCTAAACGGCGAATTATTTCAGCTGCTCGCTTTCGGTACCTTTGCAGTCAACTTGGACAGCCTCATGGATAGGCAGATCCCCTCTATAGTTCTGAATTTCAAAGGAGGCGTTGTACTGTCTCAACAGCTTCAACATCCTCATCTGACCTTTAGCCGCTCCGCAATGGGCAGCCGTTCGTAAGTGGTTGTCCTAAACTCTGACCCCTTAGCCATTTCCTTGAATACCTGCAGGTTAGGTAAAGAGCCAAAGGTGAGGAGCTTTCGTGCGACTTCGTAATGACCGAAAGTAACGGCATAAAATAGTGCACTAGCCCCGTGGCGGTCCCTTATGTTAATCATTTGTCTTGGTACACACTCCATGAAGTATTCAATCACCTGACAACTTTTTTGTGTGAAGTCACCAGTCATTTCTTAAACCTCGTGATATCCGTGGCTAGCCGCACAATGAATCACAGCCAGCTGGTCTCTGTCTACAGCCATAATGTCACCTCCCGCCTGCTTCAACGACATAATCGCTTCAAGATTCCCTGTAAATGAAAAGAAAAAGACTCAAAAAAGGAATGTCTACCTAACCATTGCTAGCTGACCAAAGAATGGGGGTTCGTTCATCCATATCCTTGGCGTCGACTACAGCTCCACCTCGGAGCAGGGTATGCAGAATGGATAAGGCTAATTCGTGAGGAAGATCTTCTCCTGCCGTTGCGTAGTGTAACGGGGTGGCAACCTGAATCCCCTTTCTTTGCTTTTGCATCTTCAAATAAAGCTCACATTATGATCAGGAATAGATGGCTGCGCACTTTTCGAGAGCAAATACACCAAAACATCTAACTGCCCACAAACAACTGCCCAGTGGACAATGGAATGTCCGAATCTAACAGGAAGTGTATAGAATTCAAAAAAAGGCTCTTACTTGTCCGTCTGGTTCATATTGGCTCCTTTCTCGAGTAAAAATTCCACTAAATCGAGTCTCCCCTTCATAATGGACATGACTAGCGGGGTTAAACTGAAACGTTGTCATTATACCCGTCCAAAATGTAAATAATTAACCCTTCATTGTCTTGAGAATCGACTAATGACGGATCCTGTCTATATATTTCCATAAAAATTTCCGTATCCATGGTTTCGGCTGCATAATGTAAAGCCACGCGACCATCGGCATCTCTAACTGATACTTCCGTCTTGGATAAATCCATCACATATTTTAATACGAGACTTACAGGCGTAGAACGTAATATCCGTTCTGTCTCTTGACGATCTTGTGTGTCTAATGCCCGCATAAGCGACATTTTTTACCCTGATTGGATGACAATTTTGACTGAAAAGTGCTAATTTCTCAAGAAAACTAAGATAGAAGAAGGATATAGGCAACAAAAGGAGTAGATATACCTCCTAGACAGAATGTGAAATAGCTAATCAAGCGGCAGGTGACTACCAATGTAGCGAAGAAGCGGGAGGAGCATAGCTATGGACTCGGGCCTCGTTGCCATGGTGAAACTGCGTCGAATAATTCAACGTAGCGTGCAACTTTTCCTCAAAAATAACCCAAATGACGACGAAAAACAGCCAGGAATTGTTTATTAGATATCCTAAAAGGTGTAAATATGCCCTAGTACAAAATAATCAGGTAATGAAAATGTCCATTATAGCTATTTCCGATGGAAATATTTTTTCTATCCTGTCAATCAGGTTTTGATTAAAAGGGAAAGGATATCTAACTGGGGAAATTGGTTGCTGAATAAGACAACATTTTCCCGTGCCGTTTAAAGGGAAATTACGAGAATCTGAGTGTGACTAAGCAACGCCGGTAATCGAATCTTTCGTATTATTCAAAAAGAATCTCCGTGAGATTAAATCTCAGGTAAAGTGAACTCTTCGCCAAGTTTCCAAGGGAGGCCGGCTGCCCTTCTTTGTAGTCGCCTCTCCCTGTTCCAGCCATTTATCGTACGAACAACGAGCTATTTTTCCCGAACGGGCGCAAGTGTTTCAACCTCAGTTGTCGGCAGAGGGCCACCCTTACAGTATCGAGGTCGGAGCCCCTGATTTAGCCTTCCTTTCCGATTCGCAATTGCCTTTTGTGGGTTCAATTTCGGCTGACTCGTGATTGACAGCAGACATAGTCTATGAATGCGCCGCCTCAAATATCCCTCCCTCCTACGGTCCTACCTCGTACACACCCTCTAGTATTCTCAGAGAGAAGCATTTGCAAATATATATTTATAGGAAATTAAGACATGACACAGAGAAAGTCATGGAGAAAGGTGGGGTGACAATTTTTAGATTGAAAAAAAAAATATATGACATGGGCACGTACCCGGGCTTTACTGTACATTCTAAAGGGTAGGAAGTAGAGCGAAGAGGATTAGAAAATCGACCCTGTGGTACACTAAAATTTGTCGTGGGCCTCAGATCTTATGCGAAAACTGAGCGAGGACGAAAGACGATGTAGAATTAGTCCATTGTATGGCTTGATGAGAGAACACCGGGATCCATCCAGCTACTCAGTCCTTGCATGGCTGCAGGGGGGAATCCGACCATTGGAGCCATTGCAAACGGGTTAGCCATGGTTCTGAAGAGATGGTTTTAATCAAAATGCTTTAAAGGAAAACTTACGGAGTAGGGAAAGGGGCATAGGAGGCTGTTGGGAACATCGTCCTCTGCATGTTGTACAAGTCAGCCGGAGCCGGGTACGGCATAGACATGGGGGGAGCTGAGGCAGCGTCAGGAGAGTAACCTTGACTCAATTCTGAAACAGGAAAATCTCCTAAGGCAATGAAAATATCCTTACCGACAGGGCTAGGCCCGGGACTCGTTCCTGATGGATTCCTCCTCCTATTCTTGAACACATTACATGTGGGGGCTCTTCCAGCTCGATTGCTCTGATCAATCATCGGCTGGACAATCCGTCTTCGAGCGTTGATGAACCTGAAATAAAATGAGTTTTGAATATTCTTTGTGTTCTTGCTGTGCTGCTGCTGTCACTGGCAGATTATTTATTTCTCTCTGCGGCCACAATTTGCATCGATTAAGCGATTATAGTAGAGGGTAGCCGACAAAATGACTCTCGAAAAGGGTGTAGAGACTACCGTAAACCCCTTCACTATCTCAAATATGTGAAATGTATTTTCAAGCCGTGTTAATTGAGTTCGTATCGACCCCCCAAAACTGGAAACAGCTCGCAAAGATAGCGATCAGCGTTGCAGCAGAGATGGTATCGGAAGCGCTCCCAACCACTTCATAAAATGCACATAAATTGTAGTTTACGGTCCAGAAGCCACGCAGAAAGTCGTAAAGTGGGTTGCCAAGTTGGACTAGCGCAGATTTACGATAATCATAAAATAATAGGGCCGTTGACCGCAACACCTTAGGTCGACTGTCATCTGTTGTGACTCTCTTGTCGAGTCAGCAAGAAGCAATCGAGAAAACTTGACATGACAAGCGTAGGTGACAGTCATCCCCACGTGGGATCAATATTCTCACGAGCTGTCAAGAATTAGTCTTTGTAGGCGTCAGCGTCTTGTCAAATCTGTCTTCTTCCGAAATAACATGTTCTCCATCAGATCGGACCCGCTATCATTCTCGCGGCGCCCATCTCTCTCCATCTATCACACAACAGGCCTCATCGATTAACCTGACTGACGTCGGGAAGACATCGTCCACACGACCACCTCTAAGTCGTCGATAGAACAGCCGAAAGAAGGGCAACCTGCAGGGAAATAGAACGATCGCCTCATAGTAACAACGTCCGAATGGAGTATATCATGACAGATACCGTAGACCTGGGTCCCCGGGTATCTTTTCGGCTGGGCCTTCTCAGTGTTGTCAGCGTCGCCAGCTGCGCCCATCCATCATCGCCAAGGCTGCGTTGTCTGCGTTCTCTTCCCTCTCTCTTCCTCTAGTCCGAGTATACGGTAATTGGCAGGGGACATTGGCGAACAGATTTTCAAATTTACTATTTTGGCTAAAGGACCACCCTAGCTTTAGAACTACCCCCTAACCAAGCTATCATCTTTACTTTTTGGGAGACCTCGGCCCGCCGACAGCTGGTAAAGTTTATAACCTGTCTCTACTGTACCCTTGGGAAAACGGAAAAGATTCAAAACAGATGTTAATCAGTTGGAACACTTTAAAACAACAGCCTCTATTTCATGGGGTGTATGCCGTTCGTGATGGATGGCCGTTATCAGCAAAATCATGCCCCCGAGGGAGAGTCAATGGACGGGGAAACGCTCACGGCAGTCAAAGTTGACACCCGAAAGACATCCCAAATTCATGGCGGCCTAATGAAATATAACGTCACTAATAGAATAACTAAGAGGTAATTCAGCTACACATTGAAAGAAGGCTCATGTTATTGCAGATGGCTATTGAAAAATGATCAAAAACGGCCGACATCATGTGATCATGACGAATTTTTCTGCCTTGCAAACCCCCCGTGTAAAATTCTACGGATTTTTTCGTTACCAAAAGTGCATCCATAGTTCTTTCTTTCCATTTTAGGATCGGCGTGTGCCTCACTACGAACAAAGGTAGTTGAACGTAGCCGTAATGACTGCGCTCGGTGCGCCAAACCAACAATCTAGACAGTTAACTGCCCGCCTGACTGACATATGGACCCCTTTACAATCCTAGAAAACAAATTGTCCATGTCTCAACTAACACTTCCCCCTATCGGGCTATCCCCATCTCGAGGATGGAGGATGAGACGAGAGGAAATCAGTGTAAATGGAGACGGACAACAGCAGTAGAGGCTCTGACTGCAATTATGCACTTAACGGAGAAGCGCTGGTGGCCGGATTCGAATCTGATCAGGCAACGATTACCCCATCCATTATGCGACATACGGCTAATTTGACTGACTGACCTAGGTGTAGCCATCATATTTCATCTATCTCTCTAACCCGTGGTAGAAGTGAGAACGAGTCAATGTTTGGCATATCTATTACTAATCTGCGCAATGATCGCCGCACCGAAAAGAGAGTAGCCCCCCGCAGTGCACACAAGCATCGGATTAACAGCTAATCGTCCAAACAGATAGGCCTTTTCGGCTTTTGGGGTTGATCCAATTACCTACCAATTGTTGACTTGAAGAATTGTCAGCCCAGTATCGTTAGCCAGTTGCTTCTTCTGCTCTTCCGATGGGTATGGGTGCTGAAATAATAAGATAATTTTTCATACCAAGAATAATAAATGGCTCTTTGTATATCATAGAGAGGCCATATTTCCCTCGGGCTGATCCCCAGATTGACGCCGGGGTTGGCGGAACAGAGCGCGAGCGGCGCAGCCATCCATCACGCGCCTCTTTTTTAGTATCGTGTACTACTCGCTCGAGTCAGAAGAAGTATAATAAATGAGGTCGAATAAGTTCCCTAGAGTTATGGATTTCCCTCAAAAAAAATTTTTGCGACTATGAGGCGTACTCTCTGTTGGACCTGACCTCATGCTGTAAAATAATGTTACACTCTAAGGCAAAGGGAGAGGGGGGTCGCACAGACGCGCACCGGACTACAGTATGAAAGAGCAAAAGACAAAGGTCTTCATAGGATCAAACAATTAAATGGAGGAGGAATGGAGGAATGGATTGGGATGTCTCTTACCGTCAGGTTTTGGAATAGCCAGGCTCGAAATTTCGTTATGGCTTCTTTAGAGAAGACTTTGGGGACTTTTCTCTGTTTCTGTCCATTGATTGAGCCATTCTGCCCATCACTTAGGACAGATTCTCTGCCATCTTCATTAGAACCACAAAGGGAGAGAAGCTCATCGCCTAAAACTCACCAATACAATCGTAGACAATGGCCTCCTGTAGATCCAGCTGAGCAGAACCATTTTAAGAAAGCAATGAGCAACAATGAGGAGGAATAAAAGACAAGAAAACGAATGATGGACAAGACAAAGAATATCTCAACCTAAGCGACTGCAGAAGCGTGTACTGTGTGCGTAAAAGCCGTGCGACATATAGAAACCCATTTCAAACACAAAAAGAATCGACTGAATGAGAAGGACATACCGTAAGATGTTGGAAGAGCCATGCCCTCAGAATGTTGGTGGCCTGCTTGGGGAAGATGCCTCTCTTTTTGGCATTATTAGCAGATGCCTTCCGCGAGGGACTCCTCTGGTTTTGAGGTGGGTCAGCTGGATGTGACAACGAATAGAAGTCCTGCGGCTGTGAATGACCGTAGTCGTGACTTTCATTTGGCGTGTAATGTGAGCTATCAAGTGACGGCTCCTCATAACGGGGTGGCATGCCGTACACTGAACAGTCATCCATTAGAAGACCAGCAGAATATAGACACTCGTCGAGCACGCCGCGCGGCGACACGAAAAGCTGTCCTGAAAGCGGGCCGGGCCTAGCTCATTAGCACAACTATTCAAGCATGAAATCTGCACACACTTCTGTGGTAGATTTCAGGGCAGGCAGCACACATTGGGGTAGAAGATGAGACGGATGATGAACGTGTTAAGACGTGCAGTTTGACACATGCGACACAATTAAGGAAGACGGAAAATATTAGGAAGAAGTTAAGAAGCAAAGAGGAGAGGATGGTTCTACTCAAGCTGGAGCTACAGGCAGGATCTCTTTCGGATAAACCTTTCACCTTCCGCAGGTATGACTCCCAGAACAGGTTAATTCTCAAAAATATCATAGCTTTAATTGTTCTGGGAGTCTTTTTCACC
The DNA here is from genome assembly GCA_932521035.1 of Oscheius dolichura. Classification (NCBI taxonomy): domain Eukaryota; kingdom Metazoa; phylum Nematoda; class Chromadorea; order Rhabditida; family Rhabditidae; genus Oscheius; species Oscheius dolichura. The sequence continues at coordinate 10,212,515 of OW051497.1, read as the reverse complement.
AATGATTCCCAAATAACTACCTGCTTCTGACACACTATCCAAGCTGGCGGGGTTTCTCACTCCCTCGGCTCCTGGGGTATCCCCACTGAGGGGAGTAGAAACATGGCGGATGCCTCCTCCGTTACTCGAACTGAAACTGTTTCTCCCGTAAGTAATTAAGTCTTCTCACCTAGCGGAAGGACTACTGACGGCTGCTAGAGGAAGGCTATGGGGCGCCCCAGCCGTCGTGGGATGCCCGCCCATGGCTAAAGGGTGATCTCCGGATGATTGTTGATAACCGATAGAACTGCCCTGAAAGTCGTTTGTTTGCTGTCAGTAATTCATCTTTGTTTCCATCTCGTCTCTTGACAATATGTCAAAGGTATCGAATATCCTTGGCGCGCGAGCGGCGACACTTCTATCAAAGGGATCATCCCCCTTGAGATAGGTGGCAGCTGCCTGTCTTCAATACGCCGCCAAAACATTGAATTAGCATTTAGTTTGCATGTTTTCTCTTTGTCCTTCTTTCTTCCTCAATACCTCGTGATTTTCCCGCCCTGGCTTCTCTAAAAAATTACACCTCATGAGATGAAAGAAGGCCCGTCAGTTGGTGTGGAATGACGACGAAACATTGCTGGGAAATGATGGCGCCACAGAGATTGATTGGTCGAACACTCACATTATTGCCGGAACAAAACAAAAAAATATAGCTTCTATGGCATCAAACCCGGGAAAGTTTTTGAACTATGCGCAGTGCATTTGGAAGAGCGCGAGATGTCATATAAATCAGTGCGCGGCGGTCATCCGTCAGGCGTCCAGCTACCAAACAGATGTTTTAATTTCGAGCGCCAAATGAAAGCCATACATCAAGATACAAGAGACTCTTTCTATGACTTTCAAAAAAATTGACAGAATAGAGACTGCACTAGAGACACACAAGGGGATCACACGAAAACTCTTTGCTCACCTCCAAAGGATGTGGCATGCGATTTTCCGGCAGCGGAACGGATTGTGGTTCATATGGTGGCGGATAACTGAAAAACAATTTATTAAGTGATCAGAGGTAGAAAGTACCCCATAGGGGTTGCATTCATGCTGGGACTTGCGGACGGAGCTGTGGATGGACTGATGGGCGGCTGACTCGAGGAGGCTCGCTCATCGCCGACAATATCCATCGGCATTTTCCCTTTCAAGCACGTAACATATCTATTACAGAAGTTGTCGCATAGTTCATGTACCTGGAAATAAGTAAATTCATCAAGTTTTAGTGGAACTGCATGATTTATGGTCCATCAGTGAGCATAAACAGGGGGGTAGTTAGCCGACGGAAGCACTCAAGTATCCGCTTCTCCCCGGCACAACACAAATTCAGGTCAGAAAAAAGCCTTCCCTTGACCTTCTCTCTCTCTTCTCTTCATCTACACTCGTCTGCCAAGGAACGCCTCGCTCTAGGCGTCCTGTCGGCGCCGGTTTTGTGCCTGGTCCCCTGCTGCGCGGTCATGCACAGTCCAAAAGGAAAATGCTGGCCGTAAAAATGGAATGGAGAGGCGATGAAGAGGGGAAGAGAGAAGGGGAGATAGGCCGGGGTGGAACGGCGTTCTTTCCAAAGTCAAAAGAGGAGGAAAAATAGGAAGAGGCGATAACGGGAAGATAACAAAAACGACTGGCAATTGTTGCCATTCGGCTGTCAGTAGCTTCTAGGCAGCCTTATCTACTATCCCCCCAAAAAGAGCAGAGTTCATCTAACTTACTTTTTCTAATTCCAATAAATGAAACCGTAACATTTGTATTGCTTGAATCATTAAATTGTCCAATTCAGGATTAGGAACATAATAGGGTTTGTCATTTTGTACCTGAAAGATGTCCAATTGGTCTTGCAACGAAGAATAGAGTTACCATTCGAGCAAATTCACTGAGATCTTCTTTGAAGCTAGAGGAGGAACAGACGTCATTCGATGTGGTACCGTCTTTGTTCTGTTCCCTGGGAGTAGATGTGGCTAGTTCACATTTTTCAAACAAACAAGTTAATAGGGGATATAGTGGATGGCTGAAAAAGATTGAATTGTTCCCGACGAGATCGCAACTTACGCATAAATAGCGTCCTTATGATTTTTCAATTGTTCATCTTGGATGGGTCCTCCCATCATCTGATGTGTATGGGGCATTGGATAGGACGGCGTGTAGAAGGGAGCAGCCCCCATCTGGGCTCCCGACTGGTCGTACTCGGCTGCTGGAGGTCCGTAGCCATCGCCGTACTGAAATAGACGGTTAATTCGATTTCAATCTCGAAAAGCGCCGACAATTTACGTTCATGCTTCGACACCGAACGCTCATAAAAACTGCGAGATCTAGATTTTTGTGGGAGATTGAGCCACCTCCCCGAGACAGGCGTTCCATTTACCCATCGATTTGTCCGTTTTTTTCCTTCTTCTTCTGTACTTTAAATTCTTTCGTTTGCAATAATTTAAA